>CM070070.1:18162390-19549890 GCA_036320875.1 Cotoneaster glaucophyllus | reverse complement strand
GCAACAGCCCGTTTTATTATCAAAGCAAAGGCATTGATCAACAACCTTCAGTCACACCCCCACCCCCACCAATGGGTAGTGGAAGGCTGACCATGAAGACGTAAAAATCAGATCCCATGCCCTCTTTTTCCCAACACTCACATCACGACCTCCATTTTTATTCTTATATCACTAGAAGTTATATCCATATAACCCTAATATATTCAAAACACAAAAGCATAGTGTTTGACACTTGAATTTAATAATCTTTTATTATCATCTCTCATCATTTTTTCTCTCTCTCAGTCTAACTGTTGCGGCCATTGGCATGGTGGCTCTTGGCCTCAAACCCTTCTCCATTGGGCTTCCTGGAGAAAGCTAGGTGGACCCCAGGATCATGGTGAGAGAGAGAACTATTGTATACAATGGAGTTGTTGATTCCTTGAACATTGCTGTTCATGAAGGCACTTGTAGGCTTTGATGCTGCAGCTTTCCCTGCTCTATGACTTTTATCTTTGCTTTTGTGCTTGCCTTCCTCGCCGCCACTGTCGCTGCTGCTGCTGCCGCTGTAGCTGCTCTGATCAGATTGATTCCCCATTAGGGTTTTTCCATTGCCCTTCTTGTGAATGTAATGAGAGTGCTCCCCACTTCCATGTTCCTTTGGGGATTTTATGAGTTCCATGAGCGCTCCTCTATTTTCCCCTACAACGGTGATAACCCTCATGCCAGCTGCCTCGTGATCGGAACTAGACGGAGACTTCTTGTGAGATATGAGTCTCTCTTTTGCTTCTCCTCCGTTTTTTGAGCTGAGGGAGTTATTGCTAGGCTTCGGGGACTCGCGAAAGTCTGCGCCCTTCGAGTTTCCGGAGGTGAAGCTGCTGAACCATGAATTGGGTTTCTGTTGATCAATGGTTTTCTGTTGGACCAGCACTGTCTTCTGCTCTGCCTCAGTGGGAAACTTGGGTTGGTCAGTTTGATTATCTGAAGTGTTTGGCCTTAGCTGAGATAGTGGAAGAGTGAGAGGAGATGGCGGTGGAGCGGTTTGTTTGAGCTTTGGTGACTGAGGTGGGGTTTGATTCACGATCGGCCTGATGGTTTTGGGAGATTGGTTGTTGTAATTATTAGCCTCCCTAGCAGTGGATGAAATGGTGGTGGGTTTTGGTGGAGAATAAGTGTGTGGTGGCAGTGGTTTATAAGATGGGGAAGAATTTGTAGCGGAGAGGGCAGGTTTTGGCGGAGAAGTGCTGGGAGTTTGTGGTTTGTTGGCTGGAGAATTTGGCACTGAAGTAGTAGTGGAAGTAGTAGTGGCTTTGGTTCTAGTAGGAGAAGGTACCCCTGAATATGGTAGGGCTCCAGAAACCCTGGTTGCAGGAGATGATGGCACTGAAGAAGATGCAGCTTTGTTTACTGGTGATGACGGAACTGATGAAGTAGTCACACGAGGAGGAGGGGGAGGTGATTGAGTAGCTGCAGGCGGTGGTGCCACTGCGGCAGGAGGAGGGGGCGGTGGAAGAGCAGTGGTGGTAGGTGGAGGAGGGGGTGGAGGAGTAGGCTCAGGAGGAGGAGCCATTGGCCTCATTGAAGGTATAACCATGAGGGCGGGGGCGGGGGCGGGTGCAGGGGTTGGGGCTGAGCCCGGACGGACAATCGAGCCCAGCCGGAACCACGGACGAGAAGGTTGGGATGCCATTGTTGATGACGAGGTTGTATTTCTAATTCTAGTTTAGTAATGTAACCCAAAGAAAATTGAACTTGGAACAAATGAAGAAACATAGGAATTGGAAACAATGAGATGTAAGTTGATGTGTGTGTTGTATTTATAGTTGGGACAAGTTTAAGTGCAAGCAATTTCAGGATTTGACACAAAATATTAGGGGAGAAGTTTGAAATAATAAAATAAAAAATAAAAAAAAGGTCATGAGAAACATGCTGAGAACAGAAAGAAAGGCATCAGATGCAGAAGAGCCACTTGAAGTAGCTGAGCTCTTTTGTGGAGGGAAAAAGCAACAAATTAAATTTGACATTGCAAGATTGGAATCAATTAAATGGAGTAAATTAGAAGAGTGATATTTTCGGGAGAACAAATAAAAAGTCTCTCCCAAAACCTATTTTTTTTCAAAAAGCATTTAGACAACTTTATTTATTAATAAGGATATTCTTATATTATAACTACAAAAAAATAAAAAGAGAATCACATTTCATGAGGGTTTTGAATTAAAAGAAAATTCTTTAATAATATAAAAAGAGTAGTGATATTCACATATCTCGTTTTATCTCTCACACCTCCTAATTAATTTTTGTCAATTGATCTTCTTCAATTTATTTGATTGCCATAAATTAAGAGAAGTATGTGAAAAGTAAAAAATAATAAAAGAATATTTGGATAGCATCCCCTAAAAAAGTGTCCTTAATAATTAAAAAAAATGTGCTCTTAATGATAAAAATGGTTGTTTAAGAATTTTTGGATTAAAAATAAAAATAAAAATAAAGTTTTTGCGATGGCTTTTTATTAATTTTTTTTGTACTTTTTTTGTGTGGGATGACCTCCTTCTTTGTCATAGGGGGATTCTTTGAACCAAAAGCAATATCTGCAACAATGTTAATAGAGAAACTATTGTTACACTACTTGATAAACAATATTAATTGACAGCTAATTGGCAACATAAATTATGCCATTTATTTCCAATACGTTCTCTTCTTCTTGGGATACAGGTCTTCAGTGCTTGAGTGTTGGAAGAATAGCATCTCTTTTTGTTATGAAGCCAATTACTTTTTAACCCAACCGCTTCTGGTTTTTAATTAATTGTTTGTCTAAGGTCAGATACCTTTTCATTGAAAATTTGGAATTAGCACAAATGTTTAGGAGCATTACCAATGTTAGGTGTAATGGGAGTTACCACCAATTTTAGCACTTTTTATTACCAATTAAATTTCAACCGAAAGAGGAAAAAAGCACGTAAACAACTCGCCGGGGTTATTAAGACACATTTTTTACATCCTCAGGTTTGGGAACCCTCATTTAGCTCCCTCATTAGAGCAAAAACAAATCATAATGAACTCCCATTTTTTAACCCGGAGGCGCATAGGGATTAAAACCAGTTTTAATTCACCGATTTCCAAGTTTTTTATTGGAAATGTTCTAATATCATGCAATATTGTTCAATAAAGTGCTACGATTGCATTCCTCAAACACCTTGTGCATTTCTAGGGGAATGTAAATAACGTTGTTACATGGAGTTAACGCGCTCTTTAGTTTTAATATTAGCGTGTCCATTAGCAAATCTTATTTGCAATTCAAAAAGACAATCACACACTCTTCTTCTATGAGAGAACAAAAGAGTGTGGAGCTAATTTTGAATTTGATTATATATATATATATATATATATATATATATATATATATATATATATATATATATATATATTGCGAATGAAAATGTGATTATATCATTTCTGTTATCAATGCAATCACTCTTTTACATTGATGTGGAGCTAATTTTGAATGTGATTATATATATAATGAATGGAAATGTGATTATATCATTTCTGTTACCAATACAATCTAAACTCTTTTACGTTGATGTGTTCCCTAAATGTCTGGTCGAATACACATTCTGAGAATATAAATCTAACAAGAAAATATGGCCTTCTAAGTTATTGATGTCGCCTCAATTGTCGTTTTCATAGATGCAGTTTCGAATGTGCAATTGGCGGCTCAGTTTGTTGATTATATTGAAGAATGGGCTGGCTAGCAATTGCAATAGCATATAATCTCCGCGGTTCTCGTAAGTCCTAAATGTTGGCTAACAGTACAGAAACACAATAAGCCCACGTTGTTGGGATTCTTCTACATTCTTAACGATCACAAAACAAAGTAAAACATTACTACTATTCTCATTTCTCACTGTAATTTGATTCTTCAAATCTTCTGACGATTTAATGTCTCATGCACTAATAAATTAACGTCTCCGTCTTGTTCTTGACTTTGCTTGTGATGCTATTGTTAGCTGCTTCTTTCACTTTTTCATCTCTCTTCATTGTCCCATCAGATTCTTCTGCTCATCAAGGGCCTTTCATCACTGTACGGTTGGTCCTTTTGGTTAAGAATAATATTTGGCTACTCAAAATTGAGTAGGAACTCAAACTTAAAATTTCTCAAAATTGTCCGTTGTCAATTTATAGAACTTCGTGTTTATAATCAGAACCTTTCATATTATAAATCATTCTATAAAAATCGCATCTACAAAACAATCAATTAAAACTAAGGCCATTTAGTCATCAAATTGTTTAAAAACAAATGAACGGTATTGGTAAAAGCATTACGAACCGTCTATGTATTTGCTACAATAAATTGACTAAATGACTTTAGTTTTAATTTATTTTTTGCAGAGATGATCTTTACAGTGTGATTCATAGTATGAACGGTTTTGATCATAAGCACAAAGCTCTGTAATTAAAACACTAAGAGTTTTGAGTAGGAGTCTCATCTTTGAGTAGCCAAGTATTGTTCTTTGGTTAAATCCCTTGAGCGGAAAGTAAGAGGCATCTTATTCTCTTGTTCGGAGTTATTTCTCCTTACCACTAAATTACAATTTAACACATCTGTTGAATGTTTAGTTTCGTTGTTTTTGTATATGTGTTATACTGTTATTTGCATATAAATAAAATTAACTCATTAACTGTAAGGACTAAAAAGAGTCCCCACAATCTTCTTTTTTTAACTCAAGAATGTGGAGAGCGTGGGGCAGATGAAGAAAGACAGCATTCTATTTGCTCAAGAAGCAAAAATCAAAGTTCAAATGGCGACTGATTCCCACTATTGAAAAAGTAAGGAGTAAAAGGTAAAGGTTGCGATGCCCCTAAGAATATCTGTCTTTGCCTTTCCTTTTTCTTTTTAACTGGTACTTTGGAAGACAGTTCTGTCAAACTCCATTGTCTTCGCCGATTTCTCCCTTAATTTGTAAGGAGTTGTCAATTCTTTCTTGAATTTGAAGTTTAGTCAGTTACTTAATTTTTATAATTGGTCAATTTTTTTTAACTTTAATTTTAATTAATTTATCCTTGAACTTTTATAATTGGTTAGTTTTTCCTCTAAACTTTAATTTTAGCCGATTATCCTCTGAACTTTTTTAATTGGCCAATTTCCGGTTGAACTTTATTTTAGCCAATTACACCTTGAATGTTTATGGCACACCCCGACCGAGATCGAGGTATGCTGGCCGTCACGTGAAGGTGACGTAACTATGTGCACAGTGCGGAAGCATTAATAAGAAGAAATACGAATGAATAAAAACCAAATTCGAGAAGTGTTCAACACAATCAGAGCATAATTTATCTAGGTGCAGTCGAACATAATGAGTACTTAAATAAAACACCCAAAAGGGGTCCTACTTGAGTGATAGTCTGTCAGAATCACTGTTGCTGCCTCGGATGCCACCAACAGCGCTACCTAGAACCTGGAGGGGCGCAAAACAAAAGCGTGAGTGGGAAAAAACAAATCTTTTCAAAAACCATTTCAAAAACAATCTTTATAACCCCTCGCCGTAAAACCTGTATACTTTCCCAGAAAATAGTATATAAACCTATACCAAACTGAACTGAAATCCTCAACATAAATATGCCAAATCATGAGTATGCCATGCCATAATAATCAACTCATCAGGTAAGTATATCAAATGCTATAGCCACTGCAACAGCTCGTCAGCTGATCTGTAGCTCATAAATCATGCATGTACACGAGTCGAACCCACTTATAGTGGTCTATACGACAGGACTGAGTGTATAATAATATGCTCTAGTGCTACAATCACGTGAAGACTGTGCGAATGATCGCGGGTCACCTACGAGTCGAACCCACTGAAAGTGGTCTATACGACAGGACTGTGCACCTAACTTGTATCCAAGATGAGCGTATGGTGCGGGAGGTGAACATCACGTGAAAGACTAGCCCCTAACTCTGGGCGGGAGCACTAACACCGGGGTGCAGGTTAATGAGCTCTCAATGCATCTCATCATACTCTTCTTAACTCAACTTGTATTTAACCACACATAATCTTACCTGATACTTACCTGAGCGTCCACAGCACCAACAATCATGCGCATACAATTTCATGATGCATAACCATTCCTTGATGCATAACCATTCCATGATGCATAACCATTTCGTTATGGTTATGCATAACCATTTCATGATGCATAACCATTTCATTATGCATAACCAGACGTATATAAGTATTGGCATGGCATTTCAATTATAAAAGCATTTAAAATGCACTTTCTGGGAAAAACACGTAGTATATAGGTATATACAGAAAACAAAAGCCCACTCACTCGTAAGTAGAAGGATCGTAGCCCCCGTGCTTAGCATGGCTACGCTCGTCCTCCGGATAGGTCTCGCCTATGTGAGAAACAACTATAAAAACGTTATTTTAAGCACATAGACAAAACTAGCTAATAACTTCTCATACAATGCTCAAATGAGGTGTGTGAATATACCAAAATGATCTACACAACCTCAGGATCATCCCCATATTTTTAGAATAATTTTTCGATCACCCACGCGCCCTTACGCGCCGGCCAAGGCACGGCCAGACACGCCACCCACGCGGCACGTGCCTGGCACACGGGGCTGGGACTGTGACGCCGTTAGGAATATTCCGTGGAATATTCTGTCTAATCCTAACAGAAACCGTCAACTTTAACTAACGACGTGAGAATATTCCGTCAAACTTGATGGAATATTCCCTTGTCTTCAACCTCCAGCTCCGGCGACCGTCGCCAGCGCCGAAAACTAGGCAAATTTTCTAAGTTCTTATTCTCGCTCGTTTCTTCACCATTTCTTATGCAATTTTCATCAAAATGAAGCTTATGAGGTAAAGAATCACGTTATACCTCTTTTAGACTTTGAAATTCACGAAAACACGTCGGGGAAGGTTTGAAACTCCGGCGACCTCTGTGAAACTTCGAAACTGGGCTTCCCGTGGACCAATTATTACCAACGATGCACTCCCAGCATCGTGAGGACCTCCTTGAGCTCGCTATGGTCCTAAAATTCACAAAAACTTAAGGGTTTAAAAGTTTGTGAATACTGACCAATTCGGGGATTAGAAAAAGCTAGGGTTCCTTACGTCCAAATCCTTCGATTCTTCTTCACCGAGCTTCGTAGGAGAGTCCCAAAGCTTCCTACAAGCTTGTAGCCTCCTGAAACGTTCATAATCACGTCCACATGAATAGTAACAGAAAAATGGAGTCCGGATTTCACTAGCTTTCGAAGGTTCCCTTACCTGAAAATGGTACCACTGTACTCGTGGAAGCCTTAGGAACACAATGGTGTCCTTTAAACCTTCGATCTGCAACTCGTGCAAGGGTTTTGGGTATGTCCGTACGGTTTCAAAGGGAGAGAATGAGAGAGTCCGAGAGATAGGAGAGAGAGAGGGTCAACGGGAGAGTAGGAAGAGTGTTTGTGTGTGTGTGGTCCTTACCTTGCCAGCCAACACACCAAACAACTACAAAAACTAACTTCTAAATGATTTACAACCCAACTAGTGTAACTACCCAACCCTAACTAAACTTAGTTAACTTATTTGGTTCCCACTTGCTTGGAACCATTTCAATTGGTCCAAAACCAAAACTTTGGGCCTCTTACCTTAGCCCAAAATCATAAACGTAACCCCTCGTTCAAGGGTAAAAACGTACATTCACATTTTCGAGGATAACAATTATGTACGAATTTGGGACGGGCTGTCACAGTTTATATACTTGGCTAGTTTTTAATAATGAATTTGTTGAGATGAGTAATTACTTTTGCCATGTGCCGTGCACGACGCACGTGACAAAGATGAATTAAAATTGGATGAAAAATTCCAAAATCTAACTCCACGGAAGAAATTGGATAATTGTCAAAGTTCAGGGAAATAATCGACTAAAATTAAAGTTTAGGGACAAATTCGTTAATTACAAAAGTTCAGGAGGTAATTGGCTAAAATTATAATTCAGGGCAAAAGTACCACTTCTCTAATTAGATGAGAAAAACTCCCACTGAGACAGTCACACGGCACCCTGCCCTTCATAGAAATGGAATATAAGACATACAAACTTCCATAAATCCCATTTTTTAAACTGATATGGTGGCTATAATGTGATCATATGAATAATGCCTGCAATGTATAGAAGTGGTAATGGAATTAGGCAAATTATAACAGAACTTTAAGCCAACATCCTTTAGGAACTTCTCCGATACTACATTATTTTGGAATAGGGTGAAGTGCCGATTTAATCACTGAATTATCTCCTCAGTGAAAATTAGGTCCTTAAATTATTTTTCGGTTAATTAAGTCTCTAAATTCATTAAAAATTGCTAATTTCATCCCTACTATTATATTCAAAGCTATTTTATCCAACTTTCGTCAACTTAAGTCGGTTGATGCACTTTAGGGTGTAATACCATCTTTTTCTCACCTATAAGCCCTTAACATTTCATATAGGTTGATTTACCCTCCAAAGCTAACTTCATACACTATTTCTTTATGGAAAATTACCAATCTACCCTACAATGTGTATCACATGTAAGTGACTTACATTGACAAAAAATTGAATATAGTAGTTTTGAATCTAATATTAGGGATGTAATTGGCAGATTTTTATAATATTAGAGACTAGAGTGGCAGTGCACCCTTCGGAATATAACCTAATATCCTTGCCTTGGGTATGAGGGAAAGCACAAACAGCATCTGCATGCTAGGAATACCTTATACGTACTTTATACCTCGATACCTTGAACCTACTCATTTATGTATCCGGTAACCCAGCTTGAAGTCAAATTTCCATCTCTCTAGCTATTTGTCGTTCTTACGTTGCAAGATTATAAACTCTCATTCATAAACATTCACAGCCTAGTTATTGAGAGTAGAAAAAAAGATGCTCATAAATTGAAAACTAATTTCAAGCAGTAGGAGTAAAAATGGTTACCAATATGCTACTACGGAATGATTTTGCACTCGATTGATAGCAGATTCAACCATGCCGACTTTTGTGACTCGTGAGGATTGGCGTGCATTGATATTATCTAATGTGATTTAGCTAGAACAAGAAGCGTATCAGGAGGAAATGAAGTGAACTATAAACATCAATGCAGAAGATTACGTTGGTTCCGGAGTTTCTTTGGATACGAGGAAGAAACAAGGACGTAAACAATTGCACGACAAAAATCAACTTCAAGCCATTCCCAATGCTGCAGATATTAAAGGAAACACACTACACGTTCATTTCATCGTTGATGATTTCGAATGAAGGTTGAACGTAAGGGTAAGAAATCGAAAAAAAGAATATAATGTCGTCACGGTAGTCAGTCAATACTCTGCTCTCAAACATAAATTGATACTAGGCAAAGGAAATATATCTTAGTATATATTTTGTGGGACTGTACAGCGTAGAGTGAAATTCTCTTTAACATATCCAAAATTAATTGGAATGGACACAGGTAGCATCCAATGCTTAAAAGTAATTCTTAGCACCTAATGAAGTTAATTTTAGGTATAAGGCTATGAAAATTAGCAGAGGAAAAAGGGAAAGAACATAGGTTGGAATGTCTGCAATTCAAGGCCATTTAGTGAACTCGAACACTTTCAAAAGTATTTCCCATCCAGTAGGTATTTGCCATAGGAAAAGCAGAATGTTTATCGTATTCAAAGCAATGTGAAGGCTTCTGGCTGTCTCACTTCCCTTTTGCATTGAAGGCGCAAGAGCTGCCGCCGCTGCCCATAGCACCGTGATAGCTGTTGACAATAAGGAAAACCAACTAAGGTCAATGAAGCCTTTACTAGTGAGGTTCGGCCACATGATTTCTTTAGAATTATATTGTTTGAACTTTCCAAGCAGAAATACAAACTTTACCTGCTCCAGCAAACAAATGGGGACCTAGAAATAGCTTTCCTGTTCTAAACCAAGTGTTGAGTCCTCCACCAACCGACTCAAAAACTCCGAAAGCTAACAATATCGATCCTGCATTGAAGTGTTTATCCCGGTAAGACCCTTTCACCAACTCCTTCCTTTCCTGATAAGGAAACACCGATACATCAGACACTTTCACAGAGTAAAACATTTCATGACATGTGCCACTAAACTATGTAGAAATACCAATTTTTGTGCATCAAACTTTGCACAATAACGAATGCCACACACATAATAGTATTAAAATTGTTCTCAGATGATCTCGTTTATTGACATGGTTGATTATTTTAGGGGTATAAAAGCTTATATTTCGGTTCTAGTCTCAAGCTGGTTGATCGCTTAGATTTTAGCTTTAAAGAGCCATAAATTTGATACTTCAAATCTAAAATCGAAGCCATATGGGACCATTTTGTTCCCTAAATAATAAACTATGTCAATAAATGGGATCAAAGTTGAAGAAAATTGAGCATAAGTGAGGTTTTCTCAAGGCGCCCCGTTTTAAAAATAGACAGGTCTCAAGACGTATTGCAAAGAAAATTTATGCATGACCTAAACAAGTAAAACAATAGTGTATCTTTTCCAATCCACAAGAAGGAGGCCAATTTTATTCATGGAATACTTAAAAAGGAAGCAGACATTGCATTGAGCACGTAGTTAGGGTTAGAAACCTACCTCAGTGAGCTGCTGGATTTTGAGTGCAAAAGGAGATGGGGGAGCTTCCGTTGGAGTCCCCTCGGCTGTGACAGGGGTAGGCTTCACCTGCTTCTTGAGCTCATTAATTTCTTCCTGGATTGTCCTCACCCTCCTCCATTGCCAACCCAAGTAGCCCGCCCACAATGTGTACACGAACAGCCATCCCATCACAATTGGGTGTATCAGCGCAAATGTCCTTCCCTCCAGTATCCCAAACTCCCCACCTGCAGCAAGTGCGTTCTAATCCACACCCACAAAATTCAAAAGAAAACAAAAAACCTCTCAAAATTCCAAATTAGAAAGGAAGAACATGCCAAAATGATATCGAGAGATGCGAATAAGGAGAAAACGGTGTGCGAAAATCACTTGCTATACATAAACAACATTGCGAAAGTTCTGATCCTTTTTTTATTACTAAATTGTACTTGCCTCGGTGTCCAACAAAAAAGGCAATGTGAGAGCTGTGAGTGGGAGAGAAGTTGACTTAAGGCGGTCGGTGGTGGTTGTGAGGAGTTGTGTTGAGTCCTTGGCATTGCTGGGTTTTGTTGGGATTGATGAACTCTGTTGGATTTTTGAGAGGCATTGAGTGGGCTTTTGGGGAAGAATGGGGAGTCTGAGGAGGCTGAGTGTGGCTGCCATGCTTCTTCCTCCGTTTGCAGGGCAGAGAGAGGACAGCAGAGCACGGTTCTTAAAGTGTTGGGGGGTGGGGGAAAAAGATAAGGAAGTGAGATTGCAAGATGGGGATTGTGTCCATTTGGTTTGCTGTGTTTTGCAGAATGTGTGGAATAGGGCCCTCTTCCACTTTTTCGGAATGAACGAGTACGATCGATATCCACAGCCTCAGGAAGAAAACTTAACTGGTGATTACTTCTTTGTTCTGTCTGTTTACCTTTTACATGTGGTCACACTTGAATCTCATCTCCATCTTCTTTGACTACAAATTTTGAGCATATGTGTTAACTACATTGGAAGAGGTATGAAAGTATCGAAATTACAAACAAGAAGAAGATGAAGGTTTAGAAGGAAATCAAAGCTTGTATTTGATAGTTGAACATATTACAGAAAATGAGAGAGAATTTACAATTTATACTAGCCTACAAAGTAATTAACTCTAACCTTCTAACAAACTCTTACTAGACCAATCTCCACTATTCAATCATAAACCAATCCCCACCATACATCTATTAATAATATGACCATTAAACACTTCCGTCTTCATTATTCGAAAAGGTTTCGAGGTCGGCTAGCATGACCATATATGTTCATTCTAGTCTTCAATCATTATCCACGATAAGTTGATAATTCCAACCATGTATTTTTTTGTCTTCAATCAAAATCGAAGATACCCAAGTTGCATTACGCCATCACGAATGATGGTCAAAATGATGGTCTAGGTCAATGCTCCAACAATTTAATGAGTTGATTTCTCACCGGTACTCGTGAGTAAAGCAAAAGGTGCGTCACTCCATACATACCGGAAAGGGATTCTGTCTGCAAGTCCAGAGATTCTGGCTGTTGAAATTTAATCCAACGGTTAAAGTTATTATAACTTTTAAAATGGATCTCTGTTTTTAGCCTTTAGATCAAATTTCAACGGTCCGTATCTCCGAACTTGATAGATTAGGAGGAAGGGATCCGGAGAGGATCCCTTTCCACACACACCTATTGCCCCCACTTGATGCCAGCACAAATGTTCGGCGGCGAACACGTAGTGGCGTACCTCGTAAGCTTTTAGCATGGGCCGGGCCGGCCCTAAAAGGCCATGACCCAAATCTTACTGGATTCTAAATTTTTGGGCCCTATAAGTTAATGAGCCGGGCAATCCTATGTCCATTATGTAAGGCCTTGGGCCAGCCCACGGGCTTCAAAATTTGGGCTTATGAGCAGGCCGCACATCTCGGCGCAGTTTTTGGCCATTTAACTATTTGATATTTGTTTGGTTAACATAGTATGGTCAATTAAATAAGTATTAAAATAAAGTTAAAGAAAGTTGAAAAGTATTTATATTACGTCGGACTAGACCTGGCATTTTGGACCCGACCCGACTCAACCCTACCCGTTAATATTAGTATTTGGGTGGATGCTTAACGGGTTGGGTCGGGTCGCTAACGGGTCACTTTGGGTCAACCCGATAGACCCGTTAGCACCTGTTAGTTGAGGATGTTTTAGTAATTTCATTAAAGTCTTAACAACAAAAAATAAACTCTATGAAAAAAAAATATAATAATAATTTTTAATGGGTATTAACGGGTGACCCGTTAGCTTAACGGGTCGGGTTCGGATGACCCATTAACTTAACAGATCGAATTGAACCCGATCCAAACCCAATAAACCAGACCCGTTTACAGGTCTACGTCGGACCATATCAGGTGGAGCCTAAGAACATGGTCGAAAGGCCAAGCTTATGGGTCGACTCAGAGCCTAAACCCATTTAAAACCAATCCAGATAAAACTCATATTGAAAGAAGCTTACAAAAGGGGCATGATTTTTTTGTACTGTTATAAAAGCTTTTTTCCTTTTTCAACAAAGCTACAATAGAAAACTAATGAAAGAGTCTCAAGAAATAATTACCTAAAATCACCTAGTGAACTTTATTTAATCGCAACGACAATAGAATGGTGGAAGTATCGTAAGTAAGTCAAAGTTTAGACATGATGATAATATTATAATTACATTTCAATGTAAGTCGAAGTTTAGACACGATGACAATATTCTTAACTACATTTCAATTTAGTAGTATGGACAAGTGTTTCTTCATAAAATCATTTCATGGGTCGCAAAAGAAAATATGTCCAGTGACCGAATCAAGAGCCAATGAAGTTGAACAAGGACATATTAAGGCCACCTTGATGGGTTGAAAAGCCTGGGGACCAAGTTGTGTGAAGCCTTGACAATACCCAATATTTTCCAATTCTACCAAGCCAAAATGAAAAACATAAAATGAATATCCAAAGGTTATAGTTCAACCAGGTGAATCGCACGATGGCGGTTAGGGAGAGGCTGAAATGTCTTTATGAGTCTTTTCAGCTCTTAGAAATGTAGACTGTCGTGACAAAACCATCAGCTGGTCCTAATTTTTTTTTAAATTAAAAAATAATAGTTTAATCAAGAATGTCAGAATCCTAGAAAATGTGTACATTTATTGGTTCAGGAAGTTCATGAAGCCTGCAATGTGAAAGCTACAGCATGAAACCTTAAGCCAACGAATGGTGCGTTCCTCGTTACATACACGTAGAATTAGTAGGTATATATACAACATAAAACTGAATATACAAGAAATAATTTTAATTTGTCTATAATACATATGTTGTTTCCTTGTTGGTTATTTTTTGTTTTGTTCGTAAATTCCTAATGTAATGGTATTGGGTAGGTAGTATTTGGTGATCATTTTACACCCACAGCTACTCCAATTTCGACAACTCCCTTTCACTCCCTTTCACCCCTTTTCACCATATATATTATATATAACAAGAAGATGCCAACTTCACAATATATGATTTGTTTTTTCATCAAGTATGTGATTAACTAACTTCATTAATATCGGCTTAGTTAATTAATTAATCAATTTTCTTGAATTAGTCCAATAATGCAAGTGTCAAGACGCTCTAAACTCCAACCTAACACTTTGGACTAAATCACATTATGTACTACGGTTTGGTAGTATTTCTTTTTACTTGGAAGTGAGAGGTCTTAGATTCGAATCTCGTGGATAGCGAATTCGATACCAAATTAAGTTGTTCATTGTGTGGCTTTGCCAAACTCCCCCCTCCCCTTAATGTAAAAATATCTATGTACTCAAAAAAAAAAATCACACTATGTAAATAAATTTCTTATACAACCGTTGGTTGCATGTAAGAAATTTTTATTAGCAAATACCCATAGTTATACATGTGAAGAGGGAGAAAATCTATTGTGCCACCGAGGACATATGTCTCGTTGTAAGGCAAATTCTTTGGTAAAGCTATAGGGTAAACTCTTTCGTCCTCAAGTAAAACCGATTTACATGTTACGCACAACGAAATTGTCTGTATTAACACCAACAATTACAAAAAATAAGTCAATAATTCAACAACTAAAGTAGGAGAATTGTAGGGGTTGAACCAAAAGTATAGTTCACCAAAACAAAAAAACAAAACAAGAAAAAAAAAAACAGAAGTGTATCAAGTTGACAAATAAGGATTCTTGATACACATACAGAAATTAGATTCAAATGCAAATGCCGTAAACAATGAAACGGAGGAGTTTGAAATTTTAGCATGGAAAGCTTGTGCCTTGTTTGTACCGCATGAACGACGTCTTGACTGTTATCAAGGGAGCCACACCAAGTCTAAAAACGTGTCTAATCCGCGTCTAATAAGATAATCAGTGAAATGTACAAATCAAGGGATTTAGATCCCATCCGGATTCAAATGGTGGGGATCCTAGAGATCCTCATATCTTAATTATTTATCGTACATTGTGCTATCAGAAATCAGTTGAATTTTTATATTTAAAATTAAACACAAATAATACTTGATCAAAACTAACCGCACGATATATGATAAACAATAAATGGTTAAGATATAAGCATTTTAAAATCCTTATAAAGAAAATCCGGAAATGATCCTCATTCCAAACCAAGGCTCTACCAAGTCAGGCCCTACTCTTACTCCTAGCATTAAAAAAAAAAAAAAAAAAAAAAAAAGAGCTCATGCTTAGTTATTTAAGCATATATCCTTGTAAAGAATATATCTCCTTAATCACAAGCCATATATTAATTGGAAAAAGAAAAGTAACACACTATAGGAAATTATTTTACTATATGGTGTCAAACTTTTATAGTTATTTTATAAAGGGGTACTTTGATCTAGGTCTACAAATATGAGCTAATGTCGGATTTAGTCAATTAATTATCTTAATTTATGTATTTTTACTCAAATTTTAATATGAATAAATATAAAAATCTAACCACTTTCATGACAAATAGTTTAAAAAAAAAATTATACGTCATTAGATGTGATAGCTATATCATATGTTTATAAAATATATTTAACATGTTATAGAGGAATACATGAAAATAAATAAAATTAATCTACCTGTCATCTATAAAAATAGTTCAAAAGAATTTTTTCTTCAATATATTTATAAATCCATTCTATAGTATATGTAAAGACATATATAGTACCTACAACATAAATTAGTTAACACAGTTAATATTTGTTGGAGGTAGAAGAAAAAATTGAGATACGAATTAGGAGCAATAAAAAGGAGAAACGATATTTAATTCTTATAGTTAATTCTAAAATTGAGTAAAAGATAAACTTATAAATAAAGGATGGCATTTGTCACAATTTAATAAAAATTAATAAAAAAAAAAGTGAGGTGAATAATCAATGAATAAACCTAATCCAATAAAATGCATTAAAACTTTTGTCGTAATTATTTTTTTCTCCAATATGGTTGTATCATTGTAACATGTTATAATTATGTGTGAGAGTTACACCGAAAAATTCCACATAACTTTTTCAACAAAAGCGAAGTAGTCAAACACAATGAAGAATTGAATAATTCAATCCAGCTTCAAAAGTACTAATCCATGAACTTTTTCACACGTAAAAAGTTCAACCCCAGGTTTTTCTTTACATTTTTTGGCAAAAATACTCACTATTTGCCCAACTCAATAAAAAATGCTCACAATTTCAAATTTAACCAAACATACTCACAAATGAAGATGGGGACCTATAGATCTAGACTAAGTCGCTCATCTCCGCTCCATAGTGTGTCGCGATGAAATGTCTTGCTTTATTTTCCGTTCTCGTAATTGCAAACTTTACCCTTGATCACCCATCTTCCCTTATAACATACCATTATTCCAACTATATTCCAGAATATGTGAGCTTTCAATTTTGTGTTTCAAACAAATCAAATTTGAGGGGATGGAGGCGTGGAATTATTTAAAAGGAGGGCAAATTCGCAAAACCACATGTCAAAATGAGTATGTTTGGTTAAATTTGAAATTGTGAGTATTTTTTATTTTTTATTTTCCACGTGAGTACTTATTATTGAGGTGGAAAAAGAGTGAGTATTTTTGCCGAATATCTTTTTCTTTACGCAGTGAGATCATTATTTCCACACAAAGTCAATTACAATTATGGTCATCTATTCACTCAACTGTAGTAAATAGATAGACATTTTGTAATACTATAGTTGATTGCCTAAATAAACCGTTTATCTACTTGCTACAGTTAATTGACCAAACAATCTGCTAGATCCCACATCGCCCAGGGGAATGGATCATCTATGCCTTAGATGTACATGTCCACCTTCATATAGCACGAGACCTTTTGGGAGCTCACTAGCTTCGAGTTTCGTAGGAACTCTGAAGTTAAGCGAGAATGAGCCAGAGCATTCCCAGGATGGGTGACCCACTAGGAAGTTCTGTTCGCGTGAGTTCCCAGAAACAAAACCGTGAGGGTGTGGTCGGGGCCTAAAGCGGACAATATCATGCTACGATGGAGTCGATCCCGGGTCGGGATGTGACAATTTGGTATCAGAGTCAATTCCTGGCCGGAAGTGTGCCAACGAGGATGTCGGGCCCCTAAGAGGGTGGATTGTTAGATCCCACATCGCCCAGGGGAGTGGATCCTTTATGCCTTATATGTACATGCCCACCTCCATATAGCACGATGCCTTTTGGGAGCTCACTGGCTTCGAGTTTCGTAGGAACTCCGAAGTTAAACGAGAATGGGCCAGAGCATTCACAGGATGGGTGATCCACTAGGAAGTTCTACTCGCGTGAGTTCCCAAAAACAAAACTGTGAGGGTGTGGTCTGGGCCCAAAGCGGACAATATCGTGCTACGATGAAGTCGAGCTCGGATTGTGGTGGAACCCGGGTCGGGATGTGACACAATCTTAGTTAATTTTTTTACACATATTATCTTTATAAACTATTTATAAAATTATGGGTTGCAATCATAAGCACGAAGTTCTGTAAATCAATCACGAAGAGTTTTAATTAAAAACTTCTACTCAACATTGGGTAGCCAAACATCAGATCATTTTATAAACCGCTTTACAAATATCATCTCTATGGTTTTCGAATTATGTAATTTTAGAGATGATATTTTAGAAAGAACCTAAAAGTGAGTCATGGATTTTTGAAATAATCCCTACAAGAGCACTTCTCAAATAAATCCTTCAACCAAAGCACACTATATATACAACATATTTATATTATACTAGCATATGGCCACACACAAAGTGTGCATGAATTTTTTTTGTTTTTGCTTTTAAAATAGGAGGAGAGAGGATGAGAGTGAGAGAGAATATAGGAGTGGGGGAGAGAGGAGAGAGAGCTTTAATTTTATTTTTATTAGAGATATATATATATATATATATATATTTATTTTTTTAAAAGAAACAATAGTAGATTATTCATAAGATAATAAATCATACATCATGAGAGAGGGCCTCCACAATCACATTCGGAGGCTCCTCAAACCAACAAAAATCCTCAAAAAAGGAAACAACCAACTTAGCCATGTTATGTGCCACGCCATTAGCAGTATGCAGCATATAGCGCATCTGCGAGTCCACAAAACCCCACAAAAGGGTATGAATATCGTCCACCAGAAGATCCATCAGAGAAGACCCCTGACTGCGATGCACAATAGCCTGAACCACTTGCAAAGAGTCACTCTCCACAATAACGTGATCCAAAAGCCTATCTGCAGCCAGCCGAACACCTTCACGAACAGCAAGTAGTTCCACCATAATTGGGTTCAATGCAAGGGATATTTTGCGAACGAAACCTCCACCATAGCTACCGGCTGCGTTGCGAAAAACCCCACCCACACCACCCAAATTAGAACCAACAAAGAAGGAACCGTCAACATTAACCTTAACCCACCCTGGTGGTGGGAGAAGCCAACGAGAAGGCACTTGAAGAGGACAGGAAACGACAAGAACTGAGAAGACGAAGCCTCAAACCGACGATTGAAGGCAACTTTATATGCACTTTTCACAGAAAATAAACCTTTCGCATCATAGTGCCATATCAACTTATTAGACGGAAGCCGACAACTCAATGGAATTGCTAAAATCAACGCAACCTCATCAGGAGGAAATAGATTAGAAACCAAATTGCGATTCCAAGAAGCTGAATCCACATCAATCAGGTCAAAAACATATTCCACTCCAACAAACGAAGAAGGCATGAGAGGTCTAAAAAGATGCGGGCGATCCAACCAACGATCGTGCCATATTCTAATAGAATTACCATTACCCACCCGCCAGCGAGACCCTAATTCCAAAATTGAACGGCTTCCACAATTCCACGCCAAGAACTTGATGGAGAAGAACCAAGAAAAGCTTTCCAGAAAGTATTATGAGGAAAATACTTAGCCTTCAGCAAACGAGCAGCCAAGGACTCTGGATTTTGAATTAGACGCCACCCTTGCTTAACAAGGAGAGCAAGATTGAACTCATACAACGATCTCAATCCAAGACCACCCTCCTCCTTAGACCGACACATATTCTCCCAAGACATCCAATGGATACGACAAGAGTCATCAGTGTTCCCTACCATAATCGACAAAGAATGCGCTGAAGGTCCTTACACAAGGTCTTTGGTAGAAGAAAACAATTCATTGAATAAATAGGAAGAGACTGACCCACAACCTTAATGAGAATCTCTTTCCCAGCTGCACTGAGCAATTTTTCCTTCCAACCTTTCAATTTTTTCCAAAGTCGATCCTTAATAAAAGAGAATTTTGAAGTACGATTTCTCCCAAGAACAATCGGCAGACCCAAGTACCGGTCCTGCACATCCAATCGCTTTACACCTAAGTAAGCAGCCAGTTGATCCTAAATATCTCGCCTAATATTTGGCGAAAAAAGGACTGCACATTTTTGAAAATTTATGCATTGACCAGATGCAGCCTCATACAGTTGCAAAACTTGTTTACGAAACCAGCAATCCTTAAACGAGGCTTTCAGAAAAATAAAACTGTCGTCAGCAAACAACAAATGAGTAATACTTGGGGCTTCACGACAAAATGGATACTCCTATGAATGAGGCCAAGGTGCTCATAACGGGAAATTAAACTAGTAAGACCTTCAGCACAGATAAGAAATAAATAAGAGGAAAGGGGATCCCCTTGTCTAAGACCGCGAGAGGGAGAAATATACCCAGTTGTGGAGCCATTAACCAGGAAAGAGTACGTAACAAAAGTAACACAACTCAAAATCAAATATGTCCAGGAAGAATCAAACCCAAGTTTCAACATTATTTGCTTAAGAAAAGACCTTTCCACACGGTCATATGCCTTACTCATATCCAAGGCGAGATATCCCCGTTTACCCCATCAGAGATTATGGAGATAGTGACCCAATTCAGAAGCAACAAGGGAATTATCAGAAATTAAACAGCCTGACACAAAAGCACCTTGCTGAGTCGAAATAATAGCATCCATTATACCTTTTAAGCGATTCACAATTACCTTAGCTCCAATCTTGTAGAGAACATTACACAATGCAATGGGACGTAATTGGGTCATACTGGTAAGTTTTGCAACCTTAGGAATTAAAGAGACCATAGTATAATTAAGTTGCTTAAGAATGCGACCAGAAGAAAGAAAGGATTTAACGCAGCAACCACATCTGAACCTACTATATCCCAAAACTTCTGATAGAATCTGTGGTAACCCATCAGGACCCGAAGCCGTATGAGGATCCATTTGAAATAGAGCCTCTTTAATCTCAATATCTGAATATTCAGCACAAAGCAAACAATTCATCTTCGGAGTAACCCGCTGAGGTACCGTATTAAGGGTATTGAGTAGCTTGTTATTAGAGATATATTAGAATCACATGTAAGTGAGGCTTTAAAAAAAAACAAAAAAACAAAATTTTGGTTGGGTGAAATTACATTTTTGCCCATATTTTTTTTTTCATGTTTAGTTTTAATTAAAGGGTTAAAATGGTAATTTTATAGAATTATGGTTGACAATGAGAATTCTATTAATATGTAGCGTAAATTAATTATTAATATATATATAAAAGAAGAAGAAAATGGGGCAAAAATCAAAAGGAAAGTTGGGCTAAATTGGCTTTTGGAAGTCTTCAAAGCGTGTAAGTTAGATACTAGTTTGTTTGGTTGTTGACACGTTACATATACAAGTAAAAGATCATACACTTGTATATGTATTGGGATATTTTTATTAAACTTGCATAGGTCGGTATGTCCAACAAGCTAGGGACACTTGGCTGATGATTTTCTTCGAATGAATCAATCAACCGAAAAACAAAATTCAAGGTGGCAAATTGTGTTAGGTAATGTGGTTAGCTGGTAAAAGAACAAGAAATGAATTTACGAATACGTATACGTGTAGCATAAGTTTGAATCAACTTTGAGGCATGACATCAATGCTACGTAGCACTTAGTGTTTCACAGTTATTAGATCATTTATTTCAATTTCAGCTATTCATTTTCTGTATCATTTAATGCTATATATGCATAAAAAAAATTATAAACTTTGTTCAAATAATGTTTCTATTGTTTTTGTTGTTCCATTTCTTTATTCATCTAGATAAAGAGTAGCGTTATACATTTTATGCTACTATGCAGTGTAAACTATCTCTCTAGTTGTTTTATTTTGAGCGACGAGGATTGTCACTATTATTACCGACTAAGTATCAGCATCGCATGGGTTGTGGCTGCATGCATCTCATGGCTAGGGTTGTGGGTGCAAGTTGGAATGGAGTTTTCCGATATCTCCATGATAATTTTTTATCCAAACCTAAAAAAATTAATCCCGAAGATTGAAAATTATAATAAAAATTAGAGTGCATTTATAGCCTCTGAATTTTCGTTTCGAATTTTTTTCCAAATTTATTTCAATAAAAATATATTCTGACTTATTTCGATTTTTATAGTCATTTGTTGGTTGAAAAACTTTGGTAAGTAGCAATAATGTCTCCTTTTCAACTAAAGATGAGTAGATAGGCTAGAGAAGAAAAAAAAGGAAAGAAGTGAGAAAGAGATATCCGACAATATACACAATCAAAATTAAAAATAAAAACTAATTATTCCAATCAATTTTCTTAGAAGGTGAGAAAACTCATTGTATTATCATTAACCCATTTTCTTTTGGAGTGATTAGCATCTCAAATCAAATTTTAATAGCCAATCTGGTACGAACCAACAATAATTACAATTCGAATCCGAATAAGATATTGTTTTAGTACGTAGTCTGAGTTGGAAATTTAATAAATTTGTGGATTGATAAAAGTTATTCCCTATATATAGAGAGAGATTATGGTTTCTATATTGGTACTAAATACATGGTAGAGATTAGATAGATCCATACCCACACACACGAAAATGAAGATTTTAAATTAAATTTGTATTTGCCAATCTTTGTAGTGTGAGCTTGAAACAAGTAGAAGATTAAAAATAATTAGTTGTATGAAAAATTAAGCGAAAAACATGAGAGGCTCATTATCACTTCAAGCACGCCATGAATCCTAAGGTTAGTAGCAAACCACATTGTTATTTCAGATTAAAAAAATAAACTTGTATTTAAATTTATTTTTTTTTGGACAATTTTCATGGAGATTAAAAAGGTTAAAATTAAAATCTCATTATTCCATCTATTTATTAATTAATTTTAATGAAAGTACTTATTTATTTAATTATTTATAATACTCGACTCCAAACATAACACAGTTTCGCCCTTAACTTCGCTTAATCTGCTCGACTCTTTCGCCATTGACCCATCGAGTGGGCGTCTCCTAATTAAAAACTCCCTTCAAAATTCAATACCCTCTTCCCTCTGATTTCTCCTCTTCCCCTTATCTGTAAATCAATTTCTCAGTTTTTTCAATTTTCTCATCTTCTTCTTCTTCTCCAACACCCAACTCTCTGTAGTTGCAAACTCTCCACCTGATCCGCCATGATTTCCCTTTCGGAAAGAAGGAAGAGACCCATCAAAATCCCCTGCCCGCCCCAAAATTCCCATCTCTAATCACCAAATTCCACACCTTTTTCGGGAAAATTGAGTTGGATTTTCTCCCAATAATCCAAATTATGATTCTTTCCAATCCAATATTTCTTGTAATTGTAACAATCTGTATATTTGTAGCAATCCGTGTGGCGCTGTACAGAACTGGGCTGGTTTACATCGTTAAAAAATGGTGGCGACGGTTCGAGGACTGCTTCCATGTCTACCAATCGTTCAAAGTCCCCAAATTCAGTGAGAGCATGCAGGAGAATCAGCTCTACGGACGAGTCACCGACTATCTCAACTCGCTCACCTCCATTGAAGAATCAGACTTCACGAACCTCGTCACCGGGAAAAAACCCAATGAAATTGTCCTCCAGCTCGACCCCAATCAGACTATCGAGGACGATTTCCTCGGCGCCAAGGTCATCTGGCAAACAGAAGGCAGCGGCGCCGGTGGGAGTAGGAACTTAGTGTTGAAGGTTCGGAAAGCTGATAAGCGGCGGATTCTGCGGCCCTATTTACAACACATTCACGTCGTCGCCGACGAGCTCGAGCAGAAGAAACGGGAGTTGAAGCTTTACATGAACGTCGACGCGCCCGACAGAGCGTGGAAGCCAGTCCCCTTCACTCACCCGTCGACCTTGGAGACCATATCAATGGAGTCCGACCTTAAATCGAAAGTCAAATCCGATTTGGAGTCGTTTCTCAAGGCGAAGCAGTACTATCACCGACTGGGTCGGGTCTGGAAACGGAGCTTTCTGCTATACGGGCCGTCGGGCACCGGAAAATCGAGCTTCGTCGCCGCCATGGCCAATTTTATCGGGTACGACGTGTACGATCTGGATCTCTCGCGTGTCAAAGACGACTCGGAGCTGAAGATTCTGCTGTTGCAGACGACAACAAAATCGGTCATTGTGATGGAGGACTTGGACCGATATTTAGCCGAGAAACCCGCGGGTCTGAGCTTTTCGGGTATATCGAATTTCATGGACGGGCTGTTGAATTCGTGCTGCGCCGAGGAGAGAGTCATGGTGTTCACGATGAATTCGAAAGACCACGTTGACCCGGCCTTTCTTCGACCGGGTCGGATCGACGTCCACATCCACTTTCCACTCTGCGATTTTGGAGCATTCAAAAATCTGGCGACGAGTTATCTCGGGGTGAAGGAGCACAAGCTCTTCCCGCAGGTGGAGGAGATTTTCCTAAGCGGGTCCAGTTTGAGTCCGGCGGAGATCGGCGAGTTGATGATCGCGAACCGGAACTCGCCGAGTCGGGCGATTAAGTCGGTCATCACGGCTTTGCAGACGGACGGCGATGGGAGGGGCGCGGGAGTGTTCGGAAGGCGGGTTGGGTTTGATACCGGGTCGAGAAAGTCCGAATCGGGTGAACCCGGCGGGGCGTTTTGCGGGGAAGGTGGTGTTCCTGCGGTTAGGGATATTAGGAAGTTGTATGGGTTCTTGAGGATGAAAAGCAGCAGGAGCCCCTCTCATCCTCAGTCGTTCGATGCGGATTCGGCGCACAGGGAAGGTTGATCGGAGGGCCTGAAATTTAAAATGTTTGGGGGGCATTACGTGTCGAAATGTGATTGGGGGTTATAGGGAAGAAATGCAGAAGTATAGAGCATATAATTGAACAGAGAAACCAATTTGTTTTGATAATTTGGATAATTGTTAGTTGGGATTTGGGTGCTTTGTGGATAGATTAATTGATGATTCTATCTTTCTTCTGTTCTTCAATTTTGTGTGGTTTTTAATTAAATTATTAATCAATGTTAATAGGTTAAATAGTTTTAGGGTTTGTTCTTCTTTTTTTTTGGGTTGTAAAATTGTGCATCTCTTGTACAAAATTGTGTATATTTCCTTTTTTTTTTGTTCGATACAAGCGATGTCGAGTAGAGATGCATCACCCCTGGATGCATGGATAAATGATACGCTTAACTATTTGAGCTATGTGGCTTTTGTTTCAAGTAATGTATCAAAACACAAATGATACCATACTATCATTCACCAACCAAGATGTAAAAACAAGTAATTGAATTAAGCCTTCATCCTAAGTACACTCGACCCGAAAAATCAGTAATCAAATTAGGCCAATACCAAGATTAAGTAATTAAATTAATTTGTTACGCAAGTGCCCTTTACCACAGTGGTGAAAAGGTGTTGAGCCCTTGCATAACAGCGTGGATTTAAACCCCGTTGGTGGCTAATCTAACATCTAATCAAACAAAACCTAATCAACAATCAATTTCTCAGATTCCGATTACATTAATAAACGCAACATTAACACTTAACAAAGTCAGCCGCTTGAAGTGGTATTTGTTAGATTCCTAAGCTAAATCTTTATATTACAAATAGTAACACTAGAATCTTATTCTGCAAATAAAAAAGAAATAAAAGATTCACAGAAAAAAAATGTAACAAAGTGACAAACACATAAACCTCAAACCCTGTCTATGTGATGTTTGGTGTCTAACGAAAGAGTAAGCTATACTTATCACCTTATGTACCATTATTTGTACTATGTTTCTAATAAAAGTAGAGTTCGCTAACACATTTAAGTTTTAACTCTATTTATTAGAAAAATAGTTCAAATAATAGTAAATAACATTTTTGCTAATGAAAGTGGGATTCTATTTTTATTTTGTAGCTAATATAAAAAGCTGTGCATCTGCTCACATTTCCTGCTCTCATGATTGGTCATGATTATTTTTTTCATGTCATTTTTGTCTTTAACCGCAGAATGAGCCAAAGTTAGAAATTAGCATGCACCAAGTGGCTCATTGGCTGCGTTTTCCCCTCAAAATAATCGTAGCTAATACGCATTTGCTTGTCAATTCTTCAAGATATGATGCTTCAAATCATCGATAAGTGGCTGTAAATTTGTAATCTTGGGAATTCTGAATTGATTGGGGGGAATTTTTGTCTGGCCAAATGCTTATTTTAAGTGGTTTTTATTGTACCCCAACTATATGATTTTAGACACACAAAGGCGTGTAAAGTCATCGAGGTTTGTTGAGTGGTGAAGGTGAGTAGGGTTATGAATATGAGTGGATTAGATATTTGGAGGTCAGAAGTTCGAAACTCCCTTTTGTAACTACAAAATTGTGTGTTGTATGTGCTATCAAATAGGCTAACTTTTAATTCTCGTAAAAGATTTCATTGTGGTTCTATCAATTTTTCAATTGCGGAGATAGATATTAGATGTTTTGATGTTTTGTTATGTATCAATTACCTTTTAAGAAACCAAACATGTATCGATGTATCTTAATTCTGACTTGGTACTCACTTTTTTCTCGTCACTCGGACTATCAATACATTTATTAAGATTATTTCTGAATGTGTAATGTATTTCAAAATAGTCATGATTTTTCGTCTCTTAAAAACCTAGGTTAGTTGGGAACTTGGGAGAAAATCCTTCCTTCCCTAAACGGCTCTAGCGTTAATTTTGAGAGTTGAAGGCCTTGTCGTCACTGGGTTTTGCTCTAGGGTTTTGGGTCTCTCCATTGCTCTCGTTTTCCATTTCTTAGGTTTTATTTTCTTAGTTTACCTAAAAATCTTCCTACATATTTTTGGGTGCTTCTTCTTGGGAGGTGAGATATTTGTGTTTATATATATAGTTCATTCGGTTTAGTGTCACGTAATTTACAGTTGGTTAAATTAAGTCTTGAATTTAAAGCTTATGACCATCTCCATCAATGCATGATTGTTGTAATTTGCAACATTGTGAACTATTTTTTTTTTACAAGAAAACGATAAAGTGATATTTCATTGAACTTCACAAACAATTACAAAAGTTCTCACAAACAACATGAGTGTTCAATCCAGTAGTTACCTTACTACTCTCTGTACAAAAGTTCTCACAATTGATTTTTTTTTTCTTTTCTCAGGATTGATTTGGTTTGGTTATATTTTGCAAATATATATATATAAAAGCTGGTACGTTGTGAGTCAGTCCAGCTGGTTCCTTTATCATGAATTAATAATTTTAAAGCTGGATGCCTCCTTCGGAGTATGTCTGGTATGGACGTGGACCAAACTGCCCAGACAGCATGATCAACCTACACACCGTCTCACACCACCTAATTAAAAGAGCCTTTTGAAATTATTTAGATGTAATCATACAGGTGCATGGTAATAATTTTATCTTTTCTTTTCAGCGCCGCGAAAGAGCTAAGTTTGAATTCCTCTTTTATATCGACAACAAGAAAATTAAAGTTTTACCATTAGCAGTACAAATTGATAATTATTGTTAAGCAAGAGAAGTAGTTGGAACATAATGAAAGGCTAAGCTAAGCAAGGGTTATGTCATATATATTAAGCATGATACTCAAAAGGGAAATGATTGACTTCTAAATTTACAGGACTAGGATTCTCTTCCCTGCTTTTTTCATTTCCTTTAATCATCTCTTTTTACACTCTTTATTTTGTCTTTCTTTTTCTATAAAAAAATTAATATAAAATGTTAACATGCTTAACTGTGACTATTTAAATAAGAGATGAAGGAAGATGAGGGAAAAAAAAGAGAGAAATAATCCTTCTCTAAATTTACAATGTTAGTTGTATGTTAAATTGCTGTGTTTATAATTTGAAAGTTGCTGCTACCCACAACATCGCTCATGATTGTGTCTGAGGCTGTTTTTCCTGACAGGACATACATGGGGTTACTCCAGCAAACTTCTACTTTTTTTTTTTTTTTTTTTTTTTTTTTTTTTTTTTTTTTTTTTTTTTGGAAACAGCAAACTTCTACTTTGCCAGCATAAAGAAAGAACCAAAAAGGAAACTTTTTATAGAAAAGGAGATTTGATGGGTGTAGATTTTTCCTATACCAACCAACACTGCCCTGAGCTTGGGCGTACATATAGATAGTACTATAAGAAAAAGATGAGTTTCGTAAAAAAATAAATAAAAAAAGACAACAATGTCAAACTCACTCCAACGTCAACAATGTCAAAATTATCACAAGAAGACATTATTAATATATTAATAAGCAAAATTTATAAGGTACAATAAGTTAGGGTACATGGAAACACAATTGAAAAATGGAAGAGCAAGAAAGACCGACTCCAACGCAAACCAACAAGGCAACACCGAAACTCAAACCTAGAAGATGAGAAATTCGTTAAAACTACTCTTAAAAGAAGTGGATGTTCAGAAGACCCAAAAGATCTGTTAGGAACCAGAAAGAGCTTCGAGAGATTGCGAGAGAAGGAAGTTCAATACACACTTGTTTTCTGGGAGAATATTCTTATTGAATTCAAAGATAACATAGACTACTTATAGCCTTACAAGGTAACTGAATGAAAGCAACAACCCACGATTTTACAGCACCTAGAATCGTGGTATCTGACTAGGGTAAAAGACTAAACGTGCAACAATACTTGTTCCTTAATAATAGGAATTATTAACAGCTACAAAGTTGACCTAGAAACTAGGAAGCTTAACCCTAGTGGTTAACAGAATCCTAACAACTTTAACATCCTCCCTTAAACTGAAAGTTATCACCTTTCAGTTTATTCCAGGATAAGAACAGATGCCCAGCAAACCTCGCAGCTTCAAGAAATCTTCAAGCTTCAACGGCTTTGTGAAAATATCTGCAACTTGCTCCTGGGTTGAGCACTGAACCAATTCTACAACTTCTTCCTTTGTAAGATCACGCAGGAAGTGAAAGCGGACATCAATGTGTTTGCTTCGACCATGCATGACTGGATTTTTTGAGAGTTTGATGGCCGATACGTTGTCACAAAGTAGCACCGTGGCCTTGCACTGATCATGACACAGTTCCTTTACGATTCTCCTTAACCAGACAGCTTGACAAGCACTAGATGCAGCAGCTATAAACTCAGCCTTAGTGGTGGAGAGAGTGACCACGGGTTGTTTCTTCGAAGACCAAGACACAGCTCCTGAACTCATTAAAAACACATAACCTGAAGTACTCTTTTTGTCATCTTGATCCCCTGCATAATCACTGTCCAAGTATCCCAGAAGCTCCTGATTTCCTCCCTTCCTGTAAAACACCCCAAGGCCAATGGTTCCCTTCACATACCTCAACGCTCTTTTTGCCGCCTGTAAATGCATTTCAGTAGGATGCTCCATGTACCTGCTGATCAAGCTTACTATAAATGCCATGTCAGGACGTGTAGCAGTTAATATACATGAGGCTTCCTACGATTTGTTTGTAGAACGTGCTGTCCACCCTTACTCCACCTTCATCCTTCCTTAACTTAAACCCTGGAACTGCTGGATTATCCACTGGATTGCAGTGATCCATGTTGAACCTTTTAAGCACCTCCTGTGCATATTTACGTTGACCAATGAACACTCCATCTGATCGTTGCAATACCTCAATACCCAAGAAAAACTTCATTTTTCCAAGATCAGTCATATCAAATTCTATCATCATGGATCGTTTAAAGTCTTCAAACATAACTTCATTATTTCCAGTAAAGATTAAATCGTCTACATACAGACAAACAATCAAAACTTTACCTCCATCCGCTGCTTTGATGAATAAAGTGTGTTCATATGGGCACTTCTTGAAACCCTCATTGACAAAGTAAGTCTCTATCCGGCTGTACCAAGCTCGGGGAGCTTGCTTGAGACCATACAAGGCCTTCTTAAGCTTGTATACTTTGTGTTCATGTCCTACTTTCTCATACCCAAGAGGCTGGGCAACAAAGACTTCTTCATTTATCTCTCCATGCAAAAACGCAGACTTGACGTCTAGTTGATAGAGCATCCATCCCTTTTGAGCAGCAAGTGAAATTACGATTCGAATGGTGTCGAGTCTAGCCACCGGTGCAAATACCTCAGCATAATCTACCCCATACTCTTGACTGTACCCTTTTGCAACGAGTCGCGCCTTATACTTATCTACTTCTCCATCCTCATTGAGTTTCGTCTTGTAAACCCACTTAACACCGATCACTTTGCCACCAGGGGGTAACGTAGTAAGTTCCCACGTTTCATTCTTTTCGATTGCCTCGATCTCTGAGTTCATGGCCTGCCTCCATTTCTCACTTTTAACTGCATCTTCATAGAAGATAGGGTCACAATCAGGAATCTCAACCATGCATGCAACGTTGGAATCTTCTGGAACCACAGCCATGCATGCAACGTTGGAGTCTTCTTCCTCGGAGCAACCTTCCCACTTCCATAGTCTCGCATCCATACTGGTGGTCTTCGTATCCGTGCCCCATGAGGTGAATTCTCCACAGTCTCTTCATGAGGTGAGTCTTCACTGCTCTCACCTTCCTCAGTGCTGCTATTTTCGGGTTCCTCTATACTATCGCCATTTTCTGTACCCTCTTCCTCATTTGTCTCCCACTCAAGGTCAGCTACAATATCTCCTGTGTAACTGGCCTCCCACTCCCAACTTTGATCCTCGTCAAAAACAACGTCTCGGCTCACAACGATTTTTTGAGAAATTGGATCATATAGTCTATAGGCTTTTGACTCATCACTCACCCCAAGGAATATGCATTTCAAACTCTTGTTGTCAAGCTTGATTCTTCTGTTATCTGGTACATGGGCGTGAGCAATACATCCAAAGATTCTGAAATGACTCACTGAGGGTTTCTTTCCACTCCATGCCTCTTCTGGAGTCTTGCTTCTTACTGCAAGTGTGGGACTCCGATTGAGAATATGCACAGTCCAATTGACAGCTTCAGGCCAAAATGTTTTTGGGATGTTCTTTCCAGAAAGCATGCTCCGGACCATGTTCATAATTGTCCGATTCTTCCTCTTGGCAACTCCGTTTTGCTGTGGAGAGTATGCAGCTGTGAGTTGTCTTCAAATGCCATTCACTTCACAAAAGTTAGTGAACTCTTGTGATGTGAATTCTCCTCATCTATCAGTGTGAAGGGCCCTGATGTATGCTCCTGTTTCTTTTTCAACCCTAGCTTTGTAGTTCTTAAAAACAACAAAAGCTTTATACTTTTCTACCAAAAAGTACACCCAAGTTTTACGACTAAAATTATCTATGAAAGTGATGAGATACCGTTTTCTCCTATTTGATATTAGATTGATTGGCCCACAAATATCAGCATGAATTAACTGAAGAATACCTGATGCCCTCCACGTGCTTTCCTTTAGAAATGAATCCCTTCGTTGTTTTCCCACCAAGCAATCTTCACAAACCTTCGAAGGGACTTTGAACTGTGGCATACCCTCCACCATCTTCTTCTGTTGAAGAACATTGAGACCGCTCCAACTTAGATGACCATATCGACAATGCCAAAGTTGGGATTGTTCCGAGACTAGAGATACAAGACACTTTTGCTCCCTCATCTGACATCGTGCAATGAGAATGAACATCCTGTTATGTGACATAGCAGTTTCAAGGATTAAGCCCTGCTCAGGATGAAAGATCTTGCAAACTCCGTGTCGCATGAGAACTGCAAGACCCTTCTCTTGTAGTTGACCAATACTTAATAAGTTATTCTTCAAGTCTGGTACATAAAACACCTCAGTGATCACATGCATGAGTCCATCTATCTCCATTCGAACGCTGCCCTTTCCCTGCACTATCAGGCTTGCATCATTTCCCAGTTTAACAGAATCTTTGAAGCCTTCATCAAGATGACAGAAAAGCTCATTCTTGCCACTCATATGATTGCTGCACCCTGAATCCAGAAACCACACACAGTCACTGCTAGTTTTGCTATCATCCACGTATGCCATAAGCAGCATCTCTTCACTTGTCTCGGCCAGGTTTGCTTGTTTCTCCTTTTTAGGGCACTCCCATTGAAAATGGCCAAGCCCATGACAGTGATAGCATTCCACTGTAGATTTTTCAAATCCCGATCGACCATGTCCTCTTCCTCTCCCACGGTAAGAGCTATGGCCACCTCTTCGTCCTCCATCATTCGTGACTTGTAGTGCTTGTTCCTCCACAGCATGCCTACACATTCTTTGCTCATGAACCAACAGACTGCTTTAAAGTTCGTCAATGGACAAACTATCAATATCATTTGATTCCTCAATGGAGCACACAACATAATCAAACTTTGGAGTCATGGACCTTAAGATCTTCTCGATAACCACCACATCACCCATCTGTTCACCATGAACTCTCATCTTGTTGGCAATAGTGAGAGTTCGTGCAAAGTACTCATTAACAGACTCATCCACTCTCATGTGGAGTACCTCAAACTCTTTGCGAAGAGCTTGCAGCTGTGCACGTTTGACTCGAGCCGTGCCTTGATATTTTTGCTTCAAGGAGTCCCAAATGTCTTTTGCTGTATCCTTTTTCAAGATTGTCTCCAAGATCGATCGATCGATGGCTTGAAACAGATAATTCTTTGCCTTGAGATCCTTTAGCCTTAGTTCTTCGATTGTTTTCTTCTGTACCTCTGTAGGATCCAACCTTTCTGCTACTGCAGGAACCCCAGTTTCTATCAAACCCCAGTACTCTTTGGATCGCAGAAAATTCTCCATCAGCATGCTCCAATGATCATAGTGCCCATCAAGCTTAGGAATGGCTGGCTGCACAAAACTGCTTTCACCAGCCATATCGTTGCTCCTTCTCACTACACTTGTGTTTTGCTGTCAGACTTGAAATCAGGCCCCGTGGTGGGGCTCTGATACCAGATGTTAGGAACCAGAAAGAGCTTCGAGAGATTGCGAGAGAAGGAAGTTCAATACACACTTGTTTTCTGGGAGAATATTCTTATTGAATTCAAAGATAACATAGACTACTTATAGCCTTACAAGGTAACTGAATGAAAGCAACAACCCACGATTTTACAGCACCTAGAATCGTGGTATCTGACTAGGGTAAAAGACTAAACGTGCAACAATACTTGTTCCTTAATAATAGGAATTATTAACAGCTACAAAGTTGACCTAGAAACTAGGAAGCTTAACCCTAGTGGTTAACAGAATCCTAACAACTTTAACAAGATCATGAATAAAAGATGCAACAGCACTTGCACGGCAAGAAACCCACCGTGAACTCCCATCATATAAACATCAAAGGTTGCTAAACAATCAACCACTTGATTACCATTACGATAAATATGAGAAACTGGTTTCCACATGGAAGAATAATGGTGCAAGGGTTAGACCAATCAATCGATAAATGCCAAGGAACCTGACATGCATGACCAATTATAAAGAAAATACATCATTAAAGCAAAATCATACTCAATCCAAAGAGAATGTCCACCCTTCTCCAAAGTCATACTTACAACATGAATAATGGTCATAAGCTTCGCCTCCAAGGTAGTTTAAATACCAAACGATTCTGTAAAGCATCCTAAAGAATGACCCCAAAAAAAACTACCAATCCTTACCTGGCCTAGAGAACCACGAGTCGCACCGAATTAAACTTGGCTTCAAAAGCATAAGGAGAAAGCTGAAAAACCTCTTGGGTTTTGGGTGCCCTTGAATGCCAACCATGCACTTCAACCACCTGACTCATCATCAGAGTTTATCCTTAAACCCAATCGCCAGGAGTTCACTTCAAAAATTTGGAATATCACTAACCAAAAATATCAATTGTAACCAATTTTTTTTTTTTGGAACATATAAATTTTCTGGCCTACTAAAGGGAGTAAAATATGACTCAATCATGCCGTGCGGCCAATGGCGGAGTTAGGAATTTTTCAAAGCTAGCTTAAATATTTAAATCTTTATAAATAAAGAAACTTGATATTGTATTTTTCACAATAGCAGCTAGCTAGCTAGCTTAAGAATTTTCGTTATTAAACAAATACGTGTTGAAATTCAAACAAATCCAAACTTGAACATGTATCAAAAGCGATGAGAAAAAGATGTAAGAAAAAGAGACGGTTTGTAAATTATATTATATAATTTTATTTAATTAAATCGTGAGAATTCCGATTAGTGACCAAATATAAGGTGGGCTAGCCCTTAACATGGCTCCACTAGTGCGCACCGTTACGGTCTAGTGATATTTTCTTTTACTTGTAAGTGGAAGATCTTAGGTTTGATCTCATCGAAAGCAAGTTCAACCAAATGATCCAATTGAGAGACGACATGTCGTTTGATACTCTTTGAGGAAGGTCTCCTAAAAAAGTGTCTCAATGATCCAAAACAACCCAATATCCGGCCCCTGCTTCTAGTGTAACAAAGAAAGGCCCAATATATGGACCATGCTACATTGCTACCTTCTGCCAAGGGTTCACATTTGATATTCTAGATTCTAGCTTCAGAGGACTTATTCTTCGATGATCCAAACCAACCCAAGCAAGTAGGGAGTTTTGTGTGTATATAAAGAAGGGAAAGCAACTTAAGTAGAATGAGTTCACAATTACTATGACTTGTTAGTTTAATAATATAATGTCATGTAAAGAAAAAATTACACATAACATTATATTATTGAACTAGGATGTCACGATATCTGTAAACGCAATCCATGTTAGTTCTTTTTCATGCAAAGACGTCATTTCAGGAGCGGACGTCCACATTTGAGCATCTTTTTGGCCATTACATGATATGGAACAAACCCAAAACCACTCTACAATTTTCGGAGGTACGGCAAGTACCATACCATATGTTGTCACTATAATGCTCGTCATAGTAATTACAATCACAATGCCAATCGAAAAGACTTATAGCTCAAGTAGTAAAGTACTCACCTGCATCCAGGAGAATATCGGTCTTTTACTTTTAAACATTTCCCCTAGCTACCCAAAACAAAACAAATAAAAGATACATAAATACAAATGGCTTACAAACGCAAAAGAATATGATGAGACCTCTGCATTTGCTTCTTACGTTTGGAATTTAACAAGAGCAAGCAGACAGTTTCTTCATCTCACTAATTTCCAAATCAGACCCAGAAATAACATCAATTTTGGCCCCTTTAAGATCAACCCCATTGGATTTTATCCCATTGCTACATTCCAATGCCTTCTTAGACACCACACCATATATTTGCTCAAGAACCCTAAAGAAAGCAGTGTCCACATTGTCACCACTGAAGGCTGATGTCTCTGAGAAGAAAAGCCCTTGCTCCTTAGCAAACTCAACTGCATCTTCTGTGGGCACATCCCTCTTGTCCCCAAGATCAGCCTTGTTCCCGATCAGCATGTTCACGATCGAACTGTCGGCGTGGGTCCGGAGCTCCTCAACCCATCTAGCTACATGATCAAAGGTCAGCCTCTTGGTGATGTCGTACACCAGCATTGCTCCTAATGCACCTCTGTAGTATGCACTTGTAACTGCCCTATACCTACAAGGAAAAGAAAAGAAATTTAATTTTAAAAAATCATGGATTTGTCCCGCAGAATTTATATTGTAGTTGGTTATATTCTATTAGGAATTTTTTTTTTTTTGGAAATTAAATCTATCGGTAATAAAGTTTTGAATGTATTGTTGCAGTACATTTAATGGTGCAGCTGGTACATAATTATAGCACCAGCAGAAAATCAAGGTTGTTTAACATTTATGCAGATCCCTTTGCAGCTTTACACATGCATGTCTGTCATGTAGGGCAAAAATAGAAAGGAAGACAAAATAAGCGAGTTAATTAACAATTAAAAATAAGCACTTTAATCAACATTTAAGTAATAATTCAATGATCAATTTTTATATCAATAAAATTTGATTTCTCTAGCATTACCTTTATGTAAACATTGGATAATATTAATGTCCATTTTTAGCACGTTTCTAAAGCTGCATTTATAGGTGAAACATTAGGGCAGGGAAAGCTGGTCTCTTCTTCATTTAGCACAGTGCCACTAGCTAGATCCCAAATCTCAAATACTGAAGGCTTCTTAATAAGTAATTGAGTAACAATGCATATACTAATTTTATTCGTCAAATGACATGACAGTGTTTGATTGGTTTAAATTAAGTTTACTTTTTTCTTAGTTATTGTTAAAAGTAAGGTAACGACACATATATCGACATGTAATTTGATAAACAAATTTGATTACTCAAGTATTGTTGTGCACATTTCGATTACATAAGGTAAGCCAAACCAAATAATGCTGTTGAGTATGTCACGCATACCCTAAACCATGATTACTGTAAATATGTGTTCATGTTTCATATACATTATAACTTATACATCTTTTTAGTCACATTGGAAGGAATCAAACGATAGACCTGTCTAATACCTAACCAAATACTCCACCGTTCTAACAGATTTCAATCTTTTGTGTCACATGCTATTATAGCAGGAAGTAGGTGGTTAAGGTAAAAACAATATCGGTACTAGACCAATTAGTAGTGGACTGTTAAACCCTCTCCGAAATCTTTACAATGGTGCTTAAGCCTTCATCACCATTTAAAATCAAGACATGTTGTTTGGAGAGTTATACATAAGAAAAAAAAAAATCGTTCCTATATGTTGAAAAAAGAAAGAAAGAAAGTGGGAGAATGATGTAGCAAAAAACCTAACCTTTCTTGGCCAGCAGTATCCCAGATCTGAGCCTTGATGAGTTTGCCTTGAAGGGTGAGAGTCCTAGTTTGGAACTCCACCCCAATTGTGGACTTGGAGTCGAAGCAGAATTCATTCTTTGTAAACCTCGACAGAATCTGAGTCTTTCCAACTGCCGAGTCCCCAATCACCACCACCTTGAACACGTAATCTATCTTTTCACGTCCATTCATAACACTAATCTCCCTCCTCACCCTCTCACTCTCCGCCCTCTCCGCAGCCGTCAACTCCGCCTCTACCCCATTCATTTCTTGGTTCATTTTGTTCTGAAAATATCGAAGTTGAAGGCTTGGTCTTTGTTTTGGTCTAGTGTAGGAAGTCAGTGCTGGGAGTAAGTGAAACCAACAGGAAAAAAAAGATCGAGAAAATAATGGTGCAGTCCTTTTCTGTCTTTTTAAAGCTTTAAGCAATATTGGACGTACCAGCAGCATTATTAAACCATATGGTTTAATGGTCTGTGACATGCATAATTTAGGTTAACACTGTCACTCAAAAGCTGTACACGTTTTTTTTGGTAGGTTTTCATGCTATTAATTATACCTATCCAGTAAAGCAGCATACATACTATTTTCTTTGGAGAAAAAGACATTTTAAATTACTCTATTATGCATAAAAGAGATTCTTCGGATGCAACGAAAGCATCATTTATACTTTTGAACTTCCACAAGGTTGATGTTAATTTAATTACATAATAACAGCCTAACAAGGATCTTATAATTATAAGAGTTGATTTGATCATGATAAAACAAGCAAAAATGGGTTGGAGTTTGATAATGAACCAACTCATTTGAGGCCATCATGCTGTCTTTGTGCTTATTTTAGTTATAAAGTTAGATGCCCTCATTTCAATTTTCAAGCAAAATGAAGGGAGGTTTGTAATCAAATCATAACTTTTAATTTGTTTTTCTATCTATTTTACTTTAAGATTTTAACTACTCAAGAAGGATCGGTTCTGAGATTTTTGAGGTCCGGAGTGACTCCCAAAAAATGTGCCCTAACTGTATATAAGAAAACTGATTTGTTTTTACACGTAAGACTTCGATAAAATTATGCTTAGAGAAACATTTCAAACTCAATAATTTACAAACACGGAAAAACTAATTTATTTTGTATTGAGAGAATGGAACCACAAAACCCGGACTTATAAGTAGATAGATGATGAGTTTTGTTTCCTTTCTATCTGAACTTTTAAAGTGTTTTTATATAACTTGTGAAGTGTTTTTACTTATTTACTAACCTTGTCAATTTGGGACTAAAAATATAATCATATTTTCGAGTCTTTAATTGATATTGTAAGCAATGAATTAGCACTAAAGTAAACCTAGTATTTGTAAATACATACATATATTAATTTCTTGAAGGCTAATGCTAAGGATACAAAATTTATGAACCAAATTTTATAGACCATATGATGTGATTGATGATGATTGAATTATTACTTAAGTGTCGATGAACGTGATTATTTCCTATTGGTGACACGTCATATGGTTTACAAATTTGTTCTAAAAATTTGGTCTAAGTATTACTCTTTGTTGAAGGTTAGACTTGAATTGTAATGAATGTCTAAAAAGTACAACCCACATAGCAACTAGCTAGCAATTAAAAATAAATTAACAATCAAACAGAAATTCATAAAAAAGCACACAAAACTCAAGACCTTTAGTTAAGTTTAAACAACAAAAACCTTTGATACTGATTAAACTTCTTAATCATTTAACCAAATAGAGATTATATTCACACACCCCAAATTAATTCCTCCACACCTTTTTGTTTTTTAATATTTTTTGATACACACTTACACTTGATAGAAAAACATTAAAAATTAAAAGAGTGTGGGGGAAGTAATTTTGGGTGTATGAATATAATCTCTCTAACCAAATCTTATAAATTTATACTCTTATAAGAAGAAATTCGTAAAAACTGGAAAGTTAAAAAACTCACATAATGATTTGAACCCAGGACCTCCTTGTTAATTTTAAACAAAATAAACAACCATTTCTAGTTAAACTTCTTAATCATTTGACCAAATTTTATAAATTTATACTCTTATGAAAAAAAATTCGTAAAAATTGGAAAGTAAATAAACACACATAGCTTTTTGAACTTGGGAACCTCCTTGTTAATTTTAAACAACAGAAATCACTAGTTATGGTTAAACTTCTTGGTTATTTAAGTAAATTTTATAAATTTATACTCTTATGAAAACACATATAAATATGTCACCCTAACAATTTGGTGCCATTAATTTTTTTTGGCCCAAGACGGTTGCCCAACCCGCACTTGGCTTGGGCCGGCCTTGTACCCAAGTGGATTCAAATTAAAGCATTGCTCTAGCTGGACTCAAACGACTATATTTCTAAATCTTAAATGACAAAGCTACAAATTTTCTCTATTAACAATGTATCATGAATCAACTCATCTTACAAAAAATAAAAAAATAAATAAAAAATAAAAAAAAAACCTCAGTAAGTGGCACAGTGGTAAGGGTGCGGACTCCATCTCCCTAATAAACAAAAAAATAATGTGGTAGGTCTCAGGTTCGATACTCTGAGCTGGTGAGTCTGCTTCACTAAGGCCATGGGTAGGGCTAGGCACGGGCCGGACCTGGCCTAATTTTGAAGGAACCGGACCGGACAGGTGTTCAAAAGAAACGGGGCCGGGCTGGGCCGGGTACAACAAATTTTAAAATAGGAACCGGACCTAACCCGGCCCATTTGAAACGGGTTGGTTTGGTCCGGGTACAATGGGTCATCCAACTTTTTTTTTCCTCGGTTTTGATACAGAGCTTCAAAACCCAGAAAAACTGAGTCTACAGAACATGGTTGTGACGATTTGACCAAGCCTGAGCTTGTAGAGGATGGTGGTCTTACAGGCGGCATCAAGACTAACCATCGCAGCTCCTTCTTGGCAAAAAGCAGGCTGAAAAGCTTCGTGAATGTAAGCCCCATTTCTGGCTACGGATCCCTACACATCGAAACACCAACTCACTTACATCACAGATCAAACTCCGGCAAGGCCAAATGTAAAACGCTTTAAAGGCAATCATTTGCAAGTTCATATTATATCATCCAATAACACTTTGACGCATTCAAACTAGTAACTATGCGCCATGCAGCAACACATCAAGCAGATCTGGAGTTACAGCATCGCAGTTTAAACTTTAAAACATTTGCAATGAAAAGTTGGAGCATAATCATAGAGATCCGAATGATTCGAATCAAAGTAAAAAATCAACACCAATCTCACGGAATTAAAGCATCTTACCACATTAAACACAAATGAACCTTAAATCTGACCGTAATTAACGAAATTACCTCGAAATCTAAAACAAATCGAGCGCAAAAGTACCGAAATCTAATGGAGAAGAGTGAAAATGCGCTGAAATTCAGAGAAATTCGAGATCTAAGAGTCGAAATTTACCTTCAATGAGCTTTCGCAGAGGGATCTTGAAGATGGAGATCGAGGGGGAGAGAGAGAGAGAAGGAGATGGAAGCTTTGAACGGGCTGGTGTGAGAGAGGAGAGTCTTTGAGAAGGTGTAAGAAAATAGGGGAGGAATGGGAAAATGTTACAAACGGGCCAGTCCGAGTACCCATTTTCTACACTTTTGGAACCTGCCTGTCCCTAAAATTTCTTCGGCCTGCCCCATCCCGCCCCGTTTCTCCTGTTAGAAATTTGGAACCGGCCCGTACCCGCCCCGAACCTTGATTACTCGCCCCGACCCGCGGTTCCTATACCTGTTTGCCCACCCCTAGCCATGGGTAGGGTGAAATTCTCATAGCCTTTCCAGGCCCGGAAAGAGTGGGTAACCGTGGCTTACCACCAGTTGTCCCCATTTTTTAATTTTAAAAAAAAAAAAAGAAAAAGAAAAACTCATCTTAAAAAAAAAAAATTTAGTATGTATCAGTGTATAAAATTTTCAACTTGTCACATACAAACTTAAAACAACACTGGATAATGTATTGTCATTTATCATATTCTTGTATTCCCACATTTCATATTTGTGACCCATTGAAACTCCGACATATGAAAACTTCTGTATGCTTTTCTGTCTGCACTGAAACTACTATACAAGTGAGTGACCTCAATTTGTGATGTTTGCACCGACAAAATGTTTGGTAAATTAGAGGAAGGAACATAGACCAATGCTTAATAGTTATTGTTGCATGATCAATGCTTATAAAGTTATTGCTTTACATATAATTTGGGAAGCCTACAAGGCTAACAAAGTGGACGTCAATACATATGCATGACAAGAATCCGTTAAGGATATGTCAGAATTCACTTGTACGTTTATTTGAAGTTAGAGAAGTCATGAACGAGATAAATAAAGAATAGAGGAAGAACGAATGAGTATATGCCTTCAATAGCCAAAATTCATTTGTTGACATGGATCCTCATCACTTCCTTCTCCTTCATGGATACCTTCTCAAGCTCTGTCTCGATCTTCAATGTCCCCACCCTCCATTCCACCACATCTCGCGAGCCTCATCAATTCAGTCCTTAAAGTCCCAAAAAAACCCACAAATTTTCTTCACAGCCTCCACTCCACCACCACCAAACCTAGCAGCTTCATCTCGACCAAAACCCCATCTTTGGTGGATTTGGTGAAGATGTTGATGGGAAAGATGTTGGTGGGAAAGAAGAAGGTGGGGATTGTGAAAGAAGTTTTGGAAGGAGTTCCTGAGAATTTACAGTGACTTGTTTGGGTATGTGAAGGTGAAGAAGGTAAGGAATTCCTTTGATGTATGATTAATGTAAGAAATGTGAAGATTGCAAAAATTTGCAATCTGTAAAAAATGCAAACTTTGCATAAAGTGGTGTTTACAACCCAAAAAATGATTTTCGCACGTCGTTTTTATTTCTCTTGCAAATTTATATTGAGTTTTTGTCTTTTAAGTCGAACAAATCAATTATAGGAGAATCAAGAAGAGACAAATATAAACAGAGTATTGAAAAAAAAAAAACGTGTGTAAAAATCATTTCCATTAATGATATCTCCATCCAAACATTGAAATTGGATAAATGAATAAGTTTGTAAGCTCAATAAGCTCATGTTTTATATAATGTCTTCGATACTTGGAAATGATCACTAGAAAGAATTATTGGGCAAGAGAATAACAATTTACTTATTGTCTAAAAATATCATATAATGGTGGATAGAGAAGATAATGGAGATAATCTTGTCCTAGGGGATTGACAAATTTGGCCAATCACAACGTGTGCACTAATTATGAGTGCCTTGCTAGTTTGCTACATTTGGAGGGTGTTCAAAGTCTATTTGGTCAATGCTTTCTTCATTGCATCTTGAAGATGGATTTACTAAATGAGCGGTGCTCAAAATCTCATCAGGCATGGAGCAAGGTGAACATGGACTGATCTTTTTCTAGTGAAAGAAAGCACTAGAAAAAGTCATTTCCACTCCGCCACGTGTAATTTCTCTTGGAAAATGATAGCCGCACACTAAGGATCATTTGAAACTGAAAACTGAAAAAAAAAATAAAAAATTAGTAACTACTTTCAGTTTTCAAAAGTCCAAAAGGATGTAGAGTTCTATCAGGAGTACAAATCTCTTAACTATATCTCATCTGCATGATTACAAATATCTTGAATTTAAACTAAAACAAACTTAAGGAACTGTTGTGGACTCTTGTTTAACAAGTTTGTGCTATTGAAATTCCATCCTTGGTTCTCTAATAGTTTATTTAAAAGAAAAAAAGAAATAAAAGTGTGCAGAGAATAAGAGATGAGCGAAAATCACTTCTTATCCTAGTTAGTGTCAATAATAGCTCTTAGGAAGGATTTCAAAAAGTCTCCCATTTCCTCTCTCTAAAATTCTCTCTATGTGAAACACAAACTTAGGAAACTTTCGTCGTCGGCCCTAACTTTTGGCTTAGGTGCCGGATGCATCCACCCCTCATTCCTCCTTTTCTTCCTTTCTTATTTTCCTCTCATTTCTTTGTTTCCTTTGAGTTTCTCTTTCCTTTGCACTCTCCCTCTTTTCTTCCCCTCTCATCTCCTCTACTTCTTCCCCCTCCCTGCATCCCTCCTCTTCTTCCTTCCCTTTTTTTTCCAGTTTTCTCCCTTCCTTTATAATTCTCGATTCTCCTCTGAGTTTAATCTCAATTTTCCTGGAACCGAGTCTCAACTATCTCGGGCTTCATGCCCTTTATCTAGCATTTTTCGCCTGCTTTCATTTTTTTTTCTATACTTATTATATTAAGAGAAGTCTCCTTGTCAACTTTTTTCCCTTTTTTTTTTCCTATTTTGTCATCCTTATGTAAATATTGTGTATCAAAAGTGAGGGTAAAATTGGAAAAATAAGTATATGATTGTCATTTTCTCAAAAAAAAAAAGAGGGTAAAATAGGAAAAATAGGGATATGATTGTCATTTTGTCAAAAGATACAAAATTACTATTTTGCCCTCATTTTTGTCAACATTGTGTATCAAAAGTGAGGGCAAAATGGTAAAAAGGGGCAAAAATTTGACAAGCCCTCTTCTCTTAATAGAATAGAATAGATATAAGGGTTTTTTTTTTTATTTTATATATATATATATATTTTTTTTTTGTCACAAATGGTAAAATTTACCCTTACCATCAAGATGGTCCCTGAAATTGAAAATCACTCAATGTAGTCCTTAAAAATAAGTGTCACAAATCAATGTGGTCATTCTGTCACAATTCTGTTAAAAAGTCCATTAAGTGCTAATGTGGCACATAAATGGGCCCAATAAGATTTATGGGTTTTTTTTATTTTTTTATTTTTTTTAATTTTTTTTATCACAAATAGTCCCTGCAATTGACTCACACCATCAAGATGGTCCCTGAAATTGACCCACACCATCAAGATGGTCTCTAAAATTGAAAACCGATGAATGTAGTCCTTGAAAATAGGTGTCGCAAATCAATATGATCTTTCAACCACAATTCTGTAAATTTTTTTGTTATGTGCAAATGTGCGTTTAATAATTAATTAAAAAAAGTTGTCTAAATACCTTTTTGCACAATAGAATTTTTTTTTCATAGTAAGACCTACTCCAAATAGAAATCTCCTGCCATAAATTCTCAAAGGCACAAGGCTTAACCAAGGTCTAAGAGGGGGTTTAAAAATAGTTTTCAACCGACAATAGACGCACCTCGGTTACAACCTCATTATCTCATGGCAGACCTAACGTTATTTGAGTCACTAGACCACCAAGAAAGTGCCGAACAAGCTCTTCAAGATTAAGGTTGTGTGGATGTTGATCACCTAAATGTTAACGGTGATGTCCCAAAAGTCGTGGCCAATCAGCCAAGCCGTCACCAAAGGTGATCTCGATCCAAGTTCAATTCAGTGAAGGGTGTCAAGGTGTGTAAAGATGTGAGTATTAAGATTTTTTTTAGAAAATAAACTGCGAATGAGGTAGATGAATGTGATCCATTTATATGTCACATTAACACATAACAGAAATTTTAACAAAATTGTGACGGAAGAACTACATTGAATTGGGACACTTAGTTGCAGGACAACATTGATCGATTTTCAATTTCAAGGACCATTTTGATGTTACGGGTCAATTTCAAGGACCATTTGTGAGAATAAAGGACTTATGAGACTCATTTATATGCCACATCAGCACTTAACGTAATTTTTAACAGAATTGTGACGGAATGACCACATTAATTTGCGACACCTATTTTCAGGGACTACATTGATTGATTTTCAATTTTAGGGATCATCTTAATGATGAAGGTCAATTTCAGAGACCATTTGTGATTAAAAAAAAAAAGCTCCTAGATTTTCAAGACCAAAAACAAAGTATTATTTGCAGCAATTGATAAATTATGGAGGAACTAGGGCAATCTTTGGGAGTAAAGCTTCAACTGACAGAAAAGGAGGAAGACGGTGTGGTGATCGCGAGGAAGGATGTTGAAGAGGCATTGATTGGTTTCCACTATATGGTACTGGCAGAGGTTATCACAGATAGGGCAGTTCATGGGGAAGCTTTTGTGGATCGCTTTACCTCTCTATGGAGGGGAAAGGAAGGGGTTTCTATAAGAGAGATTGGTGAGCGTAGATTCCTGGTGCGATTTGTGGCTAAGAGTGATATGCAGCGGGTGCTTGATTCGGATTTCCCTTAGATGTTTCATGATGATTTTGTAATGGTGAGGGATTGTACAGAGAGGAGAGAGGCAAGATGGAATACACTTTTGTTAGGGGACATGTGGGTGCAGATTCATAAAGTGTCGCCGCTTAGTATGACTACTGCGGTGGCTACGGCAATTGGAGGGAAGCTTGGCAAGGTGATATTGGTGGATAAATCGGCAAGTAGAGAATGCATTGGAAGATTTCTACGAGTACGTATTCGGTTCAACTTACGGGAACCATTGATGCAGGGGATGATGGTTACGTTTCCGGATGAAGGATGTGTATGGGTACAATTGCAGTATGAAGGGTTGCCCAATTATTGCTGTTATTGTGGGAAACTTGGTCATGTAAGTCGGGTATGTAGAACAAGGGGTCTGCATGAGATGCATGGGTCAGGGGAGGAAGAGGAATCACAGAAAAATAGAGGACAACTGCCTTATGAAGGTTTGGAGGCTCGGTGGGATTTGCGGGGCAATGTGATCCAATCTCTGTCTCGTAGATCGAAAAGCCAAATGGTGGGGGAGTGCAGTAGGCGTTCTATGGAGGCATGGGGAGTGGGGGTGGGTTGTAGAGAAGGTTTGTGTTGTGAGGAGGGGGCACAGGAAGAGGGGAGAAGGGTTAGCCAAGTAGATTAGGTGGGGTGGACATGGAGGATACCGCTATCTCACCCTTAAATCATAATCAAAGTGTGCCTCATACTGGAGATGGTAGTGAGGCTAGGAAGGAGGTTAGGGAGCAGCATCGAGTAGCGGAGGAGGTGGCTAGACAGGCACGGGAAAGAGCATTTGATGCTGGGCTCATTGGTAGAGGAGGGGTTGTTGTGCCTGGGACAAAGAATGTCGAGCTGCTTGATTTTACAGAACCTGAGGGGCAAGGGGTGGGGGATGAGATTGGGTATAAGAAAGGATTGCAGGTGGATTTAAATAATCCACCCAACATGGAAGTGGATGGTGCACTGGATCCAACGGTAATTGGGTTTGAGACTATAGAGACTGCTCAGGGAGACACTTAGGACTCGGACCTGTTTGAGTTGGGTCATATTATTGATGCAGTGTGTAGGGAAACTCGGAGAAGGAAGCGGAGGATCAGAGAAGTGGAAGAACAAGGGACGGAAGTGGGTGGGGAAGAGTGTAGTATCCGGAATAAGAGAGCTTTAATTTTTTCTGAGGCGGAGGAGACCAGCCGTGAAGGGTCTCCACGGGTGCCATGAAAATACTATGTTGGAACTGTCAAGGAATTGGGGGATCCTTGACAGTTGATGCCTTGGTGGAGTAGGTGAGGCTTCACAACCCCGGGGTGGTGATTTTACTTGAAAAAAAAAAAGAGTGAGCGGTACAAATATCTCTTGAAGTTGTTACGGATGGACTTTATGCAACCGGTTGAACCTAGAGGCATTGGAGGTGGGTTGTGTGTTTTTTGGAGAGATGAGGTTGGCATTTCTAGCATTGTGTGGAAGAATTTCTTTATTGAATTGGGTTTTGGTTGGGATCCGATTCATTCGGATTGGAGGATGTTAGCGGTTTATGCTAGTATGGATGACAAACGAAGGAAAGCTCAATGGATGGAGCTTAGTACGAGGGTTATTAGCTCACAGGGGAAATGTATTGTGATTGGTGATTTTAATGACATTGTGGATGATGAAGAGAATGAAGGGGGAAATTATCGGTCAATGGCTAGCACGAAGGACTTTCGGGAATTCCTGGCGGAAAATGAGCTTCTTGATTTGGGGTTTGAAGGCTTCCCGTTTACATGGAGGAATAAGCGGGATGATGGGCTGATTCAACAAAGGTTAGATAGAGGTGCGGCTACGACGGGGTGGATGGAAATGTTTCCTATTGCGAAAATTAACCACGTGGTGTTGGAAGGGTCAGACCATTCTATGTTAGTCCTGTCATCTGACAGAACTATTATCAAAAGGCCACATCGGTTTATTTACGACTCAAGGTGGGGGAAAAGGCCAGATTGTCAGGATATTATTACGGAGGTGTGGAAGGAATCGGTGGAATGTTCCCTAGCTTTTAAAGTGAGTGAGAAGTTGAGGGGTACTCGCCATCGACTTATTGCTTGGAAGAAGGCTATGAAACCGAATTCCCAGCGGCGAATTGAGGAATTGAAGGAAGAGATTAGAAGGGGAATGTGGATCCATTGGTGCGGCATGAGCATATTAAAGAGAAGGAGAATGAGCTTACACTGGCTATTAAAGAGGAGGAATATTATTGGAAGGTGAAATCACGGAATACTGGGCTCTGTGAAGGTGACAAAAATACGAAGTTCTTTCACGCTCAAACTGTACAACGAAGGAGGAGTAATTGGATACAGGGATTGGAAGATAATGCAGGTGTATGGCAAAAGGATCCAAAACATATGCAGGACATTGCTATAATGTATTTTATGCATTTATTCCAAACTGGAGATTCACGGCAGGATGGTGAGGTAGCAGCATCGATGGAGACTAAGGTATCAGACATGGAGAATGAGGAACTTATTCGTCCTTTCTCGAATGAGGAAATTCGGGAAGCTGTGTTTCAAATTCCGGCATCAAAGTCACCTGGTCCGGATGGGTTCACAGTTGGCTTTTTCCAAGATTATTGGGAAGTGGTGGGTGGGGATTTTATACGGATGGTGAATGCCTTTTATCATTCAGGGCGGCTGCTTCAGAAGACTAACCATACACATATTGTTTTAATTCCGAAAGTGAAGGCTCCGCATCGGATGACGGAATTGAGACCTATTTCCTTATGTAATGTGGTTTATAAAATTATTGCCAAGGTTTTGACGAGGAGATTAAAAAAAAGTGATGAACCGTGTCATTAGTATTAATAAATCAGCATTTGTTCCATGATAATATTTTGGTGGTACATGAAATCCTGCATTCGTTAAAGCAAGGGGTGAATGGGGTGGATGGTCGTATGGCGATTAAATTGGACATGGCGAAAGCGTATGATTGGGTAGATTGAGGTTTTTTGATCGCAGTTATGACCAAGTTGGGATTTCATCCTAAATTCTGTAAGTGGATTCATGAATGCATTTCCACGGTGTCCTATAGTGTCATGGTGAACGGAGTTCCCTCAGGGTATTTCAGACCTGAAAGGGGGTTACGACAAGGGGACCCAATGTCTCCCTTCTTGTTCTTTCTTTGTGCGGAAGCTTTGTCGGCATATATCAGTAAGTGTGAAATGGCGGGATTGATTAGTGGGGTGCGGGTGGCAGAGCATGCAGTGCCTATTAGTCATTTGTTTTTTGTGGATGACTCAGTGGTTTTCTGTAAATCTGATGAGATGGAAGCAAGACAAGTGGTTAAAATTTTGGAGGAGTATGGGAAAGAATCTGGTCAGATTATAAACTTGGAGAAAAGCTCTATATTTTTTTGGAAAGGGTTGTCCGAAGAAGGTGAAAAAGCGTATTGTTACGAGGATGAATATACAAGCTAAAGATGGATTAGGCAAATACTTGGGGATTCAAGCTGACTTCAAGCATTCAAAGAAGGCGGTATTTGAATCGGTTCATTGAGGTATTGAGAGTAGGATTGATGGGTGGGCTGAGCAGTTTTTGTCTCCAGCGGGGAAGGAGGTGTTGATTAAATCAGTTGCCATGGCGATGCCGAATCATGCTATGGCATGTTTTAAATTGCCGGTGAGTACCTGTAAGGAAATAGAGCGGGTTATCTCTCAATTTTGGTGGCGAGGGCAGTCGAAGGCTAAGGGATGTCATTGGGTGGCGTGGGAGAAGATGACTATGAGTAAGAAGGATGGCGGGTTGGGTTTTCGGGATTTAATTGGCTTTAATTTGGCCATGCTTGCCAAAGTAAGTTGAAGGGTATTACATATGCTGGATTCGATGCTTGGGATGGTGCTTAGGGATAAATATTTCCCTCATTATTCTTTCCTTGAGGCCAACAAACAAAACAAATCGTCGTGGGGATGGAAGGTATTCTTTTGGGACAACAAGTTTTGAACAGTGGTCTTCGGTGGCTGGTGGGGGATGGGGAGTCTATTAGAGTGGTGACTGATCCTTGGATACCCAAGCCTCATTCTTTTAAACCGATGCTGCGGATTAGGGCCCCTAATGTAAAGGTATGTGATTTATTTTCTCCAGATAAGCATGGGTGGAATATGGAGACTCTTGGGGACATGGTGGAACAAGTGGATATGGAATTGATTCAAACCATTCCGATTAGTAGACGTGGTTGTAGGGATAAACGAATATGGCATTATACTAAGAATGGGATCTATTCGGTTCGTTCGGGATATTACACTACTACAATATTAGCTTTAGGTGGCGGATGATGGTGGCGGATATTAAAAAATCCTGTCGGATAAATTATATCCGACAAATCATTTAATTACTGGCGGATATTAGAAAAATCTTGTCGGTTATATATTCCTGGCGGATATTTACAGGCGGATATCAAAAAAATCTTGTCGGTTCCTTTTTTTAAATATTTTTGACAGATTCTGGCGGTTTTTAAGTTAATGGTGGCGGTTATAACCGACAAAAATAAAAAATTTATTATTTTAAAATCTCTCCAATGACATGTCGAATTTCATAAAATCATCCAATCTTTGAATTTAATATTAAAGATTGATATTAAAACATTAAAAGCACATTTATTTATTCACCATTTGTGATGGATTCCTTGATCATCATGTGACCAATACAACATTTCAGTGAACTTCAAATCTCTCCATTTAAACTTTTATTAAAATAATAATTTTTCTTAGGAAACAAATAAAGACCAACGAAAATGATCAGATACTTAAGGAATTGTTATAACCCACATGCATTTGATTTTGGAGTAAAATCATCAAAATCGAAGCTAAAATAACCGTTAAATTGTGATTTTTCGTTTATAACCATAAAAAACTTTTGTTATGTTACCTAATCTTTGAATGTTTGTTTTTTGCGATTTTTTACGTATGCGATCTTGGAGTGTGTACAAACAAGTTTGACGGTTGGATTGTTGAAAAAAGTTTCGTAGAATGCGTATCGCATCAAAACAGTAGATTAAACCAACACTTCGAGTTAATGTTATACTTTGCCATCAAGTATAAAATAAGATTTTGTGGTATCCACTAGTGTAAATATTTTAAATTGAAGATCGAATTCGTTCAATGAATTCTTATAGGGTCGAGGAGTGTAGTTGTAAAAAATCATTAAAATTGGAGCTAAAATAACAGTTAAATTGTGATTTTTTCGTTTATAACCGTCGAAAACTTTTGTTCCGTTACATAATATCTGAATGTTTATTTTTTACAATTTTTTATGTATGCAATCTTGGAGTGTGTATAAATAAATTTAATGGTTGGATCGTTGAAAAAAGTTTCGTAGAATGCATATCGAGTCAAAACGGTTGATTAAACAAACATTTAAAGTTAATGTTATACTTCCCCATCAAGTATAAAATAAGATTTTGTGGTATCCACTAGTGTAAATATTTTAAATTGAAAATCAAATTCATTCAATGCATTCTTATAGGGTCGATGAGTGTAGCTGTAAAAAATCACCAAAATCGGAGCTAAAGTAACCATTAAATTGTGATTTTTTGTTTATAACCGTCGAAAACTTTTGTTCTGTTACCTAATCTCTGAATGTTTGTTTTTTGTGATTTTTTACGTATGCGATCTCAGAGTGTGTACAAACAAGTTTGACGGTTGGATCGTTGAAAAACACTTCGTAGAATGCGTATCGCATCAAAACAATAGATTAAACAAACGCTTAGAGTTAATGTTATACTTCCATTAAGTATAAAATAAGATTTTGTGTTATCCACTAGTGTAAATATTTTAAATTGAAGTTCAAATTTATTCATTACATTCGTATAGGGTCGAGAAGTGTAGTTGTAAAAAATCATTAAAATCAAAGCTAAAATAACCGTTAAATTGTGAATTTTCGTTTATAACCGTCGAAAACTTTTGTTCCGTTACGTAATCTCTAAATGTTTGTTTTTTACGATTTTTTACATATGCGATCTTGTTGACGGTTAGATCATTGAAACTAACTTAGTAGAATGCATATCTCCGTTAAATTTGCCTAAATTTTGAAGTGGGAAAAGTAATTTGTGCTAAATTTTTATTTATGTTTTTCAATTATTGATTAGACAATATTTAGTTTGTGTGATGACATTTTCATTGTACAATTCTCTTTTTATTTCTTTATCACATATTTTACATGGATTATTATCTATTAAACCAAAAATGTAAAAATTATCTATTAAACCAAACAATTTTTTATTTAATTTTTAAAACATATTTTATTTAAATAAATATTATTTATTTATTTATTAAACCAAACAATTATTATTTTATTTTTTAAAATCATAACAAAAATTTTGGGGGGAATTAAAATTTTGGGGGAAAATTTAAAATTTTTAGAGGGAATTTTGGCAGGATTTTTGCCGCCATTTTTTTCTGTCGGTTATAACCGACATTAATGAAATGTTTATGTCGGTTTTTATTTTAAAAAAATGTTTCTGTCGGTTTTAACCGACAGTAATGAAATTTTTCAAAATAAAACCCCTTCATCTCTTCCTTGCGCCGGTGCTTCTCCCTTCCTCATTTTCTCCTCTCCTCATTTCCTTCTCCTTCTATTCTCTGCAAGTTTTGTCAGAGCTGAGATGCTTCCGAGCGGCTATCTTATCCGACCTTGTGAGGGTGGTGGCTCCATTATCAACATTGTTGATCATGTTGATTTAGATGTGAGTATATCATTACTATTTCTATCTCAAATCTTTAGTTATTTGATTTCCTTATTAAGTGCCTTTTTTGTCTTAGGCCTGGAGCGTTCCTGAAGTTCTCAGGTCATTTTATGAATCCTCCAAAATCCTTGCTCAGAAGACGACCATTTCTGTAAGAACTTTTGTGCAAATGTCACTATAGGTTTTTGTTTATTCTTCCTATCCATTCACATCTTATCTTTGTTATTTTATTTTGTAGGCCTTGCGACACATACGACATATAGCTCAAGAGTCTAGTGGAGAAATTCAGCATGGTGGAGGTCGCCAACCTGCTGTGCTGAGGACATTTTGTCAGAGGCTGTGTGTGTCTCTCTCTTTCTCTGCAAGTTCAAATATGGTGAAGAAGAAGGTAACACTCTCTCTTTCTCTGTGTGTGTGTGTCTCTCTCTCTCTCACTGTCTGTGTCTCTCTCTCCCCCATCTGTCTCTCTCTCTGACTTGAAGAATTTTGTGTTGTTTATTTCAGTGGGTTGGATGTTGTTGGTGGTGGTGCTACGAGTGGATGTCGTCGCTCAGAACGGTTAGCACAATATTATGGTGCTCATGCTGCAACCCAGATGCGGAGGTGGAGCATAAGTGTAGGAGGAGAAGCAGAGGAGGTACGGACCGAGATAAACCAGAAAGGGTTTGCTGGGTTTGCATGGTTTTGCTGGGTTTAGAGTTAGATCAGTGATGCAAGCATGGAGTGGTTTGATGGTGAGCTTGCATGTTTGTGTTGTTGTTGTCGTTGGGTTGCTGAAATTAGAGCTGTGAGTGTGAGGATGGTGACGATGAAAGAACGTGGGTATGGCAGCCATTTTTACAGTGCTTTAGAGTTAATGCAGAATTTTTTTTTTATTATTAATATATTTTCTGTCGGTTTTATCCGACAAGATTGCTTTTATTTATTCTTATTAATAAACTCTCTATCAGTTATAGCCGACAGAATTTCTGGCGGTTTTGGTACTTTCTGTCGGTTTTATCCGACAGAAATTTCCTTATTTAATTATTATAAATATATATCCTGTCGGATATAACCGACAAGATTTCTGTCGGTTTTATTGTATTTTCTGTCGGAAAATTCATTTCCTGACGCTGGCAATTCGGTCGCTTATTATATCCGCCACTGCATCCATTTTCTGTCGGATTTTGCTTAAAATCCGACAGTAATTTATGTTTTTTGTCGGTTTTTGGACCGCCAGTTATATATAATTTTGTAGTAGTGTTATGTAGCAATGGACATGATGAAAAATGGGGAATTTGGGCGTAAGAGGGGGGATGTCGAATTCGGCAGGACTGGGGGGAGGGGTGTGGAAATCCATTTGGTCTCTGCTTGTGCCAAATAAGATTTGGTTATTTATTTGGAAGGCATGTCGTAAGGCATTGGCAGTGAGGCATGACTTGGAGCGGCGGTGAGGCATAACTTGGAGCGGCGGATGATCCGGGTGATGAACAAGTGTGAGTTTGTGGCTCACTAGATGAGACCGAAGGCCACCTATTTTTTGGGTGCGACTTTAGTCGCGCATTTTGGTTCGGGACGGCGGTGCAAATTGATATGGCCTGAATGAGAATGGTGGATTTTTTGGAGGGGTGGCAAAGGTTAGTGATGAGGCTGGGGAAGGAGAAAGATGCAGAATTATTACTGCAACATGTGGTGTTTGGTTTTTGGCGAATTTGGAAATGTAGGAATGAAGCGGTATTTCATAGGAATCAAATCATGCCGCATAGTGATGTGGAATTGTGGCGGAAGCAGGTGGACGAGTTTAGGGAAGCTGCGGTAGGGGAATGGGTGAAACCTCGAAATGGGACGGTGGTAGGGGTAAGGGTAGTGGGTGCGGATGGAGGGGGGAGAGGGTTCAATGGCCAAAACCTAGCTTTGGAATGTTGAAATTGAACTACGATGCGGGCTGGAGGAAAGAGACAAAGGTGGGTGGGGTGGGATGGGTACTTAGAGATTTTGCGGGGCTTCTTAAGGTTGTGGGAGGGGTGGGTGGCGAAAGGTTTGCAGCTGTAGTAATGGCAGAGGCGGAGGCGATCAAGCAGGGATTAGAGATGGTTATTAGTAGTGGTGTCATGGAACTTGGGGGTAGTTTGGTGGTAGAATCGGACTCCAAAAGTTTGATTCAAATTCTTAATCAGGAGTTGACGGCTGATGTGGCTCTTGATGTTTATCTCCAAGACATTTGGAGAATGGTGAGTTGGTTTCAGGTGGTGAGGTTTTGCTTCACCCTTCGGCAATGCAATAGTGCAGCTCATTCGGTGGCTGCTCACACTGTTAAGCATGGCGGGAGATTTGGCTGGAATGAGTTAGGTCCGGAATTTTTGTTTAATATTTTAGCAGAAGATGCAAATGTCACTGTTCGTATTTAATCTTAATAAAGTTCTATCTTTCGAAAAAAAAAAAAAAAAAACATTTGATTTGCTACCTACATAACTTGATTTTTAATGAAAAGAAAGCGAAAAGCTAGATTGATCAAACTAAATGAATATGGCTTACAAATGAACTGTCTTAATTAAATGGGAAGAATGTATTGAAATTCCCTGTTCTTAACTTAACAGTTGGAGATGTTTTGGTCCAGACACTCACACCACGTCAGTAATCGACCTTCCTTTTTTTACAAATGACACGCCCCCTTATATTTAGTCTCGCTCAACTCCATGCTTTTGAATCTAGTTGAACTTGTTGCTTAATACAGACGTTTACACACAAGAATTACTCCGAATATTTGACACCATAATAAGGGCAAATAGGAAATGCTTAAGTTTGTTAATACTTATCAGGGAGCAACTTCTTGTTCAACTGTCAGTCCTATCGGGAGAACTGATACGGGAGGTAGGCCTTGGAGAAAACAATTTGAAACATTAATATGCTTTGGAATGACAAAGGTTTTGTATTTTAATTACTTGGGAATTTGTTAAGTTATTTTGGGAGTCATAAGGGTGTTATAGAAACTTGAGATTTATTAATTTGTAAACCCCTATAAATATTGTACTAGAAAACCTTGAATTGCATACTTGATTAGTTAAAAAATATATTTACTTTGTGCAATCAAAGTGAGTTGTTTCTCCTTCTAAAATCAAGCTTTTGGCTTGGTCATGTGAGCAAATCTATGATTAGTGATAGGAATTTTACCACACACTCAAACAGGTTAAAAAAACTCCTATAATACTTGCAAGAATGACAAGGATATTGTAATATAAATGGTTCTCGCAAGGTCGTTCTCCACAAGGATTATTAAATAATTCAAAGCAAACTGAATTCCAATTAATTATTGTAAAATAGAAAGTTGGGATGAATGATTTTATGACCTACTTAAATTAAAGGGAATTTAATTAATAAAAGTAAACTAAACTGCAATACTAAAGATGAAGAAAGAGGAAACAATTTTGTAGAAATCAATTTATAAAAGCACTAGGGCTCCACCATCACCTAGCAGTCTTATGCATTTTTACCAATTACTTATGATCTACACATGCCACTTTGAAGGTTAGGTTTTCCTAATTTATATTCTACTTGGAACCTCCAACATAGAACGTATATTTAACATGCAATCTGTCCGGACGTTCGGATCAAATATGAACATGAGAGACTCATTAAGTTTTATGAAAACCCTTTGAAAAACCATGCAACCCTTAAGACGTGGTGTTCATCTTAAACGAAAGGGTAAATTACAAAAAACTAGCTCAACTATTAGGTCATTAACAATTTTATACCTCGTCTTTAAAAAGTTTCAATGTCATACTTTATCTTCGAATTTGTTGCGATGTCATACCTTCCGTCAGTTGACTGTCAGTTTTTCTGTTAAATGCTGACGTGGCATGAGATGGGGTCCACTTTTTATTAAAAAATTAATAAAAAATTATTAAAAACTTAAAAAAATATTAAAAATATTAACTAAATATTTAAAATTAAAATTAAAAAAAAACCACCCAGATCCCTCAACCCACCCACCCTGCCGAAACCCCATCCCCTTCATCATCTTCCCCATCCACTCCCCAACCTGCAACCCAGAAGAAGAAGAAGAAGAAGAAGAGAGAGAGAGAGAAAAAAAAACCAGTTTCGGCCCCCCCAACCTGCAACCCAGAAGAAGAAGAAGAAGAAGAGGAGGAGAAGGAGGAGGAGAGAGAAAAAAAAAAAAACCAGTTTCGGCCCCTCCCTAACCTGCAACCCAGAAGAAGAAGAAGAAGAAGAAGAAGAAGAAGAAGAGGAAGAAGAGAGAGGAAGAAGAAGAAAAAAAACCCCAGTTTTGTCCCCCCTCTCCCCAACCTGCAACGAAGAAGAAAAAGAAGAAGAAGAAGAGAGAGAGAGAGAACAAAAAACACCCAGTTCGGCCTGCAACCCAGAAGAATGAGGGATAGAGAGAATAACCCATTTTATTGAAATAGGTTTGATCCAAGAGTTTAGGATTATTATTTCTTTTTGTTATTATTTCTTCTTCTACATGCTTTAAATCCGATTCGTAACTTTTTCTTATAATCAACCCATATCACATACTAATTGTATTATGTTTTTGTACATTTTACCCTATATTATGCAGGTGAGTTTATGTTAATTTTAGTATTTTGTTGGAAGTTATTAGAAAGATTGATAAAAAAAATAAAAAAAAAAATAAAAAAAAGAATAGATAGAAAATTAAAAAAAAAAATTAACAGTAGGGTGTAAATTGACTAATTATGAGAGTTGAGGGGGGAAATTGGCCAAATTAAAGTTGAGGGGAGAAATTGACTAATTATGAAAGTTCATGGGAAAAATTGGCCTAAATTAAAGTTGATGGGGGAAATTGGCCAATGGTCACAAGTTCAGGGGGAAATTGATAAATACCTCTTATTTTTTTATTGTTTAATGAGGAACTAACATTTTAAAATTTTGGACAATTAGTTACAGTAATATATTTCAACATTTATTTGAAAAAAATAATAAGTGCTTATTTTGTTGTCATTATACAATTGTGTTGTTATCATTTCGTCGTTGTATCAGCGATACATTATCAATATATTATCGTTATGAAAAATCAAATGTCAAAATATGTAAATTGTAGCTAACTTCCTTTTATCTTTCCACGTTACACTCTGAAATTTTAATTGTATAAATTTATATTTTTTGTCTGCTTGAAGTTTGAAAGTGTAATTCTCAATTACTTTGATGCCTTTTTGTTTGTTGCTAATATGGTGTAAATGTGTCTCACATTAACCATATAAGAGCACAACACTCACCATTTCATCAATTTATTTGAAAAATAACGATTAATATTAAAAATAAAAAATCTATTAATGATAAAAATAAAATTAAACATTCGCAACATTGGATACTACATAACAACGAAGTCACACCCCTGTAAACCCTTGTTTAACTTTAAATTCGATAATATATAGTATTTGTTTTATGTTTGCGTCCAGAGTTTTGATGTATTTCAGTCGGATAGAGATTGTCTGTCCTCCCACTTCTCATCCCCTTCCATCCCCTCATATTTGAGCGGTCACGGTTAAACCACGTCAACATTTTATATTCCTATTCCTTTTTGTCTTATTATCTCTATAAAAAAATCAATATAAAATATTGACTTGGCTTAACCGTGACCGCTCAAATAGGAGGAGATGAGAAATAGGAGGGCAGACAATCCCCATCCATTTCAGTCAACGGATGCTGCAGCTGCTTGCTTAGTTGTATGTTTTTTTGGTCAAAACCTTGCTGAGTTGTTGACTGTGAAAACTCCACAAGGATTAAAGCGAAGGAAATAGATCATCTTCGGATTTTTTTCATCAAGATCACTTAAATAAATGATCTGATCTTTTAAATTTAATTCAAGGGTTAATTTGTTTTGATTCTTTAAAAGTTGTGATAATTTTTTTTATCGTTGGATGAAATTTGGAAAGCTTACTTAATTCGGTGGTCCTGTGGAGAGGATCTCTAAAGCAAAGACCCAGAATGGAAAGAAGGTTTTTTCTCCTCCCATTTTCTGTTTCACTCCTGTAAAAATTTACCTTTTGCAGAAGTTAACCTTTCAAAGAAGAGGTCTTTTTGTTTTCAGGCCCTTCAAAGAAAGGGTCAAGACTTGGGACTTGGGAGAGGAGTCTTCATCCTCCCTACAAACTCAAAGACAAACATTTTTCAGGTTACAACTTTCCAAATTGATTACCCAGGAGAAAAAAAGAAGAGAAAAAGTAGAAAGGAAATTCCTTTTAGTCCTACTTTTGAAATTTATGTTTTCTATTTCTGAAAGGGTTCGGCGGTGGACTGATTCCTAATTTTCCCGGGAAAGTTGGGTGCATTTTCCTGGAAAATTGTGGTGAGAAGGGTGATGGTGCTGTGAGTTTTGGTGGGCTGGGCATGAGCTCTTTGTCAGGTATGTCTCCTGAACTTTCTCTTATTCATTTAGTGAAGACTTTTGTGTTGGCCATGAACTGGGTTTTTGGATTCTGGGTTATTTACCTGTTTGATGTTTAATGGGGTCCTAATGAATTGCCATTTGAGCCCAAAATTGTGGAAAGGAGCTGGAAAATGAAGCATTATTGATGATTTCAGATCTTTGGAAAATGAAGCAATATTGATGATTTCAGATCCTTGTTTTAGGACTAGAATCTTCTTTGTTTCAACTTTCAAGTGCATGATGTTGGTTGCTTTGAGTTTTCATGAAGCAGGGTTTTTATTACAAGCGATATTATTGCTCTAAAATACACTAAGGGAAGGGGAAGGGGGAGGGTTTGAAGCTGGAGTGCAGCGGGTTGAAGAGGAAGGCTCTATTATTGCTAATGGTATTCCCCTTCACTTGTAAGTGAGAGGTCTTAGGTTTGATTCTCGCTAAAGGCGATTTGAACCACATTATTGCTAGCCCATTATGAGGCTTAGCCCACTCCCCACCCCATACTGTAAATAATATCGTTTGTTGAAAAAAAAAAAAAAGCTCTCTAGCCAGAAAATGGAAGTGTATTTTTTTCTCTAGGTAGAGGAGAAAGCAGGAAAGAATAATTAGTTTTAGTGAACTTACAAAAGTTTCTTTTTTTGTTAATGAAAGAAGGGAACTTTTGACAAGTTATGGGATTACAAATTTATGGATGAGCTTTCAGTCATTTATTTGTGATAAACAAACCAAAACCACCTTCCTTTCCATTGCGGAGGAAAATGAAGGGTTTACTTACTGCATGTTGTTTTGATTTCTGGAAAATGGGTAATGGAAGACTAATGAGTAGATTCAAGACATTCGAATTAAAGAGAATAAAAGACTTAATTCTCAGCAACCAAATGGAGAATTTATAACCAGTTTATAATTGTGTGATTTTCATTTCTGCCCGGTGCTCTGAATGGGAAGTTGGTCCATGTATATAGAGTAAATACATTCCAAAAATAATCAATTTACTAGCATGACTAAGACAGAAAATACTGTGATATTTCAGATTGAAGCTGAAAGCAGGCATATAGAGATCAGAAGCTTGAGGTTGTTTTGCTGCAACAGTGCATCTGCTGTTTTTATCAGTTGAGCAGTCGAATGGTAAATGAGGATCTCACCTCCTAGTGTTCGTGAGTATCAAAATGTTGGCAGTAGACTTGGTTTCAAGTGTTGCATCTGCTCCGGCTTCAGAAATCATTTCTCAAACAGTAGAGGCCATTTTCGAAATTGCAGCTGCTGCCGGGGACGTCCTTGTTAAGAAGGATACATTTAAAGAGGTTTCAACTTATGTGGAAAGGATAGTCCCCATCTTAAGGGAGTTGAACAAGAAATCTGTTCTTCATTCTGAGAGCTTAAACAATGTTATGGTGATTCTTAACCGAGAAATCAGAGCTGCAAAGCAACTGACCCTTGAGTGCAGGAAGAGAAACAAAGTGTATCTCTTAATCCATTGCCGAACAATAGTTAAGCGCCTAGAAGACACTATGAAAGAGATCAGTCGGGCTTTAGGTCTTCTTCCCCTGACTTCTCTAGATCTTTCATCTGGCATGGTTGAAGAAATTGAAAAGCTTTGTGATAATATGCAGCAAGCTGAGTTCAGGGCAGCAATAGCAGAAGAAGAGATTTTGAACAAAATTGAGTCTGGAATCCAGGAGAGAAACGTCGATCGTTCTTATGCAAATAATTTGCTGGTTCTTATAGCAGAGGCAATCGGAATCTCAACTGAGAGGTCAGTGTTAAAGAAGGAATTAGAAGACTTCAGGAGTGAGATAGAAAATGCTCGGCTGAGGAAAGACCAGGCTGAAGCTATACAAATGGAGCAAATAATTGCTTTATTAGAAAGAGCTGATGCAGCTTCATCTTCTAAGGAGAAAGAAATGAAATATATGATGAAGCGGAAATCTTTGGGGTTTCAACTATTGGAACCGCTTCAGTCATTTTATTGTCCAATCACCAGGGACGTTATGGTGGACCCTGTGGAAACTTCTTCTGGACAGACATTTGAGAGAAGTGCTATAGAAAAGTGGTTTGCTGATGGGAACAAATTGTGCCCCCTGACCATGACTTCTTTGGACACATCAATTTTGCGGCCCAATAAAACTCTTCGGCAATCCATAGAAGAATGGAAGGACAGAAATTCGATGATTACGATTGGTTCCTTGAAATCAAAACTCCAATCTGAAGAAGAAGAAGAAGTGCTTCATTGCCTGGGTGATTTACTAGATCTCTGTAAACAAAGAGAATTGCAGAAGGAATGGATCATACTAGAGAACTACATACCGATTCTCATTCAACTTCTTGGTGTTAAAAATCCCGAGATAAGGAACAATGCTCTTGTCATCCTTTGCATTTTGGTGAAGGATAGTGATGATGCAAAGGTAATACTTTGTTTTTTTTTTTTTTTGATGAACAGGTAATACTTTGTTTACCGTAACTACATAGTGTGCTCTTCTCTCTCTCTCTGCTGTGATATTCTTTTGATGAACAATAATGAACTTCATTTTCTTATACATTTGATTTTCTTGTGTTATATTTTCATAAATCCTTCCTGTATGGCTAAAACCTTATAATTAATATTGCAGGAAAGAATCACCAAAGTTGATAATGGTATTGAATCTATTGTTCGTTCACTTGGGCGCCGTGTTGAGGAAAGGAAGTTAGCAGTTGCATTACTTTTGGAGTTATCAAAAAGTAATTTGATAAGAGAATGCATTGGGAAGGTTCAAGGTTGCATACTCCTATTAGTTACCATGTCCAACAGTGACGATAATCGGGCTGCCAGAGACGCACGAGAGCTACTGGAGAATCTGTCATTCTCTGATGAGAATGTTGTACAGATGGCAAAGGCAAACTATTTTAAACATTTGCTGCAGCGTCTCACTACAGGTTCTCTTATATTCTTTCGTCTTGATTTCTCATAAATGCCTCATACAGGATCTTTTCTTTTGTTTTCTGGTTGCATGCTTATACAGATTGTAAAACAGTAAAATACCAAAATAGATCATTTTTAAGCTAAAGTTGCAACCTTTTGTAAAATAAACCTACAAGTGTGGGGTTCAATTTTCAATTTTCAATTTTTTATTTTTTTCAACCTTTAGTAAAATATCTAACGGTTCCTTCTGATTTTTTATTTTGTTTGTAGTCAAAAGTTTATTAATCTTAAATTTTATCTGTACAATTTATTCTTCAGCGATTTAAATTTTCACTGTATCGAATTGAATTCCATTAGTTTATATTTGTGCATACTTGGATATGATTATGTTAATTTCATTTTATACAATAAGATTTAGTTTATGAAAGCTTAAACTATTGTATAGGTATGCAATGATTTTCAATTTATGTGTCTTAAGGGTTCATCTTATGAGTAAATAACATTTTGTCATTTCTTCATTCAGGACCGGAAGATGTAAAAATGATTATGGCATCAAATTTGGCGGAGATGGAATTGACCGACCACAATAAAGAATCTTTGGTTCAAGGAGGAGTAATGGGTCCGCTTCTTTACATGGTCGCACATGGTGACATTCCAATTAAAATGGTGGCTGTTAAAGCTCTTAGAAACCTCTCAAGCTTGCCTAAAAATGGTCTACAGATGATTCGAGAAGGTGCAGAACGCCCATTACTTGACCTTCTTTTCAATCTTTGTTCGTCATTGTCAAGTTTGCGTGAATACATAGCAGCCACAATTATGCAACTCTCCATTTCAATGGCGTCTCAAGAATCCAACCAGACGCCCGTTTCATTTTTGGAATCAGATGAAGATATTATCAAGCTTTTCTCTTTGATTAGCTTGATGGGGCCCAATGTACAGCAAAGCATCATTCGGACCTTCCACGCCTTATGTCAATCCCCCTCCGCTACAAGTATCAAGACCAAGTTGATACAGGTGTGCATCTTAATTTACAAGAGGTTTTAATTTCAATAAAAATTGGTTTCCTGCATACACAAATCTACTAGTAGAATATTAACGGGATTTAGAAGTTCGAATAGAAATGTGGCTAGTCTCATAAGAACTTGGGAGGTAGGTGGAGGTTCAAAGGGATATCAACTGAAATTATGAAGTCGAAGCTTCAACTGACAGGCCCCTTTTCTTTTCTTCTAAGAAACTGCAATGGGATTTATCATGTTTTGCAATTAGTAGTCATCATCATTTGACTTTCCTCCATCACCCTCCTGAAAACGTTAACTACTGGGGTAGTGTATGCGCAATTCAGACTAATGACGCACATCCAAATTCCCATACAATAATATATATAAAAAAGAAAAAAAAAAAAAAAAGGAACAGAAGTTAATTGAAGCTTTATTAAGAGAAGGTTTTGTTTTTAAAATTTATTGATATATTTTTAGTCTTCGCCTCCTTTATGGCTATACCATGTTCTTCTGGTTATTGAAATGTGAAGTTAGGAAATGTTAAGTCAGATGTATCCTTTCTTGAATTTCAGAGTTTTAATTCCAAGTTTCGTTTCCACAATTTATCTCATAACCAGACATAATAATCTTTACCAGATGCTAACTTGATTTACTCAGCTTCTGCTTGACAAGCGTTATATAAGCTTTCACTGATTTGGTTACTTTCACAGTCCTCAGCTGTACAAGTATTGGTTCAGTTGTGCGAGCATGATGACCTAAACCTACGAGCAAGTGCTGTAAAGCTGTTCTCTTGCTTAGTAGAAGGCAGCAGTGAAGTCACCACCATCCTGGAGCATGTGAATCAGAAGTGCATTGAGACTATAATCAAGATCATCAAAACTTCTGATGACGAAGAGGAGGTCGCTTATGCAATGGGCATTATATCTAACCTTCCCGAAAACACCGAGATCACACAGTGGCTTATGGATGCTGGGGCACTACCTGTCATACTCAGTTTTTTCCAGAATAGCAAGCAGAATGGTCCCCATAGAAATCAGTTGACAGAGAATGCTGTTGGAGCCATTTGTCGGTTCACTGCTCCAACGAACTTGGAATGGCAAAAGAATGCAGCTGAAGCTGGCATTATACCCTTGTTCGTACATTTGCTGGAGTCTGGAACTTCATTGACGAAGGAACGTGCAGCCATATCTCTTTCTAGATTTTCAAAGAGTTCACCACGTTTGAGCAAGTCTTTACCTAACCGCAAAGGATTCTGCTGCTTCTCGGCCCCACCAGAAACTGGATGCCCTGTTCATGGAGGAATCTGTGGCATTGTTTCATCATTTTGCCTTGTGGAGGCTGGTGCAGTGGGGCCACTGGTTAGGATTCTTGGAGAACCTGATCCCGGAGCTTGTGAGGCTTCTTTAGATGCACTATTAACTTTAATCGAAGGTGAGAGATTGCAGATGGGTAGTAAGGTGCTTACAGATGCAAATGCCATCCCACCTATGATAAAATTTCTTGTTCACCCAAACCCTAGTTTGCAAGAGAAGGCCTTATATGCACTAGAAAGAATGTTCCGGTTGCTGGAGTTTAAACAGAAGTTTGGAGGCTCAGCTCAGATGCCTTTAGTCGACTTAACTCAGCGTGGAAGCGGTAGTGTGAAATCTATGGCAGCCAGAATACTTGCTCACCTGAACGTGCTTCACGATCAGTCTTCTTATTTCTGAAGGAGCTTCGTGGTTTCAGCTATGTGTCATTGTTTTGAAGATGAAGCATAAACTAACCCTTATGCTTCAACTTCACAATGACTACACGGGGCTGGCCATGCAAAGCTAGACATGGGTGCCCTTCATATTAGAGTGCAGAGCAAAGCTCTCTGGTCAGTATGCCATTATCTGGTTTTCAGTGACGTGTGATCGGAGGGATGCAATTTAATTTGTCTTGACGTGGAGTTGCAGTCTCAAGATGCGAAATGACAATTAAAATTCAGCTGCTCTTGCATAGAAACTAAGCTGTTGGAGCAGTAGGAAGTTCGTTTCTGTCATACATAAGGTGCTGCAGGAAGTTGGTTTCCACTTGTGTATTTGAAGCTTGATTTGTATGTTGGCGTAAGGAGAAGATAGATCATCGCAAGGCACCACCGGTAGCCTGGTAAGGGAAGCTGAGGTCATTTTTTTCGACGAAAAATTGAATTCTTTTTTCTACTGTAGGATGTGGATTCTTTCTTGTGTATACATAGGAAATGTTCAAAAAATTCGCAGTAAAATTTTCGAGTAAATTGTGCCCTTTGAATCCATTTAAGTTCTTGTTTCATTTCTGTTTTCGTTTTTTCAAATTTGATCTCTAATTTCTAATTTGATTAATGAATAAATGGTGATTAATGCCTTTAGTTTGACATAAAACAAACTTTAGGTACACAAATATAATCATCAGAGAATTCTAATCAACAGTGAATTGACTCGTTCTATCATGCTGTCTTCTCCTTCTTTGCTCTCCATCTCCTCCTCCTTCCTACTAATTTAAGAACCTCGTCGATAAGTATCACCGGCGCGGAGATCAAAATTACGAGGAGCCACTCATTCAGGCTCAACGGAACAACACCGAACACGTCTGCCAGAAACGGGATGTAGAGAATGAGGCTGTGAAGCCCAAATGAGACCGACATGGCAACCAGAAGCCAAGGGTTCCTCCAAGGAGGCATTTTCACCAAGCTGATGTCTTCAGAGAGAGCATTGAGGGAATTGAACATCTCAATGGCCACCAATACAGAGAGGGACAGAGTCATTGCCTTCACTTTCCCAACAGAGAAATAGTCACAGGGGTCGGAAAAGGTGATTGTCCGACCCCCACTTACCGTGAATGGAGCCGCTGTGAAGTTTGACCATGAGGGGCAGTCGCCCCAGTTGCGAAGTTGAGACACTTCAACGAGTGTGTGTCCGTCACTCACAAGAGCGATGCCCATGAAGGAAGCCTGAGTATACCACAAGACGAAGATGCCTACGGTTGCAATGCCCACGTAGGAACCAATTACCTGCATTTTTTGCAGGTTAGTACTTAAGCATATGATTCTTTCGTGGCATGCTGAAGTTCGAATTTGAAGTAAGACAGACAACCATTCTGTTTGTACTTACCAAGTAACGGAAGAGAACCCAAGAACTCATAAGAGGATCATTGCTTTTCCGAGGTGGTTTCTTCATAATATGAATGTCAGCTGGGTTAAAACCGAGAGCTGTTGCTGGTGGTCCATCGGTAACCAGATTTACCCACAGAAGCTGCACAGGTATCATACATTCTGGTATTCCCAACGCAGCGGTCAAGAATATGGATATGACTTCTCCGATGTTTGAAGATATCATGTACCTGCAAATTGACATATTGATAAAGTGCTTACTCAAAGGAAGAAAACGGTAAACGTGGGAGGATGGATTTTGAACAAAGAGATGTACCTGATGAAAGCTTTCATGTTAGTGTAAATGGCCCGGCCTTCTGCAACAGCGGAAACAATAGTACTGAAATTATCATCCGCCAAAACCATATCCGAAGCTTCTTTCGCCACCTGAGATTTCAAACTTGAAAGCTTAGAAGTCACACTGCAAGGTCTTTAAAGTTAGCAAGAGGTATAAGTGGCAGTTGGTTAAGAGATGGTGCGTCTCTGTTACCTCAGTCCCCGTAATTCCCATGGCGATTCCAATGTCAGCGAGTTTGAGTGCTGGTGCATCGTTCACTCCATCTCCAGTCATTGCAACAATCTCCCCCATCTCTTTCAGCATCCTTACTATTTCTTGCTTATGCCTAGGCTCGGCACGAGAGAAAACCTTCCCTCCTGGTTTCGATAAAATTTCCATTTGTTGTGACTGGGGAAGAACCATGAACTCTTTTCCTGTAAAGCTTCTCCCTTTCAGATCCTCCTCTTTAGAGAACAATCTGATTTCTTGACAGATTGCCTCAGCAGTGGACTTATTATCTCCAGTTATCACCATGACTTTAATTCCAGCTTCTCTACAATCTTCGATCGCTTTGCCAACTTCATTGCGAGGAGGGTCCTGTACAAACACAGTTACAAATTGAAATCTTCAAAAATTTCAACTTTAGAAATCACTCAGCGAAATGTTTGTGCGGTATACATACTCGTAACCCAACAATGCCTACGAAAATTAAGTCACTTTCGATGGAGGAGTAGCAGGCCGGATCAAGCAACTTCTTGTGAGCAGGATGACTTGCGGAAGAATAATCTGAGAACTCTCCCAACTCCTCCTTGTATGCAAATCCCAAGCACCGCAATCCCTTCGAGCTCATCTCTTGGAGTCTCGAGAGCAATAGCTGTTTACAAGGTTCGTCGATTGGAACGAGGGATCCATCAGCAAGTTGCACATGGAAAGTGCGCTCCAGTAAGCTCTCAACGGCACCCTGCCAATCGCACCGGATACATCAAGCATGAAAACATGCTGCAACAGCAACTCAAACCAAGTTGTATACAGCAATGACATGTACCTTGACAAGAAGTCGATTACGCCCAGTTGGCTCCCGGACAATAACACTCATAGACTTTCGGACACGATCAAATTCTAGCGTGGCAACCCTTTTCGATCTTTTTGTCCACCACTCGCAACACGCTGTAGAAAAATTGACAGTTAAAGACCTAATCCATTGACAGCAGCTACGATCATAAGAAGAACATAAGAATGTATGGCTTTCTGCTAACCTAATTTTGCTGCCGTGCTGTCGATTAAGTAGCTTGCAGCGAGCTGCATGTCACGAATTTTGTTCCTCGCTTTGGCGTCTGGAACTCCCATCTTTTCGACCAAAACCTTGAGAGCTGCCTCAGTAGGCAAACCTGTAGACCTGAAGAGCTGGCCATCAAAATATATGCCGGCATCATTGCAAACAGCACATATTTCTGCCATGGCCTGCATGTTAACATCCATGTTAAAGCAACTCCAATCAACAATTCCGCCATCCTTGGGATCATAAGTTGTGCCTTCAACACGAATGGTTCGAGAAGCAGTGGTTTTTCCACCCAAAGTGAAGAACTCTGTCACAGACATCTGGTTTGTTGTCAAAGTCCCCGTTTTATCCGAACAAATCACAGTTGTGCATCCTAAGGTTTCTACGCTGGGAAGCTTCCTCACAATCGCATTCTTTTGTGCCATTTTCCTTGTCCCAAGAGCTAAGCAAGTTGTGATAACAGCAGGAAGACCTTCTGGGATTGCAGCCACAGCAAGTGCAACAGCTATCTTGAAATAGTACGTGCATCTCTCGAACGAAAACCTAACATTCGTTGGCCATCCATCGACGAGATCCCAAGAGAGGAAGTTTTTGTAGTTCATAACCCAAACAATGAGGCAAACAAACCCAATTGCAGTCGTGAACCGGCTTCCAAACTCATCCAGCTTCTTCTTCAAAGGGGTCTCATCTTCTTCCAAAGAAGCCTCGTGTATTTGCTTTTGGATTTTCCCAATCTCAGTGTTCATCCCAGTGCTAATCACAACGCAAAGACAGCTTCCATTGACGACTGTTGTGCCCGAAAAAACCATATTCTCTTTAGCCTGCAAGTCACAGTCATCCATGAATATCGGATCAGTGTTTTTCAACACCGGCATGGCCTCTCCAGTCAATGAACTCTGCTCAACTCTCAAAGTCGAAGTCTTTAAAACCACCACTCTCATGTCAGCAGGAACTTTGTCTCCAACGCGCAACTCAACAATGTCACCAGGAACGAGTTCCCTTGCAGGCAAATCCGGCACCAAATACCCGTCTCTCAAAACCTTACAGGACTCACTCTGCATCTGCTTAAGCGCTTCGAGCGCTTTTTCAGCATTACTCTCTTGCCAAACTCCAACAATGGCATTGAGGACTAGAATCAAAACTATCACAAACGGTTCCACATAGGCTTCAAACCCTGAGTCCCCTGACTCACCTCCACCCATGAAAGCCAAGACAAAAGATATGAAGGCTGCAACCAGAAGTATTTTCACTAATGTGTCGTCGAACTGCTCGAGTACAAGCCGCCATAACGGCTTCCCCTTCTCTTTGGCAAGCTCATTCCAGCCGTGCCTTTCGCGCCGCTTCTCAACCTCATAAGTGCTCAGACCCTTATCTAGCTTCACATGTAACTCCTTCAAGCACTGCTCAATTGACCATGACCATGCCGGGAACGGCTTTTCTTCCATTGATGCTTCAATTTCGGAGCTCGAATTTCACCTCCAGACGAAAAATCTTGGTTAAGAGCCTCTTAAACCCATGTCAGATACCTGCAGAGCAATTCAAAAACATGTACGAAATTTTTACCAGAAAAACAAAAAAAGGGTAAATTTGAACAGACCACCAATTCAAAATTCAAACATATATGGATGTCATGAATAGGATTTTGAAAAATGAGAAGAAAAAATTACCAAAAAAATTGACCTTCAAGAAAAAATTGAGAACTTGTACTCTTTTTCTCTGCTACAAGCCCAAAAATGTCTTTTTATTTTACTAATTCTTCAAATGAAAGGTTGAAATACGAGAAGTGAGAGGATAGGCCAGTGAATCAAAGTAGCAGTTTAGAGAGAGAGAGAGAGAGAGAGAGATAAAAACAAAAAGATAATAAAAAAACAGAAGAAAAAAGCAGTTACAAACTTATAAACCGCAAAACATATGCCAATTATCTCCAAAACCCACAACACAAAACAACAAAAAGATGAATTATTTGACCTCTGTGGAGCGCACTCGAATTTAAAAGAAGCGACACGTTTAACAAGAACATGTGTAGGACATGAAAACACCAAGAAATTGAACCATGGAAAACCAAAAAATAACATCTGCAAAATCCACACAGAAAAACTGCAACAGACATAAAAGCTGTAGCTACGTTGGTTAAGAGCATTCACCCTTGCATTCGATGTCTCGATGTCTCGATGTCTCGAGTTCAATTTCGCTTGTATAGAATGTAAATAATACCAACAAAAAGAAGTAAAATTTGAACTGAATGGAGCATAGTTGAAGTAAAAAATAACCGACCCTTTAAAGAAGAACATGTAGAAGACATGAAAACACCAAAAGCTGTCGGCTGCTTCTGGCTTCTGGCTTCTGGCTTCTGGCTTCTGGCTTCTGGCTTGGGCACAAAGCAATGCAAGGCCCCAAGTACACAACAGAATACTAAAACTTGTCAAACAAACCAAAGGAGATTACATGGTCTTTTGAATTTTGGGATAAGTGGACTAGTCTGGTCTCTCTCTGGCTTTTTGGAAAGAATTTTGGAATCTTTTGCTTTCGCTCAAGTTGGTCTTTGGTCAGTTCAAGTTTTCTGAATTTTCGGAACAGGAGAGATCGTGCTCCCGAATATGAATCCCTTGTTTACGATTATACCCTTGTAGGTTGGGACCATTTACGCCTGGGACCCTCTCAGTTTGACTTTTTTGCCCTCTTATTTTATTCGTGAGTTGTGACTTGTGGCTAACTTTGTTGGCCGTACGCGTACAGCCGTAGAAGAATATGTGCTTCCATTTCTTTTTGCTTTAGTGTTTTCTAAAAAAAAAAAAAAATCAAGAAACAAAGTTCAACTGTTAATTCAAAGCAGGATAGTTTTTGTTTTTAGTTAATCTCTAAACTAATCTTGATGAATGGTGTCCCCTTTTATGGGATTATGTTTTATTTCCTGTTTGCAAGACAATTGATACTTCTTATTGTCGAGATAGTTCATAAAGTTAAGCTAAGGGAAGAATGTTAAGAAAACTATCTCCAATTGAATTTGTCATCATCTCTGTTATGGCTAGTTTGGTATTCCTGTACTTTGAAAAAAAAAAACAGCTTCTACTGTGCTGTGAAAATAAACAGCTGTAAAATGAAGTTGTTAAGTGTTTGGTAAATCTTTTTTTTTTTTTTGTAAAAGTGCTCTTAATGAATGAAGCAATGTCTGAGTGTTTGGTAAACTTTTATATAAATTGTTTTGAATATGTTAAATGACTAAAAATGATATAGTATTTAATGTAATAATAATTGTCAAACACAATAATGTAGTGGTAAAGATTGTAATTTTGTATAACATGGAAGTATACTTGCCATTTGTTCATTAAATGAGCATTGACTATTATGCTATGAAAAAAAAAAAAAATTTATACCATGCTTCTGCTTTTCTACTTTCATTGATAGCGGTTTTTTTTTAAAAAAAAAAATATATTTTTTTGTTTTACCAAATACATTTAATGTTTCAGATTTTTTAATAAGCTTTTTTTTTTAAATCACCACAATCACAAACCAACCATTGGATTAGTCATGTGCAGTACCGTTTCTCCAACTGGATCCGTCTATCGATTTTCAATATCAAGAACCAATGTGAGAAATTATGTCAATTTCAGTAACCATTTTGACCAAAAAGCTTAACTTCTAATACATGCAGAACATATGTACGGTTTTATAGTTAGAGGTGGTAGAAACATATGATATTCAACGACTACATTCAAATGTTGTTCAAGTTTCATTGGTGCCCACAAATTAAAAAGAAAAAAGGGACATGTTGTGAAAAAAGAAAAGAGAATTTCGAAGGTGTCTGGTGTGTTATGGGGACAGGGTTGCTCGGCTGGTAAAGAGTTAAAGAAGACCATGCGATGCACAAATCAATGATCGCATTTGCTTTGCTTGTTCTGCAACTGCCTTTTATATTTAATCATATCGTTTCCAATTGTTTAATGTTTGTGTTGTGGAAAGCAAAGCAAAGGAAACCCATTAATTCAAACAAAAGTTCTTCCTGGAAACTTCTTCCTTTCACCTGCTTCATCCACTACCTCTGTTAGTCAATTTATCATCATAGTTCTTTTTATTTTATTTTAATTTGGTTTTAAGCAACATTAAGGAATTTGCCTTGAGTAGTAAACAAAAGGAAGTGTGTTGCCCAAGCAAGCTAATATAAATGAACTTGTTTTGTTAGTCATTTGTTGGTAGGTGCATGCATGCATTGGTGTGGCTGCTTCCACAATCACAATATTGTTTTGTTTCTCTTTTGGGGTGGTTAGGGTTAGCACATCTGTCTTTTATGGTGAGGTTTCGTTAATTGTTGGAATCGCCAAAGTATCATTCGAAGTTTCAGTACCTATCTATCAGTCCTTCTGGTAACCATTTCAATTATTTTGTAGAGCTGAGTTGATTTGAAGGTTTAAAATAATTATGGAAATTGTGCTCAATCGTTTCTTGTTAAAAAGAACAACTAAGTACAAGAGGTGTCAGATGGGTATATATTCTCTGGTGATCATTAGTTTCTTGATCTAGAGATGATTCGCACCGAACGCAAAAGATTTTAAACTCCAATATGGCCACCACAAGATGCGACTAGAACCAAGAGTCTCGAAGTAAATATGTCACAAATACAACTTAGACCATCGCCAACCCTTGGCCTAAAACCAAAAAAAAAAAAAAAATTAGCCCGGAAAATTTAGGTTTTAATCCAAAAATAGCTTTTCTGCTTCAACCCTTCTGACTTAACATTTTAGCCCAGATTATTAAAGAATGACTTTAGGCTAATTTGTTTTTAAATTAACATTTAAAAAAAATTATGTAGACTATCCTAAATTAATTTTATGAACATTTTAACCTAAAAATATTTAAATTCCGATAAATATTAAAAAATCAGTAAATCGATACATGAAACTCATGAAACACTATGGAAGAATATGAAAATCATGATAGAGATGTATAAACACAAAATACATGATACACACAAGACACACATAATACATATGAAGCACAGACAAAACACATGATAGAGTTTTGTGTGGATGTTTGAACAAATACATAGGTATTTATAGAGTTTTTAGATGAATTTTGAGTTAAATAATTTTTTTTAATTATTTTAGCCATTGGATTTAAATTTGGGCCGTTAGATCTTTTTTTTTTCACCACTGGATTTGATTATATTCGATTTCAGCCGTTGGATCAACCAACGGCCAGTTGATCTCAGCAGTTGGTTGAAAAACTAGCCGTTGGAATATGACGCAAGTGGCCAACATGCCCACGTGGGTGGGGCCATGCCGGTCTGTCCGTTTGGCGCTTCGCTCGCATGCGCGTGTCACAACCCCTCGTCTGGCGTTCAAGCGCCAAGTTTCACTCTCGCTAGTGGGGCCCACACCATTTTCTGGGCTAAATACTGACCGGAATATGGCATTTTTTTCAAGTTTTAGGTTCTAACTTCAAATTAGAACTAGGGTTGGAATGGATTGGGGGAAATAGAAGAGAAATTATAGGATTTAGGCCATGGGTTGGAGTTAGTCTTACGAATTAATTAGTTTTCATATATATATATATATATATATATGCATTCATGCATGGGATATCTTGAACTACATAGTTGCATGATTTGTTGATTTGGTGGCTAAATTTTGGCAATATATATCGAAGCGACGAAGACAAAGTTCATCGGTACATTTTTGTTGTGAAACTTTTTTTTAAAGTTCAAACTACTCTTACAATTATATTCATATTGTATTCTCAACTTGCATCGGTACATTGCATAATAACAATTTGAACAAAAAAAAAAACAAACATATTTATTAAACTCACACCACAACAACTATGGCATTACAAATCAAAATCAAATAGCCTAAATCTTGTATACGAACGTTTACCAAAAAAATAAAAAAAATCTTGTATACGAACATTTTGTGTATATAAAAATCAAATTCACCTAAGGCACTATTAAAAGCTTAATAACATCTTAAATGTTCTATTCAACACTGGGTGACCAAGAATTGTAATACTATCCACCCTTATATTTGATATCAAAGGGGACGATAAATTAATGTATTTTTAATGTTATAATCCCAACCACCTTTGCTGCCAATGCACGTCATTGCCACATAAAAATTGGTATTTCGGTTAGAAATACTAATGTTGTTTTTTTTATAATGTTACTGTTGATGAGGACCTTTTAACATTTCATTCGGACATTCTCCTGCCCCCCTTAAATTTCCAATCAGAATTCCAACCACTATCTACTCTAACGGTGGGTATCATAAATTCTTCATCACAAAAAAAAAAAGTGACCGAGAGAACAAGACTCGTAATAACATTATTTATTTGATAGTAGTAGGCTAGTAGCCCAAATGAAACCTCAGCAGGCCACCAAATGAAACCTCAGCAGGCCAATGATTAGTCAGCAACCCAATTCTCTTAGCACGAAAAGTCGGACGATCGGACGGTATATGCGATTAAACGGTCCTCGGTTAGTCAGCAACCCAACCTTACCCTCTCCATCTTCTGACCATTCCTGTATCATTTGGGGATTTTTCCGACTGTTTGTTTCGGTGCAATTTGCACGAAAATACCAACAATGAGGCCAGTTTTCGTCGGCAAACCCGGCAATCTGAGCGGGACCGGTTGTTCTCTAAATACGGGAGGGTCGAGCTTGTCGATATGAAGTCTGGTACGCCACCATTGACTTGTTTTGATTTGTTTATAAGGTAGAATTTAATGATTTATGTTAAAAGATTCAATCTTTTTGTTGGGTTTGATTTGTCGAGTTAGTGATTTTGTCCTATGGGATTGTGTGTCTGCTGGATGTGGATCATTCAAGATTTCATGTAATGAATTGCTCCTGTCGTGGTTTTACGGGTGTGTTTGATTTTGATTTTATCTGCATTTACGTTTCTTCCTGTCGAGAATGTTCAGCTGTGTCTGTTTGATTCGGGGCCGGCCGCTCCGTCTGCCTGGCATGGTTGCATCTAATCATTTGTTCTGATAAACACAAGAGTAGAGTTTGGTGTAAAACTTGAGGTTGTTGGTTATGGATGTATGGCTACTTTTGTAGTTTGGATATCCAGTGCTTCTTTTCCTGGAGGAAAGGAAGTGGCAGCCGCGAGTTTGCAATTTTTTGGACCAGGTTTTGAAGTGTTTCTTTTGGCGCAGGAACTTGTCTACTAAAGGAAAATGAACTGAGCTTCTTGCCAACATCACTTCCAGATTTCGAATTGAGGAAACCGTCCTGGTTGCCTGCTTCTCTACACTCCATTCACAGATAGCAACATTCTGCATTTTCTCCACTCGATCATGTCACTCACCCACTTCATCACATAACGTTGCCATTTCACAAGAATTGTCGTAGTGGGGTCATTTCTTTTGCCATGCCTACCACAAATCCACCACTGTTCTTAGCGGATTAATGAAATCTGGTCATGCCTTCAATCACTGATAATTGGGATCTTTGATTCTGTCGTGCCATGCCTTCCATTACAGAATTTGTGCTCTCTGAATGGCGAAGCATTCTAAGCAATGATTCAGACCTGAAACTTTGGATTAAAACCTTTAGTATGCTACCACCATGATTTAGTTCTTCAAGCAACGCCTCTACCGCCTTATATCCATCAAGTCCCTCGCGTAAATGCAGGTGTTGTATTTACTTCAGTTTGTGCCAGGGTAAAGATATATGAGGTTGATGTACTCGCTTATGAGTGAGTTATATGCTGATGCTTCCTTTGTTCTTTTCTGTGTCTGATTTTTTCCTCTGTTTCAGGTTTTGCTTTTGTCTATTTTGAGGATGAACAGGATGCTGAAGACGCTATCTATCACCTCAATAATAGGCCATTTGGATTGACTGGCGCAGGCTATCTGTGATTATCTTTTATTTTTTATAATCTCTCTCATATCGACTCACAAGTCATACAGTGTATTTTTTGGTAGTATATATATCGGGTCTTAAGATCTTAACCTATAACATATTAACAATTTAATTTATCAGGGTGAACGTGGTCGCCATCATGATGGGGTCTAAATCACTGGCAAACCAGAGCCCGTCTAAAAGTTTGTTTGTTATCATCTTTGATCTCGTCCACACGAAAGTTCGTGATATTGAAAGGCACTTTAAGCCTTATGGGAAGGTGCTTCATGTCAGAATTCTTCGCAACTTTGCATTTGTGCAGTTTGACTCACAGGAAGAAGCTACTGAAGCTCTTCAGGCTACACATTTGAGGTTAGTAATATGTTTGTTTTCTTAACTCATTTGACTAGAACGCTGAGAAACTGAGGCAAAATTATATCATTTTTGCAGCAAGATGCTAGACAGGGTTGTCTCCGTGGAGTACGCTTTGAGAGATGATAGTGAGAGAGGTGATATCGAGAGAGGTGATCGCCTATCGTGATAGCCCTTCTAGAAGGGGCAGTTATGGTAGGCATGGTGATAGTCCTTATTGGAGATCACCAAGTCTTGGTTGTCGCAGGCGCCCAAGTCCTGATTACGGTTGTCCTCACAGCCCAGTTTATGACAGGTACAACGGTCCAGTGTATGACAGGCGCAGGAGTCCTGAACATGGAAGGAATGCGAGTCCTGAATACAGCAGATACCGCAGGTATGTTTTCATACCATGCTGTTCATTCTCTATAAGCAGAGATTTCAATTGCTTGTGAGGTTGATGTTATACCATTTCAGTTTGTGATTTATCATTTACTGTTTGCAGTCGCTCGCCTGTCCAAAGAACAAGAACTTGAAGTCATCTGATGCAATAGTGAGCTCACCGTTAGTTTCGCTATATAGCTTTTAGGTACATCTGTAGATGATGAAACGATAGTACTTAGTTCAAGTTGATCTCTAGGGTTGAAATAATTAAGAATTTGGTTAGATTTCTGCTGGAACACATTGTCTTGACTCATCTCGCATCTGTAATTTATCCCCTCGTATGGAGAAATGTTTGGATTTGGTCAATATCTAGTTCAGTTTTGGAAAGTTGAACTAGGTTGTCTGTACCAAATCAGATATTTGATGGACGTGACTCAGTAACTGAGAGGAAGCTTCGTTGCATTCTGAGCACTTCTTCCACCATGTGCAAATGGAGAGATTCTCTTTTGCAGCTAATACGTAGCCTCGATGGCGTCTCTAGTTCCAGCAAATGCTTGTCATGTGTTGTACCAACGGTTCAATAGATATTTGTCACGTGATGTCTCTGGATACACAAAAGAATCGCGCGCAAATGCCACACAAGTAATAACTTTGGTGGTTAGGTGGTCGCTTTTCCCTCGGGACCCCTATGCCAACCCTGCGCCTTTTGCACTCAAGAGATTCGTACGCTGGACAAACGAAATCGATAATAAACTGTATATAAATTATAGCAGACAAATGAATATCAGAGTACGTGAAAATCGAACACAGAACTTAATGTGCATGAACAGTTACTCGTAATCACTCGGATCTATTAATTTTACATAAAAACAAATACATCGATTCATAAGCATCATGACAACTATAAGAAATTATTTTGTCACTGTTTGCTCCTTGTGATCCGGCCAAGCATCCCAAGTTGCGATCACTGGCCCATTTGGTCCCATTGGATTATAAATTATGAGTTGGCAAATGGGACAACAATCCCTTAATCATGATCTTCTCCTCTTAATTACACTATGTAATCCAATTTAACAATTTTAATAAAACATTATTAACAGTGCCCTGCACCCTTGCCAAGTTGAAATTAGCTAAAATGATGAGAAATTAAATTCCAACCGTTTTAACTAATTGAAATTAAATTTCAACAATATACCAATCGACATAAGTGATCAAATTCAAATATCCACGACATATGTTGGAAAAACATATCATTCTGCAATTGAGATATAAAAACCACTGGAATTCTACAACATCAAAGTTGATTAGAAGACTTGTTGAGTTCTTGATCAAGTGCTTTCTCAAGCCATGTCTCAGCATCTCCCATAATCCCAGGACTAAGCCTCACCATCAGTATACAAAACTCAGTCTCACTGAGCGCACCATCTCCATCAAGATCTCCTTCCCTAACCATTCCTTCAGCATCCTCCTTGCTCATCCCCTCCATCCCAAGAAGCGCTGAATTCTTCTTCAGGCTCTCCGACGTGATCAGCCCCCGTTCGGGGTCCGCCAGAAGCCGGAAACCTCCACATAACTCGGACACAAACGTCTCCACGTCCAGCTTCTCCGCCATGACTGGCAGCAAGTCTTGGTATTCAGTTGGTGCTGTGGACTTCCTTGAGGTGGTGCCCTTGTTTTCCATGGTTTGTATTTTTAATGTGTAGTGGAAAATGCGATACAACAACAAATAGCAAGAGGACTTTTGCAGAGCTATGGGGATTGGAAGAATATATATATATAATGCTTTGGCTTAAGGTCTCTTTTGTTTTTGTTTTTGTTTTTTTTTTGGAGTTTACATCAATACAAAATGCATCATTGGTGTGTGGAATTTATTGATATTAATTTGCAAGATGCCTGGGCTATGACTCTCTTTCAATCTTAGCCACCCATTTGGTTAGTTATTGCCTTGATGATGCCCTATCCACACAAATTGGAAAAAAATCTCTGCGTCTAATTGTAACACTATCATATAACGTTACTAATTTACGTGTTATAATATGAATGAGAATATGAGTTTTTTTTTTTTTTAGAAAACCTTGACGGTATGAGAGAATTTTATTGATATCGAAAAAAATGTACACCTAGTCGGGGCATAAACCTAATATCTCATAATACAAACGAATTAAAAAATACATGGAAAAGAAGGGGGAAATAAACCTTATCTGTACAGAAACAAAAATAACTAAGATACAAACAAAAGAGGAGGGACATGAAACCTAACTCTTATAAAGCCGAACCTAAAGGTATAATCTGCAAAACAGAATGAAAAACATCACAAGGTTAAGAAAAATATTTTAAAATATGAGTAAACAACAACACTACATGACAATGTAACAGTTACATAAACGTTTGCAACCTTATGATGTTGAAAGTAGATCAAATGGACGGTTGATTCATCAAGGAACAAGACATGTGAACGGCCTAAAAGTGTTTGAAATTCCAAAGTCAGATGTGGTGCAACAATTTGATATACAACGTGATCACTGATCTTGATTTCTATTTGTAAATTTTAATTTTATGAGGTTTATTTATATTTTTTTTATTCGAACTTTCTAGGAAGGTTCTTTGTGGTGGGGGAAGAGGGGACCTAGGTGGCTTAAAACGTAACCTTGAAAAATGAGAGAATAGCTTAAATTGTCCGTGAGCTGGGCTTCTATGAAGCTTCCTTTTCTATCTTATCAATTTGATTTATTTGGATTCTTCTACTTTGTTTGATCTGTCAATAACAAATATCTGCCGTCCGATTTTATTTATTTTTTTATTTTCTTCCCACTAGTAAGCCAATTGAGAGAATAAGCATTAAGCACAACCCACAGCTGTAGGCCGGTAAGAGTGATAAACGTGGGAAGGTAGGACGTGAGCAGGTTTTTTTATCGAAGAATAGTGCGAAAGTCGAACTCTAATTGTGAAAGGGATGAGCATGTTGTTTTAGAAAATGAAATGGCAAGAGTCGATCTCTAATTGTGAACGTACGATAAAACATTGTACCTGCTAACGTTACGCACTTCTAATGCTAATAGACGAACAACAGAGTATGAAATGATCCACAAGAACATCATTTGGAGCCACATAAAATATGCTTATAGTTGACACGATTTTTGCATGTTTACCATTCTAAGGGTTTCATTCTCTATTTTATTTGTGCATGTTTATCATTCTTTTTCTAAGGAAAACTAATGAAAAATGCTTCTAAACTTTGAATTTTAACAAAAAATCATGTAATAACTTTATTTAATAGTTAAGACAAAACTCATATCAAATCAGCCCAATAAGACAAGCCCAAGCAAAGTAATTTATCCAAGACTAAAAAAAAAAACCTATGAAAGGCTTACAATACGTTGGCCGGTAGCTAAAATGCGTCAGGGGTCGGACTCAATCTTCCTCTTGTAAAACCAGGCCCACTTATCTCGAAAGTGGTCCATCCATTTCCTGAGAAATTTTTCTAAGTGACAGGTACATTGATTGAGCTGGAGTTCCTTTCCAGTTAAATAATGCCATGTATCCACCTACTTTTGTTTAATAAAAACCATTGAAAAAAACAAAAAAAAAAGTTTCAATATTTCTAGAATACGAATACATATGTCATATTTGAAAAAAAAAAAAAAAAAAAGTCTTCACTTGTATAATAACACATGACGTACGGCTCTGTGTTCCGTACATTAAAAAAATATCTCGTAAAACAGTAATACAAAGGCCACTTTTATCTTCCAAATAAACAATTCAATCAAAATCAAGTAATAAAAAGTAAGGGTTAATCTCAGTTTACTACCCTGAAGTTTCGTGGTTTTCAACATTTGGTATATGAAGTTTTTTTTCATCCTAGAGTCATACCTCGTCTTAATTTTGGGACGGTTTCATACATCCGTTAAGTTTTCCGTTAGAACTTATGTTAACTGATGATGTGGCGTCCACATGGACAATAATTATGCGCCATGTGTCAACATGGGCCCACTTCAATATTAAAAAAATTACAAAAAATTATAAAAAATAAATAAAAAAATCTGGGTTATCTTCTACCTCCCCCGACCCTCCCTCCATTCTCTCCTCTGCACCCTCACTCCTTCACTCCTTTGATCCCTCCCTCCACCTCACCGCCACCCTACCAAACCCATAACTGGTTTTTGCGCCCCTGCCTCAGCCAACGCCTCGCCGGCCTCGACTTTGCCGACGCCGCTCACCAAGAACCCTCGACCTAGAACCCTCATTCAAGGCCCGGAACACTCTATCCGAGCTCTTTAACATCGACGACGACCGTAAAGGAGTGCCGAGAAAGGTCCATGTCGAATTGAGAGATGGGGATAAGGATGACGGTGGAGACGAAGCTAGGGTTTTGGATTTGGATGCGGATGCAAATTCAGAGTTCAAGACGGGCGAGGGTAGGGATTCAAAAGAAATTGCAGAGAAGATGAAGAAGGTTGAGCAAAAGGTGAAGCAATGGTGGCGGAAGCAGAAGACGAAGAAGGCTGAGAACGACGGTTTCATGGTGGAGAAGATGAGGGAGACCCAGTCCGAAGTGGGAGAGTGCGCATTCTCTGGCGGTTAAGCCCAGCAACCCTTCCGCCTTCCAAGCCTTCAAAGTGATAATTTGGGCATTGTTGGGATTTTTGCTTTTAGGTAAAAGACAAGTTGCAGATGGAAGGGAAGAGAGGTAGAAGACAGGTTGAATTTTTTTTTTTTAAATATTGAAGTGGGCCTATATTGACACGTGGCGCTCAGTTATTGTCCACGTGGGCGCTACATCATCAGTTAACAGATGTTCTAATGGAAAACTTAACGGATGTATGAAACTGTCTCAAAATTAAGACTTGAGGTATGACTCTGGGATGAAAAAAAACTTCATGTACCAAATGTTGAAAACCATGAAACTTCAGGATAGTAAACTGATATTAACCCAAAAAGTAAAAAGTAGAAATTTACAATTTCCTATTCCCCAGCTAATTTGTTTGTTTCTAAGTAGTATTTTGCTGTTATCTCACGATCCACAAGTGTGGTTCTTAGAAGCTTAGTTTCAGTCGTGTGCCATGTGGAAGTTGATGATCAAGCACCGCATTTGGCACCGCAGTCTACAGCGGCGCAAGTAGAACCGTAAGTATTGTGACCGGTGCTTAAACCAGTCCCTTCAACACTTTCCACTCCCTCATATGAGTTGATAAATTGCTAACTCCTACCTTCTCTCTTAGAAATGGCTGATAAGACTAGATATAACCAACCCACCCATCTCTATAACCTAACCTATTCACATTAATGAAGTGACTAGCAAGATCTACTTGGTTAAGATCTGGCTCGGATACAATTAGTAGCTAAGCATCCGATTGTATTCAGTTCGAATTTTAAAGTAGTTTATAAAACTCCATTTGTATTCAATTAGAATTTGATTTTAAAGTATTTTAAAAGATATTAATTGATTTGGAGGGATTTTATAGTGTATTTTAAGCTCTAGGAAATCAGGCCTTTTCCCATAAGCTTTCAAATGATTTCACTCAAAATTCACATGGAGTCTATGAAACTCCATTAAACTCCAAGAATTTATAACCCTTTCAAAATCCTTTAAATTCTTAATTGAATACAACCCCTTAATGTAAAAACCAAATGCATCATCTTCAACAAAATAAATCATCTCAGCCACAACCCTCACTATCAGTGTAAACCTCAAGTCTCACCACTACTAGTCTACCACCTACCACGTCCCACTCCCACACCGTTGTAACACTTCTCTTCTGGTAATTCACTGCCAAATCAACCTAAGTACCAACCTCAACTTAGCCAACCTCGAGAATGTCGTTGTCATATAGCGATGGGTCTTCCCCTATCTAAATCCCCATTGCCCTACCATGCTAGTACCCATGCCCTTTCGCAGTCTAAAACCTTAGGCTTTTGATCGAGAGAGACAAAGGAGTGGAATTTTGTCATCGTGGGTGGTGGTGATGGGACTCGAGGTCGATGTAGGTGGGGCAGAGGCCAAGGTGATGATACTGTCATAAGATAAGAGAACACCCCTTTCACCCGAAGTTACAGGGTCACTAATAATAGAGCACAGAGGTGAGTGTCATGAAGAGGTTTGCTAAGAAAAAAAAGGGATTTCACAAAAATTCAAATTAGAAAATTTTCTACTTCTTGATGATAATTCAGTTTTTAATTTTTATGTAATTAATCTTATATTTCTTCCATTTTATGAGAAATTATACATAGAACCAACTTGCAAGACTATATTTTGGAGAGATAAAGTTTTTGATTTACTTCAAAGAGGGACAAAACTTATCCATATGGTAGGTAATGTCACAGTTGTTTTTCTAATGTCTTTGTATTTACAATTTTATCTCACTATGTTTGAAAGATTAGTGTTTATCTATCTCTCTCCTCCTTTTTCTTCGGCACTTCTCTTTTTTTTCTTTTTTTTTTCTTCTCTCTTCCTCCTTCCTACCTCTCACTTTCTATCTCTCTCCTCTTCCTTCTTTTCATACTTTTCTCTCATCTTTTTCTTTATTGTGTTCCCTAGATTTATGAGTGTTTTTTCCTTTTATGAGAATGATTGAGATTTTTTACTTTTGATTTTAGTATTTGTGAACGTATTTGATTTTGAGGTTTTGATGAGTTGGATGCATGAATTTTGAAATTGATCTTGCAGAAGGGTTGAAATTTTGAAACTAATCTTGCATAAATGCATGAATTTTGAAAACTAATCTTGCAAAATTATTGAATTTTGAAACTGATATTGCAGAATTGCTAAAATTTTGAAACTTATCTTGCATAAGTACAAGAATTTTGAAATTGATTTCATAGAATTGCTTGAATTTTGAAACTAAATTTGCAAAATTGCTAAAATTTTAAAACCGATCTTGCAGAAGTGCAAGAATTTTGAAACTAATCTTGCAAAATAGTTTGAGTTTTGAAATTGATCTTGCAAAAGTGCATAAATTTTGAAACTGATCTTGTAGAAGTGCATGAACTATGAAACTGATCTTGTAGAAGTGCAAGAAAACTTTAAAACTGATCTTGCAGAAGTGCAGAAATTTTTTAAAACTGATCTTGCTGAAGTACATAAACTATGAAACTGATATTACAGAATCACAAAAATTAGTCTTTACGAATCTTAAATCAGTTTACAGTTTTTATATTTGATGGCAGTATTGTTTTTAACTTGGTTAAGTAACAAGTTTATTAGGATCATGGCTGAATTTTTAAAATTTTGGTTTGCTTGTTTTTGGGCTAGGTTTTTTTTTTTTTTTTTTTTTTTTTTTTTTTTTTTTTTCCTAGGGTTGGGGTTTTGTCTCTCCTTGAAATGATTCAAAACTAATGAAGTTATATGAAATGTCTTTTGTGTTTTTGCCTAGGCTCTCTTTATGATTATAGAGCAAGATTTGACAAGTAGTAGTCAACAAATTGGAATTCATTTATCAACCGATTTTTTTTTTCTTTCATTTGAATTTGTTTTGATAATTCTTTTAACCATTGTGATTTTAGGTCTTTTATGGAGATAAATTATTAAAAGAATGGATATTTTATATACACCCACATGACACAACATTATTGGCTTGTTGGCCCATATGCATGACAAGTCAACCAATTAATGAAATTCTTAACGAAATTAGATGGTAGAGACATCATTGATGAGTCAGTCAATAGATAAAGGACCAATTTGATGAATCTGAAACATTAAAGACCAAATTTATGACTTTTACAATACACAAGGGACCATTTAGGATAAAAATCTTTCTTTCTAATTATGAGTCATTAATTTGATCCTTTAATTTAAACCTCAATGTTCCATTGATATTTTTTTTCCTCTTTGTATTTGTAAGATTAAGTGTTCAAATTTGTGGAAATTTTCAAAACTGAAAGAAAAAAAATATCAATGGGCTAAATTCTGAAAATGAAGTTTATTATTTTAGGTGTTAATAAAAATTAAGTCGAACTGTTCAAGATTGTTCAGAGAGCTGAGTTGAGCAAAGCCATATAAAAGTTCATATTTAGTTTACAAGCCAAGCCAAGCCGAGCTTGAACTTGAAAGTTAGAGTCGAGCCCAACTAGAACTTGAAACAATTATTTGATCCAAGCTTGAGCTTGCGGTTATGAGCCTTTTCTGAGCTTGAGCACTATTAATATTATCTGACCCGAGCTTGATCACCTTGATAGTCGGTTTGGCTCAGCACCCTTACTACTTCCCCTACTACAAACCAAAACTATTTTAAATTGTTTTCACTTCCAAAATTTATTTCATTAATCTCTTTATTTCTTTTTTCCTCTCCCACCACATTCTTCATCCCTCATTTCAACCCATACTTATTTCTCATATCTTAAATACAAAAGAAGAAAACTAGAAACTAAAAATAAAATTGTATCAAACAAACTCATTAATAAAGGTATTCATAACAAAGAAAGAATTGATTACTTGATTAGAAAACTCTCCAATAGACAAACAATCCTTGTTCCCTTCGCCTTGCTGCCTTCGTCTTTCAACTTTATAACTTGCTCAGACTTCTTTAATAAATATGTATTCAGTGAGTGACTATTTCCATCTTTAGTTTAGGTTCATTACGGCAGTTGTTAGTTCCGCCTCTTTATCGGTTAATTTAGTACCATTTTTAATTTCTTTAAGGGCCCCAGTACGTTTAAAGTCTTATGATGATCCATTTGCTCTGTTAGACCATCGGACTCGACTAAGAAATCCATGTTTCATGCTCAAAATAAATAGATTTTGAGCATGGGTTTTTTTTCGGTAAAGGTTAAAAAATCAAATGTATTCAAATAGGGTTTTCTGGAATGTATTAATAAGCTAGACCCATACTTCGAGCTGTTTCATGCCATAAATAAACTTGAATACTCAAGAAATCTGTCAGATAGATGAATTCACATCTCTTACAACCGACACAGACAAATCCTCTGTTCTTGGAGTATAGGGAACATCACCATCCTTTAATTTCATATGCGTAAAGGGAGGGGGAAAGTTGAACCAAAATAAAAAGGGACTAGGATTCTCTCCCCTCTTCTTTTTATCCCCTTCCATCCACTCCTCTCACATTCTCTATTTTCTCCTTTTCTTTTCTATAAAAAAATTAATATAAGATGTTGACGTGGTTTAACCGTGACCCTTCAAATAGGAGGGGAGGGAAAGGGAGGGAAAAAAAAGAGAGGAGAGAATCCTACTCCAATAAAAAGGGAGGGGGAAAGTCAATAAGAAAAAGGCTATGGTCACCATCTTCTCGTTCCCATCAAGAACCGACGCACCTAGCTTTTTTTCTTTTGGTAAAAAGATAATAATATTACCACCAGAAACAAGCAAACTTACAAACTGTACAACCAAAGTTTCCAAAGACAAAAATACATAAACAAGCAAAATTGACCAGCCAAACAAACCAAAGCAAAGCCCAACCAATAGCTTGGGCCCAAAACAGAAAAAACCAAAGAAAGCTGATAAGTCGACTGCAGCCGCCGCCAACAATACATCTCGATCCACCTAATTCTACGCCTCCAACCTCACGTCGACTCGCCGACTGTAGCATCCAACCCCGAATACCACTTGGTACGCAGCCGCAGTTGAAGAAATCCAGCAACCAAATAAAAAAATCCAGCTACTAGAAGAAAAAAGCTTGTGGAAACCCACAAGCAACAACATTACTAGCCAAGGCAATCAGAGAGAAGGTGGTGGTGTTTGGAACACCAAGTTTGTGGAAGCACCGAAGCTCTACGGTTTATCTCAGTAAAGTATGATTGCAGATCGGAGTACGGATGAACGAGGAAGAGGGACGCCAGTGGAATAAGAAGAAAAAGAAAAATCGATATGGAGAGCATGGGAAAACACAACTGAAAGAAAGAAGATGAGACAGAGAGGAAAATGAGAATGGCTAACCAGCGCCGGCCAAAGCTAGGGTTTGGACCACCAGATCTGAATAAAAAGTCAACATGATTACAAATTGACTTATATGTCAAATCGTCTGGCAAATAAAATTTTTGTTCAAGAATAAAGGTCAACATTATCATTGTGGAGCCAAAAAAATCAAGAAGAATTAAGAAGCGATACGTGGATATTTTGGTAAAAATGACAAAATTACCCTCGAGGCACACCAGAATTCCTACACGCGAGCAGTGGACAATCATCTCTCAATCAAGTCAAAAGTGCCTAAATAGGTATTTATTTATAACCTATTTCATCCATCCCTCATCATATCTTCTCCACAAGGTAACCCTTAAATCATTCCTTTTTTATTATATTAATTAGTTAATTAATTGATTAATTATTCAATTAATTTGCTAATTAAACACAAATCATGAACTTCACCCACGAAACCATCCAAGTGGCCGGTCCATCTCCTCCCAAGGTGGCCGGCCACACCCCTATAAATACCACCTTGTTTTCTCCAAACTTAATTCCAAGTCTCTTGCTAAATTCTCAAAATTCTCCAAACATTTTTCTCTCAAAATTCTAACTTTGGCATCAGAGGTTCTTCGGCCAAAGGCCCCCCCAATTCATCGTGGGCGCGTGAGTCTCTTGGCCTTGACCTAAAGTGTTATTTGTTTTGTAGGTGCAATTTTACCTAAGAACAAGGAGGAAGAAATTTGCATCCACAAATTGGTGCTTTCATTGAGAGCTTGATTCACATGCTCGAAGAAGACTCTCGCATTCAAAGTTTATGTTTCTCGTTCGTTCGTAAATTTTTCATACTTTCTTATTCCTAGAATTTTTTAATTCTTTGAATAGAGGTGAGGAAAAAATACAATAACGGGAAATTCGGAAACCACGACGAACGAAACTTTCTACGTTCAAAGATCCGGATCAAATGATGTAGGACAAGACATAGCCCCACCACGACGATCCACGAGGCTCAAAGCGATGGCAAAAGGATCAACTTTGCCACCACGGAGCACCACCACCATGGCAGCCATGGGGACCACCATGGCAGCCATGGGGACCACCGTGGCAGTGGGTAGTGGGCCAGCTCCATGGTAGCAAGCCCAAGGTGAACAGCGAGCAGCAAGGCAGCCACAAGCCTAGGCCCACGCCACTTTGTAACAGCAAGCCTAGACGTTATAAAAAGCCCAAGCCGCTACCCCAGCAGAGCACGACCCAAAATGCAGCCTACGCTGCAAGGCAGCCGAACCAGGTCCAGCGCGAGCCGGCCCGAGCCACTACCTCAGCAGCACAAGCCCAAGTAGCTGCAGTAGGAGAAGCAGCCCAGCGCGCTCCCTAGCCGAGCCCAGGCCCAACATGCACGCACGTCGCAGCCCAGCCCACTTCCGTGGTGTCCTAAGCAGCTCAAGCTGATCCAAGACCGGTTCAACCATCCCGACTCCAAATTTCTAAGCCGACAATTGAACCGGGGGCATTTTCACCCAATTTCTCCGTAGATTTGACATTTCCCAACTCAAATCTCGCACCCAAAGTCTACCACACTTCCACTACTCAAGGAGACGCATTCCGTCCAAGCTCTTCTAACCCAAATGAAAAACAACACTTGTCTCGACAAGTCATAGAGTTGACAAGCACCCTCGCACAGAAAATGACCTTTGTGAATCAGCTCTTGCAGCACACCGAGATGCAACGTGCTCCCGATTAAGTGTCCCGAAATAGGACAAGGGCAGATGATGAACCTCTCCAGCAGCGTCCCAACAAGCAGCCACTTGACCAGTCACGAACTGAGTGTTCTGACGGAGTACACTCTCGACTGGGCCTCTAAGATAGCATATACTCTCGTCTTAGCACGTGAATGAGCGTGCACTCTCAGTTAGGCCCACTGACAAACATACACTCACAGTTGGGGCCACACTCCGATAATTAACATGAGCAACCTTCCAGGCGAAGTGTTCATTTGCGGCAAGGCCCACAAGGAGCATCATCCACCTCACATCAGAGTAGGCAACACAGCGGACGGAGAGAAGCAGTCACTTAATCTAGCTCAAGTTCAACCACCAGCATGCGAGTTACCCACTCGCCTGCTAGGAATATACCACATGCACCGCAGTCGCGGCATAGACGAGCTGAACACATAGAAGAGCGGCCTAGACCAACAAGTCACGATCGGGGCAGCCGAGAGCTCCGCTACCCCAACAAAGGCAAATTTAGGAAGAAGTATAGAGGCTCCTGACCGAGCGATCGCGCGATTTCCAACGCAATGAAGCTACTGACAAGGCGCTCCGATAAGACATGACCAACATAAGTGGGTCACCTTTCAATGACAAGGTCGAGCAGACAGGACTATCCCACACAGATTGTTGAATACAAAGATTACTTTTGTTCCGACAAAGGTAGAAGCTCAGCCTAATGACGCGTCGGGGGCAAAAGAGTACTAGAATGACACACCAACCCAACTACCAATAACTGGGGGTAGGCCTTGTTCTGAACACTCCAGATGATTCAATACTGAAGCAGCACATTATCAGTAGCCGAGCATCATGGACCTAGTGGTCCAATTCCTCCTGCTGCGCATAACCTGGCCCAAGCCAGCCCCAGCTCTGCTTTCACAGCCGTGTCAATCTGCTCCACGGCTTCCGGCAGCCATTGATCTATCATCGTGGCTCATAACTGTGCCAATCTTGCACCACAGCTCCCAACCGTGCCGATTTTGCCATGTTGCTTGCGTCAACCAAGCCTCAAAGGGGCACACGACGAAACACCTAATGATGACGCAATAATTCTGGGAGCAGATCACTGCACTTACACCCTTACGTGGGTTCCATAAGTAGTTTGAAGTCTCAAGCAGTTTTCCAAACAAGACCTCGCAGGCTAAGGATTATTTCAGTTGTCCAGCAGTCCAGCTTTCCTCAACTGCACTCACGACAATGACTTCCAAGCTTTCCAGTGCAAGAGGGTAAACTAATTGTTCTTAAGTGAAAGAGGGTAAACTAATTGCTCTCCAGTGCGAGAGGGTAAACTAATTGCTCTTCAGTACGAGAGGGTAAACTAATAGCTCTCAAGTGCAAGAGGGTAAACTAATAGTTCTCCAATGTGAAAGGGTAAACTAATAGCTCTCCAGTGCGAAAGGGTAAGTTAATTGCTCTCAAATGCGAGAGGGTAAACTAATAGCTCTCCAGTGCGAGAGGGTAAACTAATTGCTCTCGATTACGAGAGGGTAAACTAATAGCTCTCTAGTGCGAGAGGGTAAACTAATTGCTCTCGAGTACGAGAGGGTAAACTAATAGCACTCCAGTGCGAGAGGGTAAACTAACAGCTCTCCAGTGCGAGAGGGTAAACTAATTGCTCTCAGTGCAAGAGGGTAAACTAATTGCGCTCCAGTGCGAGAGGGTAAACTAATTGCGCTCCAGTGCGAAAGGGTAAACTAATTCCCTGACACCCATCTGGGTAAGCTCTCCAGTGCAAGAAGGCCACATAGCTTAAAAAATCGAATGCTTGAATACCAACTAGGCAACGAATGGTCAGGGGGTAGCAACCACTTTGCACTCAACAGTTCGCTCATCCGACACTTCATCTTCAACAACTTCGATCTTGGCAGCTCCATCCTTGACTGCTCCATCTACGGCAGCTGAGAAATCAAATTGAAGCAGTTTCCTCATTTTTGGCAAGCAGCCCAAACCATGGCCCCTACCACACCACCTCATTGGCCCATGCTAAGCCGACTCCTTGCCCTTGCCAGCCGACGTGCCGCACCACCTTGACGGCTGCCCTGTGGCAGCACCACCCAGGAAGAAGACAAGGAGAATTAAGTTTTTCTTACATCGATGCGGCGCGGAGAAGACAAAGAAATTAACGAAAGACGGTTCTTTGCACGTGCAAGCAAAGAAGAATGCTAGGGATGGGGGAATAGATATCCTCTAGTTTTCTCTCTTTGTTGTAGGGATAAATAATTGCCTCCGAAGTTGATTTAATCCCCTACTTAAGGTAGGCTTAAATAGGCTTTGGAGGTGATTTATTTCCCTTTCCTAGAAGAATCTAATTCCAAGTCCACCTGAGAATCTGCATCAAAGCTAGAGATCTGTACACATGCTGTCATTTCCTGCGAGTAGCCCAACATGTGTGGAGGCATTTGTGGAGCCAAAAATAATCAAGAAGAATCAAGAGGCGACACGTGGATTTTTGGGTTAAACGGACAAAATTACCCTCGAGGCACACCAGAATTCCTACACGCGAGCAGTGGACAATCATCTCTCAATCAAGTCAAAAGTGCCCAAATAGGTATTTATTTATAACATATTTCATCCATCCCTCATCATATCTTCTCCACAAGGTAACCCCTAAATCATTCTTTTTTTTATTATATTAATTAGCTAATTAATTGATTAATTATTCAATTAATTTGCTAATTAAACACAAATCATGAACTTCACCTACAAAACCATCCAAGTGGCTAGTCCATCTCCTCCCAAGGTGGCCGGCCACACCCCTATAAATACCACCTTGTTTTCTCCAAAACTCAATTTCAATTCTCTTGCTAAATTCTCCAAACACTTTTCCCTCAAAATTCTAACCCCCACCACCCCCCCCCCTTCCCCCCCCCCCCCCCAATTCATCGTGGGCGCATGAAGCTCTTGGCCTTGACCTAAGGTGTTATTTGTTTTGTAGGTGCAATTTTGTCCAAGAACAATAAGGAAGAAATTTGCATCCACAATCATTATTCACAAAAGGATACCACCATATCCGAATTGGAAATTAAGAGTTTCTTTGTACAAGACGAATAGAAACTTATGAACAATCAATCACAACAAATTCCACAACCCAAACTGATGAGTACATATGCTACCAGTTGATCTTAACAATCTTAAATTTTTCAAGAACGAATTTTCCTTCTTTGTACTTCTGCAATTCCTCATAAGCCTTGACATATTTCCAGCCTAACACCTCCCCACAATCACAGCATTGTACATCAGCAACTGTGTGGAGACCTGTGATCAGTTGCCGATCCTCTTTAGGCCCTACGATCACGTTCGTTGCATGGGAGAACAGAAAGGCCCTGCCACGGCTTGCCTAACAAAGCAAAGCATATCATATATATGTATACATATATGGCCCAAAGATCTTCAAATATTTGCAAAGTACTCCATATATAGTGTTTAAATTATATGAGATGATGCTTGTCTTGTCACACTATTGTTTTTATCTTTTTTTTTTTTTTTACAACACGAAGAATTGAACTCCAGACCTAACCTAATCCTGACTCATTTCTCCACCCACTCTCATCATTTGTGTTGCCTTATCCGGCTATTAGGACTAGCCTACAATATGGAAATCATTGTGGTATACACATCATTTTGGTACTGTCATCCGTTTTAACTTTACCACACTCTAGTACATACGTGATTGATTTGAAATACCGTCAATGACATCCCCGTTGTAGGTAGGTTTCTCTCTTTGAACTGTATATTTAAACAAGAATTCACGAATCAACGAAAGGCATTTAACTAATAATGCATCTGCTCATTGGTAGCCCGAAGACATGACATATCAATTATCAAACTATTGAATCCGTCTAATCAATTAATAGTCGAATAACGTAACATAGTATACTATTTATGGCAAATAAAAACATTTCCATAACTGAAACTTCATGTTCTGTATACTCAAATATAACACTCCAGACCAGATTTTCAATGCAATGATACACTATTAAATCTGATGCAACGACCTAATTGCCAGAACAATTGCTGTAAACTGCATAATAGTAAATAGAGATATGGAGGAGAAATCACATGTGCTTGGATCACCTGAAAAGCTTTAGAGACAATATCATCATGACAGCAAACATGATTCCGGCACTTGTAGCAGCCATACAGCCTTGGCCCAGCTAAATCAGCCATTGATTGGAGGATTTGCTTAACAGCAATATATATCACTTTAATTTAATTGCTGCAAGAAAATTACAAAAACAGGAAAAAATTAAAGTCACATACCAATTAACTGCTAATTAAGCTTGATATTAACCATCAAGCCAAAGCTGATCATCTTCTCCAAGCAATCACCCAATTGAACAACTACAAAACCATTGAAGCAGGCATCAATTATTGAGATGAAATATATAATATAGAATTATCAAATGAGGAGGGAATCCAAACAAGATATATTGGATAAAAAAATGCGAGGATTAAGACAGGATTGTTAATGAGGTAGGCTTTTAATATCTTTTGCGTCCCAATCCATCCATAATTAAAATGAAGAATCTGGAAGAAATAATCATACCGGTCAAGCATTGTTGTTTCTTACCTGAATGCCCATCCACCAAAAGAAGAACAGCAAAAAGCAAGACTATTTCAATTTTCTCCTCCAGACAATATATATATTTGTATGAGAGAGTAAGGTTTGATTTGCACCTTGCTCAAAGGTGAGGTAGGGTTTAGGGGTTTTTAATTTTTTAGTGATGCAGTCACGATTCTCATGAGACACGCCACATTTTGGTAGCTAAAGAAATCTGATGGGGCCATAAGTTAAAAAAGGGTGGCAAGGCCGAAATATGTGTAATTCTTTTACTTGTACTCCGGGCCTTTGTTCCTTTATGCCCAAGGTAACATTGTATATATGAGGGTGTTAACTGATAACATATGTATTTCCAGCAATCCATGGCTACGAAGAATGATTCAAGAAGCAAACAAGAACAGAGAAATGACCAAGAAGAAGAAGAAAAGATTTCTAAAATATAGAGAATAAAGCTTCTGATTGTATTGAAATTTTTTTTAATGAATGAAGAGTTTACAGAGCTTTTTATATATCAACAGTTTTTCTCTCTTTGACTAAACTACCCTTCCTTTTCTATTTAACAACTCCTCCAGATTCTAACTAACTTCAACCAATTACACCCACTCCCAACCATACAGGCTGACATGTCATCAACCATTGAGCTACTGCCATGTGTCTTCAGTCATCATCCCCCCTCGATCTTGGCTGGGAGTCCAAGCCGAAGATTGCAGCAATGTTTGAAAAACACTGGACTATGCAATCCTTTGGTTAAAATATCTGCTGTTTGTTCTTCAGTAGGTACATATTGAACCAGTATGTCATTTTTCTGAACTTTTTCACGAACAAAGTGAAAATCAGTGTCAAGGTGTTTGATTCTGGTGTGAAAAACAGGATTGGAACATAGAGCAAGTGCGGACAAGTTATCACAGTGTATGAGAGGAGGTTCAGGCAAGAACTGATGTAAATCCCTTAACAGATTCCGAACCCATGTAATATCAGCAGCACAATGAGCAAGAGATTTATATTCAGCTTCAGTGGAACTTCTAGAGACCGAAGCTTGCTTTTTAGATTGCCATGAGATTGGATTCTGTCAAGATACACAACAAAACCAGTTACTGATCTCCTAGTATTAGGATCAGCTGCCCAATCTGAATCTGAAAAAGCAACAAGAGACAAATCTGCTGATGGAGAATACGTGAGACCATAGTCCATTGTACCTTGCACATAACGTAGGATCCTTTTAACTAGATCATAGTGTACATCAGTGGGAGTATTCATATATTGACACGCAACATTAACAGCATATGCCAAATCAGGTCGTGTGAATGTAAGATACTGTAGAGCTCCTACCAAACTCCGATATAGCGTAGGATCAGATAAAGGAGTTCCTTCTGAATCAAGAAATTGAGTATGGGGTCGACAAGGTGTGTTCACAGATTTACAAGTATCCATTCCTGCCCTATGGAGCAGATCTTTGGCATATGTAGCCTGACTAAGGAAAATGTCTCCATTTGATCTATATTCAATCTGCAGTCCCAGAAAATACGATAGTCTGCCCATATCCTTAAGATCAAACACATCCCCCAATTCTATGATGACTGCTTGAACTTTTTCTGAATTAGATCCAGTTAAGATGATATCATCAACATATAGTAATAATGCAACAACATCCACTCCATCATACTTCACAAACAAACTAGTGTCAGACTGAGACATTATGAACCCCATTGCAGGTAAATATCCAGTGAACTTGGCATTCTATGCTCGAGGTGCCTGTTTAAGACCATAGAGAGACTTAACCAACTTGCAAACATGATCTGGATACCGAGAATCAACAAATCCCTGTGGTTGTTTCATGTAAACCTCTTCTTCTAGGTCACCATGCAAAAATGCATTTTTAACATCGAGTTGTCTCAATTCCCATTTGTGTTGCGCAGCTAGTGAAATAATGAGTCTTACAGTAGTGTGGCGAACAACAGGACTAAAAGTTTCAAAATAATCCAGACCGTGTTCTTGAGAATATCCCTGAGCGACCAAACGTGCCTTATATCTTGAAATTGAACCATTTGGATGTTTCTTCAGTTTGTAAACCCATTTGCTTCCAATAACTGTCCTGTGAAGAGGTGGAGGAACTAAAATCCAAGTACCTTGACTCCTCAGGGCATCATATTCCTCTTGCATTGCATTCTGCCAATGCTTGTTTGTTGCAGCACTTCGAAATGATGTTGGTTCAGCAATATCATGAATATGAGCCATAAAAGAGAAACCATTTTGAGAAGTATCAAAAACATCCAGTCCCAAAGTAGACAATTCAAGCAAAGATGCAATATAACTCGAGTAATCCTTTCGAGAAATAGTACCAGTTTGTAACCTGGTTTGTATCCTGTGAATATGTGTATCAGAGTGTGAAACATTACTAATATCAGATGTGTCAGGAGGAAGAATTACCTCCAATTATGCAGGATGAAGGACAGGTAACACAGAGGCTGCACCAGGAGCTAGGAGAGTTGTTTCTGAAGAACTATCAGACGTAGTGCTAGAGTCTTGAAATTGTGGTTGTACCTCTGGAACTATAGAATCAGACTCTGGATCTTGCATTTCAGAACTAGAAGACAAATTCATAGTCTCTGATATTGGATTAACATTTTGAGGATCCACCGGAAGAATAAATGTTGCAGATGATCTGTGACTTGTAGTGTTCTGATTAGAAGGCAAACCTTGAGCCTGATCCTTTGAAACGCCAGAATTCAACTTGTAGGGAAACACCTCTTCATTGTGAATGACATGTCTAGAAATGATAAATTTTCTAGACTGTGGATGATAGCATACAGCACCCTTATACCCGTGTGCATATCCAAGAAACACACACAACACAGCTCTTGGTTGTAACTTGTTTTCATTATATGGTTTAATATATGGATAAACTGCACTACCAAATACTTTTAAAGCTTGCAGTCTAGGGGCATCACCAGACAACATCTGATATGGAGATTTTAAACTCAAATTCTTACATGTCATCCTGTTGATCAAGAAAACAGAATGAGCACATGCATGAAACCACAACTCTTGAGACAAACCAGCAGCAGTCATGAGTGTTATAGCTGTTTCCACAATATGCCGATGTTTCCTTTCAGCAATACCATTTTGCTGAGGAGTATATGGACAAGAAACTTTATGAATTATACCCTTTTGTGCTAGAAAATTCTGAAATCTTTTACTCATGTATTCTCCTCCTCCATCCGTTTGAATGCACTTAATACCAATATGAAATTGAGTAGATACAAAACTGTAAAACTTGAGAAAAACATCAAACACTTCTGATTTATTAACCAAAGGAAAGATCCACACATATCTAGAAAATTCATCTACAAAGCTCACATAATATCTGAAGCCTTCAATGGATTTAGTAGGTGAAGGACCCCAAAGGTCAGAATGAATTTTCTGAAATGGAAATACACGTTTGTCTCTTTTGTCTACAAAAGGTAATCTAGTCATTTTCCCTGAAATACAAAATGAACACATATGTTGTGTATCATCAGGACTACTATCTATCTGAGATTGTTTCAACATTGTACTTAAGACTTCATTGCTTGGATGTCCACACCTTTGATGCCAAAGCTCATGCTTTACTCTCTGGCCGAGTAACCCAGTTAACTTGTTCTTAGACTTCACTGCAACATTTGTAATCAATTTGGTAGGAATCTTAAACAACTCTCCATCATTGCTCCTTCCGTGGTAAATCACAGCCTTGGTTACCTTGTCCTGCACAAAGAAATCACTCTCATCACATATGAACCAGCAGAAATTATCTTTACAAAGTTGTTTAACAGATAACAAACTAACTGCAATAGTAGGAACATGTAACACATTTCGTAAAATTAAGGAATGGGGCAATGTGTGTAATTTTGCAGATCCAATGTGATGAATTGCCAAACCGTCCCCATTACCAATTGTGATCTGATCATTACCCTCATATGTATTGACTTGCTGGAGAGCATTCACATCTGCAGTCATGTGATGTGATGCACCCGTGTCTACAACCCAAGAGTCAGTTGGCAAATAGGTTGGCTGAACTTGTGCTTGCATTGCAGTAAGAGATTCTGATGGTACACTGCCTTGATAAGCAAAATTATTTCTATGATGACAATCCAATGCACTATGACCCTTCTTTCCACATATCTGACATTCAACAACTAAACCATTTGAACCCCTTTTCCAGCAATTTGGAGCAGTATGCCCTCTTTTGAAATAGATCTGACACTCCGGAATAATATGTGACCTTGTTTCAGTGTTACCAGACCAAGAGTTCCAACTCCCATTATTCTGCCTGTTATCAACAGATTGACCCCTGCCATTACTTGAATTATTCCCTCTCTGTGAAGACCGAAAATTCCCATTTCCACTACTATTGTTATTTTGCCTGAAAAATCTTGAACCATTATTTTGATGTGAGAATTGCCTTGGAGCAATGGCAGTGCCCACAAGTCCATATGCATTTGGAAACTCATGATATCCTGGAAATTGAGGACCAGGAAATTGAGTACCTGAAATTTGAGTAGTTGGAAATTGAGCACCAGGAAACTGAGTGCCAGGAAATGGAGGATATACCAGTGGCATATTAGAAGAGACTGGCATAGAAAGAGGTGAAAATGGCATTGAACTATTATTTGAAACATTGCCCTGTGACCCATTAGCAGATTGCATTCCAAAAGATGAAGATCCACTTGGCATCTGAGATAAGACACCACCTGTTGTAAATGGAATTCCTCCAGAGTTACTAGTAAATCCCTGAGATAAACCTTGTGATGATCCTGCATAAACAGGCCTGAGAAATTATGAGACACAGTACTCAAGATCGATTATGCCTCTCTCTCCGCGCACAACAACTGCTCACGAAATTCTCTCAAGGAAATAGGAGTATCCCTAGTAAGTATCACTGTCCTGATGGTAGAATATTCTCGAGGTAACCCTGATAATGCAGCCAAGACAAAGTCATTATCCGAAACAATTTCACCAGCATTAAGTAATTGTTCTTTAATATCCCTGAGTTTTGACAAGAACTGATCTATTGAACCTCCTCCTTTCTGCAAAGTTTGAAACTCAGTCTTTAAAGTATTGACTCGAGCCTTGGACACTGATGCATACCTATCTTGTAAACTCGACCAAGCTTCATGTGCAGTTCTACACCCAAGAACATGCTCAATTGCTTCATCAGATAACGTAGCAAGAAGCAAACTCAACAATGCCATATCAACAGATTCACATTCTAAGAAAGCAGCTGTGACTTCTGTAGTAACCCCATTTTCTGTATGAATGACATACTTTGGAGGACACACAGCAGATCCATCAAAATGATCAAACAGCTTATACCCTTTCAAGACTGACTTAAATTGAAACGCCCATTTAGAAAAATTTCGATCATTCAGTTTAATTGTCAACATCCCCAATACACCCTCAATTTTCACACCAGGAACTGTCATTTTTCACAGATTAAAGTATGACGCAGAGATAAGTACAATTACCACCCAAGAACTGCAGAAAATATACAAGAATGGCTTCGTGCCTCAAACAATTTTAACAAGAAAATGACTTCGTGCCCAGTAAACTTTTCACAATTCAACAAGATTTCGTACCCTAAAAAAAAAAATCCAACTTCACAATTGAACAAGCTTTCGGCTTCGTGCCCAGAAAATCTTCACAATTCAACAAGAAAAATGACCTCGAAATGAAACATATCACCTGAGATCGAAAAAGACGAACAATTACTCAGATCTGCAGCTACCACACCAAAGAAACTCCAAAATTGCCGAGCCCACGAAACATTCACAAACCCACAGTGGACCAATGGCTCTTGATATATGCAATGTTAGGTTTATGGGCAACAAAACAATGGTATTAGTTGTTAAAGTGTCTTCAATTGATAAAAAAAAAATTAGATATTAGAGCTTTGATTCTTATAGTACGAAGGGATTGACAATTTTGAGTACTATTAAGTCCACCCCAGTGTCTTATTTTCACACCACTATAAAATGATACTTTTATTGACAAATTTATCCTAGTATAAAATGACCTTTAGAGACCTAAAGACCAACCAATCATGTAATGACCTTTAGAGACCTAAAGACCAACCAATCATGTTTTGCCACATAATTATTAGTTATATTGAATACTTTTAAACAAATTATTAGTTATACTGATAAAAAAAAATCTAAAATATCATAAATAAGAAAAAGAAAAAAATATCATGAACCCCACAAGCTTTCCTAGGGAAGGAAGTTTAGAAATTAAATTTATCAAGAAGAGAGTGAATTTGGACTTGACAAACCAAAGCCTCGAGGCTCGCAATAAGCGCATGTTGTGGAAGGTGTGATCAAGCTTCACCAGAGAGTAGAGCAAGTTAGTCTTCAAGACTATTATAATGTTGAGATAAATGAGGAGAGAAGCTCATAATCCAGATTACATTAGGGGACTATCAAATCCGACACTCGTTGAACTCCGATCGTGTTTGGTGTTTTGGAACAATTTGGATACCTACCATATAATGAATTTGGAGGAATTTGATGTTAGGGAAAGCCAGTGCAACACCAAACTATGAGTGAAGCTCTTCCAATTTAATCACACTCTCTCTTGTGTGGTCTGAATTCAAATTGGAAACGATAGAAATTGGGTACTGGAGCGGTTTTCGAGACGTGGTGGTGCTGCGATGGTTGGCGATAGAGGAGGGTGATATGAGCATATTTATGCGAATTAGTTGGCTTGTTCTCGTGCATTTATGTTAGTTATTTGTATTTAATTTAGTATTTTAAGCTATTTTCGTATGTTTGTAGGTCCCAAGGGGTAAAGTATCAAGAAAGTGCATTTTGGAGCCTTTTGGAGCTATTTTGGGCATGGAATGGATAGCTTATGAATGGAGCAAGGTGGATGGACGAAATTGAAGATCAAAAGAGCCTAGAAGGATGTTAGAAGTCAGTTTGGAAGCATAAAAGACACAAAATCAGCATCTCCTACAAAAGTGGCGTTTTGTCCCCTTTGTGTTCCCTCCTTGTCTCCTTTGGTGCAACAATTCCCCTTGCCATGTTTCCCTTTTTAATTTAGGACCTAAAACAGCAAGGAAACCCTTTTCCTTGCCTTGTAAGACCTTTCCCTTTTATTTCTTTCCCTTGCCACAAGTAACTTACCTTTTCCTTGCACTTTCTGTCCATGCCGCAAATCCATACCCAATTCCCTTAGGTTTCTGATTTTAATTCCTATTTCCCTTTAGGTTTTGGTTTAGTTTTTGTTTCCTAGAATGCCCAAACCGTGCCTTAACCTCTCCCCTATATATATGACCCCATGCTACACCAAATTGAATCATTCACACAACCATTCACTCATTCACACACTTTCAGCTCAAAACCTCCCTTTGCCGCATCCTTTCACTCCCAAAAACTCACATCCCTTCATCCAAACACATCCATACCCATCTTAGACCTTTGTGCCGCAGCAAGGTGGAGAGGAATGAGCCTTGGACGTTTCAAGCTTGAAGATTGGAGCATTCTAGGTGTACTTCGTTCTTAATTTCAATGTTTATTTTATTATTCTCTGATTTTGTTGTGACTATGAGTGGCTAAACCCCTACTTAGCTAGGGGGGAATTCAAAGCCATGAACATGCTTGAGATATGAATTGATTTCTTCCAATTGTGACTTGATGAATCGTGAATGCAATTCAATTAACTGTTTTATTCATAACTTGTTCTTGTATGTTGATTGAGGATGCATACTTAGTTTTCATGCAGGAATTTGATGGTAGAATATAAGGGAGTTTCACCTAATCGTTACGAACTTATATTCACAAGTAGTGAAGGTTGCTTGTCACAATCGCGTTAATTGGATTCTTGGCAAACGTATCATGCTCTCATAGTTACGAATGCCTTGTCAACACTTATGATTTTCATGGAACTTAATGATCTCTAACTGTATCTCTTCTATGCACTCATGTAGGGGACCGTTGGAGAATAATTTGGGTTGTTGTATGCTCTTCTTCCGATTCAATGACATGAGGAAAATCTGAGGGTTAATTTGTGCACGTACGGTTAATCTGGGGTGTTGAGGTTCATGGTTCATTGAAAAGCAATTGGAGATCGATTTATGTACAAGTGTGTCATGTGTGGAGAAGGACCCTCTAGCTAGCCCATCACCCATCAAAGTTTTCAAACTTGTTTTCAAAATCTGTTTTACTTTACAAAGTCTTTGTTTTATTTTCAAATTCGTTCAAACCAAAACCCCCCTTTTACTTTCTTGTTTTAAAGTGTCTAAAATCTGTTTTCTTTGTGTTTTCAAGTATTTTGAGTCAACCTAAAACCAATTTTCGTCCAAAACCTTCCCTGGTGTTTTAAATCTGTCCACAAAGTGTTTTAAAGCCGTTTTAAGCGTTTTTAACTTGTTTTGAGTCTTGTAAACCTTTCCAAATGTTTTTAACTTTGTTTTTGTGTTTTTAAAGTCGATTAGCAATCCCTCCTAATCCCCGGTCCAGAACGATCCCTACTTGCATACTTACTACAATTGACAACAAGAGGGTTTAATTTGAGTGCTTAACTTTTATCACATCAGAGGGGTGCTTGGTGTTGGGGATTTGGGGAGTCGGTAGTGACGGTTCTGCAATTTTTTTGGGGAGAGGACTACTGTTGATGATATTTGGAGTTCTTGGGTATTTTCATTTAGTGATAATTTTTTTTTTTAAAAAAAAAGTTTGTAATAATTTTTTTAAAGCCAGAAAAAATTGAAAAAGAAATATGTAGGGTTATTTTGGAAATAATAGTGGGTAGGAAAAGAGTTGATGTATTTTTTTTACTTTTTATGGTGGGTGTAAATATAAGATGGGGTGGAGAAATAAGACATTGGGGTGGGCATATCACCACTCCAATTTTTTTAGGAACTTAATTTGTATTCAAATATAATTTAGAGACTATATAGGCAGTTTATTATTTAATTATTCAGTATCTAAACTACATATTAATAAAACTCTCTTTATCAATCAAAAGAGGGTGAAAGACTATTTAGTCTTCTATCACATCAAAAAGTTAAGGGCAGTAATATAATTTTATAAAACAAAATTTTGCTATTTTTTGTTCAAGTCTTTACCTACAATTCTCTCTCAGTCTCTTCCTCTCTCTTTCAATTTTAAAATTAAAAATAAAAAAAATTTCATACCCACTTTGTGACACACCCCGACCCGGAACGTCCACTAGGACTCCGAATCGAGTCGTGCTGGCCGACACCTGGACGGTGACGAAGCCATAAAGTGTGCTGATGTGTAAAAATGTGAATAAATTTAAACTTAAAGTGTCTAAGAGCAGAAGTGCGCGATGAGCGAAAACAAGCCCATTTCACATGCGATGTCAGAGCATAAGTAAAATACAATAGCATAGGTAAGAATCATACCCTCAGAGGTTGCCACCTAAACTGGAATATGCCACGAATCCTCGCCGATACGAACCTTTAGCAAATAATATCTAGAGGGGTGCAAAACAAGAAAATGTGAGTGGGCGAAAACAAAGCTTTTCAAAACCTTTCTACATTATCTAAAGTATAACCCCTCGCCGAAAAACCTGTATAATTTCCTAGAAATTATAATATACACAATTATATATGTCTCAAGATCATTTCCATAAATCCAGAAATCCCAACATGTATATCCTGCAAGATACCGTATAATTGTTCAAGCCCAACAGCTGAACTAAAACAATGAATAATAATGTGTCAGTCGGATCCACTTATAGTGGCCTGTACGGCTGAACCTATAGCTCATCACATATGTCTGCACATGAGTCGAAACCACATATAGTGGTCTGTACGACTAGACTGTGTCGGAACCACCTATAGTGGTCTGTACGACACATAAATCAATCTATGATATCACATGAGTCGGAGTTGCCTAACACAACTTGTACGACTCATAGGCAACCTGTACGACAATGTCGGAGTTACCTAAAACACAACATAATCAAGCCATAACCTAATCATTTCAAATAACACCATAAACTCACCTGCGCATACCGCGTTCACCTTAGCACTTCAAGCATTCACGACAATTATAGGTAGGTAATATGCATGGCAAGGTTCTAAAAGTCGCTAGGCGCTGGTCGGGCCGTGGACTAAGGCCTAGCGCCTAGGCGGCTAGGAGGGACCTAGGCGGACTAGGCAGATTTAAGTAAATCTATCATATTTCGTGTAAATAAGTGTCTGCTTATACTTGAAATATATATAATTTCATCATAAACTACAAAATATAAAGCATATATATTATGAAGTATTGGAACATAAAGAAAACTTGTGAAATAAGGATATAATGTGTGTTCATTTAAGTATGCAACAAGTCTCTTAAAATTTATTGGAAAAAAACAAAATGCAAAATGAAAGTTATCTATTTTCTGTCTAAGTTAGTTGGGACCTAGGCGGGTGTTTAGGCGGGCTAGGCGAGTGCCTAGGCGGTCTAGGCGGTGCCTCAGCAGGTCTAGGCATCATTTCTTAATTTTCAAACGCCTAGGCATTAATCGGGGCGGTGGACAGCTGCCTAACACCTAGGCGGGGCCTATGCGGCGCTAGGCGGGGATTTTTAGAACAGTGGCATATGGGTATGCCATAATGCAACTAAAACTCATTCATATCATAGTATATGCAACTAATAACTACATAATCTAACGTATAAACACGTAACATAATATTTCAGAGCATATAACCAATTATATGACTTTTCTAGGAAAACACAAGGCATATATACATATATAGAAAACCAAAATGCCCACTCACCTGGAAGCCGCGCTACGATTCCCTAACTCGAGCATCGAGGCGTCCCGAATAATCAGTGCCGAGAACAATCATCGAATCACATCTCAGCACTCTTATCAATAGAATACGTAACTCACATATAACATATCCTCCAGGACATTTTAGAATGGTTTAAGACCCATTGATCAAAAGTCAACCATCGATCAAAGTTCGACTGTAGGGTCACAATTCTACATAACTCGATCTGGAAGATCTGCATTTCAGATTTCTGATCCGTAACTTCTAGAGATCCAAAATATACTTCTAGAATAACATACTAAAATTTCGTTACGATCCAACGGTCGGATCTCCGACAATTGTCAAAACTAAGTGTCGTTAACGTTTAATTTTATGAACTTCCAAATCCAATTTAGGAAGATCCGTATGTTTTATTCCCGATCCGTAAGTTCCTATGATCCTCAAATATTACGTATTACAAAGTATCAAAGTTTGGTGACGATCCAACGGTCGGATCGTTGATTCATATTTTCACCTAACCACGTACCGTAATGAAATTAAGTTCCAACGACCAATCTACGTCATTCAATTATTAAAACTGAACTTAAGACGTCAAACATAGCCTAAAAATAATATTGACGGCCCACTGGCCATGTGCCGCGGCGGGTGGCGGTCGGCCGCCCTGACTCGCCGGAAAATCCAACTATCTCCAAAAATTACCAAATTTTGCAGAAATGAAGATCTAAACGAGTAGAGTAACTTTCATACCTATGACCAAGGCCAATTCAACCGGGAAAGTCTCTAATTTAGCTATAACCCGCTGGAAACCCTAGAATGGGTGTGCTCCAATCCGCCACCTCTGGTGTCCCGCCGCCCCAACCAAGGTTTGGGACACGTTCCTGGGCTCGTGAGGAGTCGACCCATGGTGATGGTTGACGGTGATAGCTTCAAAAATGGCAGAAAATGTCGTGGGTGCCGTCGGACCCGCCGGAGAAGGTGGTGTTGGTTTGCCGTAGAATGGTGGCCCACCGCCATCGAATTGGGATGGAAATGGAAGCTGGGCCAACGTGGAGTCATTTGGTGGTAGTGGCGATGTCTAGTTCGCCGGGGTATGACTGGATTTTTACCGTGGGTGGCGCCGGGTCGAGGAAGCCCGGCCACTCCTCCCTTTCCTTTTTTTTCTTCTCCTTTTTTGATTGGTCCTTCTTCTTCTTCATTTTTGATTGGTCCTTCTTTCTCCTTGTCTTTTCATCTCAGCCACACCTTTTTCTTTCTCTTCATCTGGGCCACACACTTGGTTTGCCTGATTTGGTTTCAAAAATTTGAAATCTTCCAGCAAATAATAAATTTACTAAAAAAGCCCTTAACTTTAAACGTTAATATCTCATTCGATATAATTTCAAATCATATTCCGTCAGGGCCCACACATCCGTATCGTCAAGTACTTCAGTAATACACTAAAATAATAGTTCATACGCACCACGAAATGACAGTCAACCAAGTCAACACACTTACCTCGAAGGGCATTTTCGTAAGTCCCCTTATTAAAATTATAAAAATCCTAACTTTTAGGGACGGGTCGTCACACTTTGTGTGTGGACATACTAGTATTGTATAAGAAAAGTGATATTGTATAAGAGCAACTCCACCTCTAAAAAACCTCTAGTCAAGAGTCAATTCAATTCACCCAAATGAATACTAATTGACTGCAGTGAATAGTAAATACCAAGTGCATCTCCACCCCTAAACTGAATAATCTAGTAAATACGTATTTAAATACTATTAATTTTTTATAAAATAATAAAAAATAATTAAAATTTTAATTTTGGATAGGATTTTTAACCAATCTTGTCATGTTACGTGTCATTATCAAAAAGTACAATTTTTGTGAAAGATGGTTAGGTAAATATATATATTCGTTTTATTTTTTCTGTATTTTTAAACAATTTTTATAATTTGTATATTAAGTTAATTAATCTTGACAGTTGGATTTCAAAAAAATTGAAATCCAATAGCTCAAAAATGGACACATGGCCAACGGTAAGATTTCTAACATTATTTTTTATTTTAGTCAGAACGCATGCCCACACACTAGTAGCAAAAAAATTTAATTCACATGAGGTCGGGTATTGGGTCAGTCAATTTTTTGCTGGGCATGCTGCTGGCTTCCACCGAAGCCCAGCTGATTGGATGGGGTGAAGTGGGTTTTTTGGGCCGCGCTTCCATATTTACCCTACTCTGCCACTCTCTCTCAGTCTTACCGAACGACACCTTAAACCTTAACCCTAGCGTCTGGCTTGCAAAGTGGTTTCTTTAAGCTTCTCCCTTAGCTGTTCGTCTCCAAACCCTAATCTCATTGTTTCTCCTATGTTAATTTTGTAATATTTAGTTAATTTAGTTTAATTTTTTTATTTTCTTAGGGTTTTGAGCCCTAAAATTGGGTTCTCTCTCTATCTGATTCAGTGGGTCTTCGGTCTTCCTAGTTATGTGATTGAGCTTCTCTCCTTCTCTCAATTTTGATTTTGTTTGGATTTATGATGAAAAGTGGGTACCTTTTGATTTTGTTATATTTTTGCTATTCTTAATTCAAAATTATGTAATGCTAATTACTTTTTAATTGTGTTTTTAGTTTCCTGTATATGGAGTAGGGCTGGTTCGGGTCGGGATCCCGAACCGAAACCTCCAACCCGAATCCCAAATCAAAACATTTCGGGATGAGATTTTATATCCCGAAACCGAATCGAAAATATGAAATTCCCGAAACTATTTCTGGATTTCGGGATACCGAAACCGTTTCCCGTTCGCAATCTACAGCAGGAGTTTTCATTTATTATGCTCTTAATTAATAGGAGGGCATACGTGAAAATCTACAAATCAACTAATTTTAGCAAGAAAAACATCCAAGCAGGATACAAAGATCCAAACTTTACGTTTTAGATCCTCTTTTCTTCTTAAATTTTACCCAAAGGGCAGAAAATCTTATAAACTAAATACTGGGTTTGTCTGCTAATCTATGTATCTGCCTATTCCAACAAAATGAGGAATCCAAAACGACGACGTCGATTACAAATTAAAGGAAATAGGGGAATTGGAGCAGACCTTGGCGGAGATGGTGGGGGAGTGGGAGTGATCGTCGAGGATGACGACATAATCGGCCAAAACAACGACGTTGTTCTGGCCAGTCCGTACCAAGCACAGGACCAACACGATGGCCGTAGCAACATGATGGGAGGATGGGTGCAGCATCGAGAGAGTGAGAGTGAGCGACTGAGAGTTAGAGAGAGAGTTTGAGGGAGACTGTGAGACTGTGAGAGAGAGAGAGAGAGCGGAGAAAGTGAGCGAGAGAGAGCGAGAGAGAGTGACCAAGAGCGGAGAGGAGAGACCGATAGTCCGAGACCGAGAGATGAGTCTGAGAGATCTGAATCTGATCACAGAACTAATAAATGACCTAACTCAATGGACGGTTGGATTTGATCTTAACAAATCCAACGGTTCAAGTAATTTCTCATTAAAAATGAAAAATAAATATATATATATATATATATATATAATATTCGGTTCGGTTTGGGATTCCCGAATGCTTTCAAAGTTGTGGCCGAATCCCAAACCGAAACTTTCGGGACGGGTTCGGTTTCGGGTACCAATTTTTTCGGGAAATTCGGTTCGGGCATTTTTCGATCAAATTTCGGGACGGTTCGGGATTTTCGGGAAAAAATTCCACCCCTAATATGGAGGGTAGTCAAATAAGGATTTTAAAATATTTTAAAAGACTTTAGAATCATGGTGTAATCAACTAAGATTTTAAAAGAGTTCATTCAAATGTAGGAGTAGTCAATTAAAGGATTTTAAAATCGACAAAAAATTAAAGGATTTTAAAAGACTTCAGAATACTGGTGTAGTCAACTGGAATTTTAAAGGATTTTTATAAAAATCCATGCAAATTTATAGGTATTCAAACATTCATAGATTTTGAAGGATTTTATTCAATGAGAGATTTTGTAGGATTTGAGAATGATGGTAAGCATAACAAAATCCTATCCCATCCGTGGGATTTCTTTTCAACCCCCTCACTTCTTTCTATCTCTCTACTCTGTAACTCGAACTTTCTTTCTCACTCTCCATTTTCTGTGAGAAACCCATCCTTTCATCCTTCCTTTTGGCATCTCAGCCACCCTACCCCACCCCACCCCACCAAGGTGACTTGAATGAGATCTCTCACCTGGGCCTGCTTTCTATTCTTTTTTAATCAAATTATTCTTTTGGTTTATAGAATTCTATTCAATTTGACCATTATACAATTTCTTAACTACTCAATCGCCCTCTTCTCTTCTTTTTGAAGAGAAAGTTACTCAAGTAACTCAAGTCAAAAGCTAGTTAATACAATTGTAATTTCCTATTGTAACTTTGTTAAGTCTGTTAGTTTGTTACACTTAGCTTTCCTATAAATACTCTTGTAACTTATCATTTGAGATATATGAAAATCATTTTCTCAATATGGTATCCAGAGCCCATAGTCTACCGACTCTCTTTTCTCACTAAACAAACACTTTTTTTCTCACCAACCAAACAGATCCTCTTTCTGCCCATTTCCGTCTGAAATCGACGATCTATGGCGGCAACTTCATCAAATTCTTCTTCTCCTCCGATCGCACCTCACACTTCTCCTCCTGTGGTGGCTGATCCTCCTCCTTCTTCAGATCTTCATCATTCGGTTCCGATGAACACAAACCCTAATTCTTCAATTCAGGCCTCGATCAACTCGATTACGATCCACAACATAGGAAGCATGATTCAAACTAAACTCAAGCGTCATAACTATCTTGTTTGGCGACCTCTCTTCGAGCCGATCTTCCGTCGCTACAAGCTTACAGGTATTGTTGACGGTTCTGAATCTCCACCGCCTCAGTTTCTTGTTGATGATTCTGGTCGTTTCACCTCTGCTCCAAATCCAGATTATGAATTGTGGTACAAGAAAGATCAAAACATCATTATTTGGATTAATTCCACACTCTCGGAAGATCTGATTCCTTTCACGGTTGGTGTTCAATCTGCGCGAGAACTTTGGCAAAATCTTGAACGGCGATTTGGCGGAGTATCTCGTTCTCACATTCATCAACTCCGTTCAGCCTTGCAGTCTGCCAAGAAAGGTTCATCCTCTATCTCGGAGTATCTTCAACGCATCAAAGAGACTATTGATGCTCTTGCTGCCGCTGGTGCCCCAGTGGATGAACATGATCTCCTTCTCATCATTCTTAATGGCTTACCTGATGAGTATGATTCATTTGTGGATTCTGTTCAGTTTCGCCTTGCTGATACCACTGTTGATGATCTTCATGGTTTTTTGCTAAGTAAAGAAATGGCACTTGCTCGCAAGAATCAAGGACAAAATTCTGAGCCCTATCAAGCCTTTCATTCTGGTCAGGCATCATCAACTGCTCCACCACTGCTTCCTACACCTCAGGCATACATTGCTCAGCCACCTCATCATTCTGCTTCCAACAGAGGCAATTTTCAAAGAAATTCTCAAAGGAATTCTCAAAATCGAAATCGTTACAATCGCACCAACAACAAGAATTCTTTTAATCGTGAAGGAAATCGCAGCAGTGATGGAAATCGCAGTGGTTCTCGGTTCTTTCCTAATACAACCAGGAATGCTCCTTGTCAAATCTGTGAAGATACTGGTCATCAAGCAATTGATTGCTTCAATCGTATGAATCCTAACTTTCAAGGTCGTATTCCACCAACTAAGCTTGCTATGTATGCCAGCTCCAATGCTTCTTCTCCTCCTCCGTGGCTGCTTGATTCTGGAGCCAGTTCTCATATGACCAACAACATCAACAATCTTCAAAATCCACAGCCTTACAATGGTCCTGATAAAGTCTATATTGGAGACGGCCAAGGTTTGCCGATTCTTCATATTGGTTCCTCTTTACTTCATACATCTTCTGCTACTTTTAAATTGAACAATGTGTTACATGTTCCACATTTGAAGCATGATCTTCTTTCTGCAAATATGTTTCTTAGAGACAATTGGTGCTCCCTAACTCTAAATCCTTTTGACTTTAATGTCAAGGATCTTACTACGGGGATGATGCTTTTTAGAGCTCCTGTTAGCTGTGGTCTCTATCCATTTTATACATCTTCTCAGACTTCACCAATTCATCATGGTCTTACTGCAATCAAGGCATCTCAACATACTTGGCATCAACGTTTGGGACATCCCACGTTCAAGACTCTGCAATCTGTGCTATTACAGTCTTCATTGCCTATATCTACTGCTGTAAAACAATCTTTCTGTTCAAATTGTGTTTTAGGCAAATGTGCCAAATTACCTTTTCAGAATTCCATCTGTACTACTTCTAGATCTCTAGAATTGATTCATGCGGATGTTTGGGGTCCAGCTTCTTTGTCTTCTGTCAGTGGATACAGATTTTATGTCATTTTTGTTGATGATTTTACCAAGTACACCTGGTTGTATCCCCTTAAACATAAATCGGAAGTCTTTCAAGTTTTTGTTCAATTTCAAGCTCTTGTTGAAAATCTGTCTGGTAACAAAATTGGAACTTTGAGGTGTGACTCAGGGGGTGAATTTATTAGTACTCAGTTCAAGCAGCACTTATCCATCCATGGCATTCAACAACACTTAAGCTGTCCATATACTCCTCAACGGAACGGCTGTGCAGAACGGAAACATCGTCACATTGTGGAAACAGCCAGGACATTACTTATTGCATCTCAAGTTCCTCATCATTTTTGGGTAGAAGCTTTTCTCACTGCTGTCTATCTCATTAATAGACTTCCTCCCGCTGCTAAATCTTCACCCTGGGAGCAGTTTTTCAAGAAGAAACCAGACTACACTCAACTGAGAATCTTTGGTTGCAGCTGTTATCCCTGGCTCAAGCCCTACACTCAATCCAAGCTTGAACCTAAAAGCAAGCTGTGTGTTTTCATTGGTTATAGTTTGGTTCACAAAGGTTACAGATGCTTAGATCCCTTCACTAACAGGGTCTATATATCTCGGCATGTTTATTTTGATGAAACCACATTTCCCTTTCATAATCCTTCTCTTGTTTCCCAGTTACCTGCTTCTACTATATCATCTGTCACCTCTTCACCATTTTCCCTTACTTTTCCCAACCTTTATTCTTCTTCCAACCTTACTTCTTCATCACCTGCACCATTCCCTGCACCATCTGCAAATGCTCCTCCTGCACCTACCTCAGACCCTGTACCTGTATCATCTGCCACTCCTACTGCATCTGCATCACATTCACTTTCTGCTCCTCCATCTGCACCTGCCTCCGACCCTTTACCCCTATCTGCTCCTGTACCAATTTCTGCAGCAAACCATGTCCCTCCCACCCTTCCTATCTCTACTCATCCTATGCAAACCAGATCCAAATCTGGAATTTTCAAGCCCAAAGCCTTCACTGCTACTAAACATCCTATTCCTTCCACCTTCAACACTGAATTTGTTCCAACCACATACATTCAAGCCTCTAAATATCCTCATTGGAGAGCTACTATGCAGGATGAGTTTAATGCCCTACAAAATACAAGAACATGGACACTGGTTCCCCCTGATCCTTCTTACAATCTTGTTGGGTGCAAATGGGTATTTCGAATTAAAAGAAATCCTGATGGGTCTGTGGATCGTTATAAGGCACGGTTAGTAGCCAAAAGATACAATCAACATGAGGGTATCGATTACAGTGATACGTTTAGCCCCGTGGCTAAACCAGTTACCATTCGGCTTCTTCTCACACTTGCAGCTCAATCAAATTGGTTTCTGCACCAATTGGATGTCAGTAATGCCTTCTTACATGGCTGTTTAAAGGAAAATGTGTATATGTCTCAGCCATCAAGATTCATTGATCAGGACAAATCTTCTTATGTTTGTCACTTGCAAAAATCACTCTATGGCTTGAAACAAGCTCCTCGGGCTTGGTTTGAAAAACTGCAATCTGCTTTATTATCTATGGGATTCAAGGCTTCTCAATCTGATCATAGTCTGTTTGTGTTGCACCAACCTGTATTGGTTATTATTCTGGTATATGTTGACGATATTATTGTCACTGGACCTTCTTCCCATGCCTGCAACAGTGTTATATCTCAACTGAGTGCTTAATTTCCAATTAAGGATTTGGGTGATCTGCATTTTTTTCTTGGTTTGGAAGTTAGCCGCGAGTCTACAGGGATCTTCATTCACCAATCCAAGTAAATCTTGGATCTTCTCAAACGGTCCAAGATGGATGGAGCAAAGCCCTGCACAACTCCCCTTGGCTCTACTAAGCTAGATCTCACCGGTTCACTAGTGGATAATCCTGAGGAATATCGATCTATTGTTGGGGCCCTTCAGTATCTTACTTGGACTCGCCCAGATCTCTCCTTTGCTGTTAACCTGGTCTGCCAATTTCTGCATTCTCCCAGATAACCTCACTTTCAAGCCGTCAAGCGAATACTTCGCTATCTTAAAGGCACACTTGGCTATGGCCTATGGTTTCCTAAAATCTCCACTCCTCTTAGTCTCACTGCATATTCTAATGCAGATTGGGCAGGGTGCTCATGGGATCAACGCTCCACTGGAGGTTTTTGCATTTTCCTTGGTTCCTCCATCATCAGTTGGAGTGCCAAGAAGCAACATACTGTTGCTCGTTCCTCCACTGAAGCCGAATACAGATCCTTGGCTCATACTGCTGCTGAGTTAACTTGGATCTGCAAACTTTTCATGGACATTGGTTTCAAGCTGTCTTCTCTTCCCAAAGTTTGGTGTGATAATGTCTCCGCGATTGCTCTTGCTTCCAACCCTGTTTTCCATGCTCGTACCAAGCATGTCGAAATCGACTATCATTACATAAGGGAACTTGTTCTTGCTAAGCTGCTGACTGTTCAATTTGTCTGTAGCCAGGATCAACTTGCTGATTCATACCAAATCCCTTCCACGGCAACGGTTTCTTCTTCTAGAATCGTTTTGAATCTTGCTTTCATGAATGATTATGGTGGAAGGTAGGCTTTGGGGAGCTTAATTTGTATTTGAACTTTTCTGTTGGTGGAGGACCATGGAGGATTGGGGTTACTTGAGAGAAATGGGCACAGTTCTTCACTTGGAAGTGAGAGGTTTTAGGTTCGAATCTCGTGAATGGCGAATTCTATAACAAATTAGGCTACCCATTGTGTGGTTTAGCCAAACTCCTCATTCCCGTGTAAAAATATCGATGTACTAAAAAAAAATTAATCTTATTTTTTATTTAAAGAATAATTTTTAAATGAGAAGAGAGTCGAAATCCATTCAAATGTTTAATCAAAGTCCATAAGAATCCTTTCAAATCTTTAATCAAAATCCATAAGAATCCTTAAAAAGTTTTTTAAAAACCTCTGAAATCCACATTGAATAACCAGTGTCATTTGTTGGGGGTTGTTTATAAGCACACACAATGTAGTGACATCTCGAAATCGAAAATAATTGCAGAGAGCGGGGGAGATTTGTGGTTAGAGGCTTTAGGAAATGGGGTTTTGCCGAGGTTGTGGAAGCATGCTGCAGTATGAGCTGCCGAATATGCACGAAGCGAGATTCTTCTGTCCAACTTGCCCCCATGTAGCGTACGTTGATCGGAAGGTACAGCTAACGATATGGATTTTTCGGTGATCAAAATTATACCCAAACTTGTCTCGTTATGCCTTTTGAAGGGTATGCGTAATGTGAGAGCAGATTTTTCAACTATACTTGTTAGAATAGCTGACAAACCCGAAGCATTATGTTATCGGTTGTGATCATCGATCTGCAAAAAGAAGCTGAGGATGCATTAGCAAATCCGGTAAACTATTCATACTCAACAAACAAAAGTAACAGGATATCAACATAAAATTTAGTTCCGAGAATGATAGCGACTGCTGAAAAAAAGTGAGCCGCATCCGATCCAAGGGTTAAACATCATGTCGACGCTTAAATAGAGTTACCAGTAAACAATATACAAGGGAAAAGAGTTACAGAAAAAAATTGGGTTCAGTAGGGCTCTAAATTAGCCAACAGCCACTTTCTTCTTTTCTATCCATCTCTTTCTGGTCATTTCCAATGCTTTCTCCCTCATCCTTGAAAGTTCCTGGAACCACTGCTGGTACTGTGACTCAATCATTTCGAGTTCCAACTTTGAATCGGCATCCAGATCATTATCTACCAAAGATGGAGAATAACAGCTGCTTGTCAAGCTCATATCTTTCGATAAATCGTGTCCATGCAACGGAAACTGCAACTTCTTTATGATTCCATTCACTGGGAATCCTCCTTCATTGCTAGCATAATCGCTCTGTAACTTGCTGTCATCAAAATATGAATACCTCGGCTCTAGTTCAGAAGTATTGCAATTAACAGATTCATCGGCAAAATCAGCAAAGCTCGGATAAGAGGTAATTCCACCATTAAAATTGATGGTATCAGGGTTATCACAGGAGCTACCATCTTGCTCTACCATCAAACCATCAGGAGCACCAGATACCACTGAACCCCACAGGCTTGACAATGCTGGTTTTCCATTTTTACGGACTAAGGATCGGCCACAAAGACACTCTGGTCCACTTGAGGAATAATCAGATGAGGGCTTCCAACCAGGTAGAAGTTTCATTATCAAGTAATCGATAAACTCAGCAATGAAAGCCACATCATGATCTGCTAATTCCAGTTGTTCAACCATCTCGCTCGCCACAGACACTGCAGTATCACTAGCAATGTAAAAGAGAAAATGTATATTCCTCACCTTACCTGTAAGATACAGAAAAGTCATGCTATTACATTCCTGACAGGAATAACAATACTAGACATAATTGTATATCCAATTTCCCAGTTTGCATACTTACCACATGCATCAGCTATACGCAAGGTCAATGATACTGAATCATCATCATTTTTTATCCCGCTTAACCTGAACTCGTTGTTCTTATGTGTCCTTTGAAATTCCAGAACCTGTGGACTCCCATTGTTGCTTCCTGTACATGTGCTTATAGATAGCTGCTTGTAGTCAGTATCTATGTCCATGGATAGAGGCCCAGACTTTGGTAAATTTGTTGCTTTCAGACTCTGGTTAGACAACTGTAAGGGATCACGGATTGGTTCCTTTGGATTGTCAACTTGAAGGAATGCATCTCTGAGCAACTCTTTCGCCGATACCCTCTCAGATGCTGGAACCAGACATTTTTCAATGAACTCTTTGATTTGGGGGTCATTCACCTTCCCAAGGGCTGCAGGTTTAATGCCCTGCAAAAGAACATACCAGAAATAAGATTCCTGTGGAACTAAGTAATTCTAATTTAAATAGCCAGCAGAAGGAATGATGATATTCCAATGATTCCTCAACTTACAGAGGTAACCTTCTTAAATATTTGAGCAGGACTTTTGCATTCACTGTATGGATACTCAAAGGTAATCATCTCTAACATGCACATTCCGAAGGAGTATATGTCAACGAGTTCATTATATTCCTCTTCATAGAGCTCTGGAGCCATAAACTCGGGAGTCCCTTACGTAGAAAAAAGAAAAAGTTTCAGTACTTGTTTAGACGGTTTAATCAAGAGATAACATCTGATATCATAGATTTCTTACCAATCACACTGCGAGCAGTAGGCTGCTGCATAACAGTTGCCAATCCAAGGTCTCCGATTTTAACTTCTCCATGATTTCCATTAATGAAAATATTGTCACATTTTAAGTCTCTATGAATGATAGGGGGGCTATGACTGTGGAGAAAGGCTAAACCTCGGAGAATCTGCCTTGCCCAGTTCCTTATGGCCTTTGTATCCACATTTTTATGCTTCTTACGATATCTAATAACCAAAACGTGCACAATTAGTTTGATTTCATATAATGCAGTTAAACGATACAAAGACAGAATGAGAAGGAATCAATAGAACATACTGCCTTAGGCTTCCAGATGTGAAGAGCTCCGTAATCATGTTAATCGTATTTTTCTGATCATCCACCCATGAATTATAGAACTTAATAATATTTTCATGTTTCAGTGATTTCAGAAGATGAACTTCAGAATACAATTTTTCCAAATCTTCTGGTGATCGTAAGACAGCATCAATCTTCACCCGGCTCCAAGCCACCTCTATTCCATCAACTTCATCGAATGCCTTGTAGCTGCAAATAATGAATGAGATACCCAAAATTTAAAAAATTAATGATAATTCTTAAATTTAACAAAACTTTTGTTCCTAAAAATAATGAAATCCGGAAAACAAAAGTGAATAAAAAAAAAAAAAAAACTACAAAGAGAAAGGTCTCAGAACCATACACAGTCTTGAAGGCACCCTTGCCCAAGATTTCATTGTACTGTTACCAGAAAATAAGAAAAAAAAAATGAATTAAAGGAGAAATAAAAGACTGAATGGAAGGGGAAACACAATCTTCTCAGTTGTAACAAAAAATAACAATTCATTTGTTTCCTATCTAAATCGGCTCGAAAGCTAGCTGCTTAATCTGATGAACAATCTTGCACTCGCATATACAATCTGATACCAATTCATTTGAGACAACAAAATTAATCAGTCACTAAAACAAAAGCAACAAAGTTACAAAATGTACAATCTATTCAACAAAATTAAACCTTTCCATCAAAATGTGACCCTTTACTACACAAAATTCAACATATCGAAACCATATAAAAATATCGAAAACAAACAAGAATTAACATTGCAGCTTGAACACAATCCTTATTCCACATTCCATAACATGTCCAATCCAAAATGCAAGTGCAAGTTGTGATATTTACCCGAACATATCGATTGCTTGGGTCCTTCTCTACAAAAGCAACCTCTTCATCGAGGAGCTTCACCACTGGAAACATCCCATTACTTGCTGGCGATACCAATCCGACCCCTGAATTCATTTCCTGCCAAGAACCAAACAGCTACCAGAAAGACAAGGACTTTTTCTTTTTCTTTTTTATATATATTTTTCTTCTAGCAAATAATTTAGCGGGCCAAATTTTCTAATTTGGAAAATGTATTCTTCTCTCGTTCAGCTAAAGAGAGCAATCGCCGTTGATTGGGTCAAAAAAACGACGACGCAGCAACAGCTCATGGAAGGCTTCAGAAGCGATGCAGAAGAAATCGAATGCCGATTGGAAGCAGAATCGGCATTCGACGGCGGTGGATGGAACCAATGAACCGGATGAGTTCAAAACCCCAAGTTCCATGCAACGCGGTTTTGTCATTCTCTACGCGAATATCGTCGCGACCCACTCGGCGAAAGCCATCCCTGACGCGAACCCAAGTGGCGGAGAGTGGGTCAGAAGCGGCGGGGGAGATCGGACATTAGGATTGTCCAGAAGGAGAAGACGAAGGCGGTGGCAGGGCAAAATTCGACCGTTGGGCGGGGGGGTTGAGAGATGGAGGGACCGCAAAATCTGAACCGAGGAAAAATGGGAGAAAAACGCGAGAAGAAAATGGGGTTGGAATTTGAGAGAGAGAGAGAGAGAGAGAGAGAGAGAGAGGGGGGGGGGGGGAGCGGGTACCGGGGATTTTCATTTTTGGGGACGCGCGAAATTCAAGCTCAGAACACACACGTGTGTGGATGGTTCATTTTTTCGCTGTTTTATATCTTTTTCTTTTTTTTTTAAAGAAAAATTAAATAAATATATTTGTGTAGAAAAATGGTTAGTGCTATCTACACTGCTTTTTTAACTTTTTTCTATTGATATTTTTAAATTCATTCGATCTCACTTTTGAAAATTGTGATAAATGTGTGAGAGGTAAAAATGGTGTGTGGATAACACCAATCAAAAAAATTGGTAGCGGTGACCAATCACATCATCTAGAGGGTACATCTCATAATGAAAACCATCTACAATTTCTCTTCCAAAAAACCCACGATATAGAAGAGAGAAATTTTATTTAAAGTTATCTAACCGATTTATACACCAAACTTACTCTTTGCATCCAATTGATTTTTAACTAAACTATTAATATCTCTTTAAACCCAAATTTAATACCTAATATACCCTCATAAACCCAATTCAATATGTGGATTTATTTTTACACCCATTGAATTTTTAACTCAGAAGCTGCCGCAGCAGTGTACTACTTAACTGCTGAATAGTTACAACCAAATAAGCTCATCAATTCTTCAACAGATGTAAGGATATTTTTTTTGGTTTTTCAATGTAATCGAAAAATTAAGCTGCGAATATGTAAGCTAAGAATTATAAATCGCAAATGTTCGTTCTCTCCAGTAGTTTATGCAACACTTGTTTTGTATGCTTTGTATGCATAATTAACCACTACAAATCAATGCTCAAAGTTAATTATGATTGCAAATGTTTGTAGGATTTTGCAAAGAAGTACAGACTTCCGTTCACATTACTCAGCGATGAGGGTAACAAGGTGAAGAAAGAAGGGGGAGTACAGTCATATCTATTTGGGGTGTTGCCAAGGAGACATACATATGTTTTGGACAAGAATGGGATGGTTCAAATCATCTACAACTACCAGTTCCAGCCCGAGAAGCATATCGACGAAACTCTCAAACTACTTCAAAGCCTCTAAAGCTCTCTCCTTTTTAGCTGCCTGTTTATTCATTCCTATGTTCATGTCCATTATATCTCCACAAAACAGGGTTAGCAAGTAGTAATTTTTTCTTAATCAAAGCTGTTTATAAATAATGTCGTTGGGCGTGTTTGTAATGGTAATTCCCTAAGTAAAAGGGCAATTATGCCCTGTTAGGCAAACTATTGTGATATTTGGTAGCAATGAAAATCAAATGAGATGTTATTTGTAAGTCACTATAGAAAATTTGAATTGATACTTGTATTAACGAACGAGATTACAAAAATGAAGAACACAGATGCCAATAAACTTAATATTGTTAGAAATTAAAGACCGATCATAGGAGCTTCTTGAACACACAAAACTCTTACATGGATACACATCAGAGCTTTGTGAGGCCAACATGATACACAAATCAAGGTCCATGGGTGTCGAGAAATGCTTTGATGTTTTATTCATCTTCAAGATCCACAACATCATTAGTAACTACATTCTCTAGCCCTCGAAGTTGCTTAAATTAATACATACGCCCTTGGTATTTTGAGTACAAGTTTTTCACTCTAATATCACTACTCGTTTGACTCTTTTTCTGCCACATGGTAGAAACTGGTGGCATAGGGTGACCTTCACACAAATGTACCTACAATACACAAAGTCATCAATCAATTTAGAGTTACCAATAGAGATGCCATGATTTTGGGGTGTAGTCAGACTACACCGACAGAGAAGGAAAAAAAAACATAAAAACAGAAGAAGCAAACAGAATCCAAGGTCTTTGCAATATTTGCAAGTCTTTTTGGTCTTTTGGGGTGCAGATAGACAGTGGGAGACCAATTGCAGCAATTTGCTGTTGCAGAAAGATAAACAAACTATGCAGGATTGATTGAAAAAAAAAAAATTAAAACCAAAATACTTATCTTCTAAACTCTAAAAAAATGAAATCAAACGAACAAAAAATTCATAAATTGAGTCATACCTTGGTTGGAGGATTCAAAACTTCAAAATCACCATCCATCAACAGAAAAACTTATTTTTCTTTATGAGAGCTATTAGGGTTTTAGTCAGAATGAACGTAGGATAAACAAAGAACGATCGTAGGGTTTAATTATAGCGTTTGGGTTTATTGATAAATTTGAGTTTTATTATTAATTTCATTTTGTACTTAATAGTAATTATGCAATAGGGTAAAATAGACAATTAGCATTTAAAATTTTAAGTTGGGTGTAAAAAGAGGTTGCATGGGTTTAAATAAAATTTCCCTATAGAAGATAATGAGATATTATTGCAGTTAAAAGAATATGGCTATTTTTTTGTTTTTTTGATATTGATATTATTTTTATTCAAAACTAATGGAAACCAAAAACGAATTTAAACCACATTATTATGGCTAACTTATTATTAGGCTTGATCCACTCTCTCATCCCTTAATATAATTAATATTGTAAAAAAAAATTAATTAACTATGTGACTAATTTTTTTTTCCGATGTCGATACTATGTTTTATTCAAACTTACATAAAAATTAATTGGTAAAAAGTTTTTTTGTTTTTGGGACAAATTGATATTTCACTTTAAAATTTGTTTAAGTTACAAAGAAAGAATTCAAACTCGAGTATAGAGAGAGGAGCACATTATTCTAATTAAAGATTAAACATTTTAGGTTATGACTAGAAAATTAATATATGGAAATATAATTTAATGAAGATCTAAAACAACGTAGCACTTATTGAAAAACAAGCATGCAATTCAAACTCTTTAAGTACATATATGTTGATAGAACTTTGGTGCTTTCCCACAACCTAAATGTCACTGACATTTTTATGCCAGATTATAAAGTATCAAAGTCATAAATTGACCAAAATAAACAAAATGGTTTCGTGGTGTAGTTGGTTATCACGTCAGTCTAACACACTGAAGGTCTCCGGTTCGAACCCGGGCGAAGCCAATTTCCTTTTACAACTGATCCAACATTTTTACCCTTTTTAATATTCGTTATACGACGCGTCGTACACTGACAAACAAAAACGACGTTCTATTAGCTGTTTTACCGACAAAAATCGACGACGACCCACCGCCGGATGACCCGACATTATGACGCCACCTGTTGGGCTTTTCTGTTAAATGATTGGTCCATCAGTATCAGCGTACTGAGAGATTCAACATCTGAAAGTCTCACCACTCAAGCTTCCTCTCAGATTCCGGAAAATGGATACCAAATTCTCGCGATCCAAACAGAAGGCTGACGCGGCGGCTGTGCTCCGGAAATCATGGTACCACCTCAGGCTGTCGGTAAGGCACCCCACCCGGGTTCCCACTTGGGACGCCATCGTATTGACGGCGGCTAGCCCCGAGCAGGCCGAGCTCTACGAGTGGCAGCTCACTCGCGCCAAGCGGGTGGGCCGCATAGCCGCCTCCACGATCACACTCGCCGTGCCTGACCCCCACGGCCAGCGCATCGGCTCCGGCGCCGCCACTCTCCACGCCATTCACGCCCTCGCCAAGCTTTACCGTACGTTGGGCCTACACTCAGAGGTAACACTGTTCTGAGTTTGGCAATTGGGTTGTATTGTAGATATGTGTGATTAAATTTACGGAACTTTGTGAAATTGCGATGTGGGTTAGCTTAAATTTTCACTGATTATGATTTGGGTAGCTTCATTTTCACTAAACAGGCAAAAGGGTATGTACTCTGTTAAATTTACAGCAAATTGAAGGAGAAAGGTGGCCGCTTTACTCTTAAATGTCATCAGCAAGTGGCTAAATTTTCACTAATTGTGATGTGGGCTAGTTTTTTTGCTTGTATCTGTAAGCTGTTTCATTTCAAAAGCAGGTGGCAGCTACAAGCAATGGCGGTTTTGGGTTCTCGGAGTCAAATCGAAATGCAACTGGCAATGAAATGGATGATGATCTCTCGGAAATGGTTAGCTTCATTGCCAAGAGGCATATATTATTGCTTCATGCTGGTGGTGATTCGAAAAGGGTCCCCTGGGCAAACCCCATGGGGAAAGTTTTCCTGCCTCTTCCGTATCTGGCAGCTGATGACCCTGACGGGCCAGTCCCGCTGCTTTTTGATCATATACTTGCAATTGCTTCTTGTGCAAGACAAGCTTTTAAAAATGAAGGTTAATTCAATTTAATTGAGACTTGGCCATCTCTTTGTTATGAGAATTTGTAGTCAGCGTCCAATGAACTTTTCACATACATTCTTTTAACTAGTTAACTATATCATATGGGGCCAATTCTATTAGGAGTGCTTAAGCAGGCGGGTTGAGAAATGTGTCTAAGGTCATTTGATTCCATGAAAGAAATATAGATAATATTGCTATCTGAGATACATTCTAGTTCAAAAGTTGAATTTGTAATTAATTTGTTTATTTTGGTTTGCATTTTGTTCTGTCATATTAGAATGACAGTCACCGTATCTTGTGGTTAATGTCACTGAGTTCATCTCTCCAAGCATCATGTGTAAATGATGTTTCATTCTTTGCAGGTGGAATATTTACTATGACTGGAGACGTACTTCCATGTTTTGATGCCTCCAACATGGTGCTTCCAGAGGACACATCCTGTATCATAACTGTTCCCATCACCCTTGATATCGCGTCTAACCATGGTGTTGTTGTGGCATCTAAGAGTAGAAATGTAGAAAAAAGTTATCCTGTCAGCTTTGTTGATAATCTCCTACAGAAACCTAGCATAGATGAACTTGTTAAGAACAATGCAATTCTTGATGATGGTAGAACACTTCTTGACACTGGAATAATAGCGGTTAGAGGTAAAGGGTGGGGGGAGCTTGTTACACTTGCCTGTTCCTGCCAATCAATAATTTCAGAACTTCTGAAGACCAGAAAGGAGGTAAGTTACTATTTCGATGAGTTTTCATTGCATGTCATCCTGCAAGTGTATAGTTTATGATATAAATTCAACTGGATTCTTATTGTAGGCTTTGCTGTAAAATCCTATGTATAGGACCGGGTTTCTCCAAGTGTGAAATTCTCAGTGATTTTAGGAAGGTTTTAAATTTTTAATAGAGTAATGCTAGGTAAACCAACTTTTAAGACCAAATTTACAAACTATGTGATGTGTCACCAATTAATCAATAGTTAAGTAATAATCCAATCATCAACAACCACATCATATGGTCTACAAAATATGGTTTAAATAGATGGTCTCTCTAGCATTACCCTTTTTAATAATGTCCTTGTATTTTTCACAGATGAGCTTATATGAAGATCTTGTAGCAGCTTGGGTACCTGCAAAGCATGACTGGTTGCGACTGCGCCCTTCAGGCGAAGAACTGGTCAGCAGATTAGGAAAACAGAAGATGTTTAGCTACTGTGCTTGTATGTGTTAACTTCATGCCATTATCCATATATTTAACATTTTTCAATTTTTTTTCTTTCTTTTATATGATTATTATTTCCTATATGATTTCTGCTTCTTGATTTTAACTGCAGATGATTTGTCGTTCTTACATTTTGGAACTTCAAGTGAGGTTTTGGATCATCTGAGTGAAGCTGCCTCGGGACTGGTCGGTCGAAGACACCAGTGTTCTATCCCAGCAAGCACTCTATCTGACATTGCAGCATCCTCTGTTCTTCTTTCTAGCAAAATTGCACCTGCTGTCTCGATTGGGGAAGATTCTCTTATCTATGATTCAACCATTCCGAGTGGAATGCAAGTTGGTTCTCTGTCCGTAGTTGTTGGTATTAATGTTCCAGAAGTAAATAGTAGTGCTGCAGAAAATTCATTTAGATTCATACTTCCGGATCGCCATTGTCTTTGGGAGGTTCCTCTAGTCGGACACACTGGAAGAGTCATAGTATATTGTGGCCTTCATGATAACCCCAAGGTTTCACTCTCTAAGGATGGCACTTTTTGTGGGAAACCCTGGAGGAAGGTCGTGCAAGATTTAGGAATCCAAGAAAATGATCTATGGAGCTCAATGGGTACTCATGAAAAGTGTTTGTGGAATTCAAAAATATTCCCCATTCTTTCTTACTTTGAGATGCTAACTTTGGCATCGTGGTTGATGGGCTTGAGTGATGAAAATTCTGAGCATTTGCTTTCTCTGTGGAGAAGTTCACCTCGTGTCAGTTTGGAGGAGTTGCATAGATCAATTGATTTTTCAAAGATGTGTCATGGTTCAATTGGTCATCAAGCAGACCTTGCAGCTGGAATCGCTAAAGCATGCATTAATTATGGGGTGCTGGGCCGCAATTTATATCAATTGTGTGAAGAAGTTCTGCAAAAGGAAGATTTAGGAGTCAAAGTATGTGAGGAATTTCTAGGTCTTTGTCCCGGACTCCTGGAGCAGAACTCTAAGATTATTCCCAAAAGCCGAGCATTCCAGGTTCAAGTTGATCTTCTTCGAGCATGCAGCAATGAAACAACGGCACGTAAGTTGGAGCACAAAGTTTGGAATGCGGTTGCTGATGAAACAGCTTCAGCTGTAAAATGTGGTTTTAAAGGTAGAGTCAGTTATTCGTATCTCAATAATGGCATAATTCTTAGTAATCTTATCCACATTTTAAAATCAAGATACTACTCATTTTGGATCTCATGTTTCTTGTCTGATCATTCTATGGTCTTTAAAGGACCAGAAATTTACAAAACGCTTTTTTTTTTTTATCTATGGTCTGTAGAACATCTCTATGAGGCTCCGAGCGATATCTCTATTCTGTCCCATAAGAACAATGATTTCGACGGCTGTGTGGATCATTCATTCCACCCCAGAAAGGTGAAGGTTGAATTACCAGTTCGTGTGGATTTTGTTGGGGGTTGGAGTGACACTCCTCCATGGAGCTTGGAGCGCGCTGGTTGTGTTCTGAATATGGCAATAAGTTTGGAAGGTTCTCTTCCAATTGGCACCATCATCGAGACAACGAAAAAAACTGGCGTCTGTATTAGTGATGATGCTGGAAATGAGTTACACATTGAGGACCGAACCTCAATTGCCACACCATTTGATGACAACGATCCATTTCGGCTTGTCAAATCTGCACTGCTTGTGACTGGCATTATTCATGAAAATGCTCTTGCATCCAGGGGTCTGCAGATCAGGACATGGGCTCGCGTACCTCGTGGAAGTGGCTTGGGGACTTCTAGCATCTTAGCAGCTGCAGTTGTGAAAGGACTTCTTCAGATTACCGATGGAGATGAAAGTAATGAAAATGTTGCGAGACTTGTTCTTGTATTAGAGCAGCTCATGGGGACAGGTGGTGGTTGGCAGGATCAGATTGGGGGTCTCTACCCGGGTATTAAATGTACTTCAAGTTTTCCTGGTATCCCATTGCGACTACAAGTCGTCCCACTCTTGGGTTCCCCACCGTTAATTTCAGAGTTGCAGCAACGCTTGCTTGTGGTTTTTACCGGTCAAGTATGTGGCATCCTTTCAATTTCAACTTGAGATAATGCATAATTCTTCTTGCCTGCAATAAGTAAATAACAATTAAACATGGCATTACATAATCGTGGGTTCAATCGTGAAAAGCGTAGAAGCTTGCTGGTCAAGTTAACGATTGCAGAGTCTCGTTCTACACACACGCACTTCAGTTACTGGACCCTAATATGATGTTGCTTTATTCTTCATGTCCAAGCTCATGCATATCATGTTCTCGAGGAAAACACGTCCGTATTTGCATGCATTTGAAATAACGTAAATGTGATATTCGTGCAGGTTCGACTTGCACACCAAGTCTTGCAAAAGGTGGTAACCCGCTACCTCCGAAGGGACAACCTTCTTATATCGAGCATCAAGCGCCTCGCTGAACTGGCCAAGATTGGGAGAGAAGCGTTGATGAACTGTGACATAGACGACCTTGGGGAGATAATGCTAGAGGCTTGGAGGCTGCATCAAGAACTCGACCCTTACTGCAGTAACGAATTTGTCGATCAACTCTTCAGATTCGCACACCCCTACTGCTCCGGCTACAAGCTCGTGGGTGCCGGGGGCGGAGGCTTTGCCTTGTTGCTTGCCAAGGATGCCTACCAGGCAAAGGAACTAAGGCACTTGCTGGAACAAGATTCAATTTTTGACGTCAAAGTATACAACTGGAACATCTTCTTAGATAATTAATTAGATTGATTCTTAGCTTCTTGCAACATTCTTTAATGTATATTAATATTAATTTAGAATTACGTACCATAATTACTGGATATAAGTTTCGGGTGTTGTATTAATCTGAAAATAATTCAAATTTGTATTTTTATGGAAATAAATATAGAATAAATTCATGATTTGATTCATTTAAAAATCGTAATATTACAATGCATTTAATCATTGTAAATACTTTGTATTTTTTCTTCTTCTAATTTTAGCTTATTATCAAGCGGCAAAAGAGAAAAGGAGAAAACAAAAGAAAGCCAAGTGGCAAAAACAAATCATCAACATGAAACACGTATAACGTGAAATCATGGCAAAGAATCCAAAGCATTCGGCATTCCTTTCTTTTTTTTCTTCCCATAAATTGCGTTGCTAAAGGAACAAATTAAAAACAAGAAACTGTTGAGTGTAACGGTAATATTGTGATAAAGTAATGAGAGTTTTAACATAAATAAATATAGATATATATATATATATATGGAAAAATAATTTTCACTCGTAAGTAAAGCCACAACAGCAAGTGGCTCTCTATCACAATAATAGAGAGGAGTGTTGCACTTGAATCACGGCGTAAGTTTGAACTCTGTCGACTCTCTAATCTAACATTTAATCTAACAAATATATCGTTTGATAAAAGAAAAAAGTAAAACTACAACACCACGTGATTGTGGCATAAAAAACTCGAAGAAAAAAAAAACCCCACAAAATTACAAGAAATTGATTAGTGAAAGGTGACAAAAGAAAAAGAGAATGACAGGAACAAAATTATGAAGTGGAGCCTCCCTTAAGTCTATTGCAATTTCCACTTGTCTCTCTAGAGAGCAAAGAACAAAAACAAGACAAGGAAATAAAGGGGGTTATCATCCTCCATTTCAATTTCATCATCAAAGTTGATCATGATTATTCATGACCCAGAAAATTAAAATCCGAAAATATTTCATATTTATGTTGTGTAAATTATATAAAATTGGTGAAGGTCGTTGAACTGCTTCTTTGGTGAGCCAATCCTTTTCTGCCGCACCCATTAATTTTTGTATTAATTTTTAATTTAATGTAATCTTTTATATAGACTCTCCAAGTTTCATCCTTTAGCGCTTGTGGGTCAGTCCAGTCAGTCAATCTATCTACATTTTTTTGTAGAGTCAATTTTTACGTGCAAGCGGTTTGCTTTGCTTATGGTGTAATTGCAGAAAGCCGCAGAAAGCCAGAAGCAGAAGCAGAAGGCCAGAAGCAGAAGCAGTCTAGAGAGAGATGGGTTTGCTGACGAACAGAGTTGAGAGAAATGAGATCAAGCCAGGAGACCACATCTACACCTACAGAGCTGTATTCGCCTACTCTCACCATGGTTCTCTCTCCCTCTCCCTCTTTTCCTTGTTTTTATTTTATTTAGTTTTCTGGGTATTTAATTCTTGATTATACATATTCTTTTTGAAGAATTACACAATGTGGGTTCATGGAGTGATGGGATTTCTGGGTTTCTTGCATTTCTTCCATTTGTCTGTCTAATTCTAATTTCTGGGTTCAATTCTCAGCTGAATTATTGCATCTTGTTTCCTTGAATTTCAAGTTTCTTTGCTTGCAAGTTTATGGTTGTGGATTCCTTGATTAAAGCCTCTTCCCAGTCCAAAAAACACACACTTGTTGACTTCTTGCAGTCAAAATAAAAAAAATAAAATAATTGTTACAGTGCAGATTGTAGTAATTTTCTTCTAATTGATTGCTTCGATCACCATTAACTTTTTGTTTGAATTTGTTCAGTAGTTCTTCAAATCGTTCGATGCCATCGGATAATTGTTCTGTGATGTGATGTGACTGAATTTTTCTACCCTTGATCTCTACTGATTGATTTCGGCATGATGATTAAAGCTGACTTGTTTCTCTTATCCGTACAAGGAATGGTTCCAAAGCCACCAGGGAGCCTCAAAGTTCACTTCTTTTTCTTTTCTGCTTTTTCTTAACCTTGTTTTGTCATCAAATTCGCTTATGAAATCGTTTTCAGCACTAACTGCTGTTTCGGATATTGTTTATTGGATGGTTTGTATGGCTCAACACAGGAAAACAGAAATTGACCAAAGTATTTGTTCCTTCTCTTGTTGGATTTGAGGGAGTAGAATGTGTTTCTCCTTTTTTTCTGTTGTTCGTGACCTATTAACATTGCTGGCTTGCTATATTCAATCGTAACTTGGACTCAAAAACTGAATTCCTAAATCAATGTTGTCATATAACTTCGCCGATCACTATAATAAACACATGTATTCTTCTGATTTAACTAGGATGTGTCTTCACAAGTTACAACATGCTATGGATTTGCAAAATGTACTTGAACGTATTATATGAAGAATATGTCTGCATCTATGCCGTGAACTTCACATTTGGGTGGTTTGATTTAACCTGCATAACGGAATGTAGTAGAAAAATGGGTGCCTACTTCAACATAAAGTTTTCTCTCGTCGTTATCTTTAGCACCTGCTAAACGATTTATTTCCCCTGATTTTGTTCTTCCTATTGCAATTTTCGTTTTGTTCATTCTGTCAGATAAGTCTAACATTTTAATGTCAAATAAATCATCCAGTGCTTAGTTCATTGGAACTTATTTCTCTCGTGTTAGTGTTGTGTTTGGATCGAGTTTAATCCCGAGCTGTATTGAAAATGACATGATGCAGGTATTTATCTTGGGGGAAGCAAGGTGGTCCATTTTAGACCCAAAAGAAATTTGAACTCCAGCACTGAATCATCATCTGATGTTTATGATTCAATGACCTGTCCCACCACTCCTGACTGTGGATTCCGGCAACCCAACAGTGGCGTTGTCCTCTCGTGCCTGGACTGCTTCCTAAAAAATGGATCTCTTTACCGCTTTGAATATGGGGTTAGCCCTTCGGTTTTCCTTGCAAAAGTACGGGGTGGCACATGCACCACTGCAGCATCCGACCCATCAGAAACAGTTGTCCACCGTGCCATGTATCTTCTTCAAAATGGATTTGGCAACTACGATATTTTTCAAAACAACTGCGAGGATTTTGCTATGTATTGCAAAACCGGTCTCTTGATAATAGACAAGCAAGGTGTGGGAAGTAGTGGTCAAGCTTCTTCTATTATTGGTGCCCCATTGGCAGCCATTCTTTCTTCTCCTCTGAAGTTGTTGATGCCAAGCCCAGTTGGTGTGGCTACTGTAACAGCTGGGATGTACTGTATGAGCAGGTATGCAACTGACATTGGCGTTCGAACTGATGTGATCAAGGTGGCCGTGGAGGATTTGGCCGTGAACTTGGGTTGGGGCAGCGACCATGAGGAGGAAGTGAGTGAGGACGATGATTCCGATTCCTCTCTTATACAGATTACCAGGTGATTGAACATGGTTCTTGTGCAAGTCAAGTGCTGTTGAATAAGCATTTGTCGACGTTAATGACTGAATTACTGATGTGGGTTTTACAACTCATTTGGAACTCACATAATAGTGTCTTATAATTCATGCATGGAATGAATCTGGTGTCCGTAATCGATGCTACTATTCGATTTTTCACTCCAAAATAGTCATCTTGCACTTTTCCATCTGATGTTTTTTAAAATCGAGAAAGAAAATTGGAAAATAAATTTCAACCAAATCGAGAACGTTTCAAATTAGTTGCGCATTATTGGTAAATCGCACTCGCAAAATCAACTGTTCAAACAGACTTGTTTTCTGTACATACAAAGTTAATAGAAGCAGCACTCTGTAAAACAGATTTTTCGAAGGGCCTCCATTGGCTTCATAATCTTAGGTACCATACGGCAATGCAAAATTGGCATGGGGACCCGTCACAGTGACATTCCCGTTGAATGAAAGTTTCTCTCTGCAGATCTCTCCTGCGGAGGGCTTTTCGCCGGTCTGGTGTTGCTTTTTATTTCCTTGGGGTGCAGGCTTCATATCTGCCAGGCCTGCAAGCTCATTGACTGCATCAACAATTCCACTGATTCTTGCTGCATTTTCAATCAGCAAAGACACCAATGTGGTTACCGGAAGAACCTCCACCAGTGGTGCTACGATGGGCTCGCCTTTGCCATCATCATCGGTAGCTTCTGATGTCGGTAAAATGAGCCAGATAGGCACAGATTTCAAAGACTTTTGAAGCTCCTGCACTGCTTTGTTCATCTCCCAACCAATGAGTCAATCTCAGATGATTTTTTCATGGTTTTAATTGTTTTCGCCAGTTCTCTCAAGATGTCTGAAGAATGTTTGTTTGTTGTCTTACAGGCATTGCTGAAATGCTTCTTTAGGTTTCCGATTCCAGCCGGCGTCTGCCCATAAACAATATGCAACTTAAAACTACATAATCTTAACAGAGATAATTTGTTTGATGTAAAACGCCAACCTTAATTTCCAACTCCATACAAGCGCTGAGAGCCTCCACGCAGTAAGCACAACTGCGCATCGATGCGCCAATCTTGAGGTACTGTTTCCATGGATGTTTGAAGTTGAAACTTCCATGTGCAGGCTCCCATCTTGCAAATTTAGCCTGCAAAATCGAATGCCCCAAGGGGAAAGAAAAATCAGCAAATCAATCTCGTTGCCTATTGATCCCATGTAACACGATTGCATACCAAATTGTCTTCTGTTGCCTTCGAATCGAGCACACATTTATACCCCTTGATTTGCTTAGTAGAACAGTTGTCTTCAGTCACGGCTTCATTGTCTTTAAAGTACTCCAACACATATCCTTCAAAATATTGTCATTACTAATACTTTAAATTCTGCAGGGGGTAAAGAAAACGATAATTAGAGCTCGTTTAGGACTGCTGCTGTAAATCCAAATATTACTTGTAAAAGCACTTGGGAGTGCTTCTTTAAGAAGCATCTAGCAGGTGCTTGTCCACAAAATGCTTCTATGACCAAGAATCGGTTTTAGGTTTTTCTACCAAATGCTGTCAAAAGAACTTTTAGTTGGTAGAAGATGTTTTTAGCCTTTTCAGAAGCAGTCCGAAACAGGCCATTTAAGTATTGTAATTTGACATATATACCATCCAAGGAATCAGCCAGTTTCTCCAGGTTATTATAGATCAAACAGTGGAGCTGCAGACCAGCCCAATTGGGACAAAAGAGAATGCTAATTAGAATGCAAAAGAAGGTCCCAATGCCAACAGTGAACAGTCTATGGTAAGCTAACTCGAACAACTCTTCCACGCGATATCCGGAAATTGAAACTAAGCTGAAGGTGAGGATGAAGATGAGAGCACCATAATCGAATCGCGATTTGACAGGCGGGATGAACCGAGGGAAGGTGGCTGCCGAAGCTGCAAAAGTGAGCACCACATAAGTATTGTTTCACTAGAGCCCGCTTAAAATGTAAATTTAACTCGAGCGAAACACCAACGAAATGATTATGAACCCGAAATTTAGAACAACAGACGCACATACCTAGGAGGAAAACTGAGGTTCCAATAATTATGGCCTCAAAATTTTGTCCTGCCTTGCAAGAAATCCAATGGACACCCAAGCCAAGTGATCCCGCAAGAAAAGTTCCTGCTGCTCTATTTATGCTTTTGTATAGTGTAGCACCTGCAATGAAAAGCCCAATTGGTTACGCTTTTTTTATTAGGTTAAGGGTGAATCAAGGGACATAAGTAAAGAGAGTGGACCGGAAATTGCCACAACTGAAATAGCCAACAGTTTTACTCACCAACAGTTGATTCAAAAACTACCACAACAGTCATAACCGCCCACATTGCGTTCCCACCTACACCTTCATACAAAGACCTCATGTAGTAAAAAAGCAACACAACTGAAATAGCCAACCCTACTTTGAGAGCATGGATCGCCTTTCTGGGTTCAGCAACTCCTAACTTCCATGCCTTCACTAAAAACCCCCAAACTTTCAGCACCAATCCTCCAACCACACCCTTCAACCCTAGCAACGCCTTGTCGACTAGATCAGATTCTGGAACAGATGCATTGTTTGTCCCATCAGCTACATTGATCCCCCATTCGACACTCCCTAACACATCCTTTTCACTCACCATGTTGGCTAGGGCTCACAAGAACAACGGAATTAGGGCAGTTCGGACTAAATTGAAGCGCCTAGTGGTCTGCCTTAATGTACGATCATTAAGCTTCATGTGCCTTATATATTATTCACCAGAACTTTCAATTCCTTGAGCACATAGATTAATGGTCTTACAGAAAGCACTGAAAATACATGGCCTAAATTTGGTAAGCATTTGTTAGTATCGTCATCTCCATTAAGCTTAACTTAATGGTTTGAATTAACAATGTCTTGGTGCTGTTAGCTTGTTAGACAATTGTGTGGATAATATGTTTAAGTACAGAAACCGCTTGTTTATCAAAAGGTTTAAAATTGAGGACATGAACTTAACCATAAGGGTTTGGATCATAAACCCAAAATCCCTAAAAAGCATGACCTAATTGTGCACGTACTATTGCAGGGCTAATATTTTAGTTGATCCACTACACCATAAAAAGCATTAGGTACATATTAGAAGTTTTATATCTTCTGCTTTTAGATTGTTTAAGAAATAGAGGCCGAGAGCAATCCATGTCATCTTTGATCATTGGAAATATTATGTCGAAGTGCCTATATAGTTTTTTTTTTATGTCCGAATCGTCTTTGATCAACTAGCTCTTAGCTTAATAGTACTTTGGCTCTTAATACTGAAAGAGAGAGGTTTCATGTTGATAGATCCTCGATCAACCTTAACTCAGAGAAGCCATGAAAGAACTCGAGAGAGAGAGAGAATGACAAATGAATTTCAATTCTATTTCATAACTGCCTTTCTGTTACTTACAAACCAAACTATATAGCAACTCTCCCTAACTACTTTTATCCAATTACAGCTATACTAACAACATTATTACAAGTATTACAGCTCAATCACTCAGATGATGACATATGGCACAATCACAATTGCTCTATAACTACTCTTAGCTACTAGTAATCCCATTAGAATCCTTACACACGTTCAATTCCACCGCCTGATAAAAAAGGGCATTTTGATTTAGATGCCTCAAATTTGAATTTTTTTAATCAAACATCTATAACTTTTAAACTTTTCATCAAACATTCTTCTACTAATTTTTAATTAAAAATTATGATTTTTATTGTATTTAATTAACCAACTAGTTCAGAAAATAATATCACAAATATCCTAAAATCACCACAAACATCTTATCTTATCTTATCATAATTCGTTCAAAATGAATTTTTCTTATTCAAATAATTTTTTGTTTTAAATTCTAAAAACACATAAACATCCTATTAACATACAATTATGAAATATAACATGCACATATATTAAATATAACGTACCAAACAGATATATTAAATATAACGTACAAAGATTGGTACGCTATATAAATTTAATCTGGATACGTATTAGTATTTTGGTACGTTATGCAATTCTTTATTTAGTATGTACCAAGTTATTAGTACGTTGTATTATTCTTATTTTGGTACGTACAAAACTTATGGTACGTTATGTGTAAGTTGTGTAACCCAAAAAAAAGATAACTTTTCACATTAAAACATTGCACTAAAAAATATTTTGTCAACTCTTAATAATTAATTATTGGATAAAGGACTCATTTCAAATAAAAATAAAAATGTGAAAACTCTTAGTTCACGTTTCTACTATAAGTAGTTGTTAAAAAATTCAAATTTATTTTCAGTTGCATGAAATTAGGCAGTTTAGTCTACATCTCAATTTTAATTATAAAACGAACTCTTGTTTTTTTTTTATTTTTTTATAATCTATATAAAATGTTGAGTTGGAAATTGGAAAAACTATATTTCATCCAATTAATCTTGAACCCCATTAGATATAATTGAATCCTTAAATTGAGGACGGGATGAGATTCCATAAAAATAGCAATAAATTAATGAATATTATTGAGTGCATTTTTTCACATAGAAATGGATTTAAAAGAATTTATAAAATACTTAAACAAAGAATATACCTAGAATATAAAATTTAATTAAAAGTAAAAGCACTTTAATCAAAAGTTGAAAAGTAACACATGTTTAATTTAGAAAAATCTAAAATGAAGCATCTAATTCTAATTTATTCTAAAGAATTATAAATATAGGATTTTCTATGTGCTAGACTGCTAGTGCTACATCAACGTGCCAAAATGTCGTGGCATTTAACTTTTGTGGCCACATTCTCTCCACGAGCTGTATCATTCAAAATGCTAAGTACTTTGCTCTCTTCCGTTTCATCTGGTAAGAAACTATTTCATTCATGCAACAGTGAAAGTTAGGGAGTGAAAGTTAAACTATTACTTGTTGGTTAAGAAACTAATCAATGGATATAGAATCATTTCTAAAAGTCAACTCACAAAAATATATTTCCTCCCAAAAATGTTTCTACCTACTTATTTGGGTTAATATTTGAACTTTGAACTCCAGCAAAATTCCTGCCCGAACACTACTTATACAAGAGACATGATGAACTTAAACCAACATTAAAGTATAACAAACCAGCTGAAATATGCTTGAACTTGTCAAAGTCATTGAGGAGTACTTCAAATAGTTTGTCCAATGACATGCTAACCAAACTTGGAGATTTGGTAGGTCTTGTTTCTTATGTTACGAGCAGTGACAGATCTAGGATTTTAATACCGGGTGGTCCCAATATAAATGGGAAAAGGATCATCGTCGGATCCTTTTCTTAGGGATCCCGTAATCGTGATCGTACATTGTACATCGTGCGATCAGTTTTCGTTAAGTACTATTTATATTTAATTTTAAATTTTAAATTTTGAAATGATTTCTAACCGCACGATCATTTTCCATATAAATGCTCCAAAAAATATTAGCTGAAATATAACTTTGAAAATTTAAATGATAAATTACAATTTTTCATTCATAATATGTGCACAAACAACATTACAAGCTATAAAGACTAAATTTGTCTATGACGAGGTTTTTATACTCTAATTATTTTTGCTTGTAATATCGTTTCATACTCCTGATTTCTACACATATCAATTAAGCAAAACAAAAAACCATATCAATTGATGAAGTAAAAAATATAAATGAACTAACCAACACATGATCCAAACAATATAAAAAAATCGTAACAAATTAACAATAACTATAATTTAACATTCTACGTGATTAATTTAGACTAAAATGAAAAATTTCCTTAAATTTAAAAATGAAGAGATTAAATGGTAGTGGAGAAAAAACAGCTGACTGGTTGTCCGTGGACCTGGTCGTGGAGAAAGGGGGTGGAATTGGGGAATGGGATAGCCAATTAGCGTTGTTAGTATTGGAATTGGAAAAGTCAGATCTCTTTGAAAGTTTGAATCTTTTTTGTTTTTTTTTTTAATAAAAAAATGGTAAAAGCTATATATATCAAAGAACAGAATTTAGTATAGGCTCAAAGGAGGATGTCTTTTCAAACCATTTAACCGAACGCACAGTTTTACTTAAATGACTTGGCTCAAAAAGATGTTGTTTTGGCCAAGTCATTTGAAATAGAATTAGTCTTCTTCTTCCTCTTGGTTTCCAGAATGCAAAATACTAGAACAATGTGCAGCCACACTCCTCCTCCACATGCCTAGACTTGGGTGATCCTCAGAGGCCCTCACAACCACTTATTCGGACTTCCGAGTGGTCCTGAGATTACCCGGATCCCTTAATAGATCCACCCCTGGTTGCGAGAAAAACTTCCTTACGACATCTTGATCAATCAATTGGTTTTGACTCATGCTTGAACTAACCAACTGATCATGGTTGGAACTATGCGGTGTCATGCATCGAGTGTTGTACTTACATCACATTGGCTAATGGGAGGCCTGAACTGATTCATGCTCAAGTTTTTCTCGTCATGTCAGAGAGCTTTGTAGCTACCTTGGTTCAATAACCTTAAACTTGACGCATTTTGGTTTGTAGTACTATGTACATGAAGATACAAGCGGAGATGGGAGCATTCCAGTATTCCACCTCCCACCCAAATGGCCGGGCTCACGGAGTTAGCGAGGATAGGTAATACTAGGCACTTCTTTCTTTTTTTAGCTAAAATGGTCTCTTAAATTGTCATAACTCCACACTTTGGTAATTGAGATTTGAAATCAATAAAAGTGGTCTCTAAGATAGAATGACAAAAATACTCTCAATTCTTGTCAAATCATTTTGGTTCATTGTTTATTAAATTGAGATATTTTTGTCATTTTGATCCTTACTTAACAAAATTTTCATGAAATGACCAAAACGATTAATGATGGACAAACTCAAGAACTATTTATATATTTCAAATCTCAAAAACCAAAATGAATAGTTACACTAATTTCATAACCTAAAAAAACCTTTTTTTAATACACATTATCATTGCCAAGCAAAAAGAAAGTAGATAAAAGGCAAATTATAAACTTTATAGACAAAAAGTTGAGCCAACCACAACCTACCGATGCCTAATTGGCTCGAGCCTTGGCCCTTGTCTTTATCAAACTATTGATATTGGGGCCGTCTACTATTTATTTGGACAACACCTTTCATGATTTGATTGTGACACAGACTTCACCCCAAGTATTTAATTTTGCAACTAATTTCTTCTTTTCTTAGAGTTCCAGAAAAGAAGGGTTCTTCTTCCCAGTTCTTTCATTAACTAAACTTCCAACAACTCTGCGGATTATGAAAGTTATCGGAGATCGTTTCAGTGTGTTGATTTGGTAATTGGTATGTTTGGAAAGTTATGGGGATCTTGGATGTGTACGATGAATGTGGTTGATTTATTTCTTATTTGTTGTGTATTCTTACGAAGCCGTATGATATTATCCAAGCATGTTTCATAAAAATTAGATGCATTTTTGTTCATCACCATAAATTATGGTGTATATTCACTATACACTTCATTATCTAACACGTGTTTTTTTACTTAATCATAGCTAATTTTTTTTTTTTCAAAATTGGAAAGGGAATGTTTAATATTAAAGTTAACCAAAGTTAGTTGAAATGACACGTGTCAAGTGATAAGATGTATGATAAACATACATCATAATTATGGTAGTGAGCAAAAATACTCCCTTAGAAATTGTTGTATTTCGCTTTGATTCAACAAATTTGATCTCATTTTTAGAAAATTGAAGTCATTGTGTTAAAACTCTAAGATACTTTGTAATAATAAGTATCATCTTGATTTATTCATCGTTTTATCAAAATTATTGTTTATTGTTTTATTACAAGTGATATTACTATTTGATAACAATCCATCACTTGCTATCAAGAGAAGGAAAAGAAAAAAAAAAGAGTTTGAACTCGAGACGCATGAAGTTGAAGAAAAAGACGCTGACATGAGGACAATCCACTTGATTTTTTTTTTAACAAATGATATTATTTATACTAAGAAGAAGGGATGTGCTTAGCCTCACAATGAGCTAACATTAATGTGGTTTTAATTTATCTTTGGCGAGAATCGAACCTAAGACCTCTCATTTATAAGTGAAGAGGAATACCACTACACCGTAAAATTGAGTGAAGAGGACAATCCACTTGTGAGATACCTTAACTTGAGTGTGGCAGTCAATTTTTAATAAACTAAAGACAATCATGGAGCTTAGAGAAGTGAATGTTGTTGGTGGTGTATGTGTGATGTGGGTATAGTGATAAATATCTTTAGGTAATATTGAAGATGATGCCACTATAACATTAGACTAAAAATTGACAAGAATTTTCTCTTGTTTGGGAGAAGGGAAGGATAGAGAGTGCGAGAAGGAGAAAGAGGGATTTTAGAAGATGGTGACTAATTTGATCATGAATGTCACGTCAGTAGTTTGAGATTTTCCACGTCATTAAAAAAATATATGACAAGAGTGCCACGTGAGCACTTAACGGTTCTCCAAAATTGGGATCTAACGGAAGTGATATTTCCTATACGTTGAATACTCTTTTGAAATGTTTGAAAAATGTTGCGACTAATTTGGAATCACACCAAACAGTTGGGTGATTCTAGGTACTTAATCTTGTTTTGAATGGTTACTGTATGTAAGGACTTCAAAACAAACATGTTAGATCATGAAAACACGTTGAGTAGTTGTTAGCGTCTTATTAATATATTAATTGATTAGCTATTGAGCACTATTGTACGCTTGTATATTTTGAAATCTAGGTGAATAATTACGTTAACAATAAAGTTAATTTTATAGGGTAAGGAAAAAAAAGTTTGGAAATTTCCGAAAGGGCTAATTTTCATCCAAATAAAATTGAACACCAACCCAAAAGAGTTACCATGGCAGCTATTAGCAACTAAAGAATCAAATCTACAAAAAAATTCAGTGACCTTGTCATCTTTAACATACTAAAAATACATGGAATAATTCAGTCAAGAAATTTGTAAATTCAAAATAAATCATTTAACAAGTAAACAAATCCACAAGAAGATCCTATGTGGTTCAACACGGCGTCGTGTAACCCCGTGAAATATCGATCCTCCGTCGTACGCAACGTAGAGAAATAATGTGACTTTATATATAAAAAGCAAAGCAAAACATAGTGCTCTGCTTGTTGGGTTTTGGATTTTCGAAACCATCAAACACCCAAAAAACGACCAAATTTTGAATCCAACGCGCAGATTCAATCCCAGCTTATCCTCAAATCAAAACCCACCAAATTCTTCAAGTTTTCGACCAAACGGGTCGCCGAATCAAAACCCAGGATCCAAAATTTTGGATGGCTAGTCTGTATGTAAAAGCTGTGCCACCTGCCGATCTGAATAGGAACACAGAGTGGTTCATGTACCCTGGTGTTTGGACCACCTATATCCTCATCCTCTTCTTCTCTTGGCTTCTCGTGCTCTCAATCTTTGGCTGCTCTCCCGGCATGGCTTGGACCATGGTCAATCTCTCTCATTTTGCGGTATCTTTCTCTCTCCTCTATCTTTCTCTCTCTGTGGTTGTTGGTGTGCAGATGTTGTCTACTGGGTTTGATTTATTGGTGTTGTTTTCAATTGGGTTTGTGGATTTTTTTATGTTTGTTGATTAGAGGCTGTTGGATTTGATGCTTAATCATTCAAGTAATTGCATTTAGTTGAATTTTGTATAAAACCCATGTTGTAATTATTCAGCTCAGTGATGATACGTTGTGTTTCCACGCATATGATTAGGTGTAGCTTTCGTAATTCTACATGGTTCGATGCTTAATTAGGGCGTTTCAAGTAGTTATTGGTTTCATGTGAGGTATTGTGTGGAGTGAAGACCTAGTTTGTGAATTTCTTGATTTATGGTAGGATTTAATCCATTTTGTTATCCTGTAATAGAGGGTATGAGTTGGATGCTCGAGTCGTGGTTTAGCTTAGAAAACGAGGTTAATCATGTGAAGCCTTATGGCGCGGATATACTAATTTCACTATTTAGTTTGGTTGCTACTAAAATTTTAAGGAGAGTAGATAGATGACATTTGAATATTACAATTTCATTTTTGTCTAGAGATGCAAATGTTACCTTAACTGAGCTGAGCAGTGTTTTTGAGGTCAGTTAGTTGTTAAGTTTTGGAAGACAATGGCATGAAAGGATTCCATAAACTTTGTTCACGACTTGGGGAGATTGTCATTGTAACTCTTATCGAAAGCTATTCTTTGTTCTATTTTCAACAGTACTCTTATGTCCTATTTTCTGGGACTTGGGAGTTCAGGAATAAGTATTAGATATGTCCCCATTGATTGCATGCAAATAGATAATTCTCCAATTATGTGGTGCTATGGTTATAACTCATAACGGTTCTTCATATCCAATTAATGCACATAACTGGCAGTTGTATTTTTAGAGTTGTATACTTTGTTGGAGACGACCTTGAGGTCGCCTTTTGTTCCCTAGTTTTGTTATGATGTTTCTGTGTTTAATCATTCAACGGTCTATCCTGAATTATCTATTGATCAAAGGCTTTGGGCCAAATAACATTTGGATTTATAATCCTTAAGCATTGTGTTCAGTCTTCTGCTTTGTTAGTTTGACCTCTTAACTCTAGGCTAGTCTCATTCAATTTCCATCTACCATATTTGAAGAGTGTGGTTCTTCTTCAGATCACATATCACTTCTTCCACTGGAAGAAAGGAACTCCCTTTGCTGATGACCAGGGGATCTACAATGGACTGACATGGTGGGAGCAGATGGATAGTGGAAAGCAACTCACTCGCAACAGGAAGTTCTTAACCGTTGTTCCTGTGGTGCTGTAAGTTGATTTTTATGCTGTAAAATTAGCATTTTCAACTTTTTACTCTTAAGATTAAATATTATTGAACCTTTTGGCTGTTAAAAGATTTTATTTAAATTAACCTGCCCAGCCCCAGAAGGCCGTTGTCAAACCTTTCCAACCATGTGTTTGTTGCATATACGCTTTTGTTGAACTGTCCCAAACATACTACACCAAATATTTCAGGTCCAATTTAAAGCTAAGCCTGTACGTGGGTTGGGACTCTGTACCAGACTCATTCAGGTGGCCAACTACAATAAAGAGGACACCGGTTGCTTCATTTCTTAGTTACAACTTAGAAGCTAAAAAAAATAAAATGAAAACTTGTGATGGTACATTTTTAATATTAAGAATTTCTGGTTCTGGTCTATTGGCTCTTTGGGATTACGCTGAACACTCCACCCGCAGTTCAGGCCAGATTTTACGCTCTGTACGTATTACAGTTTGTTTGTTTGTGGTTGCCTTATGGACCACATATCAGTGTTCCATATTAATGCCTGCAAGGAAGCCAGATTTTAGTAAAATCTACCATAATTTTTGGATAAGAATATGACACCTCCATTTGAGATGTATACATGTCCATGGAGCAGTTTGTGAACACATAACATAATCCTAGGTATGAGTTCAGTCGTATCCTCTTGTTATTTTCAACCTTTTTTACCATCAAATAATTCACGTAATCTTATTGATCACGTCAATATTTGGTATGGCTTGGATTCGTCTACCACTAATATGTGCTTGATTGGCTTCCCAACTTAGAAGGATGGCGTTTGTAGATCCCCAAACCCATATACCAGGAGTGAGATTTAACCTGCTGCGGTTGGAGAAGTTAGCTTCCTAGATCTTGGTAATTTTGGGAGTCAGTTTCTCTTGGTCAGAATCATTGCCCGTGTTTTTGTTTAACACATTATTACCAAGGCATTGGAAATAAATAGAAATTTCTGAAGCTGTGATTATGATAGGATTTATATGAACCTGCTGACAAATACCAGTCCTAAAGATGACAGTTTTTACAAGGATTATGTTTTGGAAGCTTTGTTAGAACAAAAACCATGTCGGTTCTCATTTTTGTCTTCCTTATATCCTGGCAGGTACTTGATAGCCTCGCACACAACTGACTACCAGCATCCGATGCTGTTTTTCAACAGTGTTGCAGTCATCGTGCTGGTCATAGCAAAATTCCCCAACATGCACAAAGTCCGGATCTTTGGAATCAATGGAGATAAGTGAGTTGCGCTTACATTTGGGTTGACATGTTCAAAAGTCAGAACATTGTTATCTTATTCGGATGGAGAGCTATATCGTTGTATAGAAGTTGGAACTGGAGGGATATTTGTGCTTACGGCGTTTCAAGGTGCCTCCCAGATGATGAAGGAATAATTGTATCGTCTTTGTACAGTAGATACATTTTTATGTATGTGGGAGAGTCACTGCTATATGAGCGTATCACATGTTTTGTCTCTTTTTTTTTTTCTTCATAACTTCCATCCTGAAAACAGTTTATGCCTGAAACAGATAAAAATGTGTGGATAAAGATTCAGTTACGGACGACATGACCTCGATAACTTCATTGAAACTTTGACACCCTCTGGGTTGCTTACTGATGTATGGTAGTGATTCAGTGACATGGAGATGGATTAGTAAATGCAATTTGCCGTTGGATGGTCAAATATGTGTTAACACTAAGTGCATGTAGGCACTCGAGAAAAATCGATAGGTAAAATTTAAAAATCTTTTTTGTTTTTATTGAACAAAAGATTTTCCTTGGTAAATCAGTGGAAATTGGCAGGTCGGATTTTCTTTGGTCTGTGCAACACTGTAAGGTAAAGTTCTCAAGACACACGTGTGGGTTACTTTCCTAAAAGGGTTTAGTGATCCAGAAAGAAATGGGTGATATGATCATCAATCAATGTTGAAATGTGGCACCAATGAGAGATAATTTGGTTGGTCCGTATTAGCGTCTAAACTCAATGTCTGCATATATTATAGTATGTGGATTAGTGATACCATATGACAGTACAACGACATGAGTTTTTCTTCACAAGCTAAGCTACTAGTGTTGCTAATGGGAGGTTGTTTTCATTTTCTTTGTTTTGGTTAAACTGAAAGGGGTTAAAATCTTAATCTATCTTAACGTTAACTTATGTTTTTTTATTTTTTATTTTTTTAAATTCTCCTCACAATCACCACTTGCACTGACGGTGGCCTTGTTGGAGTTGTGCCCTAAAAACTAATTTTGTAATATTGGATATATTATGTAGTAACTTCATTTTAATTAACTAATAATAAGGTCAAGTTTTGTTCATTTTTGAGTTTGGCTTTATATCATGGTGATAATATACTATGAATGAGTCTATAAGATTTAAGGTATGGAAGCAATATCCTAAACAAGGTTAGGACAGGGAGAGGTGTATTCCATAGTGACTTAGTCCTTTAAGAAAGTTTCAAGCCGTTTGGAGAGTCAACTAGACATTGACTATCTGGTAAAGCTGGTGTATATCGCATTAAGGTTAGCATGATATCCGTGTTGGACACGTGATGGATATACAAGTGTTTGTTTGTTGAACAAATTCACTGAACATGGACCCCTAAGAAACTTAAACGTACGAATGCTTACCATGTGTCTAACATTACAAAGTTTTGGGTTGTATATGCAAATAATACTGAGAACGGATGATTCATTGGATGCTTATAGATATGAACTTTGACTTTACATCAATGCCCTTACTACTTGGTAGGGCACAATAATGTGTTGCTTGAGTTCATGTATACGAGGAGATATATAAATGCGCATTAAGAAATCTATCACCTTCTAGTAATTGTTTAATAGAAGGAGATATATCTTAAAGACACTTGAAGATCCATCTTGAAAATCTCTTATCAAAGTAATCGTTGATCAAGATATGTTTGTAAGAACTATTTCAACATGAGATGGATCATGGCGATCATAGATGACAACATGTGATTTGACAAAATCCATATCACAGAAATCTTGATTGGGATATAGATGATAGAAGAACCAGATTCCATTATAACTCCAATTAAGGACCGAAAGAGTTATGATTATATTACGAATACTTCAATCTAATCCAGGTAGCCATGAAATGCTGCTAGATGTCACTCATGGCTTGTGGAGTTGAATTAAGTTATTAATTAATTTCATAGTCAACTTTAGTTAGAACCTGAGGTCACACACTTATGATAGTACTAATGAAGCCAAGTGGATGATGGTAGGATATAATTAATTATTAATTATATTGGATTAATTATTTGTGCATGACAGACTCATATTTATACAAGTTTTTATCACCTTAATACTTGGATTATGTATAGTTTTCATCCCTTAGTAGTAGTTTACTTGTGGTTTTCTTATTTTGTAGGATTAATTGCAAAGAAAGGGATTTTGAGGCTAAAAAGAGGAGTTTTGATAGCCTAAAAAGGGTCCGGAAACATTCAAAGGAAGATCATAGGATATCAAAGCCGGTGCCTAAGACAGGGAGGTGACACAATTTGGAAAATCTGGGATATGGGAGTTTCTGTCCAGCGACTTTGATGGGCTGCCATTTATTCATCCAGAGGAACCTCATTGCATACCATAGATGGATGGAAAGATATGGAAGTCTTCTTTCAAATGGAGTTGGAATCATGTCAATCCGATATTCCTGCAATGAAATATGATCGTCTTAGTGACTGCTGTTCGGATTTCCAGGTTCGATTAAATTTGCATTTCAAGTGATTTGAGCCAAATATGTGCAGTTTATTTGAGTTGGAGATTTAAAGCCCAACAAGTAAATTAGTCTGACCAGAGAAATATGAGCTGTCCGTTTAGGTCCATTAGTGCACCTAATCCTCATCAAAATACAAGTGGAGGATGGAGATGAAAAGCAAAAAATAAAAAAAATAAAAAATTAAAAATTTGGGGGAATTGAACGGTTTGGGGGTTCCAACCGGCTGTTGTGGAGAAAGTAGCAAAAAAAGGGGAGAACGGCTGCAGACTTGAAGGGGCAGAAAAGAAAAAGAAAAAAAAGAACGCAGAAGACGGGGAGGAAGGCACGCAAGAGTTCGGCAGCTTGAGGAGCGCAAAATTCTCCTTCGGTTCAAGGGTTTTTCATGGTTTTCTTATCTTTAATTTTGTTTTTCATGAATATGTGTTTCTAAATTCTTTTGCTAAGGCTACAATGTAGCCATAACAAGAATACTTTGTGCTTTTAGCTATTTGATTATCCAAGACAATTTCCGTTATGTTGAATCTCAAATTTTGGGCTTAATTCACTTGTTCTTTCGTTCTTGACGATTGGCCATCATTTGTATGAATTAATGAGTGTTTGTTGTAGGTTCATAGGCATACACCCATGTTATGTTCTTGTTCGAATCATGAATTTGAGATCACAATTTACTAGAAGCATACACCATGTCCTAGGTTTTGTGTGGTTGTATAAAAGTTTCCATTGCACTTAGAGAACATCAAGTTGTGAAATCTAGGCATACACCATGCTAGGTTGCTTCTTAGAAGAATATAATTTGATGCATACATCATGATCAGATTATAGAGTTGGAAAACTTAATCATCAACATAAGAGTTGTTAAATGGATAGTTGATAGCTAAGAATCGGAATAGGATTGTTATTGGAGAAATTGGATGCCTTAGCCATTAACATCTGGTTGGTTCTTAAGTTTTACTGTTAGTGGCTTATTTATTTTCTTAAACTTTCAGCAATTTTAGATCTGGCAATTTCTTACACGACACGGTGACACGACACGAAAAGGACACGAAAATAATGGGTTTCGGGTCAACACGATAACTAATCGGGTCATTATCGGGTGACCCGTTAACGGGTTCTTAATGGGTATACACACGGGTAACACGTGGGTAACCTGTTTTGACCCGTTAAGAAAAATAAATTATAATTTTAAAGTTTAATTACTATACAATAGTCATATTGTATATTACGAGAGTTTCTTATTAATTTTTATATTATTATTCTATATAAGTTTAATTACTAAATATATTTTTGTATTATTATTCTATATAAGTTAAAAAAATTAATTTTTATTCATTTATTTATTTTTATTACGAGAGTTTCTCATTATCATTCATAGGATAATTTTACTTAACATGTTGTCCAAAATTAAAATCAACTAGTATAGTATTAGTATAGGCAATAAGACATCCCTAATAGTATGAAAAAATGTGAAAGAATATATAAACACTCGTGATTCATCATTCCTCCACGAGTAGACAATAGTTACACTTACATTATCGTTTAGATTTTTAAAACCCTCCAAACTGTCACAAATAGTGTTTTTTATTTGAGTGTAAAAGTAATAAAATTAATAATAATTATTGTAGAAGCGTAAGAAATGTAAAAAAAAAAATATACAATCACTCTTAGTGACAAGCTTTACAACTTTCGTATAGGGGTCAACTTCGAAATCCGACACTATAATCCATAAACCTGAAATTTGTATTTACCCGTCGATTGTAGTTTAGGCTTTATTCTTTATATTGAATTTCATTTTTAAAATTTTCTTTTTTGAAAACATGATCTTTTGGGGGGTGTAGGAAGATGAACGGTTCAGATCTTTGATATCACATCCCGATATTTACGGTTAATTGAAATATGAGTCGATGTTATATAGTTTGTAGAGACTTTATAAACACCAAGCAATATTTTTACTAACGGTAAAACTTTGAACATAATATCAACGATCCGAACTGTTCATCTTCCTGTATCCTCTAATAGATCATGTTTTCAAAAAAGAAAATCTGAAAGAACAAAATTTGGTGAGAAAAATGAAGCATAAATGTAAACAATAATCGACGATTGAATTTTGATCTATGATTTATATGATTATAGTGGCACATTTCAAAGTTAAGCCCTTCACGAAAGTTGTAAAGCTTATCATTACGAGCGTTTATATATATTTTTCTATATTTTTCACACTTCTACATTAATTAAAAAACTATTAAAGACTTTACTTAAACAATAGCCATAGGATAAATGAGAAGAGAGTGCTAATGTAGAAAGCCTCACTGAAAATATCATCAATATAACTCTTGAAGACAATATATCAAGCCAAAGTTCCAATACCGTTTCCCATGATGATTGATGAAAATTGAAGAGTTTGATTGTAAAAAAATGTGCAAGGTTCCAAACCTTGAAACATAACTCCCTTAATTTTGCAAATCTTTTGAACATTTGATATTTTGTAATGTTCTAATGTTTTTATTTTTTAATTTTTATTATGCTCTTATTTTGGGTATGTAAATATGTAATACTTGGAAGACAAATGCGTTTTTATGTTTTGAATGTGATAATATGGTATGTATAAACTTATTTAGTATTATGTTTTTCATTTGATTATTTATTGGTTTAAAATATGTTTTCCTTAACGGGTAACGGGTCGGGTCATATTACCTGTTAATATTATCGGGTCGGGTCATTTTACCCGTTTATTTTAACAGGTGTTACACGACACGACCCGTTAAGATATCGAGTATGACACGAAAACGACACGAAACGACACGAACACAGGAAACATAACACGAATGCCAGGTCTAAGCAATTTTATCTATTAGTATTAATCATCACAACCAATATTTCCTTTAATTTTCTTGCTCAATAATGTTTTCAATTTCACTTGTGAATTAAGTGGTTAGTTATCGAATTAAATCACCGTTCCTTGTGGGATTCGACTCCATACTTGCACTTCTATACTATCTACGAACCATGTACTTACGGATAAACGTAATTAGAATCACTCTATTTTTAGGTTACTCTAATTTATGCATCAGTGCCTACTAGACAAGATTTTAATTAAAATAAACTGTGGGCTTTATTTAATTAAAAAGGGTCTAAGTCACAAGCCCAAAATGGGCAATTGAATGGCCTTGATGCAAGGCACAAGGCCTAGGCATCAATCCCTATAAGGAGGTGCGGCAGTGGTATTATGAATAGTTTTCCCATATGTTCCTAATGCAATTGTGAATGCAATCAATTGCCCCTTAGATAAAAGAAAGAAAACCTTAATTGAAAATTCGCCTAGTGTGCCACCCAAATTATTGTTTGAATTGAGTAATCCTGCTAGGACAATCAAATCCCTTACCCCATCATCTATCATTGGTGTATTAGTGCTTATACTTCTAAAGGTTCAACACTTGAAGAGCTTAACGTGATCAAACATGAAGAGGAATAAAACAAGCACAAGGATGATCTTAAATGGTGCGCACATGGTTAAGGATTCTTGTAAGTAATCTCTTTGTCATTTTTCTTTATTGCTTTATCGTTTACAACCAACTGGGTATATAATTGGGATAAAATATTGTATATTATTTATTATTTTTTGCTACGTATTTAATTATTGAAAAAATTACACATATATTACACTATTAATACTTAATTTTATATTGAGACAACACTTTTTAAACATTTCAAAGAGAGATAAAAGTTAATACATGTGGAAGATGACATCATTCCCTTTTTTTCTCAGGAGTTTAAGTTACGGTAAAGTCTTTTCACACTTCTATCTCATTCATCTTTTATTCCCCTTAACATCCATGAATATTGGCCCTGCTTTTTCCATCTCTCTCCTTCTCTCTCTACTCATTTGATATCCTACTACTATGTTTTAGCACCAGAAAATATTTTCAACAAATTTATATTAGACTACCAAGAAAAAAAGAAAGCTTCGTTAGCATTAAGAAGAAGAACGTACAAGAAGAGTTATTAAAGAAAGTTGATAACTGAGTTATTAAACTACAAGGAACCAAGGAACTTTCCTTCCCTTCCTTTACTGTTAGGGGTGGGCACGGTGTCATTCGGTGCGGTTCCATCACTAAATTGGAATCGGAATTGAAAAATATCAATGGTTCAATTCGGTGCGGTTCCGCTTAAATTTATTACTAGAACAGCATAGTTCGATCTACACCAAGGTTCTAAACGACGTTAGGCACTAGTCGGGTGGCAGGTTGGGGCCTAGCGTCTAGGCGGACTAGGCAGTTTTATTATACATCTATAGTATTGGTGGATTAATAGTATGAGATGAAAGTACAAACGGTTATAAGTCCATAGCACTTACTAAATATTTTTCAAGAATTTTGAATTTACAAGGAACTTAAAAGAAAAGTAAAAGTATTAAATATGTGTTATAGTCTTATAGTCGTTGTAGGCTTGTAGGGGTGAAGGACATTGGGCCACATAAAAGGGGAATGGGGCGCCATCACACTAATATTTAACATGTTAGGATGTTAGATGTCAAATTTTAATAGAAGCAATTTAATAAAAAATTGAACAAAAAAAGTGGGGTGGTCGCTGGTCATGTCTATTACGTGGGTGGGAAATGAAGATAGAGACTCATTTCTCTCTTCTTCTTCTTCCTCTCGTCTTCCTTGATGAGCATAAAAGTCTGAAACACAGAACGCATAACTAGAACCAGAATGAAACCCATAACAAGAACTCAACTGCTCTCCAAAAAATAACTGAAGCGTCCAGACGCTTGCCTAGGCCACCCACTCGCCCGCCTAGGCTGCCCAAGCACGCCTAGGTTGCCCAAGCACCGCCTAATCCCTTTGTTGATTTTCCTCCCAACTATGGGTTACTCGCAGTTGCTGGCCACCACGTAGTGCCTAGGCGGCCGCCTAGGCTGATTTTTAAAACACCTGGTCTACATCAGTTACGATTCGGTTCTTTCCAGTTTACGATTTCGAATACTAATTATTTGAACACCAAATCATCATGCATTTAAATACGTCTTCTAAAACGATTATATAAAGTTGCATACAACACAAATCCTTTTTAATGAAAACGTCTTTGGCAATGGCACCAAGTCAACAAAAAGAGGCAATTAAAAGAAATATGCATTGGTCGGTCAGCAAACAAAAAGAAAAAAAAAATCAAGAACTCAAGTAGCATTGGTCTCCTAATATTGGCAACAACAACAACAACAGCAGCAGCAACCAAAAAGAAATATTCAAACAACATTAAAAGAAATATGTATTGGTCTTTTGATATTGGCCGCAACAACAAGCAAAAACAAAAATGCAAATGTCCTTGGCAGTGGCAGATTCTTTTTCAAACAACAGCTCCTAATGTTGGCAGATCCTGTACATAATTAAAGAACATATAATCAAATCAAACAATATCTTCTTTTTTCAAATAGCAAGCAAACAAAGTACATTAAACAACAAGGAAACAACATATATCAAATAGCAAGCTTACAATTCAAATTAGTAAGTGCTAAAAAAACTAAAGTTGCATACATACCATAAGTAGTAAAAGGTGATAAGTTAGGACTAAATAGTTTCAGAAGCCTCAATACTAGATGTGCCACTCTTTTTTTTTCCTTTTCTAGACATATAAAAATCAAGAACTCATTAGAAAATAAGAAAGCAAGCATGCAACAAAACAAGAAAAAAAAAAGTAATGAAAAATAAATATTCATACCTATTTCAAGTGTTTCATAAGACTATATCTTCTAAGATTGTCTTGTCGTCTAAAATTGAGATGTTATCTGACATCAACCAATTTTGAGTACAAATTAATCTCTCTACCATTAGAGGAGTCAATGAAGAATGATATGAGTTCACATTCCTTCCTCTCTTGCTAAAGGCAGATTCTAAAGCTACTATTGAGACCAGAATTGCAATGACTTCCTTTGCAATTAATGCCAACGCTGGGTATTTAACACCAATTTCCACCAATTTAAAATATCAAAATCTTGACCCACTTCTACTTGTTCACTGTGATCTAACAAGTACCTATCAAACTCATGCTCCGAGACCACGACATTACTTGCTTCAACTTCTTTTTCCAACTTTCATCCACCGCTCGTTTTTCCCCTTCCACATTGTTTTGGATTGGCCCCACCAATAGTAGCTGTAGTACTAGTAGTATTAGAACCACTATTAGCACTAGAACCACTTGGTTAGTTGGAAGAAGGAAACATGTTCATCATATAGTTTCAAGATTAGGCTTTTTACCTCGTCCTTCTTAACTACGGCTTCATCAATACTACACCCTGCGACGCTTAAAAATATGTGCCACATAACCTAGTTTATATATCGGATCAAGTACAAGTCCCATAAACAATAAAGGATTCAGTTTGATCACCTCCAATACTTATCAATTTTTACCTTCATGCTTAGTCATTTCATGCAATATCAAGCTTGCATGGGATTGAGTTAACAACATATCTTCTTCGACAAACAAATCATCTATTTCTTCACCAATTGCAAGCAAATCATAAAAAGTACTATGACAAGCCGGATGTAAAGTAACACTCATCTTCAATGTGATTTGATAACTTTCAAAACCAATTTGACAAAGATAAAGGCATTACTCCAATCTTCCATATTTGGTGGCTCATACCTCGTTTTACCATTGGAAGATCCACCCACCGCTCTTCTCCCGGCAAATCTTCACCAAACCATGACAAGTATGCGATCTCATCATCTTCTCCCATTCTCACAAAAACTTTTTCAAATTTCAAAGCGTTCGTTAACATCAAATAGGTGAAATTCCACCTAGTTGGCACATCTAAAAAAAAAACAAGACGTTTGCATTCAATTTTCTCCTTTTTAAAACAACTCCTAAAAGTTTCCACCCTTTATGGAGAAGACGTTACATAAACCAACGCATTCCTAATAACTAAGATGGATTTATCTGACGTCATCAAACCATCTTGAACTATCAAGTTAACAATATGAGCATAACACCTGACATATATGTGCTTTCCCTCAAGTATCATTTGTGAATTTTGCTAGTAATACATCTTTGTCTTCAAATAATTTATTGCCATCTTGTTTGAAGAAGCATTATCGACCGTGATGGTTAGTTTATTCTCCATACCCCATTCTAGAAAACAAACCTCAAGAATTTTTCAATTGAGTTCCCCTTATGATTAGCTATGACACAAAAGTTTATTATTCTTTTGTACAACTTCCAATCACTATCTACAAAATGTGCCGTTTTCACCATATAGTTTATCTTTTGAAGACTTGTCTAGGTGTTGGTTATGAGGTTAACTCTGTTTTCAATTTTCTTACATTTCATCACACATGAGAACAAAGTGTCTTGCAAGTGTCCTACAAGATAGTGGATAACAATGGGGGAAAACAACACTACAGAAAAACCTAAACCCTCTCCCTTCAATATGTGTAAACGGCAACTCATCTAAGACAACCATTTGTTTTAACTCCTTTATGCAATCCTCTTTAGTATTCCCCTTAGCCTTAAGAGTACAATCACCTTCATCAAAATCTTTTGTAACGGTTGAAGTACCATTTCCAGAAGGGTAAGCAGCAAAGGTAGTAGAGCAGTGCTTACACCTAGCTCTCTTTCTAGTAATTGTTTCTTTGGTCCCATCTGGCTTCAAAATGCTTTCTATCTCATCATATTCAACAATAGGCTCCCACACTTTTGCCCAAACCTTACTATTCCCAAAAGGAGGCAATAGAGGAATACCACTTGGTTGAGTTGGTGATTGTGCTTGGGATGGAGATGGTGGTTAGGGTTTTGGTGGAATTGGTGGTCGGGATTGGGTTTGAGTTATGGTGATGAAGAAGAAACAGATGTAGAAGAACAAAAACCATGTAATTTTGATTGATTTGTCATCCCTAAAATAGACCAAAAACAAAACTCAAATTCAACACAGAGTTTGTCAATCACATAAATATACTGAATTATACAATACATTCACACATACATAAGATTAGGGATGGGCAAAATACCCACGGGTATGTGTAACTTCGGTTACCCGCCCATTTAAAATGAACGATTACGGTTATGGGTAACCTTTTAAATAAATAAACGGCTATGGGTATAACCGTTTACCAGTTAAACTTAAATGGGCGGTTATGGGTATTACCTGCAGTTATAAATGGGTATCTATTTAACTGTTTATTCTAATATATATATATATATAAGATACAAAAAAAAAAAAAAAACCTTAAAATTATTCGACAAAACTCAAACTCCCGTCGCTCATCTCTTTCCTCGCTGCCCTCTCTCTCATCTCTGGCAAAACAGTCGGTTCTCTTCAATTATTCAAAAGAGAGGGTTTATGGCTATCGCTTGTCATATTATTGATGCTTCGTAGACACTACAAAGTCAAAGTTTGAAGTAATTTATTAGTTCATATAGTACATTTGATACATATTATTTTTTTGCATACTTTAGATTCTATTACATGCGGCATTATTAAGTTTGCATATTAATGACAAAAATGATCAGTTTTATTGTAAATCCCAATACCTCCTAATGACATGATAAAAGTAGATTAATTCTTAAACACGTCAGTTGTGTTAATCATCTTTATTTTGCAAGAGACGGAAAGGGTAAAGTGGGTAAGCTTGCCATTGGAACATTGTTATACACATTGTTGATACTTGAAGCTCGTATTAGAGTGATTTTCCTAACTTATGTAAATGTATAAATTATATATATCCTAATCTCTCTCTATATTGAAATGGTATGAAGATTTAAAATATTAAAATACGGAAATGCATGTTAAATGTATATATAAATGGATTAAAAAAAAAAACGTGTTGAGGGGTAAAAAAAGGTAAATGGGTAAACGGGTGTGCGGTTACGGTTAAATGGTTACGGGGTTTTGGGTACAGTTAACCGTTTATAAACGGTTATGGGTATGAGTATAATCGTTTATGCAATTACCCAATGGGTAAACAGTTATGCGGGTATGGAGTTAAACAGTTATGGGTAAATAACCGCGATTACCCGCCCGACATAACCGTTGCCCATCCCTACATAAGATAGGTATGTATGTTAGTGTACAAACACAATATTGTTTTAGATATTAAATTAAAAGACTCTTATGATCTAGCCAGCTCAACGCATTCTGTTTTCCAATCTGTGTCCCTACTCAATACCTTATATTTTGATGACCTAATCACATTCATCATCTCCCTCCATACAATTAAGTTATTAACCTAGATAACAAACATATACAATTAACCCTAATATGTTGAACTTTACATATTACAAATTCCATTTCAAAGTTGAACTTTACAAATTACAAAGCAATATGTGTGTTTTTGTGTGAAAAGTTTAGTATATTCCTAATCTAAAATATGAGAAAAGATAGAGAAAATACCAAGGAGGAAGGACGGAGGACGGAGAACTGTGAGCTATCGCGGAAGAGGGAGGACGAGGGTTGTCGTGAAGAATTGAAGTTGTGGGCTGCCTGAGGAATCACTAATGTTTTGGATGTGAGGCCATGAGTGAGGATGGGTGAGGCTCGACTAAGTGAAAAAGGAAAACTGAATGAAAGTCTATAAGTGTGAAACGGTGGATGTGAGACCTTGAGTGAGGGTAGGTGGGCCCTAATTGAGATGGGATTCACTGCTTTGCAACTTGGTGAAACTAATTTTTCAACCTATTATACCATGACAGATAGACACATATATATAATCAATTTATTATAATAATAACAGTTCGGTTTGGTTCCAGCCGGTTCTGAACCGAAATTGGTTTAAACCGGTCTGCTTTGGTTTTTTTATTCAATGTTGAATTTTTCGGTCAACGCGGTTTTTCTCAATTTTCTTCTTCTTACGGTTCGATGCGGTTTTTTGGTTCAGGGGTTTCTATGCCTACCCTTACTCATTGTTGTTGTTGAACAATTTTATTAAGTGGATTCACTCCTCGCCCTACTTCCTTCTTATATAGCCTTTTTGTTTTTCTTTCTCTTAAAAAAAATTAATCAAATTCAAACAAAGTAAGGTGGTGGAATTGATTGAATTTTAAAATTTGATGTATAGGTTCTCCAAGTAGCAGGAAACAACAACTCTAAAGACCTCCAGATTTTTTTTGTAGGTTGAATTGATTGAAATTTAAAATTTGATGTATAGGTTCTTCACATCTTCCAACCGATGAAATTTTCCTCCCTTCAAGATATTAAAATTTGATGTGGAAGGAACGATATATGCAAACACAAGTTGAAGTCATTTTCCTCTTTATAAAGCACCTTAAGTAGTTAAAGAGCCTTAGTAGAAAAAAAATCTTTAACCACTTGCTCTAATAAAGGGTAAAATAGCACCATTGACCCAAGTTTATAATTACTTTCAAGAAAAATGACCCAATGTACCTTAGGTTTGATAGAATCACCAGGGGAAGCAATGAACCCTCCCCTTGACGTTGTTCCCTCTCCAAATCATGTTGGTATTATGTTGTTATAAAATGATTCTTCTAAAAATATACCAACTGATTCTGCTAAAAAATAAAATACAAAACTGATTCTACATATATTTGAAACTGATTCTATAAAAATAGTCGAAGACAGGTTGAACTGATTCTGCAAAAATGTGGTTGAGGACAGGTTGAACTGAGTCTGCAAAATTATCGAACACAGGTTGAATTGATTATGCAAAAATGGTCGAGGATAGATTGAATTAATTCAACAAAAATGATCGAAGACGGGTTAAACTAATTATGCAAAAATGTTCGAGGATGGGTTGAATTGCTTCTACAAAAAAAGTCGAAGACTGATGGAACTGATTGCAAAAATACTCAAAGATGGGTCGAACTCATTATGCAAAAATGGTCGAAGACAGATTGAATTCATTATACAAAAATGACCGAGGATTGATTGAACTAATTATGCAAAAATGGTCAAGGATTGGTTGAACCGATTCTAGTAATAAAGGACACAAACTGTTTTACAGAAATTTTCAAAGCTGATTTTGCAGAAATAGTCGAGGATGAGTTGAGTGTGATAGCCCGTCCCGGATTATGTAATTATTTTATCCTCGAACATGTGAATGGATGGATTTACCCCTGCTCGTTGATTGTCTTGGTATTTGAGCTAAGGTTTAGAGGCCCAAATAGTTTGGTTGTGCACCAATGACATTACTTCCAAGTTAGTAGGAGCAAATTAGAGTTAGTATTGGAAAGTTAGGGTTTGTAGTAACCTTAAGTAAGGTCCAATTAGAAGTAGGTTTGGTGGTTGTGTGTGTTGTTGGTTGGCTTAGGACCACACACTCACACACTCATTTGAACTCTCTCTCTCCCGTTAACCCTCTTCATTCTCTCTCTCTCGGACTCTCACCCTCTCCATTTGAACTTGTACGGACCAACTCCACAACCCTCTAAAAATCTGTAGATCGAAGTTCTTAAGAGCACTATTGTACTCCTCGTGTTCATACGAGTTGAGTGACGTGCTTGGAAGGTCGTGAAACCACAGAAATACCCTGGAGTTCGAAAGGTCCGTCGAGGTACAGTAACACAGTCCTGATCGACAATGTTCACGTGGTTTTAAGACTTAAAAGGTAATCTCCTAGTCCTCTTGAACCTTTTGGGATAATTTGGAATGAGTTTGGACGTCGAAAAACCACGAAAATAGGATCTCCGATTTGGGTACTATTCACCAACTTTTTATTGGTTGATTTTCTGTGAATTCTAGGACCATAGCAAGCTTTGGAAGGTCCTCACGAACCTCGGAGTGGTTCGTTGACAAGATTTGGTCTTCGGAATCGCGAGATACGAAGAGTTGCAGAGGTGGCCGGAGTTTCGAACTCTATCCGACGTGATTTCATGGAATTTGAAACTTCAAAGAGGTATAATGTGATTCTTTAGGTCCTAAGCTTCATTTTGGTACTAATTTTGTAGAAAATGGTTGAGAATCGAGGGAGAACAGAGGTTTTGAAATTTTTCCTAGTTTCCGGCGACCGTCGCCGTCGCCGGAGTTCGAGGGTTGAAGACGGAGAATATTCCGTCAAGTCTAACGGAATATTCTGACGCCGTCAGTTATATTTAACAGTTTCCGTTAGCTTTTAACTGAATATTCCATGGAATATTCCTAACGGTAGCTAGGTTTCCGTCCACTGTGCATGCGCGTGGCCGGTGCGTATGGTCGTGCCCTCCCCGGCGCTTGGAGGCTCAAAAATTAATTCTAAAAATATAGGGATGATCCTGAGGTTGTGTAGATCATTTTGGTATATTCACACACCTCATTTGAGCAATGTATGAGAAGTTTTTACCTAGTTTCGTTTATGTGCTTTAAAATAATGTTGTTATAGTTGTTTCTCACATAGGCGAGACCTATCCGGAGGACGAGCGTAGCCAGGCTAGGCACGGGGGCTACGATCCATCTACTTATCCGTGAGTGGGCTTTTGTTTTCTGTATATACCTATATACTACGTATTTTTCCCAGAATATGCATTTTAAATGCTTTTATAAATGAATTGCCATGCCAATGCATATGCATACTTTGAATATACATTGTGAATTGTATGCGCATGATTGTTGGTGCTGTGGTGCACAGGTAAGTTTCATGTAAGATTATGTGTGGTTAATTAGAAGTTGAGTTATGAAAAGTATGATGAGATGCATTGAGAGCTCATTAACCTGCACCCCGGTGTTAGTGCTCCCGCCCAGGGTTAGGGGCATAGTCTTTCACGTGATGTTCACCTCCCGCACCACACGCTCATCTTGGATCCAAGTTAGGTGCACAGTCCTGTCGTATAGACCACTTTCAGTGGGTTCGACTCGTAGGTGACCCGCGATTATTCGCACAGTCTTCACGTGATTGTAGCACTAGAGCGTATTATTACACCCAGTCCTGTCATATAGACCACTATAAGTGGGTTCGACTTATGTGCATACATGATTTATGAGCTAGATATCAGCTGATGAGCAGTTACAGTTATTATTGCCTCTGAATTACTTACCTGATGATTTAGTAGCATGGCATGGAATATTCTCAATTTGTTGGCTTATTCATGATTTGATTACGTATTTTGACGATGATGATTTCAGTTGAGTTATAGTATGTGTATATACTATTTTCTGGGAAAGTATACAGGTTTTACGGCGAGGGGATATAAAGATTGTTTTTGAAATGGTTTTTGAAAAGCATTGTTTTTGCCCACTCACGCTTTTGTTTTGCGCCCCTCCAGGTTCTAGGTAGCTTTTATTGGTGGCATCCGAGGCTGCAGCTGCGATTCTGACAGACTATCACTCAAGTAGGACCCCCATGGGTGTTTTTATTTAAGTACTCCTTATGTTCGACTGCACCTAGACAATTATGCTCTGATTGTGTACTAACACTTCTTGAATTTGGTTTTATTTATTCGTATCTCTTCTTATTAATGCTTCCGCACTGTGTACATGGCTACGTCAGCTTCACGTGACGGCCAACATGCCTTGATCTCAGTCGGGGTGTGTCATTGAGCTTATGACACATATTAATTTTGTTGGAGTTATGAGGGTTGGTTTTTATTGACAGGCCTAAAGCATTAAGGGTATGACTAGTATTTTAAAACATTATTTTCATGTTTTTGGGCTGGGCTTTAGCTGTTTTTATGTTTTTGTCTCTCATTGACATGTTTAAAAACTAGTGGAGTTTCTTGAGATATAGTGAAATTTGTTGTCTTGTTATAAACTTCTTATTTAAGTGTGATTGTGTAAATCCTAGATTAGATTTGATTCTAGTTATTCTTCCCTACCAGGACTTGTATTCCTTGGAGGAGAAGGATTTCTTATCTTCCTTATTACTATAAATAAAGGCACTGCGTATGGGGATAACACATCCTCTACACAACCCTACAAACACACATCTCTCTATATTTTCTCTGTGCAGCCGGCCCCCTCTCCCTGTCAGTTAAATATAGGCCACAACACATTATCAGCACGCTCATACCGCTGTGCTTAGGAATCTGACGTGGAAGTTTTCTGTATCAAACCAGTTCATTTATATCATCACGCTATTAGGTTCTTTCAAAACAACGGTTTTTATCTCGATATTTTTGCAGCCCTGGTAGCATGAACATTCACCATAATGCATGACCCAACTTTACATTTTTCGAATTTTAGATTCTACATAAATTATGTATGCATTATATCTATAATTATTGCATTATGTGAATTGATATTGCATGAATTACATCATATATTTGTCCATACATTAAACTATATGTTGAATATGCATCATCTTTCATTAATTTTATAATCTGGAGACCCGAGATGAGAAACCCAATCCTAGAGCCACGACTCCAGGCCCAAACCTTAAACCCGATGCCCAAACGGCATTGCATCTCTTGTACTATCTAGCAGCATGGCCTGCAGTCATGCCCATCCACCACGGCTACCCTTCCAGATAACCTGAAGTTGTCATCGACGAGTCTTGACCGAGATTCGTTTAAATATCATTAGTTTTTCTCAAAATCCCGATTTAATTTTTAGGGTTCTTAAAAACAATGTTGAGAGTTTTTACTTTCTGTTCAAACTTTTGGGTTACCGTTGAACCACGACCTTCACCGTAATTTTTTGCACCATGACACGACTGCCTGAAGTGGTGGCGCCGGTTTTCTTTTCCTGCGAGCTCACCTAGCTCACGCTGGGGTGTTTGGATCAAAAACCCAAGCCCACTTGGGCTTGGTCTGCCTCTTGGCAAACACTAGCCCTTTGGACTTTGGTGCTTCTCTCGGCCCAACACCAGCCTATTGGCTACGGTATTCCCACCGCACTCGATCCCAGCCACTGTGCTGGTGTATCCGTGTCTGTATTACACACGAGTGGAGCCCTTATTTGGGCCATAGCATTTGTACCTACATTTGTAGCCCACGTTTGTGCATATGTGATTCTTACTCAAAACCCGAACCGCGAATAACACCAGCCCAATTGGGCTTTGGTGTCTCTGTGTCCCCACCGCAACAAAACCCAGCCCTTGTAGGGCTCTCTGAGTTCCCTACACCCAAGCGCACCAGATCCTAGCCTGTAGTTAGTGATTTGGTGCACCTGGCCTGCGACGCACTCAATCGCACCCCTGGGGAACACATACGCTGCAAAGCAGCGGATCCGTACCTATTTGTCATGGGCTTACAACCCAACCATGCCCAACCCAGCCCAATTTTTGGGCCTAGGCTGCATATTTTAAATTACTCAACCCACCCGGGGGCTTTGGCCCATTACTTTGGACCCCAAGTTTAAAGCTTTGGCCCATTATTTTGGGCTCCAAGTTTAAGTGCCTATTTTCTTTCGGCCCTATGGGTTTATAATTTTTTCACCCATCATTTAATTTTGGCTCGAAGTCCAAATAATTAATTCAATTATTATCAAGACCTGAAGATTTGTTTGCATATTTTCTTGTTGCATATTTCTGTATATATATATATATGTCTGCATGAACATATGAACTTGAAGTTCATAATTGTTTTGAAACGTGAAGTTTCTAGAAACATGCCTTGTTTGAAAACCTGAAGTTTTCCTTCAAAACATCAAAACCCGAAGTTGTTTTTTCATGTAAATTTAAACCAATACATGTTTATTAGAACCTGAATGTTCTACTCTTATGTGAATGGATTGATTTTTTCTCCATCACATTAACCACATCTTGTCTATTTATTTTGTGATAGGAACATGTCAAATTTGAACAAACTCGACTTCACCGTTTTAGAGGTTTCTGGAAGAAACTACCTCATGTGGGTCCAAGATGTGAAGTTCCACCTCACTGCAAAGAATTTGCGTCCCAGCATTGAAGATGAGACGACCAACCCGGTTGGCGAAGCTGAGAAAGCCACTGCCATGATCTTCATCCGAAGTCACATTCATGATGCACTGCAAACCGAGTACCTTGCTGAGGAAGATCCACAAGCACTACGGGTTTCTTTGGCTGATCGCTTTGATCACCAAAATGATATCTTCTTGCCTAAAGCAAGACATGACTGACAGCATTTGCGCTTCCAAGACTTTAAGTCTGTGAATGAATATAATTCTGAAGTTTGTTGAATCCGATCACTTCTTAAGTTTTGTAACGAGACCTTGACCGAAGAGGATCTCCTGGAGAATACCTATTCGACCTTCTCTGCTACTAATATTGTCCTGCAGCAATAATATAGGGCTAAAAAGTTCACTAAGTTTTCAGATTCGATCTCTGTTTTATTTCTCTCTCAAAAGCAGAATCAGCTATTGATGAAAAATCATTAAGCTCAACCTATTGGGGCGATTTATATGCCTGAAGCACATTATAGCATAAACCAATGCTCAAAAGGCCAACATAAGTGTGTAAGGGGCGGCCAGAAGCTACCTCGTCAAGGTCAACAGAGCCAAGGCAAAACCTAAAGGAGGAAACCGAGCCCAGAAGCACCCTAACCTCGCTCCCAAGGCCTCAAACTTCAAGAATAAAGGCAAAGCACCTGAAACATGGATGCAGACATGTGCTATCGCTATGGTTCAAAAGATCATTGGTCTTGTGTTTGCCTGAGCTCCCCAGAAGGTTGTAGCTGAATATCATTCTCGTCGTAAGAAGTTTGAATCAAACTTTGTGCAAGTGGAAGAACTGGAGAGTACCAAGATGGAGGTTTCTGACTTTCAGGAGGATACTAACCTTATGGAAGATTAGAATCTTAGACATGAACTATTTTGAGTTGAATTTAGAACCCTAGGGAGCGAATTTCACCTAGTGGCTGAACCCTCCTTGTTTTTTGTTTAATTTTGAACAATTTCCTTTATGTTTGGATATTTATTTTTGGATATTAAGTTTTTATTAATTACCATGCTTGAATACTTAAATTATTTTGAATGGATATTTATTTTTAGAACTTTTATTCATGTGACCGATTCAAATTCATTTTTATTTCTAGGTATGACTAGTGAAACGTTAGTTATATGGTAGATAGTGCAACCATGTACATCGTTTTGCGTGAACGTATCTATTTCAATAACTTAATACCTAAGAATGCACCTCGGACAACCCTCTCAGACCCATCCAACCTGATCGAAAGATACGGTAAGGCACGTATAATGTTGTCCAATGGTACAATCTTGACCATTTATGAAGCACTTTATTCTCTGCATTTGAGAAGAACGATGCTGAGTTTCAAGGATATTAGAGATAATAATTACCATGCTGAAACGTATGTAGAAAACAGAGTTGAATTTCTATGCATCACTTTCTATGAATATGGCCAGAAGTGTATTCTAGAGAAGATGAAGCGTATCCTGAGTGGTCTGTATACTACGACCATACGCCCTATAGAAAGCAACAATGTGGTTGGCCCTACCTCTGGGACCGCACAAGAAATTACACTTTGGCATGATCGTTTAAGACACCCTGGACGAACAGCGATGTGCCGTATCCTCAAATCATCACATGAGCCTCCATTAACCCGAAGTTTATGTTCAATTCAAGGAATTGCATGTCAAACCTGCTCTATGGGAAAGCTTATTATTAAGCCTTCTTATGACAAGATTTGTTCAAATCCTCATATTTTTCTACAAAGGATTCAAGGGGACATTTGTGGACCGATTCACCCTTTATGCGGACCATTTAGATATTTTATGGTTTTGGTTGATGCTTCCACACATTGGTCACAAGTGTGTTTGTTGTCCATAAAGAACGTTGCATTCTCCAAACTATTGGCTTAGGTTATCAAGCTTGACTCACCACCCTAATGATGCGATCAAATCTATTCGATTGGATAATGCTAGAGAAGTCACATCTAAAACTTTTGATGACTATTGCATGTCGGTTGGGGTTGAAGTTGAACATCTAGTACCTCATGTTCACACCCAAAATGGCCTGGCAGAGGCATTCATTAAGCACTTACAAATGATTGCTTGGGGCCATGCAATATTGCACACAACCATATTGGTCGCCTAAGGCCTGTTGCAACCTAACCATATAGCGCCCTTCAGTTGGTTACCGGATACGAACCCGACATATCGCATCTGCGCATTTTTGGTTGTGCGGTCTATGTGCCAATTTCGCCGCCCTTACGTACAAAATTGGGTCCTTAGCGAAGGATGGGAATCTATGTCAGATATGATTCTCCTTCAATTATTCATTACTTAGAACCTTTGACAGGCGATTTGTTTACCGCTCGTTTAGCTAATTGTCACTTCAGTCTTCCCGTCAATAGGGGGAGATAAAAACGTCAACGTTCTCTGAAGAATGATGTGAATTATCGTGGATGACTCCCACTTTTGTCTCATTTAGATCCCTGCACCCCTCCGTCTGAGACTGAAGTGCATTGCATATTGGATATTCAAAGCGTAGCTCAAAGCATGCCAGATGCTTTCACCGATCTAGCGTGAGTGACAAGATCACATATTCTAGCTGTGAATGTGTCTGCAAAGATGGATGTACCAAATGTACGACGATTTCCCTCCTAGAGGCTCAGGACACCACTTTGGCCGATCCACGTATATTAGTAGCCAGCCAATCATTTGCCTCTACACACAAGCGTGGCAGACCACTTGGTTCAAAGGATTCACACCCCCAAAAGAGGAAACCCACGATACAAGCCCCTGAAAAGCCTACTGTGAATCTAACTATCGTTTACTCATTATATCCAACTCATGAGGAAATTCTAGATTATGGAAGCGTTCTTAAAGAGACGAATCCACTTCCCGAAAATCGTGAGATTTCGATCCATTATGCTAGCTTGGATGATGTTGGGTGTAGAAATGAGATAAAACGATGACATTGAACCCCGTTCTGTTGAAGAATGTCGACGTAGAACTGATTGGTTAAACTAGAAACAAGTAATTCAAGTTGAACTCGACTTGCTTGCGAAACGTGTGTTTGGACCTGTAGCTCCTACTCCTCCACATGTGAAGTCCGTTGGCTACAAATAAGTTTTCGTTTGGAAGCGTAATGAGAATAACGAAATTATGCATTACAAACCTCGTCTTGTTGTGCAAGGCTTCTCATAATGCCTCGGGATTGACTATGACAAAACTTATTCACCCGTTATGGATGTGATTACTTTTCGCTACCTTATCAGTTTGGTAGTTTCCGAAAAAACTGAGTATGCAACTTATGGACGTAGTAACTGCGTATCTCTATGGGGATCTTGACACAAAAATCTCTATGAAAGTTCCTGAAGGACTTACATTGACTGGATCAAATATTTCCAAACCCCGGAACATGCTCTCAATTCGGCCGAGGCGTTCACTCTACGGTTTGAAGCAATCCAGAATAATGTGGTATAACCGTCTGAGTGAGTATTTGACTAGTCAGGGATTTGTGAACAACAAACTATGCCCATGTGTGTTTATTAAGAAATCACATTCTGATTTTATGATTGTTGCAGTATATGTCGATGACATGAATCTCTTAGAACTCCTGAAGAGCTCGCGAGAACTGTCGCACACCTGAAGTCGGAATTTGAGATGAAAGATCTAGGAAAGACTCGATATTATCTCGGTCTTGAGATAGAGCACCATTCAAATGGAATCTTAGTACATCAACCGAACTACACCCAGATGGTGCTTGCGCCGCTTTAACGAGGATAAAGCGAAGCCTTCAAGTACTCCTAAGGTCGTTTAGTCGCTATATGCAAAACGAGATCCGTTCCGTCCTGAAAGAGGATAATGAAGAGATTTTGGAGCCTGAAGTTCCTTATCTAAGTGCTATAAGCGCTTTATTGTACTTAACTCAAAGCACTAGACCTCACATCTCCTTCGTTGTTAATCTTTTGGCAAGATACATTAATGCACCAACACGCAAACACTGGACTGGTGTTAAAGACATCTTCCGCTACCTTAGGGGTACCACGGATTTAGACTTGTTATATCCCTACAGATCCTCGAGTGATGACGCACACACCTTATCTCGAGTCGATTCTCGCCTTATTGGTTATGTCGACGCATGATACTTATCTGATCCGCACAAGGTGCATTTTCAAACGGGTTATGTCTTTACCGGTGGAGGCACCGCAATCTCTTGGAGGTCAACTAAACAGACCTTAGTTACCACTTTATCTAACCATGCTGAAATTCTCGCCCTACACAAAGCAACTTGGGAATGCTTTTGGCTGAGAGCAGTTATGGGCCATATTCGAAGCTTATGCAATCTTTACCCTTCGTTGACATCCTGATGACGATCTATGAAGACAAAGCAGCATGCATTGAACAAATCCAAAAAGGTTACATCAAAGGAGACAACACCAAGCACATTGCGCTGAAGTTCTTCTTCTCACATTAACAACAAGAGCATCAGAATATTGAAGTCACGTAAATCTATTCACAAGACAATTTGGCCAACCTCTTCACCAAATCACTACCGAATACGACGTTTCAGAAGCTTGTTCAAGGAATTGGTACGCGTAAACTTTCTGAGTTGTAACATTGTTAGTTCTCTTTGGAATTGTGTCAAACTCAGAGGGAGTATCCTGAAGTATACTTGCTTGATCTTAATGTACTATTTTTCCCTATGATTAAAAGCATTTTTCCCACTGGGTTTTTGCTACCTAACGTGGTTTTGACGAGGCACCCACCTTGGGTTGATCATATCCTTGATAATGTCCCATAGACGTTTCATCTGACTTTGCATTACTCACGCATTTTTCCTTAGACTATGGATTTTGTCCCTACTCGGGTTTTTACCATAGCCATAGGGTTTTTTGTGGCACTTAGTTCCTTATGCAAGTTCCTACCATATTTAGACTAGCGTGTTCCAAGAATCAGTGCCGACGAGTCGACTTCCTCAACTACTACATGATGCCAAATCTACTTGAGTATTTACACACTGAAGGGGGAGTGTTATAAACTTCTTATTTAAGTGTGATTATATAAATCCTAGATTAGATTTGATTCTAGTTATTCTCCCCTATTAGGACTTGTATTCCTTGGAGGAAAAGGATTTCTTTTCTCCCTTATTACTATAAATAAAGGCACTACGTAGGGGGAATAACACATCATCTACACAACCCTACAAACAAATCTTTTTCTCTATATTTTCTCTGTGCCGCCGGCCCCCTGTCCATGTGAGTTAAATATAGACCACAACATGTCTCTAAATAAAGCTCCCTTAGTTATTCGAATTAATATGCCAAAAAAACCCAACAGGTGTTCCATTTGAAACTGATAACATTTAGTTAATCCACGTCCAATTAATCCAAGGTAAATTGGATTTTGAATTTTCAAGTGTAATCAAATCCGACTTGGTATATCTGATTACTGTTTGGGTTAATATTTGAACTTTGGGCCTAAAGGAATGAAGGCCCAAAAGGACTAAAGTGATAAGACTCACCCGAGGCCCAGCGCCAAGCCCAGACCAACCATCTCAGGACAATGTGGCGGCTTCTCATTAATGCATAGGCTATGTGCCTATACTTTAATGAGACAAGTGATGGAGACTAACGCATAAGTAGCCAAAAGTACTTTTCAGTGGAAATGCAAGTAAAATACTGATGAGTTACTACCCTCCAGTTGCTTTCGGGCAAGAATAAAGCTACAAGCAGTCAGGTTAATTCGCCTATAAAAGGAGGAAGATGCCCCATAGACAGGACATCCAACCAATCAAACAAACAAACATACAACTTGCCTCTCAGTCAAGCAAATACCCAAAAAGTTGTGCTTTATCTAGACTATGTACCCTTTTAGCCATAGATTCCCCTTAGAAAGACATCTTTTGTCTAGTGTAAAAGCTCTGCTACTTTCTCTAAATGCTATAGTATCGATTCCCTCGTGTAAACTTGTTTACCACTCACCCATTTTTAGCACACAAGCCTTTGTAACTGCAAAGAGAATAGATCGCAAGACGTTTAAACCTTACCCGACAAGGTGAAATCTTGCCCGACTCTCTTTGTCTTGTTTTTCAATTAGTAGATCTGGTGTCATGATGTATTCCATAGTATATATTCAAGTCATTTCCAATCTCTTGATGATTTAAGGTTCCATCAGTGCTCAGATCTGGTTCATTTAGTGGTTTTTATTGTCATAAGAAGACTAAATGAGAATTAAATTGATGACTTAATCAGATCTAGACCTCCACGCTTTAAGCATATAAGATAATGAATTAAAAGTCAGTGATCTCAAGGCATAGAAAAGAACTTAATGTGGACTTAACCCATCCACGACAATCCTTTTATAACAAGAAGTCAGAATAACTTGGGGCGCAAATAATCGGCTTAAACACACTTGTTCTACATCTGCCATACTGAGATGGCAGTGGCACGTCTTAGAACTTAGTTAGTTTTGATTGCGAGCCTCAAGACCTACACCTAAGGACCCACAAAGGCACCTTTCAGAACTAACTCTGCACTCCTCTCGCAGACTCTCAACAAGCGGGAGCCGACGACCAACCAAAGTGCCAACTCCTCGGGAAGTTGTGTGCTCGAGCCAGGGACCCTTCCCAACAAAATTCCTGCCCGAACAATTACCATGAGATTTGATCCGATTTAATAACAATAAAAATTATACAAGTATGCAAATCTTTCATCAAATCTAATCCAATGAGCAATGACACATTTTAATTGATCCAAATGTCAAATAGAATTTTTACTTTGGAATATTTCATTCATTAGTGGGGCAATATTACAATCATATGAAGAATATATATGATCTCAAGAGAAGGGTATTTGCAAGCAAAGATTTGAAAATACCAAATAATAATCGTAAATGTTACAAATATCTGAAAGAGAAGGAATATCCACAAAAATCAATGCACGCAAAATCATGTGAGAGAAAAACTCTCAAAACAATTAATTGTGGGATAAAAGAACCTCATTCTACTAACTAGACACTATAGAAAAAGACATTGCAACTCCAAATAACCTGATAAACCTAAAATATCGATTAATATAGAATCCAAGAAGCTCAAACAGTGCACCTCTACTATAATGGTATAGACGACCTCACAACGACCAAACTTGCATATAGTGAGACCAAACTCGCCTGAAGCGAGACTACAAATCACACAGACAGAGTTCCTATTGAGTTTCAGTAACTATTGCAAACACAAATTAAAGTCAACAAGATCAACTATTCTGCTCCACCTCCACAACAACCTTGCACTAATCACTGGTCATCATCGACAAGTTCACCACTATACGAGAGATCGACAACAATCTTGCACTAATCAAAAGGTGAATCCACCACAAATTTGACAAGTTAAGAATGCCTAACAATAGATCCAGTCAAGGAAGACATATCCACCATTGAGCCAAACCAGATGAGATAAATCCAATGAAAATAAACAAATAGAACTTGTCAAGGCAGGAAAACGACTAGGACAATTAAGCATTTGTGTTAAAATTCCAAGGAAGCCCCCAATGGCTGCAAGGAATGGACTATCTTGGGGATTAGGGTCTTCTACTTCAACCTATTACGCTCCAGGTTTAGCCTCCCCCGCTACCCTAGTATAAATTAAAGTATAATATCGCTTGTATTATTTTTATTTTATTTTATTATAAATTAAACATAGTTTTATCATTTGACTTAAATTATTCATAATTTGTTCCAATTTATATGTCTATATGGAAGAAGGTAAAAAAGTGAAACTCATCATAACTGGTAATCAAACTTAAAATCTCTCACAAAATCGTAGTACTAAGTAAAAACTAGAAGTTAATTACCTAGCAAAATTTCTAGGTCAATTATTATGCATACACCAAAATTTCCTAGCACGTAGTGAGTGCAGCTAGGTTGGGCTCCCTAGAGGCTATAGCCATCGTTATTGTTACTAACGACACCTCCATTTAGATAAGCCAGTGGACACTTAAAAGAATGGAGAGTAGAGGAGACCAGTGAGGGTTAGATGCCTTAAACCTTAAATAGGTCATTTGCTAGGATGAGTGGGATTGACTTTAGTGATCATTTTAGAGTCATAAGGTGGTGAACCTTCTTTCTCTACTTATTAGTCTACTAATCAAGCATTGTTAATCGCATCATATGTAACTCCACCAACAATATTTACCTAAAAAATAATTAAACCCTAACAGGTTAACATACGAAAACTCCAAATTAAGATATGAAAATGTAGGGACTGAGAGTTGGTGGAGAAAAAGGTTTATCGACACGCTTTCCCTGGAACCCACTAAACCAAAGGGAATGTTTGAGAGGTCCCATTTTACGTACCCTAAAATCAAAATTTAGAAGAGAGGAGGGGTGGCCTTTATGGGGATTTCCTTTTGATTTTATCAATGTTTTTTTATAGAAAGGCATGCAAGTTATGATGATCTTTCATGGAAGGAGTCTTCTAAAACTGATCAGCGGCCGGCCGTGTGTTTCAACAAATTGATTAGGTTTGCTTTCGGTTGAGGCAGGTACTTAATTAAAATTGTGAATCTTTATAGTTTATTGCTTATTAGTTTAGTGGTGGTGTGTGACTTGTGTCTAAGAAACCCTAAAGTAAGAACATAAAATACTGGGTAAAAGAATGTGTATTGGGTCTACCACCACTTGTACTAGTGCCTAGATCGGTTCTAATACTTTAATAATTGAATTGGATCTTATTAGTGAGTCTGATTGTTAATAGAATAAGTATTCATATAACAATTAAATTTAGGATTTATATCATAAATGGTCTCTGAAATTGACCTACACTATCAAAATAGTTTTTGAAATTAAAAATCGATCAATGTAGTCCCTAAAAATATGTGTCACAAATTATTATGATCTTTCTGCCATAATTATGTCAAAAATTATGTTATGTGCTAATGTGGCACATAAATGGGAACACGAGATGTAAGAGTTTTTATCACAAATGATCCTTGAAATTGACCCAAGCGATCAAGATGGTCCTTGAAATTGAACATCGATTAACGTAGCCCCTGAAAATAGGTGTCGCAAATCGATGTAGGTCATTCCATCACAATTGTGTCAAAAATTCTGTTATGTTTTGATGTGGGTTTAATAATTAATTAAAAAAGTTGTCAAAACACCTTTTTGCACAGTGAGATTATCTCAAGGCAAAGCTTACCGTTCTCCGTGTCACCAAAATCACCGGGGGAGCACCCAACAAGCTCTCCAAGATTAAAGTTGTTAGGTTGTCGATCGCTTAAATGTTGACGGTGGAGTCACAAAAGTCGTCACCAATCCAAGCCGTTACCAAAGGTGGTCTCAATCTTTGGTCAATTTGATGAAGGGTGTAAAGATGGGTGTCTTGAGAATTTTTTTTTTTCTAGAGAAGAGATGGTGAAGGCTACCATAGATAGAGGTAGAGGAGTATGGGTTGGGATCGAAGGTGATTGCGGGGCTGAGTTTCTTGGTTGACAACTTTTTTAATTAATTGTTAAATTATTAGACCTATTTCTAATTTATTTTTTATTTAGTTGGACTTCTGGATCCATTGTGCCACATCAGTACATAATAAAATTTTTGACAAAATTACGATGGAAGGACCACATTGATTTGAGACATCTATTTTAGGACTATATTGATCAATTTTCAATTTCAGGGACCATCTTGATAGTGTGGGTCAATTTCAAGAATCATTTGTGATAAAAATAAAAACTTGTGAGACCTATTTATGTGCCACATGAGCACATAATAGAATTTTTGAAAAAAAATTGTGATGAAAGGACCACTTTGATTTGCAACATCTATTTTCAGGGACTACATTGATCGATTTAAATTTTAGGAATAATCTTGATGACATGAATCGATTATAAAAATTGTGATATAAACCCTTAATTTTATTTAAAGGTAAAATTAAAGGTAGGCCTTCATCATTTTAGGTGCCCAATTTGTTCTCTAACGAAATGCTTTCATAGCTGGAAGAATCTCAGTTGTGTATAGATAAGACGTCAACCCTAACACCTCATACCTGCCTTATTCTTGTGCGCTTCGAGAAAAAGCTGTGTGGAGTTGCTCTCACGAGATAGACCAATCCATTTAAAGCATAGTATATGTGTTTAAGAAATAATATTGATTATGGATACATTCATGTCGGCATTGTTAGGTAACAAAAACAACCTTAAATAATTTTTTATAGAAAGATTTTAGTGCATAATGCTAATGAGTATTATTACGTGACAAAAATAACTTTAAACAAATATTTATAGAGAGAGAGCTTAGTAAACTATTCAGTATCATCATGTAACAAAAATAATTCCGAATAAGTATTTATAAGAGAGAGAGAGAGAGAAAGAGAGTTGAGTAAATTATGCAGCATTATCACGTAACAAAATCAACTTCAAACAAATATTAAGAGAGAAGTTTTAATTCAATCTAGTTCATAGACAAAAAGGGAAAGCGCAAGTGCGCAACTGATACACTAGTACATTAACTAGATCAACAAGCCTATAAAATAATACAACAAGTGCATTATCAAATGCATGTCCTGGACTTGATAGAAGAATGCATGAATGCATGTCACGTTTCCAAGAGCCTTGCATTCATTTGTTCTTCTATATCCCCTACTCGATATCAAGTACTGGATTTACAAAACCCTCTTGTAGAAAGCCAATCCAAAATAAGAAAAGAGAGGAATACATACATACATACATACATACATACATACATACATATTAACAAATTAGAAACCACATTTTATCGTATCTGTTAGTTCTGAACAACTTCAAATAAGTAACCCAACTTTTAAAGGGCAAAAAATAAAAATAAAAAAGGAAGAAACTAAAAGTGAACATACACTTTCTTTCTTGTCTTTGTTTCTCCCTCATCCGATCCTTCACTTATTTAATCATCACCACGAGCCTCCACCTAGTAAACCATTCCAATACCCTGTTGGGTTTCCTTGCCCCTTGTTCTGATGATGATCAAGTACTTCATGATGACCTGCAGTGCTTGAAATCTGTTTCAAGTGATGATCCCCAAATGGAAACAATATCCTTCCACCATTAACATTCTCATGATCATCCCCTTCATACCTATTTCCAAGCCCATCAATACAAAAACCAAGGCTTGTTGGTTTGAATTCTTGCAGGGAGAACCCTGCTGATGATGGTGGATAGAGTACTGTATTTGAACGATGATCAGACATATTCTGGGTTGGCATGAATGAATTCACACCTCTAGAAGCAATGCCAGTCCTAATATGCTCCATAGCTGAAAGATTAGGAGCTGATGAGGAATTGGTACTATTATTGTTTCCCATTGTAGTACCATGGTAATGTGCATCTATAGAATCAAAGGCCAGGTTAAGATCTTGGCCTTCATGGGTAACCCTAGGGTTTTGGTGAGATGATGAAAGTGTGAAAGGGTTGTTGGTGGGTTAAGATCAGGAATAGTAATCTTTGACGATACTGAAGCCGATGAGGATGTGGATTTCTTGTTCTTCCTTGAACCTCCTCCAACTGGGACATTTCTGAGAGTTCCACCTTCAGTCCAATACCTTCTGCATGTCTTGCAAAAGTACCTTGGTTGAGTGAGGCTGTAGTTGTTGTAGTAACAAAACTTGGTGTTGGTTGAACTGCACCTTGGACAATTCAATTGCTCTTGAGGTCTTGCCCTTTTCTCCAACACTGACCTTGTGCATCCATTGGATCCCATCTCATGATCTTCCATGGGCTTCTCAAGTTCTCCACTTCCCTAATTACAATTAATTGACAACCTCCCAATATTAAGAGAGTGAAATCAAAATTAAGAGTCCTAATTCATTTTAATGAAAATTAAGCAAAACGAACAATATATCCTACAGATGCACACGGATCTAGAAATCTAAATAAACAGGGAGATAGATCATCATAACAAGTAACTGCCTAGCTACCTCAGCTTTTTTAGTACTTAATTGGGGGAGAATCATATTGAAAAAATAAATCAAAATTAAAGACAAAAACTACAAATAATAGGAACAAGTAATGCCTTTTTCAATCCCTTTATCAATTATCACATGTGAAGGAAGAAAAAAGTTGAGCTTTCATGTATAAAGAACAAAATAACCTTTTATCTTTGGATAAAGAAATCCATGTATCATAAAACTTTCAGTTGCCTTGATGAACATCATCTCATATAGCTAGAAGTATGAAATAACCTTTTATCTTTGGATTAAAGATATCCAAATACCCCACACAGTAATTATACATATGTTTCAAACACTTTGGAGCTTGATCTATCTTTCTAACCAAGATTCATAAAATTTGGCTCGTAGAACTAATGCACATTAAAGAAAGGAAAAAGAATACATGAGAAGAAAAATTATAAATCCCCCCACCTGCAGCCATTGAGCAGTATCCATGAATTCAGAAGAGAAAAGGAAAGAAAGGAAGCTGATGACTTCACAGAGAAAAAGAGAGGGAGAAAGTGTTAACCTTCTTTGTCTGCAGCTGCTCTAAGCGGAACAAAGAATGTTTTGGATTGTCTTTTAGATTTTGTGTGCGCTTATTGCTTTATGCATTGGCTTACTTTATGATTGATGATGAAAGGAAAAATAAAGAAATGTCTTTATTTTGTCTATAACCCCAAAAATGTCACTGCATTAGTGCTGTTAATTGTATTATTTTATGTGAGATTTTTGTCTGTTTTTGCTTAGAAAATTCATTTTTATTCATCTTTTGTGGAATCATTAGTGTATGTAGTGATGGTGGTGAGTGGGTTTCTCTTTATTGACCTCATAATGCGAAAGTCTTGATTCTTGTTCTTCATTGTCACCCTCGCTTTTAGATGTTTTCTAAGGACCATACATGAACATGGATTAATGGTTCTTTTCGTTCATCGAAAGTATTGTAATTAAATTTCTGATAGTATCCTCGGTATGCTCAATTAAATGGGAAATGTTAGAGAAATCAAATTTTTAAACTAAATTTTGTAAATTGTATGACGTGGTTGTTGATGATTGAATTTTTATTTAAGTGCCGATTAATGTGTTTATTTTCTATTAGTGACACATCATATGATTTACAAATGGGGTGTGCTATCCACACACTCAATTTTACTTCTCACACACCCTTTGATAATTTCTGTCCGTTGATCTTCTTCAATTCATCTGATCCGACGATCGAAAATTAAAAAGGTGTGTGAGAAGTAAAATGGGGTGTGTGGATATCACACCCTTTTACAAATTTGGTCTAAAAAATTGGTGTATCAACACATGTGGTTTCATCTCTATTACAGAGATAGTTCGTACAAATATGGTATACAAACGGGGTAAGAATAGCATTCGTGTCAAGATAATGTTAGGAGATCAAATTTCTAAACCAAATTTTGTAAACCTAATGATGTGGATGTTAATGATTGAATTATTACTTAAGTGTTGTTAACGTGTTTATTTCTTATCAGTCACTTAATTTGTAAATTTAGTTTAAAAATTTAATCCCCTAGCAGTATATATATATATATAGAGAGAGAGAGAGAGAGAGAGAGAGAGGTATTTGTTGATTTGCCCCCTGAACTTGAATGTAGCTGTCAATTTCTCCCCTGAACTTTAATTTTAGCCAATTACCCCCTTAAACTTTTTAAATTAGTCAATTTTCCCCTTGAACTTTTATTTTAGCCAATTACCCTCATGAACTTTTATAAATAGCCAATTCCCCCCCTTTGGCATTAGATTTTAAAAACTTTCATTCAATTTTTCATTCATCCAATTTTTCATCCTTTTTGCTCTCATATAGTTGTCATGTGTTGTTTCCGTGATCAAGATGGATGGAAAATTGGATGTAAACTTTTAAAATCTAAAGCAGGAGGGAAATTGGCTATTTATAAAAGTTCAGGGGTAATTGGCTAAAATTAAAGTTCAAGGGGGAAATTGGCTAACTATAAAAGTTTAAGGAGGTAATCGGCTAAAATTAAAGTTCATGAGGGAAACTGGCAGCTCCATACAAGTTTAGGGAGTAAATTGACAAATATCCTATATATATATATATATGTGTGTGTGTGTGTCAAGATTTTAGTCATACAGTCCGGAGGAATAATTACCTACCATGAATGCAGTACTAGTAATTTAGATGATTGAGTCGAGTCTTCTCAACCTTTTTCTGAAGTGTGTGTATATATCTATATAATTTACCGAGATTGAGCTACTTTAATTATCCTTCTCAAAAACAGCAAAGTAACAAATTTTCTTCTTCTTTTTTAACAAAGCATCTTCAAAGATTGGCTCATGTTGAGGTACTTTAATTTAGCAGCTTTAATTAGCCTATTCATATTTTTGAGCAGTACTATTGTTTTTCTCGTTTCTTTTTGGTATGTCATAAAGATATACTAATTTGATAGAAGTATGGGACGAGTTTAAAGGCATAATCATATTATTAGAACCCTAATTGATTAATGATATTAGTAATTAGTTCAAGGAAACCTAGTGTGTGTGTGTGTATATATATATATGTATGTATGTATGTATGTATGTATAGATCTGATGGAGGCTCGGACCAATCCAGATTCTCATTACAAAGACAAAAGTTTTTTTTTTTAGTACAATGATGTATTTTACACTAAGAGAGGGGGAAGTTCGGATAAGCCACATAATAGGCAACCTAGTTTGGTATCGAATTCACCATCTACAAGATTCGAACCTAAGACCTCTCACTTACAAATGAAGAGGAATATCATCGTATTGAGTGGCTACATAGACAAAAGTTAATATCTGTCGTATAAATTGAAAGAATAAAATCATTTAAACATCTATTAATTAAGTCGATTTAGTGGTGCTAAAAAACCCTAGCATGCATGAAGTTGTTTGAAACACTAGCTGAAGTAGCATTAGAGTGAGATGTATGAGAAGTGGTGCTAATAAACGTGCATATTCTCATTAGAAATAAGAAACAATTAGTCATAGTTGAGTAAAGTAAATTAATTATGAACTTCCTTAGCTAAACAGATAATTATCTACTTTGGAGACTAATTAAATGGAAAATGAAAATTTGAAAAAGGAGGAAGTGAGAGATTAGTAGGAGAGCCGACAATAAGCGACAAAAGGAAGAATGGGCGGGACCCAAATAATGCGCGGTAGAAAAGAAAAGAGATGGAAAGAGAGAAAGCGGAGGAGATAATAATAGAGAGTAATAAGTCTTAGTGTGGGTGTTGGGATGTCTTTTATGTGATGGTGACATCCAGTGGCATGCTTGATGATATTGAATCTGTTCGAAACAGCCAAACCCAAAGGACTCAAATTCCCACTGCCTCTTTCTATTTCAGAGTTGCAGGCTTGCAGATGGCCAGATTGCCACAGATTGGGCGTTCTCTTCAGTCTTTTCCTTCCTACCAAGTCCAATCCAACCCAACCAAAGTCAATATCCCACTGCCTCAACTAGGGTTGGTATAATGTGTGTTCTATTAGATTAATTCTATTGAAACTAATATACTTGTCCAAGTGGCACTACTGATGGTGCAATACAAATGATTGTTATGTATTCAAATAGTCCATGATTCTCTCTGTTAAATAGTGTCATCGGCTGTAAGAAAGGTCTAGAATCTTTCGTATTATATGCCTCTTTTTAGTTTTTATCTCATAATGGTGAGTTTTTTTTTTATCTCATAGTGGTGTACTGTAATTGTTCATTCATAAAAGAAAGTATAATATTTTTTGCCGGACGATGTTATTCGAATCTATATATCATCGGCACTAGTTGATCAATTAGCAATTGCTTTCAGACGGTAGTCATTAGGTTCATATGCAGGATATAAATAAAGTAGTAAGATCGTATGGTCGTATTTTCTTTGTTGATTTCAACAAAACAATAGCGAGAATCTAAAATTTTAAGATACGTTCATTGTTTAGATTTTTGTTAGAAAGATAATTTGAAATAATTTAGTTCTGATCATAATTAACTACGTACAATATCAATATAGAAAATCTTAAAATATATATAATAATAAAATACGATATGACTAACAATTCAAAGTTTTTTGTCTTTTGAAAAAATATTATATAACTAATGCACTGCGTTGGGGGAGAAAGTTTTACATCTTTACACAAAATTAGTTTATTTTTGTTTACAGAAGACGAAATTAGCTTATTTTTGTTACTCTTTAAACTTGTAGCTCTGAAGTGCAGCGGCAATGCGTCAAGCATAATTATTGTATTGGAAATTATGAGTTAGAACAGTGTTATAGCTAGCATATCCAACATGAACACATTGTTATACCTTTTTAAAGTTTAAAGTTTATCTTTTCTTGTGGAAAATGGATGACACTGATTGATGGGGATCCGGTCACTAACTATTCTAATAAATTTCAAAAAAAAAAAAAGAGAGAAAAAAAAGAAAAAATATAAGAAGATTATATAAATCAACATTTTGATTTTTTTCCCCGTTAATTTGAAAATATCTGTTAGGTACGTAATTCATTTCAAAAAAAATATAAATGTAAGGAAAGCAGTTGATCTTAAGATAATTATGATCAGTACTTTTTGTGCATATGAGTAAGTTTTAAATATAAATTATTATATGATTTAGATGTATTTTATTAATAGTCACAACACACTCGTATTCGCGTAAATGATTTACGTTAGCAAAATTGAATGTTACAATCAATCTTGTAGAAGTTAACAAGACTATTCATGCATGTCTCATCTTTTTGTTCCTTTATTTGTCTGGAATCTCTTAATTGCAGACAGTGGCGAAGCCACGTGAGGGCGAGGAGTGGCGGCTGCCACTCCCCTTGCCGGAAAACACGCTTGGAGCAAAGTATCAGCCCCTCCCCTCGCCGGAAACTGGATTGGTTCAGCCCCTCCCTGTTCCGGTGCACTGGTTGGCTGGTGGCGCGGAAAGGACCGATTTTGATGTTATGAGGCTTCTCGGGGTAGGAATTGTGAAGAAGGTTGGATTGAATTGGCATGTTGGATTGGATTTAGAATTAGGGTTTTGATCGAGGATTGGGGTGTTAAATTGGGGGAATTGGGGGGTTTTGGGGTCGAATTTAGTGGTCCAGAGTATTTGACAGGCTGGAGGGAGAGAACTGAATTGGCGGGCAGCGGTGGTGGTGATGTGGATTCGCGTTGGATTGGCGGTGGATGTGGTGAGATTAATGTTTGATTCTGATCGTGTGGGTAAAGGTTTTCAGATGGTTGAAATGAGGTAGGAGTTTATAGGAAACAGGACGACGCCTACCAAAAACATATATCACACATTGATTAAGTAATTAAACATGGAGATGCATATTGAGTTTTCATCATTAGGAATAATTGGTGATCTTGCAAAGGAGTTCGTGAAGATCAGGAGGTATGCAAGCTATATGTTAATGTATAAATTTCTTACATTAACTTTGATGTTACCGGTTGCAACCGCTTCGGTGGAAAGTTTTTTCTGCTATGAAGATTGTGAAAACACCATTTCGTAACAAATGGGAGATCAATCGTTGAGTGATAGCATGTTATTGTTTGTTTACATTGAGAGAGATGTATTTGCTTTTATTGATAATGAGCCTATTATGCGACGTTTTCATAATATGAAACCTCGTCGGCAACAATTGTAATTTTTTTGTATTGATAAATTATGGAAGACATTAATTACTATATAAAAAGATTTGGTTGTTACTATTCTTTTGAACTTTGCACTCTTTTAACTTCGCCCCTCCCGTCGTCAAATCCTAGCTTCGCCACTGATTGCAGAGCATTAAATATATGTGATATTCTCCTATGAACATATGCATATGGGCTATTGGATTGTCGATCATTGTGTCCTTTGATTTTATGAACTAGAGCTTGTCCAACTGAACGTGTGTGTATATATACTATGTTTATGCTAATTGCCATAGCACACGATTTGCTTGATTTAGCCTTTGTTGTTTAGGTTGAAGATGTTCCTATAGTTAGCGATATATAGGTTGCTTGATTCCAGATCTTTTCTATTAACCATCATGCAAAAGAAGAAGAAGGACAAATCATCCTTTCCTTATTGGATAAAGAAAATAAAGAAAGGAGGGAACAATAGAAAACAAGAAATGTGTTCAAAAGTAGTGATTAAAAGTCAGTTTCATGCATGGATAATCTTGAACCGCATTCCAAAGAGGAGGAGGAGTTTTGCATGATTTGGTTGGTGGCTGAAGGTGACAATAAACATCGAAAGACAAAGTTGATGGATAAATTAAGTTAGTGGATTAATTTCATTGCAACGTGAAAAGCAGGGAAAGGAAATGGTGGATGGGGACTTGCAATATTTACATGTAGTTTCATTTCACCGTCCGTGTATCCATCGAGTGAAAAAGAATAAACTGACCAGGAACATTTTTAGGAAATTTATTATTTTTATCGCCAACCACCTTCTTTTATTCCCTAGCTATGCTTTTGGTTTTCTTTTTCTTTATTTATGAGAAATAATAGAAATATCATATTTTGTAAACCACAAGATATAGTGGTTGATGGTTGAATTCATTTTTAAATCATATGATGTGACGGTTTATAGTTTGATTTTTTTTTTTAATGATCTAAAGAAGAAATTCAATCATCGACCGTCAAATTATATGATCTAAAAAAATAATCTCTCTAGCATTATGCTTTCGTTTGTTTGTTCCCCAAGTCAAGATAAAGCCCAACTCTTGGCCTTTTGATTCCCTCCAAAGTTCTAGCTTTTCCTTCCTAATTAATTACTGTTTTCATATATATCAAAAGAATATGACAAACATAACCTCATATAGACCTAGCAACTTATCGTTTCTTTTTGGAGCATTACTTAGAGAGACAAAAATACAACCAATATTATAAGAATTCCGCTACTTTTAAATTCTACAATTTTGAGACAAAAACTCAAAACCGGCTGAAACCCAGCCCAAAAACATGAAGCCAATCTTTGAAAAGTATCACTCCATACCCTTAAGAGAGCCTAACATGCACAACTTCAATGAAATGACATATATGTTATCCACCAAATTCGCGCACCCCTATGAGTGGTGGAGGCACAAATCCGAGTAACCTGTAAAATAGAAAACAGTTATGAGCAAGCCTTAGGGGAGGGGGTGAGGTCTCTAGCCAAACGCTATCCAACGGTCAAATTAGTAAGCAAATATAAGACTCTAGCGGTGGGGAAAGAGAATTAGAGTGCGATAATTGCGTTACCCATGACGAACCCTAAATGAGTGTATTTATACTAGCCGATGGAGAGACCCTTTTAGGACAGAATCCTGGTATGAAGCCAGAGAATCCTAGAGGATATCTAGAAGTAGATATTGCATCTTCTTAGGAGTGTAATTAGTTGCGGCACATGCCAATCCCTAGATTGTAGGAACTCGCAATTAATGTAGAATATCTGCCTAACTCTATGCTAGATTAGATCCTCTTATCTTACGGAACAAGCATGGTCAATCTTAGTGGAGTCGCTTGGGCTTCACTTACTGCCCCGGAACAAGATGATGGTGGTATCACTGCTTCGTCTGATCCAACTCCGCTTGGAGTTGTTGAGTCCATCTTCGGACTTCTTAAGTAACTGTATTCTGATCTTACTTTGGCATTGGAAAATCATGGTCTCACAATTACTCCTAACTATATATCTGAAAAGGAATTTGTTCCCCTTGAGGATGGATAGTTATCCAAGGCCCATGCCCTTTGGAGTAAGCTGAAATACGTATTGTTTAATCTTCATTTGGTAACCCAGTTCCATGAAGTAATAGAGATATTTCTGATTCAGATATGCTATCTTAAGAGTCAGTGCCATAAAGGTTGCAATGATGAAGTCTGCATTTTGTTGCGTGTGCGTGAAAAATAAGAAATCATCTCTGATATTCTACGGCTAAAGAGGTTGGTCCATATTCAACGGCTAGATGACTCATCTTCGTGTCATTTATATAACCTCAAACTTTTCCCTTCATCTTTCAAAAATCCCCAAATAAAAAAGGGCTCCAACTTTCTTTACTTATTCATTCAAAAATTCTCCAACTGCCTTAATTGTTCTTAATGGCGTCTTCAAGCCATTTTTCCTGCATTGCCCTATTCCCAGCGTCCGTGCACCAAAATTCATCCATGGTTTCTTGGATCTAGGTCTAAGGTTTCCTTTGCTAGACCTCTTGAAAGGCATTTTGACCAGCTACAACATGGCTATTTGTGACCTTACCTCAGCCGTCTTCAGACTCATCACGTGCTTCGAGCTTCTCAATCAATGGTACGGGGTTGACCTTGGCCTTCAAGAATTAAAAGTGTTATACAATGCATGGGAAAACTTCAATGGCCAGTATTACTTCACGACAAGGCCTAGCCTTATTTGGGAACCATACATCCTGGATGTTCTTCGAAAGGACAATGATTGGTTCAAAGACATCCTTGTCGTCGATGGTGATTGGGAGGGGGATGTCTCAAAAGTTAGAGTCAAGATTACTCCTTCTCCCAATCCACATTTCAGTAATGAGCTAAAAAATATAGGAGTGTGTTGACCGGAGTTAATCAACCGAGCAATGCAATTATCAACTGAGCACCGTAACTAGAAATGGTTGACCTCTTTAGTTCGATTTTTCTGAGCATGGAAAGAGTCCACCATCACCCACTGCTCAAAACTCCTTATTCCAAATCTTGAATGAACCGAAACAAAGGATGTTCATAAGGGGATTCATTTCTTTAAACCCAAATTTCCCAAACTCTAGAAAGAAAAAGCGAAAGCAATCTGTCTCTACTTCCTCAACAATCATAACCGCTTCTTATTAAACACGGTTGCAAATAACAAAAACTGTACCTGAAAATCTAAAAAATAGAGGAAGACACTTCACCTGCCTTGTAATTTCTCATTGAATGGCCTCAACTTCCTCCGTTTTCATCCTAATGACCATCACATCAGTAACCGGCTGACTCTAAACCCAAAGTACCGCCGTCATAGCAGCAGAAAGCTTTGTCGCCACGTTCTAGTAAAGGAAAAATCACAAAATCTGTCAAATTAGATGATTGTGGCTTCGAAATCAAAGACATACAAGTCGTTAGAGATCTACAAGTTTGCAGATGATGGTACGACGTCCATGGCAACAAGCGTGGTGGTTCAAAAGCGGCTAAAGGGTCGGTTCGAAGCTCAAATTCCTATGAGATTCATTGGTGTGGGACCATGATTTTATGGACCATGACACATGACACCTCAGGTGGCAAGAATGACCAGAATACCCATAACACTTGACAATCAAGTGAACAAGCTAAGAGGCCTGATGTGGATTATAATAGGTTACTCTTATAGGCATCTTAGCTAGATCTGACTAGCCAGCCTTAGTCAAATCAAACTTCCAGACTACCATATTCAGGTTGGACTTCCGAACTACCATAGTCAGGTCGGACTTTTAAACTACCATAGTCAGGTCAGACTACCAGACTTCCATAGTCAAGTCAGACGAAGTCATAATACCAAGTGAAGTCAGACGAAGTATAATACCAAGTGAAGTTAGACAGTTGTGGCCAATTAGAATCCTATTAAAGATAATACTTGTCTCCCAACTAAGGAAACCCTAGTTAAAGTCAAATTAAAATATCTTGAGGATTAGGCAACATAATCATGATCCTAAGAAGTTGGGTATCTTATCCTAGATTCTATCTTAGATAGTCTCCCAATTTAATTGGGATCACTTTCCCTACAAGGACTCTCAAGATCTCTATAAATACTTGTCTACAAGAATTTTATGATCCAAGAATCTCAGACGACTTCTCTACAACTCATAACGATAGGCTATTCATCAAGGATGGTTCACGATGTATTGCTCATTACACCATTCTTCCTTAGAACTACATTAGTGGTTTGATTCTTCTCTCCGAAGATATGTAGCCAACCTTTTTAGGATTCAACCACACCCCCACAATCAATCTTATTCTCCCTTCCCCGGATATCATAGGCATTTCATATTGGATTTAACCTTCTTCTATGGATGTGCTCGAATTTGGTTCGAACAATTAGGAATCTCGTGTTTCCACCATGAAAACATCTCCTTGAAGAAGAAAGACAACTCCATGTCTTCGAAGAAGGTCGCAGGGGTCACCAGAAATAGAGAAGGGTTGCGAAGATCGAATAATAAGGACGACTCTAGGGAAACAATGTCGTTTTGATTCATGGAATTTGGATTTTGTGGCTTCGCTTAGTGGCTCGGCAGCGTGACTCAAAAGGTTGCAAGTCGCGAACCTCGCAGTGCGGCTTATGCAAATTAGGGCGTCTAAAAGACTTTTTGTTTTTGCTTCTATTTTTTTATTATTTTCCCTCACATAACCAATTCACCATAGCAACACTATATAATATAGCATGATACTGAACATATAGGAATAACAAATATTATGAAAAAAAAATTTAGGGTTCATGCATCGCAGTGAATGTTTCATGCTATCAAGGCTGGTTAAAATATCAAAATTAAAACCGTATTTTAGAAGGTACTTGATTAATAAAACTAGGTTGCCTTTAAACTTGGTTGTAGAAGACCCTTCTCCAAATATGTAGCGCAACATCAGAAACCTGTTGATAAGGTGTTGTAGGTCTATTTTAGTAAGATAATAAGGAGAAGAGAGTTGGAGAATTATGTGGTGTAGTTTCTCATCACTTTGTGCCTTTAATTATAGTAAACATAACGGGATTTCTTGCCCTACAAGGAATACAAAGTCCAACAAGAAAGATCTAAAACATAATTGTAAATACAATCTATCAAGATTTACACAATCAAACTCCTAAATGAAATAAAAACAGCAATATGTTATAAACTTTGTATTTAAGTGTGATTGTGTAAATCCTAGATTATATTTTATTCTAGTTATTATTCCCTATTAGGACTTGTATTCATTTGAGGAGAATGATTTCTTATGTCCCTTATTACTATAAATAAAGGCATTGTGTAGGGGGAATAATACATCATCTACACAATCCTACAAACACACATCTCTCTATATTTTCTCTGTGTTTCCAGCCCCCTCTCCCCTGTCAGTTAAATATAGGCCACAACACGTTATCAGCATGCTCCTACCATTGCGCTTAGAAATCTGACATGGAAGCTTTTCTGCATCAAACCAGTTCATCAATATCATCATGCAATCAGGTTCTTTCAAAACAACGGTTTTTATCTCGATATTTTTGCAGCTCTGATAGCATGAAAATTCACCCTCATGCATGACCCAACTTTATGTTTTTCGAATTTTAGATTCTACATAAATTGTGTATGCATTATATCCATAATTGTTGAATTATTTGAATTGATATTGCCATGAATTGCATCATATATATGCTCATGCATTTAAATTATTTGTCAATATACATTGAATTATACTCTGAAAAAAAAAAAAATTGGGCATGCGAACCCAGGCCCCTGCGGATCACCCTAAGCCCATGTGACACCAGCCCAATTGGGCTTTGTTGTCCCCGTGTCAGAACCCAGCCCCCGTAGGGCTCTTCGAGTTCCCAGCACCCAACAGCACCAGATCTCAGCCGGTAGTTGGTGATTTGGTGCATCTAGTCTGCGACACACTCGATCGCGCCCCATCGGAACACATTATTGTGAAGCAGTAAATTCGTGACTATCTATCTTAGGCATGCAGCCAGCCGAGCCCAACCCAGCCTAATTTTTCGGCCTGAGACGCACGTTTCAATTTACACAACCCACCCGTGGCCTTTGGCCTATTATTTTGGGCCCCCGAGTTTAAATGCCTATATTTTTTAGGCCTTATGGGTTTATAACTTTTCCACCCACACTTTATTTTTGGCCTAAAGTCCAAATAATTAATCCAATTTTAATTCTAGACCTGAAGATCTAGTTGCATATTTTCTTGTTGCATATTTATGTATATATATTTGTGTTTGTCTGCAGGAACATATGAACCAGAAGTTCATAATTATTTCGAAACCTGAAGTTTCTAGAAACATGCCTTGTTTGAAAACCTGAAATTTTCTTTAAAAACATCACCTATTAAAACCCAAAGTTTTTTCATGTAAATTTAAATCAATAAATGTCCATTAGAACTAAATGTTCTGCTCCTATGTGAATGGATTGATTTTTTTTGTGATAAGGACATGTCAAATTTGAACAAACTCGACTTCACCGCTTTAGAGGTTTCTGGAAAAAACTACTTTAAGTGGGTCTAAGATGTGAAGCTCTACCTCACCGTAAAAAAAATTTGTCCCGTCATTGAAGATGAGACGGACAACCTAGCTGGCGAAGTTGAGAAAGCCACTACCATGATCTTCATCTGAAAACACATTCATGACGCACTGGGTCACTTTGGCTGATCACCTTGATCACCAAAAGGACATATTCTTACCTGAAGTAAGACATGACTAGTATCATATGCGCTTCCAAAAGTTTAAGTCTGTAAATGAATATAATTCTGAAGTTTGTCGAATTCGATCACTTCTCAAGTTTTGTAACGAGAACTTGACTGAAGAGGATCTCCTAGAAAATACCTATTTGACATTTTCTGTTACTAATATTGTCATGCAGCAACAATATAGGGCTCAGAAGTTTACTAAGTTTTCGAATTTGATCTTTGTTCTACTTCTCGCTAAAAACAGAATCGGTTGTTGATGAAGAATCATCAAGCTTGACCTACTGGGCGACTGTTGTGCTTGAAACACACTACAGCACAAACCAATGCTTAAAACGCCAACATAGGCATGGTAGGGGAGGCCAGAGCCACTCCGTCAAGGTCAACAGAGCCAAGGCCCATCTAAGGGAGGAAACCGAGCCCAGAAGCACCCTAACCTCGCTTCCAAAGCCCTAAACTTCAAGAATAAGGGCAAAGCACTTGAAACCATGGACACGGACATGTTCTACCATTATAGTTCTAAGGACCATTAGTCCCGCGTTTGCCGTGCTCCCTATAAGATTGTAGCTGAATATCACTCCCGTCGTAAAAAGTTTGAATCAAACTTTATGCAAGTGAATGAACCAAAGAGTACCAAGATGGAGGTTTCTGACTTTCAAGAGGCTATCACCCCTATGGAATATTAGAATCTTAGACATAAACTATTTTTAGTTGAATTTAGAACACATGGGGCTGAATTCCACCTAGTGGCCCAACCCCCCTCTTCTTTTTGGTTTAGTTTTGCACAATTTTCCTTTATGTTTGGATTATTTGTTGGTGATTTATTTTTTGGATATTAAGTTTTTAATTAATTACCACCATTGAATACTTAAATTATTTTGAATGGATATTTGTTTTAGAATTTTTATGCATGTGACTAATTCAAATTAATTTTTATTTCTAGGTATAACTAGTGGGAAAGTTAGTTGTTTGGTAGATAGTGCAACCACGCACACCGTTTTACGTGAACGCATCTATTTCACTAACTTCATACCTAAGAATGCACCTCTAACAACCCTCTTAGGCCCATCCAACCTGATCTAAGGATACGGTAAGGCACAATATAATGTTGTCCAATGGTAAAATCTTGACCATTGATTAGGCACTTTATTCTCCACGTTTCGGAAGAAGGTTGTTGAGTTTCAAGGACATTAGAAATAATAATTACCATGCTGAAACCTATGTAGAAAAATAAGTTGAATTTCTGTGCATCACTTCCTAAGAATATGCCCAGAAGCGTATTCTAGAGAAGATGGAGAGTATCCCAAGTGATCTGTATACTACAACCATACGCTCTATAGAGAGCCACTATGATGGCACACGAAATTACACTTTTGCATAATCGTTTGGGACACTCTGTACGAATAGCGATGCGCTGTATCCTCAAATCATCACACGGGCATCCACTAACCCGAAGTTTAGATTCGATTCAAGGAATCGCATGTCACACCTGCACAATGGGAAAGCTTATTATTAAGCCTTCTTATAACAAGATTAATTCGAATCCTCCTATTTTTCTACAAATGATTCAGGGAGACATTTGTGGACCGATTCACCCTTCATGCGGACCATTTAGATATCTTATGGTCTTGGTTGACGCCTATACATGTTTGTCACACATGTGTTTGTTGTCCACAAGGAACGTTGCATTCTCCAAACTATTGGTTCAGGTTATCAAGTTGAGGGCTCACCACCTTGATTATCCGATCAAATCTATTCGATTGGATAATGCTAGAGAATTCACATCTAAAACTTTGGATGACTATTGCATGTCGGTTCGGGTTGAAGTTAAACATCAAGTACCCCATGTTCACACCCAGAAAGGCCTGGCAGAGACACTCATTAAGCACTTACAAATGATTGCTCGATCATTGGTCATCTACTTGGGGCCATGCAATATTGCATGCAGCCATGTTGGTTCGCCTGAGGCTTTTTGCGACCCAACAATATAGCACCCTTTAATTGGTTACTAGATACGAACCCGACGTATCGCATCTGTGTGTTTTTGGTTATGCGATATATGTGCCGATTTCGCCGCCCTTACGTACAAAAATAAAGCCTCAGCGAATGATGAGAATCTATGTTGGATATGATTCTCCTTTAATCATTCGTTAATTGGAACCTTTGACAAGAGATCTATTTACCGCTCGTTTTGCGGAATGTGACTTTTATAAGGCAGTCTTCTCGCCGTTAGAGGGAGATAAGAACATCAACGTTCCTGAAGAACGACGCGAATTATCGTGGACGCCTCCCACTTTGTCTCATTTAGATCCCCGCACCGCTTAGTCTGAAACTGAAGTGCAGCGCATATTAGATATTCAGATAGTAGCTCAGAGCATGCTAGATGGTTTTACGAATCTAGCACGGTGACAAGATCACATATTCTAGTTACGAATGTGCCTGCAAAGATGGATGTACCAAATGTACGACGGACTTTCCTCCTGGAAGCCTAGGATGCCAACTTGGCCGATCCACGTACATTAGCGGCTAGCCAATCATCTGCCCTTACACAGAAGCTTGGCAGACCACTTGGTTCAAGGAATTCACACCCCCGAAAGAGGAAACCCACGGCACAGGCCCTTGAAGAGCCTACCGTGAATTCGATTGTCGCCTACTCATTCTATCTAACTCATAAGGAAATTCTAGATTACGAAAGTGTCCTTGAAGAGACAAATCCACCTCCCGCGAATTGTAAGATTTTGATCCATTGGATGATGTTTGGTGTAGAAATTAGATGATCATCGACGATGCATTAGCATATGCAGTAGCTAATGAGATCATGTATGAGCGATGACATTGAACCATGTTTCGTTGATGGATTTCGACGTAGAACTGATTGGCCAAACTGGAAACAAAGAATCCAATTCGAACTTGATTTGCTTGCGAAATGTAAGATATTTGGACCTGTAGCCCCTACTCCTCCACATGTGAAGCCTGTTGGCTACAAGTGGGTTTTCGTTCAGAAGCTTAATGAGAAGAACAAAATTGTGCATTACAAAGCTCATCTTGTTGCGCAAAGCTTCTCACAATGCCTCGGGATTGACTATGATGAAACTTATTCACCCGTTATGGATGTGATTACTTTTTGCTACCTTATTAGTTTGGTAGTTTTTGAAAAATTGAGTATGCAGCTTATGGACGTAGTAACTGCGTGTCTCTATGGGGATCTTGATACGGAAATCTATACGAAAGTTTCTGAATGACTTACATTGACTAGATCAAATATTTCTAAACCCCGCAACACGCTCTCAATTCAGCTGAGGCGTTCACTCTACGATTTGAAGCAATCCGGAAGAATGTGGTTTAACTGTTTGAGTGAGTAATTGACTTGTCAGGGATATGTGAACAAGAAACTATGCCCTTGTGTTCTCATTAAGAAGTCACATTTCAGTTTTGCGATTATTGTAGTTTATGTCGGCGACATGAACCTCATTAGAACTCCTGAAGAGATCGAGAAAACTGTCGTGCACCTAAAGTCGAAATTTGAGATGAAAGATCTAGGAAAGACTCGATATTGTCTCGGTCTCGAGATAGAGCATCATTCGGATGGAATCTTAGTACATCAATTGAACTACACCTAGAAGGTGTTGCACTGCTCTAATGAGGATAAAGCGAAGGCCTTCGAGTACTCCTATGGTCGTTAGATCGCTAGATACAAAACGAGATCCCTTCCATCCAAATGAGGATGATGAAGAGATTTTGGAGCCTGAAGTTCCTTATGTAAGTACGATAAACGCTTTATTGTACTTAGCTCAATGCACTAGACCCAACATCTCATTCGCTGTTAATCTTTTGGCATGTATAATAATGCACCAACATGCAAACATTGAACTGGTGTTAAAGACATCTTATGTTACCTTAAGGGTACTATAGATCTGGGCTTGTTCTATCCCTTCGGATCCTCGAGTGATGTTGCACCCCCTTATCTCGAGTTGATTCTTGCCTTGTTGGTTATGCCAACGTATGATACTTAAATGATCCACACAAGGCGTGCTCTCAAATGGGTTATGTCTTTACCGTTGGAGGCACCACAATCTCATGGAGGTCAACTAAACAAACCTTAGTTGCCACTTCGTCTAACTATGTTGAAATTATCACCTTACACTAAGCAACTCGGGAATGCTTTTGGTTGAGAGCAGTTATGGGCCATATTCGAAGGTCTTGCGATCTTTACCGCGTCGTTGACATCCCGACAATGATCTATGAAGACAACGCAACATGCATCGAACAGCTTAAGAAGGGTTACATCCCAAGCACATTGCGCCGAAATTCTTATTCTCACATTAACAACAAGAGCATCAGAAGATTGAAGTCACGCAAATCCATTCACAAGACAATATGGCCAACCTCTTCACCAAATCACTACCGAAGGCGACGTTTCAGAAGCTTGTTCAAGGAATAGGTATGCGTAAACTTTCTAAGTTGTAACATTGTTAGTTCTCTTTGGAATTATGTCGAACTTAGGGGAGTATCCTGAAGTATACTTGCTTGATCTTAATGTACTCTTTTTCCCTAAGATTTGGAGCATTTTTCCCTTTGGGTTTTTGCTACCTAACAATGTTTTGACGAGGCACCCACCTTTGGTTGATCATATTCCTGATGACGTCTCGTAGATGTTTCATTTGACTTTGCATTTCTCACGCATTTTTTCTTAGCTTATGAGTTTTGTCCCTACTCGGGTTTTACCATAGTCATTGGTTTTTTGTGAGACTTAGCTCCTTATACAAGTTCCTACCTTATTTGAGACTAGCGTGTTCCCAGAATCAGTGCCGACGAGTTGACTTCCTCAACTCTACATGATGCCGAATCTACTTGAGTATTTACACACTCAAGGGGGAGTGTTATAAACTTTGTATTTAAGTGTGATTGTGTAAATCCTAGATTAGATTTGATTCTAATTATTCTTCTCTATTAGGACTTGTATTCCTTGGAGGAGAAGGATTTCTTCTCTCCCTTATTACTATAATTAAAGGCACTGCATAAAGGGAATAACACATCCTCTACACAACCCTACAAACACATCTCTCTCTATATTTTCTCTCTACTGCTAGCCCCCTCTCCCCTGTCAGTTAAATATAGGCCACAACACAATATAATTTTTTTATTTTTTATTTTTTTATTTTTTTATTTTTTTATGGGGGGATCTGCGTACACTTCCTTTTTTATGTTTGGGTCGGGTAGTTTTGGTTGGGCCCAACATGGGCGACATGATATGATAGTATTTTCTCAGGCTTAGCCTTATGAGTCAGGCCAGTTGAAAATTCGACCCAAGAAAAACCAAAACAAAAAAACAAAAAAGCTTTTTTCCCTTTAGAAAATTGAGAAGAATACTGACTGATAATGATTCGTTTGTTTATATTTAGTCTAGCTACTCTGAAGTTTAATTATTATAACAACTAAGATATATTGCCATGTTATCTATCACATGTCACGTAAACAAACTTAACGTAATATCTAAAAATTAGGTCCACAACGACGAGTAATTGTTTTTCTTGTTAATATCAGATAGATTGTGTACTCAAAGGAAGACAGCACTGCAGACAACAAAACACCATGGAAAGTTTGGAAACACCCGGAAGGAACTGATAGAACATTGGGCCATTGCTACAATCGAAATTTATCGTTACAAACGTGTCGTGCGTATGGACTGCATATGATCTAGAAACAACATGATGAATGACAATATCACAATTGAATATCAATATCATGTTAACGATGTTGATTTTCATTAGATATTGTGGATGTAAATTTCCGCGGTCTCTGCCTTTGGTGAAAATGCACCTACAAAATAATAACACATAAAATTAAGGTCAAAAGTCTCACGCGACCATGATGAATGGGGGAACTTTGGCCGAAGAATCTCCAATGCCAAAGTTAGAATTCTGAAAAGAATGTATTTAGGAGTTTGTGGGTAGCAAAATGGCTTCCTGAATTTTAAAGATAAAGTGGGCATTTATAGGAGAGAAGGAGGAAGTGGGCCGGCCCTAGGGTTGTGTTTAAGTGAGAATATTTCAAGATATTTGTGTAAATAATATTCGAGTAATTAAGTAAATATCCTAAATAAATGGAATTAGAATTACCTACTTGAAAACATCTGTGATTAGGAATGTATTTATGATATGAATAATGAATTATTCTATCATAAATACCTATGACTTTTCATACAGGCAGGGTGCCTCAACTGCGCATGGTGAATGAGATTGCTCCTTGCTCATTTAATAAGGGCATTCTTGTCTTTCTTGAGAAATAATCCACGTATCAGTTCCATAAATTTTGGAATTATTTTTTGCTCCACAATATTTCATCAAGAATTTAATAGATATTGTTAATTAGGCATCAACATATTGGTATTAATACGTCAATATATATAATATTGTTCATAATATTAACATTCAGTTAACATATCGCGGTTTGCTCCATATCTTGAATCCAAATAATGTGCAGCATGTGCAGGGGAGAAAAGCTTGTGCCTCAATTTTGGCTTAAGACTATAGGACACTAGTACAAAATACATTTTGCACCAAGCAGGTCCTTTATCGCGCAAAGTCAAAAAACATCGCGCAAAAATTAACCCAACGAACCTTCGTCGCACCAAGGCAGTGACAATAGGGTTTGCACAACGAAGAAGTGACCTGCGTCGCACAAAGTGTTTTTGTGCAACGTAAGGACCTACGTCGCGCTTCTTCGTCGCACAAACCCTTGTGTTTTTTTTTTTTTTTGGCAAAAATATTTTTTATGTTGTAGTCATATTTAGAATAGGAATGTGATTGTATAAATCCTGGAGAATATGGGATAGTATCTTATATTCCTATTAGGACTAGATTACCTATTAAATGTTGTAATCATAAAGGGAAAGGTATTTACCCTTTCTACTACTATAAATAGAGGCACAATGGGGTGAATCAAAACACACCTCACAATTAAATCATTCTCTCTTCTCTCTAAAGCTTGCCACACCCCTCTCTCACTCTCTCTCTAGATCGCTCAATCAATTAGGCCTACAACACGTTATCAGCACGCTCTTGCCAGAAGCTAAGGAATTACCAGGAGCTAAGGAATTGACGCATCGTAGGAGGAGGCTATCATCCACTACATTCAAAGGCTTCATTGTTTTCTGCTACTCAGGTACGCTTAAAATAAAGTAAGATATTTGAAACGACCCATGAAGCATGAAAACATTCCCCATGATGCATGAACCCCCTATGTTTATATTTTCCTTCTGATATATATATTCATATATTCATATATATTTGTTTCATGCATCGCACAATTAAATTGTTATGTGGAATTTGTGAGTCAAAGTATAAAAACAAATTAGAAGCAAGTTGGGTTTCCTAAATACCTAAGGGAATTGAAAAAAAAAAAAAAGGAAAAAAGGGGACCGGGATTGGGTGCACCGCACCACAAGGAAAACAGGCTTCGGCCTGATTTTGTTTTCTTGGCTGGGCCTGTAGCCCATGGTCTCTCTCGGCCTGCATCACACCTGCCAGCCCTCGGCTGGGCACCTTATGCACACACGCACAAAAGCCAGCCTTCGGCTGGGCTTCCCGCGCAAGGCCCGCAGATTCCTCAAGCGCCACACATGCACAACCCTTTGTTTTGGGCTCCCCCGTGCAACCCCCATGGCCCAAAGACCAAACCCAGCTACGGCTGGGAGGACTCTCTCCCCCGTGGCCTGCAGCCATGTTTCCAAGGCCCTGTTAGGCCATGCCGTTTTTACTCAAGGCACCCCGTGCCTTCTCACACCCACGGCACAAAGCCCAAATTATTTTGGGGCTCCAATTTCGATCCAATAATATTTTGTTAATATTATTTTGCTTCTACAATCGACCCTGTATGGCCCGATTTATTGAATTAATTAAAACTGACCTGCAGTCCATTAATCTGATAATAAATCCAAAATTCTTGACCTGAAGATCACTTTTGGACATTAACGATTCAATAATTTCTCTTTATACTTTGAACCGTCACATACTTTCGTAGTAACGAAGCTCTCACACTTGAGTTCCCGAAGAAACTCAAATCCACTACACTAAGTTAGTATATTGCATTCTGTGTTTCTTGCAGGAACCTCTCCTTATGAACTAATCGTTCATAAAATACTAAATTGAACCTGTAGTTTCAAATTTAGTGCCTTTGAAACCTGAAGTTTTCATTCAAAACATACCACATGAAACCTGTAGTTTTCATGCATAAATTAAACCAATACATGTCTAAAGAACCTGTATGTTCTCCGATATATGTCTATGGCTTACCATATGACTAATCACGTTTTTTTCCCTCCGTTTTAGGGACATGTCGAACTTGAACAAGCTCGATTTCACCGCTCTAAAAGTCTCTGGAAGAAACTATCTGAAGTGGGTTCAAGACGTGAAGCTCCATTTAACTGCAAAGGGCATTAGAGCCGCCATCGAGACTCTCATCGCCGACAAACCTGTTGACGAAGCTCAGAAGGCTACTGCAATGATCTTCATTCGAAGACACATCCATGATGCACTGCAGACCGAGTATCTCGCTGAAGAAGACCCACGCACCCTCTTGCTTGCTCTGGCTGACCGTTTCGATCACCAGAAAGACATATACTTGCCTGAAGCAAGACACGACTGGCAGCATCTTCGCTTCCAAGACTTTAAGTCTGTGAATGAATACAACTCTGAAGTTTGTAGAATCCGTTCTTTGTTGAAATTCTGCAAAGTGGAACTCACCGAATCAGATCTCTTGGAGAAGACCTATTTGACCTTCCATGCCACCAATATTGTCCTGCAGCAACAATATAGGGCACAGAAATTCACCAAGTTCTCGGATTTGATCTCTGTTTTACTTCTCGCTGAAAAGCAGAACCAGCTTTTGATAAGAAACCATCAAGCTCGACCCACTGGCTCGCATGCTGCGCCTGAAGCGCATGCGACTAACTATCGCAGCCAGAAACGACGACCGACTCGTCATGGCAGTGGAAATGGGCGACAAACCCACCCACGGGCCCAAGGTCAACAGAGTGCCGCACCTAAAGGCAGAATTGCGACCCAGCAGCGTCCACCACTCGCCCCTAAGGTCCCAAACTTCAAGAACAAGGGCAAAGCTCCCATTCAGACTGCTTCTACTGAATTGGACATATGTTATCGCTGTGGATCAAAAGATCATTGGTCACGCATATGCCGAGCTTCCCCTGAGGCTATTGCCAAGTATCATTCCCGTCGTGAGTCTAACTTTGCACATGTGGATCATCCGGAAGATGCAACTACATCAATGGAGATATCGAATTTCCAGGAGGCGTCAGCACCTATGGACGAATAAATTAGACATGATTTTTAGGGCACGTACCCCTAGTGGCCGAACCCACTAGGAGTGGCCGGCCCCCTACCCTATTTTGTTAGGTTTATGGTTTAATTTTGAACAATTTTTCTAAGTATTTGGAATAATTTGTTTGGTTTTGGTTTGTTTTGAATTATGGATTGTTATTGAAACGGATATTATTTTCTCGAATCGCTTAATTGAATGAATGGACTTATATTTATACATGTGACCAATTCAATCAATTTCTTTCTAGGTATGTCTAGTGGGGAAGTTAGTTGTCTGGCAGATAGTGCAACCACGCACACCATCTTGCGTGAACGACACTATTTTACTAACTTGATACCTAAGAAAGCTTCTTTGACAACTCTCTCAGGCCTATCCAACCTGATTGAAGGATACGGAAAGGCACGTATCATGTTGTCTAATGGTACAATCTTGACCATTAAGGAGGCACTCTATTATCCACGTTCCGGAAGAACGTTGCTGAGTTTTAGAGATATTCGAGATAATAAATATCATCTTGAAACCACTGAAGATAATGGTTCTGAATTTCTTTGTATCACTTATTACGAATATGGCCAGAAGCATATTCATGAGAAGTTGGAACGTCTACCGAGTGGGTTGTACATCACAACCATTCGGGGCATAGAAGCCCATAGTGTGGCCGGCCCTATGCTTAAGTTCCAGGACACTTTGTTGCTTTGGCACGATCGTTTGGGACACCCTGGACGTGACATGATGCGCTGTATCCTTAAATCTTCTCATGAGCATAAGTTACATCCCTATGCTGGGGTCCCGACATGCCAAGCGTGTTCTATAGGGAAGTTGAATATTCAACCCTCCCACACAAAGATTATTCCCGACCCCCCTAAATTTCTTCAGAGGATTCAAGGGGACATTTGTGGACCTATCCAACCAACCTGCAGACCATTTAAATATTTTATGGTGTTGGTTGATGCATCGACAAGATTGTCACATGTTTGCTTGTTGTCCACACGCAACGCCGCGTTTGCTAAACTCCTAGCTCAAATCATTAAGCTAAGGGCTCACCACCCTGATTATCCGATCAAGTTGATTCGATTGGATAACGCTGGAGAGTTTACGTCACAGACTTTTGACGAGTATTGCATGTCAGTAGGGATTGATGTGGAACATCATGTGCCCCATGTTCACACCCAAAACGGCATGGCAGAAGCTTTCATAAAGCGCCTTCAAATGATAGCTCGGACTTTGGTTATGAGAACCAAACTGCCGGTATCTGCCTGGGGCTATGCAATACTGCACGCAGCTATGTTGGTCCGCCTGAGGCCCATCGCTACCCAACCACATTCACCGTTACAGTTGGTCACTGGATACGAGCCTGACGTCTCGCATTTACGGGTGTTTGGGTGCGCCATTTATGTGCCAATAACGCCGCCACTACGTACCAAAATGGGTCCTCAGAGAAAAATGGGAATCTATGTCGGTTATGATTCGCCATCAATTGTTTGATACTTAGAACCCTTGACAGGAGATCTCTTTACCGCACGTTTTGCGGATTGTCACTTTGATGAGACAGTCTTCCCGTCGTTAGGGGGAGATAAGCATGCTAACGTTCACGTAGAATGCCGCGAATTGTCGTGGTATGCTCCCACTATGTCTCATTTAGATCCCCGCACTGCTCAGTCTGAAACTGAGGTGCGACGAATTATAGATCTTCAGAGCATTGCTCAAAGCATGCCGGATGCTTTTAATGATCTAGCAAAGGTGACAAGATCACATATACCCGCTGCAAACACACCTGCAAGGATAGATGTACCCCGCGTACGTCAACAACCCGCCTGGGAAGGCCGGGCCGTCCCCGAAGGTGGGGAGGCCGCACCCTCCACGCGGGAAGGTACATTGGCTGCTAGCCAATCATCTACTCCGACCCTGAAGCGTGGCAGACCCTCTGGTTCAAAGGATTCACAACCCCGGAAGAGGAAAACGGCACCAACTAGTGACCCTAGTTTGAATCCGACCATCGCTCACTCATCCGTTCCAACTCATGAGGTTATTCTAGATTACGGTGATGCTTCAGACGAAATATGCCGGCCTCCCGAGAATCGCAAGATTTCGGTCCACTACACAGTATTGGATGAGGTTTGGAATAGGAATGAGATGATCGTCGACGATGCATTCGCGTACTCAGTAGCTACTGACATCATGCTTAGCGATGACATTAAACCACGTTGCGTCGATGAATGTCGACGTAGAACCGATTGGTCAAATTGGAAACAAGCAATCCAGGTCGAACTCGATTCGCTCGCGAAACGTAAGGTATTTGGACCTGTCGTTCCTACACCACCACGCGTGAAGTCTGTTGGCTACAAATGGGTTTTCGTGAGGAAGCGTAATGAGAAGAATGAAATAGTGCCATACAAAGCACGCCTCATAGCGCAAGGCTTCTCTCAGCGCCCTGGAATTGATTACGAGGAGACGTATTCTCCCGTAATGGACGTCATAACGTTCCGCTACCTAATCAGTTTGGTAGTTTCCGAAAAACTGAATATGCAGCTTATGGACGTGGTAACCGCGTATCTCTATGGGGATCTAGATACGAAAATCTACATGAAAGTTCCAGAAGGACTTCCATTGACTGGTTCAAATAGTTCTAGACCACGGAACACTCTCTCAATTAGGTTGAGAAGGTCACTCTATGGATTGAAACAATCCGAGCGGATGTGGTATAACGGTCTGAGTGAATATTTGACGAGTCAGGGTTATGTGAACAACGAACTATGCCCATACGTGTTCATTAAGAAGTCACATTCTGGATTTGCAATCGTTGCAGTTTATGTCGATGACATGAACCTCATCGGGACTCCTGCAGAGCTTGAGGAAATTGCTGCATACTTGAAATCGAAATTTGAGATGAAGGATCTTGGGAAAACTCGATACTGTCTCGGCCTGGAGATCGAGCATTGTTCGGATGGAATCCTAGTACATCAATCGAACTACACCCAAAAGGTGTTGCGACGTTTTAATGAGGATAAAGCGAAGCCTTCGAGCACACCCATGGTCGTTCGGACTCTAGATGCTAAACGAGATCCCTTCCGTCCAAAGGAGGATGAGGAAGAGATTTTGGAACCCGAAGTTCCTTACCTAAGTGCAATTGGGGCTTTATTGTACTTGGCTCAGTGCACTAGACCCGACATCTCCTTCGATGTGAATCTATTGGCTAGATACAGCAATGCGCCCACACGCAGGCACTGGAATGGTGTCAAAGACATTTTCCGCTACCTCAAGGGTACTACGGATTTGGGCTTGTTCTATACCTGTGAATCTCCAAGTGTTGCCGCCCCCTATAAGGCCTCGGATCGATTCTCGCCTTGTTGGTTACGCAGATGCTGGATATCTGTCTGACCCACATAAAGCACGTTCTTAAACGGGTTATGTCTTTATCTTTAGGAACACCGCTATATCTTGGAGGTCTACCAAGCAAACGCTAGCCGCGACTTCGTCTAACCATGCTGAGATTCTCGCCCTGCATGAAGACAGTGATGGAACATATTCGAAGCACTAGTGGTCTTACATCAGTCGTTGACTTTCCTACGACGATCTTTGAAGACAATGCAGCATGTATCGAGCAGTTAAAGAAGGGATACATCAAGGGAGACAACACCAAACACATAGCGCCGAAGTTCTTCTACTCACACCAGCAGCAGCAGCATCAGAACATCGAAGTCAAGCAAATCCGTTCCCAGGACAACCTGGCCGACCTCTTCACCAAGTCGTTGCCCAAGTCTACATTTCAGAAGCTAGTCCAACGAATCGGTATGCGTAAACTGTCTGAATTAAATCGTTTGTAGTTCTCTTATTTAGAAGTTATGTCTAACTCAGGAGGAGTATCCAGAAGCATACTCACATGATCTTAATGTACTCTTTTTCCTACGATTAGGAGCATTTTTCCCACTGGGTTTTTGCTACCTAACGAGGTTTTGATGAGGCACCCATCCTGGGATGATCATACTCCGTTGAGTTCACTACACTCGTCCAGTTTGACGTTTGTTTGAGACATTATGCATATTTTCTTACATTTCCCTTAGTCTATGGGTTTTTCCCATTCCTTGGGTTTTTCCATAGCAAGGTTTTTGTGAGTTTTTACACATGCATACTTCAACGTAAATTTGAGACTCGCGATTGCCCGTTGTGCCGATGACTTCATCAACTATTCTACCTTATCTGCTGAAGAACTGATGCGATGGTCTGTTGAGTATTTACACACTCAAGGGGGAGTGTTGCAGTCATATTTAGAATAGGAATGTGATTGTGTAAATCCTGGAGAATATGAGATAGTATCTTATATTCCTATTAGGACTAGATTACCTATTAAATGTTGTAATCATAAAGGGAAAGGTATTTACCCTTTCTACTACTATAAATAGAGGCACAATGGGGTGAATCAAAACACACCTCACAATTAAATCAATCTCTCTTCTCTCTAAAGCTTGCCGCACCCCTCTCTCACTCTCTCTCTAGATCGCTCAATCAATTAGGCCTACAACATTTTATTTAATTTTTAATAAATATTGTAATTAAATTCTAAATAATAATTAATAAACCAAGAAAAAGTATTTAATTATAAAATATATGAAAATGTACATACAAAATGTCCGAACAAAAAATAAAAAACTACAAGTAGTCTTCTAGGTTTAATACATCATATGACTGGGTATTGGCTGGACGTGGCTAGGAGGTCGAAGGTAGAGCAATATCAGGTGTTGGCATCGGGATTTGGAGGCCGGACATCGCTAAGGCTCGTACAATCATACTCATCTGCTCACCCTGGGCCCTCATCTGCTCGCCCTGGGCTGCAAGCTGACCTTTTAGGGTTGTCTCTTCTTTTTCAGGGTATTGACCTCTGTTGTGGACGATCTGGAAGAGGAGGCGTTTCACGAACCCCTGCCTTCCCCACATGACGACGACCGAACTTCTGATCCAAGACCTCAGTCATGATCTGAAGACCTGCATCCAAGGGTACAATGACATCCTTGATCGGGGTCTCCTGGGGAAGCTGCGATGTTGCTTCTTGGAGAACAGTAGTGCGCTTTTGCACCATAGTAAGCAGACACTGTAATCAATCAATGGTACCAAAACTTCATTAGACTAATTGATATGATCAAAGTACCGTACAAAAACAGTTTACTTCGTACAAGCCATTCAACCAGACACATGACCATAGAGACTAACTAGTAAACAGGTAGGAAGGTAAGAGAAGCAACTGATATCTAAATGTCAACCTAGATCACCAAAACTGGTTTAGTCATAACTTAACCTTCAACATGCCAGGTAAATCCCAAAAGAATCTACCCAAAACGTTTTGAGTTGGCGGTTTAAACTCAACCTGCTTGTGCAAGGTATCTGTTGTGAGACCCCAAATACAGATTTTCCTATCTAACACAATACAAATATGAGCCCGATCTGTTTCTGCAACATAACCGGAATATATCAGGGTACCAGTCCAACTATATCTTGTGCATCATCGCCTACATTTTGAGGGACAAAAAAATCCACTAAACCAACCTATACAGTTCAACAACAATCAGCTTATGCCATTTTTTTTGCCTATGAACATAGAACAATAGCGGAACCGTATAAATTACCTCGTGCTGTCTATTGATTGTTCATTTCTGCTTGAAATTCTCAAACTATTTAACTCTATTACCAACCACAATTAGGTTTTCTTACACAACAAAATTCACTAATAAATTACTTGAAACGTTCATGCACATTAACCCAGTTAAATACGATGTTCAAAAAATAACTAAACCCGTTTAATTAGAGCAATGATATTTCAATACAAGATTATTTAAAGAACCAATGCTTCAAGAAATTACAGAGACAACATTGAAGAGGAACAGAGAGAGGGAGAGAAATTGAGTATCTGAGTAAAAATAAGAGCGTAGGCACTAGATTTCCCTTTAGCTACCTTCTGATCCCTGAAATTCGATAACCCCAAATCAAATATTAGAAAAATTTTCATTATTATAAAGAGTTCAGGGACCTGGAGATGTGTTTGGTTGCCGAGAAAGTGATACCCCATCCAGGAATGGACATAGGAAATTTCAGTGTGAAAGGAATCTGCATACTTTGGTTTTGACCCAAGAAAATGCGAGGAACGGCAAAGCAAGATTTGTGCTTTACCAAAATCAGGATGTTCAAATTTTGAAAGCGAAAAGATAAAAATATGAAACAGATATGTATATAAAATCAACGGGTGCCACCAGAGTGAGGACAGCAAAAGAGAAATTTGTTTAAGATGGTTCAGTGAGGGTGGATGCTGACATTTTCAAAATTGAGAGAATAAAAGTTGCACGTAACAAAAACTAATGAGACAGGAAAAGAGTAAGTGCTAAGGTGATTTAGCGATCTGATATCGAAGTAATATGCAGTCCACAGGGGCATGTATAATAAAGAATTATAACTAGCCCTAAGCTTGGATTAGGAAATTGTCAAGTCATTTTGAGGTCACTTGCAGTTCACTACTATGAATGAAGAATATTATGTATATTGTGAAACCACAAAGGGATAATTTCCCAGTTGCACATAGATTGATTGGGAAAAATACGAAGTACTCAGCACCCAAAAAATCCAAAATTAAGAGGGAAACAAAACACGTTGAGAAGAGTTCAGAGAAATCCGAATATGAAGTTGGAAGTGATAAAAATGCAATTTCCTAGGAGGAAAAAAAAAGGTAGTTAATCATAGTTTGAGTTTGAGCAATCTAATTTTGAAATTAAAGGATTAAATGCAAACTTAGTCACATCCAAAATGTGATGCTAAAGATGTAAAGATTCCAATGTACTGTGCAACGAAGCTTTTAATGGTTCAAGTAATTCTTCTATGTTCTCAACCTAAACCACCCTCTAGGCTTTAGGGAAAGATATGACGATGTAATACACACAGCGTCAAGTATAAAAGAGATAAAGGCGTTCCAAAGTGCTGGGAACTATAAGGTCAGCAAATCCAACTTACAGATGGAGGCTTTCCGATCCTCCTTTGATGGTGAGTCAGGTCTGCCACCTGTCTTCTTCTCAGTCCTAGCCTTGTTGAAGATTACAGTGAATCCCTCAGCTGATGCTGGATCATTGACATCCCATTCACCAAATTTTGGCAACGGTACACCCTTTTCCTATGGATTTACATAATTTTGATTAAGGGAATCAATCATCTAAAATCAATGCATACCAAATTGAGATGTATAAATAACACAATTGTGTACAAAGTTCAATGAATCATATGTTCTTGCATGAAATTATGAAGGCAAACAAAATCCAAGTAACGAAGATGATTAAGATTAAGGTGAAGGTTGTCTCCCACGCATCAGCAGAAAAACAGCTTGTGAATCCTACTGTATCCTCAATCCTACTGCATAAGAATACATATAAAGTAATATTATTCATGAATTGGTTTACAAACGCCGATGCCTGTAATTATTCTTCAATATGAAGGTATTCCAAAAAGAAGAAGAGGTTTGAAATTCGACAAGCTTGTAAGAGATCTACTATCAACTCTATACATGCCTAAAATGAACAGAAAGAAATCTTTTTTTTGTAAAGTCAGATTGGGTGACACTATAACTACTACACAGGACACTATGTAATAGTCCATTGAAAGGACAGTCAAGTGCACAAAATTTTAACATACTTTGGTTTAGCAGCTTTGCATGAGGGTACTAGGTCAACAGCAAAAAATCATCTCCCTCAATGAGTTTTTTCTTTTTGGTAAATCTTGCTCAATGAGCTTGGACCACTTGAATTGAGAAAACAAGTTATCACAGCCTACAATTTTAGATTATCATAAATAACTTAATCTTATTTCGCCTATTCAAGATCTCTTAGATTACCATTTCTCACTACCTGTCATGCCGCGCCTTAGCACCATGACCACCTAAGAGTCCTTCATCTCCCCTAATTGAGAATAAAACATGATGAGGCAGCACCAGAAATGGCCATTCGCACGCAATACATAATTGCTACTTGCAATTGTTTATACAGTTTCAACACAATACACACCTTGGTCTCTCAATAGCATGAATAATGTAATCATAACTGGCTATGGTGAGCTACATATCATCTACCCCTCCTTCCCTAACACACACACACACACAGAGAAACCCACCACCCTAAAATTCGAATTAACACTAAAACCCCCAATTTCTAATTTAATTTTCCAAATTGAATCTAATTACAATACCAGAATCTTCAAATTAAGGCATTAAAGCTTGATTCTGACCTCAGAAAGAAGAAAAATAAAGAATTAAGCTTGATTCTGACCTGGGTCTATACCTGCTGGCTACGGGAAAAGAATTAAGCTTGATTCTAACATCCAGTAGTGCAGTCGGGAGAGGATGAGGAAAGGATGAGGATGAAGATGAAGGATGAGGAGGAAGGCGATATGAGCGAGAGGGAAGAGAGACCGAGTGAGAGAGAGGGCGAGAGAGGGCGATATGTGCGAGAGGGAAGAGAGACCGAATGAGAGACGGAGAGAGAGGGCGATATGAGCGAGAGGGAAGAGAGAGACCGAGTGAGAGGGAGTTCGGGTCTGGTATACAGTTGTGAAAATTTAAAAAAACCGCCTAATTTTAACAACTGCACCGTCAAAATTTCACAAATGACGCGATGCAAGTATACATTTTGACGTCGCGCAAAGTGCTTTTGCGCGACGATTACATTGTGGCGTCACGCAAGATATTTTTTTTTTTTAAATATTATAAAATTTACTGAAAATGTGACTTTACTCCTTCAAATTCAATTTTTTTTACCTAAAACCCACAATAATATATTTTTATAACAAAAACCTGACCCGAACTACAATAAATTTAAAGCTACTTAATAAATATACATACCATTAAATTTCTTAAGTGTTATACGTACAAAATAAATAAATTTAAATATACTTAATAAATGTATATACCATTGAAATTGATGGGAGATGCATCGTACAAAACTAGTTTGAATGATCCAACCATCAAACTTGTTTGTATATACCTCGAGATTGCATACCCAAAAAACCGCAAAAAACAAACATTTAGAGATCAAGTAATGGGACAAACATTTTCGACGGTTACAAACGCTAGTGGATACCACAAAATCTTATGTTATACTTGATGAAAGTATAAATAAACTTCAAGTGTTAGTGAATCTATCGTTTGATGGGATAAGCATTGTACGAAACTAATTTCAACGATTCACCCGTCAAACTTGTTTGTATTGCTTCAAGATCGCATAAGCAGAAAATCACAAAAAATAAACATTTAGAGATCAAGTAACAAGACAAACCATTTTGACGGTTATAAACGAAAAATCACGATTTAACGGTTATTTTAACTCCGATTTTGATGATTTTTTAGTAAGGTTCTAAAAGACGCTAGGCGCTAGTCGGGTGGCGAGCTAGGGCCTAGCGCCTAGGTGGCTAGGCGGGCGCCTAGGCGGATTTAAGTAAATCTATTATATTTCGTGTAAATAAGGGTCTATTTATACTTAAAATATATATAATTTCATTATAAACTACAAAATAGAATGACATATATATCAGAAGATATTGAAACATAATGAAAACATGGAGAACATGCATATAATGTGTATTCATTTAAGTATTCAACACGTCTCTTACAATTTATTGGAAAAAATATAACGCAAAATGAAAGTTATCTATTTTCTATCTAAGTGAGTCGCAACCTAGGCAGGTCTGGGTTGGCTAGGCGAGTGCCTAGGCGGTCTAGGCGGGCGCCCTTTCTTAATTTTCAAACGCCTAGGCATTAATCGAGACGGTGACCAACCGCCTAGCGCCCTTTACAGCTACACTCCTTGAACCTATATCAATACAATGAACCAATTCGATCTTCAATTTAAAATATTTACACTGGTGGATACCACAAAATCTTATGTTATACTTGCTAAAAGTATAAATAAACTTCAAGTGTTAGTGAACCTATCGATTTGCTGGGATACGCATTTTATGAAACTAATTTCAACGATCTAATCGTCAAACTTTTTTGTATATGCTTCGAGATCACATACGCAAAAAATCGCAAAAAAACAAACATTTAGAGATAAAGTAACGGGAAAAACCTTTTCGACGGTTATAAACTAAAAATCACAAATAATCGGTTATTTTAACTCCGATTTTGATGATTTTTCACAACTACACTCCTTGACCCTATATCCATACAATGAGCCAATTCAATCTTCAATTTAAAATATTTACACTAGTGGATTCCACAAAATATTATGTTATACTTGCAAAAAGTATAAATAAACATCAAGTGTTAGTGAATCTATTGTTTTGATAGGATACACATTGTACGAAACTAATTTCAACGATCCAACCGTCAAACTTATTTGTATATGCTTCTAGATCGCATACGCAAAAAATCATAAAAAACAAACATTTAGAGATCAAGTAACGGGACAAACCTTTTCGATGGTTATAATTGAAAATCACTATTTAACATTTATTTTAACTCCGATTCTGATGATTTTTTACAGCTACACTCCTTGACCCAATATGAATACAATGAACATATTTGATCTTCAATTTAAAATATTTACACTAGTGGATACCACAAAATCTTATGTTATACTTGATGAAAGTATAAATAAACTTTAAGTGTTAGTGAATCTATTGTTTTGCTGGGATATGCATTGTATGAAACTAATTTCAACGATCTAACCGTCAAACTTATTTGTATATGCTTCGAGATCACATACGCAAAAAATCGCAAAAAACAAACATTTAGAGAACAAGTAACGGGACAAACCTTTTTGACGGTTATAAATGAAAAATCAAGATTAATCGATTATTTTAACTTCGATTTTGATGATTTTTTACAGCTACACTCTCTGACCCTATATGAATGAACCAATTCGATCTTCAATTTAAAATATATTACACTAGTGGATACCACAAAATATTATGTTATACTCGCAAAAAGTATAAATAAACTCAAGTATAAATTGAATCTATAGTTTTGATGGGATACGCATTGTACGAAACTAATTTTAGCGATCCAACCGTCAAACTTGTTTGTATATGCTTCAAGATCGCATACGTAAAAAATCGGAAAAAATAAACATTGAGAGATCAAGTAACGAGACAAACCATTTCGACGGTTATAAACGAAAATCACAATTTAACGGTTACCTTAACTCTGATTTTGATGATTTTTTACAGCTACCCTCATTGACCCTATATGAATAAAACAAACAAATTCGATCTTCAATTTAAAATATTTACACTAGTGGATACCACAAAATCTTAGGTTATACATGATGAAAGTACAAACAAACTTCAAGTGTTAGTGAATCTATCGTTTTGATGGGATAGGCATTGTACGAAACTAATTTCAACAATCCAACCGTCAAACTTGTTGGTATATGCTTCGAGATCGCATACGCACAAAATCACAAAAAATAAACATTTAGAGATCAAGTAATGGGACAAACCTTTTCGACGGCTATAAACAAAAAATCACGATTTAACGGTTATTTTAACTCCGATTTTTATGATTTTTTTACAGCTACACTCCTTGACCCTATATGAATACAATAAAATAATTCGATCTTCAATTTAAAATATTTACACTAGTGGATAACACAAAATCTTATGTTATACTTGATGAAAGTATAAATAAACATTAAGTGTTAGTGAATCTATCGTTTTGATGGGATATGAATGTACGAAACTAATTTCAACGATCCAACCGTCAAACTTGTTTGTATATGCTTCGAGATAACATACGCAAAAAATCACAAAAAACAAACATTTAGAGATCAAGTAACGGGACAAACGTTTTCGACAGTTATAAACGAAAAAAGCACTATTTAATAGTTATTTTAACTCCAATTTTGATGATTTTTTACAGCTAACCTCCTTGACCCTATATGAATACAATGAACTAATTCAATCTTCAATTTAAAATATTTACACTAGTGGATACCACAAAATCTTATGTTATACTTGATGAAAGTATAAATAAACTTTAAGTGTTAGTGAATCTATCGTTTTGATGGGATACGATTGTACGAAACTAATTTTAGCAATCCAACCGTCAAACTTGTTTGTATATGCTTTGAGATCGCATACACAAAAAATGGGAAAAAACAAACGTTTAGAGATCAAGTAACGAGACAAACCATTTCGACAGTTATAAAAGAAAAATCACGATTTACTGGTTTCTTTAACTCTGATTTGACGATGTTTTACATCCTTGACCCTATATGAATACAATGAACCAATTTGATCTTCAATTTAAAATATTTACACTAGTGGATACCACAAAATCTTATGTTACACTGGATGAAATTATAAATAAACTTCAAGTGTTAGTGAATCTATCGTTTTGATGGGATACACATAGTACGAAACTATGTTCAACGATCCAACCGTCAAACTTTTTTGTATATACGTCGAGATTGCATATGCAAAAATCAAACATTTAGAGATCAAGTAACGTGACAAACCTTTTCGACGGTTATAAACGAAAAATCACGATTGAAAGGTTATTTTAACTTCGATTTTGATGATTTTTTACAGCTACCCTCCTTGACCGTATATGAATACAATGAACAAATTCGTTCTTCAATTTAAAATATTTAAACTACTGGATACCACAAAATCTTACGTTATACTTAATAAAAGTATAAATAAACTTCAAGTGTTAGTAAATCTTTTTGATGGGATATGCATTGTACGAAACTAATTTCAAGGATCCAACCGTCAAACTTGTTTGTGTATGCTTCGGGATCGCATGCACAAAAATTCGCAAAAAATAAACATTTAGAGATCAAGTAACGGGACAAACCTTTTTGACGGTTAGAAACGAAAAATCACGATTTAACGGTTATTTTAACTTCGATTTTGATGATTTTATACATCTACACTCCTTGACCCTATATGAATACAATAAACTAATTCGATCTTCAATTTAAGATATTTACACTAGTGGATACCACAAAATCTTATGTTTTACTTGATGAAAATATAAATAAACTTCAAGTGTTAGTGAATCTATGCAATCAAACCGTCAAACTTCTTTGTATATGCTTCGAGATTGCATAAGCAAAAAATCAGAAAAAACAAACATTTAGAGATGAAGTAACGGGACAAACATTTTCGACTATTATAAACGAAAAATCACGACTTAACGGTTATTTTAATTCCGATTTTGATAATTTTTTACAGCTACCCTCCTTGACCCTGTATGAATATTATGAACAAATTCGATCTTCAATTTAAAATATTTCAACTCGTGGATACAACAAATTCTTATGTTATACTTGATGGAAGTATAAATAAACTTCAAGTGTTAGTGAACCTATTTTATGGGATACGCATTGTACGAAACTAATTTCAACGATCCAACCGTCAAACATGTTTATATATGCTTCGGGATAGCATACACAAGAAATCATAAAAAACAACCATTTTGAGATCAAGTAATGGGACAAACCTTTTCAACGGTTATAAACGAAAAATCACGATTTAACAGTTATTTTAACTCCAATTTTGATGATGTTTTACAGCTACCCTCCTTGACCCTATATGAATACAATGAACTAATTCGATCTTCAATTTAAAATATTTGCACTAGTGGATAGCACAAAATCTTATGTTATACAAGATGAAAGTATAAATAAACTTCAAGTGTTAATGAATCTATCGTTTTGATGGGATACGCATTGTACGAAACTAATTTCAATGATCCAACCGTCAAACTTGTTTGTATATGCTTCGAGATCGCATACGCAAAAAATCCCAAAAAACAAATATTTAGAGATCAAGTAATGGGACAAACGTTTTCGACGGTTATAAACGAAAAATCATGATTTAACAGTTATTTTAACTCCGATTTTGATGATTTTTTTACAGCTACCGTCCTTTACCCTATATGAATACAATGAACCAATTTGATCTTCAATTTAAAATATTTACACTAGTGGATACCACAAAATCTTATGTTATACTTGTTGAACGTATAAATATACTTCAAGTGTTAATGAATCTATCGTTTTGATGGGATACGCATTGTAGGAAACTAATTTCAATGATCCAACCCTCAAACTTGTTTGTATATGCTTCGAGATTGCATACTCAAAAAATGGTAAAAAACAAACATTTGGAAATCAATTAAAGGGACAAACCTTTTCGACGGTTATAAACAAAAAAATCATGATTTAACGGTTTTGTTAACTCTGATTTTGATGATTTTTACAGTTACACTCCTTGACCCTATATGAATACAGTGAACTAATTCGATCTTTAATTTAAAATATCTGCACTACTGGATACCACAAAATCTTATGCTATACTTGATGAAAGTATAAATAAACTTTTAAGTGTTAGTGAATCTATCGTTTTGATGGGATACGCAATGTACGAAACTAATTTCAACGATCCAACCGTCAAACTTGTTTGTATATGCTTCGAGATCGCATACTCAAAAAATCACCAAAAGCAAACATTTAGAGATCAAGTAACTGGACAAACGTTTTTGACGGTTAAAAACAGAAAATCACTATTTAGCTGTTATTTTAACTCCGATTTTGATGATTTTTTGCAGCTACCCTCCTTGACCCTATATGAATACAATGAACTAATTCGATCTTCAATTTAAAATATTTACACTAGTGGATACCACAAAATCTTATGTTATACTTGATGAACGTATAAATAAACTTTAAGTGTTAATAAATCTATCGTTTTGATGGGATACGCACTGTACTAAACTAATTTCAACGATCCAACCGTCAAACTTGTTTGTTTATACTTCGAGATCGCATATGCAAAAAAGTCGCAAAAAACAAACATTTGGAGATCAATTGAAGGGACAAAACTTTTCGACAGTTACAAACAAAAAATCACGATTTAACGGTTATGTTAACTCCGATTTTGGTGATTTTTTTACAGCTACACTCCTTGACCCAATATGAATATAATGAACAAATTCGATCTTCAATTTAAAATATTTGCACTAGAGGATACTACAAAATCTTATGCGATACTTGATGAAAGTATAAATAAACTTTAAGTGTTAGTGAATCTATCGTTTTGATAGGATACGCAATGTACGAAACTAATTTCAACGATCCAAATGTCATCCTTGTTTGTATATGCTTCGAGATCGCATACGCAAAAAATACAAAAAACAAGCATTTAGATATCCAGTAACGGGACAAACGTTTTCGACAAATATAAACGAAAAATCACGATTTAACGGTTATTTTAACTCCGATTTTGCTGATTTTTTTTTTGCTACACTCCTTGACCCTATATGAATACAATGAACCAATTTGATCTTTAATTTAAAATATTTACACTAGTTGAATCTTATGTTATACTTGCTAAAAGTATAAATAAACTTCAAGTGTTTGTTAATCAATCGTTTTGATCTGATACGCATTCTACAAAACTAATTTCAATGATCCAACCGTCAAACTTGTTTGTATATGCTTCGAGATCGCATAAGAAAAAAATCTCAAAAATCAAACATTTAGAGATCAAGTAACGGGACAAACCTTTTCGACGGTTATAAACGAAAAATCATGATTTAACTGTTATTTTAACTCCGATTTTGTTGATTTTTTTACAGCTACACTCCTTGACCTTATATGAATACAATGAACCAACTCAATCTTCAATTTAAAATATTTACACTAGTGGATACCACAAAATTTTATGTTATACTTGCTAAAAGCATAAATAAACTTCAAGCGTTAGTGAATCTATTGTTTTGATGGGGATACGCATTGTACGAAACTAATTTCAACGATCCAACCGTCAAACTTGTTTGTATATGCTTCGAGATCGCATACACAAAAAATCGCAAAAAAAAAACATTTAGAGATAAGGTAACGGGACAAACCTTTTCGACGGTTATAAACAAAAAATCACGATTTAACGGTTATTTTAACTCTGATTTTGATGATTTTTTACAGCTGCACTCCTTGACCCTATATGAATACAATGAACTAATTTGATCGTCTATTTAAAATATTTACACTGGTGGCTACCACAAAATCTTGTGTTATACTTGATGAACGTTTATATAAACTTCAAGTGTTAGTGAATCTATTGTTTTGATGGGATACACATTGTACAAAATTAATTTCAACGATCCAACCGTCCAACTTGTTTGTATATGCTTCGAGATTGCATACGCAAAAAAGAGGAAAAACCAAACATTTAGAGATCAAGTAATGGGACAAACCTATTTGACGGTTATAAATGAAAAAAATCACGATTTAACAGTTATTTTAACTCCGATTTTGATGATTTTTTACAGCTACCCTCCTTGACACTATATGAATACAATGAACTAACTCGATCTTCAATTTAAAATATTTACAATAGTAAATAACACAAAACCTTATGTTATACTTGATGAAAGTATAAATAAACTTCAAGTGTTAGTGAATCTATCGTTTTGATGGGATACGCATTGTACAAAATTAATTTAACAATCCAATCGTCAAACTTGTTTGTTTATGCTTCAGATCGCATACACAAAAAATCGCAAAAAAAAACACATTTAGAGATCAAGTAACGGGACAAACCTTTTCGATGGTTATAAACAAAAAATCACGATTTAACGGTTATTTTAACTTTGATTTTGATGATTTTTTGCAGCTACACTCCTTGACCCTATATGAATACAATGAACTAATTTGATCGTCAATTTAAAAGATTTACACCGGTGGATACTACAAAATCTTATGTTATACTTGATGAAAGTATAAATAAACTTCAAGTGTTAGTGAATTTATCGTTTTGATTGGATACGCATTGTACCAAATTAATTTCAACGATCCAATCGTCAAACTTGTTTGTATATGCTACGAGATTGCATACGCAAAATAACGCAAAAAAAAAAAAAAACATTTGGAGATCAAGTAACGGGACAAACTTTTCCGACGGTTATAAACGAAAAATCACAATTTAAAGGTTAATTTAACTCCGATTTTTATGATTTTTTTACAGCTACCCTCCTTGACCCTATATGAATACAATGAACTAATTTGATCTTCGATTTAAAATATTTACACTAGTGGATACCACAAAATCTTATGTTATACTTGATGAAAGTATAAACAAACTTCAAGTGTTAGTGAATCTATTTGATGTGATATGCCTTGTATGAAACTAATTTCAACAATCCTACTGTCAAACTTGTTTGTATATGCTTCGAGATCGCATACACAAAAAATCGTATAAAAAAAAACATTTAGAGATCAAGTAACGGGACAAACCTTAAACAAAAAATCACGATTTAACGATTATTTTAACTCTGATTTTGATGATTTTTTACATCTACACTCCTTGACCCTATATGAATACAATAAACTAATTTGATTTTCAATTTAAAATATTTACATTAGTGGATACCACAAAATCTTATGTTATGAATACAATAAACTAATTCGATTTTCAATTTAAAATATATACACTTGTGGATACCAAACCAAGAATGCTTTACCTGTTTTTTTCCCAACTTTCCGCAAAGCAGGTGCACCTACGTCGAGCAAAGTTGGGGAAAAAGCGGTAAAGCATTCTTGGTTTTGGGTTAAAATCTTGCGCGATGCACAAAACGTCGTGCAAACGGCCTTTGCAAAACGACACTTTGCGTGACGAAGGTTGTCGTCACGCAAAACTGTTTTGCACAATGCAGGTGTACCTACGTCGCACAAAGCTGTTTTGCGCGACGCCAGTCTTCGTCACGCAAAGTTCCGTTGCGAAAAGGTCGTTTGCGCGACGTTTTGTGTTTTGCGTCGCGCAAACATACTTTGTGCGACGAAATTTGCTGCGTCGTGCAAGGTGCCATCGCGCAAACATGTTTTTGTACTAGTGGGAAGAGCCTTCTTAGCCTTCAGGGTAGGAAGACACGATTGGTACTATGTTGATTAGCTAGAACATTTGGATTCTCCTTGCTTGATCAGCTCACCATCACTGAATAGCAAGTGTCATGAGAATCCATTCTTAACATCCATGGCAGAATTCAAGAAATGAAGAGTTTAGAAAGAGACAGCTTCAGAGAAACGAAATAGAGAGCTCAATTGGATTTCTTACACCAAACGGTTATTACAAGCCAAATTTATCTTATACACTAGGAGGGAAAAGTATTTATTTAACTGAATTTAATTGAGCTAGCACACTACAAGAAAATTGGGCAGTGCACACAATAAATTATATGTGCCCTTTAATGCCAAAGGGCACTAACATATGTGCTCATAGGTCAATGGCAACAATGCAGCAACTATGTTTCCATCTGTGCCCTTTATGGGCGTCACCATTGCTAAAAGGGCACAATACACTATTTGGTGCTCAAAGAGGCAGGCACAAATGGACCACTATTTGTGCCTGTTTCTGACAACTTTATCAGAAGATCTTTTCCACCCATATTGACACTTATATTATAATTGTGCCAACAAGAATTAAATATTAAAAAAAAATCAAAATTTAAAAACCTGAAACTGAATTGAGGAAATGCAAAAATTTAAATTTTCATAAAATGAAAACAACCTACAACCATAAAACGGAAAGTAAGCACAAACCATGTTAAGCACCATGTAAGCACATATCAAGAAAATTTCAAACTTTAGAAAGCTACAAAAAGATAGTATAAGATCTTTAATTTGGGAACTCAACATAACAAAGTCATATATAATTGAGGAAATAAAGATATGCAGAGATGTACTTACACTGAGAGAGCGGAGCAGTTGGAGACCTACACTTTACAGATTCAAATCTCATCTTCTTAGAATTAACATGCATTGTACCCTCAAAAATATTAAAACTACATATTCAAAAGTAGAATAAAACAAATTTGAAATTTGGAATTACAAAAACCATAAACGCTTAACCCATCTTCCTTTCAAAGTTCTACAAATTTATCCTGGAGTCGAACCTGATTATGATCAGGAAAGTTCACATCAACAAGTTAAATTGAGAATTACTCGAGCATCTGTAGAAGAGAAAAAAAAATTAGAAAACTGTCTTTCAACTCAAAAGGCTTAGCAGATTACCAAAGTGCGCATGCACACATGTCCTGAAACTCACAAGACAGTAAATTAATGAACAGATTTGAGTAATTCTAAACCCTATATATTCTTAACAGTTTGGTACTAATAATAAATAATAGTCCTTGTACACAAGTGTGCGTAATAATAGATGAACAAATATTGAACTAATAGATGAACAACAGGTAAAGAGGGGCAGAACATAAGTTTTTCAGCACTCTTCACCTATTTTTCAATGATTAGTTCAATCTGTTTTGCCTTCTTTGTTATAAGGACTTTCAGAAATAAGAATTTCAAAATCATAGGGGCAAACGAAGAGCAGTGCTAAAGTCGGTTACAAAGGTCCAACTCCGGATGCTAAATTTCATATTGAACTATAAAACTCATTTGAACAAAAACTATAACACTCATTTAGACATGAATAAATTTAGTTATCTGCATGTGCAGGCTCAACATGCTTCTTCGGCCGTTTCTGAGACTCATGGCTTGGATCCAGATTTACATCCACCTGGACATTACGAAGTTGAGCACTTGCCCTGGTGACAGTTCCTAGCTGTACAACAGGTATAAAGGGGAAAATGGATACCCCTAAATCATCGGGAATATGTTCTGGACCATCTTGAGCTGCAATCTTGTCACAATATGCAACAAGTGTAGGGTCCATTTGTGACAGCTTCCATGTACCTGAGGGGAAGAATAGTACATCAAAGAAAGCAAACGCAAAAAGCCCTCAAAATAAAACTGGAAAGGAAAAAAAAACATACTGCATCTCGAAGCTCAAAAGCTCTGTTGACAATCCTAGCACCATTGTAATCATCTCCACTACAAGCCTGAATACAAGACAGCATAATATATCAAACTGAAGCACGATAAAATTTACAACACAAACACAATAATTACAAAAAGTTCGAGCTTCCTTTGCACAACATATAAAATCAGAACTCAAAAGTACGATGTTACTTCAGAAACACTAAGAAGTTTTAATTCCCAGATGTTCCCAGTATCAGGGTTTGTTGCCTCCTATATAAATGAATGATGAATCACAATGCAACACCATGCATCTTAACATCAACCAGCATAGACCCATTTGAGAACCAAGGCAAAAGAAGTGTCATGCAATGAGACAACAAAGAAAGAACACACATCAAATACAAAGCAAGTCATGAAGACCAAAAAGAAAACAAAAATTAATTGACGACCTTTCAGTCTACCGTTATTGTACTATAAATTTACAGACAAAAGCTACAACAAGGAACACGTAAATTGACGACCTTTCAGTCTACCGTCTTGCAGGAATGCAGAACATGTAATGTACTGCCCAGAGTCCACGCACTGCAGCAGCTTAACCACATCCATAGGGTTCTGAATAAATGAGGGATAGTTTGGAGCATCCTCATCCAAGATAGGATAATGGAAAGTATTAAACCTCTTTATCATATAAAAGTCTGTAGCATTTGAACAAAGACCCCTATTCCTATTAGCATGAAGTGTCAACCAACAATAAGAAAAAGCTTAACTAAACATAGGCCTCAAATTCCAATTCAAGCAAAACAGATACTCCTTATGGAGCAGGACTAGGAAAGAATGTGGAAGTATGACAAAACATTACATGCAACTAATCAGTAAGAAGATACACCAATCATCTAAAAGGGACAACGAGAGAGAGCAAAGATTATCTAACCGGCTGTAAACATATCTGAGGCACATCCGCAATCGGCGAAGAGCATGCTGCTCAGCTTCTACCTTGGCTTTTAACTCTGAGACCTTCGGACCACTTGCCACTTTTGTTATGTACTTAACTAGATCCATAACTTGTGTTGCATCTTTCCTCTTCCAGTACTCATCCGTGCTGCCTATATCAACCAAGTAACATAAAAAAAAACAAGAAACCCTCAAATGCATAGTAAAAAATATGAAAAACCATGTCACATATAGAAGCTTCAGACTGAATAACAGCTTTCCAAAGCCAAATATACCATTGGCTAATACATTAATTAGTACATATACATCTCAAAATTTGTTAATTCATAAAAATAGCCAATCACCTTCCAGTCTAAACCTATTCGAAGTGACAACAAGTCATTTTTCATTCGAAGCAAAAATGGGTCTATTTGAATCTGAACCAGATCAAATTCCCTTTTGATTATAACCTAAAAGAGAAAAAAGCTCAGTTCCCTTGTGTTTCAAACGAATCCTAACCCTAAAATTAATCACAAATTATTAACTAAATTAACCATTACAAGTTCTAAATTGTTACCATTTTACCTGGAACGAAGTGGAGATGAAGGAATCGCATTATGCAGGCACTGAACTGAAGGGGGAACTGGGGATGAGATGAGAGTTGAGGCCAACTGATTTACAGATTCTGTGTGAATGAGAAGGATTTGCAGAGTATGTGAGAATGTGTGAACTCGACTGAAGACTTGAGTTGAGACCCACCTATTCGCAGTGTGTGTGAAATTTGAAGGGGAAGGATTTGCAAATTCTGTTTTTGTGTGACTTAAGAATTGAGATGAGAGGCAAGAGAGACAGAGAGAGAGGGAAATAGCAAAATTTGGGGAAAATATAGAGAGAGAGCCTAGGGTTGAAGAGAGACTCGGTTCGACTGGGAAAGGGAGAGCCAGAGAGAGGAGAGGCTGGGTTTGAATGGGAAACACAGAGATGCGGAATGAAGGAAATGAGGAGAGAGTGAGGCGTGAAGATTGAGGAAAATGTTCTGTTTAAAACATTATTTTAAACAAAGGGCACAAAAAATCTACCTTGACTTTAAATATATTAAATTGTAGGACACAATTACAATTATAGTGTCATTGCAAATTAATAAAAAAAATTCATTGCTGACATTAAGGCCACCAAAGAAGAACATGAAAAAAAAACATATATAAAATTCAAATACCTTAAGAAAGCCACACCAGATGTGCGATTTGGAGCAAAATGAGGAGTTGAGTAGGAACTAGGCACCGCCTGTTCAGAATTTGTGTTTGTAGTTATGATTCCTCTGCCCAGATGTGCATGCTTGGATTAGAACTTTTCTTTGTGGGTGAAGAGGAAGTATGAAAGCATTTTTTTATGCACAATTTTATAAATTTTAATTATTGGTGTGCTAGAGGAGGTAAAGACAAAACGAGAGAGAACATATAGCACCTCTGACAAATAATTTTTATAGACACAAAGTTTTTTGTGCCAATCTTCAGTAAAAAAGTTGTCATCTGACCCCATTGGGCATGGTTTCCGTGCCCATTACTGTTTTGTGTCTGCTTTTTTTAACATTGGGCACAATAGATGGTGCCCTCTATGGAATGGGAACTGTTTAAGCTTTTTGGTGGTCAAGCTGACACAAAATTCTTAATTGTGCCCTTTGTTTTGTACCCAAAGCTCATTTTTGTTGTAGTGGCATAGGACTTAAGTCACTGCTTGTGTGGCATAGATGATGTGGCATACTCATGTTATGTGCATTACTTCGAGATTTCTCATTTGACATCCTTGCTTTCCTTTGAGATGGAAATTTTTTAACGCTTACTATTTGGTGTAAATATATCGTTGTATCAAAATAAATTTACTATTGCAACCTTATGATTCGGTGTTAAGAAAAACAAGATTCTTTGCATTTTGAAACCCAAAAACAACCATAAATTTATAAATTGTAGATCAAGTTAACGTTTTGATATGAGCATATTTATGCGAATTAGTTGGCTTGTTCTCGTGCATTTATGTTAGTTATTTGTATTTAATTTAGTATTTTAAGCTATTTTCGTGTGTTTGTAGGTCCCAAGGGGTAAAGTATCAAGAAAGTGCATTTTGGAGCCTTTTGGAGCTATTTTGGGCATGTTTTGGATAGCTTATGATTGGAGCAATGTAGATGGACGAAATTGAAGACCAAAGCATGCTAGGAATCAGCTAAAGAGAAGAGGAAAAATAAATTCAAGTCAAAGAAGGAAAAGGAATCCAAGAAGAAGAAGGGTTGACTAAGTCAAAGTTTCCTTACTTTGACTTTTGACTTTCTCAATCCTATTTTATCAAGGCTTTAACTACAAGGAGGAGTCCTAGATCTATTGGGATACTTTAAATACCAAATGAAGGAGGAAGCCGCACCTACATGCCAGCCATATCTTCCTTGCCGTGCAAGGAAGTGCTTCCTTGTTCCTTTTGGACCCCTTGCCGCACATGCTTTGATGGTTGTCCTTTCTTGCTGCACAAGTAAGCCACATTCCCTTGTTATTTAGGATAATGCCGCACCTCTTCTTCCCTCATACACCTTTGCCACACTTAAATTCACATTCCTTTTCAGTTTTGGACCTAAACTAGCAAGGAAAACACTTTTCCTTGTCCTTGCCACAAAAGTCTTCCACCTTTCCTAAATTTCTGATCTTGCCGCAACTCTCTTCTCCTCTTTCCTTTCTTGCTAACCAAATTCCTATTTCCCTTTTATATTTTGGACCCAAACCTGCAAGGAAACACTTTTCCTTGTCCCAAAAGACCTTTCCTCTTTGAATTTATCCCTGCCGCACCTTGTGACCCATTCCCCTTAGGTTTGTGTTTTTAATTCCTATTTCCCTTTAAGTTTTGGTTAAGTTTTTGTTTCCTAGATTACCTAAACCGTGCCTTAACCTCTCCACTATATATATGACCTTTTGCTGCACCAAAACACATCATTCACTCACTCATTCATACAAACTGCTCACACATTCAACTCTCTCTCACTCTGCCGCACTACCTTACCATTCCTCACCCCAAAACACATCCCAAACCTCCCTCAACCACTTGTGCCGCAGCAAAGGAGAAGAAGGAAGACCTTGGACGTGTTTGTTCTTCAAGCGTTGGATCATTGGAGCGTTCTAGGTGTAATTCTTTCTTTGTTCTAAATGTTTAAATTAAATTCTTGTTGCTTTGTTGTGAACATGAGTGGCTAGACCCCTTTTGGCTAGGGGTGATTTCAAAGCCATGATTATGGGTGCAATATGAATTGATAAGCTTCAGTTACGAATTCTTGAGTTGTGAATGCAATTGGCTTAACTGTTTGATTGATAACTTATTTGTGTTTGTTGATTGAGGGTCGACACTTAATTGGCATGCATGAATTTGATGCTAGAGTATAAGGGAGTTTCACATAATCGTTACAACCTTATACTCATAAGTGGTGAAGGTCGCTTATAAACGATCGCGTTAAGTTCAATTCCTAGCATGAGTGACATGATGTCATAGTTACAAGTGCTTTGTCAATGCTTATGATTTTCATTGAACGTAATGATCTTTGATTGTACCTTTATTATGATGTCATGTAGGGGACTTTTGAAGAATGCTTTGGGTTGTCGAATGATGTCATCCAATCCAATAACTCAAGGAAAATCTGATGGTTAATTAGTGATGTCACGGTTAACTTGGGGCATTGTCATTCGTGATTCATTGAAGGAGTAACTGGGAATCGATTCGTTTGCATACATAACATGTGTGGAGAAAGAGCCTCTAGCTAGCCCATCATCCATCCAAACTTCTCAAAAACGTTTTCAAACTTTGTTTTACTTTAAAATCTGTTTTCAAATTGTTTTCCTTTTAAATTCGTTCAAACAAAATCCCCCCTTTACTTTCTTGTTTTAAATTGTTTTAAACTTGTTTTACTTGTGTTTTTAAGTGTTTTGAGTCAAGCCAAAACCTTATTTTCGTCCAAAGTTGTGTTTAGAGTCAGAAACTGCCTAGTTTGTGTTTTTAGGCAGTTTTGAGTGTTTTCAACCTATTTTGAGTCTTGTGAACTTGTTTTAAGTCTTTTGAACCTATTCAAACGTTTTTAACTTTATTTTTGAGTCTTTGAGTCAGTTTTAAATCGATTGGCAATCCCTCCTAATCCCCGGCCTAGAACGATCCCTACTTGCATCTATACTACAATTCACACCAAGAGGGTTTAATTTGTGTGCTTAATATATTTCGCATCACGTTTCAAAACTAGAAGCTCGTCTAACATTAAGAATAGACTAATCAAGCTCCTCCGAAGGTACTTTAGTACAAACCACACTCCCTCAACACAAAAGAGGCATGCAATTATCAAAATTTATTTCATCTTTAACTATTTTTGTTTTTTCTGTCAATAAGTCTTAAACTACTTAGCTAGCGAGCCCACTTATCATGTAGTGATGATTAATTGTATCGAATTTTGTCAAAAGTTACTGCTAATGGTAATTGCCATTTAATGTATGGTTACCTTTGTTTTTGGTCCCAGCAATTTCGACAAGGTAATCTGCTGAATATGTCCCACTAAGAGGTACATTTTGGGTCCAATTGTGCGTTTGGCGACAATGCTTGATGAAGAGCTAGAAGACTAGTGGTTTGAGAGACATGAATAGGACCATGTAATTAAGAGATTTTTCAGTATGATCAGCACACGAGATGGTACACCACGTGTCATTATACAAATAGTGAGATATGTGTGTTAAAAAGTTACTAACTTAAAAAATAAAATTTCCTACCACTTGCATAAAAACATGTGATATATCACTCGTATTCCCGTCACAATTAAATTTTTTTCCATGCAATGCTTGATGAAGAGCTAGAAGACTAGTGGTTGAGAGACATGAACAGAACCATGCATGCACAATTGAGCTGCAAGAAACGACGTAATTGTACCAATTGGTTTCTTAAATTCGAATCCTTGTCCCTTGGATCCAACAGAAACCGAGCAAAAAAAGTACTTGTTTTTGCTTTAATCGGAGCATTGGATCTCACGAGTTCTACTGACATTTAGATATGATCTGATTTACAAATCAATTTTCTCAAGATTCCTCTCAATTAAAAACCGTTAGACAAATTAATATTGAGTAAATGGAAGCATCTCATAGTTAATCACTTGGATTTTTTTACTGTTCTCCAAGTTATGCATGAAAGAGCCACGTTGATCCACATTAGCCTTTTAAGATAATGTAAAAAATTATGAGTGCCGGAGTACTAGCTAATTTTATTTTTCTTGGAATGGTGATATCCCTATCCCAATCCCAATGTTGTTTTCATTTGCCAATACAAAGGTGCCATTGATTTTTCTATCTTATTTTTTGATACAAAGGTGACTTTGAAATTAAATAAAAATTTTTACGAAGACCTTTAGTTTATATACCATAAACTTAGGAATTTTTATTGGCACGTCAGAAGTTTAATTGTGTAGTTCAATTATTTTATAGGGGCTTTTAGATCCAGGTCCAAAAAGGTAGAGTGTTTTTAGAAGTGAGTCCAGTTATCTAATTATATGTTTTTATTTTTTTTATACTCATTTTGTATTTTCTAAAAATATTAAAAATCAATTAAAATCTTCTAATATTATGCATTTTCCAACTCCAAAAAATATAATTAATATCTTATAACAAGAAAACTAATATACTAACATAAATTTATCTGCAAAACATTCTACCCTAACTCAAGTAACAAATGTATGAATGTATATTATACCTATACGTGAGATATGAAACCTAATTAAAAGGTAGAAAAAACATAACATACCTACAAGTAAGACACATTAATCTGTGACAGGTTGATTTAAAAAAAAAAAAAAAAAAATCTATCATATAGGTAGATAAATATAATTAACCTGTGATATAGGTTGATTAAAAAAATTAAAAATAAAATTTATAAATAGGTTTAAAGCATAAGAAAGAGCGAGAAATAACAAAAAGATAAATAAAAAGAAATAAGTAAAGAGATAATTAGGAAGAAATTTGATTTTTATAATAAATCTTATTATTGAACAGATAATTATTGATAATTAAATAATTAAATATAACAAATTGGACTTATTTTAATAAATTGGACTATTCCTACTATTGGCTCAATAAATTGGACTATTCCTACTATTGGCTCAAAAAATTGGACTTATATCAAGTTTCCTCTATTTTATATTTAGAAAAAAAAAAAACTCTTATGAAGATTGCATAATTAAAATTTTAAGGTGCTAATAATAGTTCTATAAATTTAATGTTATTATTTTATTTGCTGTTGATGAGTTTAGTCCAACTACCACTAGTAATCAACACTAACACAATTCTTTCAAATTAAACACCTAATATGTAAGTTCAAGAACCATGATACATTGTTAAGTAAATTGGAGAAATGGTCCTTGAATTATGATCCAATTGTAATTCAACAATCATGATACATTTTGTACAATTTTTGCTCCACTTCATATGTTAAATAATAATGTCATTCCATAATTTTTTGATCTCTTTGTGAGGTCCAATTATTGAGACAACCAATCAGATACTTAGAACACACATTATAAATTGCACCACATCTATTAAAAATTATTAAATAAATTTGACAGCAGAAGGCTTTGCCTTCAAATGACTCAGCGTCACATAAGAAACTGAAGGCTCGGTTGAAGAAAGTTTGCTGTCATTTTTATTGTTGTGTGTCTTTTGACATCTTCTTTGGAGATTCTCTAAGACCATCTCCAAAAGAGATCAAATTTGAATTTGACAGCCTATGTGACACTTTGACATCTTTTAAAGTTATACTCTCTACCCGGTATATCAAATTAAACTATTATTTTACATTATTTTCTTTTCATAATTGCTATTATCTATTTTATATTTACATATAAATAATTAATAATAAAAATTCATATTAATTAACAATGAAATGATTGATGACTAACTAGTACTAGTCCTAGATTCCAGCTGCTTCAATATCGTTCATCAGTGTTGATAGTTAAACTTGCCGGTTCCATCTCCAAGCCCTACATAAATAACGTCAACAATGGCTCGCCGTCAAAGCGAGCAATTTGATCACCTGCATATGCATCATCATCCACCACATAATTTTCACATCCATTGATTTCAGCCCCTATTAGGGCTGGACTTGCTAGGCTAATTAGGAGGTGGGCAACGAAAAAAAGGGACTTAGATGAGAACTGAGATGGAGGTGGATGAAGGAGGGGACCCCGAATTTGCACACACAAAGAGAGAAAACACAGAGGAAAGAGAAAATGCAGGAGAGAAGAAAACAATAAAAAATATTTTATAATTAATTAAGAAATATTTGAAGCTGCTATCAATTTGGCGACAAGGTTAGAGATGTCATTCTATATCATTACCACATCAGATTTTACTTCTTGATTAGCAAATATTGATGTTGTCTGTTTTTTTACCGTTATTATTGATATGGATATTTTGACATACCTTTTGAAAATGCTCTAAACCTGTACAATTTCTTTTCTTATAATTACTTTTATTCTAGCTTATTCCGTTGACTTGATCTAGACACACACACACACACACACAAAATAGATGACATAAGAACAGGGCAAAGCCATATTTTCCATTCCCATTGAATAAAAGTTTCCAAGCATGCACACGTCGAATAGGGGCCACGCACAACCTTGCAGAGTGCGGACTATTTGCTTGAAGATACTTAACACAGACAATAATTAAACTGTTAAATATATGTTACCCTTTCTCTTAGAAAAGTTTTAACATATATTTTGACACACGTTTTTGTGGCGTTTATTCTGTAATGTATTTTAGCGATCTCATTGTTTATCTTTTATGTCTTATCTCAAAGATCATGTCTCCCAAAAAATACCCAAATTTGAAATCATACGACCATTGGATTAAATTTAGTGTTTCTTTGTAGAACCGTATTTGTCCATTTCTTTATTACAAATGAATGTCTTAGTGGTTTTAGATTTGTCCAATTTTCTATAAGGATGATCAATGAATGATGTACTAAAATATAAACGGTTTGGATCGTTAAAATACATTATGTAGTGGACCCTGCAAAATGGGTGTGAAATTATATGTCATAAACTTATGTCCCCGAATCCTAACCCAACACACACACACACACACACACATACATATATACATACATATACATATATACATACATATACATATATACATACATATACATATATATATATATATATATATATATATATATATATATTCTAGTAATATTCTTTAAGGGAAGGGATATCCCCATTTTTTTTCAAAAATGGAGATTAGTTGTAGGACCCACTCCACATCAAATTTGAATGATCCGAGCCATCTATTTTGTAAGTCTCGATTCATAGATCATCCTTACAAATTTCAATTCAATCCGAAATCATTTGCCTATTTAATTGTTACGCTAAAATTTCACTAGTTTCTTAGAACATAGTGTTCATCAATTTCTTTGAACTCAATTACATGCCTCAAATATTTTTGATTTGGCCAATATTTTGCAAGAATGATCTATGAGGTACAACTTTGAAAATAAATGGTTCAGATCGTTGAAATTCGATGTGGTGTGAGTCCCACAACTAATCCTTATTAAAAAAAAAAATAGAGAATTCCTTTCCTTGAAGAGTTTGTGTAACCATTATATCTTTTCGGTTTGTTTATAATTGGCTTTCAATGATTAGGGCATAAATGATATGCCCAGTAATTAAGCAAAACAATTCTACAACTGGTCTGAAGGGCCAAAAGGAGATTTAATTTCTTAGTTTTGTTTGTTGTTGTAAGTAGAGATAAAATATAATAGTAAGAAATCAAACGAAACATAGACATGTAGTACTGAAAATTTTCATGATGTATAGTTTAAACTATAGTTATAGCTTTCATTTGACACTCTAACCAAGTCAAGAGGCAGTATTGCAGGCTAGCTGGAGTACCAGGGGATAAAAAATATGGGTTCCTATGCGGTAATTATATGGTAGCAATTTTAAAATCGAACACAATCGTACTAGTGATATGGTCCTTTATGGAAAAATGCAGCATGCATTCAAGCTGCATGCACGAGAAGGGCAGATAGCAAGAAGGACCGTTGAGTTACGTGCACAAACGTAAATTGGCAAAATTCACGTAAGCATCTCAAAAACAATTATTGGCTTGTTATGTTGTATTAATTAGTACACATATTTTATATTCAATTCAAATAAAGTAATCGTTTCTTGTTTTTATAGAACGTTCATAAATAAATGTTTTAATAAGAACATATTTTAAACCGTTTGATCACATTGGACTAAAATGTTTATTAACTTTCATGCACCTCAACATTTGATGGGTGTTGGCAACAAAATGGATCCATATATTTGATAACTTTCATCATTATATACATGATGTTAGAGTAATGATCAAATTGGACTTATATCGTCAAATAAAAATTTGTGATTGAAGATTAATTATAATTCAGACTACACGTTCATACAAGAATAATTTGATCAATGATTCATATTTGCAGTCTAGTAATATAAAGACCTTGCGTGTGTGTGTATATATATAAATACATATATATATATATATATCCTTGCGTGTGTGTGTATATATATAAATACATATATATATATATATATATATTTATGTGTGTGTGTGTGTGTGTGTGTGTGTGTGTGTGTGTGTGTGTGAGTATAAATATATGTTGATCGGCAGATAATAAGAGATGTACATTTTTCCTATATGAAAATAATACTTATAAAATTATCATTTTTTCTTTAAAAGTCTTTATTTATTCCTTCCTAACATACGTTAGCACTCCCAACAAATAAAAAGGGGTACAAGGTGTAAGAATCCTTTGTGCTCTACAGAGCATCAGAGTCCTCTTGTTTCCGGTGCTTTCCCTCTTATTCCCACACTAGTTCTAAATATTCATATTCTTGAGAGAGAAGAGGTCTAGTTAGATACAGTGAATCATGGGAAGGGCTCCTTGTTGTTCCAAGGTTGGTTTGCATAGAGGTCCATGGACTCCTAGAGAAGACACATTACTCACCAAGTATATTGAAGCTCATGGTGAAGGCCATTGGAGATCCTTGCCAAAAAAAGCTGGTATACATAATTATGTTATTGCTCATTTTCTACACTGTTATATAATTTCTTAGGTATCATGAATTATATATGGTCCTCATTGTTCTGTAATTTTTTTTTTTCATTTGTCGGTACAATTATTTTTATCCTACATTTTTTGGTCAAAATAGGCCTCCTCAGGTGTGGGAAGAGTTGCAGGCTAAGGTGGATGAACTATCTAAGACCAGACATAAAGAGAGGCAACATAACCCCCGATGAAGATGACCTAATTATCAGACTACATTCACTTCTTGGCAACCGTTGGTCTCTCATCGCTGGTAGGCTTCCGGGTCGAACTGATAATGAGATCAAGAACTACTGGAACACCCATCTTAGCAAAAGACTCAGAAACGAAGGTACCGACCCAAACACCCACAAAAAATTATCTGAGCCGATAGCTAAAGAAAATAAAAGGAGAAAGAACCAAAGAAGCAAGAACAACAATAAGAAGGAGATGGTGATGACAAAAGACAAGAACAATAAAACAGCCCAACATTTGGAGCCACAAAAGCCTAAGGTTCATCTCCCAAAACCTACTAGGTTTACTTCCTTTTTATCCCTACCAAGAAATGACAGTTTTACTAGTAGTACTACAGTTACTACTGGGTCTTCAAGCCAAGACTTAAACGGAGGGGGAGGGAGAGGAGGAGGAGGTTTTGGTGTTAATACTTGGTGTAATAATGGGCTTGTGTTTTGTGTTGGAGATGAAGATGAAGATCATGATCCTTTTAATTCTTCAGCTGATGGCGGTGATGATCATACGCTTGAAAATCTATATGAAGAATATCTACAGGCGCTTCTGAAGACAGACCATCATCATGATCATCAAAATCAACTTGAATTAGAGTCATTTGCCGAGTCACTGTTAATCTGAAAAAAATAAAAATATTAGCATAAGATAGATAAATTAGTATGGTTGTCCCGCGCAAGGGTCTAATAATAGGGTTTGAATTTTAGGTTTTCACGTGCTTACCGTCTAGTCTGTAGCCATCTCTGTGTAATAGTGGACCTCTTTAATCTATATTATAATTGTTAATTACTAATATTTGTGTATCAGGAAAAAAAAAATACTTGTGAATATTTTAGGATGGTACTATCCACACATCAGTTTCAGTTCCATTCTTTGGATTGAATGAATTAAAGAAGATAACAAAAATTAACAAAAAGTATGTAAAAAGTAAAAATGAGTGTGTGGATAGAATCAACCTATTTTGTATGATGGTGACTTGGGGGTTAAAGTAAATTAGGTACTAACAATTGAGTCCAAGGTTTTTTTTACTTACGGTTACATCTCTACTTTATAATTTGTATGTCTTCAGTTCTCCTTCATTTTACGCGCAGACTCCTTAGGGAAAATAATAAGACGAGTGTAGAATTATTATTATGATTAATTTATTTTTCTTTTAACTTATAAGGAGAAATAATTTTACATTTCTAATAGGCTTATTAATTGATTTGCCCTTAAAACTGCTATTTAGTCTCACTTTACTCCGTGTTACTAGCTTTGTCTCACTTTGCCCCATGAAACTGTCAGTTTCGTCTCATTTAATCTCCGTTCACCTCATTTTCGTCTATTTCGTCAAGTAAATGTTAAATTAAAGAGTATCGTGGACATTTTATTTTTGAAATAACTCTTTGTCTCCAACTTGACTGCTAAAACAGTCCCAATTTTATTTTGATAACTCTAATTCAAACTCATGTCTGTCTCTCTTGCAGATTGATACGGAGCTGTAGTTGCAGCCATTGGATTCAATGAGTGGCTTGAATCAGATTTTGAAACACAATTCATTATTTGCTTTGAAACACATGCAACCCATTTTTGCTTTTACCATCATATGTAGCTACAGCTTCACACCAATCCACAAGAGTGACATACTGAGCTTTGAATTAAAGTTATCGAAAATGGAATTGGGATTGTTTTAGCAGGCAAGTTGGATGCATAGAGTTGTCTCAAAAATAAAATGTTCATACTACCCTTTAATTTAGCTTTTTTTACGAAATGGACGAAAATGGGATGAATTGAGATTAAATGAGACGAAATTGACAATTTTATAGGACAAAGTGAGATAAAACCTGTTTCAGAAGGTAAAGTAAAACTAAAGCAAATCAATTAATAAGCCATATTACTTCCAACTTTAAAAGTAAAAACATGACATGGTTAGAACTGGCATGCTTGATTTATTTTTTAAATTTTTATTGTTCTTAGTACTTTTATTATTTTTTAAGTATTGTTGTGTTGTTTGTAGTTATTATTAGGGGAATTTTGATGCTTATTTTTAAATTTGTTAGACCAAACATCCCTAGCTTTTAGACTTTTTTATTAAACTACTTTTTATTGTAGTCCTATTAGATTAGGAATGTGATTATGTAAATCCTAGTGTATCTAGGGATATCTTGGAATATTCTCTAGGGTTAGGTATTATCCTATTAGAGTTGTAATCCTATTAGGATAAGAAATTTACTTTCCCTACTACTATAAATAAAGACACAATGGGGTGAAATAGAATACACCTCACAATTACACATTTCTCTCTTTCTCTCTACCATGCCGCACCCCCTCTCTCTCTCCCCTTTATATGATTCAGTAAATTAGGCATACAACACGTTATTAGCATGCTCTTGACCCTGCGCTAAAGAGAGTTTATTCTTCAATCAGGGGAGTATTACGTTTTAATCATTCTTTTTATGATTAATTTATTCTTTTATTAAATTGATCTGCATGCTATTGATTCAATTTATTTTTTCTTTGTTGAACGTGATACAACGCATTGGAGATGCAATTCTGGATTTTCGAGAAGAATCTTCTACAAATTCAAAGGCTTTTGTTGTTTTCTGCCAATCAGGTACGCTTAAAATAAATTAAGATATTTGAAACGACCTTAAAGCATGAAAACATTCCCCATGATGCATGAACCCCCTATATTTATATTTTCCTTTCAATTATATATATTGCATATGTGTTCATATATTTCGTCAATATATATATTTCGTCAATATATATATTTCGTCAATATATATATTTGTTCATGCAATATGCAATGATGCTATGTGGAATTTGTGAGTCAAAGCATCGAAATTAATTTAGAAGTAATTAGGATTTTTAACCCTAGAATTTGAAAAAAAATATGTGATTTTTTCGCGGCTCCACGCCGCACCGCCAAGCCATGCTGGTTGGCCTGCAGCCACTCCACAATTAGGACGACATTGTTTCGACGCCATGGACCTCTTGCAGTAGCCCCGTGGGTTTGTTGCCACTGCACTGCAACCATGCCTTGGCCTTGCTGGGCTCGTCATTTGTCTCGGCCTGTGATTACCAGATCCAACCCATGTGGCTGGGCTTGCCTAGAACCGGTCCACAACGAAGCCAGCTCTCGTTGGGCTTTGCGTGCACCCATCCTAGGCCAGCTCCGTGTTGGGCCTGTGCACCCGCGTCCTTTGTGGCCTATAAACTAGCACCTTTGCTGCCATGCATGTCCCAGACGCACGGCTCATGGCCCGCAGCCATGATTGGGCTGCTTCGCAGCCAACCTGTGGCCCAATAAACCTCTTTTGGGGCCTTGACCCTTACACGGCACCCAAGCGCATCGAGATTGGGCTATAATTTTAACCCGAATGTCATTATTATTTTTGCTTCCACAATCGACCCTGTATGGTCCCCTATCTATTAAATTAATTAAAGTGACCAGCAATCCATTAATCTGATATTTTTTTTATTGATCTGAAGTTCAATTTTTGGCAATTAACGATTCAATAAATTATTTCATTTCTTTGAACCGTTAACCATCTTTCGTAATCCAAATGCACTAACACTTGGGTTCCTAAAGCAATCCATAAATTCACTACACTTTATTGTATATTATCTTCTGTGTTCTTGCAGGTACTCCTACATATGAACCGAACATTCATAACTAAATCGAACCTATAGTTTCAAATTTAGTGCCTTTGAAACCCGAAGTTTTCATAAAACAAATACACCCATGAAAACCCGACGTTTTTCATGAAAACCATGTCTTGGAACTCGATTGTTCTAACTTTGATGCTTACAGATAATTCATTCCCATAGCACAAATCACAATCTTATTTCCTCCATTCAGTGGATTGTTGTACTGTCACAAGTTTAATTTTCTTGATTTGGACGTTTATAATAGAAACCACTTTATGTGGGGTACAAGATGTGAATCTCCACTTGACTATCAAGAAGCTAAGAAAACATTGAAGCCAACAATGGCATGGAAGAGCTGAATAAGCCTTCGCCATGATCTTCATTTGAAGACTTATGCCCGAAGCATTACCCACGGAAGTACCTCCCGAACGAGGATTCCATGACTTTTTGGCTCGCTCCTACGGATCGTCTAATCATGTAAGATATTGCCTGAAGCACACCATGATTACATCCATGAATGAGTACGATTCTGAAGTTTATAAATCCGATCGAATTTTGACTAGAGTATACTTTTGTCGTCCTTTCGCGTTTCTAACTCGCTCTTGAAGCAGCAGTGTAGAGAGCAGGAAGTTTACCAAATCTTGGATCTGATACTATCATAAATGTGAGAGAAAGGTATAGACCCAGCCTCGGCTGGAGTCTACCGAATAGTATAGACCCAGCTCGGCTGGAGTCTACCAAATGGTATTGCTCTACTTCAGCATAGGCCTACCAAACAGATCCCTCCAGCTTTGGTTGAAACCTATCGAACCCAAGTCCGAGTCTATCTTTCTCACAATCCCAATTTTGAGTTTGTTTTTACAACATATGGTAGAGTCAGGGCCTGCCAATGTATGGCATCACGCCCGAAGCGTGATCCTTGGCACCTAAGACCTAAAACTTCAAAAACAAGGGATAATATTCCCAAACCTCAACTTTACAAAATCTACTTCCGTCTTGATGGAATAGATCATTGGTTATGCACATGTTCGTGCCTCTGCCAATGTCGTTAAGGACTACCATTCTCGTAGTCAATATGTGAAACTAATTTTGCTCCACCAAACATTGTTGGAAGAGCAAAATTTTGACATGGATGACCTTGTTGGCCGAATCCCCTTAGTAAACCATTTACTTTGTGAACATTTTTTATGTTCTTGGATTCACATTTGGTGTTTGTTTTAGTTATGGATAATCTTATTGATATTGTCCTCGAATACGAGTTAATTGAATCATGTTTCTTAATACATGCGACCAAATTCAATTAAACATGTGATTAGGTAGGAATATGGGAAAGTTAGTTGTCTGGATGAATGCGATACTACGCATACTAACTTTATACCTAAATCTCATCTCTAACAATGAGTTCAGGTCTATCCAACCTAATTAAGAGCATTGGCACGCTCCTCGTTGTATGAATGGTATTAAATTACCATTTAAAAGACCTTATATTCTCCTAATTCCAGAAGAATGTCGTTGAGTTTTAAGGATATTCGAGAGAACAATGATCATGAATGAAACCACTGATGGAAAATAGAGTGGAATATCTTTGCACCACCTCTAAAAATGAGCTTGAAGCTTTGATCTGGGGTGAATGAGCTGTCTCCCAATTGGGAACACGCCACATGTGGCTGGCCTGGAGCCTGGTGATTGAGCAGTTTACTTATTTTGACACGACCATTTGGGACACTTAGGTCAAACAATGATGCCACGGCGCATCTCCTTACCCGATGTAAGGATCTTGTGTCTACAAGCACACTTTGCCAAGCCTGCTCATTTGGGAAATTTGATTTCTATATCATTCCTCGCAAAGATACGAAATGACTCTCATTTCACAGTGGATTCAAAGGAATATAAGTGGACTAATCCAACCAAAATGTAGACCATATAAATGACTCTCTTTTCACAATCTTGTACGCAATTATGTTGGTCTGCCTTGAGGCTCATTGCCACCCAACCATTTTGACATTACAATTGGTTACTGGGTACGAATCTGATGTTTCGTATTTATGCATTTGGGTGTTCATTCCATGTGCCAAGTTACGTTGCCACAACGTACCAATATGAGTTCTCCCAGAAGGTTGTGAATCTTTGTCGATTACGATTCTCCTCCACACTAGCTCTCTTATAGCCTTTGCAATCAATCTCTTTACCGCTTATATACAAATTATCACTTCAATGATATAGTCTTCCCACCATTAGGGGGAGATAAGAACGTCAACGTTCCTGTATAATGACGCGAGTTTGCTTGGACATTGCCACTATGTCTCTTCCTGATCCCTGTACCGCATAAGTGGATAAGCAAGTGCGATGTATTCTAGCTTTCAGAATGTTGCTCCAGACGCATTCCTCTGATCTAGCTAAAGTGACGAGATTATATACCAACTGCAAACATGCATGCAAGGATAGACGTACTTAATGGACATCGAGTCAACATCCTCGAAGGGTGTGCCACCTCTGTTGAATAGTTTGGTAGCCCCTGTTGGACGACCCGATACACCGACGGATAGCCAATCAATCTGTCTTAGCCTGAAGCACGACATATCACTTGGTTAATAGGATTCACTTCCTTAAAAGATGAAGGCCACGCCACAAAATGAATCTATACTTGATCGCTGTCTCAAATCATTTCCATCTCATAAGATTAATCCGGATTACTCCCAAGACTTGAAGTTTTTGTCCAATATACTAGTTTGAATGAGATAATGGAATTGGAATGAGATCATCATTGATGATGTTTTCACCTATATGGTAGCTACCGACATAAACGAAAAGCAATGATATCGAACCTTGTCCTGTTGATTAGTGACAACGTAGAAGTGATTGGATAATCGAAATAACAATCAAGGTTAAATTCCTTACCGAAGTGTGTTTGGACCTATCGTTCCTACACTGCCTAAGGTAACCCTGTTGTGTTACTAGTGGGAAAGGAAGCGTAATGAGATGAATGAAACAATGTGATATGATGCACGCCTTACGGCGCAAGGTTTCTTTCAAACACCCTATGATTGACTGCAACATTACGAATGTGGTTAGTGTTTCTCCATGGGGATATTGATATGGATATTTACGTGTAAGTTCCCGAAGAATTACATGGACTGGTTCAAATAGTTCCAAACCACGGAACACCATCTTAACTCGTTTGAGGCGTTCAATTAAGGATTGAAGCAATCCGACGAATGTGGTATACCCATCTAAGTGATTATTTGATCAGTCAGAGATATGAATGAATGCCCTCGCGTGTTAAACTATGAAATCTTATTTTGAATTGCTAGAGTTACAGTTTATGTCAAATGACATGAATCTCACTAAGACTCTGGAAGAGCTGAGAAAACAACCTCGCACCTGAAGAAGAAATTTCAGATGATGGATCTTGGGAAAACTCATTTATGCCTTGACCTGAAGTTCAAGTGTTGTTCTGAAGGTACTTCGGTTTACCAGTCAAACTACACCCCGAAGGTGTTACCTTTGAGTATACCTATGATCTTCCATAAACTATATGCAAATGAGACCCTTGAAGAGGTTATGAAACCCGGAGTTCCATATCTGAGTCCAACTTTGCACTTTGTTGTACTTAGCTTATTGTATTAGAAATGACATCTCCTTCCCTGTTGATCTATTGGTAAAGATGCAGCATCGCACCTACACGCAACCACTGAATTGGTATTAAATATGTTTTCTGCCACCCTGACGGTACTACGGATTTGGGCAAATCCCAACGCATCCCAAGCGGATCCAACCCTCTTGATTCTCAGAATGATGTTTGCCTTGTTTGTTATGTTGACGCTGGTTACTTATCAAACCTGGGCAAGGCACATCCCCGAATGGTTATGTCTTTACCGTTAGGGATATCGTAATATCTTGGAGGTTCACAATATGACCTTAGTTGCAAAATCTTCGAACTATTCCAAGACTCATCTTACTTCACTACGCCATACGTGAGACATGGTTGAGATCTCTTGTTGAGCATATTTGAAGTACTTGCTGTTTTCATGCATCATTGAGTCCCAATGACAATCCATAAAGATTATGCAGCATGTATCAACCCGACCTAGACATGATACATTCACGAAGTCAACGCCAAGATATATTGCGTCTACATTTACATCAGCAAAACATCAAGAGATTGAAGTCATGCAAGCCGATCCCAGACAACCTTGCCGACCTCTACACAATGTCACTGCCGAAGTCAACCTAATAGAAGCTTGTCCGAGGAATTGGTATGCCTAAACTATTCATATGCAATGCTTGTAGTTCTCATTTAAAAGTTCTGTCAAACTTAGGGGGCAGTATCCAGAAGTATACTCACTTGATCTTAATGTACTATTTTTCCCTACGATTAAGAGCATTTTTCCCACTCGGTTTTTGCTACCTAACTAGGTTTTGACGTGACACCCATCCTGAGCTGGTCATACCCTTGTGAACTCTTCTACTTACGTCCAGAAAACGTTTAGTTTTGACTTAAATGCAACTTCTCACTTTTAGTTTTGACTTGGGTTTTACCATAGCGAGGTTTTGTGAGTTTTACCTTTTATGAATTCTTCTGTTGATCTGAGACTCACATTTGCTCATTGTGCCGATGACTTCATCAACTATACTTACTTCATCGCTGAAGACCTGATGCACCATTTGTTTGAGTATCTACACACTCAAAGGGGAGTGTTGCAGTCCTATTAGATTAGGAATGTGATTGTGTAAATCCTAGTGTTTCTAGGGATATCTTGGAATATTCTCTAGGGTTAGATATTATCCTAATAGAGTTGTAATCTTATTAGGGTAAGGAATTTACCTTCCCTACTACTATAAATAAAGGAACAATTGTGTGGAATAGAATACATTTTACAATTACACATCTCTTTGTTTCTCTCTACTATGCCGCACCCCCTATCTCTCTATCCTTTATATGATTCAGTAAATTAGGCCTACAACATTTTCTCTAGTTTTGGTGCCGTGCCCCTTTTTTAAACTATCCTCTTTCTAAAATTCAAAATGACATGAATTGCCATTAATCCACCAATTTATTCCAAAATAATTTCCAAATCTCCAAAATCTGGCCTTTTTAAACCGAAATTATTATTATTATTAATCCAAAAGAAAGAGGAATAATTATTAAGTTATCAGTCAATGATATGTACCAAATATTAAAATTAAATGTATCAAAAACTAAAATTAAACATACAAAAAACTAAAATCAAACGTATGAAAAACTAAAACTCAATCAACAATATGTACAAAACTGAACATACCAAAAACTAAAAATAAACGTACCAATTGATAATATGAACAAAGTAAACGTATGAAAACCAATAATAAACGAACCAGTAATGTATACAAAATAATTCAATCAATAAAATGTATATATAAGCAAAATCTATCGTTTGACCAAAATAAAAATAAAATAAAATAAAGTATATATAGTAATAAGAAATATAACATCCACCATTTTGTTATCTTGGAGATAAAATTATATTTTAATTTTAGGAGAAAAAATATTTTGTAGGGAAAAATATAAAAAAAGAGATAATTGGATAAATTTAGAGTAGTGTTACATTTATCATCTATTTGTACCATCATTTGTACCATCTTTCTCATACAAGTAGGGCCCGCCAACGCACGTAGAACTCATCTTTATTAGAGAGATGGTATAAATAGATGGTAAAAATAATGTTTTTGAATATTTTGAATGTAAAACCAAAATGATCTCTTAAAAAAAGAGTCCACAACTTCTAACCTATTATAAATAAATAAAAAATTGTCAAAAAAAAATCACAAAACTAATTAAAAGCAAATAAGAAATCAATATATAAAATTTTAATTTCAACTATAACAATAACAATCTTTAATTTGATAAATAGAGAAATGCTGATGTGGCCTAATGTACCTAAGCACCTTAATCAAAATTCTAGAAGGCATATGTTTGATAAATAAAACTTTAAATTTTAGGCGTTTAGATCGAATTAAGCTTTATTATTATGTGCAAATTCACTCGCCTCGCTTTGGCAGTTTAATTCAAATCCAGGTATTATGGAACCTTATCATGACCAGATTAGACTCATACTCAATTAGAACTTCCAGTTGAGATATAAGCAGGCAATTAGAGCTTCCAGTTGAGATATAAGCAGGGTAATCATACCGCAGAAGTTTTCACCTAGCATCTTGTTGCTGTATCTACTCATTTGCTCACAGAAAATGCTATAGGGGATAATTTCCAGGTGTTTTTCCTTCCAAGTTGCTGAAACCCTAAGTAAATCTTCGTGTACTGTGATGTATATCATCTAGCTAGTATCTTCACCAGTGTTAAGAGCATAATTAATAAATTGTTGGTTCATCACTGTTACGAGATGTTGTTATAAATTTCTTATAACTTGAGAATTATTTGATCTTGTTCTTATAAATTTGAAAAACACAAAAGGTAGAAATAGTGCATCTCAATATAGGCTAATATTTTCTTTACTAAATTCATATGTTTCGGTGCAAATACTATTCATTTTTATTTCATATTATTAGTTTGACAATGTAAATCTTTTATATTTGTTAAAGAAATCGTTAAACAATAAACATTTTCCAATATATATGCATTGTTTAGTGCATTATTGATTAAAGTAACAAAAGCCTGCATTTGCTCTTGCCCTACATGACAAAGATATGTATGAAACGACCATATACTATATAGTTTTTGTCAGGTCATTTGCCACTCCTACATATACGAAAAAACTTATTGTCCTTTATGACATCATTCCTCTGTATACAGAGTTGCAGACGAATAATTAACCAAACCAAAGAAAGGAAACTAATGATCATTAGATTGCCTAATGGTGTTAGGTTTGTTGTTAACAATATTTAATAGCCTTTGTCCGGCCTCCCTCAAAATTTCTGGAATTAATATATGTGGCATACAAATTATATATTTTTAAGGGTAAAATGCTAATTTAGTCCTTAAATTATCACCTTAGTGAAAATTAGGTCCCTAAACTATTTTTTCAGAAAAATTAATTCCTGAATTATAAAAATCTGCCAATTACATCCCTAATGTTATATTCGAAGCTACTATATTCAATTTTCCGTCAATTTAAGTCACGTTACTTGCATGTGATGCACATTGGAGGGTAGATTGATAGTTTTTCATAAAGAAATAGTATATGGAGTTAACTTTGAAGGATAAATTGGTAGTTTTTCATAAAGAAATAGTGTAAGTTAACTTTTGAGGGTAAATTAGTCATAAATTCGCAACCTATATGAAATGTTAAGGGCTTATTACAAGAAAATGATGGTATTATACTCTAAAGTGTGTCAAGTGACTTAAGTTGACCAAAAATTGGATAAAATAGCTTTGAATATAATAGTAGGGATGAAATTAGCAAATTTTAATGAATTTACAGACTTATTTTACCAAAAAAATAATTCAGGGACCTAATTTTCACTGAGGTGATAGTTCAGGGACTAAATCGACATTTCACCCTATTTTTAATATGCCATTTTTTCAGATATATATCGATCTTTATTGAATTTTGGTGGTGAGGTCATTTTTCTTTCAAGATAAAGGAATTAAACTTAACTAGATTTACCCTTCAATAATACGATATGATACTACAGACAGAATCAGTTTCCACCAATTAAAGCCCCCACATCTCAGCCACTCAGAGATTAGCGGAAAAACCTTCCCGATATGATCCCTGATGTTGAAAGCGTTCATTATGCTTATACATCAATCTCACAATTCAATATTTTTGTTCTCTAGTTGCATTTTTCTCGTGTTTGAATTTTCAATTTCTGGTTAGTGCGCGCATGCATGCATGGTAGATGAACTCGTGGCCAACTTCTGTTCCCAAATAGGTAGATAGAAATAGTTGCAGGGGATATTTTAGGCTGACGAGGTTTAGGGCGAAATTAATCAACGGCCATCTGTTGTTGTGACAACTTTAGAGAGGGTCCTTGACCAATTACTTAATTCCCCCTCCTATTATTTTCCATTATTTCTAGCTGCTCCACATGCGTGGGTCCTTGGTGGCTGCACCTTCCTTGCGCACACAAAAAAACAAAGCTCCATTCGGTAATTGGTGTGGATGCAGTATCGAACTTTTTTACTAAAGAAGGTGGGGAAAATTATATAAAAGTGAATAACTTCTCAAACTATACGATAAGTAGAGTTCTCAAAATAATAGTGACAACAACGTTGTAACCTCTCAGTTTTTTTTATTGATATATAACGATTTTGAAGGAAAGAAAAGAAAAGAATCCAACTTTTCTGTTGTATCAAAACTAGAATAGCTCCCTTTTTTATTATTCAAGGTCCTTTTTTCCCTTTCTTTTGTAATAAGAAGAGCGTGAAGGTCGATCGAACTCTTACTAGGAATGTGAGGATGCTGTTTCACTAATAGCTAGTTCTCACTCACCTATGTGCTAAGTAACCTTCATCTCACGGTTCTCACACGGTCACACTCACACCACCAATACCAGTAATTGAACTAATTATTGAATGCTTTTAGGGTACGTTTGTTGCACTAGACTATCTTGGACTGGACTAGCTTCATGGACTAAGCTGGACTTGAACTAAGTAGGATAAGATTAGTGAAGTGTTTAATGCAGTGCAATACTAAGGCTAGACTAGTGCAATACTAAGGCTAGACTAAAATACTTTTAGGACCCACATTATTTTTTTTTATCATTTTAATTCACTTTTATATAATTAAAAAAAACAAATATTATATTATAAAAATATTATTTTGTAGTTGTTTTAGATTTTAAAAACCTAATTAATTTTTTCACCCAACTTGTCTTCTACCATTACAGTTTAGAAGAAAACCAACATTTTCTCTCTCACAACTTCGACTGCAGATGACCACACCCTTTTTGGCATGTTCACTTCCTCTCACAACTTCACTTCCTTTCTCTCCCTCTTAGTGCAGAGGTTGCAGTGCAAGTATATATAAGAGGGAAAAATATCCAATTGAAGCCAAAAGGGGTTGGGATAACATTGCATGATGGTTGGGGGCGAGGTACATGTGTGATTAACTTGAAGGTAGGAGATGGGGAAGGGTTGTGATCGGGAGTTTGGACTAGGTTTTGTGTTTGATTTGTCCTCCACATCAATCCCCATCGTTGATTTCAAGCTCATCCCTCTTGCTGCTGACAAAAGCTCCCACAAACAAATCATGCAATCTACAACACCCATGGTGCGATTTGGCTTCTAGAGGCACTAAAACGACTGTTATGCGTTTTAGTTTCAGATGCACAACAATTTTTTTTTTCTTTTTTTCTTTTTTTGCTTTTCTGTATCAAATTTTGGGGGTTGGACGTGGTTTTGAAAATGGAACAACTGCAGATTTTTTGTTGTTGCGTTACAAATTTTGTGGGATTTGGTTTTGAAAATTGTTGGAACCAAATTCCCGCACATCCATGAGCGGAGGTTGAGCACAAATCCAAGTAAACCTGAGCAACCTACAAAATAGTAAAACAACCATGAGCAAGCCTTGGACCGGGGGGGGTGTGCCGGCCAAAGGCTCTCCGACAGTCAAGTTAGTAAATGATTTTAGACTCAAGCAGTGAGCAAGATAATTGAAGTGTATAGATTGCGTTACCGTAGATGAACCCTAGGTCGGTGTATTTATACTGTAAGAGAGAGACCTTTTTAGGATAGAATCCTCGTTCTATGCCAGGAGAATCCCAAATGATACTTAATAAGTAGATATTGCATCCTATTAGGAGTTGTGATTATTTACGACGCACGTCTATCCCTACACTGTAGAGACTCCAAAACTTATAGGATCTGATTGTGTCCATATAGGACTTCGCCTAATGCCCTAGAGGAAAGTGATGGTGGCACCCTGCTCCGTCTGATGCAGCTCCGACCAGAACTGGTGAGTCCATGACCGGACTTCTGAGGTAATATCATTCGGATCAGACTTACTCTGGCCCTAGAAAATCATGATAACACAATTGCCCCTAACTATCTAGGGGTGGGCAAACTGGTATAGGAACCGCGGGTCGGGGTGGGTAATCAAGGTTTGGGGCGGGTACCTAATTTAAAAAAAGAGAAACGGGGTGGGGCGGGGCGGGCTGGTTCCAAAAGTATAGAAAAACGGGTACCCAGACCGGCCCGTTTGTAATTGCAATGGACATACAAGATTGAATGATAAACTATCATCCAATCTCAACCGTTAGATTCTACCCTAGTCATCATTCCTCCCGAGTCCACTCCTAATTCCAGAATCAGTCACTCTCACTCCACGCCGTCTGTCCCTCGAATCAAACTCTCAGTCGTCTTCTCCTCTGTCATCGTGACCAACACGACGACACCACCCATCCTCCTCGACAGCATCCCGCTGGCTCGATTCTTTCCTCTTCAACAACCTTTACTCTTGTTTCTTGCCCATCCGCAACCCGTACGATCAATACCTTCCTTCCACCCAAAGTCTAATTTTCCGATCTCACATCGCCGCCATAAATCCACCAGCCAAACCGCCCGCCCACCATGAGCACTCCATCACTCTTAGGGGTAAAGCTTTCAAATTTTCTTCAATTTTCTTCCGATTTGCGGGTTTCAATTCGAATTTTTGACTCTGGATGTTGCAGAGCACATGTGCGTTCTCTGGATTCACACAGCTATGCAAGGGCTTGTCAGTGGTGCTCTTTGGAGGCCACATTGTGGTTCAGTTTCTCCCTCATGCTTATCAGTGGTACTTTTCTCTCGGTTTGGGCACCTTGACTATCCAATTTTTGGTTTGTTGACTTGTGAATTGAAAATTTACTAAAATGAATTGCAAAATATTGCATAAATCTGTGTTTATAGTAATGGGTTTTATGAAAAATATGTGAAATTTAGTGTTTTGAACCGTTTGGTTTTGTGGGGTTGATTGAAAGTCAGCTCTGGTTTTTCGCCTTTCTTGAGTGTAATTGGGAGTTTGTAGCAGAGATGATAATTTTGACCCTTTGTTTGTTAAATGTTTGTATTACAAAGGATGAAGTATATGGTTGGTATTGGATTACAGACTTCGTTTTCGCATAGGTTATGTATTTGCTAGGATTTGAGTTTCTCTAGTTTTAAACTTCTAATCAAATCTCGAACATTCCAAATTTTTTTGCTGGGATTTGAGTTTCTCTGGAAAAAGACCCGAACTTAATGAATTTCTCTGTGTTTTTTGTTAATTTTAATCAGATCTCCTCGGACTCTCCTTATTGCTTCACCTTCCTTGCATTCATCATCTTCGTCTCCGTCCTTTACGGCAAGAACTTTCCTGATTTGTTTTTCATCAAAGGTTTTCTTTGCTGCATTTCAGTGGAAAATTCAACAACAAAAAAAAATTAAGAGAAAAAAAGTAATTGGACTCGTGGACCGCCTAGAATCGGCCCGTTTAAAACGGGCCAAGTTAGGTCCGATTCCAAAACTCAGAATTGCTATACCCGCCCCGTTAGATTTTTAAACCGGTCTGGTCTGGTTCCTCCAAATTTGGGCCCGGCCCGGCCCGTGCCCACTGTAGACATCGAAATTTCGGTAAAATAAATGTTGACCAATAATTAAAATTTCAACGCTCATTTGTCACATAAATTTTACACGTAGCATGTGACTCAATGAAAAATTGAAATAAATCGGAAAAGTCATCAAACAGGACACGTGTCAACACCTGGCATAAATGATTTATTTCATCTGATTATTTAAATAAAAAAAAATCAAGTTTTGAAATTCTATAAATAGGAACCCAATGCATTCATTTTCATTCACCAATTCACAATACATTCTCTACTCACAAATTGGAAGAGAATTCACTTCACAAAGAATTGTGTCCTTGAAACTTTGAAATTTTAAAGCTCCTAAGCAAATCCCGAAGGATCAAGAAAGCTCTCTTCATTCTTCTTCAAATCCTCCATCAAGATCAAGCCCCGACGACCCTTGAAGACCTTCCACCAATTCAAGATCAAGCCCCGACGGCCCTTGAAGAAAGTGTTCATCATCCGTTCATCCTAAGATCAAGCCCCAACGGCCCTTTGGATCAACAATATCAACAAATCCACATATCCATTCTTCAAGATCAAGCCTCGACGCCCCTTGAAGAAAGTGTTCATCATCCGTTCATCTGTTCATCCTAAGATCAAGCCCCAACGACCCTTTGGATCAACAACATCTACAAATCCACACATCCATTCTTCAAGATCAAGCCCAAAAGCCCTTGAAGATCCGTTCATCCCCGTTCTTCAAGACCAAGCCCAAAAGCCCTTGAAGATCCATTTATCATTAACCTTCAAGATCAAGCCCCAAAGGCCCTTGAAGATACCCCCGTTGAACCTTCAAGATCAAAGCCCCTAAGGCCCTTGAAGAAACTTCCGTTCAACCTTCAAGATCAAGCTCTGAAGGCTCTTGAAGAAACTTTCAACCGTTCATCCAAGATCAAGCCTCGACGATCTCGGATTAACAAAACATCCACAAATCTACATCTTACAAAGATCGAATCAGAGGATCAAATTTGAGAGAGATTGTAACCCCAAAATCATTAATACAAATATTATTTTGTACACGTGTTCTTGTCTCGTTTTTCACGGGAATTTTCGTGTTCACAAATTTGGCACGCCCGGTGGGACAATCTCTACCTCTCATCTCCAAGAAAATCAAAGCACACTCCAAAAGCAATGGCTTCAAACAAGGAACAAGTCATGACCATCGGTGCCACCTCCATTGAAGAACAGCTGGTTTAGATGAAGGAAATGCTTGCAACGATGACAAGAACCCTCGAAGAAAAACATTTGAAGATTGCTATGCTCTTGGGCGAATTGGGGACACAACATGATGAAGGAGCCGACTCTGGCCTAAAGAAAGATGCCGACGAAGAAGAGGAGCCTCTGGTGGAGAAAGCTGAAGAAAAGCTGGAGCCAGACCAAGTAGCGGTGCTCATGGGATCCTTCTTCATCAAGCAGTTGCAAGAGATGATCACCAATACTGTCAAGGCGCAGTACGAAGGAAGCTCACATACCTCCGCGTTGTACTCGAAGCCTTACTCAAAGAAGATTGATGCCCTGAAGATGCCGAAGGAATATCAACCACCAAAGTTCATGCAGTTTGATGGAAAGGGAAACCCGAAGCAGCACATCGCCCATTTCGTTGAAACTTGGCAACAACGCGGGGACTGAAGGGGACTACCTTGCAAAGCAGTTCGTGCGCTTGCTGAAAGGTAACGCCTTCGACTGGTACACTGACCTCGAGCCTGGATCTATCAACAGCTGGGAGTAATTGGAGCTAGAATTCCTCAACCGCTTCTACAGCACCCGCCGCACTGTGAGCATGCTAGCGCTGACAAGCACGAAGCAATGGAGAGACGAGCCAGTCGTGGACTACATTAACCGATGGTGCAATTTAAGCCTCGACTACAAGGTCAGGCTTTCAGAGATCTCCTCAATCGAGATGTACGTCCAAGGCATGCAATGGGGAAGGCATCAAACCACGGGCCTTTGAAGAGTTAGCCACTCGCTCCCACAACATGAAGTTGAGCATCGCCCACCATGGGAAGAAGGAGCCGATCATCGATTTCAAGGTGTTCGCTCCAAATAAACTGCACAAGAAGCATAAGTCTTATCCATAAGTGCACCAATCGGAAATGGGGCAAAACAGCTTTTGCCAACCTCCAAAACAATGTGAAGGTGTTGAAGATAAGGAAATTTCGACACAAAGATCGTTTATGCGTGATTTCTTCCCTGAAGACTTCTTCAATCACTCGGTCAAGACTCTTTGCTATGAAGACTGAAAGGAATGCCTCTCCAAGATTGCTTGACAAATTCACCAAAGCTCCTCGTTCGCACGAGCCTAAAAGGCGACAACCAAAGTTCCTCGTTCGCACGAGCCTAAAAGGCGACAACCAAAGCTCCTTGTCCGCACGAGCATTAAAGGCAACAACAAACGCCTTCTTGCCTGCACAAGTTGAAACTGCAAATGGCACCAAGATGCTCCTTGCTTGCACGAGCCTAAAACTGCACACGACACCAAAACCTCCTGGTCCGCACGAGCATAAAAGGTGACACCGACGCTCCTAGTCCGCACGAGCATAAAAGGCGACACCAACGCTCCTTGTCCACACGAGCATAAAAGGCGACAACCAATTGCTCATTGCTTGCACGAGCATAAAACTACACACGACACCGAAGCTCCTGGTCCGCACGAGCATAAAAGGCGACACCGACGCTCCTAGTCCGCACCAGCATAAAAGGCGACACCAATGCTCCTTGTCTGCACAAGTTGAAACTGCAAATGGCACCAAGACGCTCCTTGCCTGCACGAGCCTAAACTGCACACGGTAACAAAGCTCATCGTCTGCATGAGCCTAAAAGGTGACAATCAAGCTCCTCGTTCGCACGAGCCTAAAAGGTGACAATCAAGATCCTCGTTTGCACGAGCCTAAAAGGCGACAATCAAGCTCTTTGTCCGCACGAGCGTAAAAGGCAACAACAAACTCTCCTTGCCTGCATGAGTTGAAACTGCAAATGGCACCAAGATGCTCTTTGCCTGTACGAGTTGAAACTGCAAATGGCACCAAAATGCTCATTGCCTGCATGAGCTGAAACTGCATACGGTACCAAATGCTCCTGGCCCGCAAGAGCATAAACTGCGTACGGCACAAAAAAAAAAAAAACCAAAAAAAAAATATGTATTTGAACAACGTTATGACTTGATCTTTTCTTTGGAAGGGTACGTAGGCAGCTCAAACATTCAACTTTGAGTTCCGTTATATCAAAATAAAAAAATAAGTGTTTTATTAAAGGCTTGACTATTAAAAGCCAATTTTATTACAAAGGCAACAAAATTTACTTTGTTAAAAAAAAAATTTTTAAAAAATTAAATAATATATATATCTACAACTCGTGGGCCGCAGTCCAACTCAAACAGCAACAAGAGAAAGCAGAGAACTACATGGACTCCAAAGCAACACTAGGCCCAATCCTTCGTCCTCTCACGGACTCAACCCGGGCTTCGACCCGCGAACCCAGCTTCTGGAATCACTAATTTCTCTCTTCATCACTCTCGCCATCGATGCTTCGAAGTCACGACGACAACAACAACGCCTTCGTTCCCTCAACGTCTTTCGCGGACTCACGGTTATGGGAAGGACCAAGAGTGACATGCAGCATCACCACCGTTGACCTGTTGTTGCATCACCAACCCTATTCTGGCCGAGAGAGCTGGAGGTACTTTGGAGGAGATCCACTTGCTGCAGTAACTATGTTTAGTTACAGGTGCCGGTACAGGGGTCCATCTCGCTTGTTCAGCTGTATTTCTAGCAGAAGGTTGGAGACACTACAAAATTTCAAGACTGGTGATAGCCAATCGAGTCATACAGAGGAACTTCAGAAGGATGAAGTGGTGATAGAAAATTCGTCGGAGGTCGTTTCAACTCGACAAGAACAAGTTCGGCTAGAAACAGAAGCAGACTACAACCAGAGAGATGTAGAATTCGAGACCAGATGACGCTGTTGTAAGTCACCAACATTTTTTCTAGCGGACCCCGATGGAACTATCCTCAACTCAACAAACTCGGTCGATTTCCCACTTAAATTTGGTTGGTTTCCCGACAAAATTGCTACCTGGGTTTTCAAATCTCCGACCGCGATTGTCATTTTCCCCAACTTCCAATCGACTTCTGGGTTTTTGCCACGTCACCAGGAGATTCTCTCCCCAAGCTTGCCCGACTGTTCCGCCACTTGCACCTACAATGCCAAGTATTTAAACAATTCCTACTCACTCGGCTTCCTCGAATTGACAAGCGTGGTCACGGCGGCAGGCTGAGAAACATCAGCGATTATTGTGTACACCACTGCGTTTGTCCCGTTGTTGTTGTCCGGTTTCAGGAGGATGACAATTGCGGCATTGCTGATGGTAGTTCTGGTGCTTTCTGCTTGCTGCCACCGAAAATGAGCAACTTTATTTCCTTCCGTCCTCTCCAGCAACTTACGGAGTTCGGTACAAGACTTCGAGCACATACAATCTGGTTGAGCAGATGCACTTCTGGCATGTGAGTACGGTGAAGGTCTGAGATGGAGAGGAAAAACACTGCCGATGTCGCCAGCGCCGATGCGACGGTGAAGTTGGAGAGGCTAGCTGGAGTCAAAGAGCTTGAGAATGGCGGTTGCGATGATTGGAGGTTGACGACGCTCTCTTCGGGGGAGCCTAGGGAATTGACGAGGCGAAGTCTAGTGGCTGCGCTCTGTGGCGGTGCTCACCTTCCTCTGTCTCCTCGCCTTCTTCTTCAGCACCTCCGCCATGGCTGTTGCCTTTGAATGTGATTGACAAAACCAAAGTTTGTCAACTCACACCCAAAGACCTCCTCCGTCTTTTGCCTCCTACTGCTCCAAGCTCCTCTGCATTTCCTCCCTGTACCATGTGGGGAATATATATTAAAAAAAGAAATGGGACAAACTAGTCTGGAAAGAAGAAGAAATGATATAAAAAGAAATGGTGGAATCTTGGTGGATCAGCACCACTGAAAGAAAAGAAAAGAAAAAAAAAGAAGGGATGATGGTGGACGACATGTGAAAAAAAAAAAAAATATATATATATATATATATATATAATTATAAAATCCTTTGGTGCTTCTGGCACCACGTGAAAAAAAATAATAAATAATAATAATAAAAATAGAAAAAAAAATGTACACTAAATGAAACAAAGCTCGTTTATTGATTTCTCTGATAAATTACAGAAATGTACATTTACATGAGTTTAAAAAAGAAAAGAAAAAAGAAACAGAATGGAGCCTTCATAAAGGTTGATCAGGTGACACCTCATCGCTCGGTGGAACTCCAGGAAGAAGAGGCGCCAGAGGTTGATTGTTTGGAGCCTCAACACTCGGTAAAACTCCAGATGATGAAGGCAATAAGTGCCTTTGGAGTAAAGCCACAAACATCTGATGGTCGTTATGAATTCGACTTTCGGATTCTTGTAGCTGGTCAAGCTTCCTCTTCATGCTCGTTGAGTAACTATTTACGAGCATGTGCAACTTTCTATTTTCATGCTTAAGCCCTCTAATCTCTTACTTAAGACTTGCCACCTCAGCCATCAGTGACTCAACTTGACGAGTTCGAGCAAGAATGCGTTGGCCCATATTCGATACGGAGCCCACACACTGAACACTGAAAGCCAAAGAGTCTTGAACAACCAGCTCATCAGACCGCTTGGAAAAGATCCTGTTATCCTTGGGGGTGAGAAGATTTTTAGCTACCACCGTAGCAGTTATGTCATTCTTCATCACATAGTCCTTAATTGTAAGAGGACCTGTGAGGGATAAGAAGTATGGGTGCCATGTGTTGTCTGGAGAAGACATATCGGCATCTTCCCCGACATTCAAATCAAGACGACGATCAAATGGACAAGCCATTTGCAAAAAATGATGAAGGAAGAAGAGGTCGGGTAAATTAGATTTTCAGAAATACAAAAAGAAGGAAATTCCTACAGGCGGCAACTCTCTAAGTATGTTTTTGAACACGGTTAATGCTTCTATAAAAAGAAGAGGCAACATAGCCTATTCAGAAATCAAATAGGCATCATCCCCAAATTTCAAAAGCCGGGCCGATTGTTCAGAAATCGAAGACGCAACAAGGCCACTTGTTCAGAGATCGAAGATGCACCGCTCTCCGAATTTCAAAATCCATGCCGCTTGTTCAGAGATTGAAGAGACACCGTTCTCCGAATTTCAAAAGCTGGATTTTCTGGGATAAAACTTGTCCGCACATTTCAGACGCAACCTCAACTTTTCAGATATAACGAACGACTTTGTCCAAGATTTCTGACAAAGTAGAAAGCGTGTGAATCTTACTGTTTCAATTACCCAACGGTTGCCGACAAGAGTAAACGAATAGTACCACTACTTGCTATTGGGAAATCCCTATATATGTCGACATTCATCTTCATGGTAAAGCAGACTTGCAAGAATGCCCAACTCTTCCTCACCTCTGAGAGTACACTCCCAGCAAAACCTCTCGAAATACTCAGTTCTCTTCCTTCCCGATCATACCTCTGTAAACAAGTCACACCAGAGCAAAAGGATCTCATATCATCAGGGTCGAAAGCAAGAGTATCTCATATCATGCTTTCTCCCTGTCTTTTTCTTTGTCCTTGTTCTTACCTGTAGGACAATGAGAATGAGAGCAATCGGCCAGCACTTGGAACCATGTTTCCAGTCAGGAACCGACTGCTTGAAACCCCTTCCCTGATCGCTTACCTAGCATTACTCTCGAGTACTCATCCACATCTGCCTGGAGGACAGATAAGACGAGTGACAATGAAACATCAATCTTGTGGATCATCAGTAAACACAACAACTACAAGTGCTGATTCATCCACTAACCCTTTTCAATACGAATTGGAAAGATTGAACAAAGAAACAGGCCATCACCTCCACCTCGTGCCTGCCTACCAGGTGTCCAAATCATGAAGTCGCACGTGGTCCTATCTAAATTCAAGATCAAGCCTCAACGACCTTTTCCTTTACCCTTGCTCTTACCTGCAAGACAAGGAAAAAGAAAGCAATCAGTCGGAACCTGAAATCAAACTTCCGATCTGGGACACCTAGCCTTGCTCTCGAGTGCTCGTCTTCAACTGTTAATAAGTCTCGAGTTTCCTCAACAAATACTTCAAACAATTGATATCATGTTGGCTCTTTATACTGAAGCTGTCAAGCATGGATGAGTCGTTGAGAAGTGATGCTCTGAAAGGACCATTTAAAGGCAAAAGGTTGCGCACCATTTCTGCCATGCAAAAGAAACAAGCAGAGAAGAATGCAACATGGTGAGTTGTAACAGATCACTATAGCATGACACCCTTGCCTGCAGAACCACATGATCCAGACGGAGGAGTCTGTGTCAAATCCAAGCTCGGCATTGTATCAAAAAGCTCGAGAAGCTTCAACAACCTTTCGATAACACTGTTGTCGAAGAGCAAAGCCTCGCCGTGCAACACCATCAAATCGCCACCACCGCCAAGGAACTTTGCTCTTAGTTGCTCGGATCTCCAGCCCAGTTCAAGAATAAGCCTGTGAAAAATTAACAATTGGGGGAAACCAGAAAAATCTCCAACCCAGTTCAAGAATAAGCCTGTGGAAAGTTAACAATTGGAGGAAACCAGAAAATCCTCCAACCCAGTTCAAGATCAAATATGTGGAAAGTCAACAAGCGCAACAAAATACGTGTCGATTCATCCACTACCAAAGCCAAAGATCAACTACCACGGGAAGCTCTTTGTGGTCCAATTTCATTCAAGATCAAGCCTCGACGGCCCTTGAAGAAATTTGCAGCCCTTTTAAGATCAAGCCACAACGGCCCTTAAATAGACATCTACATTAAGGAACTTCAAGACACATCTCCTACAAGTGACAAACACATGTATGCGATGCACCTTGAAGTGGGGGCATTTGTAGACATCGAAATTTCGGTGAAATAAATGTTAACCAATAATTAAAATTTCAACGCTCACGTGTCACATAAATTTTACACGTAGCGTGTGACTCAACAAAAAATTGAAATAAATCAAAAAAGTCATTAAACAAGACACGTGTCAACACTTGGCAGAAATGATTTATTTCATCTGATTATTTAAATAAAAAAAAATCGAGTTTTGGAATTCTATAAATAGGAACCCAATGCATTCATTTTCATTCACCAATTCACAATACATTCTCTACTCACAAATTGGAAGAGAATTCACTTCACAAAGAATTGTGTCCTTGAAACTTTGAAATTCTAAAGCTCCCAAGAAAATCCCGAAGGATCAAGAAAGCTCTCTTCATTCTTCTTCAAATCTTCCCTCAAGATCAAGCTCCGACGACCCTTGAAGACCTTCCACCAATTCAAGATCAAGCCTCGACAGCCCTTGAAGAAAGTGTTCATCATCCGTTCACCCTGAGATCAAGCCCCAACGACCCTTTGGATCAACAACATCAACAAATCCACACATCCATTCTTCAAGATCAAGCCCCAACAGCCCTCGAAGAAAGTGTTCATCATCCGTTCATCCGTTCATCCTAAGATCAAGCCCCAACGACCCTTTGGATCAACAACATAACCAAATCCACACATCCATTCTTCAAGATCAAGCCCAAAAGCCCTTGAAGATCCGTTCATCCATGTTCTTCAAGACCAAGCCCAAAAGCCCTTGAAGAAATCCGCACAACCGTTCTTCAAGGTCAAGCCCAAAAACCCTTGAAGATCCGTTCATCCTCAACCTTCAAGATCAAGCCCCAAAGGCCTTTGAAGATACCCCCTTTCAACCTTCAAGATCAAAGCCCCTAAGGCCCTTGAAGAAACTTCCGTTCAACCTTTAAGATTAAGCTCCGAAGGCTCTTGAAGAAACTTTCAACCGTTCATCCAAGATCAAGCCTCGACAGTCTTGGATCAACAAAACATCCACAAATCTACATCTTACGGAGATCGAATCAGAGGATCAAATTTGAGAGAGATTGTAACCCCAAAATCATTAATACAAATATTCTTTTGTACACGTGTTCTTGTCTTGTTTATCACAGGAATTTCAGTGTTCACACCCACCCCCATAACTATCCGTTTGAGAGGTAACATGTTCCCCTTGAGAATGGATTGTTATCCAAAGGCCATACTTTTTGGAGTAAGCTGGAATACGTACCGTTTGGTCTTCATGAATGCAAGGTGACCTCTAATGCTGATGTGGTAGCGGTTCAAATTCAGACGTGCAACTTCGTTTAGCGTTCCCTAAAGTTCGTAATGACGAAGTGTCACTTCCGATGTTCACGCACGAGAAATGAGAAATCTTTTATGATATCCTTTGTTTATCCTAACCGTCAGAGCAACTAATCCCAAGACAAGTTGTTCTGAATTCAACGGTTAAATGATTTCACTAAATGACACCTATATATCCTCGGATCTTACTTCTTCACGTTACTACAAACCTTCAAGGCGTTCATTGTAAAAAAAAAAAAAAAAAAAAAACTCCAACTTTTTATCTGTACCTATTTCAAAATCCTTCCCCCCCCCCCCCTTTGAACCTCCTCATGGCGTCTTCGAGCAAGAAATCTAAATCGAATAAGGTTTCTCCCTACAATCTCCCTTTGATGAGAGTTCGTAATCAAGAAGAAGGTAAATCTTTCGTTGAAGAGCATCGTGACATTTTGAACGATTGCAACGTCTGGTAGGAACCTGGCCAGGATATCTTCACTGATTTGCTGCCGTCATCAGACCCATGTCGTCCCTGTACTAGGATCTACCCCTGGTTCTTTGACCTGGGTCTCGTTTTCCTCTTTCTGCTTTTATGAAAGGCATTTTGTTGTGCTATGACATAACCATCTACATCATTTCTCCTACTACCTTTAGGCTTCGTACTTGTTTTGAGTTACTGAATATATGGTTCGAGGCTGAGTTGGATACACTCGAGTTTAGAATGATGCATAACATCAGACCAAGTTTGGATGGCCATTATTATTTTGTGGCCAGAGCTAGTCTCCTTTGGGAGACATACATTCAGGACATTCCTTACCATGACCAAGATTGGTACAAAGACATACTAGTCGTTTACCGCAACTTGAAGTGGCTATTTTACAATGAGCGATTCGACAACATTGGGAAAGATATAGACGTCCTCCACTGTTCAAGATTCCCCGTAAAGGTGTCGTGGTGGGTTGATGCTTGCAGTGCCAATAGAATGACTCATTCCTTCAAATCAGTAGTGACCATGTCACCTATTCTAAAGAAGTGGAAGCATCCTGACAGTTATTCTTCTCATTCATTGGTTGCGACTCCTCAGACCCAACTATTATTTAGGGGCACCCATTCTGAAGATCTCAAAGAACAGGAGAATATCTCATTCGAAGAAAAAGGTGGGTTGCTACTTTGGCGCCATCAACTATTAATGTACCTGCCCCACTATCCACAACGGATGAGCCGCCCCGATCATCAGAGCCGGAACCCTACTTTCCTCCTTTGGTTCCTTCACCAAGTTTTTCGCCTGTACCAAGCGAAGTCATTGCGCCTTCGGTTGCCTCGACATCAACTTCTGCCTTTCCACTGCAAGTGCTTGTAGTTGAACCTTCATGGTATGATAGTCTTCCGCCGATTGCCCCATCGAGGTCCGAGTGAACGGCTTATCCTCCACTTGTGATCTGGCCTTTAGTGGATCGAATTGTTCTTACTTCTGATGCTAGTGGTCTTCAAAACATTAATTATGCTCGAGTGCTGCTTGGAGCTGCAATTGCTCATGCCGATTTCAAATGAGCTTGCATTTCTTTTGAAGATGTCACTAACCGGTGCTACAAGAGTCGTTATGAGGGACCTAAATTTCTTTCCTCCATTCTCTTTGTTGATGTGCATCAATTCCCCCTAATGTTTCTCGTATATTATGCTAAGGTGTAGACAGAGGTTGCCCTATTCCGACAAGTAAGACGGATCTAGGAGCTTGAACGGATTGCGGGCCTAGAAACAACAGTGAGGATAAAGGCGGAACGACGATTGCTATCCCTATCGGAAGAACTTAAGAGCGCGCATGCCAGACAACAATCTTCGAATGCCGCTCATGAGGCAAAAATAATTTGGTACATTGATTTGGCTACTGTTGAGGAGGTAAAGGCCAATAATTACCAGAAGGTTTTGAAAAGGTTAAAGACAAGTTGAGGCTAGAGAGGTAGGCCAAGGTGGAGGCAGACTAGACTCCCGTTGTCTTGAAAATACAAATTTGTTGCTCATCGCGAAGTTTAATGGTTATTTTGGCGAGTTTTCTATTATTTGGCTTTTAGACTTTTCATTTAGTTGTCAATGTCAACTAACCTCTATAGTTGATCTGATTTATGATCTTTATGTATTTGATTACAAATTTTAAAAGAAAATTAACATTTTCAATTTCTTACGTGTTAATAAACACAACTCATAGTTTTCATTACGGCTTAAATCGTCAAGAATGAATTGTTAAACGTCAAGAAATATACTCGTGACAAGACAAAGTACAAAGTCCTTTTTCTTGATGGATAAAAACGTATATATGCAGCACTCTTTATTGACACGAATATTCTTGATAGTTTAAGCTGCTGTAATATAGGAACGTTGCAATTTTACTATAAGTCTCATGAATTTTTTTTCCAAAATCAATATCTAAATGATCGACAATTATTTTGACAATGACAAATTTTGGTTGAGTAGATACTCCAAAAGTGTTTTTCTTTTATTAATTTATAAAAAGAAAAGTGGTCGTGTTTGATATCGACTTTGCTTTCAACGAAATTTAAATAAAACTTTTTACTAACAAGCAAAGGGAAATTACACTATACCATGCTTAGTACTGAGTGAAAAAGGAAATAATAGTTTAATTTGATTAAACTCCTTTACACAGCGCGCGCCCCCCCCCCCCCCCCCCCCCCCCAAAAAAAAAACAAAGAATTATCTTGATTAATTGGAAACAAAGATTGATTAAAACCCTCTTCTGTGTCAGTTTCTTATTAAAATTCAAAGAAACTTTACTCTAGCACTGAGGCAAGTCTGCAGGAGGATGAGGAAGGGTCTCAAGCTCTCCCTGACCATTAGTCACGACAAGTACCGTCCCTAAACCCCATGACTGATGTATGTCAAGGTGACAATGCATAAACCAAACCCCTGCATTTACAATCAAACTGTCACTAATAATCAATTTTGTCATTTTCTTGTCAAAATGTTATAGCCTCGGTCGGAGGTGGGTCGGATGTGACTCTAGCACAGCCATTCTTAACAAAAGGTTGTGATACGTCACATGACGCTAGCATAATAAATTAGTACTGATATAGAAATTGAACACTACTTACCAGGATTATCGGCAACAAAACGTATAGCAGCCCATCCGCCCACAGGGACTCCGATTGTGTTCATATAAGGCGGGTCAACCAGGTTGAAGTTTGCAGTTTTCAGATCGAAATTACCACTCCCATACCCAACAACATAGAAGCTATAGCCGTGAAGATGAATTGGGTGGTTCTCAGTAGTGACTGTCCCAGTATCTTGCATGATGAGTTGCACTCTAGTACCATATTCAAGGACCAATGCCCTAGTCCCATTCAGTGCTTGTGTATTATTAGGAACGTTATTAGGCGCCCCATTGACAAAGTCATAGTACTTGAGTGGTACCCCAGGAAAATCCTCAGTGAAAGAGCCATTAATCTTCTTATAATACGCTTCCAAAAGTGACGTTTTTGGCTTAACGAAGCTTATATTATTCATCGACGCTGCCATAACCCCGTTATTAAGGCCTCGACAATTTTTTTCGGGTGTCTTGGATCGACACTTCTGAACGTTCAATCCAATGGTGACAAAGAGTTCAGTGTCAATTTGTTTTGGCACATTAACACAATTGTTTAGGCTCCTTAATCCGTCCATAACCGTCTTAACGGCGAGATTATCATTGAAGACGGGTAGTTTAGCAGGAAAAGATAAGGTATTAGGGACAGCACCTAAGTACTGGAAGTAAGCAATGGATGAAATGTTTTGGAATTTGACTCCCTTGGCGGACATGTAAGGTCCCATTGCCATGGAATATTTTCCTACAGATTGGTCGGCGTTGACCAGAACGCTCATTGTTTGGCCTGGCCCAAGCATCACACGGTCCGTAGTGAATGGTTTTGTGTACTCTCCATCGGCTTCGACAATTGTCAGATTGTGACTGGCTATGGCAAAGAAGTTCTCCATGTTTAAACCTGCATGTATTAGCCTTAGCAAGTACGTCTTCCCTGATACCACATCAATGTGGTATACATCTGAAACAATCACAAAAGCACATGTCAAGGAAAACAATTAGGTGACAAACAAGAAGATTAGTGAAAAATGTAGCATTTTATATTATAAAATTTAAACTATTTGTATCACATTTATTGATCACATTACTGATCTGTTAATCGCGTTTCCTATGTTATGCATGTAATATAGTAAGAAAAACAAATAGATGACATAAACGAATGAACTATGGATTCATTATTTGGAACATGTTTATCAATCACATTGCTGACAAGTCTTTGAGAAACACGGTAAATATTATACATTCTTAACATTGTTTTGAATTTAACTTTGTTACCATTGTTGGAGCAGTTGTAGTTGGGGCCTGGTTGGCCATTGATTGTATATGCATTTGCAGGTGTAGGAGGTCCTCCACTTGCTGTAGTATTAAGCTCAAGTTCCACAACATCCTGCATCCAATACTCCCCTAGTATTTTTCCCAAGTAATAATCAAAATTAACCCAAACTTCCATAGCATAATAATTAACCCAAATGATCACTTTTAAAATGTAAATAATAATCAGAAGAAGAAGAAGAAGAAGAAGAAGAATTCACTTTGTTACCTAGAATTAAGGTGTGCTCTTCATGAGGGACTTTAAATGGGTAGGGAACCCCAGTTTTTGGGTACACCAAAAGGGCACCGTAAACAGTTGCCCTAAGCCATGAAACATGAGCATGCCAAAAAAAGGTGCCCTTCTGCTTCACCATTGTAAACTCATATGTAAAACTCCGGCCAGCTTGAATTGGACACTGGGTTATGTATGAAGGTCCATCAAACCAGCACGATAGCTTCTGCCTGACGCCGTGCCTATTAGAAAAGTAATTAGAAACAATTAATAGGAAATTAAAGGAAAACATTGCTATTAAGTTGTTAACAAAATATACTCAATGAAACCACTATCCCAGTGATGAGGGTGGGTAGGTGATGGGTAGAAAAATGCTAGGTCTAGAGTTCGAAATGCTCCGGTGTAACAAAAAAAATATACTCAACGAGGATTGTGTACGTACTTACCAGTGAATTGTGGTATTGTAAGGTGTCTCATTGGTTACTTTGACTACGATTCTGTCATCTTCTTGAGCATATACAGATGGCCCCGGGAACATTCCATTGATGGTCACGATGTCCTTGGTGTTGCACAGTCTAGTAACTCTTTTGGTTTGTACCTGAAAATCGAAACGATCAGATTGAGTATGTACATTCGTCAACAAAAAAAAAAAAAAAAACTCGCGAGAAATTGAAAAAATATGCATCAAAGAAGTTACAAGAGACCTTGAAATCATAGAACCTGGCTGATCCTCCACTAGGCCATTGTGCCATTACATGAAAATTGTAAGCAAAAATTAACAAAAAGCTTAGCCATTGTGTAAACCAAGTGGAGAAAACGTTTGTCATTTGCACAATTGCTGAAAACACACAGAGATTTGAACTGGAAGACTGAATCCAAGATACTATTTTTATACTTTTTCAGAATTTTATTTTCTTTTGTGACAAAAAAAAAAATGATTGGAAGAGAGGAAAAAGTAGGGTTTCCTTCTTTTCTTTTTTTTTGCATGTTTGTCAGCTTTCATGATTCCTCTAACATGGAATGGAAATAATAAGATGTTGGGGATGTGATTATTGAGTATGACCCCTAATGTTCTCAATCCAAAGCAGTTTTTACTTTGGGAGTTATTTCCGGATGCCCATTTTCTCATTATGCATGCCCTTGTTTATTTTTCTCTATTGATTCTCTTTTGATTTCTTTAATTGTAAATGTCACAAATAAATAGAAACATGCAAGGGACTGGAGAAAAGGGATGTACAGAGAACACTTTACTTTTCTTTTACCTGTGTCAATATCCTTTGTCATGAAATCATGTCATTTGACTGAGGAAAATAGACACACCTGCATGCTAACAGCTCCCTTTCTGTTTGTGTTTTATATTCGATCATTTTACTTTATCAGTAACTTTCTTATAGTTTCTCCCTGAATCACCTTTTGAATTCTGCAATTGTAATGTGCAAAAAGTTAATGTGATTTGGGTACTTTCAAAGGTATAAGCGACCTATACATGCTGTTAAACTTGAACTAGCACGGTTTGATTTGGTTTGGTTCGGTTTTGCGGGTTGTGCTACCTGTAACTAGTTACCATTTTTAATTACGGTAAAGTAAAACAGCAATTTGTGTCTTTATGTGTATGAAACTTTATATTTTGCTATAGGCAAATAGAGTAAAGTAAAACAGAAATTTGTTGTGCCTTTAGTTAGACATGCTCTTCTACTCAATGATAAGCATAGTTGCAGCTGCACGCCTTCGCATCCCAACCCCACCTTTCGTGACAAAATTGAAGACAGGAAGGCAAAGATTTATTTCCCATGTTATATGTAAATTTTGGCAATAATATACGAGGGGAACAGAAAAGGGAGAATCAAATATAAAACTTCGAAGTTCTTAGTTACTTGTGAAACAAAATTCTTGCGCTACAAAACCCCCTAATTTTTTTTTTCATTTTTAAAATGGTTTAATTATATCTTAAAGACTTTTCCTTTTTGTTAGAGCAGGTCTAACCAACTTATTATGCTCATATCTGTTCATTCTTGCAACTATTAAATATAGAGAGATGACATTTATACACATTTTTCTCACCGTGAACACACCCCTCCACTCATTCTAATGCAAAACACGTCACCTTCTTTGTGCCTCTTCTCACCTTCTTTGTGCCTCTTAGTTTCTAGACTTTGGATTGAATAAAGCAACAAATAAAGAGAAAAATAATATATAAAACTATTTATTTATATATAATAATTACATATATTTAATACAATTACTACCTCCACGGTCACATATGATTATCTAGTTTATACATTGATCTCTTAAACCAATTTTTGCCGGCCCAAACTAGCACTAGCCCATTTCTGAATGAATAGCTGAGAAGAGGATTATGCTCTGTAGAAGATGCACCCAAACGTTTAAAAAAAAAAAAAAAAAAAAAAAAAATCCATTTGGAAAATTAATTCTACACACGACAAAAATTCAGCAACCCATAATAGTGTCTAATGCATGCCAATATGCCATGCCATGATGTCGTCTTGAAATTAAGTATGTGTTACCTATTTTGTTTTAGTGTCTTATTTAGATTTGGATTTTGACTTCTTAATTGGTTTTCATAGTTGGCGTAGAGATTTTCTTAATTACCTATTTGAATAGGATTTGAATTTACTTCCTATTAGGATTTCTATGTAAACCTAAGTCATATGCTCTATAAATAGGACATTAGAGTTAGTTTACTTTGTATGGTAATTTGGTGAGAGTCAATTTGTGAACTTGTGAGTTAGAGAGCAATTTAGGAGAATCTTCTTTGTAAGTTTTGGGTTCTCTACTTGTTTGGTTTAGAGTTTATAATTTGTGGAATTTGGGTTGTAAGAGTTTAAAAATACTTTTTTGTTATCTCTGTTTGTTTAATGAAATTCCTCGTCGTGCTTCGCCCGTGGACGTAGGTTTTACGCCGAACCACGTTAAACATCTTGTGTTTATTTTTGAGATTGTTTGTTTCTTCGCTTTCGACTACGACGTTGAATATTTAGTATTTTGTTAGAATTCGCTTCCGTTTGCTCATAAAAGTACAACAAGTGGTATCAGAGCCCATGTTTCAACTTGGGCTTTGCTTGCTGGTCACTATGAAGCCTTCTGTGTCGTCGGTGAAAGTTGATATCAACAAGTTCGATGGGAATGACCTTCATATTTGGTAATTGAAGATCCATGCTTTATTAGTTCAACAAGAGCTTTTGAAAACGCTAAAGGGTGTGAAGGCTTTGCTGATTTGTTGACTGATGAGGAAAACAAAAACATTATGGAGTGGGCACTTGGAGCAATCTTGTTAACTTTATCTAATGAAGTCTTGCATGAAGTTAGTAACGTCAAATCTGCACCAAAGTTGTGACTCAAATTAGAGAGCTTGTATATGACCAAATCCCTTGCTAAATGGTTGTATTTGAAGAAAAGTTTGCATACTCTTCAAATGGATGAAGGTACATCAATTCATAAGCATGTTGATGAATTCAATATACTTATGATTGATTTGAAAGTGTGGACGACCAAATTAGTGATGATTATGCAATAACTTTGTTATGTTCTTTATCTCCTTCATATGAACACTTTTGTTGATACCATGCTATTTGGTAGAGAAAGTCTTAGTTTGGAAGATGTTAAGGCCCCCTTGAATTCTAAAGAGCTAAAGAATAAGGTGTTTGACACACAAGATGGAGCTTTGGTAATTCAAGGAAGGAATAAGGAAAATGGCAAACTTGAAAAAAAAAAAAAACAGTTGTAGCTATTGTCATAAGGAGGGTCATTAGAAAATAGATTGCCCAAACTCAAGGGCAAAAGGAAGCCGTTTGATAAGTCTTCTGCTAGTGTTGAAGCAAGTATTGCAGAAGATTGTTTTTCTGAACTTCTCTAAAGGTTATGTGAGGAGGTGGAGCTTGGTACTCAAGCTTTTTGGTGGAGTGCAATTTGCACTTTTGGTTCGTTTGTTCAAGCTTTTGTTTGCATTTTGGTTCGTATTTGCTAGGTTTCGTAATGGAATTTGTTGGAGATGGCGTTGGAGGAAATTTCAAATTTGAAGACTTTTGAATTTTTTTTTTTTGTCTAGGTGAACATCTGCTCTTCGAAGAATTTGGTGATCACTTTTGCGTTCGTATTTTTGGTATCCCAGTTTGAAGTTTGTTTTTCTGGAAGTTCACTAATTTCTTGCCGAGGTGGAGATTGTTGGATTTGAGTTGTAATAATTTAAACTCTTTTTTTATCTCCGTTTGTTTAGTGAAATTTAGCGCTGTGCTTCGACCATGTACGTAAGCTTTACACAGAACTATGTTAAATCTATTGTGTTCTTATTTTGGAGATTGTTTATTCGCTTCGCCAACGATGTTGATATTTGATACTTTGTTAGAATTCGCTTCGTTTGCGCGTAAAAGTACCAACACATGATACCTTCAAACCTACGCTGCATCACTTCACTGTGTGTGATGTTTCTAGGTTTTCTCCTATGCAGGATACTATCGGGATGCGACTGGTCAGTTGACCATCACTATACAACCGGCCAGCCGCCCATTCACATCCCGCAACTATCCCAAAAAGATCTATCCCACGTTAGAATGACTACTACTACTATAGCCGCAAAATCAACACCATCAAGCATGTGAACTAAAGTTGGCTCATAGAAGAATGATCTCCCTTCTCCAACTCTCTTGGGTGGCTTGTAAAATCATATATAATTAATGCTCACTGAAGGAAATTAAAAGCACTTGTTCCAAAGCTCTAAAACTGCTTATGAGATAAGCCATTTACTTATAAGCATTAAGTAGCTTCCCAATAGTTAAAATCTTGGTTCAACAGACAGCTAAACAGATACTCCCTTCCCATGAAACTGCCACTGCTGTGAAAAAAAATGGTTGAATCCAGAAAATTGGGTTTTGGCTCCTTGCGGAACTCCCATGGGAAGCCACATGCTCCAACTCCCAAACTTGCAAAAAATTTACAGTAACTTGCCGCACTGGAAGACAAAATTTCGTAACCTCCCACAGTAAGCACTTCTAAATGTGAGAGCAGTCAGTTTATACTATCTCCAAAACACAGTTTTAGGTTTTGATAGTTCTTTCAGAGAAACTCACAGGGATGGGGTGCCTGCCTTTTCCTCCGCGGAAGGGGTGCAAGGTTCAGGCTCAAAGAGGTAGAGTCTTGAAGGGGAAGCGAGCGAGGCTGTATATAATACAGCAGTGCATCTTGATGCTGATTTGCTGGAGAGAAGAAGATAAGTAGTGATTAGATTATGGACTGCACAAATTTTGATGTGTTTTCGTTAGTTGCAACTGAGCTATCTGCAAATGAGTGAATGACAAGACTATGATGTGATGTGATGTAATGTAGATGATGAGCTGAATGAAACAATTTCCTACTATGTTCTGCATATCCAAGCTGCTTTCGTTATTTTTCCCGTTTTTCTTTTGATGTTTTTTGTGAATTGTTCTTTCTTGTCAGTGCGCTGGTTAAACAATCCTCCCAAACCAAACATGCCATTTTATGATTCAGCATCTTATTTCAACCAGACAATAAAATCATACCTCTGAAAGCACGAAATTTGCAAGTGAACACTTGGCACATAAGACTTCTGGTACTCCTGAGATTTGATTCCCTTCCTCTTTAGTTATGTTTTGGATGCTGATGCTTGAAGAGGGATTCGTTGTTCAACGATGTTTGATTTCATCAGTAAAGGGAACATAATAAATTCATACCATATCTGATAATAAAGTTATGAGCATACAAAGGTTGGAAATTGAAGACTTAAAGTCATGTGAAAAACTCAGATCAAATACTAGACTCTATCAGTCTTCTCACACAAAGATTGAAATTTGGCTCTTAAGGAAACAAAGTTTAATACATTTTAACAAATTTTGTCGCACATGACACTGAAAATCTTGCATTAACGGAAAGGTGAAGAGCATTGATGCTAGATCTTCTAATTACAAAAACAGACACCATATCAGTTAGCTCTAACTCGACAATCAATTTTTGTCGTCTGTTGCGACATAGAATTGCAATCATTAATCGAGCATAAAGATATGAGTTTTGGTAGACAATACGTATAAAGGGAGAAAGAAGGAATTAAAGAACCCTAGTCAGCCATTTCTCTTTGTCAGCAAATGTTGCAAATTCAATAACATGGCAAAATGCTTTCTTTCTAATCTTCTGGCCTCTAATTGTTAGAAAATGATCTATGGTCCCCAAAATGAACAACAACACAACACAAAAGCACACTAGTTCAACAAAATGAGAGCATCATCCAAACATCCGAAAGCAAAGTCGATTACAATGCATATATATATATAGATATATCCATGAAATGTTTGATTTGTGATGCTTATTCTTGGCTCAAATGACCAGAAACATAAGAAGAAACCGAGAAAAATGCGAAAACTTTCCACATTTTCCAACTCATACAATAACTCTTTGATAAACAAAGAAGCAACAACCACTTATTACACAAAGGAATTCAGAAACAAGTAAAACATCAAGCTCCAATCACTATAAGTCCGTAAAATATCGAATAAAATCCACCTACTGAAGTTTGGAACTGAGGAGTCACTCACATTTTTTTCAAGCTAAAGTGACATTAGCTAGTCTGACCAAACTATACGTTATACAGCAAAACCAAACTAATGTTAGCATGAGAGAGAGAGAGAGAGAGAGAGAGAGAGAGAACAATGCAGACATAGAATTCAGATGCTGATGCCAGTTCGAGAATTCAAAGAATTCTTTATATAAATTAAAAAAAAAATCATTTTTATTTCTCAGAAGGAAATGCTATTGTCCAAAGCTAAATTTGCTGCTTCCAGTGCACTCTAGATGCATAAAGTGGTAGTACCTTACGCATGTAAAGGTTGTACATTGACACGGAAGGAACAACTTCAGCTCTGGAAATAGCATTTCCCCTCCAAAAACTTATCAAAAATTGAAATTTTACAAAAATTCCCAAATTCATTTCACTTCCAAAAGTGCCATACCAAATCCGAATACAATTCCAATTCGCACGAGACACAAATTACAGATAACCCAGAAAGCAAAAAGCACATAAATTTCTTCTTGTAATATTCACCGTACGTGAGAGCCGCTGCGAGTGAGTGGCTGTATCAAGCTGAAACGCCGTCGCTGAGGCGGTGGTGGGTGGTGGCGGCGGCGGGCTTGATGGGCTGGTCTTGGTGGGACCTGGCTGTGATGTTGTGATTGTCGTCGTCGAAATCGGCAGTGTTGAGATTGATGCAGGAGCAGCGTTCCAGTGAGGCGAAGAAGGCGGCGAAGGCGACGTTGGTGCCCACACACGACAGCACGGACATGCAGTCGTTGGTCTGTTCTTTCGTCGCCCATAGATGTTGATTTGAGAGGCGTCGACTTGTTTTTCCAACGTTCTTTGCCGTTTTGGTCTTTTCAATTTTAATCCACGTCCTGCAATCCTCCTCTTTCAACCCAAAACTCATCCTCTTCCATCTTCTTCGTTTACTCCTCTTTCTCACATACCATCCCTTCAACCTCTGCTCAAGGCTTGGTTGCCGGATCTAAACTTTCCCCTTCACGGCTCCGCATCTCAGCGGCATGCTAGAAAATCGTGGCCAAGCATGTTGCGGCTAGCCCAAAACGAAGCTCCTTTAGATGCCCCTTTAGCCCCATCCCCTTATGCGAGGATGATGGGTGGAGGTGGCATGATAATTAATACCAATTCCATATGCCTTTTTACGCGTTAATTATGTAAATATTTTCTACTTTCTGATAAACTTAAAAAACTCATTAAAAATTTCATAAAAAATTCATTAAAAGTTTAGGTGATATTATTGCAGATGTCTTAAAATAACTAATACTTTTTTAATATGTAAATGATATTTTAAGCAACGGGGGGAAAACAATCATACATATGCAATTTAGTTCGAGTTCGATCCTCACTGGTACCCATAACAAATAGCAATTTAACTCAAATGCTATCCTTTGTTTATAATAATAATAATAATAATAATTATAATAATAATAATAATAATTTAATACCGTTTCGATTGGCATCGCTCCTTAATAAACTACCCACATTTTTATGGGGTCTCTCACATATATATATATATATATATATATATATGATGAATAAATGCATCAAGAGAAGTTCATTCTCAATATTTAGCAGCTTAAACAGCAGGTCTTCAGATGAGCTGTTCCCACCCTGATGTCTCTCATGTAAAGCTACATAAACATTTACAGGCACCGAGCCTGGAAAGAGAATTAGAAACGATAAAATAAATTAATTAGTGAGTTAGCCTTGATATTTGTCCAAATTAAGGTCCATGGAGGATAAGATCGAGAAGAGTTTATAATCTTACAATTGTAGGTAGCCCATCCCAACCGCAAACGGCATATATGATATACCACAATTTTGTCCATCAGAACCTGATCTGCAATCAGAAACACACGAAATTCAATATAAGTGTTGCAATTTGGTTTAAGTTTTCTTGTATATTTCATATATGTTGAATGTACAAGGATACACCAAATACTAGTGACCGGCTATGCTCCTTAATTGGAGGAAACCAACTACAAGTAAGGAGTGATTGATACTTTTCTGTCAAGGATAGAACAGCAGCCATGCTGCAACTAGGCAGCTAAAGTTGACAAAGAAATGCCTTGATTTCTAGATTACATAATCTATATAATCTGTCTAGGGTTAGTAAGGAACTCTCAATACTCCCCCTCAAGCTAGATCGAGTAGTATAGTCGAACCAAGCTTGCCTAGAAGACGCTGAATACGTGCAGATGATAGTGCCTTAATGAACACATCAACCAATTGATCATAACTACGAGTGAAGATGGTTTGAAAGAGTTGTGACTAAACTTGAGCCCTGATGAAGTGACAATCAACTTCAATATGTTTGATCCTTTCATGAAAAACTGGGTTTGCAGCAATGTGCATAGCTGCCTGATTATCACACATGAGAGATATGGGAGTTGTACTCGAGAACCCTAGGTCAAGCAAGAGACCTTTTAGCCAAATCAATTCACAGGCAGTAGCAGCCATGGCGCAGTACTCAGCTTCAGCACTAGAGCGAGCAATGACTTCTTGTTTTTTACTCTTCCAAGTAACCATGTTGCCTCCAACAAATGTGCAATAACTAGTGGTGGATTTTTTGTCAATTGCACTGCCTGCCCAGTCAACATCAGTGTATGCATGAATCTCGGTGGAATGATTGTTACGCATGAGAATACCCCTATCGATGGACCCTTTAAGATAGCGAAGGATCCTTTTAACAATATTGAGATGTTCAACTATGGGTGCATGCATGAATTGACTTACCAAGCTGACAGCAAAAGTAATGTCTGGACGAGTGATGGTAAGATACATTAGCTTACCAACCGATCTTTGATAATATGTGACATTCTTAAGTGCTTCGCCATCTATGGTAAGCTTGAGTTTACTGTCAATTGGGGTGGCAACTGGCTTGCATTCAGTGAACTTAGCTTCCTTGAGTAGATCCATGACATATTTGCGTTGGTTTAAAAACAAACCTCGTCGTGAGGTCGCCATCTTGATGCCAAGAAAATACTTCAACTTCCCAAGATCCTTGATGGCAAAGGTTTGATGTAGTGAGGCTTTTAGGGCTTCAATTTCAGATGCATTGTCACTTGTGATGATAAGATCATTTACATAAATGAGAACCACCAACTTCCCATTTGATTCCACTTCGCACAAACAAGGAAGAATCATCATTGCTTCTAAGAAAACCTTCCCTTTCCAACACTGAACTAAGCTTGGCATACCAAGCTCTTGGTGAATGCTTCAAACCATAGATAGCTTTGTGCAATTTGCACACCATGCCATCTTTTGCTGGAGAGTATCCTGGGGGAATTTTCATGTATACTTCCTCCTGAAGCTCTCCATGAAGGAAAACATTTTTAAAATCCATTTGATATAATAACCAACCACGGTTGACAGCAACAGAAAGTAACACACGTACCGTGTTCATTTTTGCTACTTGAGAAAAGGTTTCCTTGTAATCAACCCCAAAGGTTTGGGTGAAACCACGAGCAACAAGCCTAGCTTTGTGTCTCTCTATTGAGCCATTAGACTGGAGTTTAGTTTTGTAGACCCAACGACTCCCAACTGCCTTCTTTCCTAGAGGTAATTGAACGATACTCCCAAGTACAATTCTCCTCCAAGGCTTGAAGTTCTTCAGACATGGGTTTCCTCCAGTGAGGGATGAGATTGGCTTCTTGAAATGTGTCAGGCTCTACAAGTGTTGAGACTTCAGTAAGAAAGGGAATATGTGTTTGAAAAACTGTGATTACTTATTGCTTCAGAGATGGGATATCTAGAAGCATAAGTAACATAGTCTTCAAACTTGGCAAGGGCCCTCCTTTCTTGAGGTGGATTCCTCCTCACATCTTAGGCAAGTTGGTGAGTAAAGGATTGAGATGTAGCCTCGAGACCATCATTGTCTTGTGAGTTGGATTGAGATAGAGCTTCACGACTGCCACTACCTTGTAAGGGATCTTCATGAATCAAGGGCTCAATGTAGATAGGCAATGGAAACAAATCACACAAAAGCTCCCCCTCACATGAAGTAGGATCCCTTTTAAAGAATGGAGTTTCTTCCTCAAAGCAAACATCTTTGGATACGACACACTTGTTAGTGATAGGATTAAAACATTTATATCCATTTTGAGTGGAGGAGTATCCCATGAACACACATTTCACAGCCCTAGCATCCAATTTGTCACGATGTTGAGTCTGCACATGTACAAAACAAGTGTAACCGAAAACTTTCAAGTGTGACAGATTGATTGGTCTGCCTTTAAGGGTTTCGTATGGTGATTTGAAACCTAGAACTCGATTGGGAAGCCTATTGATCAAATAGGTGGCTGTAAGGATTGCATATGGCCTATTGATCAAGTAGATCCCTATTCTTCCTCTCAGCTGTCCCATTTTGTTGTGGGGTTCCCACACAACTTGTTTGGTGAATAATTCCTTGTGAACTCAAGTATCGAGTCATGATATTGGACAAGAACTCGGTGCCATTGTCTGATCTCAAGGTTTTAATGGTTGAGTGAAATTATGTTACCACCAACTTATGAAAATCTTTAAAAATAGTTGAAACCTCATTTTTAGATTTCATGAGATAAAGAAAAGTAATTCGAGTGTAGTCATCCACAAATATGACAAAAATACTTGTAACCCTCTATTGATTCAAAAGTTAGACCCCATACATTCGTGTGTACCATTTCAAATGATGTACTAGACTTGGACATCGAAGAACCAAAAGGAAGCCTAGCAAATTTGGAAAAATGACAGGTATCACACTTAAAAGATGGGTGACAAAACATGGGAAATAATTTTGACAAAAGAACTTCGGCGTTATATGCTTGGTGTTTCTGGTGTGAGTAAAAGAACTTCGGTGTTATGTGCTTGGTGTTGCTTGACTTCAATGTTCTGATGCTGCTGTTGCTGGTGTGAGTAAAAGAACTTCGGCGTTATGTGTTTGGTGTTGTCTCCCTTGATTTATCCCTTCTTTAACTGCTCGATACATGCTGCATTGTCTTCAAAGATCGGCGTAGGAAGGTCAATGACTAAAGTAAGACCATTAGTGCTTCGAATATGTTCCATGACTGCTCTCAACCAAAAGCACTCACGCGATGCTTCATGCGGGGCAAGGATCTCATCATGGTTCGAAGAAGTCGCAACTAGCGTTTGCTTGATAGACCTCCAAGATATAGCGGTGTCTCCAACGGTAAAGACATAGCCCGTTTAAGAACGTGCCCTATGTGGGTCAAATAAATATCCAACATCTGCGCAACCAACAAGGCAGGAATCAACCCAAGAACCGAAGGGGGATGTGGCTCCTCTTGAGCATTCGTGGGTGTAAAACAAGCCCAAATCCGTCGTACCTTTGAGGTAGCGGAAAATATCTTTAACACCATTCCAGTGTCTGCGTGTAGGCGCATTGTTGTATTTAGCCAAAAGATTAACAACGGAAGAGATGTCAGGTCTAGTGCTTTGAGCCAAGTACAATAAAGCACCAATTGCACTTAGGCATGGAACTTCAGGCTCCAAAATCTCTTCCTCATCTTCCTTGGGATGAAATGGATCTCGTTTTACCATCTAGAGTCTGAATGACCATAGGAGTACTCGAAGGCTTCGCTTTATCCCCATTAAAATGTTGTAACACCTTTTGGGTGTAGTTTGATTGATGTACTAGGTTTACATCCGAATAATGCTCGATCTCCAGGCCGAGACAATATCGAGTTTTCCCAAGATCTTTCATCTCAAATTCCGATTTCAAGTGAATGGCAATATCCTCAAGCTTTGCAGGAGTTCCGATGAGGTTCATGTTGTCGACATAAACTGCAACGATCTTAAATCCATAATGTGACTTCTTTATGAACACGCATGGATATAGTTCATTGTTCACATAACCCTGACTTGTAAAATATTCACTTAGACAATTAAAACACATCCGCCCGAATTGTTTCAATCCGTAGAGTGATCTCCTCAATCTAATAGAGAGAGTGTTCCATGGTCTAGAACTATTTGAACCAGTCAATGGAAGTCCTTCTAGAACTTTCATGTAACTTTCATGTAGATTTCCGTTTCTAGATCCCCATAAAGATACGCGTTACCACATCCATAAGCTACATATTCAGTTTTTCGGAAACCACCAAACTGATAAGGTAGCGGAACGTTATGATGTCCATTACAGGGGAATACATCTCCTCGTAATTAATCCTAGGGCATTGAGAGAAGCCTTTGCTACGAGGCGTGCTTTGTATCGCACTATTTCATTCTTCTAATTACATTTCCTCACGAAAACCGACGGGCTTCATATGTGGTAGAGTAGGAGCTACAAGCCTAAACACCTTACGTTTCGTAAGCGAATCGAGTTCGACCTGAATTACTTGTTTCCAGTTTGACCAATCCGTTCTATGTTAGCATTCATCGACGGAATGTGGTTCAATGTTATCGCAAAGTATGATGTTAGTAACTACTGTGTACGTAAATGCATCATAGACGATCATCTTGTTCCGATTCCAAACCTCATCCAATACTACGTAGTGGACTGAAATCTCGTGATTCTCGGAAGGTCAGGTTGTCTCATCTAAAACATCACCGTAATCTAGAATAACATCATGCGTTGGAAAGCGATGGTCGGATTCAGACTAGGGTCACTAGTTTGTGCCGTTTTCCTCTTTCGAGGTTATGAAGATCTATAATTCATCGCACCTCAGTTTCAGACTGAGCAGTGCAGGGATCTAAATGAGACATAGTGGGAGCATACCACGACAATTTGCGGCGTTCCCTAGGAACGTTAGCATGCTTATCTCCCCCTAACGAGACTGTCTTATCAAAGTAACAATCCGCAAAACGTGTGGTAAAGAGATCTTCTGTCAAGGGCTCTAAATAGCGAATAATTGATGGCGAATCATAACCGATATAAATTCTTATTTTTCTCTGAGAACCCATTTTGGTACATAGTGGCGACGCTATTAGCACATAAAAAGCGCACCCAAAAACACGTAAATGCGAGACGTCAAGCTCGTAACCAGTAACCAACTGTAACGGTGAATGAGGTTGGGTAGCGATGGGCCTCAGGCTGACCAACATAGCTGCGTGCAATATTGCATAGCCCCAGGCAGATACCGACAGTTTGGTTCGCATAACCAAAGTCTGAGCTATCAATTGAAAGCGCTTTATGAAAGCTTATGCCAGGCCGTTTTGGGTGTGAACATGGGGTACAAGATGTTCGACTTCAATCCCAACTGACATGCAATAGTCGTCAAAAGTCTATGACGTAAACTCTCCAGCGTTATCCAGTCGAATTGACTTGATCAGATAATCAAGGTGGTGAGCCCTAAGCTAAATAATTTGTGCTAGGAGTTTCGCAAACGCAGTGTTGCGTGTGGACAGTAAATGGACATGTGACCAACGTGTCGATGCATCAACCAACACCATAAAGTATCTAAATGATCCGCATATTGGTTGGATAGGTCCACACATATCCCCTTGAATCATCTGAATAAACTTAGAGCGGGTTGTGAATAATCTTTGTAATTGAGGGTTGAGTATTCAACTTCCCCAAAAAACAAGCTTTGCATGGCAGGAATCCAACATAGGGAGTGATGCCTATATGATGATTTAAAGATACGGCGCATCATGTCATGTCCGGAATGTCCCATACGATCATGCCAAAGTAGCAAAGTGCTCTGGAACCCGGGCTTAGGGCCGGTCACTGAGGAGACGTTCTAACTTCTTGTGAATACGCTCTGGCCATACTCGTAAGAAGTGATACAAAAAAATTCAGATCCATTCTCTTCAGTGGTTTCAATATGATATTGATTATCTCGAATATCTTTAAAACTCATCAACGTTTTTAGGGAACGTGGAGAATAGAGGGCCTTTTTAATGGTTAAGACATTACCATTAGACAACATTATACAGACCTTTCTATATCCTTCAATCAAGTTGGATGAGCCTGAGAGGGTTGTCGGAGGTGCTTTCTCATGTACGAAGTTAGTAAAATAGTGACACTCACGCAATATAGTGTGTGTAGTAGCACTATCAGCCAGATAACTAACTTCCCCACTGGTCATACCTAGAAATAAATTGATTGAATTAGTCACATGCATAAATATAATTCCATTCATTCAATTAATCAATTTGAGAAATAATATCCATAAAATAATTATTCATAATTCAAAACAAAACAAATTATTCCAAATACTTAAGAAAAATTGTCCAAAAATTAAACCATAAACCTAAAAAATAGGGGGTGTTCGGCCACTCCTTGTGGGTTCGGCCACTAGGGGTAAAAACTCCCTTAAAACATGTCTAGAAGAATAAAACTTATTCGTCCATAGGAGCTGATGCCTCCTGAAAATCTGATGTCTCCATGAATGTAGTAGCATCTTTGGGATGTTCCACATGGGCAAAGTTAGACTCAAGACGTGAATGATACTTAACAATGGCATCAGAGGTAGCTAGGTCAGTCAAGGGAGTTATGATCGACCCAGCCCTGCATACGTGTAACCCATGATCCTTTGATCCACAATGGTAACACATGTCCATTTCAATGGAAGCCGATTAAATGGTAATTTTTCCCTTATTATTGAAGTTTGAGGCCTTAGGGGCAAGAGGTTGATGCTTCTGGGTCAAATTTCCTCCCTTTGGTGGGCCTTGGCTCTGTTGACCTTGGGCCCGTGGTTGGGCTTGCCGCTCATTTCCATGGCCACAACGATGTTTTCATCATTTATGGCTGCTAGAATTGGTCGCATGCGCTTCAGGCGTGGTGTTAGAGCCAGTGGGTTGAGCTTGATGATTTTTCATCAAAAGCTGGTTATGCTTTTCAGCAATAAGTAAAACAGAGATCAAATCCGAAAATTTGGTGAACTTCTATGCCTTATATTGTTGCTACAGGACAATATTGGTGGCATGGAACGTCAAATAGGTCTTCTCCAGGAGACCTGCATCTGTTAACTCCATTTTACAGAACTTAAGTAGTGATCGGATTCTACAAACTTCAAAGTTGTATTCATTCACAAACTTAAAGTCTTGGAAGCGTTGATACTGCTAGTCGTGTCTTGCTTTAGGAAAGTAAATGTCTTTCTGGTAATCGAAACGGTCGGCCAAAGCAAGTTAGAAGGTGCGTGGGTTCTCCTCAACGAGGTACTCGGTTTGCAGTGCATCATAGATGTGTCTTTGAATAAAGATCATTGCAGTAACTCTCTGAGCTTCATCGACGGGGTTGCGTCGGTAGGTGCCTTAATAGTGGCTCTAATATCCTTTGCAGTAAGATCAAGCTTCACGTCCTGAACCCACTTCAGATAGTTTATTCCAGATACTTCCAGAGCGGTGAAATCGAGCTTGTTCAAGTTGGACACGTCCCTAAAATGGAGGGTACAATAATACGTGGTTAATCGTATGGTAATCCATAAACATACATCGTAGAACATTCAGGTTCTATAAAAATGTATTGGTTTAATTTAAGCATGAAAACTACAGGTTTCATGTGGTAAGTTTTGAATGAAAATTTCGGGTTTCAGAGGCACTAATATATGAAACTGCAGGTTCAATTTAGTTTTATGATCGATCAGTTCACAAAGGATAGGTTCCTGCAAGAACACATAATGCAATATGCTGATTTAAGTGTAGTAGATTTGAGTTACTTCGGGAACTCAAGTGTGAGAGCTTCGGTACTACGAAAGGATGTCAACGGTTCAAAGTAGAAAAACAAATTATTGAATCGTTAATGTCCAAAAGTGATCTTCAGGTCAATAATTTTGGATTAATTATCAGATTAATGGACTGCATGTCACTTTTAATTAATTCAATAAATCAGGATCGAACGTGGTCGATCATGGAAGCAAAATAATGACAAACGGGTCATATTAGTTTCGGTTGGTGATAAACCAAGTGATAATTAAATTAGAATTAATTAACGTAAACCAAAGTACCCTAAAAAAATATTTGGGCATGATTTATAACGCGGGGATGCCAAAAATTGGCATTGGATCAAAAAAATAACATGGCTCAGCCAAAAGTGGGCTGGTAACAACGATGGGATAGGCCCACCAGCTCGGCTGTAGGCAATTGGGTCTCGAAGAGTGCTGCAAGCCTCGGGCCGTGTGGTCTGGGTGAGCCCAGCAGCAAAAGCTGCTAGTTTTGGACCAAAAACAGGACATTGGTGCAGGCCCAGCATGTGCTGGGCTATGGTTTGGTGCGTGGAAGCCTAGTCGAGGCTGGGTTTCTGGTTTTTGGGTCGAGGCAGGTCAATCCCAGCAGCAAAAGCTGCGGGCAAGTAGGTCGAGGGGTGGCGAAGCCCAGCAAACAACACGAGCTTGCTACAGACGAGCCTAGGGCACAGGTTAGACCTAGCAAGCTACGAGCTTGTTGCACGTTTGGGCCAAGGACTAAGGACAAAGCCCAGCAACTCAAAAGTTGCTGGTTTTGGGCTTGGAGGGGTTGCAAGCCCATGGTAACCCTTACCAGGCCAAAGCCTGGTGTCCGAGTAGGCGCAGCAATGCCTAAAGGGCTGCTACCGTAGTGCAGACGTCACAACGACGTTGTTTTGGTGGCGTGCATTGACACGGTTGGGCTGCAGGCCAGCGCAATCCTCGGTGGTGGTGCCAGCGACGGTGGCGCATTAAATTCCCAACTTTTGTTTGTTTTTTTTCGACATGTTTAGGGTTTGAAAAATCCTAAATTGCTTCTAATTTATTTATGTTCTTTTACTCACAAATTCCACATAGCAAAATAATTGCGTAATGCATGAAACGTGTGTGTGTGTGTATATATATATATATATAGGGAGAGAGGCTGGCGGCAAGAGAGAGAGAATAGAGAGATTTAATTGTGAGGTGTGTGTTGTATCACCCTATTGTGCCTTTATTTATAGTAGTAGGATAGGTTAAATCCTTGCCCTTTTAGGATTACAACTCTAATAAGATTTTAACTACTAAAGGGAATATTCAAACATATCCCTAGATACATTAGGATTTACACAATCACATTCCCATTCTAAATATGACTGCAACATATATTATATTATAGTTTATTACTGATTTGAATTATTCTTGGAAATTGAACCTTGTGGCCACTAAACAATTTAACCCATATCTGTTAGTTGACCGAAGAGTCCCAACGTGGTAGAGTTTATTTTTACATTTTTCTCTTCTTTCATTATTTAATACATTTATAATATTTAAAATATTATGGGGAATTACACAAACGGAAAATGTAATCAATCTGACAGCATGGTAATATATATCGAGAAAGATATATTCGACAATATTGGTAATGATGTGATTTTGAGAAGATTTCAGACTGTAACAACTCGTCGACGACAATTGTAATTTTAGTAGAATGTTTTATGAATACCTATGAAGACTAAGGATTGTTATTTTTATATGAGTTTTCTTATTATCTTTTAATTTTATAGTTATTTAAAGTTCGCCCTCGTTCAAGGTTTTCCTGGCTACGCCACTGTTCTCTGCTCTGGCAAAAGAACACAACACGCACCATTCTCTCTATGATGAGTACGAGGTTCTCATCGTCTTCTTTCTTCTGTAGTTTTGTGATTTAAACAATTCTCAGGTTTTGATCATATGGTGTTTTTTCTTTCCTTTTTTTCAAAATCGAAGTTTAAAAAATAATATATTTAACATACCAAGCGCACCCCCCCCCCCCCCCCCCCCTCCACACACACACACACACACCATCAAACTGTGAATAGGTAGCCCAGAAAAATACGCTAAAAACAAAGTACTACAATGTTGTGATTCAAAATATAAGTTTAATTGGGAATTCGAGGAAGAAGAAATAAGAATCTTCCCATATATACAAAAAAACAAGAAGCCACAACCACTATAATCTATCTTTGTCAGGTATTAAATTCATTATTTTCAAGACTTAATTGGGTTCTCAATCTCATAATCGAGTGTCGTATATGCCTTTCAGCCATCGAAACAAGAGCAAAAAATCATCGAAATACTACGAGTTATCTTCCACGATGACAATTGTGATTTTAGGCCAGTCATGCTCGTGCAGAGTCAGGCCAACCTGACTTGTTGTACTTAAATTGAAATTTTCATCTTTATAAGACGATGTTTGTTATGCTTGTTTTTATTTATCTATATGTAGTTGTATCATATACATTAGCACCATTGTTTTAATTACTAGTGTCACTTTAATAGTTTTGACAAAACATGTTGTCATCAAATAATGCAGATTATACTTACTGTGCGATCTTACCAACAAATCATACAAATTATTATATTTCACTTACTCAAGGTAGATATATTACCAATTTACCACCACTCAATTACTTAATGGACTAAATAATTGATTAACAAACCCAACTAATTGACATGTAGTGACAAGAAGACAAGTGGGCTAATTAATAGACTATTGTCAAATCAAACATCCTATCTCAAATTTTCAATCAAATAAAATAAATTTTAAGGTGAGAGACATACTTTGCCCGGACAATAGGGGTACAACGATACTTGGCTCTAGAATTTGAACAAGAATGAGTATACCACATCCTTTGCTCTTTCCTTTTAAACAATGGAGAACACATTGGAAGTTGCCCCTCAAGAGGACAACTGTGACATGACATACATTCACCCTTGGCTGAATCCAAATATTCTGTTGATTGAAGCTGCAATCCTCTCCAAAAGTCCAGACACAGAGGTACCACACCTGTTTCCAACCAATATGATCATCAAAATAATAATAACTAAGCTTTAATGGAAAAAGAAACAACATGAAAAAAAAAAATTCTCAACCAACTTTTTTTTCTCTTAATGTCAATTGTTTAAAAAGAAAGGTTAAATAGCTAACGCGAAAATAACGGAAGCTGGAAACTTAATTTTAACACGAGACTAAGCCAGAATCATATCTAAATGTAATTCATCTGATATGTAATGCCTGGCTGTGTCATCTCCACCTTCATATTTTAGATTATAGCTGCAATAATTTATCCGATGTGAGCATTCGGTTCCTAAACTAGCCCAGGAGTGGACGAGTTAGAACGATCGCTGAAATTGAATGGAACATGTAACATGCTTAGATTAGTTGGGATAACTTACACAGTTTGACATCAAAAATCATAAAAACTTTCAATTATATAGAAGAAACAAAATAAAAGAAAATTTAAGGATGGAGACATACTTTATGACAAGGGGAATGCTATCATAACTTGGCCCCAACATCTCACCAAAGTATGAGTATAGACTGCCATCACATTCATATCATTTCAAACAATTAGATAATACACTACGAGTTGTCCCTTACGACAACAACAGTGATTTTAGGGCAATCGTGCTTGTGCTGAGTCAGGCTGACCCGACTTGTTTTACTTAAGATTGAAATTTTCATATCTTTGAGAGAATTGTTTATTATGTTTGTTTTCCTTTATCTACACAAGCTTATGCTCAAAGGCAACAGAAAACCAGTGGACGGTGGGTCTCCGCCGCGATTATTATGAAATCGTTCAACAAATCGGAAGGGCTATTAATCGGTGTCTAGGCGGGCAACGCGGGCCTCTTGGTTTTGTAGCCAAAAAAAAAAAAAACCTCTTGGTACTGACGACAAGAGAGTGATTTGTTGAGAAAGGAGAGAAATCTGCAATTTTGTTGTTGAAAGAAGAGAGAAAGCCGTTTGGAACTTCTTGAAACCATCGCCGTCGGGAATCACCACTACATTGACCCACAAAATTCAGTTGATTTTTGGGTTGGGTTGGGTTGGGTTGGGTTGGTCGGGATCTGCGGTTTGATGAAGATGAAGGCTTGGTTGCTCAATGACAGGACGATATCGTAGGAAGAACTGGGTTGTTTAAACCAAAGGATCTGCGGTTTGATGGAGAAACGAAGATAAGGGATGGAGACTTTGGAATTGACGGCATAAAGAAAAAAGAAGATGAGAGTTGGGTGTCAGAAATGATTCAATGAACAAAGAAAAAAACTTGTTTAATAAGATGAGAGTTCGGTGTCAGAAATGATTCAATGAACAAAGAAAAAGACTTGTTTAATAAAATAATGGATTGAGAATATATAATAAATTAAACACAATATCTAGAAGTTGTTGTCGAATCTTTTATCATCTTTAGGTTAGGGGTTTCTTTGTAAATAACTAAACATACAAGATCTTTTTGGGTTATGTCTTTTTGGATGTATATACTTTGTGTAGTTTTCTACTTCTATTTTTGCATTTTATTATTCTTTTATTATCCATAGAAGTATATTTTTTTTTAGGTGTAAATAGACACTTATTTAAAAGATATATAATAAATTTATATAAATCCGCCTAAACCGCTTAGGCGCCTGCCTAGCCGCCTAGGCGATAAGCCCCTGCCCGCTGCCCAACTAGCGCCTAGCGTTTTTTTAGAACCTTGAAACAAACAATAAAAAAAACCCTAATCTCCAACAGCAAAGACCACATCGCCGCCGCCATCACATCCTCGAAGAAAGTCAAACTCTGAACTGAGAAAGTAGACACCAGTTCCAAGTCTCCTTCACAAACCCCTGCAAAATATATACAAACAAAGTATCATACGTGTAGAGAGTGAGGCTAAGGGGATATGTAAAATACCTAACACTTGGCCATGATGGGGATCCGACATAAGCATACTGGTTGGGGAGGGGAAGTGAAGGAGGGTAGTAGATTTGGTATCCTATTCCTAATCGGAGCCCACCTATCCGACTACATGGTGGGATGGGGATGAAGTATCACAGCTAAGGAGGAAGGAGGACAGAAAGTTAAAAGACAGAAAGGAGAAAAAGTAGGCAAAAAATGCCGGATAAGGGGCATGAAGCCCAGATCTAAGACAGGCTCAGGAGATAGTTGAGATCAAGCTAAGGGAAAACTAAGATAAACTCAGAGATAAGCAGGAATAAAAGAAAGAAGGAGACTGGAAAAATGAGAGGAAGAGATTGATACAGGGTGGGGGATTAAGTAAAGGAAGTGAGAGGGGAGAAAAAAAAAGGCAAAGAAGGGAAGGAGGGAAGAATGAGACTAGAAAGAGGATGAATTAGCGGGTTGCCACCTACCCCGAGCAAGAGCAAGGGGCGGCAGTTGAAAGTTGAAGCTGAAAAAAAGGCTCTAGATCTGGGTTTCTAGAGAGAGAGAAAACACGTCCTTCTTTTTCACATCCACATCTATATATTTCGTTTGCTAAAGGTAGATATATTACAACCACTCAACTACTTAATGGTAGATATATTACAACCATTCAACTACTTTGTGGGACCGTGATTTCCCAGAGCCAAAGTAAGGCTGATCCGGTCATGAACTCACCAGCTCTGAGTGGAGCTGTATCAGATGAAGCAGTGGTGCTACCATTACCTTGTTCGAGGTAACAAGTGGAGTCCTAGCAACTCTGCTGGATGATCATTCTTGTTTCTTCGCAAGACACGTGATCTGAACTGGATATAGACTCAATTAGATTCTATAAATCTTGGAGTTCCTACAATCTAGGAATTGGCGTGCACCACAAGAAATCACAACTCCTAAGAGGGTGCAATATCTCTTCCTAAATATCCTTTAACATTCTCCCGGTTTAGAACAAGGATTCTATCCTAAAAAGGTCTCTTTTTGATGGTATAAATATACCCATCTAGGATTCACCTCTGGTAATGCTATCTAAACACTCGATTTCTCTTGCTCAGTGCTTAAGTTTAAAATCATTCACTAACTCGACCGTCGAAAAGCCTTTGGCCGGCACACCCCTCTTGGTCTTAGGCTTGCTCACAGTTATTTGCTATTTTGCAAGTTGCTCGAGTTTGTGAACACCATTCACGCATTCACGGCGATGGGGCAAATTTGGTTCCAACATACTTAATGGACTGAATAATTGATTAACAGACCAACTAATTGACATGCAACGAGAATTGTTATCTAACATATATTCTTTCTTGGCTCGAATCAAAAAATTATAGATCATTTTTTTCTTTTAATGTCGATTGTTAAAAAAAATAAAGGTTAAGATAGCTCACCAGAAAACAACGGCCGTTGAAGACTCAATTTTAACATGAGAATGAGCCTATCAAAATATAATTCATTTTTTATATAATACTCGGTTGTCTCATCTTCGCTTGAATATTTTAGATAAAGCTGTACTGATTTATCTGATATGAGCATTGTGTTCCTAAACTAACTTTGCAAATTTTTCGGATCAAAAACTAGCCAAGCAGTGGATGAGCAGGATTGTAGAAATTGGACGGAATTTGTAACATGCATAGATTAGGTGGGATAATTAACACAACACTGCTACCAAGGGAATTGGAAGCCTTTTTCTCCTGGAGTAGGATTCTCTCCCCTCTTTTTTTTCCTCGCCTTCCCTCCCCTCCTATTTGAACAGTCACGGTTAAGCCACGTCAACATCTTGTATTAATTTTTTATAGAAAGAGAAAGATAAAATAGAGAATGTGAGAGGAAATGATGGAAGGGGATGAAAATAGGAGGGGAGAGAATCCTAATCCTTTTCTCCTCCACATATGACATCCCTCAGTATTGTCACTTTTGAGGGGACACAGTCCTTATAAACATCTTTATGCTGCAATATTATCTCGCATTTTAACGGTGGCTCATATGAAAAACCTTTTACTTTTCCAACTCAGTCTGCTGTTTATTTTTATACACAAAGAGCTCCTAAAAGTCACATCCAATTTTTGTTAGGGGTATTTTAGCTTTAGCTCGTATGGAAAATTTGTTTAGTTGAATCATAGTGTTGGAAATATTGGCAATATGAATGATACTTCTCCTACAAAAGAACTCTTGAATGGAAATGAAAAAGAAATGTAACTCCAGTTTCTTCAGAAATGGCAAAATCTTTGGCGCAATATTAGTATATATCACAATTCTATTTCCATAATTTATTAAATAAAATAAACCAAATAAGATAAAATACTTATCTTTTGTAGGTAAAGAACGTTCTTCGTCCTTCTTGATTAGAACAACTTTGTAGGTTGAGACATGTAATCACTGTTCTTAAGAGTAGATTTCGCCCCTTTAAGACAATGTCATGGTGTAGCAGGTTATGACACCCTACCCTTCAGGATACAACAACCTATGATTTTTATAAGCGTACACTCGCAATACTTGAATCGGTGAACAACTCGATTATTTCTTTTGGTATGGAAGGAGTGAAGAATATAATAAAGCTTGCAAGAATGATGAATTAAAAAGATAGGAGAAGAAAGAAGAGGAAACGATTGTCATCTTCATACTTTTCCATAAAGATTAACATGTACGTACATATAGGACTGTCTCTCGAAGACATTGGAAATGAAAGCTTACAGCAACTAAAACTTTGGAGCAATAAAGATAGAGTAATCACCATAATAAAAATCGTTGATCTCCAACCATAACGACTAGAATTAAATCTTGATTGGAAACCATCTTTAATATTATTAAGAGAGAATTAAGATGCCATAAATGTATTGATGTCAAACGGCTAGTATTATTTTGAAATACCCAACTAAAAATTCCAACAAATAGTTGATAGGGTTTAGCCAAGAAAAAGTTAAATTTGCTAAAAAAGATGAGCCAAAAACGCAGTATACCGGGGGCAAACACTCACGACGAGCATGAAACCCACAACACATCACTTCATGTGTCGATCATCACATAGAACTGTCTTGTTTATTTAAGTCATTTAATTTATGTTTAGAATTGCTTGATTCTTATAGTTATTAAAGCTTAATTAAATTATTGTTTGAATGATGGCAGAAACAGGTGGTTACTATAATTAACCAAATGATCCAAGTCAAATTTTACCTTGTACAACAGATTGGGTTGGCCTGACCCAATACAAGCACGATGGGCCTAAAGTCAAGACTCAAGGTGACATAAAACTGCTTGATTTTTGGGAGTCGAGAGCATAAGCACAACTCACTTTAAATGTTTTGTGTAGGAACATCTCATTTCGTTCTTCAGTTGCCCCTGTAATTTTTTCTCACTAGAGAGAGTGTTTCCTAGGAGTCACTGTCTCCGACTTGACGAGCTCCAAGCTTGACACCAAATCAGGCACACCCATCTCTTTAAAAGAGTTGTGGGTCGTATTGTCAACATGTCAGTTGTGTACAAGGATTTCTATAGTCATCATGAACACATCGGCTAACTATTTAATCAGTATGACTTTAGGCTTTTAAATTAAGTAGGTTGAATCTTTCTCACTTAATAAAAATAAAGGCAGCAAGAACTCTTTTCTTGACCCCAAGTTTTGATACTGATATTGTTGAGTTTTTGGTTTCAAATATTTGTTGTATTTCATTGTAAAAGGTACAAGGAAAAGAAGGCAACTCTTATAGAGAGCCAAAAAGAAAGCTACAAGAAAAAGTAGGTTAACTACTCCAACACAAACCCTAAAATCTGCCTTAACAAGAGGAAAAGCCAAAACCTAATTGCAAGGAAAGAAGTTTTTACAAGAAACTAAGAAAGGTTGACAAAAAGGAGGTAAGGTGAATGACAAGGTATGGTGAGTTATGAAAGTAGGGTTAAGACCATCACTTTAGCCTATCACTTAGCTAAAGTGAGGATGACAACCCATACATACAACCCATCCCTTGAGATCTTATACAAACCGGTTTCAATACACCCCCTCAAGCTGGATCAAGAGGATTGATTGATCCAAGCTTGCACAAGAAACGCTGAAATTGAGTAGAGTCCAGTGCTTTTGTGAATAAATCAGCAAGTTGATCGTGGCTGCGTGTGAACATGGTGTTTATCACCTTGGATTGAACTTGAGCACGAATATAATGGCAGTCAACTTCAATATGTTTGGTCCTTTCATGGAACACTGGATTGGAGGCAATATGCATGGCAGCTTGGTTATCACAATACAAGGACATAGGTGCCATGCTTGTGAATCCGAGCTCGAAAATAAGGCATTTCAACCATATCAGTTCACAAGCTGTTGCTGCCATGGCCCTATACTCAGCTTCTACACTAGATCGAGCAATAACAGTTTGTTTCTTGCTCTTCCAAGTGACAAGATTCCCTCCAACAAATGTGCAAAAACCTGTGGTGGATTTTCGATCAAGGGCATTTCCAGCCCAATCAGCATCTGTGTAGGCGAAAATGTGATTTGATCCATTGTTCTTCATAACTATCCCCCTACCTACTGAGCCCTTGAGATATCGAAGTATTCCCTTGACGATTTCCCAGTGAACTAAAGTAGGAAAGTGCATGAACTGACTAGCTAGGCTAACTGAATATGAGATATCAGGCCTAGTAATGGTGAGATAAATAAGTTTCCCAACCATTCGCTGATAAACACTAGGGTCTGAGAGAAGTTCACCTTTTTCATGCCACTGAAGCTTGCTAGCTAAGGGTGTCCGAGCTGGTTTGCACTCCATCATGTTAGCTTCATCGAAAGATCGAGAACATATTTTCTTTGATTCAAGAACAATCCTTGTGAAGAAGTAGCCACCTCAATTCCAAGAAATTATTTTAAGGGGCCCAAGTCTTTAATGGTAAATTTTTGTTGGAGTGACAGCTTAAGCGCCTTGATTTCACTCATATTGTCACCTGTAATAATTAGGTCATCAACATATATAAGCACAACTAATTTGCCAGCAATACCACTTTGAATAAACAAAGAAGAGTCAGCATGACTCCTTTTGAATCCAGAAGCTTCAAGGACTGAACTAAGCTTCGAATACCAAGCTCGAGGGGACTGTTTGAGACCATATATGGCTTTGTGAAGTCTGCAGACCTTATTGGATTCATTTTCTCTTGGATGACCCGGGGGCAACTTCATGTACACTTCTTCTTCGAGATCCCCATGAAGAAATGCATTCTTCACATTCATTTGGAATAAGGGCCATGCATTATTGACTGCCACAGACAACAATACCCTGACAGTGTTCATTTTGGCAACTGGAGCAAAGGTTTCCTTGTAGTCAATGCCATAGGTTTGTGTAAAGCCTTGAGCTACTAACCGTGCCTTGTGTCTCTCAATGCTTCCATTGGAATTGAATTTGGTCTTATATATCCACTTACTTCCCACTGCCTTCTTTCCATTTGGAAGATCCACCACACTCTATGTCTGGTTGTCATTCAGAGCTTGGAGTTCTTTAGTCATAGCATCTTGCCACTCAGGCATGCAGGTGGCTTCATGAAAGTTCCTTGGTTCAAAATTGTGGGACAATTTCTTAAGGAATGAAGCATGAGAAGATGAGAACCTGTGATAAGAAATGGCTGCAAAGATAGGATGCTTTGTAGTGTAAGTAACGTACTCTTGTAACCTCACTGGTGGATGTCTATCTCGTGTAGGATTTCTTCTTGATGCACTTATAGGTTGCTGATTTATTTGAGCTTCTGATGATCCAGAGAAGCTCGGCACTACATCACGTACACTCTCTGTTGGTTGAGAGTTCTCAGTGCTGATATGAGCGGGGGTGACTTCATGAACTTCTGCTGGAGTAGGCAGTGGAAATAGGTCCATAAGATCTTCCCTATTTGGATTAGTCTCCAAACCTTTGTGGAAATAAGGTGAATATTCCTCAAATCGCACATCTCTAGAGACTGCCAGCTTCCCAGTGTTAGGGTTGTACACTTTGTAACCCTTTTGAGAACTGGAGTATCCCATAAACACACATTTGACAGCTCGAGGGTCGAGTTTATCACGATGGAGAGATTGAATGTGCACATAACAAGTACAACCAAAGGTCTTGAGGTGAGACAAGTCTATAGACCTACCCTTCATGACTTCAAAAGGGGATTTAGTATTCAACACCCGAGTTGGCAGTTTATTAATGATGGAAGTGGCAGTGAGTAGGGCTTGAGACCAAAATTTCTTAGGAACATTCATTTGGATCATAAGTGATCGAATCTTCTCTAATAAGTCTCGATTCTTCCTCTCTGCCACACCATTTTGTTGTGGCGTACCAACACAGCTAGTTTGATGCAAAATGCCATGATTGCTCAAGTAATTACTCATGTTATTGGAAGTGTACTCGGTGCCATTATCTGATCTTAACATATATAACTTAGATGAAAAATGATTGGTGATGAGATTGTGAAAGTCCTTAAAAGCATCAAACAAATCACTTTTAAGTTTTAAAAGATACAACCAGGTTACTCTTGAATAGTCATCAACAAAAGTAACATAATATCTATACCCATCAAAGGATTCCACACGAGAAGGACCCCAAATATCTGAGTGAACAAGTTCAAAAAGTTTACTGGTTCTAGACTTAGAGGAGACAAAAGAAAGTCTAGTGGCTTTTGACATTTGACAAGTTTCACACTCAAGTGTGTTTTTACAAAAAATGGGAAACAACTTGGTCATCACAGGTTCTGAGGGACGGGCAAGGCGTTGGTGCCAGAGGTGGTGTTCCTGAACTTGACTTAAGTTGACACTGAGCCATTTGACAAAATTGTACTCTTTTGAGAGATAGTAAAGTCCATTTAAGAAGAACCCTTCACCAATCTTCTTCTGAGTAACTCGGTCCTGAAACACAACATTGTGAGGGGAAAATATGGCAAGACAGTCTAAAGTTTTTGTAATTTTTCCTATTGACAAAAGATGAAAAGGAAAAGAAGGTACATAAAGAGCAGTGGAATTAGTATGCTCACTCAGCAATCTAATCTTTCCTTTCCCTATAATAGGTTCCCCTTTCCCATTTGCAACAGACACATGAATTGGATCAATAGTTTTTTGGAATTCATGGAGACTAGAGGATTTATTAGTTATATGATCAGTGGCACCAGAGTCAATAATCCAAAAATCATGTGTAACATTTGCATTAAGGGCAGTGGAAAAGGCACTGATAATACCTGGAATATTGCCTTTCGATGTGCTCTCCGAGTCAGCTAAAAATCCAGCAAATTTCCCTAGCATGGCAGTAGGGTTTTCAGTCGTCACTTCATCAGGCTTACTGCTTCCTTGCTTCTTTTGAAGAAAAGCAGCAAACTCATTGATTAAGGACATGGGATTTGTTGAGAAATTGGTCATCCCATCAGCTGAGGAACAAGTTGAGTGAAATGCTTTTGGAGTGACTCCTCCCTTCCCATCTTTGATCATCCTGCCTTCCCTATCAAACTTAGGCTTCAACTCTGGATGAAGAATCCAACATTTTTCTCTCAAATGTCCTTTCATGTTGCAATAAGAACATTTCCAATCTGCTTTCTTCCCAAGCACCCTATCACCAGTCGTTTTGTGATTTGTCGTGAAAACCCTAACCTCAGAGTTGGATTTGGGCTCAACATTCATCACTCTTCGTCGAGTTTCCTCTCTTTGGACAACATGACACACACTGGTAAAGGAGGGCAGCTCTGAAGTCATTAACAAATGACTACGCTTCATACTCAGATCCCAAGCTTGCCAAGAGTTGAAACACCTTGTCTTCATCAACCCTCTTTAGTAGCACAGCGGAATCAGTAGTGTGTGGACGGTACATATCGAGTTCATTCCACATGGACTTCATACTTCCAAGGTGTTGAACAAAGGAGAGGTCACCTTACTTTAAACTAGCAACACTCTTCTTTAGCTGAAAGATGCGAACTGAGTTGTTTTAGCTGCCATACATGTCTTTAACAGACTCCTATAGGAGAAGGGAAGTCTTTGAGTAGCTGAAAAGCTCAGACAGTTTTGGCTTCATAGAGTTAAGTATCCAGAACATGACCAACTGATCCGTGGAATGCCATGCATCATAGGTTGGTGAAGTGGATTCTGGGGGTTCAGAGCTTCCATTGATAAACCCTAGCTTCGATCTTCCTCCTAGAGCAAGTGACACAGCTCTTGACCAAGGAAGGTAGTTGAACTCGTTCAGTAGCACCGAGCAGAATCGTTGATTTGGGTTGATCTCACCCCCTTGAGTTAAGCTGGGTGATGAGGATGACGCATTATCAGCACTAGATGCATTTTCTTCTGCCATCTTTATCGATGATGAGCAAACGAAGCAAATGAAAAAAAAAGGGGCAGAGTCAGGACCCTATGGTTCCTGCTCTGATACCATGTTGAGTTTTTGGTTTCAAATATTTGTTGTATTTCATTGTAAAAGGTACAAGGAAAAGAAGGCAACTCTTATAGAGAGCCAAAAAGAAAGCTACAAGAAAAAGTAGGTTAACTACTCCAACACAAACCCTAAAATCTGCCTTAACAAGAGGAAAAGCCAAAACCTAATTACAAGGAAAGAAGTTTTTACAAGCAACTAAGAAAGGTTGACAAAAAGGAGGTAAGGTGAATGACAAGGTATGGTGAGTTATGAAAGTAGGGTTAAGACCATCACTTTAGCCTATCACTTAGCTAAAGTGAGGATGACAACCCATACATACAACCCATCCCTTGAGATCTTATACAAACCGGTTTCAATAGATATTTTTTCCATGTAAGTTTTTGTTTGTTATAAGTGTCTTAATTTCCGTTAAATTTGCAAATTTTTGCTTTAGCGGAATTTGGTTGGGAAGGCTTTTATTTTGATTTAATTTTTTTCTATTCATTGTTTCTTTCAATCACTCCTCTATTTTAATCTCTTGGTAAGATTGAATGGTTATTGCTATAACAACTTAAATAACTTATGTTCATCTTCTATTCTTGCATGAAATCACTAATGACACGTTTACGTAAGGGTAATCGGAATAAAGAAAGGGAATTGAATTCCGATTACGGAGTATTCTGGTGTTTACTAAATATTAAGAAATCAAAAAAGTGGTGGAGCCCACACGAAACAAGGAATTCAATTCCTGAAATTGGAGGAACGGGATTCCCTAGTTTTGTGAGGTATTTGAATTCCCTGAGGGTAAGGGAATTGGGAATGCATCTTTTATTCCTATTATGCCCTCACTTGTTTTTTATTATCCCAACATTGCCGTTCATTTGACACTCATTATGCCATCTTTTAATAAATAAATAAAACCTATTTATATATTTTTATGTAGATAAGATAATTTTATTATATAAATTTAATTAAGAATTTAATTTAATTAATTAGTATGAAAATAATTTATTTATGTAAGGGCAATTTAGTAATTAACCTAGTTTTCATTTCGATTGAAGTGAATTAGTAAACAACTTATATGGACTCAACATCATTCTTGCCATCTTTTAATTAATAAATAAAATCTATTTATATATGTTTATATAGATGAATTTTATAATATAAATTTAATTAAGAATTTAATTTAATTAATTAGTATGAAAATAATTTATTTAAGTAAGGGCAATATAGTAATCAACCTAGTTTTCATTCCGTTTGAAATGAATTAGTAAGCAACTTATATGGACTTAACATCATTCCTACTCCGATTCCAGACAGTTTTAGTAAACAACTTCAACAGGAATCTGATTCTAATTCCACCTCATTTCAATTCCTCCTCAATTCAATTCCTCTCAATTTGATTACGGATTAGTAAACGTGCCCTAAGTTACTATGCTAAGGCTCGAGTCTCAACCCTAAAAAACCAAGCAATTTTAAGGCAACTTGACTTAGGCCCATCGTGATCGTGTTGGGTTGGGCCAATCCAACCTGTTGTACTTAAGATGGAAAGTTGTGCTTTTTTGAAAGAAATTGTTTTTATAATCATGTTTCATGTTTCAAAATGGTACTAATTCGTAGTGCATTGGTTTTCATAAAGCTCACGAAAGTTTTAACATGTTGGGGTTTTAAGTGTTTGTTTCCTTGAGAAATTATTGTTAATTTGAGTTTCACAGAATCACATTCCAATTTTATCTCTGATAAATCTAGCTTAAGTGATCATGTTAGCTAATCACTCTGCTAGACTTTAGGTAAGAATTGATCTCTGTGTATGTATGTGATGATACAATCAATGGAAACTCAACGTTTCCAGAGCAAGAATTATACTGTCAATGTATAGGTTACCTTTATGCATCCCAATATTTTGATTGAAGGACAAATTTGAATTGGTTCATTTGGTTAATTGTAGTACCCCACCTGTTTTCAACATCATTCAAGACAATAATATAGTTAAGTATTAATCACTACAATTGTTTACTTTTGTTTTGGTTTTTTGTTCAACTTGTTGGGGCATGTGCTGGTGGTTCAAATCTTGTGACTCTTCTCCGTGTGGCGGTTTTAGTGAAGGCATTTGGTTGAGGAGAGATCTCTTTGCTGCGGGTTGAAAAATTTTGTGATGCGATACCTTAGTCGAATTCAATGCGAAGTTGGTTTTCTTAGGATGGTTACCCATGTGGCCGTTGGCGAGGTAGTCGTGTCGACAGCAACAAGGATTTTCTGCCTGTGCAGGATAAAAATTAGGGTTTTCTTATTTTTACTGGTCTGCCTTTTTGTTGAATGGGATTTGGCTATCCTCATAGTAGTCCATACTGTGGATGCAAATTTTCTCCTCCTTGATCTTGGACAATCTTGCACCTACAAAACAATTAACACCTTAGGTTAAGGCCAAGAGCCTCACGCGCCCATGATGAATTGGGGGGGGGGGGGGGGGCTTTGGCCGAAGAACCTCCGATGCCAAAGTTAGAATTTAAAGAGAAAAAGTGTTTAGAGTATTTTTGCAAGAGGAGTCGAATTAGGTTTCATGAGAAAAAGGGTCATATTTATAGGAGATGAGAGGTGGCCGGCCTAGCTAGGGTTTTGTGTTTAATTTAGGTTTAATTAGCCCATTTATTGGCTAATTAAACCAAAAGGGAATGTCTTTTGTATTTATGAAAAGGGTTATAATGAGTAATTGAATAATTGGCTTAAAGAAGGAAGGAAAAGGGGAAGGAAATATGGGAAAAAAATAAGGAAATGGCCGGCCCCTTTAAGTGAGAAAGGGGACCGGCCATTAGGGTAATTTCTTGTCTTAATGGCTAATTTAATTGACAAATTAATGAGTAATAATCCCATTAATTTGTCAATGATCTCAATTTAGGAGGGATAATTGGTAGGTTATAAAATAACTACCTAAAATGTGGATGGATGAAATAATTCGGAATTGTTTACCTTTTATGGGCACCTTTGACTTGACCGAAGATGACTACCCGCTGCTCGCGAGTAGGAATCCTGATGCACCTCAAGATATTTTTGTCTTCTTAATCCGAAAATCCACGTGTCGCCTTGTGATTATTTTTGGCTCCACAAATGCCCCCACACCTGTTGGGCTGCTCGTAGGAAAGGGCAGCAGGTGTAGAGATCTTCTTGCTTCAGGAAACATATGATTGCTTCCTATTTTGATGTTGATTCTCTCTTTAATTGGAAATTAGGTCCTTCTGGGAAAGGGAAATAAACTTCTCTCAAAGCCTATTTAAGTCCACCTTAAGTGGGTTATTAAATCAACTTTGGAGAGCAATTTATTCTACCCTACAAGAGAGAGAAAGCTAAAGGATATTTGTTCCCCCTCCTCTAACAATCTTCTACATCTTGCCCGTGCAAAGGACCGTCTTTCGTTGATTTCTTCGTCTTCTCCGTGCCGCACCGATGTAAGAAAAATTTAATTTTTCTTGCCTTCTTCTTGGATAGTGCTATTGCGGGGCAGCCGTCGGGGTGGTGCGGCACGTCGGCTGGTAGGGGCCAGGAGTTGGCTCGGCATGGGACGAGAAGATGTCGTGGCAGGGACCACTGCTTGGGCAGCTCGGCTTGCCTAGAGCCAAGGGCAGCTTGAGCGGCTGGGGTCGCGGATTGTGGCGCTGGGGCGCAGTGTTAGGCGAGCCGCATGGCTCATGTCCTTTGGGCTCTTGGACCTGACTCGGGTCAGGCTGGCGATTGAGAGAAATGAGGAGATTGTGGACTTTATGGGCTGCTGGAATGCTGGGCATGCAGACCTCCTGCCTGCTAAAATGCTAGGTTGAGCTCCTCTGCTGAGTACCATGAATGGCATTAGCTGCTTAGTCCTCTTTGTCGAGAAAAAGTAGGCTGCTCAAGAGATGCCGGTTGGGAAAAACTGAAGACTTCATCCGCTGCTTGTGAGGGTCCGCCTGCTGCCGAGAGGTCTGTGATTGACATGACTTCTTCCAATGGGAAGAGAAATGAGGCTGCTAAATGTGCCCCCAGTGCCGAAGTCTGCTGGGGAGGAAGAGACTGCTTGCGTGGGCAGCTGTGAGAGATCCACTAAGCCTGCTTCTAGGGAGGCTGATGAGATCCGTGTGCTCTTGAGACCAGACCTTCTCTATTTCTCCAGAAGATTTGCTCGCCTTTACTTTCGAGTCTTCCATCGGTGAAATAGTTGGGGATGAGAGTGTCCACGGCGGGGCAGCCGGGAGTGAAGCGCCGGATGGTACCACTGCTGAGGTTGCCGTGGCTGCCGTGGCTGCCGAAGGTGTGACAATGGAGCAGTTGTCGGGTGGCCAAGCTGCTGAAGAGTAGTTTTCTAGGTAACCTTTAGGATTTATTTTTCCTTGTTGCTTTTGCTTTGCTTGAACTCCTCCAGTCTTTGCTAATTGTTTATCAATTTTGCTAGAAAATTTAATAAACTTGCTTCCTTCGCTTTTCTCCATCTTCGCTTCTTTTGTTCATGCCTTAACCTTTAGACTTTATAGGCCAGTAGCAGGCATGCCACTTTTTTATAAGCAGACAGGCCGCGTAGCCTATGTAGTCGTAGGTGTTGGTGTAGAACTTTTGCAAAGTTGTTAGCCGTAGGATCGGCAACCGGATGCCTTACTTACAGAAGCAGACAAATCCGCGTGACCACTAGGCTGTTAACTTTGGCTTTCTCCAATTCCGTAGGTTGCGCAGCAAGTGTCACAACACTTTAGGACTTGGTGCAAGTCGTTCCGCGCTTGGCAAAGATGAAGCTTATCGACTACGTAGCATGTCGGCAGTGGATAAAGCTTCGTATATGCTTGCTAGCTTGTTTAACCTTTCACAAGAATGTGCGGTTGTATATTGCAAAGTTGTTAGCCATAGGGTCGGCAGCCGGACGCCTTACTTACAGAAGTAGACAAGTCCGCGTGACCACTAGGCTGTTAACCTTGGCTTTCTCCAATTCCGTAGGTTGCGTAACAAGTATCACAACACTTTAGGACTTGGTGCAAGTTGTTCCGCGCTTGGCAAAGGTGAACTTTATCGACTACGTAGCATGTCGGCAGTGGATAAAACTTCGTATATGCTTGCTAGCTTGTTTAACCTTTCACAAGAATGTGTGGTTGTATAAGTCTAGCGCGGCTTTACTGCTTGAAGGGCAAGCCGTAGACAGTCTTCTGGAAACCGCAGGCTACCTTAGTGCACTCGGTAGCAGCTTTAGGGTTCCAGGGCAGCCGTCCATCGGATGTACTGCTTAATGTGCCCCCTCCGTCTCTAGGGCCCGGTTTCCTGCGGATTAGGCCAAGAGACCCAAAATCCTTCAATTAGCTAAGCCTTGAAAAAGACCATTGTGGCTACTTCTAGGAATCCCGGCGCAAGCCATCGTGCATCTAGTTATACTAGGGCAGCCAGGCTCAGCCACGTCTGGATATTCTGAGTGTAGAGTTTATCCTCCCGCTTTGGATAGTAGACCCATGTGGGTGTCAGGGAATTAGTTTATCCTCTCGCACTAGAGAGCATGGTTGGTCCCTCGGGGGGTGCAATTCCTGCGGCGAGTCCCTAAGAAGGGCGCGATCTTCTTTTGAAGCGCAGGAGTGATCAGTTGTTGTAAACATGCAGCCCAACCAAGTTGTGATTACTTCTGAATTCCTCATTGAAAAACAAGTGAAACAAACGAGAACTTAGCTGTAGAGTAGGAACTGCATAACAACTGGATATTCCTTGGCTTGTGAGGTGGTGCCCATCGAGCTGCTTGAGTCTTCGGGCTTTTGATGTAGCGGGAGGTCACACATGGTACTTCCTCAGATTGTAGGCGTTCCACTGCTTTTTGATCTTTTTGCCGTTTCATGGTGGCGAGGGTGTAATTACTCTTGTCGCCTACTCTGGTGATCTTGTACGGACCTTCCCATATATGATCCATCTTTTGGGAGCCTTCTCTGTGGGTAGTGATGAAGGCTTTTCTTAGGACTAGATCTTCAGGCTAGAATTGCCGGACCTTGGCTTTTTTGTTTTAGCTGGAGAGGAGTTGCTGTTGGTAGGCTGCGACGCGGGTGATGGTCTGCTCGAGCTTCTCCTCATCCAGATCTAAGCTTGTGGCCATCTCTTTACTGTTCTGCTTGACATCTGGCAGCAGGGTGGTGATGCTTGGCAGGATGATGTTGGGAGGAATGATTGCTTCCGAACCAAACGCCAAAGAGAAAGGGGTTTCTCCGGTTGCTCGCCTCTTGGTGGTACGATACGCCCACAGACATCCGGGGAGTTCATCTGGCCACTTTCCTTTTTTGTTGGTGAGGAATTTTTTGAGGCAGTCGAGGATCGTCTTGTTGGAAGCTTCGGCCTGCCCGTTTCTTTGAGGATATCTTGGCATGGACATGTGCTGCTTGATGTTATACTTTTGGAAGAACTTCATCAAATCTTCGTCCGCGAATTGCGGGCCGTCGTTGGTGACGATGAACTGAGGGATGACAAATCAGCAAACGATGTTCCTCCATACGAAGCACTCTATGTTCGTCTGAGTCGTGGTTGTCATGGGTTATGCTTCTACCCATTTGGTGAAGTAGTCGGTTGCCACGATCATCATGCATCTGCCCCAGTAGTAGGCAGTATAGGTCTCTCCAGGTCGATTATCCACTGCATGAACGGTCTAGGACTCGTCTGCTGGTGTAGCTTGCTAGCAGACAGTGCTAGTATCGGCTTGTAGCGTTGGCAGCGGTCGCACTTTTGTATTAACTCCTTAGCATCTCGGTGCATGGTAGGTCGGTAGTAGCATGCGTGTAAGAGTCTTTTGTGCTAAGGATCGACCTCTAGAGTGATTTTCACAAATGCCTTCGTGGATTGAGCTTAAAAACCTTCAAGTCATCGGAAGGCGTTGGGCAGCGAAGATGTGGTCCGGTGTAGGATCTTCGGATGCTAATGCCATTCCACCTGTGACACTTCGACTGCTGGCTCCACTTCTATGCTCGGCTTGTCTAGATACTCTACTGGAATGGAGCGTTCGAGTTGATGGTCGAAGGCGGAGCCTAAGCCGGCTAGCGCATTTGCGTAGGCGTTGTCTGCTTGAGGAACTTGAGCGAGAGTGTAAGTCTGAAATGCCTCAAGTTGCTTGCGTACATTCTCTAGGTATTGTGCCATCCTTGGATGTTTTGTCGCGTACTCCCCAGTAGTTTGGTTAAATTAGCTGGGAATCGGAATGAATTGCAAGCTTTTTCACCGCCAGGTCTTTTGTTATCTGGACGCCTGCCAGTAGAGCCTCGTACTCTGCTTCGTTGTTGGATGCTTTGAAGCCTAGAGTGATCGCCTGCTTGGGTATTGAATCGTCTGGGGTGACAAGGACCATGTCTGCTCCCGAACCTTTGTAGTTGGATGTGTCGTCAACAAGCAAATGCCAGAAATCTCCATTGAGGGAGTAGGTGCGATTAAGGTGTGCTCAGCTACTTCCGGGGCGTCATTGGACCGCTCTGTTGCGCTGCCTAGGCTAGGCGTGAAGGCGCGGTAGGGAGCTGTAGAGCTGGTGCCATGTTACACGTAGCAGGAAGTGCTCAAATGCCGGTATTGGGCCACTCTAGAGTTGAATTATGGAATAAAGGTCGACTAGGGCCGTGTGAAACATAGCAGGAGGTAGTGCTCAACTGCTGGTACATGATGCTCCTATGTAGAATCTTTTGGGGCGACGAGGACAAAGCTTGCTTCCGAGTGCGTCTTTCTAGTGTTCGTCTGCCCTTGGCACACCTTTTGGGCTGAGTTGTTACGTTCGTCAGAAAACTTTGCATCGCCAGTGTCTGCGCCTTTATCGTCGCGCGTCTAGATTGGGCGGAATAGCGCGTCTGAAGGTATAATTTGAGCTTCCCGGTTGCAACAACTATCGCCAAAGTTCGTTTTTTGAATTTCTGGTAGCATCGAGGAGAGCTTTTGAACTGTGGAATACAAGTAGTCGGGCCCCCAGCTCTTCTCGTATGATGGTAGAGCTTATTGCTGCCTCAGATACCGTCAAACATGCGAATAAGTCCTTCGTTGCTTTCGGTCTGGATAGTTGGGAGGTGATGTCGGATACTCCTTTTGGTCCTTGAATCTGGATCAGCAAGCCATGTAGAGTGTGCTACCTCTTCTATGAATCCGGCCTCCAATAGCTTGTCTATCTCGGCCTCGATGATCGCTACTCGTTAGGGCGCAAAATGCCTCCTCTTCTGAATTTCTGGTAATTAGGGTAATTTCTTGTCTTAATGGCTAATTTAATTGACAAATTAATGAGTAATAATCACATTAATTTGTCAATGATCTCAATTTATGAGGGATAATTGGTAGGTTATGAAATAACTACCTAAAATGTGGATGGATGAAATAATTCGGAATTGTTTACCTTTTCTGGGCACCTTTGACTTGACCGAAGATGACTACCCGCCGCTCGCGCGTAGAAATCCTGATGCACCTCAAGGATATTTTTGTCCTCTTAATCCGAAAATCCACGTGTCGCCTTGTGATTATTTTTGGCTCCACACATACTATTTTAGCAATCTCCATGACATTCTTCTCAATGTTGGCAACTTGAGTTGTAAGGTGCAGTTTGGGATTGTGCGTTGGGTTTAAAGGTGATGGCTTGAAGAGGGTGGTGGAAGTCATGCTTCTATTAATGTTGGAAACAAAGTAAGCTCTAGTTAATAATAAATTTAACTGGTTTGACAAAAATAAAAAGAATAAGAAATTTAACTGAGGCTTAACGGATGCAATATTTTCAATAGATTGAATATTTTGTTGAAATGTTTGAAAAGATTGAGACTAATTTAGAATGAACTAAAATAGTTATCAAGTTTGAAGTACTTAATCCATTAATTTTTCATAAAATTAATTAAAACAATTTAAAAAACAAAAAAAGATTACCAAGAGTGAAATAAAATTCCGACAATCATACGACCCCATCGCCACCGTCACTTCTCCGCAGGCTACGCTTCTTTTCCATTCTCTATCTGTCACTCCTCGTCCTTGTTCTCCTTTAGACCCCGCACTAGATCGTGATCTCTGCAAGGAGGATATATAATCGATTGCTCCTACAGTTAAAATCGGAAACGACGCGACGACAAGGAGAAAGGCGGAGATATGAAACGATGCAAAGTGACAATTACGAAACCTGATACGACTTTGCCGACGAGAGAAAGGACGAGAGAGCGATGAAAACAAAAGAAATCTTTGCCGCCGGTGAGCATTTGCAGCTGACATGAATGGTGGGGGAGGTTGGGGTTGGTGGCTGCAAAGCTAGGGTTGTTGGGGAGGTTGGGGTTGGTGGCTGCAAAGCTCGGCCTTCTCCAACTCTCTCTCTCTCTCTCTTGCAGTCAGCAGAGCAGAGGAACATTACAAAAGAAGCAAAACAAAGAAAGACTGCGCGGAACGAAGTGACGAAAAAGGAAAAAAGAAAAATACTGCAATGGATTTCGTATCTCTGTTGGTCCCCTTCTCCTTTTTCGTTTTAAAGCTGATCATCAAATTAGCACTCCAACCCCAATTCCTCCATCATTAGGTGTCTCTTTCAAGCAACTCTACATCCCCACCCTCATTAATTCTCTCTCCTCTCTGCAACACTGAACCAAATTCAAGTTTTCACCTACACCTTATCCCTACTTCTGTGTAATCCAGAAACTGAAACCCAATTGAAATTCTTCATTTCCGCAGCTATTTCTCTCCACATTTGTTAAAATTCTGCTAAATTAAATTGTGGGTACTTGAAAAATATCGATTTTCAGCTTGAATTTAGCGAATTGGATTCTGGGTATCTCAGTTTTTCAGCCATGCCAGGCTTAGTCTCACCCAAAAGGTCGCCTCTTGGAGCACCTTCGCCGCCTATTTTCGTACCCGACCCGACCCACAGAACAGAGCACTCCAATGGCACCAAAACCCCATCACTTACGACCACACGGACCAGACCCGCCATAAAAAGGTCCCCAGAGAAGCTACCCATCGACGAGACCTCCCTCGACAACCCGGATCTGGGTCCCTTTTTGCTGAAGCTCGCCCGGGACACTATTGGGTTGGGTGAGAACCCGAACAAGGCCTTGGACTACGCCATTCGAGCGTCCAAGTCATTTGAGCGGTGTTCGGGTCCTGGTCTAGACCTGGCTATGAGCTTGCACGTAGTGGCGGCAGTATATTGTAATTTGGGCCGGTTTGAGGAGGCGGTTCGGGTTTTGGAACAGTCCATTGAGGTGTCGGATCCGGAAAATGGAGCGGACCATGCGCTGGCAAAGTTCTCGGGGTACATGCAGCTGGGCGACACGTATTCGATGATGGGACAGCTTGAGCAGTCTATTTTATGTTACGGGTCGGGTTTGAAGATCCAAAAGGAGACTCTGGGTGAGTCGGATCCTAGAGTTGCAGAGACTTGCAGGTAAAGAAAACCTCCCTCCCTCTTTATCTGTTTGTTCAGTTCTACAGGCTCATTTTAGCTAGTGATGCTGTAAACTGCTACATTGCGCCATTATTTGTGGGCCCACATGATTTGGGTGGATTTTGTTGGGAACAATACTTGGCTGATGAATTTCTGCTTTCACCAAATCAGATTTGAACACGTGTCCAATTTATGTTTACAATTTCAATTATTTGGACATGTATCCAAATCTAATTAGATAAAAACAGGAGTCGTTGTTGAATTTTCAGCAAGCAAGTATTGTTCTTTGGTTGGTGCATTGGGATGTCTGCTGAATATACTCTTCAGTCTCGTATTTCTCAATGTTAATTTTACAACATTGTTGAATAATTGATTAGTGTAGGATGTACATTATGTTTTGGTCAGTCTCCCACGCGCGCTAGTGGGCGACTCACAGCGGTTGATACATATGTAGGCATGTCTAAACAACTCACAACCGTCGGTGCATGTATTATGGTTGGTGTTGTTCACTCGCCCGTGGTAACTGCTCTTAGCATTTCTCATAGGTTGATAGTGGTGATTGCTAACAATTGATCGATAGTGTAGGATGTCGCATGAATCAACGGCTATCAACCACTTACATTGCGTTAATAACTTATGGATGTGTGCAAAATTTTGATTGTGTTATGTGTATTGATAGGTTTATCCTCTTAGAACTTGCTTATGCAATGTAAAATTGGAATTTTAAGCACTGTAAAAAGGTGCTGGAAACACAAACATAACTGCCTTGCTTGTGAAATGACATTGGAAATGGCAGGTACCTAGCAGAAGCCCATGTCCAAGTAATGCAATTTGATGAGGCAGAGCACTACTGTAAGAAGACGCTTGAAATTCGCAGGGAGCATAACTCGCCTGTGTCTGTTGAAGAGGCTGCTGACCGGCGCCTCATGGCTCTCATTTACGAGGCAAAAGGAGATTCCGAATCTGCACTTGAGCACCTTGTCCTTGCAAGCATGATAATGATTGCCAATGGACAGAACAACGAGGTTGCCACTATTGACATGGGCATTGGCGATATTTACTTGTCTCTTTGCCGCTTTGATGACGCTGTTTTCTCCTACCAGAAGGCACTTACTGTCTTGAAATCCATGAGGGGCGAAAATAACCCTTCAGTAGCATCAGTCTTTATTCGCCTTGCTGACCTGTATTACAAGACAGGGAAGTTAAGAGAGTCTAAATCCTACTGTGAGAATGCTTTGAGGATATATGCAAAACCTTCGCCTGGAATCACATCTGAGGAACTTGCTAGCGGTTTGACTGAAATCGCAGCCATCTATGAAGCTGTCAATGAGCCTGAGGAGGCACTGAATCTCTTACAGAAGGCAATGAAGTCATTAGATGATACACCTGCACAGAGGAGCACTATCGCAGGAATAGAAGCACAGATGGGTGTTATGTTCTACATGGTCGGGAGGTATGGGGAGGCTTGGAGGTCTTTCGAGAGTGCTCTATCAAAGCTTCGGGCTAGCGGGGAGAGGAAATCCACCTATTTTGGTGTTGTGTTGAACCAGATGGGGTTGGCTAGTGTGCAGTTGTACAAGTTAGATGAGGCCGCTCGACTTTTTGAAGAAGCAAAGGAGATACTGGAGCAGGAATGTGGCCTTTGTCATCCCGATACGCTTGGAGTATATAGCAACCTTGCAGCAACTTATGATGCCATGGGAAGGTAACTCGTCCTTGACATCCATTTAAGCTACAAAGATTTCTTAAGCTTTGTAAATACTTTGGTTTCTCTGTTATTTGATTTGATACAGAAGTAATTAGGTGGACATCTATGCCCGAGTGGGGACTTGGGACAATCTCACCTTTAATATTTACAATCAATTTTGATTCGTTTGAGGTCAAGTTATTATTTATACAAAAACATTTTTGATCCAAATAGCTTAGATGTTTGAGTTCTGTAGAAGCTGCTATAGTTCAGTTCTTCCTTTGAACTTGAACTTCTCATTTATTACAGAGTAGAAGCTGCAATTGAGATATTAGAGCATGTCTTAAAGGTGAAGGAAGAGAAGCTTGGTACGGCAAATCCAGATTTTGACGACGAGAAGAAAAGGCTAGCTCATCTTTTGAAAGAAGCAGGAAGGGCTAGGAACAGAAAAGGAAAATCACTTGAAAATCTCCTCCATTCCAACTCCCAAAGGACGAAGGAGGAAAGATCGAAGAGGCAGTCTGGATTTGGATACGAAACTTGACCGAGAACACCTCTCTCCCCCGGCTCTTGTTTCCCTTGCTGCAATTTTTTTAGATATCGCTGTTTTAGAATAGTTAAGCTATTCAAGTTCCACTTGCTTTTCAGTTGTATTTCTTTTGCTGATTCACTTTGTTTCCTGGATGCTTCTTTAATTTTGAGTATTATTTGTGTCATGTGTTTGCACCTTTTTGTTGTGCTGTTTTTCGTTATTTGTTTCCTCTCTCTGCAAATAAGGTAGGAGAATTTCATTTAAGTTACAGATTATTCCTTTCTTACTATCATGGTTGAATTTGTCACTACATGTGAGTTCCCACTGCCCAAGACTTAGACTCGAGAAAAACTCAGGTGCCACCGGAGATACAATCCCACTTGTCACGTGATGAGTGCTATAGGAACACATAGCCTTTCGACGAAGTGGGGTTGGCTTTTAGGTGAATACCAGAACTAAATGGACTAGTTGAAGGTCCAAATGTCCAATTTCAAGGAACTTTCTTGTCTGGTTGTAGTCTAACCGTGGCCCAAAAAGACTTGGAAATTGATTCTTAAGAGTATTTAGTTATGACCTTTATTTTCTTTGGAAAATGTAAACATGATTTTCTTCAAGAATGCTGCAGTATTTGGCGTGCTTCCAGAATTTAATTAAAAAAATCTGGTAGGAAAACTGGTTAGAAAAAATAAAAAAAATAAAAAAATAAAGCTGAGTATTACCAAACATGACTTTTCTTAATAAAATAAACAATAGAGAAATGATAATCACATACTATTTTTCTCTCTCTCTACTCGCCCTTGTTTAATCTTGATCATTGTTTCAATTTGATCTATTTAACTACACGATCAGAAATAAAGAGAGATATGTAGAAGAGAAAAATAGTGTGTGGTTATCATTTTCCGACAAGTAACATACGGGTTCACTGTTAGGTCCACTGTCCCAACAGTGAGGTATCACAATTTTCAACCATGATTAGCTTAAACTGTCTTCATGTAACCTTTGAATTTTTGCACCCAACAAACAACCTGTTACGTTCCTGTCAATATCTTGTTAAACTGTTAAGCTTCTCTTCTCTCTATATATACACAAACTGGGACAGCTTCAAATGAACATACAGATCGATTGAACTACCAAAAAATGGACGCCCGAATAACGCCAATGCGCACTAGGGTTCATCAACCGTGTGCAGCTTGCCGGATACTACGCCGAAGATGTGACATCAACTGCTCACTTGCACCATATTTCCCAATTGAGGAGATTGACAAGTTTGCTGGTGTCCATAGAGTTTTTGGTGCTAGCAATGTTATCAAAATGATTCAGGTCAGTAGAGCTTGCTCATGTACTTTTATAGTATCTAATTATGATTATCTGCATTTGGTCTAGTAGCACCGAGTCTCTGCTTTCTTCGGTCAAGGAAGCTCAAATTTCATGGACGACAATTGTTTGCACGAACTAAATAGTCGAAAGATGTGTTCATTTTTTTATTTTTTTTGTGATAGATGGTGGAAGAGACAAGAAGGGAAGATGCAGTAAAAGCTATAGTGTATGAAGCAACAGCAAGAATTAGAGACCCCGTCTATGGCAGCACTGCAGCTATTTTTCATTTGCAGAAGATGATTGAAGAACTCAGATCCCAATTGGAAACAATAAAATCTCAAGTCTTGGAGTTGCAACAACACAGAGACCAGTTGCAGGGCATTCTTATGAACAATGTTCATTCCCTTGATTTGTTCTCCGACATGCATGACCCAATGTTTGGTGAAAGTTCCAAAGTGAAAGAGGATACTGTATGGGATTTAGAGCCCGGGGATGAACGGCGGCGAGAGCGTGTATGAACCGACAAACTTGATTGATAGCATAGAAAATGTCCGGTCTAGTGAAAATCAGGTACTAAAGGGCGTCGACAATAGAGAAGTTTGTGAAATATATATGTATATGCAATTATGCCTGTATAATATGTAAAGCCCTTTATTTTTATGTACAACCAATAATGTGGAGAGCAGAACTGATTTTAGAACTTTGATTGCAAGGAAAATTGAACTCAAGACTTCCTGTGCGGGAAATTGAGTGCTTAACAAGAACAGTAGTATTCAATGGGATTCCATTTTCTTGGTGTTAACCAATTTGTTGACTAAAAATAGCTTGTTGATATTGGTTCTATTGGAAAAGAATGTACAAACATGAGACTGAAAACCGCATTTGCCTAACAATATGCCAATCTGTTAAGTTGATGACTTTTTCCTCATATTTTCAAAGTAAGATGGGCATGGAAGACTGGAAGTACACTTTGGTACTAAAATTTCCAATCAAAGTCCTCAAAGGAGAAAATGAGGAACATGGATTGAATCAAAGAAAAAGTAATTTCTAGAGGTAAACTAATTAAATCCTTGGTATATACAAAAATAAAACCTCGTATGAAGTTTTAGAGCTTAGGGTTCAGAGTAAGCTAATCAGTAATTGGAAAACTTCAAGAAAAAATGACATGATTCAACCTTACCCATTTGAATGTAGTGGGTAACGAAATTAGTATGGACACTATTGTCATGCTTAACCCATGCAAATCGGATAAAAAGTGATGTTTTTAGTGAAAGTAACGTTTTCTTTGTTGTGAAACATTCCTAATCGAAGTATGATTGTGTAAATCCTAGGTTAGATTAGATTAGGGTTTATCCTTTCCTATTGTAACTGATATTCCTTGGGGACCAAGGAATATCCTATCATCTTATTATTATAAATAAAGGTTCAATGTAGGAGGGATAAACACACAATTCCCCTACAATTCTACAAACACATATCTCTCTTTTCTCTCTTTCTCTGCCGCCGGCCCTCTCTCCCTTTGTCAGATAAAATAGTCCACAACACGTTATCAGCACGCTCCTACCGCTGCGCTTAGGAATCTGACGTTGGAGAATTTTTCTGCATCAAACCAGTTCATCCATATCATCACGCAATCAGGTTCTTTCAAAACAACGGCTTTTAACTCGATATTTTGCAAGCCCTGATAGCATGAACATTCACCATGATGCATGAACCAACTTTACGTTTTACGTATTTTAGATTCTACATAAATTGTGTATGCCTCATAACCATAATTGCTTAAATTATGTGAATTTGATATTGGTTATGAATTGAATCTTACATATGTACATGCATTGAAAATATTATTTTGCATATGCACCACTGTAAATCTGTGATTCATTGAAATATATATTGAATTGAATTTTATATGCCTATAATTGAATTATATATGAAAAATTGGAATCGGGAAACATCTGGGTTCTTCGAACCCATGCCTTTGCATCCTGCAAGGCCGCAAGCCGAGAGCCTGCAGCTCTCCCTTTTCTCTCCAGAAAACCCACGGAGCCAGAAGCTCCGAGGCTCCAAAACCAACCAAAGCCGACACCTTTCACGGTGTCCTCGACCTAGACATGGCCTGCAGCCATTGCCTTAAACTTTTGGTTCATGTCGCCGACGACCAGAAGTCGTCCCACATCTCAAATTGAACTGAGATTCACCAGAATCTCATCGAAATTTTCTTGAAAATTCGATTTCAATTTTTTTAGGGTTTGGTTATTAAAATATTGCGATTTTAATATCTCCATGTTGTAATAATCGTCGAAACACCCTAGAAGAGAACCCCTGAGTCTTCCCATCCAATTTTTAGCCACTTGCAGTGGCGCCGAGGCTCAAAATCCGGCCTTCTTCCCCGGCCAAGCACACCCAGCGCCGCTGGGTCGTCCTGCTTTTATCAAACCCGAGCCCTATGGGCTCCAACTCCTCGGCCCAACGAAAAAACAAAATAATATTTTTTTTTGTTTTTCTGGGCTTGCCTGCAGCAGCCCGAGTTGAATTTTTTTTGGTCTGCCTGCAACAGCCCCACACAAAACCCTAGCCCAAATTTGGGCCTAGGTCACACGGACCAAAATTTTTCAAGCCACCCGTGGCTTAGTTTTTTTATTTGGGCCCCGAATTTTATTCGCCTAATTATTTTTAGGCCCAAATGGGTTTTTATATTTTTACCCACACTTTAATTTGGCCCGAAGTCCAAATAAATTAATTCAATTATAATACTAAACCTAAAGCTATATTTTTGCATATACTTGTTGCATATTTGTTTGCATATATATTTGTGTTTGCCTGCAGGAATATATGAACCTGAAGTTCATAATTATTTTTGAAACCTGAAGTTTCTTCTTATAAACATGCCTTGTTTGAAAACCTGAAGTTTTCACTTAAACAACTCACCCATGAAAACCCGCAGTTTTTCATGCAAAATTAAACCAATACATGTCTATTAGAACCTGTATGTTCTACTCCTACGTGAATGGATCGATTTTCTTCTCCATTACACTAACCACATCTTGTCCATCTATTTGTGATAGGAACATGTCAAATTTGAACAAACTTGACTTCACCGCTTTGGAGGTTTCTGGAAGGAACTACCTCAAGTGGGTTCAAGATGTGAAGCTCCACCTCACTGCAAAGAACTTGCGTCCGGCTATTGAAGAAGCAACAGATAAACCTGTTGGCGAAGCTGAAAAAGCCACTGCTATGATCTTCATCCGAAGACATATCCATGACGCTCTACAAACTGAGTATCTTGCTGAAAAAGATCCACGTGCATTATGGGTCGCTTTGGCTGATCGCTTTGATCACCAAAAGGACATATTCTTGCCTGAAGCAAGACACGACTGGCAGCACTTGCGCTTCCAAGACTTTAAGTCTGTGAATGAATATAATTCTGAAGTTTGTCGAATCCGATCACTTCTCAAGTTTTGCAATGAAACTTTGACTGAAGAGGATCTCCTGGAGAAGACCTATTCGACCTTCTCTGCTTCTAATATTGTCCTGCAGCAACAATATAGAGCTCAGAAGTTCACTAAGTTCTCGGATTTGATCTCTGTTTTACTTCTTGCTGAAAAGCAGAACCAGCTGTTGATGAAGAATCATCAAGCTTGACCTACTCGGGCTACTGCTGTGCCTGAAGCACATTATAGCACTAACCAGCACCCACAACGCCAAAAGAGGCGAGGTAGGGGCGGCCAGAAGCCATCCCACCAAGGTCAACAGAGCCAAGGCCCACCCAAGGGAGGAAACAAAGCCCAGAAGCGCTCAAACCTCGCTCCCCAGGCCCCGAACTTCAAGAATAAAGGCAAAGCACCTAAAACCATGGATGACGATATGTGCTATCGCTGTGGTTCAAAGGACCATTGGTCTCGTGTTTGCCGTGCTCCCAAGAAGGTTGTAGATGAATATCATTCTCGTCGTAAGAAGTTTGAATCAAACTTCATGCAAGTGGACGAACCGGAGACTACAAAGATGGAGGCCACCCCTATGGAAGATTAGACTCTTAGACATAGACTTATTTTTAGTTAAAATAAGACAAATGGGGCCGAATTCCACCTAGTGGCCGAACCCCCCCTTGTTTTTGGTTGATTTTTGAACAATTTTCCTTTATGTTTTGGATTATTAGTTGGTGATTTATTTTGGATATTCAATTTTAATCCTTGAATAAATTAAATTATTTTGAATTGATAATTGTTTTATAAACTTTTATGCATGTGACCGATTCAAATTAATTTTTCATTCTAGGTATGACTAGTGGGAAAGTTAGTTGTCTGGCAGATAGTGCAACCACGCACACAGTTTTGCGTGAACGCATCTATTTCACTAACTTCATACCTAAGAATGCACCTCTGACAACCCTCTCAGGCCCATCCAACCTGATCGAAGGATACGGTAAGGCACGTATAATGTTGTCCAATGGTACAATCTTGACCATTGCCGAGGCACTCTATTCTCCACGTTCCGGAAGAACGTTGCTAAATTTCAAGGATATTAGAGATAACAATTACCACGCTGAAACCCACGTAGAAAACGGAGTTGAATTTCTGTGCATAACTTCCTACGAATATGGCCAGCAGCGTATTCTAGAGAAGATGGAGCGTACCCCGAGTGGTCTGTATACTACGACCATACGCCCCATAGAATGCCACTATGTGGCTGGCCCTACTACTGGGACCGCGCACGAAATTACACTTTGGCATGATCGTTTGGGACATCCTGGACGAATAGCGATGCGCCGTATCCTCAAAACTTCACACGGGCATCCACTAACCCGCAGTTTAGGTTCGATCCAAGGAATCGCATGTCAAACATGTTCAATGGGAAAGCTTATCACTAAGCCTTCTTATGACAAGATTCGTTCGAATCCTCCCATTTTTCCACAATGGATTCAGGGGGACATTTGTGGACCGATTCACCCTCCATGCGAACCATTTAGATACTTTATGGTTTTGGTTGACGCTTCCACACGTTGGTCACACGTGTGCTTGTTGTCCACAAGGAACGCTGCATTCTCCAAACTGTTGGCTCAAGTTATCAAGCTCAGGGCTCACCACCCTGATTATCCGATCAAATCTATTCGATTGGATAATGCTGGAGAATTCACATCTAAAACTTTTGATGACTATTGCATGTCGGTTGGGGTTGAAGTTGAACATCCTGTACCCCATGTTCACACCCAGAACGGCCTGGCAGAGGCTTTCATTAAGCGCTTACAAATGATTGCTCGATCGTTGGTCATACGTACCAAGCTCCCGATCGCTGCTTAGGGCCATGCAATATTGCATGCAGCAAAGTTGGTCCGCCTGAGGCCTATTGCGACACAACCATTTAGTGCCCTTCAGTTGGTTACCGGATACGAACCCGACATATCGCATATGCGCATTTTTGGTTGTGCGGTATATGTGCCGATCTCGCCGCCCTTACGTACAAAAATGGGGCCTCAGCGAAGGATGGGAATCTATGTCGGATATGATTCTCCTTCGATTATTCGTTACTTAGAACCTTTGACAGGCGATCTATTTACCGCTCGTTTTGCGGATTGTCACTTCTATGAGACAGTCTTCCCGTCGTTAGGGGGAGATAAGAACGTCAACGTTCCCGAAGAACGACGCGAATTATCGTGGACGACTCCCACTTTGTCTCATTTAGATCCCCGCACCGCTCAGTCTGAAACTAAAGTGCAACGCATATTAGATCTTCAGAGCATAGCTCAGAGCATGCCAGATGCTTTCACCGATCTAGCGCTCGTGACAAGATCACACATTCCAGCTGCGAATACGCCTGCAAAGATAGATGTACCAAATGTACGACGGACTACCCTCCTAGAAGCACGGGACACCAATTCTGGTGATCCACGTACATTAGCGGCTAGCCAATCATCTGTCCCTACACAAAAGCGTGGCAGACCCCTTAGTTCAAAGGATTCACACCCCTGGAAGAGGAAAACCACGGCACAAGGTCCTGAAGAACCTACCGTGAATCCGACTATCGCTTACTCATTCTACCCAACTCATGAGGAAATTCTAGATTATGGAAGCGTCCTTGAAGAGACGAATCCTCCTCCCGAGAATCATGAGATTTCGGTCTATTATGCTAGCTTAGATGATGTGTGGCGTAGAAATGAGATGATTGTCGACGATGCATTAGCATTTGCAGTAGCTACTGAGATCATGTTGAGCGATGACATTGAACCGCGTTCTGTTGATGAATGTCGACGTAGAGCTGATTGGTCAAACTGGAAACAAGCAATCCAAGTTGAACTCGATTCTCTTGCGAAACGTAAGGTGTTTGGACCTGTAGTTCCTACTCCTCCACATGTGAAGCCCGTTGGCTACAAGTGGATTTTCGTTCGGAAGCGTAATGAGAAGAACGAAATTGTGCGTTACAAAGCTCGTCTTGTTGCACAAGGTTTCTCACAACGCCCCAGGATTGACTATGACGAAACTTATTCACCCGTTATGGATGTGATTACTTTTCGCTACCTTATCAGTTTGGTAGTTTCCGAAAAACTGGATATGCAGCTGATGGACGTAGTAACCGCGTATCTTTATGGGGATCTTGATACAGAAATTTACATGAAAGTTCCTGAAGGACTTACATTGACTGGTTCAAATATTTCCAAACCTCGGAACACGCTCTCAATTCGGCTGAGGCGTTCACTCTACGGCTTGAAACAATCCGGAAGAATGTGGTATAACCGTCTGAGTGAGTATTTGACTAGTCAGGGATATGTGAACAACGAATTATGCCCTTGTGTGTTCATTAAGAAGTCACATTCCGGATTTGCGATTGTTGCAGTATATGTCGATGACATGAATCTCATCGGAACTCCTGAAGAGCTCGCGAGAACTGCCGCGCACCTGAAGTCGGAATTTGAGATGAAAGATCTAGGTAAAACTCGATACTGTCTCGGTCTCGAGGTAGAGCATTGTTCGGATGGAATCCTAGTACATCAATCGAACTACACCCAGAAGGTGTTGCGCCGCTTTAATGAGGATAAAGCGAAGTCTTCGAGTATTCCTATGGTCGTTCGTACACTAGATGCAAAACGAGACCCCTTCCGTCCGAAGGAGGATGATGAAGAGATTTTGGAGCCTGAAGTTCCTTATCTAAGTGCAATAGGCGTTTTATTGTACTTAGCTCGATGCACTAGACCCGACATCTCCTTTGCTGTTAATCTTTTGGCAAGATACAGTAATGCACCTACACGCAGACACTGGACTGGCGTAAAAGACATCTTCCGTTACCTTAAGGGTACTACGGATTTGGGCTTGTTCTATCCCTACGAATCCTCGAATGGTGTCGCACAATTTACTCCTCGAGTTGATTCTCGCCTTGTTGGTTATGCCGACGCAGGATATTTATCTGATCCGCACAAGGCGCGCTCTCAAACGGGTTATCTCTTTACCGTTAGAGGCACCGCAATATCTTGGAGGTCGACTAAACAGACCTTAGTTGCCACTTCGTCTAACCATGCTGAAATCCTTGCCTTACATGAAGCAACTCGGGAATGCTTTTGGTTGAGAGCAGTAGTGGGCCATATTCGAAGCTCATGCGATCTTCACCCCACCGTTGATGTCACGACGACGATTTTTGAAGACAACGCAGCTTGCATCGAACAACTCAAGAAGGGTTACATCAAAGGAGACAACACCAAGCATATTGCGCCAAAGTTTTTCTTTTCACATCAACAACAAGAGCAGCAGAAGATTGAAGTCACGCAAATCCGTTCGCAAGACAATCTGGCTGACCTCTTCACCAAATCACTACCGAAGATGACATTTCAGAAGCTTGTTCATGGAATCAGTATGCGTAAACTTTCTGAGTTGTAACTTTGCTATTTCTCTTTGGAATTATGTCAAACTCAGGGGGAGTATCCTGTATATACTTGCTTGATCTTAATGTACTCTTTTTCCCTACGATTAGGAGCATTTTTCCCACTAGGTTTTTGCTACCTAACTAGGTTTTAATGAGGCACCCACCTTGGGCTGGTCATATCCCTGATGACGTCATTTAGACGTTTCTTTTGACTTTGCATTTTCTCACGCATTTTTCCTTAGACTATGGATTTTGTCCCTACTCGGGTTTTTGCCATAGCCTTAGGGTTTTTAAGTGAGACTTACTACTTATGCAAGTTCCTACCTTATTGAGAATAAGCATTGTTCCTTGGAATCAGCACTGACGAGTCTACTTCCTCAACTTCTGCATGATGCTAAATCTACCTTGAGTATTTACACACTCAAGGGGGAGTGTTGTGAAACATTCCTAATCGAAGTATGATTGTGTAAATCCTAGGTTAGATTAGATTAGGGTTTATCCTTTCCTATTGTAACTGATATTCCTTGGGGACCAAGGAATATCCTATCATCTTATTATTATAAATAAAGGTTCAATGTAGGAGGGATAAACACACAATTCCCCTACAATTCTACAAACACATATCTCTCTTTTCTCTCTTTCTCTGCCGCCGGCCCTCTCTCCCTTTGTCAGATAAAATAGTCCACAACATTCTTTTTAATTTTACGAATGAATATTCGAATTTGATACATTTTTCAATATACCTTGAGCTGGATTCGAATTGGACAAGAAGGCCATTTTAGTAATTTTGCCTTTGGTTGGAATGTTGTTACAAATTGCAAATTTTCAACTATTTTCGCTTGCACGACGTCGTTAGTTTCGCTCCACGATCAACGTCTTCTCACTTCCTTCTTCCATATTCTTTTTATTTTCACTCGCCCACTCTTTCGTCGGACCCCAAAAACCCGATGCCGGACTCAGACACACCCTCCGCCTCCCCAACCCCTACAACTGTCGTGGACCCTACCCACCACGTCCCTCTCAAATCCTCAAATCCGACTTGACGCCTCCCGCCCCGACCTTATCTGACCCACCAGGATCCACCATCAATTGGCTCCCGGACTTTTTGGACTTCTCATGGGTCGCTTACAGAGCCTCATCGCTACTAGTAATCTCTTACTTCCCCTCCCCACTCTCCAACACCAAAACCCTCATCGGACCCATTTTTCGGCAGGTATTCGAGCTTTCCGACGACCCCACATCGGCAGTCGAAGCTATCTCTTCCCCGGCCACGCACTCGATCAACGAGCTTACTGTTGCAGTTGAGAATTGCATTTGGGTGTTCTCGCATGACTTAGTGACGTCCAAATGTGCGTGATGGTTGGAGGTTGTTTTAGTGTTTGGTTATTGAGAAAATAAAAAAGTTAACATTGTTAAGGTTTTTGTTCGAGGCAAAGGATTTCCCCTCTGGCACAGCTCCCTTGGGGCGTTGGCACTTGGTGTTGGTTGTTGGTCGAGTTCTCTCTACTTGGTGTCCTGCAAGAAGAGTTTGAAGTTAGTTTTGAAATGTGCCTTTGTGGGGACTTAGGTGTAGGCCTTAGGGCTCATAATCAAAACTAACACGGATCTTGGCGTGGCACTGTTATCTCAGTATAACAGATGTTAGATAGATGTGATTTAAGTCGATTACTTACGCCCCAAGTTACTTAGACTTCTTGTTATCAAATGATTGTCACATATGGGTTAAGTCCGCATTAAGTTTTTTTTCTTGCCTTGTAAACAAGGACTTTTAGTTCATAATCTAGTATATCCAAAAAAGAGGGAGTCCAGAGCCCTTCAAACCAGTTGGAGATAACTTGAATATATGCTAAAACAAACTATTAGTTTACTATGTTTTCATTAAGAACAAACTATGTTTTCATTAAGAACAAACTATGTTTTCATTAAGAACTCTAAGTTAGAAAACAGTTGGAAATAACTAGAATATATGCTAAAAAGTACATTTAAGCGACGATTTACTAATTTAAAGGATGAACAAAGAGAGTCGAGCAAGTTGAACTTCTTGCAGCCACTTCTCTTTGAGTTTACAGAGATTATAAGCCAAAAGGGATGTATGGTAAATAGGTTTTACACTAGGGAATCGATACTACAACACTAAAGGAAGGTAGCAGAGCTTTTACACTAGACAAAAGATAGCTTTTCGAATGGAACTATTACTAAAATGACTGAATCTGGGCGAGTTTCAGCTTTTCTGGGTGCAAATCTGGCTTGAGAGCAAATTTTGTATGTTGTTTGTTTAATTGGTTGAGTGTCCTTATCTATTTCTCCTTTTATAAGCAGTTTGGCCCGACTGTCTTGGCTTTGTTCTTGGCCAAAAGTCCTCAAAGATAGTGAGTCATCTTGTAATTACTTGTAATACCACTAGAAAGTGCTTTTTGGCTGATAGTGAGTTGGTCTTTGTCACTTGTCACTTAAGTCATAGGCACATGGCCTATACCTTAGCTGAGAAGACTTCAGTTTGCATCAGGCTTCATGGCTGGGCTTCGAGCAAGTTCGACTTGTTTTGGCGTCTTTGGGATTCCTCAAATACTTAAGCCCAATGTTTAAATATTGACCCAAACAGTACCTCATTTAGTCATTGTTAAGTCTACCAAACAAGACATTAATAAGGATTAAACATCAGCCGCAAGCTTTACCTCGAGACTTGCACCATTTAAACAACCGTTTTTGAATAAACCTTTGCACTAACCAACGATTTCCAATGTTAACTAACTGCCCACTATATAACCTCCATTTAAACCTTTCAGACAAATAAATTTAGCAATTCTTATTCTCAGAGTTTCCAAAATTCCCAGATTTTCCAAAATTCTCTTGCCTTCGTAGCTTTTCTTTGCTTTCTACTCTCGATTTTTCTCAATCCATACCCAAAACTAACCATGGCACCCAAAAGTCGTCCTGCATGTGAGTTTGGTGAAGGGATCAATACTATGCGTCGCCAACCCAACGACCTTCATCGCCCTCGGCCAGACCCGTCCCATGCAACCCACCAGACCCCACCCATTCCGCCACTTTCCAGACGACTTTCCATCAGTTTTCACGAGTTGGGTGATGCCACCACTACCAATCAACTCCTCGTCATCCCAACTTACATTCCCACCCAAGTTGGACAGATGTGGTCAAGGTTTCACGACGAACTCTCCTCGTCTTCTCCAGCGAGTCTGAGGGCACTCACGGCATTTTTCGCCGATTCTGAAGCCACCACCATGGGCTGACTCCTTGTGAACCCAGAACATGTCCCAAGTCTTGGTTAGGGCAGCGGAGCATCGAAGGTGGCGAATCGAGGGCCACCACTTTCTAGGGTTCTGGTGAGTTTCGAGGCAAATTGGAGCTTTTCCCGGCCAAATTGGACTTGGCCATAGGTATGAAACTTGTTCTAGTCATTGAGATCTACATGCCTATAAAAATTTGAGAATTTTTAGAAATGGTTGAATTTTCCAGCGAGTCGGGGAGGCCGATCGCCACCCATGCCGGTGCATGGCCAAAGGGCCGTCGATGCTATTTTTAGGCTAAACTAGATGTTTTGACTTCAGTCTTGATATTCGTATGACGTAGGTTGATCGTTCGAACCTAAATTCACTACAATATAATGCTTGATTAATTTAGGCATCGACGATCTATCCGTTGGATTGTCACTAAACTTTGAGACATTATGGTACACAATATTTAAGGACTTTATGAACTTACGGATTAGGAATCCGACATACGGATCTTCCCGAATTGGATTTTCCACTAATGAAGGATGAGGTCTGGTTGTAGTGGGTAGACCAGCTCGAGCCCATCTGGAAGAACAAGTGGATGAGTAATAGCATCTACGAGCTTATTATGCTCTCCAAGGTCATAGTAATAGCCAAGCCTGAGCTCTTGACCAGACTTTTCTCTTCTGGAACAATGGGACTAACACATTCGACTTTCGAATGGGTCATATGTCCCCGACTATCCTAGATATGGCTCAAGTCTTCAGGCTAAGGCCCTCGGGCCAGTGCGTGGACATCACCCACGACTGGTCTTCGCCTTCTTGCCTTCTTCGCCATCACCCATCTAGAGTATACTCCCTCAACCTTCAAAAGCTATCGGACATCCTTCGCGAGCTTCATTCCCTTCACGAAGAAAACCTTCAGCCGACCCTCCTTCACTGCGGACAAGGACCAATAACACATGTATTTCCTCATGTACTGGCTCAACAAGCACGTGTTTCCGTTGATGATGTGGCCACATGGGCTTTTCCTCCTTGTACATCTCTACCACATTCTGTATGAAATGACCAAAGGAGTACCCTTTGAGACCAATCTTAACGAGCCAACCTGGATGGCCCAATTATGGTTCCAGTGGTACTTCCTAAAGTCCCGGGCTCCCAACCTGAAGTTTCCCGAATAAGTGGCTTCAACCTGCATCTTGGACGAGGTGTCCCCTACCAACCACTCCACTCTTGCCTGCTTGTATTTCTTCATAGTTTGTCGAACTCGAGCAAACTTGGAGTAGGGTGCCTCTGTGCTGTGAAAATATCCATGGTTCTTGGACCAGATCTTCCAGGATGCCTTTGGGGAAGATGCCAACAGCCTCTGCAATGAGAAGTTCGTGAGTGTAGAGCGATCGCACAGGCCAGAAGTCTACCACCCAAACTTCTGTGGTAGGTAGCTAGGCTTCAAGCAAGCGATCCTAGTGCCATTCTTTGATTCCATGCACTGTGGAACTTCTTACCGTCTTCGTTCCCCTTCGGATGTGGCATTTCGAACGGCTCGGCGTAGTCTGGAGGTGATTAGCAAAATTGCCCACAAGCTCGTGGCGTTAAACTTTGAGTGCACTCATTCCTTCGTCACTTGGTGGGAGGCCAAATGGTTGAAGAAATATGCATGGGACATCAGGAAGGCCTATAATCGCTTCTTCAGGAAGCTCTTCTTCAAATCCTACCCGAAGAATGAGGAGCTTCAAAACTGGAAGGAGGCGATCCACCAAAAGAACCAGCTTTTTTTAATAGGTATATCTCATTGCCATCTTCTTCTTTTTTTACTTCTCTTTGTGATGTTTTTGTAGTCAATCACTAATCATCTTTCATTTTGGTCTTTGTAGCCCAAGGCAACACTGAGGAAGTTGATGTCGGGCTAGACGAAGAAATTGCAGACGCACTTGTCTTCCAAGAGGCTAGGTACAGCTATGCCGCCGGAGACACTATGGACATTTCTGAGCTATTTGGGGATTCCTAGGATGAGGCCGAGCCAGAAGTGGAGACTCGAGCACCTCGGCGGACAAGGGCGATAGTGGTGGAGTCCTCCGAGTCTGAGCCCGATGAGAGGCCTCAGCCTCGCCTCGCTCTACCTAGATCGAAGGCAACTCCCACAAGAAATAGGACCAAAGCTTACACTTCTAAGGCCTTCAAATCCTCCCCTGCCCCTCGAGTTGAAGCGGGCAGGAAGAAACAAAAAACCTCTGGTAAGTGATCTCAGCTTTAATCTTTTTTTTCTTAGCTGGAGTTTCAATTTATCTTGGGGTACAAACTAACACCTCATTCTTTCTTGTAATTAGGGCCTCCACCAACCAAGAGACCTGCCCCCACTCCAAAAAAAGGGCAGTCGGGCGTCGAAGTCCGGCCAGAAGATAAGGCAATCCTTGATACCATTCTTGAGGAGTTAAAGGTATAATTCCCATTCTCTAAGCCCTTAACCATTCTTGAAATTCACTTTCTTCAATACTTGCACTGACTCTTTACTTGTTTTCTTGGAATATGACATTAGAGGGGAATGGACCACCCAGCCCGAGGCTTATTCTCCTCCACCCCGAGCGGCGCAACTCTCCCCCTTTCGGGCCAAGCCCTCTAAGGTATACTTTTATTTTACTTCTGGTTACATTTGTGATCTTCCACATTTTGAAGTTAATGACCAACTTCGTTCTTTTCTAGGCAAAGGTTGGGGCCTCTGCACCTCCAGTCAGGCAAAGCTCAACCCCTACCCCTTCAACTCTTTCTCCAGCAATGGTGGTGATTCCCACCTCCCAATTTAATCCAAAGACTGGAGAGATGTTGCACTTTGTCGACGATGATAGCAACTCAGTAAGTACCATTTCCTTAAACTTTTCTGAATTATAAGTCCTCTCTTAACTTGCACTTATAATTTGTTTTTCCTTTTCAGTCTTCTCCAGTGTACTAGGCAATCAAACAGCCGTCCACAACCTTTAAGGAGCCAATAGTCCCTAAGATCCATGTGGTCTCAGAAGTGACTAGCCCGATAGCTCTTCAAGCTGCTTCTTAGGCCAGCCCGCCGGTCAGCTTTTCCTGGGGAAAACATGGCGACAGAAGTGCCTCCTCCACGGGTCCAAGCTCCATTGCAGGTATATAAGTATCCTTACTTTTGTTCTCATTTTATCTTGATCATAACTTAAATCCATGACTCGATTCCTTCTTGGTTTGCAACAGGCTTCTAGCGATGGCTCAGGCCAGTCTCCTCAGCCTATGGCTCATAAAGCAACTTTTCCTCGGCCTCCTAAGGCTTCTGGGGTCACCAGGATTCCCATCCCTCAGTGTAAGAAAACAATTACTGCTGCTGCCTCCTCCACTTCTAGGTTTTCTCCTTCCATCTCTATCGAAGCTGCCTCCGCCGCTGCTGCCTCTGGGGGTGCTGGAATGATGTCCCCACTTGTAAGATCTCACATCGCCCAGGGGTATGGATCCTTTAAGCCTTATATGTACATGCCCACCTCCATATAGCACGAGGCTTTTTGGGAGCTCACTGGCTTCGGATTCCATCGGAACTCCGAAGTTAAGCGAGTTCGCGCGAGAGCAATCCCATGATAGGTGACCCACTGGGAAGTTCTCATGTGAGTTCCCAGAAACAAAACCGTGAGGGCGTGGCCGGGGCCCAAAGCGGACAATATCGTGCTACGATGGAGTCGGGCTGGGATATGACACCACCCCTTGCATCCATTCCCACGACGGCCTCCTTGCCCGAACTTGTCAGAGAGTTCAGGCAAATCAGGACCAAGTTGAGGTCCCCCATCCGAGCCTCAAAATCTCCAAGATCAACGCTGGATCTTCAGTGCGTGGGTACAAAGGGATTTCAATGCCTCATTCAGCCTTAAGGGACTCCAAGATGGTGAGAAGGCCTTGACTGAGCTATACAAGGCTCAACAAGTGTCGAAGGTCTAGTTTGAGTCATTCTTCAATTCTTTGAGAATCTGAGGGCTCTGAGGGATTAGCAACAACAGGTGGAACAGGCATCTAACAGAGTCAAGTGTTATAAGGAGAAGCGCTCAAGAACCTCAGCCTCTCTGCAACAGCTGGTAGAGGAGGGCTCGGCCATGGAGGACCGCATCATGGTGATTACGGCCGAGATCCAGAAGCTGAATGAGCAGTTATCTGCACTGCAGGTCTAGTAAATGACCCTTTCAAGCCAACTTTACAAGAGAATTGAAGAAGTGAAGAAGGTGAACCAGGAAGTAAAAGACTCTGAAGCCCAATTAGCCAACAACAACATTTACTTATAAGATGTTTATGCATTTAACAACCTAAATGTTAAGCTACTAATTGCACATTTTAAACTCGCAAGTGCACAAGATCAAACACATAGTATAGAAAGCAAGTATGAGATCATTCCCATGCGGATTGCACTAATATGTATCTAGAGTATGATTCCTAACAATTTAAATTATTTAATTCACAAAATTAGCAAATATGCAAGTAAAGGTTTAACAAAATAGTTTGAGATATCTTAAGTATAAAAGCACAATATAAAGAACGTAGGCAAATAAAAGTAATTGGCAATAAGGGTTTTGAAAACGATGTTTGAACGGTTAGGACTATGACTTCCATCTCTAACCTTTTTCGCCTAAGCAACGGATACACACTAAAGGCATGGTATCTACTCTTTAAGTTATTGATTTCCCTAAACAACAAATTAGGCATGGGTGTCTACACTAACTCTTTTCATTCTCTAAGTATTTAGCATGGTATCTACTAAGTTGCACTCCAAGAAAGCATAATACAATGGAAATCGACAAACACATGAATCCTAGAACACGGTATCAATTCCGGTTATTCGTGATAATTAATTCCAAGAACCGTAACTAGTTCTCTTATTACTCGGCATAGGTACAAGACTCGATCATCCAAATTTACCCATGTAACAAACTCAATTACAAAGCTATTCTATGGTGATCAATCATAAAATAAATCAATAAGATTGGAATTAAAACTGGAATTAATCACTAAAGCATCAACAAATTGTCTTGTAACAAAAGTGTATCGAAAATACTCAAGGAAACATGATTAGGACTTCAACCAAGTCCCAACTATGAAATTTAGTTACTCATAATCTAAAATGGGGAGTAAAGTCATACAAAACATAAAGTAAAAGGAGAAGAAGAAACTCTTTGATGACGAATCACATAACGGTGCTCTGGTCCTTCCTTTTTCTCCCTTCTGTTGTGGGTTGTTCTTTCTCTGTTTTGGTGGCTGTTGTTGCCTATCTTGTTTTCTTCTCCTTTCTTTTTTCTGCTTTTTATATCTCACGCCCCCTCTGCTGGTCTGATTAGGGATCCTCCTTCGTTCCCCTTCTAGTTGTAACTGACAAGGTAATTAGCCTTCTTTTTCTTATCAAGCTTAATGAGCTTTAAAGTCTCATTATATTAAAAAGACTTTTAATTTACTTTCTATCAGACTTTTTGACTTTATTCAACTGGTTAAAACTCCTAATAAATAGGAATTTTAATCTTCATTTAATCTGCCACATTGATACACGTTTGTAAAAAAATTCGTATTCGAGCGTAGCCCGACTTTCATATACTAAAAATGCCATAACTCCCTCTAGAAAAATGATATTCACGAACCATAAAATTCTACAGAAAATAGACATCCATGGCTTTCCAAGAATATATGGCACATCTCCTGGTTCTTCTCGAGTCAATACAGTTTAACCCACAAACTCAGCTGATCTGCACAGGCTGTGCTGATGACATAGGATTGTAAAAGCCTTTTTAACTCCTTTTGCACTCTTTGCTTATTACAACCTACAAAAACACAAATATAATGTAAAACCTATATAGAAGAGTAAGAAAAAGTTGTAAACAAGGAGAATTATTATACATATAATAGCGAATTTACGAGCATAACAGAAGAACCTGGCATGATTTTTACAATTATGCAAACATATCATTCTAGAATAGCTACCTTGGCAAAAGATGTAAAGCTGTTAGGCTAGGGTCCTTGTAACTTCCTCTCTTGATGAAATCTAACTTCTTTCTTTACTTCAACTTGCCTTATTTTACTTTGAAACTTAACTGTGGCAAATGCATAAACTAACTTCAATCCTTCTCAAAATGTTTGGACTTCTTCGATATAAATATCTCTAACATCCCACAAAGTTGGTTGATACTTCTTCAAAAACTTAGCATTTACTGGATGCCTTTGCAAGTTTCCTTCTAAATATGCTAAGTAGTAGCCTCCTCGGTTTAAAACCCTGTTGATGTTGAAAGGTCCTTCCTAAGTGGGACTCCACTTCCCAAAACCTCTAACTTGAGCTCCCAAGGGTAGAATTGCCTTCCACACTAACTCTCATTCCTTGAAGGTTTTCAGCTTCACTTTCTTGTTATAGGCTCAGGCAACAGCTTTCTTCCCTTCTTGGATTTTGTTCAAGGCTTCAATTAGGGCTACATCAAAATCTTCAACTCCTTGACACATAGCTTGAATGTATTCTTCACTGTGTAGACCAAACTGGTTTTGAAGTCTGGCAGAACTTACATTGATTTTCATAGGGAGCACAGCATCTTGCCCGAAGGTTAAGGCATAAGGAGTAGTTCCAATTCCTTCTCTCTTTAAGGTTTTATAAGCCCACAAAGTGTCTCCCAACTTCTCATGCCACCTCTCTGAACTATATGCCACCATTCTCTTAATGATATTTACCAAGATCTTATTCCTAGCTTTTGCTTGGCCATGTGATTGGGGTTGTAGAGGTTGGATTGGATCATCTTTATTTTGACCTTGTTTGCAAATTCCTTTACTTCTTTTGAGATAAAAGATGGCCCTTTGTTTGTGACAATTGTCTCGGGCACCCCATATCTATGTAAGATCTTGGTTTCAATGAATTTCTTCATAGCAGCTGAAGTGATAATCTTCACAGCTGAAGCTTTCACCCACTCATTGAAGTAGTCAGTTGCCACAATTATGAAGGTGTGCCCCTTACTGGAAGCTGGATGAATTTTCCCTATGAAGTCTATTGCCCATCCTCTAAAAGGCCAAGGCTTCACTACTAGATTCAAAGCTACTGAGGGTATATGCTGAAGTGGTCCACGTCTTTGGCATTCTTCACAACCTTTGGCATAGGCTTTACAATCCTTCTCCATATCGGGCCAAAAGTAACCATACCTTCATAGTAACCATCTCATCTTAGTTCCATCTTGATGTGCTCCGTAAATTCCCTCATGTACTTCAGCCATTACCCTTATTGACTTTTCCAAGCCCAAGCACTTTAACAGAAGTCCATCTGGAGTCTTTCTTAGCAAAGTTCTGTCCCATATAACAAACTTAGTTGCTTGTTGCCTAATCTTTTTACTTGTGGGAGAAGAATGATCTTTCAACTATTGGATGATAGGTGCTATCCAGTCTTCTATCTCAGCCTCTTTAGTCATTACATCTAAATTGAATCCTCTTTCAAAGATAGAAGGGAGATTTCTTCTTTGTACTTCCACCTCCACCTCGAACCTTCTTTCTTGGATATGTGCTCCAAAGCCAAATGTGCCATTTCATTAGCAATTAAATTTGACTATTTGGGGATATGATTGATTGAAATCTCAGTACCGCAATACTCCAATTATTGAGTAGCTGCCAAATAATAACCAGTCATAGTGATATGTCTACACTTCTAGTCTCCATTTAACTTATTAATCACTAGCTCTAAATCACCAAATACCTCAACTTCAGTTACCCCCAACTCTATCAGGATTTCCAAGCCAATTATCAGTGCTTCATATTCTACCCGATTGTTGGTGCTATTTTTATAATCTAGAAAGAATGAATAACAATGGTGAACTCCCTTGGGATCAATGATGACAACCCCAGCTCCAGCAGCATGTATGTTTCAAGATCCATCAAAATATAACCTCTAAGGAGTGATCCATAGGCCGGTTATTCTTTTTATCTCTTGTTGGATCCATTCTTCCTTGCCAAAGTAATCTTTACTTGGTGGGATCCAAAGACTGGCCACCTCCAAAGTTCCTGGGATATTGACAAGTTCATCTTGTAATTCTTGGTGTTCAGCTAAGAAGTCTGCAATTGTCTGCCCCTTTATTACTCTTTGAGGCACATATTGAAGAATGAACTCTGAAAGTGCTAGAATCCACTTTCCAATTCTCCCAGTTAGCATTGGTTTTGACAGCATGTACTTGATCACATCAGTCTTGGCAATGATATGGATGTGGCAAGGCAACATGTAATGTCTTAACTTGCAGGCAGTGAAGTATAGAGCTAAACATAGCTTATTAACTGGGATATATCTTGTTTCTACCTCAGTAAGGATCTTACTGAGGTAATATATTGCTTACTCATTTCCCCCTTCATTGTTTTAAGCTTGCAGACTTCCTATTAACTTCTCAGAAGCAGAAATATAAAGCTTTAAAGGTTTCCTTCTTTGAGGGGGCATGAGCACTGGTGGAGAGGCTAGGTAGGCCTTCACTCTGTCAAAAGCCTCTTGGAGTTGTGGGCTCTATTCAAACTCTTCTTGTTTTTTCAGTCTTAGTAAAGGAGTCAACGGCTGAATATGGCCTGCCAAGTTAGCAATAAATCTCCTTAAGAAGTTAATCTTCCCCCAGTAGCCTTTGCAATTGCACTTTATTGGTGGGAGAAGGTGATTCCATAATATCCTAGGTCCTATTTTTGTCTACCTCCACACCTCTTTGATGAACAAAGAATCCCAAAAAGTTGCTCGATATAACTCCAAAAGCACATTTCTTTGGATTCATTTTCAACTTATCGGTCCCCATTCTGGTTAAGGCCTGTCTGAAGTATACTAAGTGTTGCTCTTCATTCTTAGACTTGACCACAATGTCATCAATGTACACCTTCATGCTAAGCCCGATTAAATCATGAAAAATGGCATTCGTTGCTCTCTGATAGGTTGCACCAGCATTTTTTAGCCCAAATGGCATGATTACGTATTCATATGCTACTACATGTTTGGGGCATCTAAATGTTGCTTTATGTATATCCTCTTTAGCCATTTTTATTTGATTATAACCAGCATTCCCATCCATGAAAGATAAAACTTTATGTTTTGCAACTGCATCTATGGATAGGTCAGCCATTGGCATGGGGTATTCATCTTTAGGCGTGGCATCATTAATGTTTCTATAGTCGACACAACATCGGACAACATTAGTTACAGCTTTAATATGGACACAATGTTGGCCAACCACTTGACATACTTAGTAGGCCTAATAAATCCTGCCTTCACCAGCCTCTTTAACCTTTTCTTCTATCTACTTCGACATTCTCTTTGGAGCTTGCTTCACAAGTTTTTACCCCTCCTTAATAGGCATTCTGTGCTCTACTAAACTAGGATCTAAACCTGGCATTTCTGTGTAGTGCTAAGCAAAACAGTCTTTAAATTCGTGTAAAAGGTCAACTATTCTTGCCCGACCTTCGGTTTCCAACAAGTTATTAAGTTGTATTAGCCTTAGATCCTCCTCAGTCCCCAAATTAATGGTTTCTAAAGGGTCTTGTACCTCTAGTGCTAGCTTATCAGGTTTTGTACACAAAAATTCAATTGACTTTGGACCCGTGAGCACATCATCTGGCCAATCCAAGTCATATATACACTAAGCCATGTGAATGGCTGCCTTTACCTCATATCCCAAAAACTATTCTTCTTCTTTGTTCTTGGCACTTGAAGCATCTCTTTCCCATTCTGCTTCCTCCTTGATTGAGCTCTTTCTTAGTTCTTTTCTCTTTCTTCCATATACTAATAGTCTTTTGATTAAGAACCTGATTCCAACTACTTGGTCCTTCCTCCTTTACTATGACATCATTGGTGTTGGGGAGCTGGGACAATATGGGGTCTGGCTCATTCCTCCTTGGTGAGAGTCAATCCTTGTTCTAGAAGCTTTTAGGCCATCACCTTAGTTGGCTGGCCATTCTTATCAGCTCTTAAACACTGTAAAATTCCAATACTGAGGTTGTAGAAGTTTGCTTCTACAACATTGGTTGTAGGGAGAAATGGCCATGACTCGACCTCTACTAACTCCCAAAATCCTGGTTCTTCGGCTCTGGACTCGTGGTAGACAGCAACTTGTTGATGTAGAGTGGATGACAAAGATAAACTTTGGTGAATCCGAGTAAAGCTGTTATCTACTACAAAGAAAGCTAGCATGATTTGCTTGGACCCCAAGTCAACCTCCAAGGGTAATATCCCATAAATTCTAGTAATGGCTCCAGAGAAACTGGAAACTATAAGATCAGTGGGGATAAGGTCTTTTTCACTTTTACACAACTTTCTCATTTGCTTGATGGAAATACATTGATCGTAGCTTTACCATCTATCAACACCCTTTTGAAGGGTACTTCCTCTAGATGAGCAGTTACATATATGGGTTTGAGATGGTTGGCTAAGGCCAGACTTGGGCTACTAAAGATTATTTTGTCTGAATATATCCTCGCGGGCTCCTTTCTTGTAGGTTCGGGCAAACCTACCATGCCCGATTCCTTTCTCCCAACTTCTTCAACACTAACAAGTGCCATCACTGGTTCTGTTGCCAAATAATCCCCTTCCATCGGGCTGATCAAGTTCGGCACAAAACATGGCTGATAAAACATAAGTCATGTTTACGTGGAAGTTGCTGGGTCCAGGTACTTCTTCTTTCTTTCCTCCAATCTGGTATAGAAACTCATTTATCCAGGCATGTGCATCTTTTGGCAACATTAATTCGGTCACTTCCTCTTCTCTAGTTATACCAAAGTCATGCCGTTGCCTTGAGATTTTACAAAGAGTATCAACTAGCAAAGGTGGAGGCATTCCTCTTTCAGGTGAAATAGTTCTAAAACATATTGGTTTTGGACTTCATCTTAGTGTTGGTATCATCACCACATCCTCTTGTGCCCTTCTCAAGATTCTATATTTCCCTGGATGAAGGCGTAGAGGCACATGATCCTCTTCTCCCTCATTTTTAATATTGGCTCTTTCTATCTTTTTCTTACTACTTCACTGAAGTTGCTTTCTTCCTCCTTGAGGCACTCTTTCAAACCTGACATTCTCAAAGGATTCTGATATGGCAGGGATTTTCAATGAGTTTATATGGGCTTTGTGCTACCTTTGAACTCTCATAATCATAGAGGCTCTCATCTCTTTAACAGGTTTCCCATCCTTCCCCACTACATACCGTTTTCGACCAGGTCGGGCTGAATCTTTCTTAGTAATTGAGGGTACTGGGTTCATGGTTCTCTCTCTATCCTTACCTTGCACTGCTATGATAACTTGGCTGGGGAGGTTTCACTTTCATCCACCTTGGCATGTTGGCTTCCTTGTCTTCAGCTTCTTTAAAGGCCTTCATAGTTCTTGAACACCTCAGATAGGCCTTTGGGCTCTGAGTTTCCTCCTAATCTTTGGAATACCTTTTTAGAAGTCTTTTCCTCAGTTGCCCAAAGAATGCTCATGCGAACTTCTAGTTCCTTTATCTCTCTTCTCCTAACCAATTCCTGATCTATGATGGCGCTCGATGCTAGCACCTCTAATTCACATTCACATTGGCACTTACTACATAACACCACACCTTTAATCACTATTGCTTGGGGTATGTCGGGCAACTTCCTAACTCCCTCCGTAGGCCTGGCAGCCTGCCTTCTTTCCCCCTAACTTCCCAGGTAGCTTTTGCTTTTCTTTTTTTCAACACAGTTTAGGTTGATCATGTTTATTAGGGCCTCTAGGAAGGAATCTGTGTATGTCATCATATTTTCTTGGGGTTTCTCCAACAACAGCTTTCCATTGACAATGAGATCTTGAATCCAATCTCTAAACTGTACGTAGTTGATTATGGAATGGTTAAAGGTGTAATGTAGTTTGCAATACTTTTTCCCTCTCAACTCTTCTGGTTTAGGCACCTTTTTGGTGTTGTCGGGCACAATCACTCTTGCCCGTACCAATTCCTCATAGATCTCTGCTGCCTTGGTCAGGTCAAAAAATAAGTCTCGTACTTGAGGGGTTTCATAGGCACGAATCCTCCGTCGTTCATCACTTTTTTTTTATCTTTAACTGGCTGGACCAAACCCTTCACCATTAAAGGTTTGAAGGGAGTGGTCATCTCTGCTGCACATATCTCTATTCCTTCTCATCCATTGCTGTAATTTTCTCTTGGCTCCGAGCCCTCGAACTCCAACTGGTGAATTGCTGCTTTGTTCTTGTAGAAATGAGGCACCTTAGACGAGTATCTCACTTGCTGCTCCTCTGCTAACAGCTTCTCGTACTTTGTAGCAGATATTACCAACTCCTACAGTTCAGTGAACTAGACATCATAGAACTTTTTCCTCAATGCAATCTCAGGGCTTTCTGAGCAACATTTATAAGTTAGGCATGGTTGATAAGGAATTGGCACCTCATCCTTGTCCTCCTAAACCTCATCATGAAGTCTTCAGTTGACTCATGTTCATATTGTTTCACCTCCAATAAATCATTGATAGTCATCTCGGGCTCCACCCATAAAACTGCTCGTGGAAAGCCATCTCCATTTGCCCCCAGTTAACAATGGAATTTGGGGGGGGGGGGGGGTAACAAAGAATACGACTGAGATGATAATCCAACCAACGAATTCCTAAACAGTTAGGGTTGTCTTCAAATGCCACACAGTAGTTGGAGATTTTGAAGATGTGATCTCTAAAACTGCTCGTGGAAAGCCATCTCCATTTGCCCCCAGTTAGCAATAGAATTGGGGGGTAACAAAGAATACCACTGACATGATAATCCAACCAACGAATTCCCAAACAACCTTAACTTATAGTTAGGGTTGTCTTCAAATGCCACACAGTAGTTGGAGATCTTGAAGATGTGATCTCTAATAGCAATTCCACCCCTAAAGACTTTGTGCCAGCAGTCAGCCCATTTATCCACTCAAGTGAACAGTAATAGACCCTAATAAACAGTAATAGGCCAAAGCATCTCCACCCCTCAAACTAAATAGCCTAGTCAATTTTATTAAAATATTATTAATTTTTATTGTAAAATAATAATTTAATTTTTAATATTTCTTCTTCTTCCCACTTCTTCTTCTTCTTCGCTCCGACCCACCAAAACTTTTCTTCTTCTTCTTCTTCGCTCCGTACACCCACCAAAACTACTCACCACACCAAAGCTCCCCAAAAAATGGACCTCCTCCTCCGCATGGGGCAGCGCAACCTCGCCGTCGTCTTCTCCCCAGAGCTTGCCATGGAGGTGCTCCACACCCAGGGAGTCGAATTCGGGTCGAGGGAGGCGTGGCCGTGGTCGAGGAGCTCTGCACCAAGATCTCTCTGCTACACGTTGATCGTCGTCTCCTTCTTCTTCAGCTCCTCAATGCACTTTCCCAGCGAGTTCTTATCCTCCTTTTCTCTCTCCAATAACTTCTCCAGGTGCCATTCCGTGTTGCTTTTATACCTTATCACCCAAATGATCCCCAACAAGAAGCAGAGAGAGCAGAGCAACGAGATCCAGGACCTGCGGCACGCGAACCCGTGCCATCTCGAGTCGAGGAACTGAAAAGAAGGGTGAGAGTCGTGGAGTGGAAGAGGAAGAAGAAGATGAAGAGCATCGTGATCTCTTTTCGAACCGAGTGCAAGAGGAATAAGAGAAAGATTTCAGCTTGCTGACATCATACGGGCCAGTCCTCAGGTCTGTCAATTTTGGGTTGGCCTAGAGACTAGCTAGGGCTGGGTGCTAGGCAATTGGGTGGGCTGGAGTGGATAGACTGGGTCCCGGGCTGGTTTTTTGGCTGCGTGTTAGGCTATTCCACCTCCGGTGGAACTGCTCTAAAGGATAAACTGCAGTCTTCCTCATTGAAAGTTGGGAACTCGGGCATCTTGAAATTCAAAGGAAAGGAATTCTGCTCATCAATATACTCCAGGTAGAGCTTCTGGTAGGTGACCCTGAACAGCAGGCCAACTCATTTCTGAGTTGCTGGTAAGCTGCATTGTTGTGTGGGGTGTAAGGAGGTCCCTACTTCAGGTTATGCTCATTTCCCGAGAAAACCTGCTTCTGTAGCTCTAGCTGCCTCCACTAGACTCCCCTCCCTTATTAGCAAATGGTGGTGACCTATAAGGGGGAGGTTTTCCCGAAGTTATGGGCTCACCCTTTCCACTAGACTCTCTGACTTGTTGAGTCATTTCATACTTCCTTCCATCTTGCCTGATCTGCCCCCTACTATCTAGTGGGAATAGTAGAGGATCGAGCAAACTTGTTTTATGGATTTCTTCCTCCCCTGGCTTATTGGTTCCAGGCTTTTCCTTCTTCTTCCCCTATCCTTTTTTTCCTCAAGCAAAGGAAATAGGGTAATCAGTGGTTCTTTCACATGACTTGTCTCTCTCATCATCTCCCTAGCATGACCATCTGATGGCGTGGAGTATTCCAACTCTAATCTCTTCTGCAGACTCCATGTTAGTGAACAAAGTCTGCTGACCTCCCCTCTAGTTTCCAGAGATATCTTTTCCATCATTTTCAATACTTACACCATAGTAGCTTGCAAGTCCTCATTTGTAACTTTTATGCCCAACTTCTCAGATTAAGTCGAGCTCTCCAAAATTGCATGACCTCGTAGGGATGAAAAATCTTCCGGGTGATCTGTCATGTCTGGTCTTTTTAGACAATATGGTTGCCCGTACTCTACGTTCCACCTAAAAGTTCATTCCTTCCTTCTTTTGGGCATACAAAATTATCAGGATCCCACCAAGCGTGCCAAAACTATGTTCGAGGCAAAGGATTTCCCCTCTAGCACAGCTTCCCTGGGGCATTGGCACTTGGTGTTGGTTGTTGGTCGAGTTCTCGCTGCCTGGTATGCTTGTCGGGTAAGGTTGAACTTCTTGCAGCCACTTCTCTATGAGTTTACAGAGGTTGTAAGCTAAAAAGGATGTATGGTAAACAGGTTTTACACGAGGAAATCGATACTACAACATAAAAGGAAAGTAGCAGAGCTTTTACACTTGACAAAAGATAGCTTTTCTAAGGGAACTATTACTAAAAGGACTGAATCTGGGCGAGTTTCAGTTTTTCTAGGTGTGAATCTTGCTTGAGAGCAGAGTTTGTATTTTGTGTGTTTAATTGGTTGAGTGTCCTTATCTCTGTTGTCTCTTTCTTCTTTTATAGGTAGTTTGGCCCGACTGTCTTGGCTTTGTTCTTGGTTGAAAGTCCTCAAGGGTAGTGAGTCATCTTGTAATTACTTGTAATGCCATTAGAAGGTGCTTTTTGGCTGATAGTGAGTTGGTCTCTGTCATTTGTTACTTAGGTCATAGGCACATGACTTATACCTTAGCTGAGAAGACTTCAGTTTGCATCAGGCTTCATGGCTGGGCTTCGGGCAAGTTAGACTTGTTTTGGCGCCTTTAGGCTTCCTCAAATACTTAAGCCCAATGTTTAAATTAACCCAAACAGTTTTGAATTGACAGCAGGACTTGAATGACTGAATGTCTAGTAACAGCAGGTGTGTAAACTATTTGCAGCAATATCATGGTTTTGTTACAACTCATGGTTTTGTAGCTAAAAAATTAAGTCTTCATAACATATACAATATCATGGTTTTGTTACAACTCACATTATTAGGAAATACCTTACATTCTCCCACAGGAGTGCAACTAAAACCATACGCAAATCATGTTAAGAAAACATGGTGATCACTGACTTATATTCACGAATTTTATAATGACTTAAACATCCAACTACCAACTTATCAGTTGAAATCAAGAAAACAGTACACAATTATTGCATAAGTATTCTGGAATTACAAACTAATCAAAGTTAGGACTGATGTAATGAATCAGGGAACTTTATTAGAGAGCTTCAATGGTACCAGCTATCCTCCCACATATGATCGGTCTCCTTTAATATCCTTTAATAGTTATGCATTACCAAATACTTCATGATTTTCATGAACTAACAAAATATGCATATTGTAAGAGATGTTTGCTGCTATATCAAACACAATTACTTCATAATTATGGATTCAACACTATGAGTAAAGTACCATACCTTACTCCCACATTTAAACATGATCAAGACATGCCTACAAACCCTTGCTCGTGACATGTCTCTGAAAAGCTGTGACATGTAGAGCCTTTGTGAAGGGATCTGCAATCATGTTGTAAGTGCCAAGATGCTCTATCTCGATCACTTTCTCCCTAACTTTATCTTGTACCTTCAAATACTTAATATCCATTAACCTTGAATCCTCTGTCCTCCTATTATTCTTGGCCAAAAAGACTGCTGCTGCATTGTCATAGTATATCTTCAAAGGTTTTTCAATGCTCTTCACAACTTGCATTTCATGAATCAAGTTTCTGAACCAGTTACTTTGTTTCATTGCTTCAAAACAACCAATGTATTCTGATTCCATTGTTGAGACAGCTCGTGTAGTTTGCTTCTTGCTTCTCCATGAGATTGCACCTCAACACATGATAAATATATAACCACTAGTTGACATTCTGTCATCCACGCAGCCTCCTAAATCAGCATTAATATAACATAGTACTTCCAAATTCCCTACATGATGAAACCCTAGCACATACTCTCGAGTTTTCTTCAAATATCTTAGGACTTTCTTGCCTGCATTCCAATGCACCACACTAGGATTCGATTGAAACCTTCCAAGTACACTCAATGCAAAAGCCAAATCTGGCCTAGTGTATACCTGTGCATACATTACACTGCCTACAAGTGAGCCATAGGGTTTGTTCTTCATGTCTTCTATTTCAAAGTCTGTAACTGGACACTGAGCCAAAGATAGTTTGTCACCTTTAGCTATAAGGACATCTCCATTACTGCAATTGGACATGTTGAACCTCTTAAGTACTTTGTCAATGTAGTTTTTCTGTGAGAGACCTATGGTGCCTTTAGATCGATTTCTCACAATCTCAATCCCTAAAACAAAGTGTGCCTCACCTAAATCCTTTATATCAAAATTGGCTGAAAGCATTGTCTTGGTTTAAGTAAGAAGTTGAACACTGGAACTTGCCAAGAGTATATCATCAACATATAGTACCATGAAAATGAAACCTGATCTCGTTGTCTTCAAATAAATGCAGTTGTCGATTTTATTTTCATTGAAACCAAACGAGGTGACCACCTGATCAAACTTCTTGTACCATTGCCTAGAAGCCTGTTTGAGTCCATAAATAGACTTGTTAAGCTTGCATACAAAACTTTCCTTCCCCCTTTCAACGAATCCTTGGGGTTGTTTCATATAAATTGTTTCATCAAGGCTGCCATTTAAAAAGGCAGTCTTCACGTCCATTTGATGCAGTTCAAGATTAAAATGAGCTGTGAGAGCAATGATAATTCTGAATGAGTCCTTAGTTGAAACTGGAGAAAAAGTCTATGTGCAATCCAACCCTTCTTTCTATGTAAACCCCTTAGCTACTAATCGAGCCTTATGTCGTTCAATATTGCCCTTGGAGTCCCTTTTGGTCTTGAATACCCACTTATTCCCAATTGGTTTCATGTCACTAGTTCCCTCAATCAAACTCCAAACACATTATGTGCCATGGAGTTCAATGAAGGGAAAACTATGAGATTCATGTGGGATTTCTAGTGACTAGCATGCATATACAATTCAAAATTTATATACGAAAGCAACGGAAGCATGTTATCAAATAATATTAAAACTCTAGTCATGCAAATCCCCTTCAAGAGCATAGGTTTATGTAAGATGCATCAAAAACAAAATTCATAAGAACAAAGTTTAGGAGAAGTTTTATACCTCTTGATCTAGATCTTAGACCAAGGATGGACCACCTCCAAGATCTTTGCTCCTTGAAATCCTTGAGCCTATCCTCCCTCCTTGCCTCCTCCACTTTGTTAGAATGAGTGCTCCTAGGTTCTCTTCAAGTTCCCAAAGTTGAAAACCTCTAAAGATCCTCACCCACTAGTGTAGTGAGAAGGATGAAGGAATAACCAAAAAGGGGAAAAGATGATTAGTTAATTTCCCCCAATGGTGGCCGGCCCTTTGAGTGTGAAGAGAGTGATTTTCTTTTTCTCCTTCTTTGTTTTAACACTTCAAAAACCCTTATGAAACCTTTTTGCTATAAAGTTCCTTTTATAACCAAAAAGAAACAAGTTCAACATTTGACCTTTCTCTCTCCCTTTTTGGCCGGCCCCTTTATGTGTGGTTTGGGCTTTGGGCTTTTATTATTTCAAGTCATCCAATGCTTGAATAAAAGCCCAATGGGTTTAGGCCCAATGGGCCTAATTAAACCCGAACCTTTCTTAAGTCCAAAACGATCTTTTATCGCTTTTATGATTTCTTTAGACATTCTAAATTAATCTCCACACTTAATTAATCCAATTAATCATTTCCATCATCCATTAGTTACTCACTACAAGAGCGTATCGGTGAACAATGTTTTAGGTTCTAATTAGCAAGGTAGTAAGGTGATTGGCATCAATCTAATTGATTATAATTTAATCCAATCACTTAGAGAATTAAAACATACTTTTAATTCTCCTTCTTCTTCGACAACTACATTTAATCATCTAGAAGAACTCACAAACCATGAGTGACATCTAAACATATATCATGGCTACCCAAGCTAATGTAGAAGTTATTCAGAGAACCTATTCAGTTGGAATTACAATGTAATTCGATCCTTCTCTAAACAATACTCTCAATCACATCACTAGGGTATGGATTTATTATGTCAAACCCCTAATGTGATTATTCCTTCTTATATGATTCATTTGAGCGTATAGGAACGCTTTCCTTTATTACGCTCGATACTTCGGCCGAAGATTTCCGAATCATATCTTTAGAGTATTCATCCTCTCATAACGAGGATTAAAGATCCCTTGTTGTACATTCAATTGCTTCCATGGCTAAGTGGCTTAACCCCAACTATGCCGTGGACACCCGCGGATGGAGTGACTTTAACATAGTTAAAGATCAAGGACCTAACCACAAGACAACTATAATGCCTCAGGTCAAAGGACTACTTACATTATTCCAACTATTAGAGTTACTTGCTTGACATGTGAGTAGACCTCCATGCAAGTACTCTCGTTCGATTGTGTTCAGTGAACTCATTCCCTTAATGAGCACCTACATACTTGTCTTAGTGTCACTACACGAATGGGATGAGACTTTCCATCCTTCTCTTCGAAGTGGACATAGTATATACTAGTCCATGCATTGTCAGTATCCCTCCGACAATCCTATGACTAGGAACCTTTTTGGACATGATGGTTATGTGAAGAAGGTCTCTGTAGTCTAACATCATTAGATTACATCTTACATCGATCCATTGTCCATGGATTCACTATTTAGGACATATATCGTTTATTGAGATAGTCCTAATTAGTATCTTTGCCATTTGATGTATAAGAATCATCTATACATCCATTCATTGTCCTGAAAGGTTTCTTCCAAAGATTGACTTTCAGGGCATATTTCCAACAATCTCCCACTTGCACTAAAGTCAATCACTAGTGTATCTCATACATGCTAGTTGAGTGAGCTTATACTCGTAGGTTAACTTGGTTATGTATTAATCCTCTTTTAGTTTAAAAGGGATTTACTTATCAAATGTTTCTAAAACATTTGATGATGTCTCTTTAATGTGTTCGAATATTTTGATGAGACCTTGATTCCATGGCTTGAGCTATCGCCCCATTACGTCGTAGTATCCTACTAACGACCTTATGGTTTGGATTCAATCATTGGTTCTAAAAGAACCCCTTCCATTCAAAACACCTTTCGAAGCAGTTTCTAAAACTATATATCGATATATATTTCGTTTGTATACTTTATACAAACTTTGCTCCAACCTTGAGACCATTGTAGTATAATACTAACAATACATTCATATGATTAGTACTTCATCCATTATGAAGTTCCTTTTGTTAAAATGGGTTTATTTTCACTTTGGTTTAAAACCTAAGTGAATGCACGCTTCCAGAGTCCTACTCTGATGTTTCTTTCTCAAAGGCAACAATACTCTATCAGTTGTTATGGTTCTGATCCTGGGCTATAGTAATATCTAAAGTGACAAACCCAATGGCTTTTCACTCTTGGATATCATCTCACAAGTCCTTACATGTGTCCCTTTTGTGATTTTATGACACATACATTATAAGGGTTATGAAAGTGATTTTCTATCGTATAAGAAAACATCTTCTCAAATCTTCAACATTTGAGATTTTGATTTCCCCATATAACATTCTTGAGATAGCCTTGCTATATCAATAAGTCCAATTTCAAGTCCATACTTTAAAATCGACCGTGTCACATTTTGTCATTTTTCGAATAACATCTATATTTTATCAAGTCTATCAAATAGACTTTATTCATATCTTGTTGCTCAAAATTATGACATCACTCCCACTGGCCTTGTTGTAACTAAGCATTCATTCAAAAATTTAACATTTATCTTTTCTTGATTTGAATGCATATTGCTCCCACTAACTTGTTTTGGATCTATTGATAATCATTGAGATCCATTAGCTAATTTGATGATGTCTCAACAATTTTGGGACTATCAACAACGCTAGCTAACACAAGTTATTTAAATGAACATGCACAAAAGAATTCCTTCTCAAGTAATTCCATTTGAAATGTGTGACTTGTTTTATCAAGTCCATTCATTTAAGTTATATGGTGTCATACACCATACTTCAAGTTTTAGTCGTACTAAGACTTGTAATGTAGTCATATAAGAATTATCCAAGTCTTTAGTGAAAGCATGGCTCCTACTAAGGATATAGAAACTCAACCATTCCTTCTAGGTGGTTGATATAATTCTTTATCAAAACTACATAGAGCGTTATAGTTACATAAGGTGACGAATTTGGATTGTCTTGTTGTTAAACTATATGTTGTGACTCATTTTTGAAACTATTCCCTTTTGTTTCATCAACTTGTCCATATGCTTTGTTATTTAGTTTGTTCTCATAAAAGAGAATGATGGACAACTCCCAACATATAACCATTGTATGTTAGGTTGACGAAACCAACATTCAAAGACAATTCTTTAGAATGTTACACAACATAGAACTTTAACGTTTTCAAGAGCTTGAGTCTTTTAACAATTAAAATTACAAACTCTTAATAATAGTCAAGTACTATTATTCTTTAGACAACTATAAACCAATCATATTTAAGTTTATATCCATTTTCATACCTCCCACTATTTTTCATGATTTTAATGAGAAATTACTTCATACATTCAAAATGTATAAATGTGGAGTATTCGGGTAGGGGACATTGAGTAGTAGCTTCAAAACCTTTTCAAGCTTGTTTGTTTCAATCTTCACTAAGTTATTGTCTTTTTATTAAGTGACTAAAGTCTTTAAACATTTTATAGATTTGGACACTTCTTTCTTGGTTTAATCACTAACACACTTGACATTTTAAAACGATTTTAAGAATGCCCAATTAGTTTGTTCAAAACTACTAATTTTATCAAGAGTGATCTTGATTATTGTGGTTTTAAGTGATAACCATATAAGAAACATTTTTCTTTATATCATTATAATGTGATTTTCCTTCTCTTCAAGAAAGGAATCTCTAGACTTTTGTCAATTCATATAGAACTCTTAGTTAGACAATTGGAACCAAATCTAAAGATTCATTGTATCCTTCTATGTCCAACATGTGAGATCTATCCATAATTGATAAGTCTAAAGTTTGGTTATCACATTACAATAAGTGATATAATATTTCTTGTATCTCAACTAGGATACAACAAGACAATAATCAATTCATAATACTACTTTTAGGAAATAAAATATATAGAAGGCTTTCATCATATTACATTGATATGATGATTCAAACATTCATAATGTTTAATACAAAAAGAATTAGCTCTATACATTTTAGAGACTAATTAAATACCTTCATACACTTAGGCACTAATAGTGGTCTTCCATCATATGAAGCCACATAATAAGTTCTTAACAAAATAAGAAAGTTTAAAGACAATCTTTAAATGCCTAACAAAACTTCCTAAGTAGTAAGCAAAATATGTGGTGGCCGAACCCTTCTCCACCTTTTCTTTGCTTGTTCATCTTCTACTTGGCTCCTCCACCTATATACAATTATACAAGTGATTAGCTCTTTATATCAAATATAAATATTTAGAAGATCTAACATTTAGAATTGAAGATAAGAACATAAACCATACCTTGTGGCTTGTCCTTAAGAGTTGCAAGATATAACCTGCAATTCCTCTTCCAATGCCCCTCCTTTCCACAGTGGTGGCAAGTCCCTTTGGGCTCCATTGCCTTCTTTTTCTTCACTCCTCCTTGCGGCTTAGGAGTGGGTGACTTCTTCTCCTTCCCTTTGCCTTTGCCTTTCGGCTTAAACTTGGAAGAGGATGGCTTGTTGTAGGCAACTGCAGAAGTCCCTACAACGTTCTCTTTCTTCATAGTCTTCTCAGCAGTTACTAACATGTTTAGTAACTCAGAGAGAGTACTATCCATCTTATTCATATTGTAGTTCATTACGAACTGCGAGAATGAATCAGTAAGAGAAGCCAATATAAAGTCCTGGGCTAATTCCCCTTCAAGTGGAGTGCCTAGGCTCTCCAATTGTTCAATGAGTCCAATCATTTTCAGTACATGTTGATGCACTGGAGCTCCCTTGACCATCTTGGTCTTTACAAGTTCACAAACAGTGCTAAAGCGACGGTTGCGCGTCCCTTCGCCATATAACTCCGTAAGATGGAGTATGATGGATAATGCACTATCCATGCCCTCGTGCTGTCTCTGCAACTCCTCATTCATGGAAGCCAACAGATAGCACTTGGCTTGTATATCGTCCTCAACGTGCTTGTCATACTTAGCACGTTCACCCTCAGTAGCCTCAGGGCTAAGAGGTGTGTGAGGTGGAGCCTTGTCTAGCACGTAAACAATCTTCTCCAACGTTAGGAGAATCTTGACATTACGATACCATGATGGGAAATTATGCCCCTCTAGGCAATGCTTGTCGAGTATTTTCGCGAGTGTGCTTCCAACCATATCTAAATACATAAACAATAAAATAAATTAGTTTGATTGTTGATTAAGTCACACGATTCGGGTCTTTAAACCGAATGACACCACCCACCATTTTTGGCAAATTCCATATCCCTCAAGATGGAATCCGGGAGATTTCAAAGAAAGCTCCTAGCGGGTTATGGGAGGCTCACTATTACCAAGCCCACCTCACGATGATACGATGTCGGCTAGCAACAATAATAATGAGAGGGCAAACTTACCCATTCACAACAACCTCTTGTGATTACCCATCTTTTTGGCCTCTAGAGAATAATGCCTCACGATGATACGATGTTGGCACCATTTCTCTTAGTTAAGTTTTGTCCCACCATGCTGGTTTAGATAGGGGTTCAAGTATGACCTCACGATGATACGATGTTGGCCACACTCGTTGCCTACCTTCACCTCATCAAATGTTTTAAATAAACTCCTCCTGAATATAAGCATGCACTTTGCACTTCCCCATGATAGGGTGAAGACGGTGTACAAGTCATAAACGATTGGAGCCTACCACGGTGGAAGGCCACGAAGAAGTATTCAAAACACCTCTACGCTTTCAACTTAATATTGGATTTTGGTTGAGGGATTTTAAGGTCTCATCATTTTTATTTAAACATATTCAAATAAATTGTCCTATTACAACTACTAGTCCAAAGTTAATGAAATTAGTAGCATATGATATCCCCACTATTTGTTTTTATAAAACAAATCAATATCAAAACATTTTTCAAAATATTGGAGATATATATAACTACTAATTATATTCATTATAGTTTAGTAGCGTATGATACTCCCACTATTTGTTTTGAGAAAAACAAATCAATATTAAAAACGAATTTTTCAAATATTGGAAGTAACTACTACTACTAAGGTTTTTGCATTCCTTTGAAATTGGACTTTATAGTTATCTTAGGCTCTTGGATGACCATGGACTTATTGGTTAATTCAACAACGAGCCATCATTGTTGAATAAAAAAAAAGCTCGGGGAGGTTGTGTCAATTTAATTACGAGCTTTTCAATCCAATTAAAACCATTTTAATGAGCCATTAGAAATGAAAGACAATCATTCATTGCTAATTAGGGCATTGGACCCAATTAATCTTTAATCTCATGACAAAACCCTCTTTTAAATGTCACCTTACCAATAGTTAAAGAAACTCTAGTCTAGCACTAGAGGGAATCAACTATAAAAGAATAAGAAGTAATAAGAATTACAAACCGATTTGTTCAAATTCCTACGAATTACACATTCTAAGAGGGAGAGATAGATTAATGTCAAACATGAGAAGGTCCAATTAAGCAAGTAATTAAAACACATTCCCAAGGTTCAAACAATTTGATTTTTGCGCCTTATCTCATAGCTCAATTATCGTTTAAGGCATAAGTCCATAGTCACCCATTTTGTAACTACTTAATCACATTAAATAAACAAATGGAATGCAACATAAACAATTAGATTTAGTGCATATGGGCATAATAATATGATGAGTTTAAATAACTATTAAAATTAAAATCAAACATTTTAACTTTTTCAAATAGTAGGGGCCTTTTTGCAAATATAAAAAGTTAGGGGTAAAACTGTAAATACTCAAAAGTAAAAACAAGATATTTCCCAAAACACAAAACCCTCCCAAGAGGGTTTTGACTAAGGGTAGCCGGCCACATGATGGGGAGATGGGAAGTCTCACCCATCTTGCTTTAAATCAACATAAAGTAGAAAAAATTAAATTTTGCTTGTCACTTGGTTTTGCTTTTAAGACAACTAGAGATAGAATAATCCAAAGATCTCTTGCCACTAGCATAAGCTTTATGGACTTTTAGAGTATGATGGAAATTCATCTAGTCTAGTCAAGGATTTAATAAATTTTGGTGATAGAAAATATTCAAACTTTTTCTTGCCACTAGCCTAAGCTTTATGAACTTTAGAACAAAGTTTATTGAAATATCTTCTAGTCAAAACATAAAAAAAAATAATTTAAAACAACAAAACCATTTTCACCAAAACCAAACCATTTTCACCAAAAACAAAACCATGTTCACCAAAAACAAAACCTTGAAAACAATTTCAAGATTTGTACTTTCTTGGTGATATGTCTTACCCAACAAAAGTGACAAGTTTTCTACTTTCAAGCTTTAAAGTGAGTGTGTGTGGTTCAAAACAAAACACAAACACAAAGCCAAAAAACACCCATTTTGCCGTGCCCCCTTAAAGGAACAAAACCCCAAATTTTTGTCTAAACTCTTTCTTCATTCATGCATCCAAAACACCTTTTGCATACATATCTTTCTCAACTATTGATTCACATTTTTCAACATTTGAAAAACAAAAGACAAACATACTTTTAATGAAGAAATAATATATCAAACATAATATTAACACCCATATGCATAAAATCCAAAAGGACACATAATACATAAACCTTTGGCTCTGATACCACTTGAAGGGAAAACTATGAGATTCATGTGGGATTTCTAGTGACTAGCATGCATATACAATTCAAAATTTATATACGAAAGCAACGGAAGCATGTTATCAAATAATATTAAAACTCTAGTCATGCAAATCCCCTTCAAGAGCATAGGTTTATGTAAGATGCATCAAAAACAAAATTCATAAGAACAAAGTTTAGGAGAAGTTTTATACCTCTTGATCTAGATCTTAGACCAAGGATGGACCACCTCCAAGATCTTTGCTCCTTGAAATCCTTGAGCCTATCCTCCCTCCTTGCCTCCTCCACTTTGTTAGAATGAGTGCTCCTAGGTTCTCTTCAAGTTTCCAAAGTTGAAAACCTCTAAAGATCCTCACCCACTAGTGTAGTGAGAAGGATGAAGGAATAACCAAAAAGGGGAAAAGATGATTAGTTAATTTCCCCCAATGGTGGCCAGCCCTTTGAGTGTGAAGAGAGTGATTTTCTTTTTCTCCTTCTTTGTTTTAACACTTCAAAAACCCTTATGAAACCTTTTTGCTATAAAGTTCCTTTTATAACCAAAAAGAAACAAGTTCAACATTTGACCTTTCTCTCTCCCTTTTTGGCCGGCCCCTTTATGTGTGGTTTGGGCTTTGGGCTTTTATTATTTCAAGTCATCCAATGCTTGAATAAAAGCCCAATGGGTTTAGGCCCAATGGGCCTAATTAAACCCGAACCTTTCTTAAGTCCAAAACGATCTTTTATCGCTTTTATGATTTCTTTAGACATTCTAAATTAATCTCCACACTTAATTAATCCAATTAATCATTTCCATCATCCATTAGTTACTCACTACAAGAGCGTATCGGTGAACAATCTTTTAGGTTCTAATTAGCAAGGTAGTAAGGTGATTGGCATCAATCTAATTGATTATAATTTAATCCAATCACTTAGAGAATTAAAACATACTTTTAATTCTCCTTCTTCTTCGACAACTACATTTAATCATCTAGAAGAACTCACAAACCATGAGTGACATCTAAACATATATCATGGCTACCCAAGCTAATGTAGAAGTTATTCAGAGAACCTATTCAGTTGGAATTACAATGTAATTCGATCCTTCTCTAAACACTACTCTCAATCACATCACTAGGGTATGGATTTATTATGTCAAACCCCTAATGTGATTATTCCTTCTTATATGATTCATTTGAGACGTATAGGAACGCTTTCCTTTATTACGCTCGATACTTCGGCCGAAGATTTCCGAATCATATCTTTAGAGTATTCATCCTCTCATAACGAGGATTAGAGATCCCTTGTTGTACATTCAATTGCCTCCATGGCTAAGTGGCTTAACCCCAACTATGCCGTGGACACCCGCGGATGGAGTGACTTTAACATAGTTAAAGATCAAGGACCTAACCACAAGACAACTATAATGCCTCAGGTCAAAGGACTACTTACATTATTCCAACTATTAGAGTTACTTGCTTGACATGTGAGTAGACCTCCATGCAAGTACTCTCGTTCGATTGTGTTCAGTGAACTCATTCCCTTAATGAGCACCTACATACTTGTCTTAGTGTCACTACACGAATGGGATGAGACTTTCCATCCTTCTCTTCGAAGTGGACATAGTATATACTAGTCCATGCATTGTCAGTATCCCTCCAACAATCCTATGACTAGGAACCTTTTTGGACATGATGGTTATGTGAAGAAGGTCTCTGTAGTCTAACATCATTAGATTACATCTTACATCGATCCATTGTCCATGGATTCACTATTTAGGACATATATCGTTTATTGAGATAGTCCTAATTAGTATCTTTGCCATTTGATGTATAAGAATCATCTATACATCCATTCATTGTCCTGAAAGGTTTCTTCCAAAGATTGACTTTCAGGGCATATTTCCAACATTCAATTCTTCTTCCATTGCAGCGTGCCATAATGTAGCTTGTGAACTGTGCATAGTCTTAGCAAAGGTTGTAGGGTCATCATCATCACCTATATCATACTCCACTTCATTGAGATAGGTCACATAATCATTGGAGAGGGCAGGTTTTCTTGCTCTTTGTGATTTCCTTAATTCAGTGGTGGAAGACACCATTTCTGTAGGACTGGAAGAGCCTTGATTATTTGGATTTGAAGTATGTTGTTGAAATGTTGAAGTGTTAACCATAGGAACAAATATAGTGGTCTAGAATGGCAATGGTGGATCTATTTGATGAGTACTTGGTTCTTGAGGTTGCTGAAAGAATGAAGTATTAGAAGGAATGGTCATTGGTAAAACTAAAGGTGTTGCATCATTATCATTCAGCTTCTCCGTCTCTTCAAAGGTATAGTTGTTCCTTGAGTGAGAATGGTATGAACCAAGGTCTTCCACGAACTTAGCATTATTGGTTTCTACCAATCTTGTATGAGAATGTGGACAGTAAAACCTAAAGCCTTTGGATTTATAAGGATAACCTACAAAATAACAACTTGTAGTTCTGAGATCCAATTTTTTCTCTATTGGATTGTACAATCGAGCTTCACACTTGCATCCCCAACTGTGTAAATGAGCTAGACTTTGTCTTCGACCTGTCCATAATTCAAAAGGTGTTGAGTCCACTGCTTTACTTGGCACCTTATTAAGGATATAATTAGCAGTCTTAATGGCTTCTCCCCATAAGAATTCTGGAAGTTGTGATTGTGAAAGCATGTTTCTGACCATGTCTTTAAGTGTATGATTTCTTCTTTCTGCTACACCATTTTGAGATGGTGTTCCTGGCGTAGTATATTGTGCTACAATCCCTTCTTGCTGCAGGAATAAAGCAAAAGGTCCATTTTGTTGTCCCATTTCTGTATACCTTCCAAAATACTCACCTCCCATATCTGATCTCACCACTTTAATTTGTTTCCCTAGTTGTTTTTCCACTTCGAGCTTATAAATCTTAAAACAATTGAGCACTTGAGATTTTTCAGAGATTAAATACAAATAAGTGTACCTAGAGCAGTCATCTATAAAGAGGACAAAGTAAGAGTTGCCACAGATTGTCCTTGTTGGAAATGGACCACAGACATTTGTGTGAATGATTTCTAATAGACTTTGACTTCCAGTGGAACTAGTTTTCTTGATTGGTGCAGTGGTTTTCCCTTTAAAACAGTCAATGCAAGTTTCAAAATCATCAAAGTTTAAATTGTGCAATATAAGTGTACCTAGAGTAGTCATCTATAAAGAGGACAAAGTAATAGTTACCACAGATTGTCCTTGTTGGAAATAGACCACATACATCTGTGTGAATGATTTCTAATAGACTTTGACTTTGAGTGGAACTAGTTTTCTTGATTGATGCAGTGGTTTTCCCTTTAAAACAGTCAATGCAAGTTTCAAAATCATCAAAGTTTAAATTGTGCAATATAAGTGTACCTAGAGTAGTCATCTATAAAGAGGACAAAGTAAGAGTTGCCACAGATTGTCCTTGTTGGAAATGGACCACAGACATCTGTGTGAATGATTTCTAATAGACTTTGACTTCCAGTGGAACTAGTTTTCTTGATTGGTGCAGTGGTTTTCCCTTTAAAACAGTCAATGCAAGTTTCAAAATCATCAAAGTTTAAATTGTGCAATATAAGTGTACCTAGAGTAGTCATCTATAAAGAGGACAAAGTAATAGTTGCCACAGATTGTCCTTGTTGGAAATGGACCACATACATCTGTGTGAATGATTTCTAATAGACTTTGACTTTGAGTGGAACTAGTTTTCTTGATTGATGCAGTGGTTTTCCCTTTAAAACAGTCAATGCAAGTTTCAAAATCATCAAAGTTTAAATTGTGCAATACTCCCATTTTCATTAATCTCAACATTTTTTCCTTTGAGATATGTCCTAATCTTCTATGCCATAGCATGGAAGAGTCATTATTAGTCACTAATCTCGTAGGAGACAATGATTCCACATTGAGACATTCATGAAAATAAGAACATTGTAACTGCCAAAGCTCTAAATTGAGTGATGCATAACCAAGCAAATTATCAAACTGATTTTTGAAATACAAACGAATACAATTGTCATCACCAATGAAAGAAAAACCATCCCTTACAAACTTTGAAGCTGAAAATAAGTTCCTTCGCATGGAAGATACATAAAAAACATCATTCAACTCTAAAACATAACCAAAAGAAAGTTTTAACATGACTTGACCAATGGACTTGACCAATGGACTTGACAGTGACTTTGTTTCCATTTTCAACATAGACATTGTAATGCTCCTTACTTTGGTCCTTCGGGTTTTGAAATCCCTGCAATGAATTACTGATATGCACAGAACAACCAGTGTCAAACCACCATGAATGTTGAGGAATAAAAACCATGTTTGATTCGACTGTAACAAAGACATTTATGACTTGAATACCTTTCTTAATAAGCCAAGCTTTAAAACTAGCACAATCCTTTCTCAAATGCTCAATGGAACCAAAAAAATGACACTTTTTAAGATTAGTTTTATGAAATTTAAAACTAGTACTATTGGAGGCAAGATTAGTCTTGACAGGTATACCAGAAGTGGAAGCCAGTTTCTTGGAACCAAGGTAAGGAAAACCTGATTTAGTTGCAGCTTTGCCAAGCTTGAGTGCTGCAGATTTGTTTGTCCCAAAGACTTTCCCATTTCCTTTCCCATACTGCACCAGATTCACAGTCTCAAGCTTACTCTTCTTCATTTTCTCCTCCTCTTGGCAGCAAATAGAGATCAATTCATTGATATCCCATGTTTCCTTCTGGGTATTATAACTCACTTTGATCTGTTCATATTCATTTGGCAGAGAGTACAAGGCCAAATGAACAAGGAATTGATCTGCAATGGCTACATCCATTGCATTGAGCTTATTGGACAAGTTCACAAGTTTAAGTAGATGCTCTCGAATGCTCCCCACACCATCAAACTTGGCATTGATCAATTCTGAGAGATATACTCCAGTTTATGCCTTATCTGATCTTTTGTACTGTTCTTCAATTTCGGCCATGTATTGTCTTGCCAAATCACAACTTTGAATGCCACCTCTGATGTGTTCTTCCATGGAATTTTGCATGATCAACAAAGACATCTGATTAGCCCTTTCCCACTTGGAAAAATGTTCTTTCTCAGCAATTGTACTAGTGGCTGTTAATGCTGATGGTTGAGTTTGAGTGAATGCAATGCTGAATTCCAGCATACCAAGATGCATTTCAATCTGTTGCTTCCAGGTCTTAAAGTTGTTACCATTTAACTTCTCAATGTTCATAAGATTGAGCATGTTAAAACCTATGATGAGAGTATGTAAAGATTCATTAAGTTGTGACTAATGAATGAAAACTGAAGTTGAATGTCACTCAGAAACTATGGATCCAATCACACTTTTGAGCAAAAGATTGTCTATATAATCAGAAGTATGAATCTTATACATTTGCATAGCCAAGTATAAACACCAGAATACATATCAAGTAATGTCTTTGGACAATAAGGAGCATGTATATGTCTCTGATTTCATAACTCACTATACATCAACTTATAGCTAATCCCAGTAAATAGTTTCTTTGGAAAATACTTTACTTGTTAGTGCTTATAAATTGCTTATTGTTCATCTTTACTGATTAATCATGAAAGCATAACAGTAGTCATGCCACTTTGGTGGTCTTCTACCAAATATTCCATGAAATCATTGAACAATATCTTTATAAATCGTAATAATATGACAACGTATTACCATAGAAATACATTGCAAGTAGGAATATATAAGTGATAGTCAGAAAAGTTTCACAACGAAGAATGTATCGAACACAGCATGATGGATATATGTTAATACTGCAATCATGGCTTAAACCAGATGATATCAACAAAGCATGCAGTGGAAAAGAATGGTAGTGACAAACATATAATCACAAACGAGTCCAAAATTAAAGTTGAGTGGCTCTGATACCACATGAAAGCCTTTATATGTGGAACTTAAGCATAATCAACTTAATATTTGGACGACGTGAGAATATGAAATGTCACATCCCGGGCTCGACTCCGTCGTAGCCTTAATATTGTCCGCTTTGGGCCCCGACCACACCCGCACGGTTTTGTTTTTGGGAACTCACGCGAGCAGAACTTCCCAGTAGGCCACCCATCCTGGAAATGCTCTGGCCCATTCTCGCTTAACTTCGGAGTTCCTACGGAACCTGAAGCCAGTGAGCTCCCAAATGGCCTCGTGCAAGGTAGAGATGGGAATATACATATAAGGCTTACAGGATCCACACCCCTGGGCGATGTGGGATCTTACAATCCACCCCCTTAGGGGCCCGACGCCCTCGTCGGCACACTTCCGGCCAGGGATTGGCTCTGATACCAAATTGTCACATCCCGATCCGGGCCCCCACCACATCCCGAACTCGACTCCGCCGTAGCACGATATTGTCCGCTTTGGGCCCCCACCACGCCCTCACAGTTTTGTTTCTGGGAACTTGATAGGAGCATATTTATGCGACTTAGTTAGCTTGTTTTCGTGCATTTATGTTGCTAGTTCTTAGTTAATTTAGTAATTTAAGCTATTTTCGTGTGTTTGTAGGTCCAAAGGGTTAAAGAGGCATGAAAGTGCATTTTGGTGCCTTTTGGAGCAGTTTTGGGCATGGAATGGATAGCATATGCTTGGAGCAAAGTAGATGGACGAAATTAAAGACCAAAGCAAGCTAGGAATCTGCCAAAGAGAGGAAGAAAATAAATTCAAGTCAAAGAAGGAAAAGGAATCCAAGAAGAAGAAGGATTGACTAAGTCAAAGTTTCCTAATCCTAATGTACAAAGGTTTCAGCTACAAAGAGGTCTCCTAAATAATTTGGGACACTTAATTATAAGTTGCTAGAAGTCCTAATACCTGCCTAGGAAGTTGCCGCACCCAATCCTCCAACTTACCTTTCTTGCCGCACCAAATCTGCAAGGAAATCACATTCCCTTTATTTTCTAGTCTTTGTCGCACATCACCTTACCTTTTCTCCTTTTAATTTTGATTTCTTACCTTTTCTTGGAGGATTTGGAGATTTAAACTTACCCAATTTCAGTCCCAAACCGTGCATCCCTCCTTCCCCTATAAATAACACAATATGCCGCACCATTCAGACCATTCCACCACCCATCGTTCACCATAACTCACCTACATCCACTCACCACCATAATTCAGGCCACTCCACCACCAAACACCCTTGTGCCGCAACAAAGGAGAAGGAAGGAGACCCTTGGACGTGCTGCCATTCAAGCCTTGGATTGTTGGAGCGTTTCTAGGTGTAATCCATCCTTTGTTTTCAATGCTTAAATTTAATTGTCTTTGTTTTGTGAACATGAGGAGCTAAACTTGTTTTAGCTAGAGGAGAATTCAAAGCCATGAACATATTTGTGATATGAATTGATTACTTTCAGTTGTGATTTCATAAATCGTGAATGCAATTTACTTAACTGTTTGATTAAAAACTTATTCTTGTATGTTGATTAAGGAGGCCTACTTAGTTTACATGCTTGAATTTGATGCTAGAATATAAGGGAGTTTCACCTAATCGTTATGAACTTATATTCACAAGTAGTGGAGGTTGCTAGTCACAATCGCGTTAAGTGAATTCCTGGCATAAGTATCATGCATCATAGTTACGAATGCTTTGTCAATGTTTATGATTTTCATGGAACTTAATGATCTTTGCTTGTATCTCTATTATGCAGTTCATGTAGGGGACTTGTGAAGAATAATTTGGGTTGTCGTATGCATCATCCAATTCAATGACTTAAGGAAAATCTGAGGGTTAATTAGTGCATCACGGTTAATCTGGGGCGTTGAGGTTCATGGTTTATCGAAAAAGCAACTGGAGATCGATTTGTATGCAAGTGTGTCATGTGTGGAGAAAGACTCTCTAGCTAGCCCATCAACCATCCAAAACACCAAATTTCGTGCCAAAATCTGTTTAGTTTTACAATTTGTTTGTTTTATTTCAAATTCGTCCAAAACCAATCCCCCTTTACTTTGTCTTGTCAAATTCGTTAGAATCTGTCCAATTGTGTGTTTTGAGTCAAGTCACAATCAATTTTCGTCCAAAATCTTCCTTATTGTCCAGTTTGAGTCTTTTTGGTTGTTTTAAGCTGTTTTGAGTCTTTTAAACCTGTTTTGAGTCCCTTGAGTCTATTTAAACGTTTTTAAGTTTGTTTTTGTGTTTTTGAGTCAGTTTAGAGTCGATTAGCAATCCCTCCTAATCCCCTGTCCAGAACGATCCCTACTTGCATCTTTACTACAATTGTCAACAGGAGGGTTTAATTTGAGTGCTTAATTCATATCACATCAGAACTCACGCGAGCAGAACTTCCCAGTGGGTCACCCATCCTGGGAATGCTCTGGCCCATTCTCGCTTAACCTCAGAGTTCATACGAAACCTGAAACCAACGAGCTCCCAAAAAGCCTCGTGCTAGGTAGATATAGGAATATACATATAAGGCTTACAATATCCACACCCCTGGGCGATGTGGGATCTTACGTGAAATATTGGAGTGATTACACTAATATAAATTCACGTAAACATGCAATACTTACTTGCTGAGTTCGCCATAGTGATTAGAAAGCAAGAAAAATATTCACCGTGAAACTAGGGTTTGCAATAGCAGACTTTCTGCAAAACTTGTAGTAGATAAAGGCTGTGTTCTTCTCTTCTCTGGGACTCGAGTATGTTCTACAAACGATGAGGGAATGTATCAAAATGAACTAGTGTCCGAGAAGAGAGACCATGCAGCAGTTTTAATCGTATAAAGCCATAACTGCTCCATCCATTGTGGTTGCAGTTATGCCACGTTAAGCAGCGTTTTTAGCCAACTCATTCTCTTGAGTTTAAGTGGTAATTACTTCCCTTTTAAGTGTTTTATCATGATTAAAACACATATTATAAGTCCTTAAATAATATAAGTCCATTAAGTCTTCATAACATATACAATATCATGGTTTTTGTTACAACTTACATTATGAGGAAATACCTCACATGTTAGTATGTCAAAATGATGGAAAATCTGGATGTTTAAATCCGAGCTACATCATCCTCATGCTGTCTCAATGATTCAATGGAGGCATGAAAGGCAAACATTTTTGCAACCAAGCACTTGAGGGTTTGGTGGAGTAGTTCAGGTAAATCCTTTGTTCATGCAATAAATGTTGTGACTTAGTTAGACATGGTAAGTGATTTCTGTTATGTCGTAAGATAAGAGTGTCAGCTGGCCACCCATACTAAGGTGACGCCACATTTCATGCCACGGGCTGCTGTCACGGATATAAAACTCGTTTCACATGGTTTTCTTTCGTGTGGTGGAGACGGCACTGTAAAGCTGGTTTAGCTCAAAGATCACCAGCGTTAGACGTGATGAAGTTGATTATAAGTCATGTTTGAACTCATGGGAAATCATTCACGAACAATATGACTGCAGAAAGCACCAAACTTTGCGATACTCCCCAACCTTCCTCGAGTGTTGGTTGTGACTAGCGCATTCTATACTCAACGCTGTGGACGTTTTTGGATCCCTACCGCTTATACGCAAGGGGAATTATGAGGCTTAACTCTTTCGCTAGCTCTAAGGTGATTGCCAGGAGGACCAGGGGAATAGAAAAGAACCTGATAGAAATCTTTTCGATTTTTTTTTGCTTATGAGCCTAAATGGAGGAGAAAACAATCTTATCGGGCAACATTGGTCGGAAGGATGGCATGGTCGAGTCTTTGCGATCAAGGCCTTTTCGAGTGTTTTCGATCTCTTCCCACTGCTCTGCTGGATCTCTGTCGAGTTAAGGCACCAGGAAGAGTTCCAAATTTAACTGTACAATTTATTTTTTATTTTACTTCCATTTCGTGTGCATATATAATTCTGAAAACTGCTTCACAGTGCTGCTGTATGTGATGATTGGTGTGGAGAATTTATGAAGTAAAATGAAATTTGGATTTGCTCTAGCAGCAGTAATAAGTTAAACAAAGAATAACGTTAGGCACAGTGTATTTGTGCACTAAATAACGTGTAACCAATCAAATTTATAAGTCGGAATTTTATTAATATTTTTTATGAAATTTATATGATGTTGTATGTGTCATCTTGTTTGGTGCACATATTCGGTGTATGCAGCACTTTGCGATGGGCAAAATATCTAAGTATATGAGTAACTGCTATTATCCGTCCATTTAAAACTCACAGTTATGGTTAGTTTTATTTTTGAACAAACGATATTATCTATACTAAGGTGAAAGGAAATGGGGATAAATCTCACAATAGACTAGAATAATGTAGTTTAAATTTGTCTTTAGGGAGAACCGAACCTAAAACCTCCTCCTTACAAATAAAGAAGAATATAATTAAATCATAGTATTAAACGACCACGGTTACGGACTGGTTGGAAGTTGCCTATATATCACCTTCCGTCAATCAAATTTACCGTTTCTTGATCGGGTGGTTGAAAGTATTCTACTGAAAATGCTGGGAAAAGGAAATGTCAAGGTCAGGAATGACAATTCTGATATTCTCTATGATCCAGAGTCTGACTTTCAGTGGGCAGAAAAGACAGCACAAAATAAACACGTGGCACTCCTGAGCTCTATGACGTGGCACATTAAAACTGGGTTTCGTTTTGAATTGCGGGCAAATACAAAATAATAATGCTAGGAAGATTAAATTTGTAAGCTAATTTTATAAACTAAATTATATGAAAGTTTGTGATTGAATTATTATTTAACCGTTGATAAATGTGTTCATTTTTATTGGTGACACATCATTTGATTTGTTAATTTAATCTACAAATTTAATCTTCTTAACATTACCCAGTACAAAAAGTCAAAAAGTAAATAAATATTCCATTAGAATTTAAAGGATTCGGTCTCTCTCTAATCCAATTCTCTAATGTCTAATCTATTAATTTAATCTAGTCTGCTTTTGGTGGTAACTTTTACCACAAGAATGCTTCTATTCAGTATTCCCATCAATTAGATTAATTAGCCTTATACGTTGTCCATGCTTGCCCATAAATCAATGGGCGCACCCTGATGATCTGTATTGCGTTGTGACACTAATAATAGAATGTGAGTATCAAATTTAATAAATTGTAAATTAAGCCGTTTAGTATTACGATTTAGTGGTATTCTTTTTCACTTACATGTATTCTTTTTATTTGTAAGTGGGAGGTTTCAGACTCGATTCTGGCCAAATGCAAATTTGAACCATATTATTATGGCTTAGCCCAATGTAAAATTTGGCCCACTCTTTTACCTCTTAGTGTACATAATTTCGTTTGTTTAAAAAAAATTAATAATAGGTAAATTAACTCTAAAATCTTCTAACACTTGTGTTGTACGTTTATTCTTTGATGTGAGATATGCTAAAGTGTGAATATAAGCTGACTCTGATACATGTTAAAATGTGAACATTCAGCTTTAGATCAGTTGGATATGCGTAAGTCGCACAAAACAATGGGAGGGCACACACTAAATACTCATGGTTGGCTATCTTAATAATCACTTGATTCAAGTAAAAACGAATCATATACAATTTTCTACATAAATTATACTAACATTACTCATGCGTGACGCTAACATGATCATTGATGATTATAAGTTGTGCGGTATATCCGACCCACATCAACAACTATGATAGCATCACATAAACAGTAGCAGGGCTTTACATATTAGAGCCGGCTAAATCCAGATCTTGATGACTAATTCAAACTAAAACCTTAGCTCTTATACACTTGGGGTCCACCTCATATGCCCCAATATGGAGTCACTTTCTCAATTGATCATGGGGGCCACTGTAGATGCTAAATTTTGTGAATATTTTTGCTCATCATCTTCAAGTGATGTCAATTTGATTACTCTATTTATTATTGTTTGATGAATACTCATCTAATTATAATAAGTAGAGTACAACAACAACAACAAAGCCTTTTCCCACTAAATGGGGTCGGCTATATGAATCTTAGAACGCTATGTCCTCCGTTAGATCTCTAAGAGTCTCTTCCAAAGTTTTCCTAGGTCTTCATCTACCCCTTCGGCCCTGGACCTCTGTCTCGTAGTCGCATCTTCTAACCGGAGCGTCAGTAGACCTTCTTTGCACATGTCTAAACCACCGTAATCGATTTTCTCTCATCTTTCCTTCAATTTCAGCTACTCCTACTTTACCTCGGATATCCTCATTCATAATCTTATCCTTTCTCGTGTGCCCCACACATCCAACGAAGCATCCTCATCTCCGTTACACCCATTTTATGTTCGTGTTAATGCTTCACTGACTAACATTCCGTGTCATACAGCATCGTCGGCCTTATTGTCGTCCTATAAAAAATTTCCTTGAGCTTCAGTGGCACACGGCGGTCACACAACACGCCTGATGCACTCTTCCACTTCATCCATCCAGCTTGTATTCTATGGTTAAGGTCTCCATCTAATTCTCCGTTCTTTTGCAAGATAGATCCTAGGTAGTGAAAGCGGTCGCTCTTTGGTACTTCCTGATCTTTGATCCTCACCCCTAACTCATTTGGGCCTCCATTTGCACTGAACTTGCACTCCATATATTCTGTCTTTGATCGACCTAGGCGAAGACCTTTAGATTCCAACACTTCTCTCCAAAGGTTAAGCTTCGCATTTACCCCTTCATGAGTTTCATCTATCAACACTATATCGTCTACGAAAAGCATACACCAAGGAATATCGTCTTGAATATGTCCCGTTAACTCATCCATTACCAATGCAAAAAGGTAAGGACTTAAGGATGAGCCTTGATGTAACCCTACAGTTATGGGGAAGCTTTCGGTTTGTCCTCCATGAGTTATTACTGTCGTCTTTGCTCCATCATACATATCCTTTATAGCTTGGATATATGCTACTCGCACTCCTTTCTTCTCTAAAATCCTTCAAAGAATGTCTCTTGGGATCCTATCATACGCTTTTTCCAAATCTATAAAGACCATGTGTAAATCCTTTTTCCTAATAAGTAGAGTGATTGAACAAAATTTCACCTCTAAATTTCGTTCCATTAAGTGTATATATATTACTTAGTAGAAGCCGAAATGGTTTGTTGGTTAATTTGGACGGGCCCCTTACCCACGAGGAATTTTTAAATATCGAGTATTCAAGCGGTGTTTCACTTGCTATAACATAAATGAAAAAAATAATATATTTTTCAGTATATTTCTACTTATTTGTTGAGTACCCACTTAAATACTGGACACTTTAATTCTCCCACGGTTCCGCCCCACCCTTACCATTTGCCTTGCCACGTGACAATGTTCCCTCCAAAAACACTACAAAATAACACTCCAAATGGTCAAGTCAGCCAAATCCTATCCTACGTCATACCTGGATGGACCCATCCTCCACCCTCATATTGGAGTGAAAATTAGTATTCAAACCCAAATTATGGAAACATGGGCCCCATATGACAAAAACAACGCCGTTATCCCCAAAACGGCGTCGTAGATGTCGCGAGAGCAAGCGTGGCGTGGCTGTGCAAAACTGCAAACCGACAACATAAAAGTAGGAAAATGATAACTGAAAACAAAAGCTCTTCTCTGACATGGGTCATCTTCTTCTCGCTTCCTCTTAGATTCCCTGTCTGATTTTCCCTCTTTACAACCACAAAACGGTTCGTTTCGTTGAACGAATACCTTAGAGGTTTGTTCTGCTTCTCTGTTTTTCTTTTTCTTATTCTTTCTGTTTGATGGAATTGAATTGGTGGGTTTTTATTTATTGAATTTTGTTTTTTTTTGAGATTTTTTTGTTGGGTTTTGTTTTTCATCTTGTTTGATAATCTGGGTTTGCTCATAAATTAATAGTGGTCAAATTATCAATCTGGTTTTCTGTTTCATAACTGAGTCTTTCATTTTGTTTAATTTTTTTATTAAGTATCTCCTTTTTTTTATATATGTATGCTAAACTTCGGGGAGAGGATTCGAACTTAGGTGCAGAGGCGGAGCACACAGCTCTCGCTAACTTGGCTAATTCCAAGTCTGTGAATTTGTTTTATTAAGTTAGTGGGGTTTGGTGCTTAATTTGGCAGGATTATGGTAGGTGTTATTTGCCGGCTGTGTAACGGTTATTAAGGTCGTTCAGAACCCTTTGGCATCTGCATTTGGGTATCTTAGAGAAATAAAAGAAGGGTTGGATTAACTGATTAAGGACAGGTGAAGGAATATTCAGCTTCTTTATGTTTGTACTGATCCAGTGGAGGTAATGGTTTTTCAACATCTTTAATTGGTATCAATGTTTTTAAAGCTTTCTAATGTTTCGTGATTTCGAATTGTCGTGCAATTGCTAGTTATGTTATCCATTGGTTTCTGTTCTTCTTCTGATTGTGTTGGTGTTTCGATTCGTTTGAACTTCTGTTTTGTATTTGTTTTGAGTGATAAGGAGTAACATTTGTTTCTCATTGGCTTTAAAGAAAAAGAATGATGGTGATTGGGGTTTGGGGTTTGGGGTTTGTGATTCTCCTCGAGTGGGCTTCTTATAAAGTCAAGTGCGCACACAGCGAGCTTGATAGAAAGGGAAGTAGGTTGTGGAGTTGGAATCTAGGAATTTCCACATTGATCATAGTTGTGTATGACTTGTAAGGAGATTCGGGGTTTTGAATCAAGATCCTTTTTATGGAAGAATTTGTCACCAGTCAAAGTGGCTGGGTTGACCACCTGATCATAGCAAGCTTTATAATTTGATGCGTATCTTATAGTTTTTCGGGTAATGAAGGATTTCAGCTACTTCTAGTGTGTAAAATCATGATATCCGGATATTTTTGGCTTGCTAAATATGTTGAAGTAATGGATAAACATGGTCTGAAGTAATGATAAACATAGTAAAGTTTTATTTTTGGCTTGCTAAACCTGCATTATCTTGATTTTAATTTTAGAACCTATCTTGGATGCTTCGAACAAATAATTGTTTTGTTTTTCTCTTGTTGCTTCTTTAGTGAGATTTCGGTAGTGAAATAGTACTACCCTTTCTGTTGGATTAAAATTCTGATATATTTTTTATTTTTTGTTAACGATGTGTAGTGTATTTGCCTGAGAAAGTAAAATGTACAAAAGAATAGCAAGCTGATGGCGGCAGCTGAAGCAAGGGCTGTGTGGCAGAGAACAGCTAATCGTTGTTTCGTCCAAGAGGATGCCAAAAGAGCTCCCAAATTAGCTTGCTGCCAATCCTCGTCTTCGACAACTAGGCAGGTTGATGCTGGGCCTGCAACTGTAGCAGAAGGGCCAGATCACCCTGCCACTGGTTTCATGCCTATCAATCGGAATCCTTCATATTCTAGTCTACCCCCCGATAGAAGATGGTGGCTGCAAATGCAACCTAGCTATGGGTACCAAAAGGATTTTACATACGAACAGTTAAGTGCATTGGAGGCTGACATGGAAACACTGAGAGCTGGGTTCGTGAAATCAACACCCAAAACTAGCGAGGTCCACCAGCAAAAAGCAGAATTCACTGATGCAGTCTCCGCTGTTTGTATGAAGACAGGTTATGAAGTCCAAAAGCAAGATGTAAGCGCCAAATATAGTAAGAACATGCAGGAACCTCGTCAATACGAAATGAAGGAAAAATATGAAATAATGGGGATGGATACCATTGATTGCCCAGTTTCCAATCAACCCAAGGAGTTTTGTTGTGACTATCCTTGGATTGGAGGTGGGAGGGCTGAACCATGGTGGCGGACAACGGACAGAGATGAATTGGCTTCCTTGGTTGCTCAGAAGTCGCTTAACCATATTGAGAACTGCGACCTTCCCCCACCTCAGAAAATGTATCATAAGAGACATCCATATGCTGATATTGGACGTTCTGACCCGAATGTGATATTGGGGACATCTTTAGATGCGAAGGCCCAAGCAACCGGTCTTTCCAGTATGACCACTCCTGCACATGGCTATCCCGATTCTGGAAAGGGAGAAGCATCTGGAGAAGAGCACTCCGACAAGTCATTCAGGTGGTTATTATATATTAGATTGACATTCCAGGTCCTCGTGTTATTTATGAAGTATTCAGATTTTTAGATTTCATTTCTAAGAACACACTTGGTACGCAATCTTAAAAAAAAATTTGGGACTGGCGGTCTGAGATCAGTTATATTTCTACTTTGCAGAGACATCACGGAGATACAACAACCTTCTGAGGGTGAGCCTACAAAAGCTCAGCTAATGGAAGCACTCTGCCATTCTCAAACACGAGCAAGGGAAGCCGAGAAGGCAGCAAAGCAAGCTTATGCCGAGAAGGAGCACATCTTTAAGCTCTTCTTCAGACAAGCCTCTCAACTCTTTGCCTATAAGCAGTGGTTCCAATTGCTGCAACTGGAAAGTCTTTACCTTCAGATTAAAAACAATGAACAGCCTCCAAGCGCCACTGTTTTCCCGGAGGGACTTCCATGGATGCCGGCCAAAGGCAAGAAACTGCGGAGGAACTGGCGTAAGGGTGCCAAGGGTAAAAGAGGAAGGAGGGCCGAACCCAGGCACGACATTGCAACATATGCTGTTGCTTTTGCATTGGGGTTCGGTCTCGTTGGTGCTGGCTTGCTCCTGGGATGGACTGTGGGGTGGATGTTACCCCATTTCTAGGTTGTGTCGTAGTTCTGAGTTGTGACCATTTCATACCTCTTGTAATGATTGTTCAAAAGGGAATATTTGTTTTGGGTTAGTGTCTTTCTTTGTGTATTTCGTCCAGGTTTTACGTAGTTTTCGTATGTAAATATACCCCGATGTACTTGTATAAATGTTGCGAGGAGGGATGAGATTTTGTATAAATTTTATTTTGTTACTCTTCCACCTTACGTTTGTAAATTATCACAAGTCTTGGTTCTTTTTCCTTTTGGATAACTGGTAGCAAATCACGGCTATCCACTTTTCCTGGGCTCGAAGAGGCTATGGAGAATTTCACCGTGCCCATGATCACAGTCAAGCAGACTTACCACATCGAACCCGAACCTCCCACATTTTCTTTGTTTTACTGAGGAGTCATAGTTCGCGCTTTTACCACTAGACCACTTTCTGTGATTAAGACCTTGCACTTTTGACTTTGGTGGTATGATGGTTAGGAGACTTATCCTCTAGCCTCAGAAGTCAATGGTGTCTCGGCTATAAATTTTGAAAAGAGAACTTTGTCGTCTTGTTCCTGTTGAATGAAGAGTTATGTCTGCCATCCAAGAGAGAGGAGGGATTTTCTTCGGTCCTCTTTTACTTTGGATATTTTAACCGTTATATCTTTGTTTAAAGATATAAAACTCAATATTTAACAGTTAAAACACCTAAAGTACCGGGTACTCCAGATCACCTAAGAATTTTTGGAAATGAGAAGTAGTTGGTGTGATTTTCACATTGCCATGTAGCTCTTTAACCTATCTATTCATATTATAATAAGTTCAACATTAAAACTCAAGCAACCTTATTGTTTACTCGTATTATAACTTTGGAGGCAATCTGAACTCTGTAAACACGAAAATTCTGTAACAAATGAAACGAGAACACATGTACAAAGTAGATTTGTATTGATTGAATTTGTAGGATTACAATTTTCCTCTGATTCAGTCTTCAAATTTGATGTAGATGCATAGGTTGTTGATCCAAGGGTCACGATGACTTGATCTCGGACGAACGATTGAACAATTGCTTCCAGTTTTGAGCCTGAAACAATGCTTTGATGGTCTTCACCTCAAAGCTGCGGCAAAGGTAGTGTTGATGTAGGATTTCGTTGATTCAAGGGTCTTGGCGACTTGATCTTGAAACAAACATCGTTACAAGTTTTGAGCTTGCAACAAAGTCTTGAGGGAATCAACACAACTGCTTGTTGATTCTTCAAGGGAATGCTTCAGCTTTGATCGAAAGAAAGCTTCGACTTTGGTCGTGTGTTCTTTGAAGAGAGCTTTGGCAGCGTATTAGTCTTCAAAGATTTGGCAGTGGTTCTCCTTTTGTGAGAATTTCGGCCCCTTGATGTAGAAATTGTCAACCTTATGCTTGTCCTGAGGACCTTTTATTTACAGACTTCTCAAAGCTTGCCTTTGGATGGATTTGGCTTTGATTTGTGTCTTGATTCGTCCCTGGGAGAATTTAGGCATGTTTTGTGTCTTAATTTTAGCCTCTTTCCCTTGCTTGGCCAAAATCTATAGGGCTTGTTGCCTATTTTGTGAGCAATCTTCAATTCTTGCTTGTTTTGTGAAGATGCTTTAGCTTTCTTTCTGGTTTTGAGAGCAATTTGGGCCCCTTGCCAATTTTAAGGAGAGATTCCCACCCCCCCCCCCCCCTTTGCCGAAATTTGGGGAAGTTTTATTCTTCCTTTGCTTGATTTGTGCCACATGTCATTGATGACTTGTCTATTTGTGATGAGTCATATGCCACATGGAACTTTGTGATGCAACAAAATTTACATGTCTACAAATGCCCCCACTTCAAGGTACGTTGTAGGCATGTGCTTGTCACATGTAGGAAACATGTTTTGAAGTCCTACAATGTGAATGTTCTAACTCAAGGGTCATCGAGACTTGATCTTGAATTAGTTTGTCGTAGAGGCGTATTTCTTGTACGAAACATTTCTTCAAGGGCCGTTGAGGCGTATTTCTTGAATTGAAATGATGAATTTCATCAAGGACTGTTGAGGCGTATTTCTAGAACGAAACATTTCTTGAAGGGCCGTTGAGGCGTACTTCTTTAACTGAAATGATGAATTTCGTCAAGGGTCGTTGAGGCGTATTTCTAGAACGAAACATTTCTTCAAGGGCCATTGAGGCTTGGTCTTGAATAAATGAAAACTTTCTTCAAGGCCCGTAGAGGCTTGATTCTTGAAAGAAATAAAAATTTGCTTCAAGGGCCATAGAGGCGTGATCTTGAAAGAAATGATTTTTTTCTTCAAGGGGCATAGAGGCTTGATCTTGAAAGAAATGAAATTTTTTCTTCAAGGGCTATAGAGGCTTGATCTTGAAACAAATTTTGGAAATGGATAAATCGGCACATACTTATTGTGCGTATTGATTTTCTATAGCTTTTGACGAAACACATTTGGTGTATTTTGAGGCTTTGGATTTTCCCTTGTGGTTGTGGGAAAAATGCTTTTCCTTCCTTAAGTAGGAACCTCCTTCAATTTTGGCAATGAAGGTGATTTTCTTCAAAGTGTTGGAATGCTTTGGTGATTTCCTTCAAAGTGTTGCATTTTTTTCCTTTCCTCTTCTTTTTTTTTCGGCCATGGGGTTGTTTTCCCTCTTGGTTTGGTAAACTTTGAAGGCTTGTCCTTGCTTTGGAGGGATTGCCTTTTGTATCTTGGCAAGGAAAGGTACTTTCCTTTGATGTTTTGGAAATTTTAAAACCCTTTCCTTTTTTCTTTTTTTTTTCCTTTTCTTCCCTTTGCTGATTTTTGATGCAAAAAACAGCATGCTTTTTTTTTCCTTGTTTTGGGAAACTTGAAGACTTATCCTTGGTTTGGGAAACACGTCATCTGACTTGCACGCCAAATTTGAGGTCGATTTCTCTTCTGGAAAATTCTGTAAAAATATGGGAAACTTATCTTTATCTTTTATCTTTTCAGTCATATATTGAGAAATTGTGGAATTGTATATTTCATTGATATGAATATTGATACATGGAGATCGATTTATACAGAAGCTATAAGCTATTTAGAGTAAACAGAACCTACAATCAAACTAATTGTATTTACATCCTACAATTACTCTAGCCCAAGAGTTGACTAATCACCAAGTGCTAGAATAGCTCACAATCAGAGCATGGGATTTTCTTTCCTTTAACACTCCCCCTCAAGTTGGAGTGTGGATGTTGATGACACCCAACTTGCTTAGATGCGAATGGGATTTTCTTCAAGTTTTTCCAAGGCCAACCGTTGCGGAGGAGAGCTAGTCGTGTTGCTTTGTTTCTTGGGTTTTGACAATCTTTCGAAAACAGAGCTTTGGGATGTTGGCGTGTTAAGCCTTTTGAAGATGGAGGTTTGGTCTTGACCACCAATGCAATTAAGTGCCCAAATTCTGGGTTTTGAACAATTCAGCCTATCGAAGACTGTCGTTCAAGGGATGGGTTTAGGCTCCTCTTGAACTTGTTCAATGCTTACGCCGATGTGTTGAGCGCTAGCATTTTTTGCTTTTCTTGAAATCTTCACGGGTGTATTTGGTGTAAAGCCAAGTCCAGCTTTGTTGTTGTCAACTCCGTAACCATGCTCCTTCAACTTCTTTTGAGTCTCAGTGAGGTCATGTTCTTTGTCGTTGACGGTGTTTGCATTCTTCTTTCCAAGATTTGAAGAGGAGGCGAAATCGTACCCAGCTTTTGACATGAGTTTGTAGGCATTTGGGTCGAAACCTTCTTCGGTCCTCTTGGTTGGAATAGAGCTTGGTTTCGTCCTCTTTGGAATGGGTTTTACGAAACCTTGTGGTGGTTTTGAAACCTTAGCGACACCAAGCTGTGTCAGAGGTAAAACAGCATTTGTCGTAAGCAGTTTTACATCATCTTTGTGCAGCTGTGTGTTAGCCTTGCTTGTTCCAATTTTGAACGGGGATTGCCCATTTTTTCTTCTCGACATTGGGATGTATCGGAAGACGGGTATGTTTAATCCTTTTGAGGGCATCACACTCCCTTTGATTGTTGCGGGCTTGGCAGGCTCATCATCGCATTTGCTTGAAGATGGCACGGGTTCCCCTTCTTACTTTTTAGGCACGGCTTGCAACTTTTTTTTTTTTTGGTGTGGCTTTGCTTGTGGATTTGATCTCCTTTGGAAGAGCTTCAGGTACCATGTCTTCATCCATGTAGAACTTGGCATCCGCAAAGTGTGATTCGGCTTCGGTGAACGGCTTGGTGTCGCCTTGTATCACCTTCACCCCTTATCGGTAGAACTTTAGGCATTGGTGGAGGGTGGATAACACTACTTCATTCTCGTGGATCCAAGGCCTTCCTAAGAGCAAGTTGTAGGAATTTCTTGCATCAATCACGTGGAAAAGCGTGCTTGACTTGAGTTCGCCAATGGTTATCTCCACTCGAATCATGTTCATCCTTCTTTGTCCTCCTTCGTTAAAACCTTGGATTAGGAAGCGGCTTCGGGATAATTCATCCACCTTGATGCCAATTATGGTCATTGTTGACTTTGGCATGATTTTTATGATCGACCCACCATCCACAGGCATGCGGTTGATTTTGTTCTCTCTCACGTACCCATAGACGAAAAGATGACGGTTGTGAAGCTTTGATCCCAACAGCAAGTCTTCGTCAGTGAAGTTGATTGCGTCATGGGTGGCACAACACGTGGTATACTCATGTGGCCGAAGTTTCAAGCCTTCGTCATTACTTTCTTGCACTTCATGATTATCTGGGCTAGCCAAGACCGTTACTAGTGCTTTTCGCATCTCTTTGGGTAATTGTAACACCTCTTTGATGCTAAAGTGTGCCGGCAGACTTTCTTTAGGCGTGAGACTTTTCTCTTCCTCGAACGACGATAGCTTTGCCTTTTGAGGGCTCTACTATCTCTATTTCTACCATGTGACAGGCAGCGGTAGTGCACTGTTGGAAGAAGTCCTTCGGGAAGTACTCGTGCAAAGAGACTAGAATGCGTGGCTCTTGCTCCATAGGTTCCCCAACGTATGTTGGCTTAGCAGCTCTTACGTTTCTTTTGGGCTTCCTATTGTTGCGGCGGCAGTGCTTTCTCCCTTGCTTTACCTTTAGTCGTGTGGCTTGTGGTCTTGGATTCCTTGTCTTTTTGTAGGTCACAAATGTCCACCCTTCTTCATCGTCGGTAGGTGCATCTTGATCGTTTGCCCCCAGCGATGGTTATGCAGAAGGTGTCATTTAGCTTGAGCATGGACGGGGGTGGGCATTTGGAGAGGCACGGGATCGAAGAATCCAAACACAATCGTAATAATATGTGTTGTGGCCATGTCTTCAAGGTCAAGCTCGATATGTGCTTATTGTGCTAGCTTCATGATGAGTTCTTTGAGGATGAAGCACTTGCCAACCGGATGACTCATGATACGATGGTATTTGCAGTACCTAGGATCGTTAACGCTTGCATTCAGGCAGCTCGATTACTTTCTTCTCTAACAGGTCGTCTAACATTGCGGCCACGTTAGAGTCTGGAAAATGGTACGTCTTCTGCTCCAGTTCCCTCAAGGTGTTTTTGTACCTATCTTGGGTGCGAGAAGGCTCACCTCTCTTCATCTCCTTCGTTTTGTTTTTGGATGAGATCTTGACAGACGCAGATGAGGTCTTGATGGGAGTAGTGTTAATGGTAAAAGCTTCCGTGGCAGGTTTTTTCTCAGTCTTGTCTAGCTTTGAAGCAAACACCTTATCTTTCTTGAAGTCAGTGATTGGCTCCTTTTTCCCATGATTAGCAATACTCAGCTCCATTTCATAGGACCGAGTTGCCAACTGAAACAACCCGTCCCGAGTTTTACTGTACGAAAAAGGTATTTTTGTATTTTCACTAATTTTGGGGATCCTTTTTCTTTTAAAAATGATTTTTGGGTCTTAAATGGTGTGCCCAAGGGGCCCACCCCTGTTTTCTGTCCCCCGAGTCTCTTTCTCTCTCTTGGTTTCTCTCGGTCTCACTCTCTTCACTCTCTCCTTTCTATCTGTGCTCTCTCCCTCTCACAACTCTCTCTTCCTCTCGGCTCTCTCTGAAAACAGCCCTTCCAAGGGCCTTCCACAATAAACAACAACAACAACAATCCTCCACCACCATTCTCTCTTCTCTAGGCAAACCCATGAACCTAGAAAACACCCCAAACCTTTCCCTCACCCTCGGCCGGTACTGTTCATCATCTTCCCCGACGAGTTTCATGATTTTCCAACGTTGAAAATAACTCGGGGAAGCTTTTCCAAATTTTCCGGCGAGCACCGCCCCTTTCGAGGCATTTTCCGGCCAAACCACGACGAGTTGGCCGGCGTGCAAGGTATCAATCTCTTCATCTCGTCGAGTACTACAACTTTCATGTTTGGATCACTAGATTTGGTTAAGTAACGAAGAAGTTACGGGCGTTTGAAGTTTGCCCAGAAACCGGCCAAACCTTGGCTTGGAAAACGGGTCAACCCAACCCATTTGCCTTGAAACCCAAATCCATTTGGGTTGAGACCCAACCCAATTACCCCAAACCCAATCCTTTTAAGTCTAGGCCTTCGGGCCGTTTCCTTTAAGTGGCGGGCCTTGGCCTTAGGCCGGCCCTAAACTCTAAAACCCAAAACCCTTAGCCCTTTGGGCTTATTTAACTTAGGGCCTTCGGCCCGTAACCTTTAACCCTAAACCCAAACCCTTTAGCCCAAATCCAAACTCAAGACCCAAGACCCAAACCCAAACGGGTTGACCCGGTTTGACTGGTCTGACCCGGACCCGTTTGACCGTTGACTTCGGTCAACGTTGACCGTTAACTTTGACCGTTGACCGGTCAACAGTCAACGTTGACTTTGACCATTGACTTTTCCTGTTTTCGTTCGGGACCTCTCCTAGGCTAATTTCGACGTCCTGGACCCGTTTTTGAAGTCCGTTTTCCCAAATTAAATCGTTTGAATAGAGTTTGACCAAGTGTACCCTTTATGTGCTTAGGGGCGAGTAAGGTGGTGTTGTATCTTCACTAGTCTGCGCAGCTTTCGACGGCAAAGTACTGTGAGTGGACCCCTTCTAAAAATGCATGTTTTAATACTAGAAATGCACACATGAAAAGCATGATTTGATGAATATGTTCTATGAAATGCTTTGCTATAACATGCTTACTGAGGCTAGTTTGAATTATTACTATTTTTCCTATAACCCATGTTCTTTATAGGATATCCGATCGATGACGATATAATATTTAGAACATGTTTCAAACACTTCTTCATAGTATAGACGATCGATGACTTTATACTATGAAGTTGCTTTTCAATACTTATGCTAAATGGTTTTATATTTACCTAGTGGTCCACATTCCGCTACGGGACGTAGGGATAGTGTCCGGTCCGTCCCGGGCGACGGTTTGGTGCTGGCATAGGGCCTGGAGGGTGTTTCCTCTGGCTATTTAGCACAGAGACGGGGAGCCGGCAAGGGGCCTGTAGTGATATTTTCCTCTGACTGTCTGCTCAGAGACGGGGAGCCAGCATGGGGCCTGAAGTGTTTCATTGGACATTCACTAGCGGCTATTATTTTACGAGATATGATTTGAGAAATTGCACGACATGCTAGGTTTCGGAAAACCTATGTTTATCATGATATATATATGTGTTTTCATAAAACCTGGGGGTTAGTATGTTGATAACTGTTTTACTATATATATATCAAATTGGTCCACTCACCTTTGTTTTGCGCCCCCTTCAGGGCATAGAATCGAGGCATACAATCCCGACGTCAAGGCACTTCCGCATCGGCATCTTCGAGTCCTCTCGGTGTAGGACCCATTCTTTGTTTTATTAAATTTTACATTAATTCTTTTAGTGTTCTAGATTAGATGTGCTCTGAACATGTTCCTTAAATGTCATTCATTATTCTTTCATATTTAAGACTTATCTATTCCTTGTTCTCAGCATTTGCACTCAATAAATGGCTTTCGTCACCTTCGGGTGTCGGCCAGCACGTGCTTACCCTGGTATTCGGGGAATATCTGGGTCGGGGCGTGTCACCAACTCCTCTAATGTTCTTGCCTTTATCCCTTAGAGGATGTAATGTAACCTCCAATGCTTGCCTTGAACACACATCTCAATGGTGGAGGTTTTAGAGAGCCGATCTTTGCAATCTAGACTCAATGAGCGCCACCTATTGATGTAGTCGACAGCAGGTTCATCCTTCAACTGCTTTGTACTTGTCAGCTCCAGCATGTTTACGGTGCGGCGAGTGTTGTAAAAGCAGCTGAGGAATTCCCTTTCAAGCTGGTCTCAACTGTTGATAAACCCGGGCTCGAGGTCGGTGTACCAGTCAAAGGCATTACCTTTTAGCGAATGCATGAACTGCTTGACGAGACAATCTCCTTCCGTCCCAGCATTGTTGCAGGTTTCGATGAAATGGGCAATATGTTGTTTAGGATTGCCTTTTCCATCGAATTATTTTGGCGGCTAATAACCCCTTGCCATCCTTAAGGTGTCAATCTTCTTGGAGTATGGCTTTGAGTACAGCACGTAGTCGTGTGAGCTTCCTTCGCATTGCACCTTGATCATGCTAGTGATCATCTCTTACAGCTACTGAATAGAAAGAGATCTCATGAGCGTTGTTGCTTGGTCTGGCTTCTCCTCGGCATTTTCTATCGGAGGCTCCTTTTCTTCGTCAGTTTCCTTCTTTTGTAGATTAACCTTTGGGTCGCGGTCAGCTTTTTTGTCATGTTGGGCCTTCAGTCGGTGGACGAGTGCGGCAATTTGCAAGTCCTTTTCCTCCACAGTCTTTGTTAGCCTTGCAATTGCTTCATTCATTTGAGCTAGTTGCTCCTTGATGGAAGTCGCACCAGTAGTCATGACTTGCATGGCTACGGGATGCGAATTGCTGCTTGAGTCAGCATCGGAAGTCAAGGACTTAGAGTACCTCCTCGGGCTTTCTTCCCTTGGCGCCCTTAGCGAGGCCAAGGTGATCACGGGTCCGTGTCTCGGGTGCTCTTGCCCCTTCGGCAGGTTTGGTGTAGGGGTGGAAGGCATGATTGAGAGAGCTCTTGCCTTGCTTCAGGTTGTAACGCCCAAAGTGCCACCACTTGTGGCAAGGATGTTTTTGTTCTTTGCGTTGGTTGCAGGAACAGCTTGATGCTTTCTTGATATCATGTGTGTTTTTTGTGGATTTGAAGACAGAGATGAGAGGCAGAGAGGTCCCACTGGGCGTGCCAAATATGTAAACACGAAAATTCTGTAACGAATGAAACGAGAACACGTGTACAAAGTAGATTTGTATTGATTGAATTAGTAGGGTTACAATCTTTGCTTACAATTTTCCTCTGATTTAGTTTTCGAATTTGATGTAGATGCGTAGGTTGTTGATCCAAGGGTCACGATGACTTGATCTCGGACGAACGATTGAACGATTGCTTCAAGTTTTGAGGTTGAAACAACTCTTGGATGGTCTTCACCTCAAAGCTGCGGCAAAGGTAATGTTGATGTAAGATTTAGTTGATTCAAGGTCTTGGCGACCATATCTTGAAACAAACGTCGTTACAAGTTTTGAGCTTGCAACAAAGTCTTGAAGGAATTGGCACAAGTGCTTATTGATTCTCGAGGGAATGTTTCGGCTTTGGTTGACAGAAAGCTTCGGCTTTGGTTATGCGATCTTTGAAGAGAGCTTTGGCAGCATATTAGTCTTCAAAGATTTGGTAGAGGTTCTCCTTTTGTGAGAATTTCGACCCCTTGCGGAAATTTGGGGAAGTTTTATTCTTCCTTTGCTTGATTTGTGCTACATATCATTGATGACTTGTCTATTTGTGATGAGTCATATGTCACGTGGAGCTTTGTGATGCATCATTTGTATGCAACGAAATTTACATGTTTACAAACGCATCAAACTCTGTTAAGCGGAAGATAAAAAATAATATGCATTTGGTTCTTACAGGTGTTTAAAGTGAGCATTTGATTCTTACGTGTGTTGAAAGTGAGTATCTTAGGATAGCAGAACTGAACTGTAGAGCAAAAACAATATTAACCCCTCGGAAATTTGCGTCTCCATGTTGGAACCAAAACAAGTTATTGAACCCAAGTTAATTTAGGAAGCCCAAGTTTGAGCCCTAAATTAAGTACTGAACCCGAATCGTTAAGAACCCGCTCCCTTCACCCGGGTCAGATTTGCACCGCAGATTTTTGCTTCCATTTCCTTTTCCTTCCAGCTTTCAAGCTTCCAGCAGCTCAGACGACGAAGAGGATCCCTCACTCACACAAAACCCCAAAACACAGACACCGGAGAGATGGCAGTGATGGAGAAGCTTAGGATGTTCGTCGCTCAGGAGCCTGTCGTCGCAGCTTCTTGCCTAATCGCCGGCGTTGGTACTCTCTCTCTCTCTCTCTCTCTCTCTCTCTCGCGCGCGCGCAAAATCCCTATTAAATTTAGGATCAAATTGATAGGATTCAAATTCCCAAAATTGTTGCACAGATTGAAATTTTCGTAATCTGGGTTCTGGTTTCGTGTGCGTTTTCCGATTTGGGGGAGTTTTACTTATATGCTCAGATTAAATAATGTATGTTGTGTGCACCACTGTATTTTGATTTGAATGTTTGAGCCGTAAAGGTGCAGTTTTGGTTTTGTACATCTCTCTGATGCCAATTCAGTCTTGGCATACATGTTTTGAGGCAAAGTTCGAATATTTTGGCTGAAATTTTGAAGTTTTCGTTATATCTTAATCTCTAATTAATTACAAGTTTAGATAACGCTTATGCTGTTGTGACGGAAAGAATTACATGTTTGTAGCTGTGTGCATTCATTTATCCGGGAAGGGAAATCTAGGACTTGGGTTCTTTTTGTGCAATCGCTTCAGCCTGGTGGAATAACAACATGCTTCCAAGGCTGGAACAGCATTGCCGGATTCTGCGGTTCGGATACTCATTTTGATAATCGTATTGAACTTACTTCAATATATTACATAGTTTTACATTCTAAGCGAAAGCAATATTTCCTAATGGATTAGATTTGCATTTTTCAATTGGGAAGTTATTCCTCCTATAGAACTTGTAATATGATAAGTGATCCTTTTACTCTCGGCAAACTATGATCCATTTTGCTCTTTGAGACTATGGTCAAAGTTGGTTCCTAATGTTTTCAAGTTAACAGATCAAGCATTTTAAGAAGCATCTAATTAGTATCTGTTTGGGTTCAAGGGCACTCCGGTCGGGGTTAAGGCTATATTTAACTGACTGGTTATTATGATGGAATTTCAGGTCTCTTTCTCCCAGCTGTAGTAAGGCCAATTCTTGATTCCTTTGAAGCTTCTAAGCAAGTCCCGCAGCCTGCTTTAAGCGATGTGAGTGTTAAACAACACATTATTTAAAAATTTCATTCATTCTTTACCTAATTATGCACTTTACATCTTTGGAGCACTTGGATATGTTATGTTGTTCATAAAGAAAATGTTCACGGTTGTTGCATGCCTTTTAGGGTTTGAACTTAATCTAACTTGGATATAGTGACTGCTCAACTCATATCTTATCACTACTTGTTAGGTGGGTAGAGTCCATGGTGTTCTTCATCATCATAGTTAGATTGGTGGGCTGCATTAGAATTCTTATGGACTATCAAAACTTGCGCCCTCTCCCAACAGGTCCATGTGGTTTGGTTATGTGCTCTTACACAGCCATGACCACGTAACTTGAAAAGGATAGGAAAAGAACATAGAAAATTTGGATCCTCTAAACTTGCTCTGTCCCTTGCATACGTGGACATGATTTGTTAAGCTGCAAATAGTTTGACTAAGTCCATTGATCTGCTCGATTATAATTCGCCTTGATCTATTCTTAAATAAAGCTCTATATCTCAATTATAATTCATCTTGATCTATTCTTAAATAAAGCTCTATATCCATCTGGAGAGCGGAATGGACCTAAGTTTGTTTCAATATAGATTTTCATGCCCGCTTGTTCTTTTGGCCAGAAATTGCAAGCTCTCACAACATTTTAGCAGATCTTTTAACTCGTTTCTTTACTATCACTCTGAATTCCCTGGGTATTTTTCGCAGGTGGTTGCAGGTATGACAGGTAAAAAATAAGGGTGATGATTCATTGGTACAGGCGAATGAATGCCCTTTTTTTATTTTTGCCATTTTTCATGAGCATTGAAATAAGCTTGACAATCTTGTGTGGAGAACATAGTGATGCTGCATGTTGAATGTTATCCTTTTTGTTTTAAGCATGTGGCTTGTTTCCTTGTCACGTTAACTTAGATGCTGCTGTTCTTGTTGATTTGAAGCCCAATTTAAAGCTTAATGAATGTGTGCCAAATATAAGCGTCTGCTGCTATTTTATTCTTCATGCTTACATGAATTCATATTTCATTCGATTGTCTTGTATAAACTTTCATTGTCCCGATATAAAACATAAATTCACAGTTTTGAATGCTTTCTTACTGTTTTGCTCGTGTTTTCATTTTGGCCAATTTGGTCGCTTGAGTTTTATTCTATTGGCAATTTTGGTCATTTCCGTCTCATTTCGGTGTTAATGCGCAGATGTAGAAGCTCACTCGAGATCGATTAACATCAAATAAGGCAAAATGTACTAAGATTGTTGACAGGATATAAAGCACATAAACCAATTGGTCAAATTCAAAGCAGAGATCAAAATATTTCTTCAACCAAAACACAGTTACAAAAATAGTAATTACCGAAACCTCTCCGACAAGAGAACTTTACCGTTGTTGAATGCAAAACAGTAAAATAAGGGCTACATTTTACACAAACACAACTACAAAGTCCATTTTCATTTTACATGTCCCTACGGGGACTAACCCTAAACCCTAAACCCTAAACCCTAACAAAGCCCCCCACAAATCAGGACCATGCCGGTTTTCGGCCCCGGTGCCGCCCACCGTGGTTGTTAAGTCTTAGCTAGAGTTGGAGAACATAGAATATTACAGGACTAAAGCAGTTGGCAGGTAACTGATTTGGATGCTGTCTACAGGTGCACATAGACAAGTCTAAATCATATCGCAAACCCATCTTTCTTGAATTTTCTACTCTTCCATGGAACTGCCTGCTTCAAGCTCTGTTTAATTGTTGCCTGCAAACATCAAAGAAAGTTTTACTTCAAATAAAAGTAACTTCAACATTCCTAAACAAAAATTTGGCGTCTGTTTGGAACTGCTTTTAGAATGCATGCACACATGGCTGAAATAATTAAAAATGTTGTTGTAAAGATCATTATATAAGAATTTGGAAGAAAGCAATTCCAAATGCTTCTAGCTAAAACGCTTATGAGCAGAAGTGCTTCTTACAAAAGCATTTTGAAATGGGTAATGAATTTGGATCCTCCCCAAACCTGTGTCTGGAGCCTTGGTTTGTGTGAGGTGTGCCAATGAAATGAGTTAGTGAGGACCGTCAGATTCAATTTGAGTGATCCGGATTGCCTGATCCTTGAGTTTCGGACAGTAATGAGTTTTTCTAAGTACATACACTCGTGGCCTTGGCCAAACCAGCAACGTAGCATGTTCTCACATTCTCATTCCATTCCTCTGCCTACCCTACACAAGCCAATCTATGTTGTTGTACTCGGAGACCTGCTTAGTTGGGCACACATGGGAGGTTTTGGGCATCTCTGAAAATTCTACAAGTTCGTTGTATGGCCTACACCGGATGAATAGAGGACTGGATATGCGGCCAAAACTTCAACAATCAAGATCTAACGACTAAATATCCCGGTGTATGCTACAAAAATCTGTCTCTTTCTCTAGGAAAGAGCTAGATCAATTTGCCTTCCGAAAAGGGCAACCCTCACACCCTCACAAGGCTTTGGATTGAAACCAACCAGAGTTCGTAGATACTCGGGAAGGGGGAGCGGAACTCAGGATCTCGAATGCAGGGATGAATGCTCTTAATCCATTCAAATTTGAATTGCGATATAAAATATATATGTACCAAAATATAAAAGCCAACTAAATGTAGAAACCAAATAAAGGAAAGAAATATTTACCCAGAAATGAGGCTTGGCAAGAGAGAGACTAGAAAAGCTCCCAACCCTCGTACTCCCTGTCATCTTCTTCTTCATCTTCAACCTCCCACTCCCTCCTCCCACACTGCCACCACCGTCACTCTCTCCATCCACAGAAGATGGAAAGACATAACTAGCCCCACCAACCTCTCTTTTCCCCTTCAACACCCTCCTCCCCCATGAGTCAAACCACCCTCTCTCCTTCCCTTTCCTTCTCCGAACCAGAGCACCAAGCTCCCCTCCTCTCTCAGGGCTGAAACCGCCATAACACTCCATCCTAAATGAGGAAGACTGAAACTTTGACCTGCCCACATAAGGACCCTCCAACACTGTGGTGGGAGAAAGCAGTTTGGCTTCCAAAAGCAGCCTTGGAGGGAGCTCTAAGCACTTTTGGGAAAAGTCAGTTGGGTTTGGAATGGTGGCCAGGGCAGTGCAGGGCCTTGGCTTCCCGGGGTGCTCTTCCCAGCGGAATGGGACTGAAACTGAGGTGTGGAGTGGGGGAGTTAGGGTGCCTGAAGGCTCATGGGAGCGAAATGGTGGGGCAGAAAATAAGGGCAGTTGTGGTGGCTCTGCCTCATCAGATCCCATCCCCATTGCTGTAAGAGTTTTGCGAGTGAAGGGGAAGGGTCAATGGAGGAGAGACGGAGGAGAAGAGAGAAAGAAAAGTCCTCGGTGCTATGTTTGGTCAAAAGCACTTATAAGTCACATCCATCTTTTAATAGAGGATTGCTATCCTCATATTATTGCTCTGCTCATTGAACATATGGTAAATGATGGAGTGCCCTCAGTGCAGTAATATCCAGTGCACCTACTATTTTGTTTTTTATTAGAATTACTATTGGCCATAAGAAAATGTTAGAGGATCAGTCGCGAGTGCACCTGTGAGTTATTTTGAATCGTTCATGTTTATTGAACTCACAAAATATGAATGACCATATCAATTTCATGTGAGTTTGCTATAAAGGTCAGTCATGCTAATTGAACTCACAAAGTAAGAAATGTCATATCAATTCTGCGTGTGCTGTCTACTAATTCTGGTCATTCATGTTAATTAAACTCAAAGAATGATCGGGTAAAATCAGTTTTATACGCGTTTGTGACCCGTCCTACAATTTCTCTTGGATTACGATTGGTTCAAGCATTCCTCTTAAATAATAGTAAAACTAAAATATGATTGACCATGATTATTTTTATATGTGTTCGCAACTGATCCTAACATTCTTCTTAAATAATAATCAAAGCAAAAACTGAAAGGATCAATATCAATATTGCACACTTAAACGATTGATCTTAACATTCCATTTCAGTTTTAATAGTAATAAAAGCAAACCAACCTCTATATTATCTCCTCTATAACTGGGAACACCAGAACAAACAATTTGACAATGACTTTTATCTTCACTGTACGCTGAGGTAGTCCCGTGTACTGTGCCAATTTCAAAGCCATATGGTGGAATTTGGTGCACATGCGAGTATGCCAACCTGTTATGGAGAATAAAACCCTTTTCAGAAGTACTACTGACCCTTTCTTTTTCTTTTTTCTTTTTTTTTTTCTGTTTTCTTTTTTTTTTGGTGAAACTGACCCTTTCTTTGTACTTGGGTTTGTCAATCAAAGTTAAGTTCCCTCCGGAAAGGTCATTTCCTCTGTGCCACTAACCCTAAAAATCATATCCCATCTCAAGGCAAAAGCAGATTATGTCCTTGTAAATCTAAAGGTTTAAAGAATGAGAAAACATATTCGATTAGTGCTTAAAGTGTTGAAGCTTGAAAGGTTGGCACTAAGAAGAAGATACCAACCTGCCTCCAATTGACCGCAGATGTAATAAGGGAGATTTCATCGTCCAACTAGTTGGACATGTGTTTTTCTGTCTCTTTCATTATATGATTAATATGAGAAAAAATAGAGAATAGAGATATATCATTTATTGCACCCAAAACTTTTCCGTTATTGAGGAAATTCTTCTATAGGAATTCACATTTTATTAAGAATGTGATTTATGTCCTTAGATTGCTGGATTCTTGATTAGGATATTGATTAATCAAAATACATTAAATTGTGTGGCCATTAACTAAGGATTAGTAGTAAACAGAACTACACAAAATCTTAGTTGATTTTGGAGCACATTTTTAGGCATTGTGTGACATACAGCAAGAAGTAATATAACTATGAATGCAAATTTCTTATACGATTGATTTGACAAAATTCCACCTATAAGAGAACACACGTCATTAACCTAATTGCCTAAAAGGGGAGGAGAGTGTTCGCCAAAGACTATCCAATGCCTAAGTCAGAAAAGTAGTAGAGAAAAATAGAATATACTTAAGAGTGTTGTGAATAGGAAGTGGCGATTACTGTTTTCTCTTATTGACTTGGCTATTTATAGGGAATAAACCCTAGTAGGCAACTCTGAGAAAAGATTGCAGAGCATACTAGACAGTAATTAATGGTGCTACCTACTAGTACTCTTAGGATCCATGTCGGTAAAAGTGTTGGTTCACTAGACTTCCAAGGGAAGACTCTATAGAGTCGGGCCCTGCCAATGGCTCGATGGCTTGACGTATTATAGGCAGCCATAGAGCCCATGGTTCATTAGTAAAAGCCCAGTTACTTTAGGGCTGATTACATCTTATTTTCTTAGAATAATTTTGTGATTTACTCACGATGTCAAGGATAAAATCGTTATTGAGCTTTTAGTTCACGTGTCCTTTTATTGGATTGGTTCATTTATGATTAGTAAAGGAATGTTTACCTAGGAAAGGATCCTCGACTGATCCTTTTCCCATAGATCCTAGGGATTCCGTGATGGGGATCATTCATCGTATATCGTGCGATCAATTTTCGTTATGTACTATTTATATTTAATTTTAAATTTTAAATTTTGAAATAATTTATAACCGCATGATATACGATGAAGGATCACGATCACGAAATTCCTAAGATCCCAGAAAAAGAATTCCACGATGATCCTTTTCCGTTTACCTATAACCGTAGAAGAAATGACAAATCAATAATTGCTCAAACAATACTAATGCTATTTTATATTTTTTTTTCCCATGATAACATTTGAATTAGGATGGTGGTATGGAGAGTACTTGTGTGGCTAATAGGTGTTGTGGATGGCGTGTTAGTTGCTGCGATGTCATCCAGGAGCAAAAGTCAAGGGGGAAAAGCAGAAAGCATGTCATTTTCAGAATTAGCTAGCTTTGCTCAAAAGCCAACGGGATCCTCTCAGATCCTTTTGATCATATTCTAGAGATTCGTGAATTGTGTTCGTTTATTATATATCATGTTCTTAGTTTTTATCAATATTTATATTTATTTTTAAATAAAATAATTTCTGATTGCACGATTTACAATGAATTGACACGATTCATGAATCCTCGAAATCCTCACAAAGAAGATCCGACGAGAATCCGCTCAAAAGCAGATTTGTGATCTCAACAAAAGATCAAAGCCCCTTATCTCTCCTGCTGTGACTATGTATAGTATAAGCACAATTGCAATTCAATAACTTCATAAGTACTTATTTCCCTCCAGCTCACTGCTAAAACAGTGAAACTTGTATGTAACGAGAATGTACATTTTGTTTCTCATTATATCTCATTACCGCTAACAAAAACAAAAAATAGCGTAATTGTGAAATGCTCATCGAAGTTTTAGTTTTTGTAAAAGTAAATTGAAATACATTGTATCATAAATTTCGATTCATAAACTAAATTAGCATAATCGATGTGGATGTAATTTGCTTTGTCTTGTTTGGCAAAATTACTAAAAACTCACTAACCCCATACCTATTGCCAAAATCCAATAAGTAAGAATATAAGGATAACAATAATTAAAGTGTAATTATGTCATGCCTCTCTAAAAAGTTTTAAAAAAATAAAAATAAAAAAACAGAAAAAACAAATTTTTCCAGTGGAAACAAACAAGTCATAAAAATCCAAGGATAACAATAATAAAAGTGTAATTATGTCATGCATGCCTCTCTAAAAAGTGTTAAAAAAAATAAAAAAAATAAAAAAAATAAAACAGAAGAAACAAACACGTTTTTCCAATGGAAACAAACAAGTCATGCTTACGACAGAACAAACAACCCCCCAAAGTATTTACCCTAATTAATAAGGGCTTCCTAGCATTGGGCTATTATAATCCAGAAATGATTTTATGGGCTCTCTTCTTTTGAGTTTAGGCCGACCCTGTTTAGACAAAGATGAAAGGAGCAATTAATTGTACGTAAATGAAACACGTGAGATGCGGTTTAAGTCAATTGGTTAAGGTATTAGGTTAGGCTTTTGCATTTGAATTTGATTCTTTCTTTATGTAAATTAGAGTAGTCTAAATAGAATATCGTTGTCATTCACAATTACTAATCTAATGATATTCAATGGTAAGTGGGGGGGGGGGGGGCTTAGATTCGAGTTTTGTAGAAAGCGAGTCTAAATTATTATGGCAAATTGTTGTATAATTTACAACCCAACTACCCTACCTTTAATGTATATCATTGTATTCAAAAACATAAAAATAGCCAAAATTTCTTTCGTATTTAGAGCAACTCCACCCATGGAGCCTTCCCTCCAGGCAATCCACTATGCAATCCACCCTAATGAACAGTAACTGCCTTAAATGAATAGTAACTGCCATTAATGAACAGTAATTGTCATTTGCATCTCCATCCATGGAGCCCTTCCCCCTGGTAATAGGCAATTAAAATATTAGTTTTTTTTGTTTGTTTAAATAATACAAAATAAAATTATTTGTAAATTCGGATAAGAATTTTTAAATCGTTCTCGTTGCGCCACGTGTCATTTTATAAAAAAAAAACAATTATTTAGCGAAGGATTTCGATAAGATTTTTATCCAATACGATCGTGCCACGTGTCGTTATCTTTTCAGAATCTTTGACGATAGATTTCGATCAGATTTTAACTCGTTTGAAATTGCGCCACGTGTCATTTATCCGAAAAGATAATTATTGGAGATCGATTTCGATAAGATTTTTATCCAATACGATCATGCCACGTGTCGTTATCTTTTCAGAATCTTTGAGGATAGATTTCGATCAGATTTTTAACGAATGACGGCATGCCACGTGGCCCTATCTACAATCCAATCGTTTCTGAATCATCCATATAATCCACCCTTCATCCTCACAAATCTCACACCAATTTTCTCAACATCTCTATCTCATTATTCATAGTTTCTGCTTCTTCTTCACCATCCATCCTTTTACAATGTCTTCTTCTTCATCAAGGATGATGTGGGAACTCGATCAGCAAGAGGAAGAATTGATTAACCAATCTGAAGGAATGTTCAACCTTCGGATAGCCCAAAATGAGATGGAAGAGGATGAGGAGCGTAAAAGGAGAGATGACGAAGCAAGAATGGCCAGAGCCTCACATTCCCGTCGAGTCAACCAGACTTTTGCTCAGATATGCAGGCCCAGCCGTTCCGGAAACCTTGATAGAAGCAGGCAACGACGGGGTCAAGAGCTGTTGGACGATTACTTTGTCCATAACAGTGCATTTCCTGATACGTACTTTAGACGTCGTTTTAGAATGGAACGACATTTGTTCAACAGAATCATGACTGATGTTTGCAACCATGATTCTTACTTTGTGCAAAAGAAGGATTGTTGTGGTGCTATGAGTCTCATGCCTGAGCAAAAAATCACTGCTGCGTTGCGGATGCTTGCGTATGGAGCATCTGCAGACCAAGTGGATGAGATAGCGAGGATGGGGAAATCAACCATTCTTGAGGCCCTGATGCGGTTTTGCAGAACAGTCGAATCTTTGTACACCGCAGAGTACCTCCGAAAACCTACTGACGAGGACTTGCAAAGGCTTCTGAAGAAGGGCGAGATGCGAGGTTTTCCTGGGATGATAAGAAGCATCGATTGTATGCACTGGACGTGGAAAAACTGTCCAAGTGCATGGCAGGGCGCATATGGGGACAGAAAAGGAGCAAAATCTATCATTTTGGAGGCAGTGGCATCTTTTGATACATGGATATGGCACGCCTTTTTCGGGGTTCCGGGGGCTCAAAATGATCTCAACGTCCTTGCCCAATCCCCAGTGTTCAACGACGTCCTGCAAGGAAAGGCACCAAAAGTCACGTAAGTCGTCAACGGACGTAGGTACGACGGGGCATACTACCTAGCTGACGGCATTTACCCACGGTGGGAAACATTTGTCAAAACAGTGCCACGTCCGCGAAGTGCAAAGGAAAAACACTTTGCAAGCTGTCAAGAGGGGTGCAGGAAGGATGTGGAGCGTTGTTTTGGTATCCTCCAAGCTCGTTGGGCGATCGTGAGGGGTGCTGCCAGAATGTTCGATGTAGAGTCACTTCGATCCATCATGATGACGTGCATCATTCTTCACAACATGATTGTGGAAGATGAGTTCGATTATGATGCGGTTGATGAATATGAGCCAGACACGATGAACAATTCAAGAACACGGATATATTGTGCGCATGATGCCACCGAAGAACCCGTGCAACACGAGCCATTAGGGGATGGACGTTACAATGAAAGGGTCATTGCACGATATACTGCACTTCAAAGGACATCTATGCACAATGCTCGGCAAATTGACTTGATAGAGCACCAGTGGGCATTGAAACAAGCTGAAGATACTTAAGTTTATTTAGTATGTTTGTTTGTATTTGGTGTGTTTTTTTGTAGTGAGTTTATTTGGTGTGTTTTTTAATTTTATTTGGTATGTTTATGTAATTTTATTTGGTGTGTTTATGTAATTTCATTTGGTGTGTTTATGTAATTTCATTTGGTGTGTTTTTTAATTCCATTTGGTGTGTTTTTTAATTCTATTATTAGTATAAATATATTACGAAATTAAATAAATGTACTCTCACTTTAAATAAAGTACTAACTTCAATAAATTGGAAACAACATAAATAATAAATTACAACCCAAAGTGATTGGAAAATTATGGGCTCCGATTACAACATAAATAATAAATTACAACCCAAAGTACCCTATTCATCATCACTTAACCAATTTGTGGTGTTAGGATGATCTTGTCTTGTTGTGCTAGGACCATCTCCTCTTGATCTGGCTTCTCTTGCACGCCTCCCTTGCACCACATCCTTCTTCTCCGACCGCCAAAAATATTTAGAATCTGGAGACATCCCTTCTAAAGGCGTGTTCATAATGTCACGATCTCATTGTGCCATTCTTTCTTCTCTAACCAACTCCCTTTCTTGCCTAAGTAGCTCTCTTTCCCTTTGTTCAGCTTGAAATGCTTGTTGAATAGCTGCAGCTTTTGCCTCATCTCTAGCCTTATCAGCCTCATATTTCGCCAATTCCCGTGCCAACGTCAATTCACCTTGACGAGCAAGTTCTTGCATGTACTTTCCATAATCATTCTTGGAAGCACTCCCTTTCCTCTTTGAAGCCTTCTTACCTTGAGGCCTAATTGGATAACGGGTTAACCCCGACGCTTGTTCAGGAATCGGCGTTTCAGGAACTTCTTCTCCATCTTCTTCATCAACATGGGAGCCATGATCGGGTGTAGAGTGTAGAGGGGTGTTGTGTATAGGGGTGCTGTGTAGAGGGGTGCTGTTCATGTATACTTCTGGACCAACATGCACAACTTTGAATTTAGGACAATCTTTAACAATATTCCAACATTCCCACCGGTTGAATGATTTTTGTTTTGCTTTGATTTTGGAAGCATACCATGCTTGTGCTTGAAGTTGCTACAAACGAATAATAATAATGAAATTATTAGGTAACAAATAAATAATACAAACAAATAATAATAATGAAATTATTAGGTAACAAATAAATATTACAAACAAATAATAATAATAATGAAATTATTAGGTAACAAATAAATATTACAAACAAATAATAATAATGAAATTATTAGGTAACAAATAAATATTACAAACAAATAAGAATAATAATGAAATTATTAGGTAACAAATAAATATAAAATAATAATGAAATTATTAGGTAACAAATAAATATTACAAACAAATAATAATAATGAAATTAGGTCACAAATAATAATACAAACAAATGATTATAATATATTCTTACCTCATCCGCATAATTTTCCCCACTTCGAAGATTACTACTAGCTTGTGCCAAGGCGTCTCTCCACGTACTAAATGAATGGCTAAGTAATTTCCAACGACTGGCCACTGATTCTTTGGTTCTTGTCCCACCCATTTGCTCAAGAAATTTGGTATGTATGAAACTCCACATTTCTCGCAAATGCATCTCATTACCCGTAAGGGAATTATGAGTAACTTCAACCCAGCTAGTGCACAACGCAACATCTTCAAGAAGTGACCAATTCGTACCTGCATCAGTAGTCATTTTGTGGAAAAAAATTGGATTGAAACTTTGAGAGAAAGATATGAATTTGATTGAAAGTAGTTGAGAAAATATGAAATTGTGGTGTAAGGTAGATGGAGAAGAAGTGGTATTTATAGAAAAGTAAAAAGAATTTTTTACAAATTATTTCAGAATTTTTTGCAGATTTTTTACAATTTTTTTACATTTTTTTTTAAAATTTTATTCAAATAATTAATCTCTGCCGTTGGATTTAAAAAAATTTGAATTCCAACACTCCAGATTGTGCCATGTGTCACAACGGTAACTTTTCTTAATTATTAAACTGTTTTTTCTTTTTTTTTTTTAATTTCAAATCAGATTTTTTTTTTGGGATCGGACGGCTGGTATTTAAATGAATTTTGATCGAACGGACCGTGGGAAGCCTCGTGGCTTCCCAACGGTAACTAACAAACCTGCTGCCGCACCTTTTTTTTTTCTGAATTTTGGTCGGGCGACGCGCCCCCACTCGCGAGTGAGGGGCACGCGCCTGACACAAAAAAAATAAAAAATTCTGAGGGCCTCGGGCCACAGGCCCGTCAATTCCCCACCCCCTCCTTGCTCGGGCTCCCACCTCTGCTCGGGCTCCAAACGGCTGGACCCTCCTCCACCGGGCCTCGGGCCCTTTGATCTCCACTCTCCCCCGAGCAAAAGCAACGGGTGGAGTTGCTCTTATGGGCAAAGAGAAGTGAGCATAGATCTTGTAAAACACTAGAAGTCAATCCATTCATCTCAATAATGGATGAATTTTGACATCTTCGTGATTGACCAACAATATTATCTATGTTTTTTACAACACGATAAATATTTTATATAACTTCGAACTCACATAAAAATGCTATAAATTATCATGATCAGCTGACCTAACCAATATTATTATGACTTATACATCACTTGCTCGAAAGCAAATAATTGTTAACTCTTTGCACAACTAATATAAACAAACATGGAGCTGTGACACAATCTTCCCCAACTTCATTTCCCCTAAAATCAGGCATATACAAGAAACTCTTTTATATTAAACAATTAAATTCAAGTTTTTGAAAATTGCCAATCTCCATCAAGCATTCAAAGAAGAATGTATATGACCCATTAATGTTTTAATTAACAATTTGACGATATAACACGTTAATAAAAGGACAGTTCCAATATGTATAGCATGTATACCAAAAACGCATAACTTTTGTATTGCCTATCAATCTTCTATTTACGTTGTTTGCTTCAACAAAGCAACAAATGTTATGATATTACATGTTCTTCACCACGCCATATTACATGAAAAATGTTCAAAGAATTTAGCACTCATTAGTACTTTCGAAAGCTGAGGATAGTAAGCCGTCAAGGGGTGCGGATTCAATTTTAGGGCCGCTAGCCTATACCCATTGACGATTTAGACTCACATCGATCAACAGTTGATAGCTCATGCAAATACTAAAATCATCAATATCAGCAATGGACAAAAGGGTCTCTTTTAGCCTTCTTGACATGTGTTGAAGTTTAGACTAATGTTTGGTGCATTTTCCCTAGCTCCTTCTTATGTTATCATGGATGCTAAAATACTATAATTCTTAAATACCTTTGAGCTTAAGTTAGCAAATAATCAAACATAACAGCAATTGACAAGAAAAAGATCACATAAGCCAAGTTTGGAAAAGTTAGGAAAGCAATAAGAAAAAACTTGAAAACCCCACATCTTTTCTTTTCAATACAAGCAACAGACGGGAGGGAGGAATTCGACGCGAGAACTCAAGTGCAAGACTGAATTGTTAATCAAATTTCAGTATCTTTGTTTTTCAGTGTGTGCGTTACATTTGACTCGGAAGAGTGGCTTTCTACCTAACACTTCAATAGAATTTTGTTTTTTTGGTAAAGAGAGAGTTGGTGAATGAAATTATGAAAGACAAATAATGATGATAATCCTCTCATATCTTCCATGTCCTTGTCAATTGGATTTTACACCTTTTGACGCTTTTTTTTTTTCACCCTTTCTCCACTACCACTTAGCAACAAGGGATCTTCATGAAAACAACATTTGCCTCCATATTTCAGACATCTTAGACCAAAAGTTGCTGCCTCCCCACTTCTTGCTCTATACATCCACACCTTCTTGCCATAGTTTTTTTTTTTTTGGGTAAATTACATAGAAACCCCTCAGGTTTGAGGTCTATTACAATCCCATACAACATCTTTCAAACATTTCACTTTCATACCTCATGTACTATTTTATTTCAAAATAATACCTCTGTTACATTTTTCATCCATTGATTCGTTAAGTGCTGAAGTGACTGCCACATTTATGCCACGTGGCAAAAAAAATAATTTTTAAATTTTTTTTACCTGAACCATATCCCATGTCCCCCCCGCCGCAACCCAGATCCCATGTCCCTTTCCGATCCTAAGAATACACTGTTGTTTCAATGTCATTATCTTCCCAAAACGTCCAGGTCGAAATATGGTTTTCAAATTAAGTTCCGAATTAGGTCAATGAGAATTCCTATTCGATCCATTTCTTTTCTTCGTCAATTGATCATCGAATAGGAATTCTCATTGACCTACTCGAATTAGTCTTACTAACTTTTCTCAAATAGAATGTGCTCTTGGGATAACAATAGGAAAATGAAAGTCTTGCTTGTTCTAATCTTATTTCTAGTTAATAGCACCTTTCATGTGAAGACTAAAAAGCAACTAAGATATAACTAACTCTACAGCTCACAGGAATGGGAAAAGGCATTCCGCATTACTCCAGTTTTTTCATAGCTTTCTTAGTTTGGCTTTGTCGAGGGGGAGACCCAGATCCCATTTCGGCCCCTTACCCACCCCCCCCCCCCCCCCCCCCCCCCAAGCCTTGAGATCCCATGTCACCGAAGCCAAGATCCCGCCACCCCCCGCCTGTCCTCCACCTTCTTCTCTGCACCCATCCTCCACCTCCATCTGCAAAGACATCTAAATACTCCAAGCTCCTCTCGAAGAAATCACTTTTTAGTTCTCTCTGCAACTCTCTCAGAGTTTCCGAAGCTCCGTTTCAATGGTGGATGCAAACCTTAACAAAAAATGCAGCGACAATAGCAATACCAGGTCGATGATGAACCCGTGGGTTCTCCATTTTCAGAAACTGGGTCTCGAGCTCAAGTGCCCCCTCTGGTTCGATTCGCTCCCCTAAATTCCATTTCGTTTTTGAATTTTTGAATTTTATTTTGATTTATTTGGAGCAAACAGGCTTTTATCTGAAATGGGTTTGGTATTTTTTGTGTTTTTATTAGGGGGTTCAGCTTGAATTTGCTTAATCGACTGACGTTGAAGAGAGTGGAGGAGAGGGGAGAAGGTGGGTCGGGGAAGATGGGTGTTAGGGATTGGGAGGGGGTGGTGCCCTGATGGTTATGGAGAGTGGAAGAGATGGAGGGTCGGGTGGAAGACGAAGGAGGTTCGGTTGTGGGGGGGTTGCGGGGGAGGTGGGGGTGGGGGTGGGGTGGGGTGGGGTGGGGTGGGTGGGATGGGGGGTTTAGGTTGCAGGGAAGGGGGAGGGGTCGGGGAAGAAGACGGGTTATGGTTTTTTTTTTTTTTTTTTTTTTTTCCTAAATTACTTTTTTTAATTAATTATTTTTAAATGAATAAAAAATTACTTTTTTTGTCACGTGACACACATTTGGCAGCCACGTGGCACAAATGTGGCAGTCACGTCAGCACTTAACGGATCAATGGATGGAAAATGCAACGGATGTATTATTTTGAAATAAAATAGTACGTGAGGTATAAAAGTGAAATGTTTTAAAGATATTATATGAAGTTGTAATAGATCTCAAACATGAGAGGTTACTATATAATTTACCTTTTTTTTTTTCCTTTTTTTTTACTTTTCCAACACCTTTTTTTTCCGCTTTATTGTTTGACCGCATAACGGGGATGCTACCGTGACAAGAAACTAATCCAATCATGCATGCTCATTTGGGAAAGCGAAAACTCGCTACAGTATGTGAATGACTTAAAATACCATCTCCGTCGGTAGGTAAGTTTCTCTCTAAAGGGCTTTCCACAAAAAAGAACCAAAGGACTTAAATTAAAAGGAAAACTAATGAAAAGGGCTTGAAAACTTTGAGTTTTAACGATAAGGATAAAATAAATGACAAAGTAAATAGTATCAGGTTTGACTTTTTAGTGTAAAAATGTGATTTTTCGTTAAGGTGAACAGTACCGCGGGCTTTTCGTCACTGTTCTAAAAATCCCCGCCCAGCACCGCCTAGGCCCCGCCTAGGCGCTAGGCGGCTGGTCACCTGCCCCGATTAATGCCTAGACCGCCTAGCCCACCCAGACCTGCTAAGGCGCCCGTCTAGACCTGCCTAGGCGCCCGCCTAGACCGCCTAGGCACCCGCCTAGCCCGCCCAGACCCACCTAGACATCTGCCTAGGTTGCAACTCACTTAGATAAAAAATAGATAACTTTCCTTTTGCATTTTATTATTTCCAATAAATTGTAAGAGCCTTATTGAATACTTAAATAAACACACATTATATGTTTGCTCCCTATGTTTTCATTATGTTCCAATACTTCATAATATAGATGTCATTCTATTTTCTAGTTTATGACGAAATTATGTATATTTTAAGTATAAACAGACACTTGTTTACACGAAATAGAATAAATTTACTTAAATCTGCCTAGTCCGCCTAGTCGCCCGCCTAGGCTCCGCCTAGCCGCCTAGACGCTAGGCCCTATCCCGCCGCCTGACTAGCGCCTAGCGCCTTTTAGAACTAAATTTAAACCAAATGGCAAACATACATTTTAATGTATTATGTGTTTTTACAGGCCAACTCATGCCAACCAAAACCACACCAAGTATTGACAGATTTCCATTTTCTAATCCTGATTAAGAGTAGTTGCTTTGCTAACCCAGAACCAAAACAAAACCCAAAATGGCACCTAGCCCTTCTGTTTTCCTACAGCATGCTCTAACATTATTATGAGCAAAACCAACTACCAGGTACTTTTCCCAGAAGAAGAGGAAGAGAATAAAACCGCAACGAGAAAAAAGGGAATTTTAACTAATCATGTTTCCAATCGATGCTCAGAATCCACGCTAACTGTCCCTTCGCAATCTAAAGATGAACTCTGAAGCTTGCATCTGTTCATCTTCTGTACCTCGTCACTTGAATATATAAATATCTTCTTCACCAGCTTACAGAAGTCCCTGCATTTGGAAAAAGTTTTAGTCAGAACCCAGTTTATTTGTATTGAATTCAGAAGACCAAATGTTAGGTTACTTACGGCCACTGATCATCGCCCATAAGCATCATGTCATTTTCATCATCCGTAAAAACAACTGCCCATTTGTTCTTTGGACGAAGCTCTCCTCTGATCTCAAACATTTTCTCTAGCTCATCAATTAGATGATCATAGCCTTTCAACGCAGTCAAGTCCACAGCACGACCAACAGCAACCCCTTGCATTTGCACCTTCTCAATAGACAAAACAATTTACTCATCAGAAACACCTGATTTTCAGTAGTGGTTTGATAAAACAGAACCAGCAATAGTCCACATTTTACCTTAGTGCGAGTTCTCGTTGAAAGAGTCGATCCTTGCTTGCCTTGTGTTTCTTTTGGTGATGCCTCCAAGATTACTTGTTTCTGCTCCTTTGACAGCTTCGAAACATCCAGACCCTGATCAGATTCAAATGCATCAGCTGGAATTGGTCCTTTGGCACCAGACAGCATTGTTTTAAACACTGGCTCTATCTCTTGGGGGCAAGTTGTTTTAGTGTTGTTTGACAAATTACAACCGAACAACCAAAAACCTGAACTATCAGATTTTTTCCCTTTTTCCACCTGGTCATGTATCAGGACATTATTTGGCTTTGACGAAATTGGGGAGGCAAAGCTAGAGAGCACAGACCCCGTAATTACATTCTTGCTGCTTTCCTTTGAGTCCGGAAAAAGGCTTAAAGAAACGTCCACGTGCGGGGAAGAAGGCCAGATGCCCTCTGAGCAGAACCTTGCGCTAGAGTGACTGCTGCTACTGCTTTCTTTCTGCCTCAGAGGCCAGACAACCTGACTACCAGAGGTTTGGACTTCCAGAACACCACCTCGGTTTAACTCCGCGGTCTGGGGTGAGCTGTGATGCCAAAAAGCTGAAGCAGCTGAATTGGCGGTAACTTCTACAGTCCAATTTATGCAAACAAGTGAAGACATTCAGAACCACCAACAATTTGAAAAAGAATTTTAATAAATAAATAATCCAGTGCGGTTATTTCTCATACCAGATGAAGATATTTCTACAGGCCGAGGCCTTTTGCTCTTTACCACTGGTTGAGCAAGATTTGATGGAGCCGAAGCTACAAAAGGTTCTATATCCCAAGGAGAAACCCTCTCTGGCCTTTGAACTGCAGCATGCTCATCCCATTGAACCTGCAAGAAATACAACTAAAGATAAGTAGATGAACGGGAAGAAATAAAACAGCATTTGATCTGTAACTTGTTAGCATCTTAACCTTCAACGATCGCCATTTAGATTCAGTCCACTGAGAAGATAAATCCCCAACCTCAACTATTGTGCCTGTGAACCTGAGCAATTAAAATATGTAGAAATTTACAATCAAGTTGAGTATTAAGAACATTAGTGACCATAACCGGTGACAGGACATGGAGACACCTTCTTTCAGGAGTTTCGTCACCCTCAAATCGCATCCTGAAGCGCGTCCCAAGTGAGAATTTATTGTTAATGGCCTCCAGATATTTGCTTAAGCCAATAATGAATTGGCTAGTCCTGAGAGAAAACAGGAAAAGCTATAAAATAAAAGGATTTCCAATTAATTGAAGAATCTTGTTTCACAGATAAAATGAAACCGTTGCCCAGACCTTGGCTTGGAATACACAACAAACAGTGTTTTGGTCATAAGAGCATGTGAAGCAGTTGCAAGCACTCCAAGATGCATGCTCTGGCTTGATATCACTGACGAGGGCATCTGACTCGGTTGACGAGCTAGACGCCGAACCCCAACTCGTAATTCCCCGTTGTCACCCCTACAAACAGGTTCGTGTTAACAAAAACCCATTCTACCATGAAAGCATTCCTGTTAATTGTGATCAACGAATCATAAGCAGATACCTCAAAAACACAAAGGCATCACCAGCAACCAATCTTTTTGAAGTGACGAATGTACTCCATCCTGTGGTAAGTAAATGCCTCCGGGGTTGACCTAACATTCAAAATTGAAGTGAAATGTAAGCCCATCAATCATACACACAAAAGGATAGTTCCTAGCATTCAACATGGCATATAATAGTAGTGCTTTCAATTAGTTTATTTCAACAGTCAAATATAAAACCACATTCACATTCCATCACAAACCAAGCTTTTGGTGCAGAAAGGATACCTCTAAAGATATGCTTAAATTTCCACTCATATCCATGAAGATCTTTGGCAATTAACTCCTGAGTTGGAGTTGCTTGGTTCATGTCCTAATGAAATAAAAATACAAGCACACATGAAAATATGAAAAGAAAATGTTGACTGACCACTAGCATAGTAGAAACAACAAAAATGCATGAAAACGAGAGTAAATACCAATGGAGGTAAGCACTCGGTGGCATGCTTTCGAAGGACTGAGAACCCTCCATGGGTGCTTGTATCGGAAGCGGTCAAAATCTTGCAAAACCAGTGAACGGTTGCCTTTGGAGCTTCGGGTTTGCATGGATCAGGACTTGTAGGTTCACACTGCTGTAAAACCAACCAAAAGAAGATGAGTAAGAGAATCGGGAAAAATAACTTTACAGGCTTCTCTCGGAGTTGGAACTTAAAAGTTTCATGTCGAAACACTTTCAGTTTCTACGAAAATTGTGCAAAAGTTTCCCCTATTCGTATTTTAGATAATATCCCAACTGATTTTAAAAGACTTTAACATTAGTGACTATAGATTCTTTTCTCCATCTTCTAAGCAACCAAACAGAGGAAGTTGGAACAAAACATTAAATAAGACAAAAAAGAAAACATGTTTCTCACATCTGCTTCTGGATGCAAAGTGATCTGAGCATAAACCTCATCTGTTTCTTGTTCTGCCTGTAAGTACAAACAAATTTCAATAAAAATAACCATTAAAAAAACCACCCAAAACCGTGGATTTACACGAAAAATACATTCCAAAACGCATTACCAGTAATCGAATATGAACCACACTACAAAGGATCTTTGAGGGAAGATTAAAGAGAGGGATTTGCTGATTCAGTTCCTGATTTGTTGATGATTCCAACTACAAAAAACCAGAAAATATCAAGACCCCAGATAAAAAAACAAATTAAACAAAAAAAAAAAGAAAACCACAGATTTTGATCCATTGAGAGACAATTCAAGCAAAAGGGATGGAAAGGATTGTACTTGTTCCATGTGACCCTGAGGGAAGTAGTACACCTTCTCTCCAGGCCTTGGCACATCCACCAGAGGCCCTGCACACAACTTCCATAGCTCTGTATACAGATCATCACCTCTCAAATCTATCAAACAAAATGCACACCGTTGAATAAAAAAAAAAAGTTAAAAATGATAAATAAACAAACAATTTGTTCTAAAAAGGAAAACCCAGAAATTAAAACAGGCTAAAAATGCCAAAGATTAAAAGTTTATAGAAAATTAGAGACTTCAGTGAATGCATTTTTGTGTTTGCTCAGAACCCAGAATCCAAAAATGGAAACTTTTTTAGCATTTGCATTTCGTTTCCAATTTATCCCAACTCTGCTAAACTTGCCAAGCAGACAGCAAACCCACCTGTTTCCGCACGAGAAATTGAGGAGTCACACTCAAGGTGTGCCATTCAAGAGCTCAAACGACGTCGTTCAGGGCAGCGGAGGAGCAGAGAGCAGAGGAGTTGTAAGAAGAAGAAGAAGAAGAAGAAGAAAGCTCAAAAGAGCAGGGTCTTCGGAGCTGAGGCTGAGGCAGTAGTGGGTGAAAATACCATAATAGCGTGCCCCATTTACGAACAAGAAGCAACCCAGAAGAAGGAGAGTAAAAAGGCTAAACGGACAGGACGGTTATGCAAGCAGCCATTATTGCTAGTGCCTCTCGTACTAGTCTCCTTTTTTTTCTTTTTTTTTTCCTCTCTTTTTCCCTGTAACGACTGTGATTTTTAATACCCCTGGTGTCCTCTCACTCTCCCTCCTCTGTGAGTGTTTGTGGTTTTTTAAAGGGACTGAATGGACGTTACCAAATCCCCAAAACTGCTTTCTTTTTTCAGTAATTTTATTATTATTATTATAATTACAAAATGCTTAAAAGCCCAATGTTATTTTCCAATTCTCATATAATTGGGGGGAGTTGGGAGTTGGGAGTGGGATGGGATCTATCTATCATATGCCCATTTATTTTTTCTTTCCCATTCTCTTATAAATTAGTGGGATTTATTATATTATGACAGTACATCCCACTGCAAAGAAGTAGAAAAATTAAAGAAATTAATTGTGCTTGATAATATTCCATCCCACTATGAGTTGACTGATGTTTTAAGTTGGGAAGTGATTTTTGCACATTTTCAATTCTCAAAGTTGATTAAAACAAAAAAAATATATCAAAAATCAAGTGACACAAATATATAGAGTTTGTTCGAAAATTGTTTCTTTTTTAGCTCGCATATCAGGACATGTTGTTACAGTCTTCCGTAGTGATGCTACATGGTAGGTGAGTAATCATCCTAATGAAACCTTGGACATTACAAAGTTTTTTATATAACAAAAACTCAATTGTATACTCAAAAATATTTCTTAAAAAAAAGATGGACCTATACCTCTGTTGAAAAAAAATAAAAAAATAAAAAAACCCTGGACCAATAATTGTACCACCCCACTGTTTGTGTGGGATGTTGGGACTTGCAATGTTAATTGGGAAAATTGATGGAAACACCCTAGAAAACTTTCATTTAACCATAAGGACAAATAATTTCAAAAATGGCAATGTTGCCCTTGAAAACCTTCTGACAGAAAAAAGCAAAAGTATCTCAATCTCCAACAACCATCAGAAGTCATATGCTCTTCATCAAAGCAAATACAAAAACTCCAGGAGAAAAAACTATGCAGCAAGTTCACATGCAAAGCAAAAGGAGACAAGCAAGTTCACATGCATTTATCAAACAAATCAAAAGTCAGACCACGTTTCAAAAACAGTGCTAATATTTTCAGCAACAGTAGAAGCAAAGTGACAAGTACCGAGGAGATGTCCAAACCCTTCATTTGTAAATTTTTTATACCGTTGTATCCTCATTCAGTCTATATAAGAGGAAATCCATTCATTGTAAACACACCTCAACATCTCAACACTTGACCACCCTACTCTCACCATATACTCACACCATTTCTATCCGAAACCTTCCTAACATCCTTTGTAAACACTTCTTTGTAAATATTTCTCTTTGTAAACATTCTATATATCAATAAAAGTTCAAGTGTACATATTCAAGCAATCTCCAAGTCTTAAGTAAGTTTCATTTTCTTTCTTTAGTGTGTTTGTTTAATTAGACTTCTAGTCCAAAACAGGGAAACACTATTGTAGTTATATTATTAACCTGCTAAACTGACGATCATACTTTGTTCGAGCACTCTATTATTAACCTGCCAAAAATAGTTTAGTTAGTTATTTCCCATTGAGAAAGCATAATCATATTTTGCAAAGTGAAGAAAATCCACAAGCCAATAGTATTGTAGATCTTATTATTAGTCAAGCAGAAAATATAAAATTAGAAAATAATAAGCATAATCATTTGTTAAACCAGTTGTTAGAGCATTTTCAGAAAAATTCCATAAAAATAATTAGACAAAATTTAGATTATATTACATCTCAGTTAGAAGATAATAATAAAAATATTCAAAGATTTCCTAGCAAAAGAGGGATAAAAGAGCTTATTGACCTCATAGATAGTAAGCTGAAGTAAGTAGAACTTAGATCATTAGAAATAGTTAAGCAATTAAAATTAGAAGTTCAAAAAATTCAATTAGTGCAAAAGAAGTTGAGTGAACAAGTAGATAAGTTGAATAATAAAATAGATAAATTATTAGTTTAATGATCGATTCTAGAACTAGCAGAAAATATATCCAAGATTTGAAAGAAATTAGTAAACTAGATAAAGAACCAGTAGGTTTAACAGATTTTTCAACACAAGTAGCTAGTAGTAATATTCCCATTAGGCAAAATAATTTAATTATTCAATTAGTTTTAAGTTTAGCTGAAAAATTAGATCAAGTTGAAGAACAAATAGCATAAATAAATCAAGTTTTACATAAAGCATCTTCATCACTTCCATCATCTTTGCTAGATAAATTAGAAAACTTAACCTTAAGTACAAATAATCATATTTGAAGACCTAAGATAAATCCTTTAGATAACAAAAAATGGAACTCATTAGGAGAAAAGGAAAAGAAATAGTTAGAGCTGAAGATATTTATCCAAATGAAGAAGAAGCACAAGAATTTATTCGAAGAGGTTTTGAGAGAACACAGAAAAATAAATATAATTTGTACCAATTAGGTTTATATGAAAATAGAAGTAGAATTGTAAGTAGCATCAGTCAACATGAAGTTAGCTGTATTTGACACACCCGGACCGAGATAGAGGCATGCTGGCCGTCACGTAAGGGTGACGTAACCATGTGCACAGTGCGGAAGCATTAAGATATGAAGAAATACGAATAAATAAAAACCAATTTCAAGGAGTGCGAACACAATCAGAGTAAATTTAGTCTATGTGCAGTCGAACATAAGGAGTACTTAAATAAAAACACCCAAAGGGTCCTACATAGGTGATGGTCTGTCAGAATCACTGCTGCAGCCTCGGATGCCACCAACAAAGCTACCTAATACCTGGAGGGGCGCAAAACAAAAGCGTGAGTGGGCAAAAACAAAGTCTTTTGGAAAACCATTTCAAAACAACATTTATATCCCCTTGCCGTAAAACCTGTATACATTCCCAGAAAATAGTATGTACATATACCAATTCTCATTTAACTCAACATCGTCAAAAATATGCCAACAAATCAAGAATATGACATGCCATGCCACTAAATCATCAGGTAGTAATTCATATGCAATAATAACTGTAACAGCTCATCAACTGAACTCTAGCTCATAAATCATGCATGCACACGAGTTGAACCCACTTATAATGGTCTATATGACAGGACTGGGTGTAATATAATACGCTCTAGTGCTACAATCACGTGAAGACTGCGAATGATCGCGAGTCACCTACGAGTCGAACCCACTGTAAGTGGTCTATACGACAGGCCTGTGCACCTAACTTGGATCCAAGATGAGCGTATGATGGGAGGTGAACGTCACGTGAAAGACTATGCCCCTAACTCTGGGCGGGAGCACTAACACCGGGGTGCAGGTTAATGAGCTCTCAATGCATCTCAACATACTTTTCATAACTCAACTTCTTATTAACCACACATAATCTTACCTGAACTTACTTGAGCACCCACAGCACCAACAATCATGCGCATACAATTCATAATGCATAATCAAAAGTACGTATGCATTGACATGGCATTTCATTAATAAAAGCATTTACAATGCAATTTCTGGGAAAATACGTAGTATATAGGTATATACGGAAAACAAAAGCCCACTCACTGGTAAGTAGAAGGATCGTAGCCCCCATGCCTAGCCTGGCTACGCTCGTCCTCTGGGTAGGTCTCGCCTATGTGAGAAACAACTATAAATACGTTATTTTAAAGCACATAAACGAAACTAGGTAATAACTTCTCATACATTGCTCAATTGAGGTGTGTGAATATACCAAATTGATCTACACCACCTCAGGAACATCCCCAAATTTTTAGAATATTTTTCCGACCACCCACGCGCCCTCACGCGCCAGCCAAGGCATGGCCAGACGCGCCACCCACGCAGCCTAACTGTGGTTAGGAATATTATGTGGAATATTCATTCAAAAGCTAACATAATCCGTCTATACTAACTGACGGCATCAGAATATTCCGTCAAAACTGACGGAATATTCTTTGTCTTCAACCTCCAGCTCCGGCGACCGTCGCTGGCGCCGGAAACTGGGTAAAAGTTCAAATCCACTAATCTCGATCAAAACTCAACCATTTTCTACGCAATTGGTACCAAATTGAAGCTTAGGTTATAGAGAACCACGTTATACCTGTCTGGAGGTCCAACGTCGACGAAAACCCATCGGAAAAGCTTTGATTTTCTGGTCACACCTGCAACTCCTCGTAACCAAGCTTCCCGTGGTCCAAATTTTACCAACGATGCACTCCGAGCATCATGAGGACCTCCTTAAGCTCGCTATGGTTATGAAAATTGGAGAAATTACCCATTAAAAAGTTGGTGAATAGTGACCAACTCGGGCGTTCGCAAAACTAGGGTTCCTTAGGTTCAAATCCTTCGATTTTTCTTCTCTGAGCTTCGTAAGGAAGTCCTAAAGCTTTCTACAAGCTTGAAAACTCCTAAAACAACCATAAATACGACCACATGAATAGTGACATAAAATGGAGTTCGATTTTCACCAGTTTTCGAAGGTTTTCTTACCTGAAAATGGCACCACTCTACTCGTGTGAGCCTCAGGAATTCAATGGAGGCCTTGAAACTCTCGATCCGTGAAGTTTTGGTTCGCTTGTGGGTGTGTCCGTACAATGGCAGAGAGAGAGTGTGTGTTCGTGAGAGAGGAGGGAGAGAAGAGAGAGAAATGGGAGTTTTCAGTTGTTGAGTGTGTGTGGTCCTTACCTTGCCAGCCAACACACCAAACAACTAAGAAAACTAACTTCTAATTGGTCCCCAACTAATTTTACTACAAAACCCTACCTAATACTTAACTATATATTCCCATAAATTTGGAAACAATGCCATTGGTCCAAAACCCATAATTTTGGGCCTCTCACCTTAGCCCAAAACATCAAAACAACCAACGAGCAGGGGTAATTCTGTCCATTCACTCTTAGAAAAACAATACAATTACATAATCTGGGATGGGCTGTCACAATCAACCCCCCTTAAAGAATTTCGTCCTCGAAATTTCAAACAATAACCAAACAAGTACTAATAACCATAAAACAATCGTGGGTACAAATCTCTCATCCAATCTTCATTCTCCCACGTTGCTTCCTCCACTGAGTGGTTCCTCCACAAGACCTTTACCATTTGAATTGTCTTGTTTCTCAACTCTTTGTCCTTCCAATCCAGAATCGTCACTGGCTCTTCCTCGTAGGTCAAGTTCGGACTAATCTCAAGCTGTTGGGGAAGTATCACGTGTGAAGGGTTTGAAACATAATGACGAAGCATAGAGACATGAAATACATTATGCACTCTGGCCAACTCTGGAGGTAACTCAAGTCTATAAGCAACCTCGCCAACTCGCTCGATAACATGATAAGGTCCGATGTACCTAGGGCTTAACTTATGCTTTTTCCCGAACCTTACAACTCCTTTCCAAGGTGATAACTTCAAGAATACCCAATCACCTACGTCATACACTCTGTCAGTGGCATGTCTATCAACAAGACTCTTCTATCGATCCTGGGCCACTTTCAAATTAGCTTTAATCACTTGTACAGTCTGAGTAGTCTCCTCTACTATCTCAGGGCCCACTAATGGTCTCTCACCAACTTCCGACCAACACAACAATGTACGGCAAGCTCTACCATAAAGTGCCTCGAATGGTGCCATCTCGATGCTAGAATGGTAGCTGTTATTATAGGCAAACTCCATTAAATACAACTTAGCATGCCAATCATCACATAACTGAAGTACTGAAGCTCTCAGCATATCCTCTAAAGTCTGAATGGTTCTCTCTGACTGACCATCTGTCTGAAAATGATACGCCGTGCTAAAAAGTAGTTCTGCACCAAAAGCTTCCTGGAATGCCTTCCAGAACTTAGAAGTAAATCTAGGATCTCGATCCGAGATAATACTCACCGGCACTCCGTGGTACTTCACAATCTTTAACAAGAACAACTCAGCTAATTTGTTCAGAAAATACTTTTCCCTCACTGGAATGAAGTTTGCTGACTTAGTAAGCCGATCAACAATCACCCAAACACCATCATACCCGTTCCGTGTACGAGGAAGCTTATACACAAAATCCATGGTGATATTTTCCTACTTCCACTGTGGAACGGGAAGTGGTTGCATCAAACCAAACGGCTTATTCCTTTCGGATTTTACCTGCTGACAAATGGCACACCTACGAACATACTCTACAATTCCCTCTTCATACCCGGCCAATAATAGAACGGTCTAATAGTATGATACATCTTTGTACCTCCTGGATGCATAGCATAAGCGGAAATATGTGCCTCATCCAGAATCTCCTTCTTTAGCTCTGCATTATTTGGCACATACATTCGGCTTTCTTGCATCAACATACCATCAGTCTCCCGAATCTTAAGATCTTTCTTTTTCGCTTCAACTCTGGCCCGAATTAAATCTTGAATTTCTTCATCTTCTATCTGAACAACAAGAATCCGGTCAATTAAAATAGGCCTAACCTGGAAATTTGCAAGTATGGCTTCCTTTCTATCTTCCATTTGCAATTTCACTCCGGTAGCCCTCAAGTCACCAAGAAGAGGAACTCTGCTAGCGTATAAGGCATTTACTCGGCCTTGAGATTTTTTGCTGAGTGCATCTGCAACTACATTTGCACGACCTGGGTGATAATCAATCGTACAATCATAGTCACTCAACAGTTCTACCCACCTACGCTGATGAAGATTAAGGTCTTTCTGAGTAAAGACGTACTGAAGGCTTTTATGGTCTGTAAAGATCTTACATTTCTCACCATAGAGGTAATGTCTCCAAATCTTCAAAGCGAAAATGATAGCAGCTAGCTCAAGGTCATGTGCAGGATAATTCATCTCATGCAGCTTCAGCTGCCTTGACGCATAAGAAATTACCTTACCATGTTGCATTAAAACACAACCTAGACCATTCAAAGAAGCATCACTGTATATCTCAAAATTACCACTATCATATGGAAGTGTCAAAATTGGAGCATGAGTGAGGCAATACTTCAGCTACTGGAAACTTTGCTCACAATTCTCGTCCCACTCAAACTTAACATTCTTCCTTGTTAACCTCGTTAGTGGCAACGCTAAGATCGAGAAATCCTGAACAAACCGTCTGTAGTAACCTGCTAAACCAAGGAAACTCCATACCTCAGTGACGGTTCGTGGTTACTCCCAATTTTCCACCGCTGCTATCTTTTGTGGATCTACCTGAATGCCTTGAGCCGAAATGACATGACCCAAGAATGCCACTTGATGTGATATTAGTTAAGCACACAAATTAAACCCTCTTGGTGTGAATTGTAGTATAGATGCAAGTAGGGATCGTTCTAGGCCGGGGATTAGGAGGGATTGCCAATCGACTTTAAACTGACTCAAAGACTCGAAAACAAACTTAAAAACGTTTGAATAGGTTCAAAAGACTTAAAACAAGTTCACAAGACTCGAAATAGGTTGAAAACACTCAAAACTGCCTAAAAACACAAACTAGGCAGTTTCTGACTTAAACACAATTTTGGACGAAAATAAGGTTTTGGCTTGACTCAAAACACTTAAAAACACAAACAAAACAAGTTTAAAACAATTTGAAATAAGAAAGTAAAGGGGGAGTTTTGTTTTGGACGAATTTAAAAGTAAAGCAAGTTAAAACAGATTTTAAAGTAAAACAAGTTTGAAAACGTTTTTGGGAAGTTGGATGGATGATGGGCTAGCTAGAGGCTCTTTCTCCACACATGATATGTATGCAAACGAATCGATTTCCAGTTACTCCTTCATTGAATCATGAACGACAATGCCCCAAATTAACCGTGACATCACTAGTTAATCCTCAGATTTTCCTTGTGTTATTGGATTAGATGACATCATTCGACAACCCAAAGCATTCTTCGAAAGTCCCCTACATGACATCATAATAAAGATACAATAAAAGATTATTACGTTCATTGAAAATCATAAGCATTGACAAAGCACTTGCAACTATGACATCATGTCACTCATGCTAGGAATTGAACTTAACGCCATCGTCACCAGCGACCTTCACCACTTATGAATATAAGTTTGCAACGATTATGTGAAACTCCCTTATACTCTAGCATCAAACTTATGCATGCCAATTAAGTGTCGACCCTCAATCAACAAACACAAATAAGTTATCAATCAAACAGTTAAGCCAATTGCATTCACAACTCACGAATTCGTAACTGAAACTTATCAATTCATATTGCACCCATAATCATGGCTTTGAAATCACCCCTAGCCAAAAAGGGGTCTAGCCACTCATGTTCACAGCAAAACAACAAGAATTTAATTTAAACATTTAAAACAAAGAAAGAATTACACCTAGAACGCTCCAACGATCCAAAGCTTGAAGAGCAAACACGTCCAAGGCTTTCCTTCTTCTCCTTTGCTGCGGCACAAGTGGGTAAAGGATGTATGGGATGTGTTTTGGGGTCAAGGAGATGCGGCAAGAGTGGAAGTTTGGCTGAATGTGTGTATGGTTGTGTGAAGTGGTGAATGAATGAATGGGTGGTGCGGCTAGACTTGGTATTTATAGGACAAGGCTCCAATTTAATTTAGGTAATCAGGAATTATTCTAAAACTTAAAGGAAATAGGAAATTAAATGCAAAATCCCAAAGGAAAAGGGTAATAGGTGCAGCTGGAATAGAATCAAAGAGGAAAAGTGAAGTCCTATGCGGCAAGGATAAGGAAAGAAAGGGAAAGGTCTTTTAATGCAAGGAAAAGTGTTTCCTTGCTGTTTTAGGGTCCAAAACTAACCTAAAATAAAAGGAAAAGGGCTGGAGTAAGCAGCAAGAAAAGGAAATGTAGGGAAAAGTTGCGGCAAGCCCAAAGGAGCAAGGAAGAGCACTTCCTTGCACGGCAAGGAACGTGTATGCAAGGGAATGGTGCGGCTCCTCTTGTAGCTGGGTTTAAGTATCCCAAAAAGTCTAGGATTCCCTCTTTGTAAATGAAACCTTGATAAAATAGGCTTAGGAAAGTCAAAGGTCAAAGTAAGGAAACTTTGACTTAGTCAACCCTTCTTCTTCTTGGATTCCTTTTCCTTCTTTGACTTGAATTATTTTTTCCTCTTCTCATAGCTGATTCCTAGCATGCTTTGGCCTTCAATTTCGTCCATCTACATTGCTCCAATCATAAGCTACCCAAAACATGCCCAAAACAGCTCCAAAAGGCTCCAAAATGCACTTTCTTGATACTTTACCCCCTGGGACCTACAAACACACGAAAATAGCTTAAAATACTAAATTAAATACGAATAATCAACATAAATGCACGAAAACAAGCTAACTAAGTCGCATAAATATGCTCCTATCACCACTTCTTTTAGCCAAAATTGGCATTTACTGAACTTAGCATAAAGGCGATGCTCCCTCAACTTCCTTAACACTAGAGTGAGATGTCGTCCATGTTCTTCTCTCGACTTAGAATACACCAAAATGTCATCAATAAAGACAATGACAAATCTATCCAAGTATTGCTGAAATACCTTATTCATCAAACCCATGAAAGCTGCTGGTGCATTCGTTAATCCCAACGGCATGACAAGGAACTCATATTGACCATAACGAGTCCTAAAAACCGTTTTAGGAACATCATCACTCCTAATCTTCAGCTGATAGTAGCCAGACCTCAAGTCAATCTTCGAGAACACACAGGCACCTCAAAGTTGGTCAAATAGATCATCTATGCGAGGTAATAGATAACGGTTTTTAATCATTACCCGATTCAATTGCCGATAATCAATGCATAGTCTCAAAGTCCCATCTTTCTTCCGAACAAACAGAACTGGGGCTCCCTAAGGCGAAACACTAGGTTGAATGAAACCTTTATCAACTAATTCCTGTAGCTGAATCTTTAACTCTCTCAACTTAGCAGGAGCCATTCTATAGGGAGTCAAAGAAATAGGGTCCGTACCTGGCAATAAATCGATAGTGAACTCCGCATCTCTATCAGGCGGTAGCCCCGACAAATCCTCAGGGAAGACATTTGGGAAATGCCTAACCACTTTAACTTCCTCCACGCTACTGGGAGTGATATCATTTAGCACAACATGAGCTAAGTACCCCTGGCATCCTTTATCCAACAACTTCTTAGCCCTCAAGGAAGAAATGACACCATACCTTACTTCACTACGTTCACCTACGAACGTAACTCCGGATAACACTGGGCGACGAAAAGTCACCGTCTTCTCACGACAGTGAATGTCGGCAGAGTTATAGTGTAACCAGTCTGCTCCTAAAATCACATCAAAATCCACAAGATCTAATGGAAGAAGGTTGGCTGGCATCACTACATCTTCAACCAACACAAGACAACCTGGGTAAACGTAGTTAACAGAACACCTTTCTCCTCTAGGCATAGAAAATTCTAACTCATAACCCAGAGGGGAAGATTGAGGTTGAGTCAACTAAGCAAATGTATGAGAAATGACAGAATGGGTAACTCCACAGTCAATTAAGACTTTAGCAAAATAACCAAGGACATTTAACGTACCCATTATTAAGACCGGATGGTTCTGTGCGTCCTGCAAAGTAATATTATTAATACGCCCCTGGACCTGCTGACGTCCTCCTCGACCTCGACTGGCATGAACACCTCGGCCCTGTGTACTCCGACCCTAACCTGCCTGGCTGTGCTGCCGTGATGACCCAGCACTACTAGCGGCAACATCGACATGCTGGGGTTGTCCTTCTGACTGCCTCTGAGACCCACTAGCTGAAGAATGGCCCAAACCACTCGCCTGATACGACATATAACCTCCTGAATACGGGCCATAACCACTCTGCTGGTAGGGATCCTGAGGATACTGGTACTGTCCCAAAGGGTAAGGAATGGGATCCCCCTGATAGTGGTACGCACCTCCATGACCTGCTGGAACATAACCAATAGGTCCTGAATACTGCTGGGTCGGAACCGGTGGGGGTAAGGGAAACTGCTGTAGCGGCTGTGGCGGCTGAAGTCTCTGCGGATTCTGTGGGCAATACTTAGATAGATGCCCCATCTGCCCACATGTATAGCATCCACTGCTGCTTCGGCGACACTCCCCAAAATGTCTGTTATTGCACCTACGGCATAACGGTGCGCCTGTACCAGCTGGCTCTCTGGGCCTCTGAAATCTCGGGCCTCCAACAAGCCAGCCACCTTTCATCTGGCCCGTAGCACTAAAACCCCCGTTAGAAGAACTAGAGCTAGCCCCACTTTTCTTGAAGCTCTGGGTCTGTCGGGGTCCCTGAGGCAACTGTCATCTGTTTCTATCACGCCTCATTTGATTACTGCCTCTTGCTTCCTCTTCTTCGCTCTCACTAGGCATATTTTCAGAATCTTCTATCCTCAACATAATCTCGTAGAACTTATGATAGGTCTCACAGGGTAAAATAGTCATCATCGAGTGCCACTTCTTCTTAGTGCCCAATTTGAAGCGACGAAGCATCTCGACGGGATTAGCAGCTGTTTCTGGATTATATCGGGATAAATCTGTGAACCTCCTATAATATTTATTAGCAGACAACTTCCCCTGTTTCAGGTTGGTAAATTCCTGCATCTTCTCCACCTGTTCGACCCAACGCTCGGACCCTTCGTGGCCCTCATTATCCTTCAACGCTCGGAGTCTTCTGAGAAGGGCGAATTATAGACTGAATAGCACTAGCTATAGCCTTCCCCTACTAAGAAACATCGGGGAAACTAGGCTCAGTAGCAGGACGTGGATCCCTGTGAGGCGGCATAATTCTGATAGAAGACATCACAATGATTAGATTACTCACAAACCATGTAAGACTGCAAAACCTAGGCTCTGATACCAATCTGACACACCCCGACCGAGATCGAGGCATGCTGGCCGTCACGTAAGGGTGACATAACCATGTGCACAGTGCGGAAGCATTAAGATATGAAGAAATACGAATAAATAAAAACCAATTTCAAGGAGTGCGAACACAATCAGAGTAAATTTAGTCTAGGTGCAGTCGAACATAAGGAGTACTTAAATAAAAACACCCAAAGTGTCCTACATAGGTGATGGTCTGTCAGAATCACTGCTGCAACCTCGGATGCCACCAACAAAGCTACCTAATACCTGAAAGGGCGCAAAACAAAAGCATGAGTGGGCAAAAACAAAGCCTTTTTGAAAACCATTTCCAAACCACATTTATATCCCTTCGCCGTAAAACCTGTATACATTCCCAGAAAATAGTATGTACATATACCAATTCTCATTTAACTCAACATCGTCAAAAATATGCCAACAAATCAAGAATATGCCATGCCATGCCACTAAATCATCAGGTAGTAATTCATATGCAATAATAACTGTAACAGCTCGTCAGCTGAACTCTAGCTCATAAATCATGCATGCACACGAGTCGAACCCACTTATAGTGGTCTATACGACATGACTGGGTGTAATATAATACGCTCTAGTGCTACAATCACGTGAAGACTGCGAATGATCGCGAGTCACCTACGAGTCGAACCCACTGTAAGTGGTCTATACGACAGGCCTGTGCACCTAACTTGGATCCAAGATGAGCGTATGGTGCGGGAGGTGAACGTCACGTGAAAGACTATGCCCCTAACTCTGGGCGGGAGCACTAACGCCGGGGTGCAGGTTAATGAGCTCTCAATGCATCTCAACATACTTTTCATAACTCAACTTCTTATTAACCACACAAAATCTTACCTAGAACTTACCTGAGCACCCACAGCGCCAACAATCATGCGCATACAATTCATAATGCATAATCAAAAGTACGTATGCATTGACATGGCATTTCACTAATAAAAGCATTTACAATGCAATTTCTGGGAAAATACGTAGTATATAGGTATATACGGAAAACAAAAGCCTACTCACTACTAAGTAGAAGGATCGTAGCCCCCGTGCCTAGCCTGGCTACGCTCGTCATCTGGTAGGTCTCTCCTATGTGAGAAACAACTATAAATACGTTATTTTAAAGCACATAAACAAAACTAGGTAATAACTTCTCATACATTGCTCAATTGAGGTGTGTGAATATACCAAATTGATCTACACCACCTCAGGAACATCCCCAAATTTTTAGAATATTTTTCCGACCACCCACCCGCCCTCACGCTCCGGCCAAGGCACGGCCAGACGCGCCACCCACGTGCAGGCACGTGCCTGGCACACGGACGGCATCCTAACTGCGGTTAGGAATATTCTGTGGAATATTCCGTTAAAAGCTAACATAATCCGTCTATACTAACTGACGTCGTCAGAATATTCCGTCAAAACTGACAGAATATTCTTCGTCTTCAACCTCCAGCTCCGGCGATCGTCGCTGGCGCCGAAATTTGGGTAAAACTTCAAATCCACTAATCTCGATCAAAACTCAACCATTTTCTACGCAATTGGTACCAAATTGAAGCTTAGGTTATAGAGAACCACGTTATACCTGTCTCGAGGTCCAACGTTGACGAAAACCCGCCGGAAAAGCTTTGATTTTCCGGTCACACCTGCAACTTCTCGTAACCAAGCTTCCTGTGGTCCAAATCTTACCAACGATGCACTCCGAGCATCGTGAGGACCTCCTTAAGTTGGTGAATAGTGACCAAATTGGAGAAAAACACCCATTAAAAAGTTGATGAATAGTGACCAACTCGGGGGTTCGTAAAACTAGGGTTCCTTACGTTCAAATCCTTCAATTTTTATTCTCTGAGCTTCGTAAGGAAGTCCTAAAGCTTTCTACAAGCTTGAAAACTCCTGAAACAACCATAAATATGACCACATGAATAGTGAGATAAAATGGAGTTCGGTTTTCACCAGTTTTCGAAGGTTTTCTTACCTGAAAATGGCACCACTCTACTCGTGTGAGCCTTAGGAATTCAATGGAGGCCTTGAAACTCTCGATCCGTGAAGTTTTGGTTCGCTTGTGGGTGTGTCCGTACAATACTAGAGAGAGAGTGTGTGTGTTCGTGAGAGATGAGGGAAATAAGAGAGAGAAATGGGAGTTTTCAGTTGGTGAGTGTGTGTGGTCCTTACCTTGTCAGCCAACACACCAAACAACTAAGAAAACTAACTTCTAATTGGTCCCCCAACTAATTTTACTACAAAACCCTAACTAATACTTAACTATAGATTCCCATAAATTTGGAAACAATGCCATTGGTCCAAAACCCATAATTTTGGGCCTCTCACCTTAGCCCAAAACACCAAAACAACCAACGAGCAGGGGTAATTCCGTCCATTCACGCTTAGAAAAACAATACAATTACATAATCTGGGACGGGCTGTCACAATATTGATAAAGAAGTTACACTTAATTTAATTAGTAATGAAGCAGTTATGCATTTGAGAAAATCACATTTCAGTCAGATTCATATAGGAACAATATTAGTTGGATTAGCAGAATTAACCAGAGCACAAGTAGGCACAAAAACATTAGTATATATATACGATGATAGATGGGATAATCACCAACAAGCAGCAATAGCAACAGGTGAAGTAGATTTAAGTTCAAATTTAGCAGTCATAGGTTGTATTCCAAATTATGTTATGACAATTAATGAATTTAGTAAATATATTAAAGTAAGCATAAGAACAAAAAATTATAATATGAAAGGAGAATATAAAAATTTGTGTATTATCTTAACGTATATTGGTAAAGTATCTGATAAATGTAATCATAAGTTTAATTTAGAATTTCAAAATCTAGTTCAAACTTTTGGTAGTAAACGTGTAAATATGATAGAAGCAAAACCCGTAGATAATAGCTTTTTAGAAGGAACTCAGTGGATATTACCTAATTTACAAGTAACAAGAAATAAACAACCAGATAAAGTACAAATATATGAAACTAGTACAGGTAACGCAACAATTAGGTTTAGTAATTACAAGCAACTAGAAAAAATAGAAGAGGATGAGAGTGAGATCGAAAATGAGAATATTCATATGGCTTTTGATAATTTAGATATTAATTTAGTTGAGCAAAATTTTTATCATATTGTAGATAAGCTTATAGAAGATATTGATCATTTAGATGAAGAAAAATATTTAGAAAAATATAATACATATGATTTAGGACTACATAGAATTTCAGATGAAGAGATGAAAAAATTAATTTTAGAAATAGGAGTAAAACATATTTTAGGATCAAGAGAATACAATAATTTATTAGAATTGAAAGTAGAATGTAATCTAGCAGAAGAAAGTAGTACATTAGGAGTAGAAAATCCAGGACACACGGGTAGAACTGATCAACAATTTTTTAGACCAACAAATGAACAATATAAAGAACAAGCCAGAGTAGATTACATAGACGAAAGTATGATAAAACCACCTAAAAAAATAGGATCTCATATTTGAGAGAGTTAGAACAAATTAATATAACTGGTAATATATTAAACTTAGATGATGTAGATCCACAAGATTGGGAGAAAACAATTGAGAGATGAGAAAAAGGTTGTGTACATGCGGCATTAATGTTAGATTTTAGTAATTCACAAAATATGTTAGATTACTTTGAGCATACTTTAGATGGATTAGTTTTTTATTATTTCCAGTCAAGGAAAGTTCAAAATCCAGAACAGCATCAGGCAGCTAAAACACATTTTAATATTGATGGTTTTGTTACTTTGATTAAACAAGAGTTGTTAGATCATAATAGGTTAGATAGCAGAAGCGAACAAGAACAAATAAGGGCAATTAGAAATTTAGAACAATTACAAATTTGTGATTTACAATATATAGCTGAGTATACAACAGATTTCTTTAAATATTTAGGAAGAACAGTTAGAATTAGTGATATGACAAAAATAAAAGGACCAATAGGAGAAAAAATTTGGAATGAATGGCAGAAGCATCCAAAGAAAAATGATATTGCAATAGGACCTAGAATTCAACATGTATATGATATACTTAGACAAGAGTGTAGCCAAATAAAAGCTAAGAGACGTATTAGAAAGCAATTTTACATGAATTGTAAAAATATAGATTTACCACAACAGTATGGTTGTTATAAGAAAAATAAGCATAAGAAAATATACAAAAAGAAATATAAGTCATAAAAATTATACAAACAACATAAGACCTTCAAGAGCTTATAGGAAGAGAGAAAATATATCCCGAAACAATTTAAGAAAAGAAGTGGTAGACCTTGTATTAGAAAATATAAAGCACCAAAAGATAAGAGTAGTTGTAAATGTTATTCATGTGGAGAAGTTGGAAACATTAGACCTAAATGTCCAAAATTGGGTAAACAGCCAAGAAAAAAAGTACATTTGATGGAGTTGTTTAAGTTAGAAGAAGATGAGGATATACAATCAATATATAGTTTAGATGATTTAAGTGATAATGAGATTATTTATAGTATAGAGAGTATTAACATGATTGATTCAGATTCGGAAGATTGAAGTAGCACAAATAGTGATTTAGAAGAGTATATGTGTGCATTCGTAGAAGAGCAACATGAAGAAGAATATAAATATATAAATTTAGGTTGGCCAGAAAAAAGTCATAAGTGTAGCAGGTTAGTTGCAAATAAATACTATAATACATATTCAATATTGTGCGAAAACTGTTATACTAATAAGTTATTAGAAATTAATTCAGTAGAATCACAAGAAAATACTGAAATATTAGGAAATACTGTTTATAGCATAGAAAAGCCAAAAAATAGTTCTTTAATTACCATAAATTGTGAAATAGAATTAGCAAAAGAACATAAGATACAAACAATGACCATGATAGACACAGGGAGTACAAAGAGCGTCATAAAAGAAGAGTTATACCAGAAAAATATAGACAAAAATTAGCAAAACCAGTGAGAATAACACAGTTTGATGAGGGACCAGTTTATTTAACACATTGTATTAATAATGAGTCCATTAAAGTAGAAAAACAACAATTTAATTTACCACTAACATTTGTTTCACCAGTAGGATCATACCCATTCATTTTAGGTTTAAACTTTTTGAAAAGTTTGCAAGGATTTTTATTTATGAATCCTAACATAACATTTTTTAAAAAAGGTATTACAATAAATGATCAAAGTAATACTGTAGAAGCATACAAAAGCATAAGTATAGAAGAATCTAATAGTCAAGATAATTATTATTTGGAAAACTCAAAAGAAAATGATGAGCACAATAATATAGAAGAGTTTGATGAAGAAATATTTGAACATGAACATCCAATTTTAGAAGAAGGAACCCTTATAGAAATATTACAGTTAGATAGACCAAAGTGTTTAGAAGAATTATTACAATTAGCAGAACAAACTAGAATCATAGGAGAAGACCCACAGTTACATTGGGGTAAAAATAAAATACTAGTAAAATTAGATATAATTAATCCAAATTTAACCATAAAGACAGCTGATATGCCTTGTGACAGCCCGTCCCTGATTTTACAATTTTACAAATTTTTAATAAGTGATTTTACAAAAATACCCTTCGAGGCACGTGTGTTGATTGAGGTTAATTGTAGTGTCACGTCACCTAAGATTTTTTTTCTTAGCGTATTCTCATAGTACTCGTCACTACGGACACGTGGGCGTAGACGGTTCGTGATTTGGAGCTATAACGAAGAAGTTATTAACGTTTGAAGTTTGGGCATTTTAGAATTTTTTTTTTATATATAAAATCTGGCGTGCCATTTGGATGGCCTAGATTAAAGGAAAATTGAAATGGACGGCACAGATGGAAAGGAAAGGGGAGTTAAAGGCTTGGGGCGCTGCCTAGTTAGAATAAGGGAGAGAGTTGAATGCCTAATCAGAAAAAGAGAAAATGAGAGAGGAGAGGAAGGGAGCACGGGGGAACGGCCGGGTTCACCTGACCCGTGACCCACCTTTATCTTCCACCTCTAACCACCTTAGACGGCGAGGTTGGTACCAAAATGATCCTTAGCTCGAGACCTTTCAATCCCTCTATCAATTTCACCCCAAAAGTTAGAAAATTACCTTAGATTTCTTCAAACCCGTACCCGTGGGTGCGCCACTTTCTTTGCTTGAATCCCATCGATTGTGAAACCATTTCTTCCAATTACCACTACCAAAACACTTCCCTAGAACCCAGAAAAAAGCCCAAGCTTTGGTTAGAGCATCGGAGTTGATTTGGAGTCAGATCGAAGACACCCAAAAACAAGGGTTTCGTACGGTTTTGGAAAAATTGGAGCCTTTCCAGGCCAAATTGGCCTTTGCCAAAGGTATGAAAGTTGTTCCTCTCTTTGAGCTCTTCATTTCTCCAAAATTTGAGAATTTTTGGAGATAGTTGAATTTTTCGGCGAGTCGGGCGGCCGACCGCCACCCATCCACGGCGGCGCTTGCAGCGGCGCGTGGCCAGTGGGTCGCCAATGTCATTTTTAGGCTATGTTAAATGCTTTGAGTTCAGTTTTGATAGTAGTATGACGTAGGTTGATTATTTGAACTTCAATTCTTTACAATACGTGGTTAGGTGGAAATATGAATCGACGATCCGACCGTTGGATCGTCACCAAACTTTGATATGTTGTAATACATAATATTTGAAGAATGTAGAAACTTACGGATTGGGAATCTGATGTACGGATCTTCCCGAATTAGTTTTGGAAGTTCATAAAATAAAATGTTAACCGCCACTTTGTTTTGGCAATTGGCGGAGATCCGACCGTTGGATCGTGACGAAACTTTAGTATGATGTTCTTGAAGCATATTGTGCATCTCTGGAAGTTATGGATAGGAGATCTGAGTTATGGATCTCCCAAATTGAGTATGTAGGATTGTGGACCCTACCGTTGATCTTTGATCAACGGTTAACTTTTGATTAAGGGTCTCAAAAGATTCTAGAATCTCCTTGAGGATATGTTTTGTGTGGCTTACGTATTCTATGGTTAAGAGTTCTAAGATGTAGTTTGATAATTGTTTTAGGCGCCGATCGTTTTGGGACGCCTCAATGTTTATGTTAGGGAGTCGCAGCGCGGACTCCAGGTGAGTGGGCATTTTGGTTTTCTATATATGTATACATATGCATTGCGTTTTCCCAGAAAGCTCATTTAAATAGTTTTATACTTTGGAAATACTATGCCAAATGTTCTATACTTAAACTGCGCATTGAAATACTATGTTAGTTGTTTATGAGTAGATTATGCATTTATTAGTTAATATATTATGGTTGGCGCTGCGGACGCTCAGGTAAGTCCAGGTAAGGTTATTTTTGGTTAATGGTAAATTACATGGTTATGGTTATACGTAGAGGTTTTGAGAGCTTATTAACCTGCACCCCGGTGTTAGTGCTCTCGGCTGTGGCCAGGGCACAGTCCTTCACGTGATGTTCACCTCCCGCACCATACACTCATCTTGGATCCAAGTTAGGTTCACAGTCTTGTCGTACAGACCACTATAGGTGGTTCCGACATGTAGGTGACCCGCGACTATTCGCACAGCCTTCACGTGATCGTAGCACTTGAGCGTTTATATTACACCTAGCCCTGTCGTACAGACCACATTAGGTGGTTCCGACTCGTGTTAGGCATATTAGATGAGCTATAGATACAGCCGTACAGGCCACCTTAGGTGGATCCGGCTGATACATCTTCATCCTACGATGATGCATTCTTTCATATTATATTTGGTTGATTGGATTATTCTGAGGAGACATCGCATGGCATATTGTTTTGATATTGAGTTTGTTGATGATTTTGAGTTACATATATATATGTTCTATTTTCTGGGAAACTATACAGGTTTTACAGCGAGGGGTTATAACTTTTGAGAGAAAGAATGGTTTTCGAAAATCTTTATTTTTGCCCACTCACATTTTCTGTTTTGCGCCCCTCCAAGTATTAGTAGTTGAGTTGTTTACATCGACGAGGAGCCGTGGCAAATCTGGGTGTAGTTGATACTTTTGATGGTATAATTCTCACCCTATCTTACTGCACTAGTCTTATGCTCTGCTATTGCGTGTGAATTGGGTTCATACCCGCTCACGGCGCACTCTGATATTCATAGACACATTTAGGTTTAAATTTATTCACCTTTTACACATCATCACACTTTATGGCTTCGTCACCTTCCAGGTGTAGGCCAGCACAGCTCGATTCGAAGTCCTAGTGGACATTTCGGGTCGGGATGTGTCATGCCTTGTAGTCTAATAGATAAACAAGAGTTTGAGCAGCAAATAAAAGAGTTGTTAAATTTAAAAGTAATTAGACCCTCTAAGTCTAGACATAGATCAGCAGCATTTATTGTAAAAAAACATTCAGAGCTAAAGAGAGGTAAGACTAGAATAGTTTATAATTACAAAAGATTAAATGATAATACATATGAAGATAGTTATAAGTTACCAAATAAGGATAAGCTTATAAATAAAATTCAAGAGAGTAAATATTTTAGTAAATTTGATTGTAAATCGGGATTTTGGCAAATACGATTAGTAGAAGAATCAATTGAGTGGACAACTTTTACTTGTCCAGAAGGACATTTTGAGTGGCTTGTTATGCCATTTGGACTTAAAAATGCCCCATCGATCTTTCAAAGAAAGATAGATCAAATTTTCAAGAAATATGATAAATTTTGTAGTGTTTATGTAGACGATATTTTAGTGCACAGTAAAAATAGAAATGAACATAGGAAGCATTTAGAGATATTATCAATAATGGAATTGTGATTAGCAAAAATAAAATAGCACTAGAAAAGCAAGATATAGAATTTTTAGGAATGTATGTCAAGTCAGGTACAATACAATTACAAGATCATATAGCTAAAAAGGTCTTAGAATTTCCAGATAAGTTAGAAGACAAAAAACAGTTACAAGCATTTTTAGGATTGTTAAATTATGCAAGAAATTTTATCCCTGATTTAGGAAGAAAAATAGCAGTATTACATAGTAAAACTAGTAAAACATGACAAAAATATTTCAATAGTGAAGATATTAAACTAATTCAAAAAATAAAGGAAGAAATTACTCAACTTAAGCCATTAACATTACCATTAGATGATAGTTACAAATTAGTTGAAACAGATGCTTTATCATTAGGATGGGCAGGTATACTATACCAGAAAAAGTATAAGGAGTCGCCAAAGTCTGACGAACAAGTTTGTAGATATTCATCAGGAAAATTTAGTGATGTACAGTCAAGATTACCATAAACAGATTTAGAAATTTTAGGAATAATTAACTCACTTGAAGCATTCTCTTTATTTTTACATAATGAAATATTTACGATTAGAACGGATTGTCAAAATATAGTTTCTCATTATAATAAGATACATGCTAATAAACAGACAGCTCGAAGATGAGTTAATTTTGTTGATTCAATTACAGGAAATGGTTTTAAACCAATTTTTGAACATATAAAAGGTAATGACAATACATTAGCTGATATCTTATCAAAATTCATTTGTAGAACATGAATGGAATATCGTGGACCATCATCATCAAATAGCACAAGACCACAAGGCAGAAGAGCACCCTTTAATAGCATAGTGATGCACCATGGACCTCCACCATTCAATGGATTTCAAAATAGTATAAGCAGACCAGCATCACCACCAGTACCCACTTTCAACTTTAATGGTAATATTGTTGAAGGAATCAAAAATCAAACTCTGAGATATAGGTCAAGAGTACCAGGGCTTTCTGATAGGCAACATGTTCTCTTAGATAATTTTTGGAACATCCAAATCAAACAGCCAAGCATGAGGTTAGGTCATGAAAAATTAATTAGAGCCTTAAAACAAGAGTTTGATAGCTTTAACTTTAATTTTCATCAAAGCCAGCAGCATATTCATTCTCTTGAGCACAACCTTCAAGTCATTTCTAGAGACCATGAGGTATTACTTAGTAAGTTTACCAAAATAAACCAAGAACTCCAATCTCTTATAATGCAGCAGAAGGCAAGTGACACCTTGAAAAGAGAATTGAAAATAGGTTTAGAAACTGATCAGCATAAGAATAAAGAAAAAGAGGTTATTGAACCCATAGAACAAGAGGCTAATGAGCCCATAGAAGAGATTAAGATTGAGCTCTTAGAAGAAGACATTGAAATGGAGCAGCATCAAAATAATGAGCAGCATTAACATTTGAGTGACAGAGAAAAACAAGAAAAATATGAAAGTTTTCTTAGGAATTTACCTTTAGACTTAATATTAGATGCTATTTTATTGGATGAAATTTCAAAAGCAAAATTAAGAATAATGCCACCAAATATGCAAAATGAGATCCTGAGCAGAGCATCACAGTCCATGAAAGAATTACAATTACAATTACAATGTGCTTTGTATCAGTCCATCTTTGATCCAAAACCAGGGATGAATATTATCACATATATGTATCCACCATGTCTTTGTGATAGTACAAAGAATTGTATTTGTAAGCCAGAAGTTAGCATAGTTGTGGCCAGGATTAACATGTAGATTTTAGACCATGAAATTTTAGTTATGATCATCAGAAAAAACATAATGTAGTAGAGGTTACCCCAGCCTTACTATTAGAGTTTGGCTATCTTGATAAAATATTCATTAACCATATTTCCTAGCTAGAATCTTTTCCTAAAAAACTTATAAAAGTAGCAGAAGATTATCTATAAAAGTGGAAAGAAATTTGCATAAGTTTTATTAGTAGTCCTCCATATTGGTATGTACATATGCATAAGGATAAAGCTATAGCCATGATTAATGAAGAGTCATTTAGATCATTCCCTATCTCTCACCACAGGTAGACTCCTTCATACAAAGATATATTAAAATTTTGAGGGATCCAAATGTTTGCCTTAGATGAGTTTGAAGATTTTAGGTATGATATGATATTAGTAGCAGAAGAAGAAGAAATGCATATTTACAGCAAGTCAAAAGCCCGTCATCAACCATATTGGAAGCCTCAAAATTTTAAAGAAGAAACAGCATAAATGTACGACAAAGTGAAAGAAGATAGATAAAGAGATGCAGAGCTAGTAGAAGGCGATGAACAGTACTGGAACAATTTGACAGAAGAAGAGCTACATAACATCGACAACATGATGGGAGCATGAAGAGCTAGCAGCAAATTAACATAAGTTGAATAGCATCATGTAAAATAATGTATTTCCAGACAGAAATGTCAACATCATTATGGACCCTGCTACAATAATAAAAATTGTCACAGCCCGTTCCAGAGTTCACTTTTCGTTGGTTATTAATTGACGGATTTACCACTGGTACGTTAATTTAAGGTTGAGTTTGGAAATTAAATTACTAGAGTTCGTTGTTAGTTAACCCTAGTTAAATGTTTGGTTATTTTCTTACCTTGGTTAGGTTAAGTGGACAGGTGGATGTGTGAGGATCACACATCACACCTAACACTTCACTCTCTCCCGTAGCATTCTCTCTCTCGGATCTCTCTCGAACTCACTCGTGTTCTCTCACCCTGAAAATTGTACGGACACACTCATACACGAACCTCTGGGTACAGATCAAAGGTTTGGTTGCTGCCATCGTGTTCCTCATGACGAAACAAACACAGTGGTACCAGTTGCAGGTAAGGAAACCCTCGAATCCGCATGAAATTAAGAACCCCATGTGTGCTACTGTTCATGCGTACGTAAAATGTTTTGTTTCAGGGGATTTGAAGATCACAGGAGACCTTAGAACTTCCCTACGAGCCTCGGAGAGGAAAGATCGAAGAGTTTTAACGTAAGGAACCCTAGAAATTAAACTTTCCGATTTGGGTACTGTTCATCGAGTTTTTATTTAAGCGTCCTTTTCGATTTTTTAAGCTCACAGTGAGCTTAGTGAGGTTCCCAGGAGTCTCGGAGTGCTTCGTTTGAAGCATTTGGACGTCGGGATCATAAGGTTCGAAGGTGGCCGGTTTTGGTGGATTTTTTCCCGACGAGATTTTAGAGAGATTTGCAGCTCCAAAGAGGTATAACTTTCTTTCCCTTGGAATTTGTAGCATTCTGGTGAAAATTTCATGGAAAATGGCGTAGAAATGAGTGAGAAAAGTGAGATTGCAGGTCTGCCCAGAATCCGGCGCCGGTGGCACTGTTCCGGCGTCTGGAGGTAGGGGATGATGCGCGTGGGGGGCGCGTGGGTCCGTGGGTTCACCGGCGCGTGAGGGCGCGTGAGCCACGGGAAAAATATTCTGAAAATTTCTGAGTGATCCTTAGGTTGTGTAGATCACTTTAGTATATTCACACACCTCATTTGAGTAATTTTTGAGAAGTTATTAGCTAGTTTCGTTTATGTGCTTTAAAGTAACGTTTTTGTAGTTATTTCTCACATAGGCGAAACCTATCCGGAGGACGAGCGTAGCCAGGCTAGGCAAGGAGGCTACGATCCATCTACATATCAGTGAGTGGGCTTTTGTTTTCCGTATTACCTTATACTATGAGTTTTCCTAGAAAACAATTGAAATGATTTGTGAATTGCATGCCATGATAGTTCTAATGTTGTTACACTTAGAACGTTAGTATGCATATGCCTATATGAACGAAATGCCATGCCATCACATCTTGCTATATTTCATTATGCATTCTGAAGTGAGTTGCATAATGGTACGGAAATGCATAAGCTAGTGAATGCATTATGAATTTACATTAGATTTGATTATGCATTATTGTTTAGCATACATCGCATATTATACATTATGGAGTGCCTTGCATCATGGAATTGTATGCGCATGACTGTTGGTGCTGTGGACGACAAGGTAAGTTCAGGTAAGCCTCTGAGTGTTGATTGAAAGCGAGTTAGGACTAGATTGACGAGAAGTTGAGATGTTGATAGCTCATAACCTGCACCCCGGTGTTAGTGCTCCCGCCCAGGGCCAGGGCATAGTGTTTCACGTGTTGTTCACCTCCCGCACCACACGCTCACCTTGGATCCAAGTCAGGTGCATAGTCCTGTCGTATAGACCACTTTCAGTGGGTTCGACTCGTAGGTGACCCGCGAATTATTCGCATAGTCTTCACGTGATTGTAGCACTTGAGCGTACTTTATTACACCTAGTCTTGTCGTATAGACCACCATTGAGTGGGTTCGACATGTGTGCAGGATATACAGTTGATGATGAGATACGTTGAGATTGAGTATGAGCTATGGTCCATCCGTGATGATCACACGGTGGACATGATACTATTGTTAACGAGATTATTTTACCTGTGGTACTTATCTTATGACTTGATGGCATGTTACGGCATATTATGTTGACTTACTTTGGTATATTAGAATTGTTGGTATATTCATAAGTTGATAGCATGGCATAGCATATCATGGAATAGTTGGCATCTCAGGTATCATTTCATGTTAGCATGTTGTCGGGTGGTTTCAGATGAGTTTAGTATATAAGTATACTATTATATTTTTCTGGGAAAGTATACGGGTTTTACGGCGAGGGGTTAGAAAGATAGTTTTGAAAATGTTTTTGAAAAGATTTGTTTTTGCCCACTCACGTTTTTGTTTTACGCCCCTCCAGGTACTAGCTTGAAACTTGGTGGCATCTGAGGCAGCAGCAAGATATTCTGACAGACCGTCACCAACGTAAGACCCTTCGGGGATGTTGTATATTAATACTCCTTATGTTCGACTGCACCTAGAATTTATACTCTGATTGTGTGTTAACACTGCTTGAATTCGGTTTTTACTTATTCGTACTTCTGTTTTATTAACACTTCCGCATTGTGCACATGGCTACGTCACCTCACGTGACGGCCAGCATGCCTCGATCTCGGTCGGGGTGTGTCAGTTTGGTATCAGAGCCTAGGTTTGCAGTCTTACATACTTTGTGAGTAATTTAATCTTTGTGATGTCTTCTGTCAGAATTATGCCGCCTCGCAGAGATCCACGTCCTTCTTCTGAGCCTAGCTTTCCGGATATTGCTTAGTTAGGGGAAGCTATAGCTAATGCAATTCAGTCTGTAGTTCGCCCTTCTCAGAGAACTGCGTTAGAAACAGTTTATAATCTGAAGTTGCCTACTTTCTATGGTAAAGAAGGACCTGAAGGTTCTGAACGTTGGTTCGATCAGGTTGAGAAAACTTTTCAAGTTATGCAGAGTCAGGGCAGTTTGACTTCTGATAGGTGGGTAGAGACAGTATCTTGGTTTCTGCATAAGGAACCTGGTGCTTGGTGGAGACAAGAGACTGAGCTGTGGACAGTTGAAGAGAAAAATGATTGGAAGAATTTTAAGGACTCAATTTATAGGACATACATTCCTCCATCTTATTTGGATCAGAAGAAACAAGAATTTACCAATCTCAAGCAGAGGAAGATGACTGCTATGGAGTATTACCGGAAGTTTACGGACTTGGCCAGGTATGATAAAGAAACAGCTAATAACCCAGAAGAGATGCTTCGTCGATTTAAGTTGGGTGCCAAGAAGAAGTGGCGTACACTGGCGACTATTCTGCCCTGTACTACTTATCGAGAGTTTTATGAAATCATGTTGAGGGTAAGGGACAGATGTCCAAGGGGCCTCGACAGACACAGAGCTTTAAGAAGAGTGGAAATAGTTCCAGCTCTTCCAGTGGTGGTTTTAGTGCCACGGGACAGAGGAGAGGAGGTAGATCCACTGGAGGACCTCGTTTTCAGAGGCCTAGGGAGGCAGCTGGTAATAATGTGCCGTTATGCCGTAGGTGCAATTTGAGGCATTTTGGAGAGTGTCGTAGAGGCAGGAGCGGATGTTACACATGTGGACAGACAGGGCATCTGTCTAAGTATTGCCCGCAGAGAGTACAGCAGCCCCAGCAGCCACAGCCGCCGCAGCAGCTTGCTTTGCCACCACCAGTTCCGGTCCAGCACTATCCAGGACCCAGTGGTTATGCTCCAACAGGTCATGGCAGTGCATATTACTATCAGGGAGATCCCGTCCCTTATTCTTCAGGGCAGTACCAGTATTCTCAGGATCCCTACCAGCCGGGAGGTTATCAGCAGTATTCAGGAGGTTTTATGCCTTATCAGTCGGGTGGTTTGAGACAGTTTTCCGCTGGTGGTTCTCAGTGGCAGTCAGGGGGACAGCCTCGACAGGTTGATGTTGCAGCTAGTAGTGCTGGGTCTTCACGTCAGCCCAGTCAGACAGGTCAGAGTCGGAGCACTCAGGGTAGAGGTGTTCATGCCGGTCGAGGACGAGGAGGACGTCAGCAGGCTCAGGGACGTATTAATAATATCACTTTGCAGGATGCTCAGAGCAATCCAGATTTGATCATGGGTACGTTAAATGTCCTTGGTCATTTTGCTAGAGTTTTGATTGATTGTGGAGCTACCCATTCTGTTATCTCCCATACATTTGTTCAATTAACACAACCTCAGTCTACACCTCTGGGTTATGAGTTAGAGTTTTCTATGCCTAGAGGGGAAAGGTGCTCTGTTAATTATATATATCCCGGTTGTCCAATTTTGGTTGAGGGAGTGGTGATGCCGGCTAATCTTCTCCCAATGGATTTAGTGGACTTTGATGTAATTTTGGGAGCGGATTGGTTGCATTATAACACTGCTGATATTCATTGTCGTGAAAAAAACTGTGACTTTCCGTCGCCCCGGATTATCTGGAATTACGTTTGTGGGAGAACGTAGTGGGGTAAGACATGGTGTCATTTCTGCCTTGAGGGCAAAGAAATTGCTGAGCAAAGGTTGTCAGGGGTACTTAGCTCACGTAGTACTAAATGATACCACTCCTAGTAGTGTGGAGGAAGTTTGAGTGGTGAGGCATTTTCCGGATGTTTTCCCTGATGATTTGCCCGGGTTGCCGTTGGATAGAGAGGTGGAGTTCACTATCGATTTGTTGCCAGGTACGGACCCTATTTCCCTGACTCCTTATAGAATGGCACCTGCTGAATTAAGAGAGTTAAAGGTTCAGCTTCAGGAATTAATTGAAAAAGGTTTCATTCAGCCTAGTGTTTCACCGTGGGGAGCCCCAGTCCTGTTTGTTCGGAAGAAAGATGGAACTTTAAGACTATGCATTGATTACAGGTAATTGAATCGGGTAACGATTAAAAACCGTTATCCCTTGCCGCGTATAGATGATCTTTTTTATAAACTTCGAGGAGCTCGGGTGTTCTCGAAGATTGATTTGAGGTCTGGGTATTATCAATTGAAGGTCAGAAGTGACGATGTTCCTAAAACGGCTTTTAGGACTCGTTATGGGCATTACGAGTTCCTTGTGATGCCGTTTGGATTAACGAATGCACCAGCAGCTTTCATGGGCTTAATGAATAAGGTATTTCAGCAGTACCTGGATAGATTCGTCATTGTTTTCATTGATGACATTTTGGTGTATTCTAAGTCAAGGGAAGAGCATGGACGACATCTCACTTTGGTATTAAGGAAGTTGAGGGAGCATCGTCTGTATGCTAAATTTAGTAAGTGCCAGTTTTGGTTAAACGAAGTGGCATTTTTGGGTCATGTTATTTTAGCTCAAGGCATTCAAGTAGATCCTCAAAAGGTAGCAGCAGTGGAAAATTGGGAACAACCAAGAACTGTCACAGAGGTTCGGAGCTTTCTTGGCTTAGCAGGCTACTATCGACGGTTTGTTCAAGATTTCTCGATCTTAGCATTGCCACTGACGAGGCTAACAATAAAGAATGTTAAATTTGAGTGGGATGAGAACTGTGAGCAAAGTTTCCAGCAGTTAAAGTATTGCCTCACTCATGCTCCAGTGTTGACACTCCCGGATGACAGTGGTAATTTCGAAATTTACAGTGATGCTTCTTTGAATGGTTTGGGTTGTGTGTTGATGCAGCATGGTAAGGTAATTGCTTATGCGTCGAGGCAGTTGAAACAGCATGAAAAGAACTACCCTACACATGATTTGGAGTTAACTGCTATCATTTTCGCCTTAAAGATCTGGAGACACTATCTTTATGGAGAGAAGTGTAAGATCTTTACAGATCATAAGAGCCTTCAATACATTTTCACCCAGAGAGATCTTAATCTACGTCAACGTAGGTGGGTGGAATTGTTAAGTGACTATGATTGCACGATTGATTACCATCCTGGTCGTGCTAATGTAGTGGCCGATGCACTTAGCAGAAAAGCTCAAGGTCGAATTAATGCCTTGTACCCTAGTAGAGTTCCTCTTCTTGGTGATCTTCGGGCTACCGGAGTGAAGTTGCAAATGGAAGACAAAATGGAAGCTATACTTGCAAACTTTCAGGTTAGACCTATCTTAATTGATCGGATCCTTGCTGCTCAAATTGAAGATGAGGAAGTGCAGGAATTAATCTATTTAAGAAGTATAGGGAAAAAGAAGGATTTGAAAGTTCGGGAATCTGATGGTATGTTGATGCAAGAAAGTAGAATGTACGTGCCAAACAATGTGGAGTTAAAGAAAGAAATTCTAGATGAGGCACATAGTTCGGCTTATGCTATGCATCCAGGAGGTACCAAAATGTATCATACCATTAGACCGTTTTACTATTGGCCGGGCATGAAGAGAGAAATTGCTGAATATGTTAGTAGATGTGCCATTTGCCAGCAGGTAAAAGCTGAAAGGAAGAAGCCGTTTGGTTTAATGCAACCACTTCCCGTTCCACAGTGGAAATGGGAAAATATTACTATGGACTTTGTGTACAAGCTTCCTCGTACACGGAACGGGTATGATGGTATTTGGGTAATAGTTGATCGGCTTACCAAGTCAGCGCACTTCATTCCAGTGAGGGAGAAGTATTCTTTGAATAAACTAGCTGAGTTGTTTATAAGCAACATTATAAAGTACCATGGCACGCCAGTGAGTATTATCTCGGATCGAGATCCTAGATTTACTTCCAAGTTTTGGAGAGCATTTCAAGAAGTCTTTGGTGCAGAACTACGTTACAGTACAGCATATCATCCTCAAACAGATGGTCAGTCAGAGATGACCATTCAGACTTTAGAGGACATGCTGAGAGCTTCAGTACTTCAGTTTAGCGATGATTGGCATGCTAAGTTGGATTTGATGGAGTTTGCTTATAACAACAGCTACCATTCTAGCATCGGGATGGCACCTTTTGAGGCACTTTATGGCAGAGCTTGTCGTACACCCTTATGCTGGTCAGAGGTTGGTGAAAGACCTTTAGTGGGCCCTGAGATAGTTGAGGAGACTACTCAGAATGTTCAGATTATTAAAGCTAATATGAAAGCGGCCCAGGATCGACAGAAGAGCCTTGCAGATAGACATGCCACTGATAGGGTGTATGATGTTGGTGATTGGGTATTCTTGAAACTATCGCCTTGGAAAGGTGTTGTAAGATTTGGGAAGAAAGGTAAGTTAAGTCCTAGATACATCGGACCTTATCAAGTCATCGAACGGGTTGGTGATGTTGCTTATAGGCTTGAGTTACCTTCGGAGTTGGCTAAAGTACATAATGTATTTCATGTCTCCATGCTTCGCCATTATATTTCAGACCCTTCACATGTGATTCCTCCCCAGCAACTTGAGATTAGTCCGAATCTGTCTTATGAGGAAGAACCTGTGACGATACTAGATTGGAAAGATAAAGAATTGAGAAACAAGACAATTCGGTTGGTAAAAGTCTTGTGGAGAAATCACTCAGCAGAAGAAGCCACGTGGGAGACTGAAGACCGGATGAGAGAGTTATACCCACGCTTGTTTTATGACTACTAGTACTGGTTGGTGGTTATATTGGAATTTCGAGGACGAAATTCTATAAGGTGGGTAGATTGTCACAGCCCGTTCCAGAGTTCACTTTTCGTTGGTTATTAATTGACGGATTTACCCCTGGTACGTTAATTTAAGGTTGAGTTTGGAAATTAAATTACTAGAGTTCGTTGTTAGTTAACCCTAGTTAAATGTTTGGTTATTTTCTTACCTTGGTTAGGTTAAGTGGACAGGTGGATGTGTGAGGATCACACATCACACCTAACACTTCACTCTCTCCCGTAGCATTCTCTCTCTCGGATCTCTCTCGAACTCACTCGTGTTCTCTCACCCTGAAAATTGTACGGACACACTCATACACGAACCTCTGGGTACAGATCAAAGGTTTGGTTGCTGCCATCGTGTTCCTCATGACGAAACAAACACAGTGGTACCAGTTGTAGGTAAGGAAACCCTCGAATCCCCATGAAATTAAGAACCCCGTGTGTGCTACTGTTCATGCGTACGTAAAATGTTTTGTTTCAGGGGATTTGAAGATCACAGGAGACCTTAGAACTTCCCTACGAGCCTCGGAGAGGAAAGATCGAAGAGTTTTAACGTAAGGAACCCTAGAAATTAAACTTTCCGATTTGGGTACTGTTCATCGAGTTTTTATTTAAGCGTCCTTTTCGATTTTTTAAGCTCACAGTGAGCTTAGTGAGGTTCCCAGGAGTCTCGGAGTGCTTCGTTTGAAGCATTTGGACGTCGGGATCATAAGGTTCGAAGGTGGCCGGTTTTGGTGGATTTTTTCCCGACAAGATTTTAGAGAGATTTGCAGCTCCAAAGAGGTATAACTTTCTTTCCCTTGGAATTTGTAGCATTCTGGTGAAAATTTCATGGAAAATGGCGTAGAAATGAGTGAGAAAAGTGAGATTGCAGGTCTGCCCAGAATCCGGCGCCGGTGGCACTGTTCCGGCGTCTGGAGGTAGGGGATGATGCGCGTGGGGGGCGCGTGGGTCCGTGGGTTCACCGGCGCGTGAGGGCGCGTGAGCCACGGGAAAAATATTCTGAAAATTTCTGAGTGATCCTTAGGTTGTGTAGATCACTTTAGTATATTCACACACCTCATTTGAGTAATTTTTGAGAAGTTATTAGCTAGTTTCGTTTATGTGCTTTAAAGTAAAGTTTTTGTAGTTATTTCTCACATAGGCGAAACCTATCCGGAGGACGAGCGTAGCCAGGCTAGGCAAGGGGGCTACGATCCATCTACATATCAGTGAGTGGGCTTTTGTTTTCCGTATTACCTTATACTATGAGTTTTCCTAGAAAACAATTGAAATGATTTGTGAATTGCATGCCATGATAGTTCTAATGTTGTTACACTTAGAACGTTAGTATGCATATGCCTATATGAACGAAATGCCATGCCATCACATCTTGCTATATTTCATTATGCATTCTGAAGTGAGTTGCATAATGGTACGGAAATGCATAAGCTAGTGAATGCATTATGAATTTACATTAGATTTGATTATGCATTATTGTTTAGCATACATCGCATATTATACATTATGGAGTGCCTTGCATCATGGAATTGTATGCGCATGACTGTTGGTGCTGTGGACGACAAGGTAAGTTCAGGTAAGCCTCTGAGTGTTGATTGAAAGCGAGTTAGGACTAGATTGACGAGAAGTTGAGATGTTGATAGCTCATAACCTGCACCCCGGTGTTAGTGCTCCCGCCCAGGGCCAGGGCATAGTGTTTCACGTGTTGTTCACCTCCCGCACCACACGCTCACCTTGGATCCAAGTCAGGTGCATAGTCCTGTCGTATAGACCACTTTCAGTGGGTTCGACTCGTAGGTGACCCGCGAATTATTCGCATAGTCTTCACGTGATTGTAGCACTTGAGCGTACTTTATTACACCTAGTCTTGTCGTATAGACCACCATTGAGTGGGTTCGACATGTGTGCAGGATATACAGTTGATGATGAGATACGTTGAGATTGAGTATGAGCTATGGTCCATCCGTGATGATCACACGGTGGACATGATACTATTGTTAACGAGATTATTTTATCTGTGGTACTTATCTTATGACTTGATGGCATGTTACGGCATATTATGTTGACTTACTTTGGTATATTAGAATTGTTGGTATATTCATAAGTTGATAGCATGGCATAGCATATCATGGAATAGTTGGCATCTCAGGTATCATTTCATGTTAGCATGTTGTCGGGTGGTTTCAGATGAGTTTAGTATATAAGTATACTATTATATTTTTCTGGGAAAGTATACGGGTTTTACGGCGAGGGGTTAGAAAGATAGTTTTGAAAATGTTTTTGAAAAGATTTGTTTTTGCCCACTCACGTTTTTGTTTTACGCCCCTCCAGGTACTAGCTTGAAACTTGGTGGCATCTGAGGCAGCAGCAAGATATTCTGACAGACCGTCACCAACGTAAGACCCTTCGGGGATGTTGTATATTAATACTCCTTATGTTCGACTGCACCTAGAATTTATACTCTGATTGTGTGTTAACACTGCTTGAATTCGGTTTTTACTTATTCGTACTTCTGTTTTATTAACACTTCCGCATTGTGCACATGGCTACGTCACCTCACGTGACGGCCAGCATGCCTCGATCTCGGTCGGGGTGTGTCAAAAATGGCACAAGAGTAAATAAAGAAAAGAACTTGATCCATTATGGACTTTTGATACACAAAATGTCTTTTTGATTAAGAATGAATAGTGTCATGCTCTTTTCATTAAAACTCCCATGTTAATTATCAGTATATGGTGTGTGGGTTTCGTGACCCAATAAAAAATAAAAGGAATAAAAGTATTGTACCCATTTGTACTAATGTAGGCCAAAAAAAAATGTACTAGTGTAGGCATTTGGAAAATAAAATCCTTAAAATAATTATTACAGGCAATTATTGTTGAATTAAAACTAAAAAAGAGTATAATGTGTTGCATCTCCTTCTTTGTATTACACAACGAAATAAGAATTTACCTAATCATGATTAAGATTGAGAGTTTGGCAATGTAGCATGCCTGGCCAAAAATTATAATCCACAATTTATGGCGCATTTACGTAATGGTAATAAAAATATGAGGAATTGAATTGAGGAGGAGTTGGAATGAGGAGAAGTCAGAATCGGATTCCTATTGAAGTTGTTTACTTAAATGTTCTGGAATCAGAATAGAATTCCATAAAGTTGTTTACTAATTCAGCATAATCGGAATATAAACTAGTATGATTACTAAAATGCCCTTGTCCCAAATAAAATATTTTATATACTTTAATTGGTTTATAAAGGATAGTCTTGGAAATAAAAAAAAAGTAAGTGAGGTCATAAAGGGAACAAAAGTGTCATTCCGATTGCCCAAACAAGCAGGAATTGGATTGCCACCTATATCTAGGGAATCCAATTCCACCAATACAAGGAATTGAATTCCAAATTTTGTGTGGGCCCTACTGCTTTTTTTATTCCTCCATGTTTAGTAAACATCGGAGTACTCCGTAATCGGAATTCAATTCCACATTCTCATTCCGATTAGAGATACGTAAACGCGCCCTTAGTGTTATGGAAATATGGTACATCTGTAAATTGGTAGCATGCAGTCAAACAAAAAGTTGCACATTTAATAATTTAAATTGACAATCTAGCAATATAGCATGTCAAACGTTTATTTTTTTAAGTTTAAAATCTTTTTATTACGACTCGTCCATGATTTTATTCTATTTTAAATGTCCCTAAAGGCGAGAATGTTGACTTTTGTTAACCACCGTGTTGTGACACTTGTGACTTATCCTTTTAGTATATTATTGTAGTGCTCATTGATAGAAATGTGTGAACACAAGTAGAACATAATTTTCAGTTCAAGGGTATTTTTGTAATTTTATGGACACTTCTATTATTTTAGAATGCTACTACACCCACCCCTCAATGCTATATTTTCACCCATCTTATATTCTCACCTACCATAAAAAATTAAAAACATGTAATACTCTCTTTACACCCACGATTATTCCTAGAATATCCTTGATACATTTGTTCAACAATTTTCCAAAAAAAAAAAACAAAAATTGAAAATCAAAACCACACCATCCGACCCAATTTGATGGCAACCCCTTCCCACCGCCAACCAACTTTTTCTCTCTGGAAATTTGGAGGATGAGAAGGCCTTGACATGACCCATTTCAATGGAAACGAGACCCCAAAATGATGGAGGATGATTAGGTTGGGGATGAGACCCCAAAACGGTGGAGGATGGTTGCCGTCGGATTGGACGGGATGGGTGTGGCTCTTCGTTTTCCTTCTAATTTTCAATTTTTGTCTTGTTTTCTCTTCTAATTTGAACAGAGCAGCAACTAGACTTGAGAGCTAGTGTGTTGATTGCATCCCGCCATTTTTTTCACAGCTTCTCATATCCTTCTCAAATCTCTCTTTGCTTTTTGGGACTCTTCCTCCAATTAAAGATAACGGTGTTTTTTGTAAAAAAAAAATGGAAACAAAATGTTGAATTTATGTTATTTTGGCCTCAAAAAAATAAAAATAAATAATGATTAATTTTATTAGGGCTTCAAAAGTCATTTTACAAAAGGTTAAATATGTCATTAAAATTTTCAATAAAAAGTGGGTGGGAAAATAGGGTTAAGGGGTGGGTATATCATCACTCTTATTTTATTATGATTGGGTTTTTAGTCACTGGGACCCACTTTCTCACTTCTCCCTGTATTCACTCTCTTTCACTCAGTCGGCTCATTCTCTCTCTCTCTCTCTCTCTCTCTCTCTCTCTCTCTTCTTCTTCTTATTTTCTCCCCGAACTGCACACATAACAACGACGGCGAAGCCGACATTCTTCGGCAAACCTATCCCATTAAACCATCACGATCGTGACCTAATCTTTCCTATGGAGCTAACCGTTGTCACTTTCCCTCGAGATTTGAACCCAAGATATCGATTTGAGAAGCTCTAATGAGGTCCGAACTTCTTGGCAAGTTCCTGCCCTTTATCGGTGAAGGTAGGCCTTAAACCACCACCAATCTTCTCCTTATGTTAAGTAGTTTTTGTTTCATGTGATGCATGTGAGGATTGATGAACAAATGATGCAGATAGAAGAGGGATGAGTTTTCCCTAGTTTTCGGCGAGAAAACTGAGGGCTGATGATGGGATTTCTGCGGAACGGCAAGGAATCAACCCTCGAGACCACCATTATCGTGTTCATCTGAATCCTAATAGTTCTAATATGCCCTTGGATCAAATGTAAGGTGAAGACAGCAGTGCAGAGAGTAGGGGAGATTCCGACAAACCCATATATGGGTAAACCCGGTACCAATTTGGCAAGCCAACCTTTTTTCAAATCCGAGTTAGAATATTCTCAGGTATATTCCCTATCAGAATCTCATCAAATGCCTGGTAACTGTAATCTTTCAGATTCCAGCCAACGACGACATAATATTTTCCAGTAGTCTTCATAGTATTTGAATAGTTTACTAACTAAATAAAGGTTCTTTTACTTTAAGAGTGCTATCCTCAGGATTACAAAAAGCATGCAGGGCAAGGTGGTTATGACCATATAGTGTATCTATGAGTGAGCTTTTACATTTAAATAATATTACATATATATATATATATGTGTCTGTGTGTCTGTACATATACCTATACATATACATATATATATAATTTTTTTTTTTTGGTACTGGTTTTATATGATGCTTTTATATCATTCTTTGCTTTTACTTAGAATATGCAAATGATTACTATGAGAGCAACTCCAGCGTATGAAAGGTACCCTAGGGCAACTTACTATTGAATCCCCCCCGGTGAACAGTAACTGCCTTTAATAAACAGTAATTGGCTTTTGCATCTTCACTCCTAAACTGAATAGTCATGGCAATAGGTAATAAAATATTAGTATTTTTTATTTTATAAAATAATAAAAAATAATTTTATTTGTAATTTTGGATAGGATTTTTAATCGGTCTCGTTGTACCACGTATCATTAAATAAGAAATTACAACCCAAAGTATTTGAGAAAATATAAAATTGTGGTGTAAGTTGGAAGAGGATGATAACATATTTATAGAAAAATTAAATCAAATTTTATTTATTTAATTTTTTCGGATTTTTTTATTAATTTTTTACATTTTTATTAATATTTTATATATTTTATTAATTTTATAACGTGGCTGACGTCACCATGACGTCAGCCTTGCATAAGCTGGCCCTCAGGCTCTCGGGCTGTGGATTCCCGCCTGGCTTGTCCACTGGCCCTCTCCCGAGCCCTATCACTCGCATGGGCTGGAGCAAGGGAGGGAGGCTATTGGGTTTTTTGGGTTGCATGTCCACCGGGCTATAGGCTCCAGTGGACAATGTGATTTATGAGCTTGAGAACCTCTATTGGGAAATGTTTTACTACCATGCATTATTTTTGGGAATTGCAATACTTTATATGCTCTTATGATTTGTGATGCTTGTCATTTTGAGCGTCCGAAAGCCCATGTCCACCGCCAGGCGCCGCCGCATGGCAACGAACGTGGGTTTATCCATGCATGTTTATATATGACTTATCCGCTCATCATGTATGCTTACAATGTGTATAGTACTGTCTCGGGCTAGGACCAGCTTCACGTGTATGTTCACATGCACCATTACGCTCACATTAAATTCATTATATATGCCAGCCTGTACTAGTTTGCATTAGGTAATTGTTAACACAAGGCCTTTTTCGACCATCAAAATAGTACAGGCCAAAAAAAAGACCAAGAAGAGCCCAAGAGAGATCAAAGCCCAAAGAAGAAAAAGAAGTCCAGAGGTGGAATTAGAAATGAGCATTTCTGATCGCTATAGCCAACCACTCGCCAGTCTAGTTTGACTAAGCAACATAAAGTACTTTCTGGCTGACAAGAATATATGGGTAAACTGACAACTTTATGGCACAGGGTACCCGGAACAAGTCTACTATGATACCAACCCAGGCCACATATCGGTCACCGTTCAAAGGCAGAAGCTTAGGACAAGACGTAATGGGTAGTTGGATCCTTACTCGGGGGGACTACCACTGACTAGTCAAGGTCGCGCTTAGTGCTCAGTACGCATTGGCCCAGAAAAAACATATAATATCGACTGAACAACTGTCGCTTCATTACCACGTGTCTTGATGAAGGAGACAAAGCCAGCACACCAGTCTATGTAAGTTGCTCATTTATTGCAGAATAGTAAAGTAGGTGAGCCTCAGATTTTCTGGACTCACTGAGGGCTTATATAAGGGGTGAGCATCTCTTGCAAATGAGTTGGACGAATGAGCAGAGAGAATTTAATCTATAGACGATCACTTTTTGTAACCTTCAAATCATATATTACGAGCAACACAGATCAATTGAAAAGAAGCAAACCTTTAATAAAACGCCCCCTTATTCACAAACACAACCAATGAAAGTTATGAAACCCTACTAATTATTTGAAAATTATTTAAAACTCTTATTAAAATATCATAAGCTTAAAATGAACCAAAGTTGTAAATAATATCATAAGCTTAAAGCCTAATCGCTACAAAATCAAACCCAACTGCTTCTAACAATCACTCTAAATTAAATTTTGGAGAGAATAAAACTGTGAAACCCACTTGGTACAAAGAGTGCATTGGCCGATGTGGCTTTACAAAACTTGTTGAAGAAAAAAAAATATAACTAAGGTATATTTTTTTCTAACAGGATACTCTCTGAATTTTTTTTGTGAGGATCTTAGAAATCCGTGAATTATGTTCGTTTATTGTACAGCTGTTTGGGCCCAAAATGTTATTAGGCCGAATAAGGGCTACCTTCGGCCCAATGTCTATTTAAAGGCACTATGGGCTGATATCGTGGGCCAAGGGGGTTCAGAGTAATCGAGTACCGGTTGGAGTAGGAATGCCGCAGATAGGCATGAGAATGAGATAGAGGCCGAGACCTATTAGGAGAAGGAGTCTCAAGGAAGCCGAGGTAAAGGTGAATCGAACCCATGATTGGGGGCAGGTGCAGAATCCCAGTGGGGATAGGATTGGCCAAGATAGAGTTGGATTAGTATCGGCCGAAGAAGAGTTAGACTAGGAAAAGGATTTCTATTCAAGGACGGGTTGGAGTATTCACATTGCTATAAATAGAGGGGAGAGCATAACATTCGCTCTCTCCAACTCAACACACAAAACTGCCCTGCGCAAACTCTCTCAACCTTGAGATTTTTATTTTCTTTTTCGCCAACACATCTTCAGTTTAGATAAACAGCACTGTGAATGCAACCGGTGGTATCTTAGTTTGGATAAACAGCACTATCGCCGTAGAACCAGTCGATCGCGGAGCATCTTCAGTTTGGATAAACAGCACTGCGTCGAGGCCGGTTGGTTATCTATCCAAGTCTCAGTCGAGAAGAACTTCCGGGTTCTCATCGACAGAGGTCATCTCACCAGCCTTCTCGGCAAAGTGAGGTGTTACGAATTACCAAGCTCGGCACATCGAACGCCGAATTGTTTTATGATTGGATACTCACAGGTTGGTTTCAGAGTTCGGCATTCTGACGGCCGAACCACTTTCACCGTCAAGACATATATCTGTTTTGAGTATATGTGCCCCTATACTTTGGTGTCGATTTGGCGTGCTTATACCTTTACGAATATAATCATTGTGACCGAATCCGGCATCGACGATTCGTGAACTTCGCAAGACTAGCAGCCTTGTCTTCAGGCTCTAGAACCCAAAGGCCGAGGCGTGTTCCTTCCTCGGTCGCAGTCGCAAGATTCAGAAGTCAGCCGCGCACACAACGCAACATCAACATTTTACTTACTGGCCGAGTTCGGCCGTCGAGTTGGCACGCCCCGCATTCAACCGAAGGACGTAGTTAGCTCATAGATTGCTCGGCCTACGCGCCACGTAGGCTTGGTAGTTTTTAGGGTCAACAACAGCGTACGGTCAGTTTTTGTTTAATTTTAAATAAAATATTTTACATAATTTCTGATTGTACGATATACGATGAACATATATGATTCACAGATCTCTGAAATCCTCAAAGGAATCTGGCAAAGATCCGAATTTTATCTTTTTGACCAGAAGTTGAATCAATGTATTTGATGGTCCTCATCCCAAAGATGAAAAATGATAATATATAAAGTACTGTGTGTGGTCCCACCGTACACGTCTCATTAAGCTTAGCCACGTGGTTTTTTCATTTCCGTACCCACGTGTTCATGAGCCAGCTAGCATTTCCTCTCCGATGCAGGACATTCTGTTTCCAAGTCATTGGACAAATAAAATACCCAACAAATAAGTTGGAGGAAAAATAAGACATTTTTTTAAAAATTGAAGAAAAAAAACTTAAAAATTGGACAACGGACAGCTAGCATTTTTTTAAGATGCTCATACTAAACAGGTTATGACACACCCCGACCTAAATCAAGGTGTGCTGGTCGTCACATGAGGGTGACGTAGCCATGTGCACAGTGCGGAAGTGAAGATAGTATAAAAATGTGAGTAAATAAAAACCAAAGTAACTAATTTAGTCTAGGCGAACACTACAGTGCAAGTGACGAGGTTTCAGTGTGACAACACATAATCAGAGCATAGGTAGCCTAAGTGCAGTCCAACAGGACAAATACTAATTATACAATACCAGAAGGATGGTCCTACATAAAATACAGATTGTCAGAACCGCCGTCAAGTCCTCGTAAGCCACCAGCAAGCACTCCTACCTAGAACCTGGAGGGGCGCAAAACAAAAAGTGTGATTGGGCAAAAATAAAGCTTTTCAAAAACATTTCCTTTTCTCAAAAGTTCTAACCCCTCGCTGTAAAACCTATATAATTTCCCATAAAATAGAATACGTAAACACATATGTATACCAAAAATCATTTCCACCATCCAAAGTCTCAAAATGTATGCCATGCAAATCTGATATGAATAATCGAATCAACCAAATGAAATAGAACGAAGAATAATAATATGTCAGCCGGATCCACCTATGGTGGCCTGTACGGCTGAATCTATAGCTCATCAAGTGTACTTAGCCGAATCCACCTAATGTGGCATGTACGGCTGAAAGCTCATCAAATATGCTCAGCCGGATCCACCTAATGTGGCATGTACGGCTGGACTATAGCTCATCAAATATACTTAGCCGGATCCACCTAATGTGGCCTGTACGGCTGAAAACTCGTCAAATATGCTCAGTCGGATCCACCTAATGTGGCCTGTACAGCTGATAGGCAATCTGTACGACAGTGTCGGAGCTGCCAATTATTGCAACCTGTACGACAGTGTCGGAATTACATAAAGCGTAAATATAATCATGTAATAACTATATCATTTCAAATAACACCATAAACTTACATGAACTTACCTGTACTTTCGCAGCACCAACCATAGTATATGCAACTAATAAATTCATAATCTAACTTATACACATTTAACATAAAGCATATAACCAATTAAATGGCTTTTCTGAGAAAACATAAGGCATATATACATATATAGAAAACCAAAATGTCAACTCACTGATATGTGGAAGGGTCGTAACCCCCGAGCCTCGCTTGACTGCGCTCGTCATCTAGAAACGTCTCACCAATATGGAATGGCGTTGCCGTCGAGATCGACCAGAAAAACCCCTAAAACCCACGGTCACTCGCCGGAAAATTTAAGAACTTTGTTTTCCCCTAAAGATTCTTAATCGAAAAGTTCGAGATCTTGCCGTATATATATCACACGGGAACTACACCATCTTAAAGGGGTGAGGAAGAGCGTATATGGGATGCAAGGAAGAAGAGGAGAAGTGTTAATTGTGGTAGTGAGTGCAAGGAATGTTTTGACAACAGCTTCAAATCAATTTTATGTGATTAATAAATGCTTTTCATCATTCTATTATTATTTTTTGTTATTTTATTAATATCCCACCTATTGTTGAATATACCTCACATACTAAATACACCCCATATCTACTTTTTCAATCAAAATTTATCTGAGTACAATCCACATACTTTCCTATACTACCCTCACCCAAACTTTCTACATACATCCCACATTCTTCAAATACATTCAACATTCTCTCATTGTTCATTCTCACCACACCTCCAAATTTCAAGACTCTCACTAAACATGTAAATGCTAATTATGAGGTCGACTACATGACATTCGATTGTTGGTTTATTTTACTAGTAGAGCACAAATCCAAAATTTCTCCTCTGGAGTCAATCTCACAAAATTTTGACCCAAAAAATAATGATAGGAGATGGGTGATTTTTTATTTTTTATTTTTTTCAAAATTATAATGGGTTCAATTCTTTTTACTGTACAAAACTTAAAAGAATGTAGTGCCAACTGCCAAGCTTACCACTTAGAGAAAAAATTGTTTATATTATAATGGATTCATTCAATTTTTTATTTATTTTTTTAGAAATCGAAAATTTGTTTTGGAGTAGTTATAGATTTTGATAACAAAAAAAATGGTGTAGTTCTTACAAAATCCAAAATGAAGTACGTCTGGTTACGAATTCGTAACATTTTTTTTATTTTTAGGGTTTAGGTTTCTATCAATTTGGGGGTTTTTGTCAATTAGGGGTTTTAGGGTTCGGGTTTAGACAACCAATTTAGAGTTAGGGTTCATATTAGTAAATAATTTGTGTATTCAATTTCTTTTAAATTTTTTGGGGTTAAATAGTCATTTCATGTTAAGATACATGAGTGATTTAATAATACATATTTATGTGAGGTGTATTCAACAATACGTGAGGTGCTAATAAAAAAACCCTTTTAAAAATATGTATTACAATTATGAAAAGTAAATAATGTAATAAATAATAGTTTAAATTTGACATATTAGGTGGAGTAATGTCATCTTTCACTCGCATTGGAAATCGTTTAGTCATCCAAGTAACATATTTATGATAAACTATCTATTTATTTGATATATTTGGAAGACTAAACGATGTTTGATTCAAAATGATTTTTTGTATAGATGTAAGGAATTGAACATTTTCAATTATAAAATTCATGCAGTGAGGATACATTATTCGCAAAAGATAAGATATATGTATACCCCTGTAGGAGTATGTGTGTGCAAGTATTATCCTTGGTGAATTTGGTTCTTCATTGTTTTCCTTGGTGTTGCACTTCTTTGAATATATATGAAGTTAATGGATGTAGATTAAGGGATTAATCTCCGATTACACGGATGCACGTATGCTATATGTTCAGCATAACAAATACTTCAAAAACAAAAAACAAAAAACAAAAAAGCAATGCTACACTTATCACATTTTTCATACCACATTTGTTCTTTAATAGATGTAGGGTAAAAAGATAGTATAAATGTGCTAAGATTGACATGTTTGTTAAAAAAAAAAAACACATGCGCACTCAACGGCAGAGCCATAAATCCGTCACAAAATGGGCCTTCAAGCCAAATGAAAGAAACTAGAAAAAATAAAAATAGTTACAAGTAGAATTAATTGGAGAACAATCAAAGGTTTTTTTTTTTTTTTTTTTTTTTGTATTGTCATGTAAAATTTTAATCAAACAAGACTGATGGAGCTTTAGAATTTGTATGAAAAATTTAGTATTGAGATGATTATATCATAAGAACAGAGCTTGTTTAGTAGCTTTAATATATATATAACAAAAAAAAAAAAAAAGACTAACACATTAGACCCAAAAAAAAACAATTAAAAGCTCAAAACTATACTATGAGATTTTTCTTTCCACATAATTGGATCATCCTATAGATTGTATAGACTTTGTTTTATATGGATTGACAAAAAAAAAAAAAAAAAGAAAAAGGAATTGGTTTTGAAAAATCAAAATGTTGTTTAGGGGTGGGCACAGGCCGAGTCGGGCCCAAAATTGAAGGGACCGGACCGGACCCGCTTGAAAATACAATGGGGCGGATCATACAAAAATTGAAATAGGAACCAGACATAATTTGGCCCGTTTGAAACGGGCCGGTTCCTCGGGGCCTCACGGGTACATTTCCTATTTCCTCCCTATCAAATTTCGCAGTACAACCAATTCATTGAAAATCTCAAAATTCAATCATAGTTTACACACCCAGTTGATCTCCTCAAGAAAAACCTTCAAGGCAACAAACTTTAATAAATAAATAAATTGAATTTTAGACAACCCAAAATCCCAGATGACTAATTTCCTAAGATTGCATTACAATATAACCCAATTGATCAAAATCCAAAATTTAACAATTTACCACAGCTTTAGCTCCAAAGCAGTGATTGCATGCATCAGAAAAAAAATAACAAATTCCTTCTCTGGATCCCTTTTTTAAATTACTTAGAATCCCCCACAAACAGCTTGAAATCAAGAAACAAACCAGAGAGATAGAACCAATGTAAGACCTCAAGTGGTAAACATAAGCTCAACCTCAAAAACTGGGTAAGCTTCGAACTTTTTCTCCCAGTCGACGAGGAAGCCAATCTCCTTCTCCGTGAGGCCGTCGAAGGGAGGCAGTGTTGTCCTCATCCTTCGTGATCTTCTTTGCCGTGAGACCGTCAGCAGAGCTAGGCTTCCATGCAAATCTGAATCAGAAGGAGGAGATGACTGATTCATCGTTTCGAGTTGTTTGAATTCGTTGTTCGTCCCCTCGAGTTCGACAGAGAGAGACTGACTTCGTCGTCCGCCCCTTCGAGTTCGACAGAGAGAGAGAGACTGAGAATCAAAAGGGATAAGAGTCAGGACTTTGGGTGAGAGAGATTGAAAAGGAGGACTCTAGGAGAGAGAGATCGAGAGGGAGTACTGAGGAGAGTCTAGGAGAGTCTTCGAGAAAGTGACAGAGTCAGATTTGAGTGTGTGTGTGTGTGTGTGTGTGTGTGAGATTTGAGTGGCACGACATTGGGCTGGGCCTGTTTATTGGATACGGTTCGGGCTAGGGGCTCGTGTTTTCAGAATACTGGATCCGCCCTGCCCTGCTGTTTACTTGGACTCGACCCGCCCCGCCTTGTTTTGTATATAAAATAATATGGACCCGTCCCGAACTGCTAGTACCCGTCCCTACCCGCGGGCCCAGGGCTCGTTTGCCCACCCCTAATGTTGTTGGCAGAAGGCTTATATGGTAAAATGGAAGGCTAGTAATAAGGGTTAGATGGTAAGAAAATCATAAAATTGTTTGCATATACAAGTCTCAAACTCATGAGTTGCTGAAAACTTTAAACTCTATTCCACCGATGGATCATATATCTTTATCGTATGAACTAGCAAACATCATATATAAATCCATTAAATTTCAAGATGGACCTGACATATTTTGACCTTCATGTAGCTTCCCCTGTGACTTAACAAAAAAAAGTGAATGATAAGTTTGATTTCCTCTCCATAACACACATGGATCAAGAAAAAAAAAGAAAAAGAACTCTTGGACATGGTTTGCTTAAATACTGGGTACTTCATAATTAATAAAATCGACAGTGATCAATCGATGAGAAACAGAGGTTGACAGGATATATAATATAATTATATAGAACTAATGTGCGTATTATGTTGTCCCAAATCGTCGGACATACTGAGGTACATTTTCTTTAATCTAACATCTCGATATCTTATTTTCGTTGCAAATCAAATATTCAAATGAAGTTGATGCTGATAAACCACAGACAGCTCTTGCAGTGGACCACATGCCCTAAACTATTAATTTTGACCTATATTTTTCTACCTTCCTCTAATTTTTATATTATATTTTTCTACCTTCCTCTAATTTTTATATTCTTTTGGCATCTTAAACAGAGATGAGAATTTATTAAGATAACAAAAACTAATTAATTTTATACGATACCGAATATAAGAATCAATTGCCAAGTGATTTCTTATTGTAGTGGTATAAATATATGGGATACTTTGGATACGGTCCCTAGTCCTTAACATTCTTTGATTAAAACCTTCATAGTATTCAAAGTTTGATCAAAGTCCCTTGACTTTGTACACCTCATTATATTACTATTAATATTTATATTTTTATAGTTTTGACATTAATTGTTTGATATTTTATGAGATTTATAATCCTATAAATTTAAAATCACTCATTATAATACTAATAGAAATGGTTACAATAAAAAAAATTCAAACATTTTGATTGAATAAATGGATAAAAACTATGTAAAAATAAGAAATAATAAATGGCAAAAGAATGTATCCATAGTGTTAAAAAAAATTGGTACATTTTACAAAAAAATTGGTACATTTCACATATAACAAAGTGGTACATTAATAAAGAAGAATGGGTACATTATAAATAAATTAGGGTACAAATAAAAGATTAAAAAATTATGAGTAGAAATGAATTTAAAAAAAAATATAGGCGCTAAAAGAAATTAATACATGGGTACAAAAATAAAACTAAAAAAAAAATACTACAAATTTTAAAAAAAAAATGTTGCGAATTAAAAATGGGTACAAACTAAAAATATAAATATATGATACAAAGTTTAGGCATAAAACATAAATATACCATATGTAATTTTTATATCATTGATTAAATATACAATGTTATGTGACGGTATACACATGGGTACAAATACAAATAAAACTTTAAAAAATATGAGCACAAAAAGAAACTAATATATGGGTACAAATTAAAAATGAAAGGAAAATTGGTACAAATTAAAAAATATATGCAAATTAAAAATAGGTACAAACTATTTAAAAATAAAAATATTTTATTATTCAAATAATTAATGATGTTATTAATACCTAAGGACCTTGATCAAAAATTAAAAATGAATAGGATTTTAATCAATGGAGTAACAAAAAGAAGGATTTGAACCTAATTTCTCCTAAAGAAATTAAGCCTTGCATAACGGCATGAGTTTAAACTCTATCGCTAGCTAATCTAACATCTACTATAACAAAAACTTGTCATTTGACAAAAAAAAAAAAATATATATATATATATATATTAAAAGAATCAATTGAGAGAAAAATGCCAAAAGCAGCATGGGCTTTTTCAGCTGACTTGTAAGAACATTTTATCTCCTGGAATATTAATTAGTCATAATCTTGCCATTTTTTTCTTCAAATAAATAATCATAAATCTGCCATATAGTCCAACTTTTGTTTTTTTTAGTATTTAGTGATATAATGAAATGAAAGTAATATATTTTTTTTGGCAAACATGAAAGTAATATATTACTAGAATATCTATAATATGTGATCTTCTCAAACATTAAGGGATGATTTCACGTTGATAATCTGATAACATGGAAATTCGCCAGTTCCGCACAAAACGTCACGTTGAGTGAATATATAGATAGTAGGATGAAATGCAGATTTAGTCCCTGAACTATCATCTCAGTGAAAATTAGGTCGCTGAATTATTTTTTCGGTAAAATAAGTCCCTAAATTCATTAGAAATTGTTAATTTCATCCCTACTATTATATTCAAAGCTATTTTATCTAATTTTTCGTCAACTTAAGTCACTGGACACACTTTAGAGTGTAATACCATCATTTTCTCGCCTATAAGTGCTTAACATTTTCATATAGGTTGTGAATTTAATGTCTAATTTACCCTCAAAAGTTAACTTACACTATTTCTTTATGAAAAACTACCAATTTCTCCTCAAAAGTTAACTCCATACACTATTTCTTTATGAAAAACTACCAATCTACCCTTCAATATGTATCACATGCAAGTAACGTGACTTAAATTGATAGAAAATTGAATATAGTAGTTTCAAATATAACATTATGAATGAAATTGACAAATTTTTATAATTCAGGGACTAATTTTTCTGAAAAAAAATAGTTTAAGGACCTAATTTTCACTAAGGTGATAATTTAGAGACTAAATTGACAGTTTACCCTAGATAATATACAACGATAAAAAATAATAATATTATACAACATATAATTTTTTTCAAATGTTCACCAATTAGATGCTAAGAAAACCCTCTTTATTCTTCTTAGCTTCCTGTATATTTGGAAAATGATTGGTGGGCGGTGCTGGGTTTTTCAAATTCGAAGACTAATCAACTCAATTAAAGTATGGAAATTTAAAGCAAAATTCTACAACAGGCGTGGTTCTTATGTCATGGAAATAAAATTCAGACACTTCGAAGATCTTATATATATAGCTTAGTTTTACACGTTTGTAGTTTTTTTTTTCTTTCCAAAATGATGGATTTTTTTAATCAATACGAATAACAGTGTTTACATCCTCAGTAAGAATATTGAATAAAAATTCAGAAAACAGTAATCCCCATCTATGAGCCCCTCGTACGATTAAATACAAAGCCACCGAGCAATCGTGGAGATAAGAGTTTTTTACCGGGTGTGCTAGCTTAAAAATTTACATTTTTATAAGTAAAGAAACTTGATACAGTATTTTTCATATTATCAGCTAGCTTAAAAAAATTTCACAAGGTGAGCCAAAATTTTTTGTAATTAAACAAATACGTGTTAAAAGTCAAACAAATCCAAACTTGTACATGTACAAGATGCGATGAGAAAAATGATATAAAAAAAAAAAGATGATTTGTAAACTGTATTATATAATTTTATATAGTTAAACCTAAAAAATTCTATCTAAGCTACAGCCCAGGGCAGCCCTTAACCTGGCTCTGCCAGTGCCACCAAGTGAGCCGCCCTATAGCAAACTAACACGTTTGTAGTTGAACGTGTATACGTATGCATGCACGCGTGAGATTTATGTTTGTTTTGCCCGTGAAATATTCTTTAACCATACATAGGGGAGGGAAGAGGAGCCGTGGAGGGAATAGTTATTAGTTGCTTAATCATTATTTATTTAGTGTAATTTTGAAGGTTAACGAGAACCATTGCTTCCAAAGCAACCACTAAATATTTACAAAATATTATTCTATAGCAAATAATGAGCACGGATGGGAATATATTTTTCATACATTAAGAAAAACTTATGGTGGAGTAGGATCCAATTTATAGCTAGTCTATGCTCTACACTATCGTTTTATTATATATTGTGGAGCCAAAAATAATCATAAGGCGACACGTGGATCTTTGGATAAAAGATGACAAAAAGACCCTTGAGGCATATCAGGATTCCTACGCGCAAGCAGCGGGCAATCATCTCTCAACCAAATCAAAAATGCTCCAAAAAAGGTAACAATTCAAGATTCATCTCATCAAACCCCTTTTACAAGGTAACCTCCAAAACATTCATTCCAAAATTATGTTAATTGGTTAATTAATGGATTAATTACCCAATTAATCCATTAAATACCAATTAAATCATCCAATTAACCACAAAATATATCCCATTTAACCCCAAAACTAGTCAAAGGCCGGCCATCCCCTTTGCTCTTTACCTTTTCTATCTTTTCCCTCTTTATTACCCCAATTAAGCTAGCTAATCAATTCTATAACCCCCCCCCCCCCCCCATTCATCATGGGCGCATGAGGCTTTTGGCCTTGACCCTAAGGTGTTAATTGTTTTGTAGTTGCAATTTTGTCCAAGAAGAAGGAGGCGGAAATTTGCATCCACAAATTGGTGCTTTCATTGAGAGGAAGAAATCCACACTCGTAGAAGACTCTCGCATAAAAAGGTTTTTTCTCTATTTTCTAGTCCACTTGTATTTTTTCATATGTTCTTATTATTTGAATTTTTTATTTGCAAATATTCTTTGATAAAACGTAAAAGAGAAATGCAATGGCTAGAAATTTAGAAAAATCCACGAGTAAAAATTCCAATAATCAAGATATGGGACCTCGACGATTCACGAGGCTAAATTTGACAATAAGTGGAACGGCACCACCACCACGAGGTTCCACCACGGGAACCACCGTGGTGGCTACCACGGTAGCCACCCACGGCGAGGTTCATGGCGTCGTCACCACGGCCCAAGCCATGTTACTCCGAGCCCAATGCGTTGCCGAGCCAGGCCCAAGCCTCGCACCCACGTGTGCCACACGCCGAGCAGCCCACTCTCATGGCCCAGCCTGCTCCCTCCGAGCAGCCCACTCCCGTGGACCAGCCTGCTCCCTCCGAGCAGCCCATTTTCATGGCCCAGTCTGCTCCCGCCGAGCAGCCCACTTTCGTGGCCCAGCCTGCTTCCCCCAACAACCTACTCCCGCCAAGCAACCTGCTCCATTGGCTTCCCGAGCAGCCCAAGTCGGCCCAAGACTATCTCAACCATCGAGATGGGGGCATTCTCACCACACCTCTATGGGGATTTGACATTTCCCAATTCAAATCGCGCGCCCGGAGCCTACCACACTTCCACTACTTAAGGAGGTATATTCCTTCAAGCTCTTCCAATCCAAATGGCGAACAACGCTTGTCTCGACAAGTCATAAAGTTGACGAGCACCCTTGCACAACAGACGACCTTGATGAATCAGCTCTTGCAGCACACCGAGATGCAACGTGCCCCTGACAAGGTGTCCCGAAGTAGGACGAGGGCAGACGAAGAACCTCTCCAGCAACGTCCCAACAAGCAGTCACTTGACCAGTCACGAACCGAGTGTTCTAACGGAGTACACTCCCGACTAGGTCCTTGAGATAGCGTATACTCCCGTCTTAGCGCGTGGAGGAGCGTGCACTCTCAATTAGGCCCATAAACAAATATACACTCATGGTTGGGGCCAGACTCTGATAATCAACATGAGCAACCTTCTAAGCGAAGTGTTCAGTTGCGGCAAGGCCCTCAAGGAGCATCCTCCACCTCACATCAAAGTAGGCAGCATAGTGGACGGAGAGAAGCAATCACTCAATCAGGCTCAAGTTCAACCAGCAGTCTGCGAGTTACCCGTTTGCCTGCTAGGAATATACCACACCCACCATATCCGTGACATAGAAGAGCCGAACACATGGAAGAGCAGCCTAAACCAGCAGGTCACGACCGGGGGGCAGCCGAGAGCTCTGCCACCCCCCAACAAAGGCAAATTCAGGAAGAAGTAGAAAAGCTCCTGACCAAGCAATTGCACGATTTCTCGCACAATAAAGCTATTGACAAGGCACTCCGATGAGACATGACCAACATAAGCGAGTCATCTTTCAATGACAAGATCGAGCAGACGGGACTACCCCACATAGATTCCGGCAAATGCAGCAGCTTAGCCTAATAGCACTCCAGGGGCAGACGAGTACCAGAATGACACACCAGCCCAACTGCTAAGAACCGGGGGGCAGGCCTTGTTCTCAACACTCCAGACAATTCCTCCTGCTGCGCATAACCTGGCCCAAGCCAGTCCCAGCTCTGCTTTCACAGCCGTGCCTACCTGCTCAACGACTCCCGACAGCCATTGATCTATCACCATGGCTCATAACTATGCCAATCTTGCACCAGGGCTCCCAGCCATGCTGATCTTGGCCTGTGCCTCGCGTCAACCAAACCTCAAAAAGGCACACGACGAAACACCTAATGATGGCACAATAATTTTGGGAGCAACTCACTGTGCTTACACCTTTTCGCGGGTTCCGCAAGCAGTTTGAAGTCTCAAGCAGATCGCCAAACAGGACCTCGCAGGCTAAGGATTATTTCGGTTGTCCAGCAGACTAGCTTTCCTCAGCTGCACTCACAACAACAACATCCATGCTCTCCAGTGAGAGAGGATAAACTAATTGCTCTCCAGTGTGAGAGGGTAAACCAATTCCCCGACACCCATATGGGTCTGCTCTCCAGTGCGAGATGATAAACTAATTGCTCTCCAGTGTGAGAGGGTAAACCAATTCCCCGACACCTATATGGGTCTGATCTCCAGTGCGAGAGGATAAACTAATTGCTCTCCAGTGCGAGAAGGTAAACTAATTCCCCGACACCCATTGGGGTAAGCTCTCCAATGCGAGAGGATAAACTAATTGCTCTCCAATGTGAGAGGGTAAACCAATTGCTCTTCAGTGCGAGACGCCATATAGCTCAAAAGATCGAATGCCTGAATAACAACTAGGCAGCGAATAGTCAAGGGGCAGCAGCCACTTTGCACTCAACAGTTCGCTCATCCGACACTTCATCTTAGCAACTTCGATCTCGACAGCTCCATCCTTGACTGCTCCGTCTACGGCAGCTGAGAAATCAAACTCAAGCAGTTTCCTCATTTTTGGCAAGCAACCCAGACGTGGCAGCCCAAACCGTTTCCCATGCCACGCCATTTCCTCGGCCTATGCCGAACCAATCCTCTTCAATAAAGCCGAGCAGCACAAGCAATGGCTCCTGCCACACCACCTCCTTGGCCCATGCCAAGCTGATTCTTGGCCCCTGCCAGCCGACGTGCCGCACCACCCTAACGGCTGCCTCGTGGCAGCATCTCCCAAGAAGAAGACAAGGAGAATTAAGTTTTTCCTACATCGGTGTGGCGCGAAGAAGACAAAGAAATCAACGGAAGACGGTTCTTTGCACGGGAAGCAAAGAATAATGCTAGGGGAGGGGGAACAAATATCCTCTAGCTTTCTCTCTTTCTTGTAAGGATAAATAATTGCCCTCCAAAGTTGATTTAATCCCCTACTTACTTAAGGTAGGCTTAAATAGGCTTTAGAGGTGATTTATTTCCCTTTCCTAGAAGAATCTAATTCCAAGTCCAAGAGAGAATCAGCATCAAAGTTGGAGATCTCTACACCTGCTGCCCTTTTCCTGCGAGCAGCCCAGCAGGTGTGGGGGCATTTGTGGAGCCAAAAATAATCACAAGGCGACACGTGGATCTTTGGATAAAAGAGGACAAAAATACCCTTGAGGCATATCAGGATTCCTACGCGCAAGAAGCGGGCAATCATCTCTCAACCAAATCAAAAATGCTCCAAAAAAGGAACAATTCAAGATTCATCTCATCAAACCCCTTACAAGGTAACCTCCAAAACATTCATTCCAAAATTATGTCAATTGGTTAATTAATGGATTAATTACCCAATTAATCCATTAAATACCAATTAAATCATCCAATTAACCACAAAATATATCCAATTTAACCCCAAAACTAGTCAAAGGCCGGCCATCCCCTTTGCTCTTTACCTTTTCTATCTTTTCCCTCTTTATTACCCCAATTAAGCTAGCTAATCAATTCTATACCCCCCCCCCCCCCCCCCATTTATTTCCTTCATGTTTAATTAGCCAATAAATTGGCTAATTAAACCAAAAATTCAACCAAAAACCCATTTATTGGCCGGCCACTTTCTCTCCAAAGTGGACTGGTCTAGCCCTATAAATAGGCTCCCATTTTCACCAAACACTCAAGCCAACTCTCTTGCAAAAATCTCAAAATTCTCTAAACACTCTTTCTCTCTAAATTCTAACTTTGGCATCGGAGGTTCTTCGGCCAAAGTCCCCCCCCCCCCTTCATCATGGGCGTGTGAGGCTTTTGGCCTTGACCCTAAGGTGTTAATTGTTTTGTAGGTGCAATTTTGTCCAAGAAGAAGGAGGCGGAAATTTGCATCCACATATATAGCACCAAATGATTCTTATATTATGCTAATTATTAATTTCACTAATTTTTCATATAAGTATGTGACAATTCGTTCCTAATTTTACGATTTTATCAATTTTAAATGAGTGAATTGACGAAAATGCCCTAGAGGCTAGATCGTTGACTTTTGTTGACTGTTGACCTTCTCGTTGACTTTTTACAAAATTTTGCCGGGGACCCTCCTTAGCGTATTTCGATGCCATGATTCCAAATCCGCACTCTGTTTTTCCAAATTTAATTGTTTTAGTGGTGTTTTACTAATGGATCCTATTATTATGCTTAGGTGCGATTATTATCGGTGACTCCAGCTTTCTTAGTTCAAACGGCTTCAACCTGATGACATGATTTGTGAGTGGGTCTTTTCTTTTATATAGCATATATATATAATCGTTAGTTTCCATTTATACATTTCATAAAGTATTTTCTACAATACGTCTAGAATAGCGTGACGCTTATAAGAGTTAGCACATTGATAAAAACTATGAAGTTATGCTACGTCTTACGGGAATCATAGGTATGAGTATTATTATTGATGCCATAATTATATTTATGGCTATGAATGATATTATGTGGATTAGAACTATCGAATCACTATGGCATGACTATATTTGTGTTATCTGCTCATCGTTTGCTGCACCGGTGTTAGTACTCGCCCGGGCCAGGCCAGTCTTTAACGTGTATGTGCACATTGCACCGTACGCTCACTTTGGATCCATTGTAGGTGTCAGCCATGTCCTAGATTGTTATAGGCAATTAGGACTCATATGTGCTACGCATAGCGCTAGTTTTCACGTGATTGTAGTTTACACCCAGTCAGAATAACTTTGCATGAAATCGTGTGTAAGCATGTGTCGATGAGCACTCGATATAATATGTTTGCTTATGCAAGATTATGTGATTATGGATGTGTTTAGGCCCAAAAAATGACATTGGGCCGAGCTCGGATTATTCTCGGCCCAGGAGCCGGGCGAAGGAAGTGGGCCAATACCTATGGACCGCGGATTGAAGGAAGACTTAGCGTGCGAAGGAGACCGAGACCTATTAGGAAACAAAGTCCCTGGGCACAGTGAATCGAGCTCGCGATAAGGGAAGATTCAGAATCCTAGTTTGAGTAGGATTGGCCGAGATAAGGTTAGATTGGTATCGGCTGAAGAAGAGTTGGATTAGAATTAGGATTTCTGTCCAAAGAGGATTCGGAGGCCCTGCGCTACTATAAATAGGGAGAGGGAGCATAACATTAAGCTATCTCCAATTCAACACACAAATCTGCCCTGCGCAAACCCTCTCAACACTTTGAGATTTTTATTTTCTTTTTCGCCAACAGATCTTCAGTTTGGATAAACAGCACTGTGAAGGCAACCGGTAAACATCTTCAGTTTGGATAAACAGCACTGTTGCCGTAGAATCAGCCGACCGCGGAGCACCTTCAGTTTGGATAAACAGCACTGCGTCGGGGCCGACTGGTTATCTATCCAAGTCTCGGCCGAGAAGGATTTTCGAATTCTTTTCGACAGAGGTCATCTCACCAGCCTTCTCGGCGAAGTGAGGTGTTACAGTTTATTACATTCGGCACATTGAAAGCCGAAATTTGATATTGAACTTCGCAGAACTAGCAGCCTTGTCTTCAGGCTCTAGGACCCAAAGGCCGAGGCGTGTTCCTTCCTCGGCCGCAGTCGCAAGATCAAGAAGTCAGCCGCGCAACACAACACGACATCCACATTTTACTCACCGGCCGAGCTCGGCCGTCGAGTTGGCACGCCCCGCATTCAACCGAAGGACGTAGTTAGCTCATAGATTACTCGGCCTGCGCGCCACGTAGGCTTTGTAGTTTTTAGGGTCAACAGGATGTCATGCGCTTATTTACGAGATATTGTGCCATAATGAATTCTTGAGATATTGCAAGCTACGGTAAGTATTTTCTTACTATACGTAGTATGTATATTTTGGAAACTATACTTGTTTTACAGCGAGGGGTTATTATGTTTTCGAAAAGGTTTTTACAATGCTTTATTTTTAGGCCCACTCACCCTTATTTTTTGCCCCTCCAGGTTTTAGCAGATGAGCTTTCGTATCGACGATGATTCTTGGCAAATCTGGTATTGGAGATTACCTTCGATAGTATAATTCTCAATCCACTCTACTGTACTTTACTTATGCTCTGACATCAAGTGTGAAATGAGTTCATTCCCGCTCACCAGCACACTCTTATACTTAGGCACTTTTAGGTTTAAATTTATTCACATTTTTCACATCTATACACTTTATGGCTTCGTCACCTTCCAGGTGTCGGCCAGCACAGCTCGATTCGGAGTCCTAGTGAACATTCTGGGTCGGGGTGTGTCAAGTATATTTTTTTTTCTCCCCATCTCTTCTTATTTTTTTTAATGTGATTAGGTAAAGCGACTCCAGCTATATTAGCAAGCATAAAAGACATAACTCTTAAAATTGAATGAAAACAAAACCCATAAATGTTGCCATTCTTCTATCGTTTTGGGATGCATTTGATCAACGTTGAATGCTTATTTCTTGGTTTTTAAGATATAATTAAAGTGGCAAATGAAAGTGATGCATCATATATAGACTCGTGTATGCATTTTTGGGTGGATAACAATTAGATGATACTGAGGCGAAATTTCCAGTGTGTCGGAAACACAATCCGGTACACCAAGTGTTATAATACAATTGGTTGATCGGACTGTGTTTCCAACACACTGAAAAATCATTCGATAACGACAGGGTATTTGTTTTAAGAAACCAACTTTAAATTAAGGCAACAGAAGAGGATTTGATTCTTGCTTTGCATCTTCTCAAACATTAAGCAAGCTTTTTGACCCATAATCTTCATTCCTCGATCCCCACTAATCCAAAGAACAAAACAATTAGGGAAAAGTTTTGACACTTGAAGTAACAACTATTAATTAATTTTCTGATCCTAATTATTCCAGACTAGAAGACGCTATGGTTTACAATATTAATTTTCTGATCAATAATTATATTTAGGCTTAAAAAAATAAAAATGACTCTTCCCACCTCTTAAGGGTTAAGATCTCTTACTAATAATTACTCCAATAAAAATAATATTTAAAGTTGAATTAACCCTAATCGAATAATATTATCCATCAGATCTGCAGATTCCATTTGGATTGGAGATTAGATCCCTCCAATTTGACAAACAAAATTAAAACATGGATGATCATTGGTGACTAAATGCTAAGAAAATGGCTTATTCTGTTGTCGTGACCTTTACCTAAGCATCTCCTTTGCTTTCATTTGACACAATTTTTTTGTATAAAGAGTTGGTATCTTGCCAGAATCTTCTGAATTGTTTCCATTTCTTTGAGTTAAAATTAAATAATTAGTCTTTTCTTATAGGAGATCATGCTAAAGTTTAAGAGCGGTTTTATCCAAGCATCTATTTTTATCCCTCGTACATTTTTTTGTTAGTTTATGTTCTTTGATTTTTTTCAATTTATTTGGTTTAGAGGTTGAAAATTAAGAAAGGTATGTGAGAAGTAAAGGGGATGTTTTGATAGCACCACACTGATAATTGGCATACTAAACTTGAGAGAGAGAGAGAGAGAGAGAGAGAGAGAGAGAGAGAGAGAGAGAGAGGCCTTAAAGTTAAGGGATGTGCCCTTGTTGTGAGACATATAATATTGAGAAGAAAGGATGATTGGTGGGACAATTGTTTTCGAATGCAAACCCCACATGGAGACCAATTCAGTTTGTGTTTCTTGGCTGCCCTAAATCCTAACACATTATTAAGGAGGTACTTTCACTCCTGAGGCGTGTGGGTACCCTAGTCCTTTGCCCTTTTTTTTTTTGCTTTGATGTAGGTGCACCCTAAATGAAATAATTGAGAATTGTTAACTAAATTAATCCGAGTGCCAAGATAATTTTTTGGAAAAAAGTGAGCATTTGAGGTTGGAATTCATGTTAATACATGTGAAAGCAATAATGAGTAACTAAATTACGGTGAAGTTAATTGTTTATGAATATGTCGGTGTAATGCTCTTTATGCAATGAATGAAATATCTTACTTAAAATAAAAAAATAATGAAATCCTTTTATATAAGTTAATCACAAATAAATTACGTGCAGTGTTACGTATCATTGAAGATTATATTGATTTTTTTTGTTTTGAACAAACGATATTATCTAGAGTGAGGGAATGAGCTAAGCCTCACAATATGTTAACAATAATGTGGTTCAAATTCGTCTTTGGCAAGAATTGAATCTAAGACTACTTACAAGTGAAGATGAATACTATTAGACCGTATTATTAAGTGACGTATTGTTTCTTAGTTGTGAATCTGTCTTTCTTTAACAAACAGAGCAGGGAATAAATTGGGTTCAAAGATTGTTGCTTGTCTTATATTATTTTTTGTACCTTAAATTAATAGGGGTTTAATAAATAGCAATAAAACCTAGATTTACATATCTAAAAGAAACTTGCACTTTCAAAAGGATAATTATTTTTATGGGAACAACATATTTTCTATACAAAATGAAGAACATGATCCCTTGTAGAAGGATACTTGCAAACAAAAATATGAAATTACAAATAATATCCTAGATGTGGTAAGAAACTGTAAGAGACAGAGGAGTCCATAGAAATCAATGCATCTAGTGTTATAAGATCATATGAGAGATGAAAGCTCTAAAACCAATTAGGAGATATGAAAACGTCATACTTTTATCTAGACTCTGTAAAGAAGAATATCGTGACTCCAAAATGTCATATGATGATAAAAAAAAAACCGTTTAACAATAACGAACTCAACAATTCACCTCTGATATTTTGGTGAACCATCATACTGACAACACAACCAAACTCACCTATAGAGAGACTAACCAACTCACATAATGCAAGATTACCACACTTGCTTATCGCGAGACTACTCATACTGAAATTCTTGAGTTATTACAAACACAAAACCTAAATAAAACAAAAAATAACACATAATTTATTACTTTACAAGATTCTCTCATTAACAGTTCGCAATTGAAGCTTATCGGATCATTATCGTCGCTTAAATTAGATCCAAAATTAATTCCACAATGCACTGATCGAGCCGATGAGTCCAACACGTTAGACAAATGAGTAATGTGACTACCTATTTGTATTATCATTTGTATCATCTCTTTAATAGAGGTAGGGCTCACTAATGCATGTTGGTTCCATATTTATTAGACAAATGATATAAATGATGATACAAATAAATAATAAAAGTGACATTTTTGTAGATGATTGGACAGAAACTACATAACCTTGATGGAGGTACCCAACTCTCTCCAGTCACACAACATTTTAAACACAAAAATATACAAGGGAGTTTGAGTGAGATTTTGGTCCATCTGGCCGTACAAATCATGTTTCGCTTTTGACAAAGTTTGAACTCTGGTAGCCGTTGGATTAAATTTTTTGGTCAAGAATCTTTGAGATCCTTTGGACCTCGTATGCTTTCTCTGCCCTTTCCACCTAGTTATATGTACTTTTTGGTAAGAAAACCTTTTACATAAGTAGAAGAAAAGGAGGTGAGCCCTTTGTGGAAATTGCCATTAAAAAACATGCATGTGGGGTCTCCTTCCCTTGTTTTCTTGACTTTATTTAGGAAACCCAATATATTTGGAAATGAAAGAGAGACTGAGAGAGCAGCTACAAGAGCTTTGTACATTTGTAACCTTAAATTTAATGAACATCAAAGCAAGAAATAGATGTAAATTTTCAAATATTGTTAAAGTTGAAGTTAGAGGGTTAGTTCAAAATGACCTATCATTCTTCATTAAATATAATGAGTTATCCAAGCCAAGTCAAATTTAATTTTTGTTGACACAAGATGTTATTTATAAATGTTGCCGAAATTAAAAGCAGAAGATGAATTAGTCATGAAAGAAACTTATCCATTTCGATTGACTACAATGAGTTATCTAAACCAATTCAATGTTGGACAACAAACGATGCATGTAAGTATACATGTTATGCAATCAAGTTCGTCAAAATGTCTGAAGATGTCCTAAGTTTGATTCGCTCACTCAACAATAAATATAAAATAAAAATGATATGATCTCCAACAAAATTAATTTGATAACTTCATCTACGATAAAGGTATGACCTACCAATACAATTAAGTACTACCTTTATTAGAAATGTGATACTAGTCTGATATACTAAATGTGTTCTCCCAAACATTTTCATTTTAGTAATACTTCAATTTGTGAGATTGATGTACATTTTTGTGTTGTTTCCTAATACCTAATGTTTGGAATCTAATGATTCTCTAACATAGTCTTAACTTGATCTGCATTGTTGTGTTGATCTCCAACAGTTGAGTTTTGTTTTTGGTCTAATGATAATCTAACAATTTTGATTAAACAATAAATAGAAATTAGCTACTATCATCATATTTTTTAGATTTTTTGATATATCCATCTTATGAGGTCCAATGTCTTGTTTCCACCATGCAACGAAAATGCCTTGGAACATCACACTCACTCAACATTTATCTTGAAAAACAATAAGAGTATAAGCCATCACACAGATGGGAAAAGATTGGTCAAATTAGGTCACCACTAAGGTAGATTACCCAAAAATTAAAATACTAAAAATTTAGTGGCTTCTTCTTATTGGTCATTGATCAATTGGCCTTTGGACCATCAATTTAGCGAGTGATGATGGTAGGTTAACATGGTGGGGTCCTCCCAAAGACATGAATATCATGATTTTATTTGGGTCCAAAGTTTGGATTGGAGAAGGCTTGTTGGTAAGAAACACCATACAATTATGTCAACCGTACACTAATGAGAAATGATAAGGAGACCATCTCAAAGCGGAACTTTTTATAGATTTACTATCACCTTATGTTTTTAGCACAATGTTTAGTAATATTGGCACGATAATTAAGTTAAACTGTGAGGTGACAGAAAATCCATAGAGAATCCCGTTTTGAAAGAGCCTCCTTAGCACTTCTCCTAACTAATTAATCCTCAAAGAAAATAGAGAATAGAAGAAGAGAAAAAAAAATGATTTAGTGGATGTTAGGCAGGAAGCCCAGAATAATTCACAACATTGGCTGATCACTGATTTAATATTATGTACACTTTTTGTTAGACAATGCTTAGGGTTAGCATCATTTGTATTACTATTTAAATGGTTATTAGGATGCACTTAGTGCTTGCGTAGGAAAATCAATAGATGATCAAAATTTCTTTGACAGAGCGATATTTTAATCTATTGTAAATTACAGAGGAACTCAAGTCTACGGGAAAGCACTATGTTCTAGACAAATTAGATATTCAATACAAAAAGAGCGAAAATCTAAGTTCGAATCTCCTTTTTCCATTTGAACAAGTTGAAAAAAAGAAACGAAAAACAGATAACCAACTGTCTATCGTGGTGACACCATTTTTGGGCCTGGTCCAATAAGATCATGAATATATGTTTGCTTTCTCAAGAGTCATGTGGCCCGAAAGTAAAAAGTACATATGTCTGAAATATTTCACATCTACCTCCATTTATGTGTATTTTTCGCGATCTGTAGTGTTCTCTTCGTTTCAATTAATAAAATTTGATATTCCGTTTGTTCGTTGTAAAAATATTACACGCAATATTACAGGACTGGCACAAGAGAGATTGCAATATTATTAAATTGACACAAAAGAAATAACGTTTGCAGTGTACTCGTGTCATAAAATCTTTTTCCTGATAACCAAGGATAGTTGGATTAAGGTTTTACAGTTTCTACATCTTGCGCAGGCATGCCATATGCATGATGTCAGTGGAATCATATTTGTTTAATTAGAGTAGCAAACATAACAAGGGTTTAGTGCTCAATTATAATTAAGTCAACCAACATCATCTGCAAATTTTGTAACAAGATTCCATCAGAACAAACATGTTGCACAATCTTTTGTGTGCTCTCGATATATTAATAAAAAGTATATTGCACAAGTGCTGCAAGCATGTGTCCATTAAAGCTTCCGTTTCTTCTTCTGACTCCGACACCGACAAACTCGAAAAACAGCTTCATCTTCTTCCTCCGACCTTAAAACTTCCGGTTTTCCCTCCCACTGCCTTAAAGGCTTTATAGGGGAAATGCTAAAACCTTAATTCACTTAACCAGCAAGGGATTTGACAAACTGAAATAACGACGACACAATAATTCCTCTCTTTTTCTTTTGGAAAAGACTATGGTGCAAAAATATGCATACATGCAACAGTAATATTCAACAAAAACAGACTTACATGACAACAATACAGATGTACCATAATTTAGACGAATGCATGCTGACACAGGACAGGATGCCGCGAAGACGCATTCATGATGACTTGACATGGGACTGCAACACTAAAATCCAGGTTAACTACTGGGTGCTCGCCGTGTATGGTAGCCGACTCAGGACAAGCGTAACCAAAAATCCCACATCATTTCTGCAGAAAAATTTTAAATGCTGCAGAGATGAAGATGACAATCATCAAAACCTGTAGACTGCACGGCACTATAGGTTGCTCACATATGCATGCTGACCAAGACTCGTTGAAACTCCAAATGAAAAGCCCGCACCTTCATTGCCATGTGAAAATCCTGCAAGTTTACACATGAAGATGAGATGATTTCTTGAATGTGGGTTGGGGCAAAAATCATATTCGGATTAAACAGAAACAAAATAAAATACAAAACAAAGATCTAAAAGGGGTAAAACCGTAGAAAAAAATCAGAGAAGTTGCTCCACTGTCGTAGGAGGTTAAGTTATATAGCAAGATAGCATACATGCCACTAACAAGAAAATACTTGAGATAATAAAGAAAGGTGTCATTACCAAAAAGAAGTAGCAATTACAATAGAATTAGTGGTCAAGGGTGCCTAATGACATTTTACCACTAGGAGAAAATGGAATTAAGGAAAACAAAAGGAAAATCTGTCATATACGTGTATGATATGCAAACAAGGAATTGTGGAAATTCATACATGCGAGATTGTGCTAACACTCACCCACGGGTTGATATATAGTGCTAGCATGCCTAGATTGAGAAATAAAAACAAATACAGCCAGAGCTTAAACCAAGTAAGCTTTCACTGTAACTTGAGGAAACGCCTTGAACGTTGAACAACAAGGCTTAAATATCAACCCTAGAGACCCCTCTAGTACAGAAAGAAAATTGAAACCATTCATCTTTTCCACAAACGTACAACCAAAACTGGCTAAGAGTCCCAAGGTTGTTGCTTTCCTCCCGCCACGAGCAAACCAGTTTTTGGCAATATTCAAAACTCAAACCCGTCCCAGTTCAACCTAAGATTGTTTCTGCAAAACACTAAAACCACTCACCAAAAAAATTTACATACATATCATACATTTAAAGCCTATTGTTATCAGGTTACAGCAATACCCCAGATTCACCATTCAGTTCCAACAACAAATTTTTTTACACTTTTAAACAATAAATGGTCCAAAACACGTAATACTTTTTTCTGACCATCCAACTTCTAATCTGTAGTTTACTAAGTGGTAGTATTTGCACCACTAATCAAATATTAAAGCTACTCACAAAAATTACCTAAAAAAGATGTACTTCTAGGCGGTTACCAGCATTCCAATAGACAATACATCTTTTAGATACAAAAATTCTTATGAGTACATACCACTGAGATGGATCCACATATATTGTAAAAAATAACTTTGATTGCTTATCATCCAAGGGAAGAAGAGCATATAATGGCATAGCGAGGATATGATTAGATAATTTCTTATATAGCCCAATACATTTCAATCAAACTGCAAGTTACTCATTGCTGATGTTCAGTGTAGTCAATCAGTTTCTAATTAGTGTAAGACAATGACTAAGAAGTAACAAGATAACAATCTTTCTGTATCAGAACATTTCTCACAGCTACAACCCTGCATTGTGTATCACATGCTTAGTCACCAAACTATTGCTACAATATGAATACATCACAAACAATTCCAGATGTAATTAAAACATGCTTCATGGAGATCCATAAAAAATAAGCACAGCTACAAAACAAGAAAATATTTTGTACGCATACTCACTTAAGCAATCAGGCATTTATAAAATTCGCAGAGACGATGTAGTTCTGCCTGATTGGTTGGGTCAAGATACTGACTGAAGATTTGAGGGTATCTGCCCGGGGAAAGTGCAGCAAGCCTAGCCAATGAATTTACCAAAAATTCTTTAGGATCCCTGATATCTTTCAGTGGGTCGTCCTCTCTCTTCCCAGCATTATGAAGACGAACAAAGGTGGCAGAGTAACCTGCATTTTCAGCAATATCAGGCATTTCTGGATCCTCTTCAACCCTGTCCTGTTCAGGGCGTGAAAGAAGGGTCATAATGCTGTCCAGCATCTTCCCCCAGTGCTCAACAGTTGCAGCATCCAGAAGGGCTGGAGATTCACATAGAAGTCTGGTTGATGCAACAGCAGTCAACTTAGTCTCAATAACTCCTGTAATTAGCTTCAGATTGGAAATCCAAAACTGCACCAAGATGACCTGAAATATGTTTCCCTGAACAGCATTCATTGTATCTGCAAGGTTTTGAGAGCCGTGTTTGACCAGAAAGAGTGACATAAAAATCAAGAGAGACTTGATAAACTTTCCTGTTTGCCTGGTTTGGAGCACCGTGAAAAGGGCACTCCAAATGCCACCAATATAAGGTGCAATTACATTATATTCAAGGCTCTCGATAATAGTATTTAGCACATAGAAACCCTGTTCATCTGTGCTACGAGCGGAGACAAGCTTATTAAATATCACAAGCACCTGCTGCAACCTCCCCCCTTGGTTCAGCTCATGGGGTGCCTTATGAAGGAACGCTTGAAGCAAACGCACAAGAGCTGGAACATTTGAAGCCTTTTTCCATAAATCAGGGGACAAAAGTATCTCAAAAATATGCATGTAAGACGGTGAAATTGGCGGGTTATTCAACTCAACTAGTTGAGCAAGCAACTGAAATGCATACGGAAAGAACTCGGTCACATCTTCGCCCAATATCTTCTGGAGACTGGGAAATAGGCTTGTCTCAAAAAGTGATATTAGAGAGGCATTCTTCCCACATGCACGCTTCACAAGAACAGCCACTGACTCAAAAAGATAGTGGTTAAATACTGGATTCTTGGGGTTTTCACAAGCTTTGTTGAGTATTAATGTTAACCCTTTAATGCAAGGATCAGCAATCTCATGTGATATGTCTGCAACTCCTAGAACTCGCATAATACACTTCATTACATATTGGTTTTCCTCAGATTCTGGAACCTTCAAGGCCTCAAAGAGGTTGTTCATCAGTTGTGGCAGAACAGGAGATATATCTGCTGAAGTATATCTCACTCCTCCACCCTCATCCTTTACCATCAAAAGTTTCTCAATACAACTTGCAGCATAAGAGTGAACAACATTTGACTCTGCACGAAGGAACCGAATCAAATCCGGAAAAAATTGCAATGCCATAGGCTTTGGTATATGATTCCTGAACATAGTGAAAAATTTTAGTGCACCGGCCTTGAGCATTGGAAACCCATTAACATCCTGACTCTGCAATTCCGGAACAATTACCGTCCCAAAGAAGTTCTGAACGTCAACAAGATCAGTTGTAACAGAAGTACCACCAGCCTTCTTAATAGCAAGTGATACGACCAAGTATATAGCACAGTCCTTATCCTTCCAATTCGCAACAGGGTTTGTAGCAAAAGAGCTTAGCAAATTCTGTATTTGTAGAGAAACCAAATTGGTAACCTGTTGTTTATAATTGCTAGCAATCCCTTTAAGAAGCTCACACGCAATCCTCCTCCTAGTATCGAGATCACTACCTTCCATATCCCTCCTGATGAACTCAATATAGTTCATGTCAAATAGTTCTTCATCCTCCTCCCTTAATCTCACATTAGGGATCACAATGCCCTGACAAATCTGTGGTATCACACCCTCTGCAGAAAAAAGATTATGATGCACACTTGTGCTAACTGTTGTCAAGAACTTAATAGCTGTAACAGCTAACTGATCACGGCTCGACACCTGAGACACATTCCCCAATAAATGCCACACAGCAAGCGCAAAATCATTCAAGTACGTCTGAAACTCTTCCTCATTCTTTTCCATATAAAGGTTAATATTCTCACAAACAGCTGCACGCAACTCATCAACGAGCGCAAGACCATCAGCGCTGCTCTCCAGTACTGGATAACTAGTGGTTAAATACTTTTTCATCTCGGTCATCCACTCATTCATATGGTCCTCAAAAAACTCAGGCAACTCTTGAAAATTCAATGAGTAGAAAATCCTACAGCACAATCTCTGTGACTCAAAGAGCGGCTTAAGCACAGCAGGCCCACCGGAATTAGCAGCAGACTCTATCAAATTCGCGGTTTTTATGAAAATTTCCAAAAGGGGTGCGGCGAAATTGTCCAAACAGTATTTCAAAACAAGCAAAAGATCATTGGTTTTGTAGTGATAACGAAATTTCTTTAAAATGGAGTTGGCAGTGCCGAGAATACCGTTAATGGAGGCGTAGTCTCCGGCGAGTGAAGCCGTCCGGAGGCTGGAGATAAGCTCGGGGAGCAAAGCGGGCCACAGCTTAGGGAAATCGTGCTTGCCAATGAGAACTAGGGCTTCGCTGAGCTGCCCTTGAATTTTGGGGGTCGCAGAGAGCATGAGGGAGACGATGAGTCCCTTGATCTGCTCCTTCTCAGCGTCGGGGATGGGGGTCTCGTCGGAAGAAGAGTTGGGAGCCCATCGCGCCTTGAGGTGGTTTTTGAAGTTGACGGAAGCGGCCTGCCGGATCTGGTCATCGACGGTGGGCTCGGCAACGAGTCGGAGGACGGCGAGGCCGTAATTGGGGTGGAGGGATGCCTGGGAGAGTGAAGCCTCGGCGCGGCGGCGAGGTTCCGGGGACGGAGAGAGAGTGTGGAGAAACCACTGAGAGAGGTGCTGTAGGGTTTCGGGGTTCCACTCCATTGATGGACGATGAAGCTCTCGCGGAAGGAGTTTGGGAATTGGAGGTCCCTAAAGGGGGACTAGGGTTTATGCGATGTGTGGAGATTTTGAAAGCGAGCGGAAGGTGTTTGTGTAAATAACTGAGGGAGAGGGAGAGGGAGAGGGAGGGAAAATCGAAGAGTTTGGGGGATTTTAATTTGGGGATTTTTGTTTTCCAATTTATTTGGGAATTTTTGGTCTGTGAAAGCAAGCACTGCCGATTATTCCCCCTTCAAACGGCCTCGTTTGGTAGCCCTTGCAATTGGATTGAATTGCCTTTGCTCCAGGCGATTGGGCCTAGGGCTGCCCCGGCTGTAACCGCTTGGGCTTGAGCTCTTCCACTACAGAAACTGCCGACCCACGTGCACCCCAAAAGCCCAAAGAAGCCCTCCACTTTCTCTTTTCTCTTGGGACCCGCCATTTGGTATCGTTTGTTAAAAATTAAAAAAACAATGCTAAACGGTTTGGATTGCTTTCACGACCTTTAGGGTCTATTTGGTATCCTATTTGAAATTTTTTATCATTTCTCAAAATATTTCTTGAAAACAATTTTCTTTAAAACTAAAAAACTTGATTGGTTTGCGAATTCAAAATTTTAAATCTTACGACTTAAACTAGACAAAAAGATCTAGAAAGAGAGGGTTGTAGGAGAGGGAGAAAGATGAGAGAGAGTAGGAAAGAAAATAAGAGATGATTGAAGGAAAGAGAAAGAAGGGAGAGGATCGGACGAGGTAGAAAGGAAGATGGGTGAGAGAAAGAACCGAGAGAATGAAGAGAGCAGATTGGAGGAGAGCCGAAAATGGTAAAAAAAAAAAAAAAAAAAAAAAAAAAAAAAAAAAAAAAAAAAAAAAGAGGAAAGAGAAAGAAGAAAATAGAGAGATATAGATTTGGAGTGAGAGGGGAGGAGGCGAGAAAAGAAATGAGTGAGTTGAAGTTTAAAAACTATAAAAACTCAATTTTTATGTTTTTAGAGAATAAACTATATTTTTTAGTTAGTCTTGAGTTCAATTTTTGAAAATAGTCCTACCAAACAAGTTTTTAAGGCTAAAACTTGAAAATTATTTTTTAGTTTAAAAAGTTGGATTCAAGTAGAGTACCAAACATGCCTTAGATTTTCAACGGTCCTTTTATTTAGACCGTTGCATTTCTAACTTTAAAAATAATTGAAAATTATAAAGTGTTGTCATACGTTATAATCTGGTGCACGGTCTAGGATTAATTTGAAGGTAAAAAAATACAAAATAATTTTAAAAATTAAACACACTTAACAAACTTACAAATAGAGATTTAGCCTTCTGGCCCTCCAAGATATTAATATTTTAATGAACAATACAGGGCCATATTTGCACCCATCTCCAACTGAGAGCCAAAGGGCCAGATGGCTCGTTTTAGCCTTGTCACAAAAAAACATCTCCAACCGAGGGCCAAAGGGCCTTAGGGCCAAATATAATTTATTATTTAAAAACTACAACTTAAATTCAAATCCCACGGCTAAGCGATGTCAGCATGACGTCAGCTAGCCGTTGGATTTGAAATTTTTTTTGCTATAAATAGGGTGGATATTGGGCTATAATTCACACAATTTTGAATTCAATTTCTTTCAATTCAAGTTTGCAATGAATTCCAACTTTGGATCCTCTTCGGATTCCAACTGGGGGTCCTCATCCAATTTCAAATTGGAAGAAAAATGGGCACAAATGAGACAAGAAGATGAGGAGTCTGATGAAGCAGTTTAAGTAAGGCGCAACAAACAAAAGAGAGGAGCAGCCATGGCTGCGGCCATGGTGTGTTAGCCAACTGAGAAACAACCTCAATGGGGTGGCTATGTTGCTAGTCGCTCTTACAAACCACGAAACAGAGCGATGACGCATGCCAATCTGATGAACAACTACTTCAACCTCAACTCGATGAAGAGGATTTCAGAATTCGCTTTCGGATGAGGCGTCATGTCTTCGAGCGTTTACTTCGTGATGTCCAACAGGTCAATCCATACTTTCGACAGAAGCGGGACAGAGCAGGTCGCCCTAGTTTCTCACCTCATCAGAAGGTTACTGTTGCACTCTGAATGATGGCCTATGGCTTCCTAGCTGATTTGATGGATGAAACCCATGGTATATCTAAGTCTACATGCCTTGATACTCTTGAACAATTATGTGACACAATTGTTCAAGTTTACAAAGACGATTACATTCGCGAACCAAATCAAGAAGATCTGAATTGGCCCATTCGCAAAGCTGAAGACCGTGGGTTTCCGGGCATGATAGGGTCATTAGACTGCATGCATTGGGATTGGAAGAATTGTCCTATCGGATGACAATGAGGCTTTAGCGGAAGGTCGAGAAAGCCAACTGTTGTGTTAGAGGCGGTTGCCTCATATGACATATGGATATGGCATGCTTTCTTTGGAGTCTCTGGATCCCAAAATGACATTACAATTCTTGGACGTTCACCCCTCTTCAATCACCTAAAGTAAAACACCTCAACTTGACTACTACATCAACGATCGTCAATACAATATGGGGTATAACTTGGCAAATGGCATCTACCCAAAGTGGATAACACTTATCCAAGCAATTCCAAACCCTAGGAATGACGCGGAAAAGTTGTTTACCTTACACCAAGAGGCATACCGGAAAGATGTTGAGAAAGCTTTCGGTGTTCTACAAGCACGGTGGAAGATCATCAGCGAACCAGCAAGAGGGTGGAGTCGAGAAAATTTGGACTCCATCATGATGTCTTGCATCATATTACATAATATGATAGTGGAGGATGAGCGAGATAGGTATATTGATGGAGAGTCCGATACGATCAAGAAGATCCAAATAGGTCAAGAAGGGATCATGCAAAAATATATGATGGGCCTAATTTGCCTTTCAATCCAAGTACTGGTAGTATCTCTATAAATGAGTACATGAGGCTATAGAATGATACGTTCTCGTGCCACAAATAAGTACCTACAACAGGATCTTGTTGCACATCTTTGGGCCAAAAGAAGCATGGAGTAGGCGTTTAAGTTTTATGTTGTTAAATGTTTTTTAAAATGTTGTTGAATGTTTTTTTTTTATGTTGGTTAATCTTATTTAATGTTGTTTCATATTGTTTAATGTTGGTTCATGTTACTTAATTTAATTTAATATTGTATAATGGCTTAGGATTTAAAAAAAAATATGAAACAAATTTTGTAAAATAGAAGTTATAGGAAAAAAATAGAATTAAAAAAAAATATGAAACAAATTTTGTGAAATAGAAGTTATAAAAAAAAAATGGAATTTAAAAAAATATGAAACAAATTTTGTAAAATAGAAGTTATAGGAAAAAAATAGAATTTAAAAAAAGGGAAAATTAGAATCCCCTACAATTTTTTTATATCATTTAGATTAAACATCTATGCCTTTTTAAAATTTGATTAAAGTGCTTTGACCAATAATCACCTCTATTTTTTAAAAATTAAAATAATTTTTGAATTTATCATTTTATCTGCATGATGCACTTTTCCTTATTTAATGGAGATATTAGTAATTAAACTATATTTTCTCTTCTTCCAAATATGTTTTTTCGATCACAGTATTTTATTTATTTTTTGGTTATGCAAACATGTAATATTATTTCTTTTTCTAAATAGTTTTTTCCTTTTCAAATAGTCGGTGATCAACATAAAAGCTATGTGTATTTTTTCAATTTTTTGTGAAATTATATTTTTTTTGCTGTTTTTTTAAGTATAGTTGTTGACAAATTATTATTAGGTACAATACATTACGTATATATTATATGCGGGTACGTTTGAATTTACAAAAATCATTAATTGGTACGTTTATTTGCAATCTTGGTACGTTTGATTTGATACATATTGTTAATATTAGTACATTATTTTTATTTTGGTACGTTTTATTTTGTACACATTGTGTATTGATACGTTTATATTATTCTCAATCCTATTTTCTCTTAACGTACTAAAAGAAAAACTTATTTCAGTACGTTTGATTTTGGGGGATTTAAAAATAGTTTAAAACTATTTTGGAAAGAAAATATCTTAAATCGTAGATAATTATTACTAAATTGTAGCATTGTTGTGAAAATAATTTTGAACTTTTTTTTTTCTTTACAATTATCTCTAACGGATGAGAGTGTAATCAAAAGGCTTGATTATAGGAAAATTGTTACAATATAATGTGCATAGAGCACCAAAATTATGACAAAAAAAAGTTTAATCAAATCACTAAAAAGCATGAATGTTTGATATAGAAAATTCAAAACTGAGGCGTCTATATCAAAAGATCCCTTAAAAAAAATATGAAACAAATTTTGTAAAATAGAAGTTATAGGAAGTTATAGAAAAAAATAGAATTTAAAAATAGAAGTTATAGGAAAAAATTTGTAAATAAAAAATAAATAAACTGTAAAAAATAAATAATGGCTAGCTGACGTCAGCTAGCCGTTATATTCAAAATTATCCATACTATTTGTGTCGATTATAACCGACACTATTTCCTTTATTATTGTCGGTAACCGACAGCAAAACTGACACAATTAAAAAAAAAAGGTTTATATCACAAATGGTCCCTGAAATTGACCCCATCAATCATGATGGTCCCTGAAATTGAAAATCGATCAATGTAGTCCCTGAATTTTAACCCGCGAATCAATGTCGTCCTTCTGTTAGTGTTCCGTCCAAATTAACTTTAAAAAAAAATTAGACAACCAATTTTTCATGGTAAAATGACAAAAAATAACCCTGTTACTTATAATTTTACTTGAAAAAAAAGGTGGTACCCTATTTCTTTTACAAGATAAATGATCAAAGGTGGACTTTGACATTAGCTTTTGGAGCTAACCCAATTTCTTTTAAAAAAAAAAGAATGGAGCTAACCTAGTTAGAACTATTTTTTACTTGATATTAAAAAAAAAATTGAAATTTCCCACTTTTTTTGTTTTTATTTTAGTTTTAGCACCAAATCCATGAAAAAATGGAGAGAAAAGTGAAGATGGAAAAAGGAAAAAGGAAAAGAGAGGTAGTAAGTAAAATTATAAGTAACAGGGTTATTTTTGGTCATTTTACCATGAAAAATTGGTTCTCTAACCTTTTTTTAAAGTTAATTTGGACGGAACACTAACAGAAGGACGACATTGATTCGCGGGTTAAAATTCAGGGACTACATTGATCGATTTTCAATTTCAGGGACCATCATGATTGATGGGGTCAATTTCAGGAACCATTTGTGATATAAACCCTAAAAAAAATTCTAGCCAGCTCGAGGCTGGCTAGCTGGCTGCATCCGGCCAGCCCTTTGGCCTTTTCAGATTCCGTAGGGCCCACGAGCCCTCTGGCCTGGCCCTCGGTTGAAGACGGTTTTCGGGCTATTTTTGGCCATGTGGCCCTCTAGACCCTTCGGTTGGAGATGGCCTTACGACTTGAACTAAACAAGAAGATCTAGAAAGAGGAGAGAGTTGCAGGAGAGGGAGAAAGAGGAGAGAGTATGAAATAAAGTAAGAGATGATTGAAGGAAAGAGAAAGAAGGGAGAGGATCAGATGAGATAGAGAGGAAGATAAGTGAGAGAAAGAACCGAGAGAATAAATAGAGCCGATTGGAGGAGAGCCGAAAATGGCAAAAAAAAAAAAAAAGAGGAAAGAGAAAGAAGAAAATAGAGAGATATAGATTTAGAGTGAGAGGGGAGGGGGGAGAGAAAAAAAATGAGTGAGTTTAAGTTTAAAAACTCTAAAAACTCAATTTTTATGTTTTTAGAGAATAGAATATATTTTTGAGTTAGTCTTGAGTTCAGTTTTTGAAAACAATCCTACCAAACAAGTTTTTAAGGCCTAAAACTTGAAAATTATTTTTTAGTTTAAAAAGTTGGATTCAAGTAGAGTACCAAACAGACCTTAGATTTTCAACAGTCCTTTTATTTAGACCGTTGCATTTCTAACTTTAAAAATAATTGAAAATTATAAATTGTTGTCATACGTTATAATCTGGTGCACGGTCAAACTTACAAATAGAGATTTTTATTTTCAAAGAACAAACTTACTAAGGCCATCTCCAACCGAAGGGTCCAGAGGGCCAGAGGGCCGAAAATAGCCCAAAAACCGTCTCCAACCGAGGGCTAGGCCAGAGGGCTCTGGAATCTGGGAGGGCCCCACAGAATCCCAAAGGGCCAAAGGGCTAGAGTGGCTGGCTTTTTTTTTTTTTTGTTCGTATTCCTGTCGGTTATAACCGACAGGACTAATATATATTTTTTTAATAGTGTCTGTTATAACCGACACTAATAGTTATTCAAAGACAAATTTTTTTTATTAATTACTATTAGTGTCGGTTATAACCGACACTAATAATTTGAAAATTTTGAATGCAACGGCTAGCCAGTCAGCTAGCCGTTGTATTCAATTTTTTTTATATGACTTGAAACCTTTTTTTTTTCCTTTTCATATGAATCAAATTTTGTTTCATATTTTTTTTCAATTCTATTTTACAAAATTTGATTCATATTTTTTTTCATATAACTTCTATTTTACAATTTGTTTCATATTTTTTTCCTATAACTTCTATTTCACAAAATTTGTTTCATATATTTTTTCAATTCTATTTTTTTTCCTATAACTTCCTAGGCCATTATACAACATTAAATTAAATTAAGTAACATGAAACAACATTAAAAATTTGTTTCCTATAACTTAACCGTTGGATTTGAATTTAAGTTGTAGTTTTAAAATAATAAATTATGTTTGGCCCTATGACCCTTTGGCCCTCGGTTGGAGACGGTTTTTTGTGACAGGGCTAAAACGAGCCCTCTGGCCCTTTGGTCCTTTGGCCCTCGGTTGGAGACGGAGGCAAATATGACCCTGTACTGTTCATTAAAATATTAATATCTTGGAGAATCTTGGAGGGCCAGAGGGCTCAAACGAGCCCTCTAGCCAGCCATCGGTTGGAGATGGCCTAAGTACACACTTACAAAGCATAAAGCATAAAAAAATATATGGGTAAATTACCAAAAACTACCTCGACTATTAGGTCTGAACATTTTCATACCTCGTCTTTAAAAAATTTCAATGTTATACCTTATCTTCGAATTTGTTGCAATGTCATACCTTCCGTCAGCCTTCCGTCAATTCATCCGTTATTGCTGACGTGGCATGCCACGTGGCACATTTTTATATTAAAAAATTAATAAAAAATTATTAAAAACTAAAAAAAAAATTTAAATATTAAAAAATTAATTAAAAATTATTATTTTTCCTTCTCTCTCTCTTTTTTTTTTCTCTTCTTCTCTCTCCTCCTCCTCCTCCTTCTCCGCCCGCTGCTTCTTCGTCCGACCACCATCCCAGCTGCTTCGTCTTCTTCGTCCGTCCCCCCCATCCCAATCCCCTGCAAACCCAGAAAGAAGAAGAAGGAGGAAGAGGAAGAAGAAGAAGAAGAGAAAAAGAAAAAAAAAACAAAAAAGGGCCGAACCCGTGCCCAGAGAAGAAGAAGAAGAAGAAGAAGAAGAAGAGAAGAAGAAGAAGGAGAGAGAAGGAGAGAGAAGAAGAAGAGAAAGAGAAGAAGAAGAGAGAAAAAAAAAAAAAAAAAAAAAGGGGCCGAACGTGCCCAGAAGAAGAAGAAGGAGAGAGAAGAAGAAGAGAAAGAGAAGAAGAGAAAAAAAAAAAAAAAAAAAAAAAAAAGAAGGGCCGAACGTGCCCAGAAGAAGAAGAGAGAAGGAGAGAGAAGAAGAAGAGAAAGAGAAGAAGAGAAAAAAAAAAAAAAAAAAAAAAAAGGGCCGAACGTGCCCAGAAGAAGAAGAAGAAGAAGAAGAAGAAGAAGAAGAGAGAGAAGGAGAGAAGAAGAAGAGAAAAAAAAAAAAAAAAAAAAAAAAAAAGGGCCGAACTTGCCCAGAAGAAGAAGAAGAAGAGGAGAAAAAAAAAAAAAAAAAAAAAAAAAAAAAAAGGGGCGAACGTGCCCAGAAGAAGAAGAAGAAGGAGAGAGAAGGAGAGAGAAGAAGAAGAGAAACAGAAGAAGAAGAGAAAAAAAAAAAAAAAAAAAAAAAAAAAAAGGGCCGAACGTGCCCAGAAGAAGAAGAAGAAGAAGAAGAAGAAGAAGAAGAAGGAGAGAGAAGGAGAAGAGAAAAGAAAAAAAAAAGAGAGAAGGAAAAAAAATTAATTTTTTAATATTTAATTAATTTTTTTAATATTTAATTATTTTTTTATATTTAATTTATTTTTTTTAGTTTTTAATAATTTTTTAATATAAAATGTGCCACGTGGCATGCCACGTCAGCATTTTAACAGAATAATTGACAGACAACTGACGGGAGGTATGACATTGCAACAAATTCGAAGATAAGGTATAACATTGAAACTTTTTAAAAACGAGGTATGAAACTGTTAATGACCCAATAGTAGAGATAGTTTTTGGTAATTTACCCAAAATATATATATTAGTTAATAGTAATTGCCCTTGCCGGTGGACTTGCACAAAAGCAACTATTGTTTAGAGTGAATAATAAGAACAATTTTATTACGCTTGCACTCTAATTGTTAGTGCCCTCCACCAACTGGTGGAGATACTCTTAATATCATAATTTTTTTCAAAAGGACTATATGTATTGAAAAGTGTAAAGATTGGCTGAAATATTTGTCCTACTATAACGATTTTGTGATGATCATATTTGGACAATTTAACATTTATGGTTTTTTTATCACTTAGTACTATGGTCAAGTGATATTTTTATTTATTTATAAGTAAGAGGTCTTAGATTTAATTTTCGTCAAAAACAAATTTATATCCAGTTATTATGGCTAGTCAATGATACAAGGTCGGTCCTAGAACAGGGTAAATAGGGCGCATCCCAGAGCCCAAAGGCTAGTGGAACACCAAATTTTGTTTTATAAGAAAAAAAAAATAGGGTTAATCTTAGTTTACTACCCTAAAGTTTCATGGTTTTTAACATTTGGTACATGAAGTTTTTTTCATCCCAGAGTCATACCTCAAGTCTTAATTTTAGGAAAGTCTAATACATCTATTAAGCTTGCTGTTAAATCAGCCGTTAACTGGTGACATGGTGTCTACGTGGACAATAACTATGTGCCACATGCCATTAAGGGCCCACGTGGAAAATTTAAAACAATTAAAAAATAATAACAAATTAAAAAAAAACGAACAGATGCAGCCATTTCTGGGCCGAAGGTAGGATCCTCATCTCCTCCCGTCTGCATTCCCCTCCGCTCGCACACACGCCACAATAAAACCCGATTTCAAATTTCCTTCTAAACCCGCTCGGAGCTCGTGTCTCCTCCTCCTCTTCGCTGGTACCACTTGTCTAACCCCTTCCGACGCCCAAAACTCCCACTCCATACAACTTCAACGTCCTCGCAGACTCCGTCGACTTCGATTCGCTTAAGAGGTCTCTAATTTGTTGGCCGGGTTTTGGCGTAGGCTTCGCCAGGGTTCTAATTTACACCTTTTCGAGATGAGAGTGAAAGAATGATGGAAAGAAAGATACGGAGGAGTTCATCGGACTTAGATGGGGTTATGGGTTGTTGCTCTCGTCGTCGACAATGGGGTTATGGGGATTAGGGAGGGTTGGGGTTATGGGCTACTAAGGAGGGTTTAGCCCGTTTGGGTGGCCGACGCTTTTTTTTTTATTTTTAATTTTAATTTTTAAAATTTTTCACGTGGGTCCTTAATAACATGTGACACACAGTCATTGTCCACGTAGGCGCCACGTTACCAATTAACGGTTGACTTAACAGTAAGCTTAACGGATGTATGAGACTGTCCCAAAATTAAAACTTAAGGTATGAATTTGGGATGAAAAAAACTTCATGTACTAAATGTTGAAAATCACAAAACTTTAGGGTAGTAAACTGAGATTAACCCAAAAAAATAATATTGAAAACGCAACACCTTTCCAAGGCAAGTGAAAATGCTCATCAATATTGTAACAGAAAAGCTCATTAACATTGCAATGGGAAGAAGTTACTGAGAGAACAGCAACATCGGAATGAATCAAAGAAAAGGTCAATTTCTAATATGTTTTTCCTTGATTCCTATTGCTTTAAAGAAATAAGAGAGAATCAGAGATTCAATTATAATGTTTTTTTGCAGATTCTTTGCAATTGGGAATTAGGGTTTTGGAAGTTTCAAGTAGAAGACTATTTCACCATCCAGGTTTTATTGTTATTTGTTTATAAGCACATGCAAATTCGGTTATTTCCTTCTTGTTGAATTCACACTCTTCAACAATGTATTGGTTTTATTTGTTCAAAAAATTATAGCGGTTCCTAGCTCACGTTGAAGAATGATGAAGGAAAACAAAGAGACGCGTTATCAGAAGTAGTGCTTGGGGAAAAATGACCAGGGAAGAAAGTGCTCTTGTGAAGACTTTCATCAATGTTATGCTAAAAAGGAAAGTCGTAGATGCGCTACGGAAAAGAGAGAGGAAGACTAAGCCAAAATAAGCAAAAGTAGAGAAACCAAAGGATTCCTGAGGGAAACCTAGGAAAGACACTCTACACCTATAAAAGGGAAAGCAACATAGATAAGAGGGAGAACAGAATGGAGAGAGAAAAGGAGGAGACTCAGGATTGCATCGCACCAAGTAGGGAAAATCCTTCTCTAAGTGCAGGTAGTCTTGAATCCTTAAGAAAATCATCCTTCTAGGGCTTTAAGCGTTTCTTTATGTCTCATTTGAATTTCCTCAGCCATTAGAAGCACCTTTAGAATGTTAAAGAACCTAGATTATCCATCCTTCAGGTCCATGCAACCATGTAAGTTTTATCTCAAGCTAAACTGATAAACTTCTAGCTTACACACCACGCCTCGCTTAAGCAAGTCATTATTTGCCTTATTACGCCATCTTTGAATCATTGATCTAACCACAATGCTCTCTAAGGCACGCTAATTTTTTAGAGTATCCCGAGACTTGGTACGCAAACGAACCAGGGGAAGCAAAAAAGCGTCCACCAAAGCCCAAGTCCAGCTCGGCCTAAAAGTCCTCCAACAAATATTATATGGTGTGTCTTACCATGTTTTATGCATATGACATCACAAAGTTTATTAGTAAAGTAGTAGCGTTTTGGTTTAAATACTTGGTTGTTATTAGGAAACATAATTCAGTAAAACGTAACGGAGCCCTCTATACCAAATGGAGACCCTATACACTCGGTGGGCTAGTTACGGTAATGACAATTCCCGACCAGAACAACCCTATTGGCATCCCTATATAAATAATAATGACATTCAAAAAGCAATCTTTGTTGTGACCTATATTTAACTGAAGGATGCGGCATAGAGAGAAAGAGAGTGGAGAATAGGGTTGAGAAATTGTGTGTTAATTCTCCAGTCCTTGTGCCTTTATTTATAGTAATAAGGAGGAGAGAAACTTGCTCTCCAAGTAATACAAAGTCTAATAGGAAAAGATTTTCTAGATCCCAAAGGATTCATAATCTACCTCTACTTAGGATTTACACAATCACAATATTGATAAGAACATATGTCACAACAATCTTTAGTTTTAAAATTTAATAGATTGAAGTTTATTGTCATCGTTAATGTAGATATTTCTCTATTTCAATTGTTTTTAAAAAAAATTGCGACGTGACTAACATGTACAAAACGTGAATAAACAAACGAATTAGTACTATGGTATAGTGATATTTCTATTCATTTATTAGTAATATGTGTTATGTTTAACTCATATGAATGGCGATGACGTATTATATTTGTGTGGAGTCTTATAGCTAGTTAGTGAATGTCCAATTAAAGTGGAACATCATTGTAAAAAAAAAAAGTGAATGAAGAAAATATAGAATACAAAAACGAATTTAGAAATGAATGTCCATATCAAAGTGTGAGGCTTTCTCTGGTGCAAATTTAAGTTACACATTTGTACAAGAGCTGTTAAATCATTTAACTTAACGGGCTCTCACGACTCTTGTTCCAATGCGTAACTTTTTTTTTTGAATAACGATATTATCTACATTAAGGGGAAGGGGATAGATATAGTTTCACAATGGGCTAGCAATAATGTGGTTCAAACTCGCCTTTGGCGGGAATCAAACCTAAGCCATCTCACATGTAGAATTATCAGATAGATGGGTCAAATGCCTACTTCCAATAGCACCGATATTTTCTCCAACTTGTTAATTATCACCTTCACAGAGGTTAAGATATTTAAACTCTTTTTGCCGAGGTGAGATATTTCAACACACCCTTTTACCTGGGACCCAATTAGTGGGTCACACATGGGAGATCCACACATCTACAACCATGTGGAGCCAAGGGGAGAGCCCAAGGGACCCACCATCATCTCGTGGGCCAAGGGGACCCAGCTATCACGTGGCAGTACGAGCCCTCTCCCTGACTCTGATACTGTGTAGAATTATCAGAGAGATGAGCCACATGTCCACTTCTAACAACACTGATATTGTCTCCAACTTGTTTATTACCATATGTGCAGTCCGACAAGTATGGAATTTTATTAGAGATACAAGTGAATATGAATACAACTAGACTTTCAAATGTGCATATTTGATGCGCACTAGAAAAGTTCAATCGAAGTGTACCTTGTTGGGTCCTTATTTAAAGGTCTGAGTTTGCAGCCTATGATAACCAGCGAACAAGCCATGCCTGAAATTGGGCTCAACATTTGCCACGTTTTACAATAGGCCTTAAGCTGACCCAAATCAACCCCAACTTTGGAATAAGAGTGTAAGACCCACAAAACTCTTTCCTTCCAAATTATATGATGTGCTTAGGCCTTTCCTTAAGCAAATCAACCCCAACTTTGGAATAAGAGTTTAAGACCCACAAAACTCTTTCCTTCCAAATTATATGATGTGCTCGATCATATATTTTTGCTCTAGAATTTCCAATTGATGTTCCTCTTATCTTGCTAGAAAATGCATTATTCATCATTTGGGATTCAAACATTGTTTAACTTTTCTTCTTATCCTACAAACGGCAAAGTACTTACTCTTACTTTCATGATAACAGTTTAACTTTCGTGTCGTTCTCTCTTTCTATGACTTACACGATGGAGCTTGATTGGGTGAAAAATTTCCAAAGTTCGTGTTATTTTTATTTCCTAGATTCAGTTTTATATTTGTTTCCGTTTTGGCTAAATTTCATATTTTCACATAATCTTTGGTAAGTCTAAGTATTAAATATTTTACACTTGGTTGTAATTATATTATTTTCTAACCTTCTGAACTCTGGTGAATCTCTATAGATGACTTGGTGCTGCTCATTTGAAAGTTGGAGTTACTGTTCACATATGCCTATTAACTGCTTGATAAAATGTCTCAAAGAGAAGCTTGGACTGCTGGGCAGCACATCATGCTTGAATTTGCGCGCATAACAAGGGATGTTTTGTGGATGCAAATTTCCGCCTTCTTCTTCTTGGACGAAAATGCACCTGCAAAACAATTAACACATTAGGTCCAGGCCAAGAGCCTCACGCGCCCACAATGAATGGGAGGGGGCTTTGGCCGAAGAACCTCTGATGCCAAAGTTAGAATTTGAGAGAGACAGTGTTTAGAGAAATTTGGAGAATTTTAGAAGACTTGGACTTAGGTTTTTGGAGAAATGAGGGTGTTTATATAGAGGTGTAGCCGGCCCTCTTTGGAGAGAAGGGGTCCGGCCACTTTTGATGGTTTTTGGCTCTAATTGCAAGATATTATGTCAAAATAATATCTTGCAATCAATTAGGAAATTAATTAATTAATTAGGAAATTAATCAATTAATTTAGGTAATTAATCCTAATTTGAAGGAATAATTGAGGGTTACCTTGTGGGGAAGATTTGATGAGGATGGATGAAATAGGTTTTGAATAAATACTTATTTTGATCACTTTTGACATTGATTGAGTCGTGATTATCCGCTGCTTGCGCGTGGGAGTTCCGATGTGTCTCGAGGGTAATTTTGTTTTTTTATCCAAAAATCCACGTGTCGCCACCATATTTTTCTTGATTATTTTTGGCTCTACATGTTTTGCGCGTGTTTGTGCTGCTTGCTGCACCTTTCCTCTCTTATTATTTTTCTCTTTTACTTCTTTATAATTTTTGTTGGCCGAAAATTTTGGTTTACAGTCTAGTCTTAATATTATATGGAAATAGGAAAACATCAGTTGCGATAAGGTACAATCATATGGCATAAGGGCCATGCTTAAAATTAAAACTGTGACATAGACATAGATCGACCCCCTTATATTTCCCTCCACATCTTTCTTCCAAAACATTTCTTCAAGTGTTACACTTGGACTTGGTGTGTTATGTGGTCCAAGTAACAACATATAAAGGTGTACTACCCAACAAAGCCATTAATTTAGCAAACCCCACCCCCTCCCCTCTCCTTGGGGTTGTTTATGTCTTCTTACATATACTTGCTAATTCACACAAAATTCTAGGGTTCTCTTTTTATAGGGTTTTCTTTTTATAGTATATCGATGTATAGAAAGCATCGAAAAACATTGATGTTTGAGCAGTTAGATTGGAACTGTCAAAATTTGGTCATTTAGGTCGTCCAATGCTTTAGTGTACAAAAGTATCGGCTTTTATTTTCTCTTCATGTTTGATTATTGTTATCTTAAGAAACAGAAAAGGAAAGAGGAGAAAGAGATACTGCATAACATAAAATTTGTAATTTTTTAAGGAAACTAGTTTTTCAACACCCTTTTTTCTTGCGAACACTTTTGTTTATTTATTGTTAAATTGAATAATTCAAAAGAGAATCAAGAGACACAAATTATTAATAGTATGTTGAAGGAGAGGAACCATATGAAACTATTGTTTGATCATAGCAAATATTTAAGATTTTATCGAATACTTCGGAGTACTTGTTCTTCCAGATATTTGAATCTTTAAATATTTATTTAAAAATATTAAAATCAAAATCTAACCGTTAAAGTATTAAAAAGAAGTTCGCAGATATATAAGCCAGAAATGCTGTCTCTGAACATCAGTAAGAAGTGCAGGAAACTATGATCATTTGTCATTTCTGTAAATTGGAAAGCAAAAAGGTTAGAAATTCTAAATCAATCTCTGCAGATAGCATGTTTATGGCTCCACAAATATTTGCAGACAAACCCATACATATAATGTAGTGATCTATCTATTTCGTTCGGTGTCTCGTATATAATATGGTGTTTTCCACATTTGTAACAGTGATCTCTGTGCCTGCCGCAGTAGTCCCCACCATTGAGATATTTGTCTCCCATCTTTCATGGCAGAAATTCCTCGTGTTAAAAATCTCCCACCTTCTGCCAAATTATTCTCAAGTGTCATTTTATATCAAAGGCATTCTAGCTAGTAGTCTCCACAGCTATTTAACTACTGATTTCCGCACTCTGCTTTTCTTCTCAACGCTTCATTGCTTATATTTATTAATTATTAATTTTCATTTGATTTGTTATACTCATAGACAATAAAAAGGAGTGCATCGAAGATAATGAGAATGCAAAACTCACTCCCTCAAGTTATATACGGGTGTATTTGTATATATGCCTTCATATAGCATAGCTACAACAAATTTGAAACTACACCCAACTTGTGTTTGAAATTATTTTAATTAAAAAAATATTGACAAGCACGTAGAACAAAAAAGGCCGTCAAAGCCTCTTGAAATTAAATTTCATAGTAAAAAAACACTTGGAAACATTGTTACGAAGAAGAAAGAAAACATGACATAGACGCATATGTTATTGTAGGTGTCTATTATTGTATTTGATGTTAACAGTTATTAGGTGAATGACATTTTCTATTGCTTTAATTCGTAAAGTGTTTCTCAGTAGTATTTACGACTGTTAGAATCACAATAGATAAACAAAAATATTGCATACATTGCGGCCATCATCAAGATATGAATTGACAATTCCCATACGTTTTACATGTAACAAAAGGCCGGTGGTCCAAATTTGGACTCGTTATAATTTATATGCATTTCACAGTAAAGTTTACTTGAAGAATTTCTCAATGTTTTAAGCCTTTTTACAGGGTTGGTGACACTTCACTGACATGCATATGTGGATCAAAATTTAAGACAACACTTCAAAAAGCCTTGAAGATAGTTAGATAGCAACGTTTCAAAGAAAAGTATCGAATAATTACAAATATTTGTCCAAAATTCAATATATATATCATAATAGTTTGTCAAATTTACTACACTACAATAAAAACTTAATAAACTAAATCTATAACTCATGCGCAATTGGTGGATTATTCAAGTGATAAGAAAAGTTACACTAAACTCATATAAATTATTAGAAAAGAGATTCGAACATGAGACCTCGGGTGTAAGTGCGAATACTTTTAACCAACCAAGCTACGAGCCACTTGCTTCAATCCCCCATTGCTAATTTCTTCATATATACATGCCATATAAGTTAATATGCCCTTATAATATAATATCGCTTGTAATAAATTTGTATTTATTGAACTCATATGAGTTTGTGACCAATTTCACTCGATTACCACAGTTTAGAAATGTGGTTAATCGCAATGAACTATATTTTTGGCCTTCATTTGGGGTTTGCCTTTTTTCAGTTCACATGCGCGTGCATTGACAATGGCTTCGATTGCTAGCTTCATCTCTCTTTGTCTTCTCTTTTAAACCTAAAGTATCTACTTCTCAAGTGGGCATGTATGACACTTTCATCTAGGGGTGGTTCGGTATGAGATCCCATACCGAAACCCTTGTCCCAATTCCCAAACCAAAATTTTCGGGAATCCTAATTTCAATACCGATCTCAAACCAAATTTTCGGGAATCCCGAAATAGTTTCGGGATTTCGGGACAAATCGGGAATCCCGAAATGATTTTGGGCTTTTAGACTAAAATTTGACATATTATGTTTTTGGGCTAAAATTTGACATATTATGTACCTTTAATGTAGTATAAATTTCAACTATGTACCTTTAATAGCCTCAAAAATCACAAAAGTTTTTGGTCCATCCCCCATGCAAACTACCTAATATATAGTGCATGGGCAATTACTTAATAACCATAGATAGAAGGCATTCCTCAGATCTGCAGGCAACTGGTTCATCATCTAGCTGTCCATGCATTCATCTCAATGATTTCACATTCATAATTCATTCTCAAGGCAAGATTCAAATTGGTTGAAACTAAAATACAGGTAAAGAGAAAATAAAACATTATTATTACACTGGAAATATTTTAGTTTTAACGCAAGCATACAACTACTGTTTTGGCATTGTTATAAATTTTTTATTTATTGGTGCTTTTAAAAGTTAAAAACATAAGAAATAGTTCCACAACCAATATGCACAACTAAAGCACACAAGGACACATCAACATTGTACACACACAACACAACACATGAATTTAGCCTCCTATATATAGTGAAAAAAGATAATTTGGAGTGGTATGTGTGCATATGGTTTTATATGTCTTTCTCCCCCCCCCTCTCTCTCTCCCTCCTCAGTAAACAAAAACAAAAAAACATCTTTCCTCCCCCTCTCTCTCTCCCTTATTAAGCGCCAGGTTTTTGAGGTTTGGTGGTTGAACAACGTAGTATTCTAGTTTCGGATTTAGGGTTTTAGTGATTGTCTAACATAGTATCGAGAGATGTTGGATTCAATCATTCAAAACTCCACTTCTGCAGTTTTTAGTTGTTTTCGCACAATTGAGATGCACGATTGGGTTGTGCATGAGGGAGGGTGTTAGTTTGATATACGCTGCTTTTAATTTCCTTACACAATTAATTAAGATTAGAGACACTGATTGTCTAACAAGCCAATCCTAGTTGAGGTTGAGGTTACCATAATACCATTGTTACTTTCAAATGGAAGTCTTAACTTTTGCTTAATTTTAACAATTTGGTCAAGTTTAGGGGGCGTACTTAACATGTTCCATGGAATATATATCATATTTCATATATGTCTTTGTCCATTTTGTTTTGTTGCACATGCTGATATACGCAGGTACCGAGCAATCAGCTCCAATATTACGGGCCTAATTCTAAGTGGAAGCATCATTAACAAGTCAATCAACCTCCAAAATCCATCTGACTGGGTTTTCAAGTCATTAGAATTGTTTCTGTTTTGACTGGTAATAATATAGAATGCAATGCACATGGGATGCATGAAATGAACGGTAGAGGAACATTCCAACGCATTGTTTGATGGTTAGGGTATTTCTCTTCAATCCATTGTGTCTCGAGTTCAAATCACTATCTTTCTTTGGTGTAGCTTAAAGTAGTAATATCGTTTGTAATAAAAAAAAGAAAGCCAAATTTAGATAGCAATGTGGAACATGAGATATTTCGATGTACCTAGAACATGACGACACGGTGTTACTATTTCATTCAACCCTATCATCAATTCCTATCATAATCTGGAATAATAATACCATGTTACAGTGTTGTAGATACACACAAACATTTCATAAAATGCAGTAGTAATTTTAGGGAAGAAATATATATATATATATATTTTTTTTTTCTTCCTAAAATCAATTCGATTTGACGAGAATTAAGTCATATAATCCAAGCATCAAATATCACTAATAATCTCTTCATGAGATTGTGATGAAAAGGCTTTCTGATTCGTTGAAATGAAAGTTGAAGCTCATCAAACCAACTAATTAATTAATAGCTACTCATGCACGCAAATTACGAATCTCATATATTTATGAGATAATTATGCTAATTTTTTTGTATAGAATTATGCTCAAGTTTAATTGTGATTTTATTTGAAACCTGAGGATCTAAACAAGCACATAAGAGTAATAATACACACAAAAACAACCTAGTCTACCTAACTAATTAATTAGTACACATATATGATGACCATACCAACCACTCCCAACACTTCTTAATCAGAGACAAGCCTCTCCGGCCATGCCGCCGCCGCTGCATCACCTGAAAACGTAGTCATATTCCAGCCACATGAGTTCCAATAGCACCCACTATTATCCATCAGCTCAGGCAACTCTATCTCTCCCCAAAAATCATCTCCACCGTCCATTCCGCCGTGATGATGATGATCATCGTCGTCTTCGTCACTTTTTCTGGTGATATGTGACGACTTCATGATTGTATGTGCTGCTTGGGCTGCTGCTGCCTGAATGTCCCTAGCTGTACTCGTGGACGGCCTCGGCAAGTGGTCAACTTCCTCGGGGAAGTTCAGCTGCGCTTTTCGGCCTTTGAGGCAGTAGGCGGCAACGTCGTAGGCCTTGGCAGCCATCTCCGGCACAGGGAAAGAGCCTAGCCAAATGCGTGACTTTTTGCGCGGTTCCCTAATTTCGGACACCCATTTCCCCCACCTCCGCTTCCGGACGCCTCGGTACACCGGGTGGCGGGTGCCTCCGCCTTGTGAGTCAGCTTTTGGAAGGGTGGTGGTGGTGCTTGGGTCATCTTCAGTGTATGGTGGTTGCTCCATGTACAATATTGGAACCCTCTCCTTTTAATGTGAGTGCTTTTAATGTGAGTGTCACTCACACTTGTTACTTACTTTGTCTATGCCTTAGGCCTTCTAAGATATATTTTTATATGAAATGACATTTATGCCCTTGCATAAGAAATTAAGGGACTGGTTATTTCAATGCCCTGTGCGCCAAGTGATTGTTATAGTGGGTGGGGTACCGGTGTTTTGAGGGTACATGCATGATTTAATTGAGCATTTACAACTAAAAAAGCTCCCTCATCATGCCCAAGAAAACAAAGTATCAGTTTCCACAAAAAAAAAAAGAAAAAAAAGAAAAAAGAAAAAAGAGAAACAAAGTATCATAAGAAAAACATAAACTTTTTAAAAGAAAGATGGTTCTGATCAGGGCCGTCTATGAGATTTTAGGGACTCTGTGTGAAATTTGTAAAAGGGATCCTCTTTAATATAGTTTTAAGTTTTAAAAAAGTATGACAATATATTGATACTAGAAAACATTCACTTAAGATTAAAACAAAAGCCACTTAGTACTACGGTCTAGTGATATGCTTTTTCATTTGTAAGTGAGAGGTCTTATGTCCAATTCTCGCCAAAGGCGAATTTGAACCACATTATTGTTAGCCCATTGTCAGGTTTAGTCCACTCCCCCACCCTCTTAGCGTAGATAATATCGTTTGTTAAAAAAAAAAAAAAAACTTTAGCACTCAATGATTGCATATTTACAAATGTCCTTAATGATAAGTAAAAAAAGCTACAAATATAACCTTCACTAAATAATCAAAAACAGTTTTATCTTAAATAGCCAAACATGAAAAAAAACATCAAACCTCTAACTTTAAAGTGTCACTTGAATGTATAATATTGTTACATAATAAAGGGTAAATTACAAAAAACTACCTCAACTATTGGGGTCACGACAGTTTCATACCTCACCTTTTAAAATTGACAATGTCATACCGCATCTTTAGAATTTGGTCCAATGTTATACCTTCCGTTACTTGGCCGTGAATTTTTCAGTTAAATGCTGACGTGGCTTGATTCGGAGCCCACTTTCTATTAAAAAATTAATAAAATATTATTAAAAACTAAAAAACAATTATTTAAAATTTTTTAAATATTAAAATAATAAAGAAAAGTAAAAAAAAAAAAAAAACACTCAGTTCGTCCCTCCCCCTTCCCCCCATCTTCATCTTCTTTCCCCCACTAGCAACCCAGAAAAAAGAAAAAAGAAAAAAAAAACCCATCTGACCCCTCTTTCCTGCAACCCACCCCTTTCTCCCCCCTCTCGTCTTCCCTAAACCATTCACACCCACCCTTGCACCCACTACCAGCAACCCAGAAAAAAAAAAAAAAAAAACCCAGATCCCGTCTACGCCGCCATCGCCGGGTTCGTGATGGGAAGATGGGTGCGCAGAGAAGGTGGGTTGGGTTGGGGGTGGGGGACGAACTGGGTTGGGTTGAGGTTTTTTTTTTCTTCTTCTTCTTCTTCTTTTTCTTCCTCTTCCTCTTCTTCTTCCTTCTTCTTTCTGGGTTGCAGGGGGTTTTGGGTTTTTTGTTTTTTTTTCTTCTTCTTCTTCCTCCTTCTCCTTCTTCTTCTTCTTCCGCGGCGGGGGGGGGGGGGGGGGGGGGGTGGTGGGTGGGGGGTTGGGGAGTTGATGGGTTTTCAATTTTTTTTTTGTTTGTTGAAGATTAAGCAGGGAAGAAGATGAAGATGGGGAAGAGAGAGAGGGGGAAGGGACGAACTGAGGGTTTTTTGTTTTTAATTTTCTTTATTATTTTAATATTTAAAAAATATTAAATATTTTTTTTTTTAGTTTTTAATAATATTTTATTAACTTTTTTAATAGAAAGTGGGCTCCGAATCAAGCCACGTCAGCATTTAACTGAAAAATTCACGGCCAAGTAATGGAAGGTATAACATTGGACCAAATTCTAAAGATACTGTATTACATTGTCAATTTTAAAAGATGAGGTATGAAACTGTCTTGGCTCCAATAGTTGAGGTAGTTTTTTGTAATTTACCCTATAATGAAATTAAGAAACTGTTGCTTTTCAGGATGTTATTATTGATACTCAAAATATCTCATTGTACTCCAAGTTTTTATATTTAGAAAGAAAAAAAAACTACTCTTATAAGGAGTGCACAATGCGGTTTAAATTACTAATAAAAGCAATTTTTTAAATATAGAACATTATCACATGATGTTAGATGACAAAAATTTAGGGGCCCCTTCAAATTTGGAGTCATGTGCGACTGCACCTTTCGCTCCCCCTCGACGCCCCCTCTAGTTCTGATCGTTGTAAAAAAATAATGGAATTCACTTCTTTAAGCAATGCATATATGTGCTGAAATGTATGACATCAATTATGCACTCACTAGAGTCGCCAAAGAAAACCCTCAATGCTATGTGAATAGGAGGCATTTTCTCTTCTTAGACAATTTCGGACGCCTATATAAGTGCGTTGATTAAATATGAACTACGAGTCCTGTTAGAAACAATCACTCACGTACTGATTTATAGATTGTTGTCAACTGTTGATGAAATTATGTTTTACAATCAATCAACAAAAACCACGTATTCGCTTATTGACGACTGTCAACCCTGTCTATCAACTTTTTCTTCCTCTAAAAATCATTACTAGTTTCACTTTAAGGTTCCAAACTTCATTAAGTTCACAACAACATTGGCTTATGCATGTAATTGCACCCTATGCTTTATATGTTGGTCCCAAAGGAACTATGGTTGTGATTTCTACAAACAACCATCACGGTGTGATTTCCATTAGATTACATCTCTATCTGTCTCCTCCAAGGAGTGGTGGACGATTGTCACAAGAGGATGTCAGTACAATGACCAACCTACCCTTTCAAGCAAATATCATTATCAAATGCTCAAAAGGCTAATCAATTGCTTTTGGTTTCTATGTCCCTTGGGTTGTGGTCGGTTTACAAATCACATGGTGGATTAATCAGCACGGGATTTTGATGATTTTTCTAGCTTTTGTCTTTTTTCTTTTGGGATTTTTTATTTATTTATTTATTTTTTTGGTGTGGGATAATTTTTGCATGATAAGTTGGTGGGTTTTAGTAGCTTTGGTGTGAGTTTTGACATAGACATAAAGCCTTTGAAAAGTAGTAGTAATGCTCTCCTCCATGGAAACGAGGTCCGCTAATTGGCCTCGATGTAGCTTAGGAGTTTGATTAAGGACCACAGTTTTAATTGGACTATGAAACTTCTAATCACAATTGCTTATTGGATTACTTTTCCATTCAATCATTATTATGATAATGATACACTTGTTATCACAAGAAAAGTTAGGAAATCGTAGATAATTCAATATTCATATGATACTAAACACTATCTAGTGATTTTATAGTAGTTTGTCTTTGCAGGAGATGCTACAACTTTTTCAGATATTTTCGTTCTATATTTTTGGCTCTCATTATCATTTAGAAAGACTATTGTACTTTTATCCTGAAACAAGAAAAAAATATAGCCATCTCTTTTTTTTCTTTTTTTTTTTCACGCAATTAAGGGTTTTATTTGTTTCTTCTTAAATTCTAAGACAAATGACAATTTTTATTTGCATGAGTTTTCGTTTCAGATAATTTGGCTTCACCATATATAGGGTGGGAAGATAAGAGAGTAGTAGCCGGGAGACCACTCAAATTTCCAAGTCTTATTGCTTCACCGACTATACATTATACAGTACAAAACAAAGTAAGAAAATGAAGCATGCATTGGAAGGAAGTGCAATTCTCAGGACAGCATCAGAGTAACCAAACATATGCAAACCAACTTGTATGTGACTGCGCCTCGGCGCCAGTCTTCACGTGATCGTATTGCTAGAGCGTATTGATTACACCTAGTCCTGTCGGGTAGAATTGCATTAAGCAATTCCGACTCGTGTGCTAGCATAGATTGATGAGCAATTGATTATACTTGATTATCACATGATTATTACTGTGGCATTTGATATATCATGACTTGGCATATTTCTTGTTATATTGTTGCTGTATTTTTATTACATACTTACGTAGTATGTTTTACGGAAACTATACTTGTTTTACTGCGAGGGGTTAGTATATTCGAAAATAAAGGTTTTCTTATAAGCATTGTTTTGCTGACCTACTCAACTTTGTTTTTCGCCCCTCCAAGTTTAGTAGCTGGGCTTACGTGTAAATGAGGGTTCTGGAAAATTTCAGGAGATGGTTATCTTCAGTGGTATAACCTTCACCCTAATTATTGTATTGTTCTTATGCTCTACCATCACGTGTGAAATTGGTGCAATCCCGCTCACCCGCACACACTTTTCTTTAGGCACTTTTAGGTTTAAATTTATTCACATTCTTTTTCCACTACACTACACTTTATGGCTTCGTCACCTTCCAGGTGACGGCCAACACAACTCGATTCGGAGTCTAAGTGGACTTTCTGGGTCGGGGTGTATCATAATAATAATTCGTCAACAACTATACTTAAAAAAACAGCATATATATATATATATATATATATATATATATATGTGAACACGGAAATTTCCTGAAACGAAACGAGACAGAAACACGTGTACAAAGTAATATTTTGTATTTAATTTTGGGTTGCAATCTCTTTTAACCTTGATCCTCTGATTCGATCTCCGTAAGGTGTTGATTTGTGGATGCGTGATTGATCCAAGGACCGTCAAGGCGTGATCTTGGATGAACGATTGGAAGTTTCTTCAAGGGCTTTTGGGCTTGATCTTGAAGAACGGTTGTGCTGATTTCCTCAAGGGCTTTTGGGCTTGATCTTGAAGGTTGATGAATGAACGGATTTGTTGATGTTGTTGATCCAAAGGGCCGTTGGGGCTTGATCTTAGGATGAACGGATGAACGGATCTTCAAGGGCTTTTGGGCTTGATCTTGAAGAACGGTGAATGATGAACACTTTCTTCAAGGGCCGTCGAGGCTTGATCTTGAATTGGTAGGAGGTCTTCAAGGGCCTTGGGGCTTGATCTTGAAGGCGGATTTGGCGAAGAACGAAGAAAGCTTTCTTGATCCTTCGGGACTTGCTTGAGAGCTTTAGAGCTTCAAGGCTTCAAGGCTTTGGGGGAATTCTCTTCCAATTTGGGAGTAGAGAAATGTATTTGTGAATTGGTGATTTGATACTTTGATGGAGAGGCCTATTTATAGGCTTTTGGGAATGAATTACCACCACAAAATTTTCCCACCCAAGCACCATTACCTAATTTTCCCACTTAATAACATTTTAAACTTTGAAGTGGTAAATTTATGGCCTAATTTCCCACTTAATGCAATTTTAAACTTAAAATGTGCTTGCTTTGTCATTTCCCAAAATGAGAAGAAAAACTTGTTTTGATCCTCCAAGGGTATTTCTTCCTATTTTGTTTGAGTCACACGCCATGCGTACAATTTGTACGACACGTGGCGTATGCCATGTATGCCTTGACATATCAAAACTTTAATGCATTGGTGAACATTTGTTTCACCGAAATTTCGATGTCTACAATATAATTTCACAAAATAATTGAAAAAATTACACGGAGCTTTTATGTTGATCACCAACTATTTGAAAAAGAAAAAACCATTAGGAAAAAAGAAATAATATTAAATGTTTGCATAACAAAAATAAATAAAAAAAATAAAAACTGTGATCGAAAAAACATATTTGGAATAAGAGAAAATATAGTTTAATTACTAATATCTCTAGTAAATAAGGAAAAGTGCATCATGCAGATAAAATGATAAATTCAAAAAGTATTTTAATTTTAAAAAATAGAGGTGACTATTGGTCAAAACACCTTAATCAAATTTTAAAAAGGCACAGATGCTTAATCTAAATGATATAGAAAAACTGTGGATGATTCTAATTTTCCCTTATAAAAATCATATTGGGGTAGACAAGTGTGCACAAGAAGATACTTATGTGGTCTGCAATTTTTGCGTTTGATCAAGTACTGATCCAAGATCATCCAAAACTTTATGAGGCTCGTCCAAATGTGATCTTGTTGACACTCATCTCTGAGCATTGGGCCTAAATATCATCGACATCTGACGTCGATATGGCCCATAAGAAAAGTTGAGCTTGATGCACCAAAATAGGTGGGGATGGGTGGAGATGCGAGGGCAAGGTGGGGATGGGGCAATTAACATTCTTGTTTCTTTTATTTTTCAAGAACAAAAAGATAAAGCCGAGCTTGATGCACCAAAATAGGTCTATATGTTTAGGCCATCTCCAACTGAAGGGTCCAGAGGGCCGAAAATAGCCCGAAAACCGTCTCCAATCAAGAGCTAAGCTAAAGGATTCGTGGGCCCCACGAAATATGAAAAGGCCAAAGGGCTGGCTGATGTGATATGAATTAAGCACACAAATTAAACCCTAATTTTGACAATTGTAGTAAAGACGCAAGTAGGGATCGTTCTGGACCGGGGATTATGAGGGATTGCTAATCTACTCTAAACTGACTCAAAAACACAAAAACAAACTTAAAAACGTTTAAATCGACTCAAAGGACTCAAAACAGCTTCAAAAGACTCAAAACAAACTTAAAAGACTCAAAACAGCTTAAAAACACCAAATAGAAAGTTTCTGGATACTAAGCACAACTTTGGACGAAAATTGGTTTTAACTTGACTCAAAACACTTAAAAACACAAGTTTGAACAGATTTTAAAATAAATGACACTTTAAAGTAAAAGGGGATTGGGTTTTGAAGATTTTGAAAGTAAAACAAGTAAATTAAAGACAAGACAGATTTTGGCACGAAATTGGTTTGTTGGATGGTTGATGGGCTAGCTCGAGAGTCCTTCTCCACACATGACACACTTGCACATAAATCGATTTCCAGTTGCTTTTTCAATAAATCATGAACCTCAACGCCCCAGACTAACCGTGATGCACTAATTAACCCTCAAATTTTCCTTAAGTCATTGAATTGGATGATGCATACAACAACCCAAATTATTCTTCACAAGTCCCCTACATGAACTGCATAATAGAGATACAAGCAAAGATCATTAAGTTCCATGAAAATCATAAGCATTGACAAAGCATTCGTAACTATGATGCATGATACTTATGCTAGGCATTTACTTAACGCGATTGTGACTAGCAACCTTCACTACTTGTGAATATAAGTTCATAACGATTAGGTGAAACTCCCTTATATTCTAGCATCAAATTCATGCATGCAAACCAAGTGTGCACCCTTAATCAACATACAAGAATAAGTTTTAATCAAACAGTTAAGTAAATTGCATTCACGATTTATGAAATAACAATTGGAAGTAATCAACTCATATTGCAAATATAATCATGGTTTCGAAATTTCCCCTAGCTAAAACGAGTTTAGCCTCTCATGTTCACAGCAAAACAAAGGTAATTGAACTTAAACATTGAAACAAAGAATGAATTACACCTAAGAACGCTCCAGCAATCCAACTCGAATGGCAGCACGTCCAAGGCTTCTTCTTCTTCTTCTTTGCTGCGGCACAAGAGGGTGAGGGATGTATGTGATGTAGTTTTAGGTCAGAGATGTGTATGGATGTGCGGCTAGGGTGTAGAATTGTGTATGATAGTGAATGGATGATCAAAAGGGTGCGGCATAAGCTCAAATATATATGGAAAGGAAGGGGCACGGCTGGGAGTATTTGGGTAACAGAATTTATTGTAAATCCTAAGGGAATAAGTAATTAAAAGTCAAAATCCCAAGGGAAAGGGGTAATAAGGTGCGGCTGGGAGGAAAAGGGCAAGGGAATGCCTTGCAAGGCAAGGAAAATGGTGCGACTACCTCCTAGAACTGGGATTTAGGTGTCCCAAAGTGTTTAGGAAGATTCTTTGTAGCTGAAACCTTTGTACATTAGGATTAGGAAACTTTGACTTGGTCAACCCTTCTTCTTCTTGGATTCCTTTTCCTTCCTTGACTTGAATTAATTTTCTTCCTTTCTTTTGACAGATTCCTAGCTTCTTTAGGTCTTCAATTTCGTCCATCCTACATGCTTGAATCATAAGCTATTCATTCTTGGCCCAAAATTGCTCTAGAATGCTCCAAATTGCCTCTTTTTGCATACTTTGTCATTAGGACCTGAAATTGCACGAAAATGACTTTAAACACTATAATTGACATAATTTATCTAAGTAAATGCACGAAAACAAGCTAACTAAGTCGCATAATTATACTCCTATCACTGGCCCAATCCAACCAGCCCCGGGCTGGCAAAAAATGTGAGCATTCTTGTCGAATATAACCGATAACATTGTTATTAATCCTGTCGGTTATATCCGACAGGAATGCTTAAATAAATTTTTGACTTCAACGGCTAGCTGACGCCTGTTACCGTTGGATTCAATTTTTTTTTTTAAATTCTTAAAAATTCTATTTTTTTCCCTATAAATACCTAAACCATTCATTCACCATTCCTCACAAATTTTTCACCATTCGTACACCATTTCAATTCTCATATTTTCTTACCTCAAAAATCTTTCATTCAATTTTTTTCAATAATTTTCAAATGGCCTCGTCTGCAATGAAATGTAGGGCTTGGACCCGAAAAGAAGATGAAGCTCTTTGCAAGGCTTATAGATGGGTGTCGGAAGATAGTGTGAGGGGGAATTCTCAAACAAATGACGGTGTTTGGACTCGTGTGTCCAAAAAATACTTAGAGTTCTATGAAGGCACCACTCCACTGAATATCCGAAACCATGATAGTTGTTCTTCAAGATGGAAGAAACATCTTCAGCCAAGTTTGAACAAATGCTATCAAGGACTGTTAGTAGCCGCAAGTAAACATGAAAGCGGCACTAAGTACTACGACGAAGTAAGTGTTTTCACAATTTATTTTAAATATTTAATTATATTACATTTAATTTCATAAATTAATTTCCTTTAATTTTTGTAATTATATTTTCTAGGTACGCCAAGCGAAGGAATTGTATATGGAGGGCAGCTCGAAACCCTTTCAGTTTCACATAGAGCTCCTACGCTGGTGTTCGGAACTGCATCCTCAGCTACAGATATGGATGAAGATGGATCTCCTACCATTCAACAAACAAGGGTAGAAAATCCGTCTTCTGGTGAAGGTTCCATACCTAGGGCTATGGGACAAAACAAGGCACGAAGGTTGAAGGAAAAGGGCAAGGCAAATGATGATTAAGTCGCTCAACAAGAAGTGGTGGCCTCATTGTGATTAATGGCGGAGCAAACTGCCCTTGAGGCGGAAGAAAGGAACCGTAGCCATGAAGAACGGGCCAAACAAATACAAGAAGAGATGGATGATAAGAATATGGAAAAGAACACTCCAATGAGTAAGACCTATTTTGATAGAAAAAAAAAGAAGAAATTATGACCCAGCGACAGTTGTTACCTCTGACTACACTCCTACAACGGCGGATGATGAAGATGATGCTGATTATGGATATTAAATTTAAGTTGTTGTAGTTTTTAAATTTAAGTTAATGTTGTTTTTAAATTTAATTTGTCGTTTTTAAATTTAAGTTGTAGTTTTTAAATATAAGTTGTAGTTTTTAAATTTAAGTTGTTGTAGTTTTTAAATTTAAATAATAAATTATGTTTGGCCCTATGGCCCTCGGTTGGAGTCGGTTTTTTGTGCCAAGGCTAAAACGAGTCCTATGGCCCTTAGGCTCTCGGTTGGAGATGGAGGCAAATATGTTCCTGTACTGTTCATTACAATATTAATATCTTGGAAGGCCAGATGGCTAAAACGAGCCCTCTGGCCAGCCCTCGATTGGAGATGGCCTTTTTGACCACTGGATTAATTTATTCAAATTACCATTGAGATAGTTGTATTAGTACAAGTGAGTATGTTTCAGCTTATAAGCGTGTGGTACATGATACATTCTTTCAAGTAAGAAAGTTGACTTTGTTCGCATTGTCACTGCTGCTTACAAGCATTGATATATACATAAGTTAACATTTACAAGCGTTGATATGTGCCAATGGTATATACACAGTAAACATTTACAAGCGGTGATATATACTAATATACACGAGTAAACATTTACAAGCGGTGATATATGCTAATCCTATCGCGACCGGTATAGCTCAATCAGTCATCGCGATCAAAGTTCTTAGAGTTGCCAACATGAGGTTTCTAGCACATATGCATGATCGTGCAACTGAGGGTTTGAGAACCCAAACTGCCACCTGTGATGTTATTAGCTCAATTAACCAGGCCGTAAGAGCCCTCCTTAATTTGGTACCAAGTGCAGCACATGTCCACAGTTCGTAGGCAAAGACTTGTCGAGGTTCATACGAAAGAACATCATCTTTCGCTTCAGCATCCCACACCTCATCGTCATCGACAATAGTCCATAGTTCGTGGGAAAAGACTTGGTGAGGTTCTTCGGAAAGTATGACATCAAGCAGCACATGTCCGCGCCCCAGTATCCACAGGGCAACGGGCAAGCCGAGATGTCAAACAAAACCATCATTGACTGCCTTAAAAAGACCCTCTTAGACAAGAAGAGCAAGTGGCCAGACGAATTCCCAGGTGTTCTATGGGCATATCGCACCACCAAAAGACGAGCAACCGGTGAAACTTCATTCTCTTTGGCGTATGGTTCTAAGGCGATCATTCCTCCCAACGTCATGGTACCAAGCATCAGCACTGTACTGCCAAATTTTGAGCAGAACGAGAAGGAGATGGTCCCCAACTTAAACCTGGCAAAGGAAAAGCGCGAGAAGGTTATCACCTACATTGCGGCCTATCAGTAGCAGCTCCTCTCCAGCTATAACAAGAGGGCAAAAATCCAGCAGTTCCAGCCAGGAGACTTAGTCCTCAGAAAAGCCTTCATCACCGCCCGACGGAAAGGCTCCAAAAAGATGGCTTCCATCTGGGAAGGTCCGTACAAAATCGGCCGAGTAGGCGGAATAGGTAGCTACACCCTTACCACTATGAGCGACAAAGAGATCAACAAGTAGTGGAATGCCTACAACCTGAGAAAGTACTACATGTGACCTCCCACCAATCCTTGGACCCCGTTCAATACAAAAAAGTTTGAAGACTCAAGCAGCTAGACGAACAATACCTCGCATGCCGAGAATTATCAGTTGTTATGCCATTACTGCCTACGAGCAAAGTTAATAAAAACCTCTATTTTCAATGAAGATTGAAGGAATTATTCACAAGCTTGGGCTAAATGCATAACAAACTGACCACCCATGTGACAAGCAGAAAACGCCCTCTGCCCATTTAGACATAGTGTGTGCTCTCCACTCGAAAGCCGGAATACAACCATAGTGGCCACAAGAAGTCCTCTGTTTTCTACGCGAAGCACGTGTTCGACCGTTGGCCCTATAGGTTAAAAATTTCACAATACGCCCCGGGAAGGCTAAAGCTCACGAAGCTACCCAAAGACGAGATCCACAGCTATAGTAGCTACACGAACTCGTCTGCTTCCTATGGAGACAACGAGTTCGGCCACCGACTCTAGAAGTTGAAAATTTCGCATTTTTCCTCTTGCAGGTAGAGCTTTATGAGCATCAAAGCCAAAACTGAAGCCTAAAGTGACCACGTGAGTTAACTGCTCCATCGAAGTAGCCAACTCAACTGCCCATCCTAAGACAAAGTTTTGCAAGTCGCCTCAAGCAGGCAAGGCTCCCGAAGCCCTGAAGCTGAAACTAAAACCTAAGTGACGACGTGGGATCAATTGCTTCGTTAAAGTAGCTCGCCCAGCCGCCCGTCCTATAGTAAAGTTTCGCGAAAGACATGGCGAAATAGAAGGATGAAGCAAAAACAAGGAAAGCTGTTTATTAAATTTCTAGCAAATTGATAAACCAGCTCGAAAACCAACAAAGTTCAAATAAAGCAGAACAAAAAAGAAAATAAGGAAACTCCTAAGTCTAAATAAAAAGACTACTCTTTGGCAGCCTGCGCAACCACATGTTCCTTGATTGCCACGCCTTCAGCAGCCGTACTGCTCCCAGTAGCTAAAGCTTCCATAAGCTCATCCTCAGCCGCCCCTACCTAGACTGCCTGACCCTCAGCTGCTTCACCAAAGGCAACCTCAAACGAGAAATCAAGCAAATCAATTGGAGAAATAGAAAAAGTCTCGAAGTCATTCTTGGAAAACTCATAATCAGACGGACTGCCCTGAATATGGTCTATATAGCCAAGCTTGTAGAAATCGGCCTGACAAGAAGCAAGCACCACTTTGTGACCAGCTTTCTCATTCTTCAGCTCCACATTCTCCTCAACAAGCTCAGTGTGAGCACCCTGCAGCTCATCCAGTTCTTTTTTTAGGTTCACACTAGCAGATAGCGCGCCTTGCAGATCCACTTCCTTGGACTCAAGCTTACTGGCAACCTCCTTGAGATGAGACACTTCAGCATGCATGAAGATAACATCCTCGTCCTTGGCAAAATAAGCAGATCATAACTCCGAATTGACATGCTCAAGGTCCTCGACCACCGAAGAAACACGACTGACTTCCTTTTCTGCAACTTCCAACATCGCCTGAGTCGCATTAAGCCTAACATTCAAATGGGGGCAGAGACATCAGACCCTTTCAAAATAGTGAGTTCATATTCGAGCTTCTCGATCTTTTCACCAGCTAAGCAAAACTGAGCCACCAACGCCACTTCGGCCTCCTTAGCAAACTTGACAGCATCCTGATCAACGCGTATTGACTCAGCTGCTAGGATCAAAGTTTTATGCATTGTAGCAATCAGGGAGGACCTCCTTGAGTAGGCAGGACGCTTCGTAAAGGAGTCTGAACGAATGACAACTTTCCCAACACTGTTCACAAACTTGGTGCTTGCATTGACGTCCTCAAGCAGGTCAGCCTTCAGTAGCCCACAAACCTCATGAAACTCACCAGCCTCAGACTCGGTGGATCTTTCACAACTGCCCGTGTGATCAAATTTCCCATTCTCAGCAAACGAGTCTGTCATGACAGAAGGAGAAGCAGGCCCAGGCGCCACTTTAGCAGCAGAATCCACTTTCTTGCTCTTCATAACGGTAAGCCTCTCAGAAGCAGAACTAGACTTAGCTCTCGACGGACGCTTCGATACAAACCCGGACACCTAAGACACCACCAAACCCTTCAGCTGGGCAAGTCTCTCAACAATGGATGCAGTCACCTTTGGAGCAGCAGGTTTCACAAGCTCAGGCTCAACGATCTACTTCGCCCTTTTTGGGGAAGTTAGATCGATGACAAGCTTCTCGGTAGTAGACGAGCTCCCTCAAGCAGCAGAAGAAGTCCTTGGCTTCTTCTCAGCCCAAGGCTTGCAAGCAGGTGAGGAAGATATTTTCTTTCCACCCTCATTGGCAGCAGGCTCTACAGCAGTGATCGGGCGAGTCAACACCTTGTCCTTTATCTATTTTATCTCTTCCCTCGGAGGCATGCCACATTTCTTCCCACGAAGAGAGCTGAGCAGCCAGAGCCACTCACAGTACTCAGCAGGAATGCCTAAGGCGACGTGCACTTTCTTCATATATGCCGAAGTTCTTGAAGTTGAGCCAAACTCAGAATCTACACAAAGTAAGAAAGACGATGAGGTCATGGAGTAGCTCAACAAAAATTCAAGCAGGACAAGAATGAAGCAGTTCACTTACCACTAATAAAGGTAGTCAGGACACGCAGCTCAGGAGAAGAGTCAGACTCTCACTCTTTGCTCACCTCCAAGGTGTCTCTCGCCCACTCATGGTCACCTTTGCTAGAAGCATCGAACATGGCGAGATCTCAGCTACCCCATGCCTATCTTGTGGACGATCTCAAAGAAGTACCAAAACTCATTTATGGTCAAGCCAAGATCAAAGAACTTGCTCAAGTTCGAGAATCCCAACATCGCACGAACTGCATTTGGGAGCACTGAGCAGGCGCGCATTTCATGGGGTAGATCACCTCTTGGAAAAGACGCGGTATGGGAAAAGTAAATCCCAACACGAAGTAGTACGGATGGAATTTGACAGCTTTCTTCCTAGCAAAGTCACCATTGCCGCATGGTTTATGGCTGCTATCATCTTTCACCCACTTGACACGAACCCATGACGGAATCGCATGCTTGTACGCCTTAAGAAAATCTTGAAACAGTTTGACATAATTGATCTTGACATGTGCAGCCTTGAAATAACCCACCTTGCCGGAAGAACCACCTTGATGGTACAAAGGTGAAAGATATTCGTCACTTTTGCAGTCGGAGGAAGACATCTCAAAGTCTTTGCAAAAAGTACGAAGAAAAATATTTAGAAGGCAGCTCGCGAGAAAAGAATAAAAAAAAAGGAGAACCGCACAGGACGAAGGCCCCAGCGGGAGGGGAGGCCTGCGCCTCCCTCCTCTCCTCTCCTTCACGTGCCAGGCGCCCCAAGAAGTAAACCCAGGCCTTTCGGCCCAGGTCACTCGCGCAAGAGGGCTGGCCTACGCCAGACCTTCTTATTCTCTTCCCCGCATGCCCAGGCTCTAGCCCTGCAGCCATGAAGACCCAGCCCAGGCCGGTCTCCCCGTCTATCTGGCTTGCGCCAGCTTACCTTGCGCCGCACCACTATGCTGCCCATTCGTGCACAACAACCCACGACTTCCATGCCGTGTGTCATCAACCTTCTTGGCACCCATCAAGCCATTTTCTCAAGTCCCAAGACTTCCAAAAAATTCAAGAAGAAGAAAATTCAAGTTTTTCTTACCTTGTTGCGGCACGGAGCAGAAGAAGAACAACAAGAAATGACTCTTAGCAAGGGCAAGAAAAGAAGAACGCTAAGGGAGGGGGAATGGGAATACAAATTTCCTCTGGCTTCTCTTTCTTGTTGGGATAATGATTGTTCTCCAAATTTATTTAATCCCCTGCTTAAGGCAGAATTAAATAGGTATTGGGAATAATTATTTTCCTTTTCCTAGAAGAAGTCTATCTCCAAATCAAGAAAGAAGATCAAGTTCAAATTGGGAAACAATTTTGCAAGCCTAAGCAGCTTGGAGTTCCTACACCTACTATCATTTTCCTGCGTGCAACATAATAGGTGTAGGGGCATTTGTAGAGCCTAAAATAATCCCAAAAATTCTAAAGGCGACACATGGACTATTATTCAAGAAGGACAAGATTGCCCCTTAATAAATGGGCAGACTTTTTAGATGCTCACACGCGCAGCTCACATCCCTAGAGGACTCAGCAGCTAAATATGACTGCCCACAGCTCACCAGCCCTTGACAAGGAATTAAAAATAAAGATTAATTACCCGAATTCTATATTTAATACATTCCCAATTGAAGATTGACTCGAATCAAGTAAATAATCCTAATTTAAATAAATTAGGGATAATTACACCATTATCTCAATATATTATTTCTTATTTAATATCTTGGGAATATTTAGAGAATATCTCTTCATTAAACACTATATGGCTAGCCCTAACCCTATAAATACCCCATATTCTATCAAAATTTCAGAGCTTTTGCAACACTAAAAAGCCTTAAACACTTTACTCTCTCAGAGAAACTAACTTAGTCATCGGAGGTCCGTTGACCTAACCCTCCCCCCCCACCTCGTGGGTGTTGATTGTTTTGCAGGTGCATTTTCGTCAAGACTGAAGACGGCGGAAATTTGCATCGATAATTATTAAATTCTAATTTTATTTCTTCTAAGAATATCAAAATTAATAGATCACAGAAAGAGGATATCTTTTTCGCAAATTGCTGGTGTTCCTCATCAACTTGGAAGTTACAAAATTTCCAATAACAATAGGCTTAACCTTGATCCCTGCAGATTGACCTCCGCTCCTAAAGATCCAGTTCCCAAATTTCCAAATATTTTGATTATTACAAATAAAAAGTAACCAGAACCCTAAAAAAAAAAAACCCAATCCCCATCCTTCTCGCTCTCAGATTCCCATACCCATCCTTCTCGACCTCAGATTCCTATACCCATGGCCATGTATGCGGCTGAAGATAGACATCGACGGCTAAAGGCCGTCGTCGAAGTAGCCGAGCTTGATCAGGCAAAGAAATCGCGAGATTATAGAATTGATTCAGTTTGAGATTCACATCGAAGGCGACCGCCAAGAGGAACTCATCGATTAATTTCCCGACGAGCTTGATCTAGCAGAGAGAGAGGTAGAGACATAGATAGATGAGGAAAGACGAAAAAGGAGGCAGCGAGTGAGGAAAGCGAAGAATAAGGCATATCGTAATCCTTGGCAATCCCATGGTTGCACTAGTTTGGACAATCTAACGAGGCCCGGAGTCCACACAAGTCCGGAGTAGTCTCATTTAAGTTAGTCCTAGGCATACCAAACATGGGATAATAATCTTAGTTAGTTCAGTCCCACTTAAGAAGGAGAAACAAACACACCTATATAGTCTAATGTGATATTTTGTACACAATGTTGACATATCAGCAAATCAACCTATCGTAATATCAAGCCAAATACAAGCCAGCAATTTCATGCTCTTGAGATGCTGGAGAAACTTCCTTACAATTTGTAATATTTGTTATGAAACGCAAGTGCAGACTCCTTTTAAGTTATGAAACGAGAAAAATCCAGAAATTCAAACCTACAATTTGTAATATTTGTTTACGATTAGAACTTGCAAAAATATAAATAAATATTCATGATGGGTCACGATGAGATATGGGAAAGGTAGAGATGAAAATGAAGAGGTTGGCAGGTTCTCTTCTGTGCGAAAAGAAATCAGGGGGGGAATGATAGGATTCTTGATGACATTTGGTATTTATACAAGAATAATTTTATTTGAACCCATATAACTTCAATCTACACCCAACTTAAATTTAAAATGGGAATTGTTAGTTTTACCCTATTATATAATTACCATCAAACACATGATGAAATAAAAAATAAAACTAAAATTTATCAATAAACCCACTAATTAATCAATATACACATTGCCGATTCAATAACAACTAAGGGTTTGAGTTAATTATTATTGCTATTGTATGTGTGTGTATAAAATGATTTTGAGTCCTATCTATAATTCATGTAGATTTGAATTACTGTGGCTAAAACCCAAGTGATGCCTAAGATATGGATTTACAGATTACAATTCCACCACCCCACTACACATAAAAACTTGAGATTAGAGCATTTGAAAAAGGGAGTTTTGACGAAAAGCCCGCGGTACTGTTCATTTTAACGAAAAACCACATTTTTACACTAAAAAGTCAAACTTGATACTATTCACTTTACCCTTTATTTTGTCCTTATCGTTAAAACTCAAAGTTTTCAAGCCATTTTCATTAGTTTTCCTTTTGAAAAACGCTACTACATTTGTTTATGAAGAGGCAATGGGATAAATAAAGGGAATCTAATTCAGATAAAGCACACAAGGATTAAAACCAACTCGATTTCTACTGTAAGAGAAATAAGCATATTGGAAAGCACAAAAAAATTGTAACATATGAGTTAATTACTTCATGATTCTATATGGGTGTAAAGAATAAATTGGTTATATTAGTTTAAATGAAAATTTCGTTTATACAAATCACTCTCAAATTCATCAAAATCCACCGTTCATTGAAATCCTAACAAATCTTTAGTATTCTCACTGCACCTAAACTTGAATGGACATTTTAAAAACCTTAATTGATTACCCATAGATTATGATGTATTCTTTGAAATCTCACAAAATCCTAATTTAACTACACAACTTAATAAAAATGTAAGTAAAACTTGAAAACTGTTTCACAAAAAGTGATTTCAATCATTTTAAAATAAAAAATTACTTCTTTGGATCAAAATTACCTTGTTTTGTGTTTACTTCGTCTTCATCTCCACCCACATCCCTGTGTTGTCTCTATTGTCCAAGAAATCAGCAATCATACTCACAACGATGGTGGGAAGGAAATGTAGGGTTTGGTGGCCAAAGCAACTCTCATTGAGGAAACCATCATCATCCTCCAATTTCTTGCTTGGTTGGTTCGTTTCTTCGTCTCCATTTTCTCTCGACGTCGTCGTCGCTTTCGCCTACACTGAATTCGCGCTTTCTGGTCTTCAATCAAGCCTCCAGGTACATAAACTTCTTCAAATAATCAATGCTAATCAGATTTCGATGACTTATGTCTGCAATTTATGTGGGTCGGTTTCAATCTGCTTCTTTAATGATTGAATTTTGGGATGCATTGAATTTTTGCTTAATTTGTTTTGGGAAATTGGTATATTTTTTGTTTTCAGGGAATTCTTCGCGACACGAATGGAAGGATGCCTGTGTTGCTACAGGATAAGTCTATGTTGTGTGTAGTGGGTCAAATTTTGAAGGACCTAATAGAAGAAGATCAATCTCATTCTTCTTCTTGTGGGTGCCACTGGCTCAGTGGATCAGTGGAACAATGTAGGGATAATTTCGAGGGAAACGGTTATTGGATTCAGATGCTATGTGATCCTAAAGAACAAGTTGGAAAGGACATTGCTTGGATTCCTAAACTGCATCACGTTCACTGGAATGGGAAAATCGTGTCTCGATGTGATGTCCACGACTACGTATGTAAGTCGTGAATCGTGAATGCTTCAATGGCATGCCGTTGGACTTAAATTTTACTGTTGACTTTTATAGTTGATCATCATGTTTATTTTTTGGTGATTAATATCCTGTTTTTGATTTCATCGAATTTAGCTAATATTATATGAGACTCCTACCTATGGTGCCCACCATTTCTCATTACATCCTTGGAATTCGTTTGAGCAAGCGAGTGCGCCTATGAGAAAACCCAAGTGGGTTGATGAACTTCACCAAAAACAGCAACTCCTTGATTTGGTGAGAATTTGTGAGAATTCTTTTGTAGATTAGGACATATCTTTGTTTGTATATTGATACACTATTTACATTCTTTAAATGCAGGATACAGTCATTCTGGCAATTAATAGCTCTGCTACCGCTGAAATTGTTTTTCAGAGATGCACGGGTCGGTCCCATGACGTCTTTTGTGCGCTTTTCTACTGTTTACTTGTATCTATTCACACATTTAGCCTCTCCACTACTTTTTCTTTTTATGGCTTCATTATCCGCGTTGTTCTATGTCATTCTTCAGTTTCTGTATAGGCTTCTGAATTTTGCATCGGGCTCATGGATATACCTTATATTAGTAAAGGTATTCAGCAGCTCAAGGATAAATATCAGAATCCGGGGTTCTCAGATCTTGTATTGGCCAATCTTTCTTCAAGATAATGGCATGAGGTAAGATGAAAATTTCAACTGCAAATATGGAATATGTTTTGAATCCTGTGGAGTTATCTGACTGATAAGTTGGGCTTTAATTCCCCTTTCATTTGCATTCTAATTTTTGGATAAAATTAAAAAAAATCCAAACATGTTATTAGATTTCACTATAGCTTGGTTTATGAGAAATTTTTCGCATTTATAAATTTTCTACCCTGCAAGTGTTCATGGTTTTCCTTATCTGTACTTTTGTAGGCTGAGATTTAGGTTTGTTTGAGCCCATGATTGACCCGTTCACTTGATCTCTTCCATCATCTACTTCACTGCATTGACAATAACCCCTTCATCTTCTCTTGTGTTACATGTAACCTTTTATATCCAACAGACATCTACTGATGAGTCTGTTTCGTCTTGTGTTCTTTTGTTCCATCGCCATTTCTTTCTTTCTTTCTGGTAGTAGGCTGCTCTTATTTCTCTCATGAATAAACTGCAATTATTTCATCCCCTTATTCTGGATAAAGGTCGCTATCAAGTGTGGAATACGCGGAGAAAGCTGCATTGCATAAGCATTCCATGTGGTCAAGTTTAGCTGTTGATGTACTTCTGGGAAACTTGTTTGGTTTGGTACTATTGTATCATGCAGAATCTGCTTGCATATGGTCTTTAATACATAGTTCTTCAGTCAAATTACACCTGTAGTTCCTGCAGTTTAGCCCATTTTCCAATTCCCTGTAATTTAAATATGTTTTAATTGTACCCTAGTATTTTGATTACATTTGAAATCCAGGGCAAAACATCAACTCTGTCTGGCAACGTGAATATTATATGATATGGCAACGTGAATATTATATGATAGGTATGTATAGAGACATCTACCTCCTTTCCACATCATCGCTCGGTTAATTTATTAAATGAAGTTGTTTTGTTCTCAATCGCAAATGTAACAAAGGGACAGGCGTGAAATTGAAAAGATTTAGAAGCACAGGGATTTATGTCGAAATCAGGCTAAACTACAGGGGAATTATGACTTGACTGGTTCTGTCAGAACATCTCCACCAGTTGGTGGAGGGCAGTGGCAATTGAGGGCAAGGGCAATAAAAAATGCCCTCACTACTCTAAATAGTAATTGCCTTTGTGCAAGTCCACCCGTTTGGAATGAGGAAGGGCAAGGGCAAGGATTATTGCCATTCACAAATATATTGTTTTGCTGTTTTACAACATCTAGGTGCTCATGTACTTGCTGAATGTTTTTCAGGGGCCGAAAGTGGAATCCTCTTCGTCAGAGATTAGATAGCTATGACTACACTGTCAAGCAACACATCGTTGGATCTCTTCTGTTCACACTACTCCTACTTCTATTACCGACAACTTCTGTTTTCTACATCTTTTTTACCATTATGAACACAACTATCAGCCTTATGTGTATACTGATTGAAGTCACTATATCTTTTATTCATGCCACACCATATATCAAACTTTTCCTTTGGTTGGTCAGGCCGAGAAGATTTCCATCTGGGATATGGTTTGAAATGGTATCTGTTTGGAGTGGTCGAGTTGATTCTCCTAGGGATTTTACTTCACCATCGGAGAAACTGCCAACCGGAAATGACCTCACTGGAGAAAAATCTTCTGTTGTGGTTTCATTTCTTCATAGTAACTTCTTGACTGTAGGTGAGAGCTTGATCTTTGTTTAGTGCATTGTATCTCAAGTCTGAAAGTTTCACATGTTAATTACTTGGGCCTGGCTTTTCTCGTAACTATATTGATGGAATATACATACCAGGGCAAATCGTCATGCCTCACTACAAAAAGGTTCTTTCTGGGAAACCTCGGACATTGGTTGCCACTGCAGCCTATGGAGTCCTCACTGGCAGACGGTGAGTTGAAAATTGAATTCAAATTTGATTGTTTTCATGGCTGTTTTAACTTTTTAAATTTGGTTCCAGGATTCCATCTACAATTGGGACTGATCTTCCAATATTTCCGTGGATGCTAATCTCCTACAAAGAGTATTGGCGTCTCTGTCGCGATTCAGTTCTTGCATGCTATAGAGCGTGACATGTAACCGGTGTTGCTGCTGCCCATTAACAACTAACTGCATTTATTTAACCTAACCTGAAATTTTGTTCTCCCATGTAAACCATTTTTGCTGTCCATCGACTTGTTTAGGACCGTACAGGCAACGTATCTGATTCAATTTGGAAGGATTGTAGGATGAAGGTTTTTGTTCGTCTGTTTCATCTAAAATGTCTGCTCCGTTGTGTAATTAGCGTGATTCAAGTATATGGTTTCAATTCTCAGGCGAACGGAGTTTGCTCTTGGTGATCGATCCATCCCAGTTGATTCTGACCTAAGTTAATTGATAATAGACGTGAGGATCGCTCAACTGGGATGAATCGAACTATAACACTGCTTGCCTCCTTTCAGTGGAGACATCGCCTGCAACTGCAAGTCACTCAGGTTGACGCCGATACTGTAGTGGCTTATGTAAAACAAATTTAAAGTTTGGTGTGAAATTGCGTAGTTTGTCTTTGAATTTGGAATGCCGTTCTTCGAGTTCCTCCTCCTCACCCTCCTCATCCTGCTGTTTCTGCTCATTCTTTTGCTTTGAGTTTTAATGATTGGATGCATTGCCACGTAAGCGCTCTACGTATAAAAAAAAACCATGTCTCAACACAATCTCTTCATACTGTAATAAGCACAAATACGTTTATTATTTACGTGCACTCTTGTCAAATGGGGCTTGGCTTGGATTTCTTAATGTTTTTGTATTTGTTTAATTTTCTGCAAGCATGGTCTATGAATGATGAACTAAAATATAGACGTTTTAGTCGGTGAAAAAAAAAAACTACCGACGGAATGAACATCACAAAGAGTCCTTATTGGAGTAGGATTGAATTGCAGCAATAGTCCGGAAGGGAATCACTGGAGAAAAATCTTCCGTTGTGGTTTCATTATTTCACAATGCATGAGAAGAATCAATAGAACTTAAGGAAAGCAATATATACTAATCCATGATATCCTTGATCCTATCAGAATAATTGTAATTTTTGTTTTACTTGGATTATGGATAATAAAATTGGTATGGTGGGAGGCCAAAATTTTACCACAATTGTTCACCCAACCATGTATATGGTTTACACAAAGATACAGTAAATCTGTACATAAAAAGAAACATTTCATAAAAAAAAGTTCTTTTTATTTTTTTATTTTGGTAAAAAAAGGTCCTTTTATTTGATAATAACTTAATTGAGATACGTTCATTCTCTCCTTTCATAGTTTCATACAAAAAAGAATAAAATGAGATTTGATATTCACAAGCCCTAAGAGCGTCAGCATTCACTTTTTAAAATTTATTATTATTATTAAAGGAATAAAAGAATGTTCGAAGCTATTACAATAATTTAAGTGAGGAAGAGTTTCGAACTTGTGATGTAAGTGTAAAAACTCAGCACTCCATCTACCATCATTCATGATGACCGCCCTTATCGAACAAAGTGATGACGGAACCGGGCAAATCTTTGCACATTCAACCATGCATGGCAGGATGAGATTTTGCAATCTTGACGACTTGAACTCCACGGTGTTGAATCTTGAGCTGTTCAATGTGGCCCGCGACATCTTCTATTTTTGTGGTTTGGAGGGGAAGAGTAGCAGCTTAGTTAGGTGGCTCTAAGATCATCGACTGAGGAGTAGTACGAGGGTAGAAGAAGTCAGTGGGAAAGAAGTTGTATTGAAGGCCTGCCATGAAAATGTAGGAAGCAGAAATTAGGGTTAATTAGAAGCTATATGAAGGTATTGGTTTGGTGGCCTTTGCCTTTGGGTTCCTATAAATAGTGCAAGGGCTTCTGCTTTTCAGGGTGCTTCATATGGGGAATGAAAAAAGATACGATAGTAATAAGAGACGAAACCACCCGTTTTTTATAATGCAATGGGCTGAAGACTATGGACTCTGGCCACTGGTTGTTGCTAGCTCATTGGTTCGTACAAATTTGCTAAGAAGAGATTTTTCAATGTAACCGGCATACTGGGTGGTACATCACGTGTCAATATACAAATGGTGAGATATGTGTGTTAAAAGTTAATAACTTAAAAAATAAAATTTCTCATCACTTACATAAAAACACGTGATAAAAACCATCACAATAAAAAATTTCTATTTGCTAAGGAAAAAATAAACTTTTGTGACCTCTGGGTTGGCTTTTTATATATTTTATACAACCGTATTATACATCAAGGTCTAAGGGATTCGGGTTGAGCTATATAATGAACATGTTATATAAGTCAATTCTAAACCTCTCACTTATAAATTATATATAAGAGAGGAATACGACTATACTAGACTTGTCAAATTGCCAATAAATCAAAGTCTGATCCACGATGATAACACATATGTAGACCTGTAAACGGATTGAATTCGAACTAGACCAACCTTTATTGATATCTGTATTTGGACCAGATCATCATATATGACTTGTAGAAGCATTTTTGATAAGCATTGGATTCAGATCAAATCTAATCCTTATTAAACCTAATTCAAGACCCGAAAAACATGAATTTATCATCACTTCACTACTAGAATTATGCTCAAAGGATACCATTTGTTGCACACCCTTTGCAATTGGTGACCATAGATATAAAGCTGCTACTCTTACTTTTTTTGGGTGGCTTTACAGTGGGATGCCGCTGATATCAGTGGCCTTCAACATTGAGCCACCAATGATTGGTGTCTGTTAAATAGCTTTATTTCTTAAAAACACTTTTTTGTGCATTTGTGATTAACTGGGCACCAATACAATTTATTGAACACCAATAAAACAAATAAAAAAACCATTAAACCTCTCTCCCCTTCACAAAAGTCCAACTCCCCTTCCTTCCCTCCGCTCGCTTCCCCCTTCATTCTCTCTCTCCTCCCTCCCGTATCGTCTCCCTCCCTCTTTTCTTTCATGCAGCAGCGACTCCGTGCTCCGGTCACCAACGAGCGTCAAACTATACCTCCAGAATCCTCTTCCCTTCCTCTTTCCAACCCTTAAGTTAGTTTCTCCAAATTTGTAGTCGAATTTTCTCAATTTCAGATCTAAGAAACGGTGACCGTGGGTATTCCGACCAATTTCCGGCGAAGTCTGCCTGAATTGGACCTCAACCAAGAGGTAAAAATGATCATCTCCTCATGGCTGTTCCCTAGTGTAAGTGATTTCTCAAAATAAAAACTTTCAGTTTTTGGATCGATTGTAGATTTCAAATTTTAATTCCATTTTCTGTATGCATGTCGAAGATTGGGGACGAGGAAGGTGAATCAAGGTTGTTTCCAACTTGGGTCAAGAAGAATGGAAGCCTTGGAAGGTTGTGGATGAAACTAAGGTGAAGAGGGTTCTTCTAAAAAAATTAAGGTGCATAGGGTGATTTTCTCCTTAACCACAACTATCACAATTTATCTCTTGCTTGTAAATTTTTTTAAAATTCCCAGGATCTGCAGTTGCAATACTTTTGATGGATAAATTAAAAAAGAAGCAACTGCTTTTATAAAACTTTTGTAGTCTCAAGCACGGTAAATATAATAGCACTAGAAAGTGAGGAAATCCACTTTCTTTGGTCATATTGGATTCTCTACTATGACTACCATTTTTATCTCTATACAAACTTTTAATGGTATGTATGATATAAAAGGGTAAATTTAACTATTTTGGTTTCTTTGTTCTCACGCTTTGGTGCCTCGAGTTTTAATTTTTCATAGCTGTGTTTGAGTTTTTTTTCCAGTTACAATTCGGGAGCCATTGGCAACTTCTAGGGGACCAAAATTGTTTTCAGGTCAAAATACAGGAACCAAATCGTAACTAGACTAGGAGATTACATTACCAAAGTAGGAAAGTTCGGTCTTGATTCATAGTTTGGCAACATAATATGTATGTAGGATGTTGTTTTAGAACCGCTTGGTAAGTGTTAAATACATCCTATAACATGACTGACTAACAAGCATGGTCGTTCAGATATACATGCAATTGAGATCACTGACTAAATCAGATTTCTTTTATATTGAAGCAAATCTTGCCTATTAGGTGTTTGTGATAATTCCCCAGAAAGTTAGAAACAAGGATATGATGCAAATCTGAATGTAGGCTGTTTTGGTGTGTATGTGTACGTATAGGGGTGTTATATTGATATGACATGCTGCCTAATTTATCTATTTTTGGATTGCTAGATCAAAGAAGGAGGTCCAATTTATCAAGGATCAAGGTTTGGACTACTAGACAGCACGCCGCCTTCGGTTTGAGGTATGGAAGTCTCGTGCTTGCAATCTGGCCGCTTACGTGTTTAAATTTCTGGTTTATCAATATGCTCAAGATTTGGTTAGCAGGTAGTTATGTTAACAAATCAAAGTTCCTTTAAGAATCTGGTTGGTAGTCTTGGTGCCCTCCAGATTTGTGTAAAAATCTAGAGTCATCTGCATAGTCCTATGCTAATGAGCTGCAAGTAAAACTTCAGTCATAATGTGTTTTTGTATTTCTTTCTAGCGATCAGCTCTTTGCGCTCGAAATTTGGCGATCAGGACTTGCCTTTGATTTTATTCGATGCAGCAGAGTTTTGCTTCGATTTGTTCATCTTCTTCCATATTTATGTTCCATTTTTTTTTTATATTGTTTTGGGATATGTGAATGTAATTTTTTGGGTATTTCTTTGCTTCAATTCTCTCTAATTTTTTGCTGTTTAGTTTGAACTCTCATCGCCGCATCATCATCTGCTCTTGCTGCTGCTGCCTTTGACTGGTATTTCCCTATTTGCTACCCAAACAACAGTCCTCTCAGATACTACTTGCTTGGAGTACCATATACCTATATAGTAGTTTGAAAGCTGACCTGGTTTGAAGAAACCTAGCTCAAACATCCCACCTGCAGAGACAATGGTTTGATCGCCAGAGATAGATTGGCATGACATGATTAAGCTCTTTGAAAACAGAGTGTTCAAACACTTTTCAAAGTTTGAGTCCCAACATTTGTTCAAAATTGTATAAAAGATCAGTTATGCAAATTTGTAGTATATTCTTATATCAAAGATATTATAATTTGTTTCCTTACCCAAAAAAAAAAAAGTAAATATTATATTCAAATCTGGATGCCCCTGGAGGCATCCTTTTCTTTTAATATTATTTTGCAACTTTTCCACCAATGTGAATTAGGGTGGCATTGTTGTACTATTCACATACCCACCAATGCAATATTGGTAGCCATTGTTACAATAGTCCTCTACATAGGCCACACTCTCTAGTTTAGTGGGTGCTTGGTGGCTATTGAGGTTTGCCACCAATGTGAGTTGCAACACTTGGCAATAGCTACCAATGAAAAGGGTGGCTTATAGCCAAATTTCTAGTAGTGCTTGCTTTTTTGTTGTTGTTGTTGTTGTTGTTGTCAAACAATAGATTTTGTTAGATTAGATGTTAGATTAGTCACCGACGAAATTCGAACTGACACGGTCATGGAAAGGCTTAATTCATTTCCACTGCTGTGATATTAAACTATTTTGAATTTAGAAATTTTCATGTTTCCATGATAAGAAAAAATAGGGTAGACGTGTATTTTGAAATTTTGAATGCGTAAAAACTTAAATACTGTTACACACAAGCATAATATTTTCGAAATAATATTTTGACAAAAGGTCCTTCTGATTTGATAACTTCATGGAGATACGTACGGTTCCCTCTTATATGCTTCATCAATAACTGATAAAAAAGGAACAGAACATAAAATGCACAGCTACCTGCACCCGTCTAATTTGGTGTGCCGGAATAACTTGTGATATGAGTTTACATTAAAAAAAGAATAACTCCTGATGAGATTCGTATATCAGTTTCCAGTTATTAGTTACAACAAATACAGATTCTTTTTATTTTTTTTTGTTTTTTGAAATCTATACAGATTCTATTTTGGCACTAATAATAAAACAAACATATATACTTCAAGGCATGCCTGATGACTTGATATCAAATAATTAAAGAAACATATATTTTAAGGCATGCAGGGTGACATAACAGCAAAGTGTTTGGCATGCTACGAGTCCTGCTCTCTAGCAGCTTAGTGTTCAAGTAAATTGTAATAACTTACGGTTCAATTTTAATTTAATAATAAAAGAGAAAATATAACAACAAAAATTTTACTTTTAAATTAAGATTAAACGGTAGATGATCACGATTTTTATTGGGTTCTGATGTCTAGGAGAACATGATTGGGTATATGCTAGTACTAAAAATTAAGGATGATACTTGCATTCCCCCTTCGAGACATGAACTCATTCCCTTTTTCGAATAATGTATCTTGACCGTAATCAAAACCGTTCATTTTCTTAATCTTCACTCGAAGACTACCCCTACAAAAAATCATTTCAATCGGAGATCATTTTGTCATTCAAATGTATAGAATTAATCGATGGTATAGGTACAAAGTAGCATATTAATTACTTATTCCATATATTTGAATGATTAAACGATCATTCAATTCGAATAATTTTTTCGAGTAAGTCAAATAAAAATTAATAAATTCAACGATTTGAATCGTTAATTTTATTCGATCAAATCATTATTCACAAATAAAAATATGTGCACCCCACATAAAAATGAAACTACTATTCAAAAATTAAAAAGAGGAGAAAACAAAAGAAGAGTCTATGTATGCTGCGTGCAGAATGTTATTTTCTGTTCTCAACGCGGGCATATTCGCATATTCAGCTAGCCAAGAGCCAATACCAAACAGCCGTCGTGGACCGCACGCCATGGCACAATGGTATATGCTTCTTTCTCTTATTAATTATACAAGTCAAATAGATCGGAAAGTTTGAAACTGTTGAACTTTGAACAGAAATTCGTTTTGTTTATTTCCACGTGAGGTCGAGCAATGACCCTGCCTATATTACCGCAAGTTGGGACAGCTACAAGTTGTCCACGTGAATTATTACAATTTTTTTTTTTTTTTTTTTTTAGCCCAAACGATAGATTTGTTAGATTATATATTAGATTAGTGAGCGAACGGAGTCTGAACATATGTCCTACCACCATAGTAGAGGGCCACTTGCTCCATGTGAATATTACTCAAGGACATTAGAAAATGCTAAGTTCAATATTTTTATTAGATTCAAAATTACTTTATTCAAATTTCGTCCATTTAAGTCACCTAATTTTATGTGACACAATTTGAAGGGAGATTGTCAGCTTACTCGTTTTAAAATTTTGACCAAGTGGGAGGTTATTTGTTTACTCCTAAAAAATATCGTTCATAATTGGAGCCATTCTCATAATCTAAGTCATGATCACTTTCCATTTCTGCTGGCTGCGGTTGTCAAAATACACTTTGTTGTTTACCAAAAAAAAAATACACTTTGTTTTACACTTAGATTTTGAAGCATAAAATGTTTGATAAAAATAAATCTTAAATATGTTTTATTTTTCCAAAAAACTTTGTTATATATGGCTGGATAAAAAGAAAAGTGAGCATAAAATAGTTGCCTAAAACCTCAATCAAATTGGTAAAAAAAAAAAAAAAAGCCTCAATCAAATAATAGGTTGCAATTATTTATTTTGTGCTCTTATGCTTAACCAACCATTGGTGCTGGGTGATATTTAATTAATTATTTGTTGCAATGAACAATTCTGCAGGGGCAAAATACCTTACAATTTATTAGTTTTTACAGTGGTGAATAATATAGTTAGATTCATACACATCCTTCTAATGTAATTTTCCTTTTTTTTATATTTATAATTTTAGAGGAACAAACAATTCTATTTTAATCCTCAGTAGCAGAAATTACAATTTTTGCTTGGTCAAGACCAGATATTATACATTTATACGTATTGGAAAGCAAACGGCGGCCTTAAAATCCGAAAATTTTGAATTAAATTGTAGCTACTGGAGAAAAAGGGAAAAGATATGGACACCAATGATCTTCGTACACTAGCAATAATCTGAACATACATATATTCTGGATGATACTAGTTCATATAACATCCACCTAGCTCCTTGGTGTTGCAAAGCGAGACTAATTATGTATGTTATACATCATACATCATGACAAGCAAGCAAAGTAACTACATAGTGGTAAAAAAGGTAACCCCATAAATAACCCAATCCTGAAGTTCATGATCTTGATCTTTACAAGCTTCACAACCCTAACAGTATCAGCATTCACAAAGACTGCTCTTGTAAGCGATGATCGAACCGGGCAAATCCTTTCATATTCAACCATGCATGAGAGGAGGAGATTTTGCAATCTTAACTACTTGAACTCCACGGTGTTGAATCTTGAGCTGTTCGAGGTCGCTGGCTGCATGATCTGCTTTGGTGGTTTGCAGGGGAAGATCAGCAGCTTTTTCTAAGGTCCTCAACTTAGGAGCAGTACGAGGGTAGAGGAAGTCAGTGGGAAAGAAGTTGTATTGAAGGCCAGCCATGGAAAAGTAGGAAGCAGAGGATTTAGGTCGGTTAGAAGCTGTTTATATGAAGATGGTTTGGTGGACTTTGATGAAAAAGAGTAGATCACATGTGCCTTTGGGTACCTAATAGTTTGGTTTATATATACTGCAGGGGCTTTGCATTTTCAAGGTGCTTTATTGTTTTGTTGGTCGAGCATTTTCAAGGTGAGTGTTTGGGAAATTAAAGAAAACGAAACGGGAGTGACCTATAGGTAAGGATATCTTTTAATAATTTAATTTTCATTTTCTTTTTTAATAATGGCAAGGGCTGAGGACAATGGACTAGGGTCAGTGGTTGAGGGGCATGGGTTATGACCTCTAAGTTGTTGTTGTTGTTGTTTTTTTTTTTTTAACAAACAATATTATCTACACTAAGAAAGAGGGGGATGAGCTTAGCCTCACATGGTCTAGCTATAATGTGGTTCAAATTCGCCTTTGGCGAAAATCGAACTTAAGACATTTCACTTACAAGTAAAGACGAATACCACTAGACCGTAATACTAAGTACCTCTAGGTTGCTTTTTAGCACGGTCGAAATGAAATCCATACACACTAGTGGAAAAACTATATGTGCGATGAAACTTTACGTGACGCATGAAATTTCGTCGTGCAATGGGCAATTGCGAGACAAAATTAGGGTATCGTTGCTCAAAAACGTCTTGACCAAAAAAATTATTAAAAACATTATGCGATGAAGCCTTTTGTCGCGCAAGAAACCTTTCTATGATGAAACCAAATGTTCATCACGCAAAGGTTGAGAAAAAATGTGGGTAGCGGGAGATTTGGTGCCAAATTCTAGCAAGACGAACTTTTTCCTAACAAAATCTTGCGCGACAAATCCTGTGTCATGCAAAGTGTGAAATGGTTAGTGAGTCATTTAAGGTTAAGTAATTACTGCAATCTTTGCGCGACGAATCCTTAGTCAAAAGTTCCCACGGGTTTTATAAAACAGATTCACTCTCCCTTTTCCTCTCATACTCATCCCCAGTACCCTCAAGTTCCCGTCGTTTTCTTCTTCCCCAAACCACTCATATCCCAATTATTATTTTTATTTGTCTGTACGATGGGCGATTCCGCTACTGCTCCAATTAAGGGATGTGAGGGAGAAGGATCTCGAAAAGGTAATACCATTTTTTTTGTGGATTTAAAAGTTTTATTTATTTCATTTATTTTTGAATAATTTTATTAGATGATTATAAAATGCTTAATTTGATTATGAAATTTTATTTTTTCCATAGATAAAAAAAAGATGAGAATGTCTATGCGAGCTGGAAGGGGGAATAATAGTGATGGGCCAAGGCGAATAAAGTATGAAGATTTCAGGGGATCTGAGAGGGAGTCGCACGCTATGCTTGCGCACGACGTTGGGACAGTAATTAAGAACAAGTGTCCTATAAAGTGGTCGTCTTGGAAAAAAGTGTTGGATGAACTGAAGAAGTCTATGTTAGATGACTTTTCACTAAGTGGCACTATACTAATTTAATAATCATTTGTTATATAATTGTTGACCCTAAAAACTACTTGGCTTACGTGGCACGCAGGTCGAGTAGCTAATGAGCTAACTACATCCTTCAGTCGAATGCGGGGAGTGCCAACTCATCGGCCGAGTTCGACCTGGGAGTAAAATATGTTGATGTGGCGTTGGGCACGCTGCTGACTTCTTAATCTCACGACTGCTGCTGAGGAAGGAACATGTCTCGGCTTTCAGGTTCTAGAGCCTGAAGACAATGCTGCTAGTTTTGCGAAGTTTAATATCAAATTTTGCTTTCATTATGCCAAATGTAGTAACCTGGTAACACCTCACTTCGCTAAGAAGGTTAATAAGATGACCTCTTCCAACAAGGACTCAAAAATTCTTGTTGATCGAGACTTAGATAAATAACCAATCGGTCTCGAAGTAGTGCTGATTCTACGACTCCAGTGCTGTTTATCCAAACTGAAGATGTTGTCGGTTGCCTCCACAATGTTGTTTATCCCAAAATGATGATGTGTTGGCGAGGAAAAAGAAAATAAAAATCTCAAGATGTTTAAGAGGTTTGTGCTGGGCAGTTGTGTGTAGAATTGGAGGGGCTTTGAATGATGCATTCCCCCTCTATTTATAACAATGACTTCCTCAGTGGCCGAAATAGAACTTCACTTGAATTAGGATTCTTTAACCCAATCCAAATAGATATCGACTAGTCTTGATCCTTGTAGGATTCTGAACCCAGCTCCTTAATCGTTCAAATTCACCCCTTGGTTCTCAGCATCTTTAGTTTTCGAGAATCCTTATTGTATTGGGATTTAATCACCTAACCCTTATCCAGAAAAAAACCATCTTTTGATAGGATTTGGCCGAACTCCACTGGGCTCGGCCCATGACAGAATATTCCCAGTATCCCTCACTGGGACGATAATAACTCTAGGCTTGGGCAAAAGTGTTATTTTGGGCCCAAACATTGCCCCATCGCTTCTGAGGTCTTCGGCCTACAGTGCCTGGTCGAAATTCGGCCTTGAAGAAACGATCCATTATTAATCGATAAAAAAACCCTCGGCCTACACTTTGTGGTTGATCAAAAGACCCTTGCAAAAGCAAATATTCTCTATCCACTCAAATGCATTTATCACGCACAATCTCCCGCTATAAGTCAATCCTTGATAATTACAAATGCTTGACACGCGACACCTTCTCATTGCGGCTATCTAGATTTGGCAACACACGCGCTTCACGCCTGAGGTGCGTAGACGTCGAAACATCTCTTTGTAAAGATCGTGCCTTAAAGTTCATCGCCACACGTAATCGTGCAATCCCATTTTGCGTGCTTTTCAGCCTCTTCGCCTGGATTTACCCCTCAAGCTTTGAGTCTGAGACTGTCGATCTTTTTCCTAATCTACCTATAAATACCACTTCTGGCTTCATTCCTTATTTAAGCTTTTAAAATCCTAAACTCTTGCCATTTGGTTTTTGATTGTTCGAAACCCATAAAGAAAAACCATCCTTTAAAGCCCAGAAAGAAAACCTCCCTTTGAAACCTAGAAAGAAAAACTCCAAACCCACCCTTCAATGGCTGCCAACACCTTCATCACTAAGCTTGCCGAAGAATGTGACAAGTATCATGATTTCATCGATCGTAATGCCATCAAAACTCTTCAATTTGAAGAGGATTCAATTGCCTTTCACCAGATCCTGGGTCCTTCGTTTAAAGATGATGTCCCATAGGTCATTACTGAAATGCTGAACTACCATTGCTTGAGTCATTTATTCAAGGTTATGATTGGTCGAAATGGGAATTGACCAAACCTTAGGGAGCCTGGCCTTCGACCTCTGTAGCCTGGGTTGCTTGGGTTAGCCGAATGGAACCACACTTTGGCAACGACTGGAAGTCATTTGGCATCTTCGATGTTATTCAAATCTCGACCATTGAGGTCAGCATGGATCAAGAACTCCTGATGGCTGCTTTGAGCTTCTGGTGCTCGGCCACCTAACACTATGGTGCTTCCCTCTCGGCCCCTATTGGTCCAACTGTTCTAGACATAACGGCTTTCCTCGGCACCTCATCGTCTAGTCTTTCAGTGGATACCACTCTCTCTCAGTATCAATTCAACTTGGATTTAAAAATAGTCTTCGACGAGCGCGCTCTTGAAGTTCTGAAAAAAGATAACCAAATGAAGGTATCAAAAGATGAAGTAAACAAGCTGCACAAGAACTTCTTCAACTACAACACTCTTATCAATCACTTCGTCGGCCGAGAAAAAGAAAAACTTAAGAAGGGAAAACACGAGGCCTTCTTGTTCTACTGGTACAACAAGTTCATCTTTTGTACCAAGTCAAACAAATGCCTCGCCGAGAATATGCCAGTGGTCGAAGCCCTGACCAAGGGTCACACTCTGGCCTTTAGCCTCACTATCCTTGCCACCTCACGCGCTGCTTGGCTAAGGCAACTGTTGGAAAAATTGACTCGTGCTAGAATGGCCAACTATGGGTCTTTCAACTTTGGCTGCAAGTGTATTTTTCCATCTTGACGCCGGAGAACTTCAACTTCGACTCATCTGAGGCAATGAGCATTCAATTAGCTTCACGCCCAAACCCAACTCACTCAGTGATGTGATATAAAATAGCACACAAACTTAAACCCTTTTTATGTAGTTGTAGTATGAATAAGTAGGGATCGATCTAGGCCGCGATTTCAAATCCTCCCCTTGGATTCACAATGGTTGAACTAGGCAGTTTGCCTTGTTCTCTAAACTGTCCCATGAACTACCTGCCCCATTTTCTTCTTCAATTCGTCTACCTCTTTAGCTTGATTTTGCATCTCTTTGGTTTGATTTTGTACTCCCTGCGTCAAAGAGGTGAGTAATTGAATCACTTTATCATTATCCAAAGACATACCTGAATTTGATTGGGCCGACTGTGGTTGAGGTTGTATTGGTGCGAATGACCTTTGAAATATCCCGGGGGGTGGCTGTCGAAATCCTCCTTGTTGTTGAGGTTGTTGAGGCTCCCTCCATTTCATGATTGAGTGATCTTTCCAGCCCGGATTGTAAGTACTGGCGTATGGATCATACTTTGGCTGATTTTGGCCTTGATACCCAATGACGTTGGCACTTTCCCATCCCCCATTCTCTATCAATTGAGGGCATTTCTCATAGGGGTGTCCTTGTATAGAGCAGACACCACAAATTGTATTTCCTTGCACTTTTGATCCTTCAACAAACTGTGACAACATAACAGTGAGATTAGCCATTTGAGATTGCAATTCTGAAATTGAACTTACCTCATTCACTTGTTGTTGCCGTGGGGTGTCTCTTTGTCCAACCCCTTCGTATTGTTGTGCATTCAAGGCTTGGTTTGCAATTAAGGTCTTGGCATCAACTGGTGTTTTGTCAACCAAAGCACCTCCTGCCGAGGCATCTAACATTTGTCTCTCAATTGGAAGAAGTCCTTCGTAGAAATATTGAATTAGAAGCTCTTCTTTCATTTAATATTGAGGGCATGATGCAACTAGAGTCTTGAAACACTCATAATACGCTAGAAAGGATTCTCCTTGGTTTTGTTGAATTCCACTAATCCTCTTCCTCAAAAGAATGACTCTCAAAGTTGGGAAAAATTTCTCTAAGAATGCTCTCTTCATGCTTTCCCAAGAAGTGACGGTTCCAGGTGCCAATTCGTATAGCCAATCCTTAGCCTTTTCCAAAAGAGAAAATGTAAAAGCTTTCATCTTCAAAATGTTCCCATCGATGTTGACTGGGGTCATGCTTGAACAAACAACTTCAAATTCCTTCAAGTGCTTGTTTGGATCTTCCATGGACAGCCCATGGTATTTGGGAATATGATGCAGCAAACTAGACTTCAATTCGAACTCCTCGGTCTTGCCTTGAGCTGCCGTAGGATATTGAATGCATAGGGGTACGTCATTGTCCAATCCCGAGGCTGAGAGTTACTTGATTGTTCGATTATCCGCAACCATGACTTGTTCTTCCTCTTCCTCTTCGTCAATCTCTGATTCAAAGCTAGAACTAGGTGGACTAGGTTCTGGCTTTTTCCTCTTCCTTCTCAAAGGTCGTTCAAAATCATCGTCAAACTCCAAGATATGTGCACGAACAGGTTGAGAGCTTCGAGTCATAAACTAGTACCTAAAACCAATAAAACAAAACAAAACAAAATCAGAAACCAAAAACAAAACACACGAAAAGAAACAAAGGGGATTAGCAATTTTGCTAATCCCCGGCAACGGCGCCAAAACTTTTATGTGATATAAAATAGCACACAAACTTAAACCCTTTTTATGTAGTTGTAGTATGAATAAGTAGGGATCGTTCTAGGCCGGATATTAAAAGGGATGCTAATCTACACAAATTAAACTCTAAAACACTAAACTAGACTCAAAAACAGAAAACTAGACTCTAATAACTCAAAACAAACTATAATGACTCAAAACAGCACAAAACAAGCAAATTGATTCAAAACAAACACTAAGAGTTACTTTGGACGAATTTCTACTTTAACTTAACTCAAAACACTAAAAGAAACAAGTTTAGACAGATTCTAACTAAAAGACACGACCAAATAACAGGGGGATTAGTTTTTGACGAATTTAAAGTAAAAACAAACAAATCAAAGATTCTAAGCAAAGGTTGACACGAAATTGGGTGAATGAATGGATGATAGGCTAGCTAGAGGGTCCTTATCTACACATGACAAATATGCATATGAATCGATTTCCAGTTATTCTTCCGATAAACCATGAATGACAATGCCCCAGATTAACCGTGAACAACACTAATTAACCCTCAGATTTTCCTAAGTTCATTGAGTCGGACTTCGCGTTGCAACCAAATTATTCTTCTCAAGTTCCCTACATCAACAACATAATAGAGATACATATCAAAGATCATTAAGTTATGTGAAAATCATAAGCATGATACTCCTGCCAAAAACAGCATGATACTCCTGCCAAAAATTTACTTAACACTATCATGACTAACGACCTCCACTACTTGCAAATATAAGTTCATAACTATTACGTGAAAATCCCTTATATTTTAGCATCAAATTCATGCATGCAAACTAAGTGTGCACCCTCAATCAACATACAAGAATAAGTTATCAATCAAGCAGTTAAGCAAATTGCATTTACAATTCATGAAATAATAACTGGAAGTAATCAACTCATATCACATATATGTTCATGGTTTTGAATTCTCCTCTAGCTAAAATGAGTTTAGCTCCTCATGTTCGCAATTAAACAAAGATAATTAAATTTAAACATTGGAAACAAAAGATGGAATACACCTAAAAATGCTCCAGCAATCCAAAGCTTGAATGGCAGGGCACGGCTCAAAGGGTCTCCCTTCCTTTCTCCTTGCAAAGTTGCGGCACAAGGGTGTTTGTCTCTGAAATTAGGCTATTGTGTGTGATGGATGGTTGGTGGTTTGAATTGTGGTGAGGAGTGGTGGTTGAAAGCTGCGGCAGAGATAGGTATTTATAGGTTGGGGAAAGGCACGACCCTAATTAAGTTTGGGAAAGATTTGCACTCCAAATCCACAAGGAAAAAGGCTAAGTAATGCAGAATCCAAGAAGAAAAGGGAAACAAAGATGCGGCCGGATTTGGAGGGAAAGGGCATGGCTTGCACGGCAAGGATTTGGGTTTCTAGAAGGGATAGGTGCGGCATCCTTTTAGGAATGGGATTAGGTATTCTAGAATCATTTATTTAAGTGTCCTAATATAATTAGGGATCCTCCTTGCAGCAGCTGGAACTTAGGTGGAATAGGATTAGGAAAGGATTAGGACAAGACAAGGTAATTTGGCTAATATTCCTTCTTTCTTGCTGAGCTCCTTATCTTCTTTGTCTTGAATTTATTTTCTTCATCTCTTTAGCACATTCCTAGCCTCTTTTGGTCTTCAAATTCGTCCATCCACCTTGCTCCATGCATGTGCTATCCATTCGAAGCCCAAAACTGCTCTAAAATGCACCAAAATGCACTTTCTTGCCACTTTAGCCATTTGGACCTGAAAACACACGAAAATAGCTTAAAACATTATAATAACTAGAAACTAACTTCATAAATGCAAGAAAACAAGCTAACTAAGTTGCATAAATATGCTCCTATCAAATTCCCCCACACTTAGCTTTTTCTAGTCGTCGAGCAAACCAAAACAAACAAAACACAACCTAGACCTTCCAACATTTGCCTCAGGGATTTTCAATGCAACATGACATGTTAAAAATCACTACTCACATAGATTTTAGTCATCCTTACCCTCAAGCACATACTTAATCGCAGTCACCACTCACTAGCTCGCATTTAATCAATTAAAACAATGTTTTGAATGTAGTAACATGCCTTAGAGAATTCCCTCAATTCCTCACCGGATACTCTCTATTTTCACACAAATTTTTTGACTACACTCCCTACACTAGGTATATGTGAGAGGATTGATGTAAACTTGTAGACTAGCACTCATATACGTTTTTAACAAAGAAAGCACTTTCTGGAATTATTAATACATGTGTATAGATGATCTCATGAACGGAATGCCACTACTTAGACGCAAGAACTAGGGATACCATATGCTCATACCAATTCCAACCTCCACATATTGAAACACACAACACTCAAGATAGAAGTCTAAGGGTTGTAACGGGGCTAAGGGTATTGGCTAACAAAGAAAGGTTAAGGATAAACAAACGTTCTTAAAGCGATAGTAAGCAAAGTAATGAAATCAACACTTAGAATTCACTTTTGAATGCAAAAATCAACTTTAAACACAAGGGAAGATTCATACATCACTTAGGGCCGGATTCAAACTTTTGGACCCTTTCTTCAACACCCAATACTTGTGAGATTATTCTCACTTATTTTGAACTTCTTTTTCTTTCTTTTCAAAACTTTTTTTTTTCTTTCTTTTTCTACCCGTGCCCTTTCTTTCTTTGGCACACAAACACACACTTTGAAAAACCCTTCCCCCACACTTGTTTTTCTGGATAATGTCGATCAAAAGGAATTCCCTCTCAGTTATGCTCCACTATTCTTTAAGAACAAGGGTATGGATAGTCCTATTCTAGGCTAGGTGGGGATAATGTGGGATAACAAAGAACATAGGCTAATTAAGGCTCAAAGGGGTTAAACCTACAAATGCAACGGGTACGGCTTTTTGGCTCTGGTTTAACTAAACAACTTCATATTGTTATTTGCTATGTTAATCAATGTTATGCTTTGAATGAAATTGATATGAGTTCTAGTATTTCGATCTATAATGATAAAACACCTTCTAAGTAGCAACCAAGCAAAGAAATAATGAGATCATGCAACGACTTTAGAAAAAAAAAACATCACAGATTAATAACTCTCCAAACGAAGTTTAGGCTCAAGTCTCTCAGGGTTGTAGCGTTAGTTTGAGTTCCTTCCTTCAAACAAGTTGCAAAAACTAATTTTTTTCCTTTGTGATTAAATGTGAATTCGTAAACGACAACTACAACTAAGCATAAACCAAAGAGCATATCAAACTTCCATCCATGTTTGTAACTTTCTTTAACAGTCATGCAATTAAAAACCAATCCTCATCATTGTGTTGGAAGGTATCCTAAGACACAAACACACAAAAATGACTCTTTTTCAGTTTTTCAAAACTTTTTTTCGATTTTTTTCTCAAATTTTTGTATTTTTCTTTCAAAACACATTAAAACGCTTAAAAACACACTAAAAACACTAAAAAACAGTAAGAAACAACTTTAGAGTGATAGGTGATAAAATCCCATGAAAATCAATGAAAAACACTTTGTTTACCCTCCACACTTAAACCAAACATTGTCCTCAATGTTTCAAACATAGACTCACACACAAGCAAGCAAACAACACAACTAACAAACATGACAATAATGGCAAAGTAAAAGCACTAAAGAGTAGGGTTTAGGAACGCAAATTTGGTTTTGGAGCCGGAGATTCCTAGGTCTTCTTTATTTGAATGCATGGGTTGCCTCCCAAGAAGTGCTTGCTTTAACGTCTTAGCCGAACGATACCTCCTATTAAGCTTCATTGGAGCAGACATGGTATTTCCTCCACGACATGCTCCTCAAAATTCTCGTAGTAAGGCTTCAAAAGGTGCCCGTTCACTTTGAATTCTTGTCCGGTCTTGAAGCTTTGAATTTGGACTGCACCATCAGGAAAGACATTAGTAACAACAAAAGGACCAATCCATTTAGAACGCAACTTACCGGGAAACAAACAAAGGCGGGAGTTGAAAAGTAACACTTTCTGCCCTTTTGAGAACGTCTTGCTACGAATCATCTTGTCATGGAATGCCTTCGTTTTCTCCTTGTAAATACGAGCGTTCTCATAAGCCTCGTTCCTAATCTCCTCAAGCTCATTCAATTGAAGCTTCCTATGAAGTCCAACCGCATCTATGTCCATATTGAACGTTTTGACTGCCCAATGTGCTTTGTGCTCCAATTCCACGGGGAGATGGCATGGTTTCCCATAGATGAACCGAAATGGAGACATCCCAATTGGTGTTTCGTAGGCTGTACGATACACCCATAGTGCATCATCCAAACGCAAGCTCCAATCCTTCTGAGTTGGTCCAACGGTTTTCTCTCAAATTTGCTTGATTTCTCTATTAGAAACCTCGGCTTGCCCACTTGTTTGAGGATGATAAGGTGTTGAAACCTTATGCGTGACGTTATACTTCTTGAGCAGCGCCTCGATGGTTCGATTGCAAAAATGGGAACCTCCATCACTTATGAGCACTCTCGGCATCCCAAATCTGGAAAAGATGTTAGTTTTGACAAAATCTGCAACCAGTTTGGAATCATTAGTACGGGTGGCTTTTGCTTCCACCCATTTCGACACATAATCAACCGCAAGTAAAATATAATTGAAACCATGCGAGGAAGGAAAAGGACCCACGAAATCAATGCCCCAAACATAAAAAATTTCGACAGAGGGAATTGGGGTCTGCGACATTTGATCTCTTGGACCTATATTCCCTATTCTTTGACAATGATCACATGTTAGGCAAAAATTCTAGCATCCTTAAATATAGTAGGCCAATAAAATCCACATTCTAGAACTTTAAGTGCTGTCATTTGAGTGCCAAAATGACCCCCACATGCATAAGTGTGACAAAATGTTAAAATCGAATTAAACTCAGAATCGTGCACACACCTACGAAGAATCTGATCAGGGCAATATTTCCACAAGTATGGGTCATCCCATACATAAAACCGTGCATCCTTTTTGAGTTTGTCACGTTGGTGCTTATTTAGGGTACTTGGAACTTGTTTAGTCACTAAATAATTCACCAAATCAGCATATTATGGCTCACTTACCTCAATGGTCAGCAATTGCTCATCTGAGAACGTTTCTGGGATTGGTAATGACTCCTCATCGTGCACCAAACGGCTCAAGTGGTCAGCCACCACGTTTTCACTCCCTTTCTTGTCCCAAATTTCGATATCGGACTCTTGGAGAAGAAGCATCCAGCGAATTAGCCTTGGCTTGGCCTCTTTCTTTATGAGTAAGTACTTCAACGTTGAATGGTCAGAATATAAGATAACTTTAGTGCCAAGTAAATAAGAACAAAACTTATCTAAAGCAAACACAACAACAATGAGTTCTTTTTCAGTTGTGGAGTAGTTCAATTGAGCGTCATTCAAGGTCCGGGATGCATAATAGATACCATGCGGCTGCTTGTTCTTCCTTTGGCCTAAAACCGCTCCTATTGCATAATCTGAGGCATCGCACATGAGCTCAAAAGGAAGACTCCAATCTGGTGGAACTATGATGAGGGCCGAAGTTAGCATCTCCTTGAGGTGTTTGAAGGCCTTCTCACACTCCTTGTTGAACTTGAATGGCACATCATTTTGAAGGAGACGACAGAGAGGTTGGGAAATCTTCGAAAAATCTTTAATGAATCGCCTATAGAATCCTGCATGTCCAAGAAAAGAATGAACTTCTCTCACCGAAGTGGGAGAGGGTAAGTAACGTACAAGATTTATTTTCGATTTATCAACCTCAATTCCCTTTTCTGAAATGATGTGACCCAAAACTATGCCTTGTTTTACCATGAAGTGACATTTTTCCCAATTTGAAACAAGGTTAGTTTCAATGCATCGTTTTAAGATAAAAGTGAGATTAGCTAAGCAATCATCAAACGAATCACCAAAAACACTAAAATCATCCATGAAGACTTCAATAATCTTTTCAACATAATCTGAAAAGATACTTACCATGCATGTTTGAAACGTGGCTGGTGCATTGAATAAACCGAATGGCATTCGATGATAGGCAAACGTACCAAATGGGCGAGTAAAAGTGGTCTTTTCTTGATCGTCCAGAGCTATGACAATCTGATTATATCCCGAATAACCATCAAGACAGCAATAAAAGGAATGACCGGCTAACCTTTCAAGCATTTGGTCAATGAACGGCAGAGGGAAGTGATCCTTCCTTGTGGTGGCGTTGAGCTCCCTATAATCAATGCAAACTCTCCAACCTGTTTGGATACGGGTGGGCACAAGCTCGTTCTCTTCGTTCTTTACCACAGTGACTCCAGATTTCTTTGGAACAACTTGGACCGGTGAAACCCAACGACTATCCAAAATTGGATAAATCACTCCACAATCAAGTAACTTGATAATCTTCTTCTTCACAAGGCTGAGAGTTCCTTGATTGTTCGATTATCCGCAGCCATGACTTGTTCTTCCTCTTCCTCTTCGTCAATCTCTGAATTAGAGCTAGAACTAGGTGGACTAGGTTCTAGCTTCTTCCTCTTCCTTCTCAAAGGTTTCGTTCAAAATCATCGTCAAACTCCAAGATATGTGCACGAACAGGTTGAGAGCTTCGAGTCATAAACTAGTACCTAAAACCAATAAAACAAAACAAAACAAAATCAGAAACCAAAAACAAAACACACGAAAAGAAACAAAGGGGATTAGCAATTTTGTTAATCCCCGGCAACGGCGCCAAAAATTTTATGTGATATAAAATAGCACATAAACTTAAACCCTTTTTATGTAGTTATAGTATGAATAAGTAGGGATCGTTCTAGGCCGGGGATTAGAAGGGATGCTAATCTACACAAATTAAACTCTAAAACACTAAACTAGACTCAAAAACAGAAAACTAGACTCTAATAACTCAAAACAAACTAGAATGACTCAAAACAGCACAAAACAAGCAAATTGATTCAAAACAAACACTAAGAGTTACTTTGGACGAATTTCTACTTTAACTTAACTCAAAACACTAAAAGAAACAAGTTTAGACAGATTCTAACTAAAAGACACGACCAAATAACAGGGGGATTAGTTTTTGACGAATTTAAAGTAAAAACAAACAAATCAAAGATTCTAAGCAAAGGTTGACATGAAATTGGGTGAGTGAATGGATGATTAGCTAGCTAGAGGGTCCTTCTCCACACATGACAAATATGCATATGAATCGATTTCTAGTTATTCTTCCGATAAACCATGAATGACAATGCCCCAGATTAACCGTGAACAACACTAATTAACCATCAGATTTTCCTAAGTTCATTGAGTCGGACTTCGCGTCGCAACCAAATTATTCTTCTCAAGTTCCCTACATGAACAACATAATAGAGATACATATCAAAGATCATTAAATTATGTGAAAATCATAAGCATTGACTAGCGACCTCCACTACTTGCAAATATAAGTTCATAACTATTACGTGAAAATCCCTTATATTTTAGCATCAAATTCATGCATGCAAACTAAGTGTGCACCCTCAATCAACATACAAGAATAAGTTATCAATCAAGCAGTTAAGCAAATTGCATTCACGATTCATGAAATAATAACTGGAACTAATCAACTCATATCACATATATGTTCATGGTTTTGAACTCTCCTTTAGCTAAAACGAGTTTAGCTCCTCATGTTCGCAATTAAACAAAGATAATTAAATTTAAACATTGGAAACAAAAGATGGAATACACCTAAAAACGCTCCAGCAATCCAAAGCTTGAATGGCAGGGCACGGCTCAAAGGGTCTCCCTTCCTTTCTCCCTGCAATGTTGCGGCACAAGGGTGTTTGTCTCTGAAATTAGGCTATTGTGTGTGATGGATGGTTGGTGATCTGAATTGTGGTGAGGAGTGGTGGTTGAAAGCTACGGCAGAGACATGTATTTATAGGCTGGGGAAAGGCACGACCGTAATTAATTTTGGGAAAGATTTGCACTCCAAATCCACAAGGAAAAAGGCTAAGTAAATGCAGAATCCAAGAAGTAGTGGGAAACACAGATGCGGTAGGATTTAGAGGGAAGGGGCATGGCTTGCACGACAAGGAATTGGGTTTCTATAAGGGATAGGTGCTGCATCCTTTTAGGAATGGGATTAGGCATTCTAGAATCATTTATTTTAGTGTCCTAATATAATTAGGGATCCTCCTTGCAGCTGGAACTTAGGTGGAATAGGATTAGGAAAATGATTAGGACAAGATAAGGTAATTTGGCTAATATTCCTTCTTTCTTGCTGAGCTCCTTATCTTCTTTGTCTTGAATTTATTTTCTTCATCTCTTTAGCACATTCCTAGCCTCTTTTGGTCTTCAAATTCGTCCATCCACCTTGCTATGCATGTGCTGTCCATTCCACGCCCAAAACTGTTCTAAAATGCACCAAAATGCACTTTCTTGCCACTTTAGCCATTTGGACCTGAAAACATATGAAAATAGCTTAAAACATTATAATAACTAGAAAATAACTTCATAAATGCAAGAAAACAAGCTAACTAAGTTGCATAAATATGCTCCTATCACTCAGCTAAAGAAATTTTTAAATATTTCTTCAGCCTTGACGACTTTACCAACGACGAATTCGTGATCTGTCGTCGAAGAGACTATCCATCCTCCATCAGACTTCCCATATCCGCATAGAAGGAAACATAAGACACCGATCATCGGTAAACCTGGGGATCATTCATGCTGGCTCGCGACATTCTTTTCTGTTGTGGTGACGCTCGGCGGGCTAGTTAGTAAGTGTACCATCCCTATTTTGTGGTTCGATAACTAGGCTATCTCCAGGGTTGTCCTATGCCTCTGCTCACCTCTCGCTCGCTTTTGAGTCGAGAGCGACTTTCTGGCTCCTCAAAAAGGGAATGTGAGGAAATAGAGAAATAGTTTCAAGAATGGTGCACTAAATTCCGCCTTCGACTAAATACCTTTGAAACCCATGGTACTATTACCTTCGCCAACTGGTGGGAAATCTACACCAAAGATTTCTTCGGCACATCAATTGAGGAAATCAAGAAAAAAATCTTCGGCGATCAACCAAACAGAACTCTTGCTTAAAAATCAAAAGACACAGCTCGAGGTACTTTTATTATGTGTTTTGCTTACATATATATATATATATATTTGACCAAAAATCTTCGTCTTGACTTTGAATTAGTTTTTCTATGTGGTCGCTCGATAAAACGGGCCAAAGTAGTTGCGATGGTCGAGGCTAGGAAAAAACTCGCCCTTCCTCTGAAGAAGACCGTTGTTATCACGGTCCCCTCTCCTAAGAAAAATAAAACCATTCTAACTCCAGCGTACGCTGCTGTTGTGCAAAAAATGGTGGGCAAACGGCCTTGTCCTTCGGCCGAGGGGACTGATGACGTTACTCGACCCATAAAACGGATAAAAAAGAGAGCCAGGAAGGGGGAACGTGAGATTTTTGTCATTTCCAGCTAGGAAACACGAACTTCAACTCCTGACGCTCCTCGTCCTACCCTTGGCATCGAGGTCCCAACAAGGACATTGCAAAATTCCTCGGCCCCAAATGTTGATCAGACGACCATAATTCAACCCATAGTACAGGTTGCTACAGTTGTTGAACAAGTCGTTACTTTAGTGGCCGAGAAGCTTGTGGCCCAAACCTCGACCTTTCTTTCTGTTGACACTGCAGAAGTCGACCCAAAAGTCGCTATTCTAGAGGAGGAGCCAATAGTCCTGGTCGAAGTGACTCCCTCTCCTAATCCAAAAATTATTCCAGCGTCAAATATTTTAGAAGAAGGGGTACATAGTTTTCAATGCTTCTCTTTCCTTAAACATTTCGATTTGTATTTAATACTTTTTTGTTACCAGGAAAACGACAGTGAGCTGATCCCGTTGGTGAGACTTCCTCGACCGGCTGAGCAAACAAATGAGGCTCCTCTGCCTCAAGACAAAGGCAAAGGTGTCATATTCTTCACGCCCAATCCAGACCAGGATATCTAATTACCAGCCGAGGCCACTAGTTGTGCTAATCCTGAAATGGCATTTGAGAGGCCAACCATCAAACCAGTGGCTTTTGTAGGGAAAAAAGCGACCACGGAGACGCCGGCTCATAGTCAAGACCAAAATCTCGGCATCCCTGCACAAGACGTCACCTCGGCCTTTGTAAGTTCTTTTTTTTTTATTCTGAATTCTGTCTTGGAAAGCTAAACCAAAATAAAACCGTCATCTGTTGGGTGCCCCGTCGATCATCCCATTGAAAATTTTATGCGCCAAAGGGCATTTCATGGCTGCCTAGGTGGCCATCAAACATAGATAACCTTAATCAGCCTTATGAATTGAAGAGTTGTCTTAAACATTGGGCTCGGCCATTAAGTTCTTTGGGTTTGACCAATAGCCCAGAAGATATGGTCGAAGTCACTTCTCGACAGGTCTAAAATAACTTATCTTGTCATATTTTCCTTTAGATTCTGCTTATCTAACCTTTCTTTTTGTGCAGCCTTCATGGGAAGTTGAGCTCGACGCCTATTTTTCCAACACATCCGGGACAACTGGTCTTTCTGAAGTCCCAACCGATTCTAACGCTCTAACCAAGCTTCAAGAGTTACTGTCCTACTTAGCCCTACAAGCTCTCCAAAACAAAGGCCTCGACTATATGGGGAGTGCTTGAACAACCTTGCAGCTGATGGTTTGGTGAGCAATGAAAGCGTCATTCACCTGATGACTGTTTTTGGAGAGAACTTTGTTATACTTTGATATTTTTGAGAAAACTCTTCAAGCCGACGAGGACCTGAAGGTTGTAACAGCTGCCCTAAAAGCTATCATACTAGAGCTTGAGGTAATGAAGCCAAATAAAGAGAAAATGGCCGACCTTGATTGTTAGATTGCTGAACTTCAATCCCAAAGGTCTGTCATTGCCTTTGAGCTTGAGAGGGACTTTGAGGCAAATAAACCTTGATTGGCAGAGTATACGCCTGGCGTAAAACAGATACAAACGCTGAAGATTGACAAGAGAACTCAGCTGGGTGAGATTACTATGGGTGAAGTAAAATGGCTGGAGCTAAAAGCTACACTTGAAGTTTCATTCTTTCGACCCCATAGATTATATTCCTGATTCTTACTTGTGGGCTGGTTGACTTTTGTATACATACATGTACCTTTGCCAACTTAATGAAATATTTCCTTATTCTTGCATCTCCTAAGTAACTGGATAATACATTTTTAAGAACTTCCTATTGATTGGCAATTTATGTACTAAATCAGTTCGATCATTGAGATAATATGTCCCCCTGGCCGAGAACTTTGTGAAATATAAATAGTCTTTCCCAATTTGGTGACCATTTTTCCAAATTTGGGATCCTTGATCCCTACTGGAAACACTATTTGCCAGACTAAATCACCGTTGCCGAACGTCTTTTGCTTTACTCGTTGATTATAAGTTCGGTCGGCGATCTTTTTCTATGCTACTAGTAGGTTATAGGTATCGAGTTGAGCCTCCTTTAGATCTTCCACATCCTGCCTTTTTGCTTAACTATATTCAGCATTGAATAAACTACTTTGTTCGATAGTTCGCTATGAGTTTATACTCAACTCGGTTGATAACATTGCATCGTGCCCATAAGTTAAGGCATATGAAGTTGTCCCTATTGCTGATATAAAAAAAGTTTGATATGCCCATAATGCCTCATTTAACCTTAAATGCCACATACCGGGCATTTCCTTCACCATTTTTTTGAGAATACCGATCAAAACTTTGTTGCTTGATTCGGCTTGCCCATTCACTTGTGGGTAATACAACGTGGACTATTTGAGTCGAATCTCAAACTCGCCATATAATCTTTAAACCTGTCGACCATGAAAATCATGTCGTGGTCCATGATGATCGTCTCTGGCACATCGAATCTTGTTACAATGTTTTGTTCTACTAAATTGCAAACTTCTTTGGACGTTAACTCGGTGTATGATTTCGCTTCAACCCACTTGGTGAAATAATCAGTTGCTATGAGTATCCATGCATGTTTCGCCGATCTAGATGACGACATGATTTTGCCAATTATATCCATGGCCCATCCTCTGAACGACCATGGTTTGATGGCCGAGTGAAGCAATTCAGCTAGGATTCTCTAAATAAACCCATGGATTTGACATTGTAAGCAATTCCCTATGCATACTTTATGCAATCTTTTAAAATACTCGACCAGAAATATCCTTGTCGGCGGAGCAACCAATGATTTTTCAGCTGGATTGATGAACACCTTTTTGATACAGCTCATTCTGATATACTATATAATTTGTAGCATGTACCCTTGTCTTGCGGTCATGTTTGCCACTTGGGTCATCAAGGTACTGTATGATTGATCTTATCCAAACATCTGTCAATGTCTCGATCATGCAAATGTTTACAGGAGCTCGTTCGAGTAATGAAGGCAAAGACATCACCTGTGTCTGGATTACGCCATCCAATTTGAGAGCTTGTTGATTAACTAAGGCTAGGTATGGATGCAGATCAACTGGTATGACCCATACTACTTCACCCCCCAGGAGTTGTGCTATGGAGCCTATTTGGGCCAACTCATCTGCATCAATAATATGAATTCGAAAGATATGTTTGAACATGACGCCTGCTAATGATTCGGCTAAATAGATGGCAACCATATAATAGGGCGCAAGAGTACAACTCATGCAACGAAAGGTCCCATTGAGCTGGTTAATCACAAGTTCTGAATCACCAAGGATGAGTATGCAAGCTGAGTCATGAAGAATATTAAGGCCGATGATGAGGGCTTCATATTCGGCTTGATTGTTGGTACAATCAAAATCTAACTTGAGAGAAAAATATCATCTGTAGTGGTTAGGTGATTGGATGACAATGCAGACACCGGTCGAGGTCGCAGTACTAGAATCGTCGAAATGCATCGTCCAATAATTGTCACGTGTTACCACTATGCCGATTTTGACGTCGTTGCCCACGAAACCATATGGAGAAGGACGTTAAGCTAAGAAATCGGCCAGAGCCTGACCTTTAACGACTTTGTGGGGCATGTACTGCAAACTAAATTCAGATAATGCCATAGTCCATTTCTCAATTCGACCTTTAACTATCGGTCAAGTGAGCATATATTGAATAACATCAGTTTGGGCAATGATCTGAGTAACTGAAGGTCAAAGTGAGCATATAACGACCCATTCATAGGTCTCGAGAGCCCCAGGGCATCGAAAAGTGATTTTATGGACATCGGCCTAGGCGATGAAAATTTGATTGTAACCAGCGTGGTGTTCCATGAAAGATAGAATCTCGTGGTTTGTTGTTGTGTCGATTAACAAATCTGAAATTGGCATTGGATATTCGTCTTTAGGAGTTTCCAGATTCAGATTACGAAAATCAATGCAAGTGCGTAAAACACCACTTTTCTTTAACATTGGGATGATATTCCCCAACCATTCGACGTATAAAGCTGTCCGAATAAAGCCAGCTTTTAAAAGTTGAACAAGTTTATCTTTTATACCGAGCTGAACTTTAATCAAGAATTGTCGTGGGGGTTGGCGGAAGGGTTTACAGCCAACTTTGATACGTAGTTCATATTCGACCAGTGTTCGATCAAGGCCAAGAATTTCATGGTAGCTCCAAGAAAAACAATCTTTAAATTCCTCGAGTAATTTACAAAGTTCAGTCTTCATGGGTTGAGGCAATAAGGCGCTAATAAATAAAGGCCGAGGTTCATCGGCCGTTCCGACATTTATTTCTTCTAAATGGTCTTTAACTTTAGGCCGATTATCATCGAGCTCGGCTGGTACAGCTTGGACTTTATCTAGTGATAGGACTGGGCCTTTATCTCATTCGACGAGGAACTCTACTAAGTTCACACCAGAATTCGGCTGCTTGGAAATGGTATACCAATGGGTAGACCCGGCAGTTTCTGACACGACACGATGACACGACATGAAAACGACACGAAAATAACGGGTTTCGGGTCATCACGATAACTTATCGGGTCATTATCGGGTGACCCGTTAAGAACCCGTTAATAACGGGTTCTTAACAGGTATACACGTGGGTGACCCGTTTCGACCCGTTAAGAAAAAAATTATTTTGATAATTTTAAAGTTTAATTACTAAAAAAATTATTATAAAATACAATAGCCATATTAATATATACAATATATTCTATATTAAATATATAGTTTTGTATTATTATTCTATATAAGTTAAAAAAAATTAGTCATTATTTACTTTTATTGTGAGAGTTCTTTATTATCATTACTAGGATAATAAATTATACTTAACATGTTCTTGTCCAAAATTAAAATAAACTAGTATAGTATTTGTATATGCAAGAACTAAGAAGACATACATACAAGTATGAAAAATGTGAAAGAATATATAAACACTTGTGATTCATCATTATTCCCCTACGAGTAGATAATGGTTACACTTACATTATTGTTTAGATTTTTAAAATCCTCCAAACCCTCATAAATAATGTTTTTTATTTGAGGGAAAAATTAATAAAATTAATAATAATTATTATAGAAGTGTAAAAAATGTAAAAAAAATATCCAATCACTCATAATGACAAACTTTACAACTTTTATGAAGGGGTCAGCTTCGAAATCCAACACTATAATCCATAAACCTTAAATTTATATTTAACCGTCGATTGTCATTTACGCTTTTATTCTTGTTACTGAATTTCATTTTTTAAATTTTCTTTTTTGAAAACATAATCATTTGGCGGATGTAAGAAGCTGAACGGTTCATATCTTTGATATCACGTTTCGATATTTATGGTTAACTGAAATATGAGTCGATGTCATATAGTTTGTAGAAACTTTATAAACATCAAGCAATATTTTCACTAATCGCAAAACTCTGAACATAATATCAACGATCCAAACCGTTCATCTTCTTGCATCCTTTAATAGATCATGTTTTCAAAAAACAAAATTTGATGAGAAAAATGAAGCGTAAATGTAAACAATAATCAATGGTTAAATTTTGATCTATGATTTATATGATTATAGTGACAAATTTTGAAGTTAAGCTCTTCACGAAAGTTGTAAAGCTTGTTATTACGAGCGTTTATATAATTTTTCTATATTTTTTATACTTCTACATTGAAGGGTTTGATTGGAAGAAAATGTGCAAGATATTCTAATGTTCCAATGTCCTTAATTTTACAAATCTTTTGAACATTTGATATTTTGTAATGTTCTAATGTTTTTTTTATTATGCTCTTATTTTGGATATGTAAATATACACTTAAAAGAAAAATCCGTTTTTATGTTTTGGATGTGACAATACTTAAAAAGAAAAATGCATTTTCACTCAAAAAAAGTATTATGTTTTTTATTTAATTATTTATTGGTTTAAAATATATTTTTCTTAACGGGTAACGGGTCGGGTCATATTGCCCGTTAACATTATCGGGTCGATTTCGAGTCGGGTCATTTTACCCGTTTATTTTAACGGGTGTTACACGACACGACCCGTTAAGATATCGGGTATGACATGAAAACGACACGAACACGAGAAACACGACACGAATGCCAGGTCTACCAATGGGCCAGCAGTCGTTCCATAGTAGATGAAACATCGGACCTGCGTTCGTCTTGTTGTGTTATATCAGTCATCAGGATCGTTAACTAGGTCGGCTAACCCAAGCCTCGCCGAATCCTGCTGAATATTCTGAGCTGCAACCTCGATGGTTTTCTGAACAGAGATTCGGGTCGGCCGTCCTTTTTCGTTAAAACCTTGTAGGGTAACGAAAACATTTTAATCCCTAATTTTTAAACAAGTTTTTATTCATCAATTTGAATGGTTTCCTAAAAAAAAATATTGGATTGAATTAACTCCTTCAAGCTCGACGATTGAATAAAAATAGGTTATTATGATTTCGAATAAGCCGCTATGGTGAAATCGGTAGACACGCTGCTCTTAGGAAGCAGTGCTAGAGCATCTCGGTTCGAGTCCGAGTGGCGGCATGGCATCTTCTAAAAGAGTAAGTCCTATAATGAATTCAATTCCCGATTTCAATTCCTATAATTGAGGGACGCCCTTATTAATTTAAAAATTTTTATGATATTTTCAACTTTAAAGCATATATTAACTCATACATCCTACAGTGATGAATATAAGTGCAATTGAAATTCTTGGGGAGTTATACATTTGTGTATTGATAAGTGGCTCATTTCGTACCAAAGAAGCCTATGTATGAACAAGGATTAAATTTACTTCTTCACCTAGCTACTCTAGGTTGGGGGTAGGACGGGGTAGGGAAGTTCTAGAAACATTTCCATATTTTGTGTCTGGAGTACTTCACTTAATTTCCTCCGCAATATTAGGCTTTGGCGGTATTTATCATGCACTTCTGGGACCTGAGACTCTTGAAGAATCTTTTCCATTCTTCGGTTATGTATGGAAAGCCGACTTGGTTGTCGTAATAGTGGACTTGAATCATGTTAGACTCGAACGACTGATTATCGGTCAGATAAACTACAGTTGATTTGCCGTCCCAGAAGATAAGGACTTGGTATAGCGAAGAAGGAATACAACCAGTCTGGCGGATCTAATCACGCTCGAGCAATGCATTTTACTCGATCTTTGAATCGACTATAAAGAACACGGTCATGTGATTTTGACCTGCGATATTTACTTCTAAAGGAAGCACTCCTTTAGTCTGAGACTTATCGCCTACAAATCTGCTCATGGTCACACTTGATGAAATGAGCTTGTCTTTGGAGTGTCGCAATTCCTTCATAATGGAAATAGGCATGATGTTGACGGCTGAAGAATGGGGAAATTATTCAGCTAAGGCTGCTCTAAGTTTGTCATCCTTGCTAATTGACTCGGCCTCTTCAATGGCCACGAAGTCGATTTACGTGGTCTCTTCGACAATTACATCACCATCCAAAAAACTTGGTTGAGAGATGGTTGTTTGGAACTCTGCGGATAGGACACGGACTATGCTGATTTCCATGTTGTCGAGTACCAAGGGGCCCATCTGGTCACGCCATTCGTCATCTAGATCATTTGGCAGAATATTCTGATCTTGGGTTGAGCCAGCAGCATCATCTTCAGCCACAGGTAAAACATGGTCCTTTGCTTGCAAAGCCTTGTGAGTTTGCTCCTGATATGTGATGCGATCTTTTTTTTGTGTTTAGGTAGGCGTCTAACACTGTTATGCGTTCTATTTCGTTGGCCGTGAGGTCGAATAATGACACGGTTGAGAAAACCTCAAAATGAATTCCCATATACTAGAGATCATCGAAAGAAAATGGAAGGTCGGCGAGATCGATATCAGTGTATGATTCCACCTTGAAGCTAAGAACACTGGCTTCACAGATATGTTGGAACTTAGCCTTCATCCCTAAATCAAGGGACTCTTAGCATGCCCTTGGAAGACCGTACAGGTCGTTAGCCGAATGTTTCTTGTGAAACTCCCGTATATATTCTAGAGCCTCGTAGAAAAATGGCATGTGGCTATTTCGCTTGACTTTAATCAATGGTTCATGTGATGGTAATGGGGGAAGTTTGCTTTCGACTTCTTTTTGAAATGCTCGGTGCGAGCTTTCATTTTGCCAGGCCGAAGGAGAAGCTTGATTCTTTTCTTAGATTCTTCAATCTCAGTTTCAAAGTCATGATCAATTACCTTCTTTCCTTGAAGTAGCTCGGTCATGATCGCTGGAGTTTGTCGATCATCCTTATTTTTTACCGTTTTAGGCTGCCACTTCGTGACAAAAACTTCCTGAGCTGTTCGCCGATGGGCCATGCAGTCTATTCTATGTCGGCGACGTTTCTGGGATTTAGACAGTATAATATATACGCCGGTAGGGGAATTGTAGCTATACCAACGGTGGTCACGTGGCTTGAAGGTTCGCTGGGTCGTGGATGAACTTGAGCTGCCAGAGTTGTGTACATAGAAATCCTCGTCATAAAACGGCCCGTCAAAATAAACTCGTCATCTACTTAAAGGTGGTTTGCAATTCTGTTGTTGGGGGCCGAGTTTACCAAAAACGCTTTGCTAGCGTTGGCCTGAGCAGAACATTGCCTGAAATTTTGCTAAAGTCACAGGTGCGGGTTGTGATGATTCGGCCAAAGGTTTTCACAGCTTTGGCTTGGCTATGATGACTTATGATTGGCATCGACTACACAAGATATTTGGGCTTTCAATTTTACCTGAACTAGAGTCAAACATTAGCTCAGCATACACTGGGTTTAGGAAGAAACTAGGCGGTTATTTTTGCGATGAAAGGTCGATCCTCAGTCGCAACCTAGAGTTCTGCTTTGGGAGGTGGTACGTTGGTACGAACTCAGCTTTTCCATTTTTCTTATCCCTCGACATATGGGCATCGACCATGTTTATGGTTGGCGGAGGGAAATGATCAACATCAACCAGCATTTGAGTCTTCATTGGGAACTTCAGTTTGCCATTGTCAATGCAGCTTTGAATGGCATCATGGAATACGACGCAGTTATTTGTCGCATGCTTTGCTCAAGTTGTGATACTTGCAATATGTTTTCCCTTTTAAGTCTTCAACCTTAGGAATGTCATACCCTAGCCGAAGCTTGATGATTTTTGTAAATAATAACTGGTCGAAGCTTGATGCTTTGACAACTGCTTCAACAGAGGCCGAGCATGTTTTGACTTCTTTGGAATTAGTGTGAGCTAGTGCCTTGCATATATAAGGTTTGTCAATTACTATTTTTGCCGTATCTATATTGACATATTGCGATTCGTCACCCCTAGCTGATGCATAGCTCACTGTTAGATTCTTATAAATCGTTCCACAAGATAGGGGTTTTCGAGATTTTCTCTTCAAGCAAATAATCATATTGCTCAACGTTCTGAGCCAACTCATACATATCTCAAAAGTCTGCCCCCATGAATTTCTTCTTGTATTCCACATCTAGGCCGTTCTGGGTGAGCTTAACGAATTTAACTTCGGGGAGGGGTACTCGGCACCAATTCTTGGCTAATTTGAACCTGGTAAGAAATTCCATTGGAGACTCATCGACTAACTGAGCCATTCTAGCTAGAGAAGATACTGACACTTCCATTCTAGGTCGATAGAATTGCTAATGAAACTTCTCGACCATCTTCTCCAAGTTTTGTATAGATTTTGGTGGAAGGTTGATGTACCATGTGAACGTCGTGTTGAAGAGCGAAAAATTAAACAGCCGTAATTTTTGGAAATCACTATTGGCATCTCCACATTAGGCGATAAATCTAGCCATGTGTTCCAATGAGGACAATGACGACTTTCCAACAAAGAGACTAAAATCTGGGATCTTGAATCCTCAGGGATACTTTAACCTTTTGACAATGGCTGGATATGGATGGATAAACTTTGGGAATTTCGGCCCTTTTTCAATGCCGAGTCGATCATTCTCTGGACTTCAACCATATCAGCAGTTGTGGTTTCTATTCGTCGGCCAAATTCAACCAACTGGTGCTTGGCTCATCGTATGTTTTTTCAAGATCAATTATTCTGGGCCAAGTGAATCCTATCTCGACCTGCACCTGTGGTAACTTCTCCCCTCCCAAAGGAGCATTCTGTAAAAAGGAAACCTGATTGGGCTGATCGATAGCCCTCTTTTCGTGAGGTCTGTTAACTATGATTTCAAGTAAATTATTAATTGCCAAGGTGTCCTTGTGCACTATGTCATATAGACCTTTCACTTTTGGGCTACAAATTTGCTCAAACTGTCAGGATTGTTCTTCCAACCGATGTTGAAGGAAAGATTTAGGTGTACCAGAAATCTCATCATCTTCGTCATCGCAATCCTCTACCAAGCATTCAATAAAACCATCTTTCGCCATTCTGGTAGTTTGGGTGATTACCATGGCTTCAAGGCTCAGGCTGCCGAGATAAATTTTCGCTTCTCGGTGAGGCACACTTGTGGCTTCAGGTGTCACGGCAACAGAGGAAGCCTGTGCCTACGACGTACAATCTTGTACTGGACTTTGAACTGTAGGTGGTAAAACTCGTAGCCGATTTACCCATAGTTGCTTTCTTTTTAATTGACCGTGTCTCAATGGTCATGAACTTCGTAGCTTTAGCCTGGGTCTTATTGGGCGTGCCAAAATGTTGACCTTAAAAACTACCTAGCCTATATGGTGCACAAGCCGAGTAACTAATGAGCTAACTACGTTCTTCGATCGAATGTGGGTGTGCTAACTCGTCGGTCGAGTTCGGCAGGAAAGTAAAATATGTTGATGTGATGTTGGGTGCACTGGTGACTTTTTGATCTTACGACTACGGCCGAGGAAGGAACACGTCTCGGCCTTTGGGTTCTAGAGCCTGAAAACAAGGCTGCTAGTTCTGCAAAGTTCAATATCGAATTCGGCTTTCAGTGTGCCAAATATAGTAACCTGGTAACACTTCACTTTGCTGAGAAGGCTAATGCGATGACCTTTTCCAACAAGGAATCAAAAATCCTTGTTGATAGAGACTTAGACAAATAATTAGTCGATCTCGAAGCAGTGATGTTTATCCAAACTGAAGGTGCTCCTCGATCGGCTGATTCTATGGCTCCAGTGATGTTTATCCAAAATGAAGATATTACCAGTTGCCTCTACATTGCTGCTTATCCAAACTGAAGATGTGTTGGCAGGGAAAAAGGAAATAAAAATCTCAAGATATTTGAGAGGTTTGCTCAGGGTAGTTGTGTGTTGAATTAGAGGGACATTGAATGATGCATTCCTCCCCTCTATTTGTAGCAATGATTTCCTCCATGGCTGAAATGGAACTTCACTCGTATTAGGATTCTTTAACCTAATCCGAATAGATCTCGACCAATCATGCTCTTTGTAGGATTCTGAACCCAGTTCCCTAATCGTTCAAATTCACCCCTTGGTTCTCAGCATCTTTTTTTATTTGAAGCATCCTTAGTTTTCGAGAATCCTTATTGTACTGGGATTTAATCACCTAAACATTATCTAGATAAAGCCATCTTCTGATAGGATTTGGTTGAACTCCATTGGCTCGGCCCATGACAGAATATTCCCAGTATCCCTTACTGGGCCGAGAATAATTCTAGGCTCGGCCCAAAGCGTTATTTTGGGTCTAAACAATAATATATTAGGTTAATTATATTATTGATGAAACAGAACTGTAAACATGAAAATTCTGTAATGAATGAAACGAGAACAGGTGTACAAAGTAGATTTGTATTGATGATTTTGTAGGGTTACAATCTTTGTTTACAATTTTCCTCTGATTCAATCTACAAATTTCATGTAGAAGATTAGGTTGTTGATCCAAGGGTCGCGATGACTTGATCTCAGACGAATGATTGAACGATTGCTTCAAGTTTTGAGCTTGAATCAATGCGTGGATAGTTTTCACCTCAAAGCTGAAGCAAAGGTAGTGTTGATGTAGGATTTCGTTGATTCAAGGGTTTTGGCGACTTGATCTTGAATCAAACATCGTTACAAGTTTTATGCTTGTAACAAAGTCTTGAAGGAATCGGCACAAGTGCTTGTGCTTCGGCTTTGGTCGAAAGAAAGCTTCGGCTTTGGTTGTGCGTTCTTTGAAGAGAGCTTTAGCAGCGTATTAGTCTTCAAGGATTTGGTGCAGAGGTTCTTCTGGATGTAAAATTGCAGACCTTACAATGCAAAAATTGTCGACCTTATGCTTATCTTGGGACCTTGTATTTATAGACTTCCAAAGCCGTGTCTTTGGGTGGATTTGGCTTTGATTTGTGTCTTGATTCATCCATGGGATAATTTAGGCATGTTTTGTGTCTTAATTTCAGCCACTTTCCCTTACCTTGGTTGAATTATAGGGCTTGTTACCTATTTTGTGAGCAATATTCAATTCTTGCTTGTTTTGTGAAGATGCTTTAGCTTTTTTTACGGTTTTGGGAGCAATTTGGACCCTTTGCCGACTTTAAGAGGGGTTTTCTCCCTTTTGCCGACTTTTGGGAAGGTTTTGTACTTCCTTTGCTTGATTTATGCCACATGTCTTTGATGACTTATCCATTTATGATGAGTCATATGCCACGTGGAGCTTTGTGATGCATCATTTGTATGCAATGAAATTTACATGTCTACAAATGCCCCCACTTCAAGGTACGTTGTAGGCATGTATTTGTCACATGTAGGAAACGTGTTTTGAAGTCTTGCAATGTGAATGTTCTAACTCAAGGGTTGTCAAGACTTGATCTTGAATTAGTTTGCTTCTTTAAGGGCCGTAGAAGTGTATGTCTTGAACGAAAACATTTCTTCAAGGGCCGTTGAGGCATATTTCTTGAATTGAAATGATGAATTTCATTAAGGGCCATTGAGGCGTATCTCTTGGACAAAATATTTCTTCAAGGGCCGTTGAGGGTTGGTTTTGAATGAAAATGAAAATTCTCTTCAAGGGCCGTAGAGGCTTGATCTTGAATGAAATGAAGTTTTTCTTCAAGGGCCAAGGAGGCTTGATCTTGAAAGAAAATGAAATTTTTCTTCAAGGTCCGTAGAGGCTTGATTTTGAAAGAAAATGAATTTTTTCTTCAAGGGCTGTAGAGGTTTGATCTTAAAAGAAATGAAATTTTTTTTCTTCAACGGCCGTAAAGGCTTGATCTTGAAAGATTTTTTATTTATTTATTTATTTTTTCCTTCAAGGGCCATAGAGGCTTGATCTTGAAAGAAATTTTGGAAATGGATAAATCGACATGTACTTATTGTGCATATTGATTTTCCATAATTTTTGACAAAATACATTTGGTGTATTTTGAATTTTTCCTTGTGGTTGTAGGAAAAAAATGTTTTTCCTTCCTTAGGTAGGAACCTCCTTCAATTTGGGTAATGAGGGTGATTTCCTTCAAAGTGTTGGAAAGTTTTTGTAATTTCCTTCAAGGTTTTAGAAAGATTTAATGCTTGTCCTTGGGTAAGTAGGATTTGCATTTTTTCTTTCCATTTCTTCTTTTTTTCGGTCAAGGGGATGTTTTCCCTCTTGGTTTGGGAAACTTGAAGACTTGTTAGCCTTGGAGGGATTCCTTTTTGTATTTTGGCAAGGAAAGGTACTTTCCTTTGATGTTTTGGAAATTTTAAAGCCGTTTCCTTATTTTTTTTGTTTCCTTTTCTTTTCTGTGCTGATTTTTGGTGCAAAAACAACATGCTTTTTTTCCTTTGGCCAAAATTACCTTGGCACTTTTGCTTGGAATTTGCTTTCTTCTTTTGGTTGGAATGTACTTTGTTCTTTTGATTTTCCTTTTTCTATTTGGTATGTATTTCCCTTATAGCAGTAGGAAGCAATTGACACTTATTTATAGGACAATTGGGTGTGTGTTTTTGGCACAACAAACTTTTTCCGTGCATTGCCATTGTTCTTGCCGTGTGTGTTGCTGCTGTTGCTGCCATGGGCTGCTTGCTTGGAGCTTGTTGCAGTGCATCACTTTTTACCGCATGGTGCTGTGAAAAAGATTGTAGCGAGGTTACGCTGTGTAGTGCCTTTTGGTCGCAGTTTTCCTTCAGTGGTGACGTTGTCGTGCAGTGCAAGAAACTACTTGCGTAATTGCTGGGGGTTTGCATAGTGCGATTGTGTAGCATTTTGGTTTGCTTTGCTACTGTAGCGTGCTTTGGACCGTCTTCTAGCTGCCCTCTATGCTGTGCTGCTCATGCTTTGTGGCTGATTTCTTTTCGTCGTTGTGACTTTGTCATCGTCATTTTCCAATGTTCACGAGGTTTGTCTAGCATGTCTTTTGCTTTAGTAAACCAATCTTCTTCTCTTTTTTTCTTGCCGTCCTACCTTATGCTTATGTTGTCTTTTCCCTTTTATTTTTTCGTTGCAGCCATGGTATTTTTCAAGGACTTCAAGAGCAACACCATCACTATTCTTGCGAAGGAGGACATTTCGCAAGATAAGGGAACAACGTTGAAACTTTGTGCACCATTGACAGGCGCTCGTTTTTCCTACAAAAGATAACTCGATGCATATCAAGTCGTGGTCTTCTAAAGTATCTTGGGAGGTGATAGATTTTGGTCGACCGAATACGAAGAAGAAAGCTTGTACGTCAAGAATTCTTATCTTGAATCCTTCGCACCATGTTCGTGACAATCCACCGGCTTCATTTGAACTTCTTGGCGATCGTATCCGTAGCGGAGCTATGACATGGAATAACACATTGCCGACTACTAGAGAAGCCGTCTTTGTTGAGTTCTATTGGGAGTGGCTTAAAGATGTCTTCAGCCGATCCAAAGATGTGCTTACTAACGTGGGCCTTTATCACGCTATGTACGCATCTTTGTTTAGTTATGATCGTTATCCTTCCATCCTTCGTGTGTTCTTTGAGCATTGGTGTTCAGTGACCAACACACTTCACACAACACAAGGGGATATGTCGATTTCACTTTGGGATCTCTATAAGATAGGAAGCTTGCCGATCTAGGGTAAGTTTTACGACGAGGTTGTTCCTAGCGTGGAGGAATTTTCTCATCGCAATAGCTGAGAATTGTCTACGAGTTGCCTCTATTTGTTTTGGGCATATCATAATCTTTCCCAGAAGGCTCAGGGTAAGTCAGACGTGAAGATTTCTTCATGGATCCGATTTTGGTATTAAGATGCCATGAAAGACAAGAAGCCTTCGAAGAAAAGTGGCTGCAACAAGACCACTAAGCGAAGCCAAATGGAGACTCAGACCCATCATGTGCCATTGATTCAGCTAGGCGCCGTGCCCCTGTCAAGTTGAAAGCGTTTGAGGATCTTGGCGTAGCGTCATAGCACGTGTAAGAATCTTACCTAGCCGCTTTCTTAGATTGTTGGCTTTGTTGTTTTCCCTAAAGACGGCGTCAACTTTATCCGCCTAGAGTCTTCAAAATGGCTAGCAAGATGGCTGCAGGTGAATCTTTTAGCCTTGCTATTCCGATTTTAGCCAACATTTACAATGGCTTGAGTGTTGTTTCGAACTCGGTGAGCGTTGAAGATTGTGCTGTAGTACTTTCCCTTATGTGTACGGTTGGTTAGGTGAGTACTTTGGCACTCATTTTTCTTCATCAACTTTAGACAAGTTGGGGCCTTCTTCATCAACTTCGGCGAAGCTAGGGTCTTTGATGACAAAGTATTATAGTGTGCTTTATACAAAGAGACTTGATGATTTGCAGGCGCGAATGTTGTTTAGAAGCTGTGACAGTTTGAGGATGGACCATCTAGCGAGAGTTGGCTTGGCGTGGCGAGGCCTTATAGATGATTCACACCTTCGTTTCTCAGACTTGTCTTATCTTACAAGTCTTCTCTCGCGGTATGTTTCTTTGCGACAAGGAGACCGATGTATTGTTCAGCCATATAGTCCTCACCGTTTCAATAGGCAGTTTGGCTTTGTCCAACATGTGCCAGGCAAACTAAAGAAAATGCACAGTCGGAATCCTTGCAAGCTATGTATATGCATTGGGAATCTTGCACCTGTGTATGCATAAATGCTTCTATCACCCTGCCGGCTAAGGACGAGTTCAAGAGTAATCCAGTGACCCGTACCTACGTAGGTTGGTGGTCAAAGATACACCATGAAGACTTGGGGATGACAAGTGGCACCAATTATTCTCGTTCACGCAATGGTGCGTTGAGAGATGGTTGTTCTACGGTTCCTACACAGTTGGCACCTTTCGATTGTGCGAGCGCAGCTCATTTTCAAGATGGACCTGCGACTTCAGCTCCTCAACACTTGTGTTTGTCTTCTCAACATTTGGATGCTTCTGAAGAGGCGGGTGATGAAGTTGATTCGCACGAGGATGAACTTGTTTTGTGGCAGCGTCCACAAGTTTTGAACAAGCGATTGCATGAAGGTGCTCTGGATGACAGCGACGTTAATTTCCGTCATAAGAAAAAGAAAGTGTTTAGGCATCCTCAGTTTGATGGCCTTGTGTCACTTGAGAAAGATGTATGTGTTTCCTTCTTTCTTGTGATTTCATCTGCTTTCATTGGTTTAGCTTTTGTTTCTAACTTTTTTCTTTGTCTTCTTTAGGCTGGGCCTTCGTGTTCTTTTGATATGGTGAACGCAGATGTTCATTCCTTTACGGAGATGCTTTTTGGAGGCAATCTACCTACAGACGAGGAGAATAGAGATCCGCCTGGTGCAGAGCTTGTTCCAAATCCGCCAAGTTACCCAAGTTTTCCATGTGTAGGTGTAGGTATGCAAGAGCCCGTCAAGTGTCCAACACCTTTGCCAGCAAGTTCTGAGATCTCTCTCAGAGGGTTAAACCTTAATGGCACTAAGTAGCTCATCTATCGCATTAACCTTCGCGCGGCTGTAGCTATCAAGAGCCATATCGAGAAGAGGATTTCAAAGTACCCATAGGAGGACCTTGTATTGCTCAAGGAAGACTTGTCGAAGCTTGTTTCTGCGATTGACGGCCTTAACGTTGATTCCTCGCTCTTGAGAGTCAATATTGCCGATTTTATGGCCGCCTCAATTGAGTATTCTTCTTTGTATGCTGTTTCCTCGAAGAAGTTGAATCCAAAGGTTAGAGCTCAGTAACTTACGGTAATAGACTTATCAATTGCCCAAGTTTGGTCTTCTCATCAAGCTGTTTCGGAAGGTTATCAAGCCACAGTGACTTCTTTAGCTTCCGTCCAATCGCGTCTAGAAGCATTGGCGCAAGAACGAGAGCAGTTGGAAATCGAAGCATCACGACTTCAAGGTGTGCTCTCGGAGTAGGAAGCTACACTCTCCCAGCATCAAGAGGAGATTTTACGCCTAGAGCAAGAGAAAGTTGTGGCCATGGAAATGCCCACCTTGTTTCTCATCGATGCGGAGACTTTGAATACTTTATAAAGGCTTGCTTGAAGATCATCGCCGTAGTTTTAAGGACATAACTTTCAAGTAGTGTCTTCCATATTTTTGTACTTTAAGCCTTCTTTGTTTTTTCTCTTTTTGTAGTAAAGCTTTGTAGCCAAATTCTTCCTTTAAAGAAATAAAGTTTCACATTTTGAATTTGCTCTTTATTCTTCAAAGTGTTTGTGTTTTTGTTGATGATGTGACTGTACTTGAAATTTTGAAGTTTCACGTTGCCTACGTACCCTCGGTTGAGGAGGGATCAAGTCAATACGTAGTTCAAAGAAGTGATGGATTTTTTATGGTGATTTTGTCGTACACAAGTTATGCTTTTGCAGGCCAGGAGCGTTAGGTGTCGCCTTTTTTGCTCGTGTGAGCAAGGAGCATTAAGTGTCACCTTTTATGCTCGTGCGAACAAGGAACATTGAGTGTCTCCTTTATGCTCATGTGAACAAGAAGTGTTGTGCCATGTGCAGTTTAGGCTCATGCATGTGATGAGCATTGAGTGTCACCTTTTAAGCTTGTGTGAACAACGAGCATTGAGTGTCGCCTTTTAAGCTCGTGTGAACAATGAGCGTTGTGCCATGTGTAGTTTAGGCTCATGCAGGTGAGAAGCATTGAGTGTCGCCTTTTAAGCTCATGCGAGCAATGAGCATTGAGTGTCGCCTTTTAAGCTCGTGCGAACAAGGAGCGTTGTGTGTCGTCTTTTAAGCTCATGCGAACAAGAAGCTTTGTGTTGTGTGCAGTTTAGGCTCATCCAAGCGAGGGGCATTGAGTTTGGTTTAGGGGTAGTAATGCTTCAAGAATTTGCCATTGATGGGGCCGATCTTTAAGCCGTCTTCCACCATGATTAAGTAGGCATCGTTGGTGTAGACCTTTTGTATTGCGTAAGGTCCATCCCATTTTGATGTGCACTTGCTTTTTGTCTTGTGAGTTGTGATGATAAGCCTTTGTAATGCCAAGATAAGATCTCCAGTTTGGAAAGACCTTGGGCGGACCTTCTTATTGAATGCCTTGGATAGTCGTGCTTGGTAACATTCCAAGTATTGTTGAGCTTCGAGCCTTTTTTTGTCGAGTGCTTCCAACTCTTGAAGTCGTAGCTTTGCATTTTCCTCTTCAGTCAAGCCTTCTTGTATAACCATCCTTAGTGAGGGGATTTGACTTTCGAGCGGCAGAACAACTTCCACGCCATAACCGAGAGAATAAGGCGTAGCTTGGATATGAGTCCTATGTGTCGTCCTACATGCCCAAAGTGCTTCGCTTATTCTTTTGTGCCAGTCTCTCTTTGTTCGGTCGATTACCTTCTTCAGGAGGTTGAACAACGTTTTGTTGAATGCTTCTGCAAGAGTGTTGGTAGGAGCATGATACATGGAAGACTTGTGCTGCTTGAATTTTTATTTCTTGCAGAGCTCATCCATGAGTCAGTTAAAGAACTGTTTTTCGTTGTCAATGATGATGTAGCGAGGCACACCAAATCGGTAGATGATATGCTCCTTGATGAAACAGACAACAGTTTCCTTCTTAACTTCCCTTAGGGATACGACTTCAGCCCACTTGGAAAAGTAATCTGTTGCAGCTAGGATGTGGGCTTCTTCTGCAGATGACTTTGGTGTGATTGGTCCTATGATGTCCAATCCTCATGCATCAAACGGCTATGAAGCAACTGTAGGGAGTAATGGTTCAGACGGTTGATGTATGAAGTTGGCGTGGAATTGGCAGGCTTGGCACATTTTGGAGTACTCTAGGTAATCCTTCACCATACTTTGCCAGTAGTAACTCATTCTTTTAAGCTGGAAATGTAGTTTGGTCCAGACTGATGCGCTCTGCATACGTCTAAGTATGCTTCTTTCATGGCTTGATTGACTTCTTTCTTACCTAGCCATCTTAGAAGTACTCCTTCAAAAGAGCATCGGTATAGTGTTTCTTTGTAGTAGAGGATGCGAGGTGCTCGTTGATGTATTTCAGAGGGTGTTTAGGATTGTCTAGAAGCTTTCCATGCTCCAAGTAATGGATCAGTGGTTGTCTCCACTCTTCAATGTCGACTAGAAGTACTGAGATGATGTTTATATCATCCAGTAGTATTTCAGTGACGAGCGGGATCACCCGTCTTTGGCAAACTGGCACGTCTGTAAATTCGTCTTCTCCTAGCGCCATACTTGAGGCTAGATGAGCGAAAGTGTCTGCCATTTGATTTTCTTTTCTTGGCACATAATCTAGCGTCACAACCTTAAAATTTTGTAGCAGTTGGGTTACTAGCCGAAAGTATAGGACAAGATCATCTTTCCTGACTTCATATTCAGTTAAGAGTTGATTGATTATGAGGTTGGAGTCACCATACACTTCTAGCGTTGTGATTTCCATGTCGATCGCCATTTGGAGTCCAATAACCAGTGTTTGGTACTCAGCGGCGTTGTTGGAGCATAACTCGCTTAGTCGGAAGGAATAGGGTAGTAGTTGTCTTTGTGGCGACATGAACACTACTCCTACCCCCACTTCGTCTACTTGTGCAGATCCGTTAAAGAACATTATCCATGTCGGGAAGATGTCGATGTAGAACACCTACTCGTCAGGAAAGTCGTCTGAGATTTTCCAATCGGTTGGGATTGGATGATCGGCAAGGAAGTCTGCTAGCGCTTGTCCCCTGACGGCTTTAGCTGAGATGTAGATGATCTCGTTTGGTTAAGAAGTAATGCCTATTTAGCTAGTCGCCCTGTTAGAACGGGTTTTGACATAATGTACTTGATTGGATCAGCTTTAGCAACTAAGTGGATGGTGTAAGCATGCATGTAGTGTGTAGTAAAGCTCGAAACCAGCTGGCGATCGACTTTAGCTCGAAACCAGCTGGCGATCAGCTTTAGCAACAAAGACTAGGGCAAGGCACATCTTCTTGATCGGTGAGTAAAAAAGCTCGAAACCAGTGAAAGTTCTACTTAGGTAGTAGAATGCTTTTTCCTTTTGGTCTTCATTTTCTTGTGCCAAGAGTGCTCCAATGGAACCCTCTTGTTCGGCAATGTATAGGATGAACGACTTTCTAGGCACGAGTACTCCTAAGACATATGGACTTGCCAGGTACCTTTTTATGCTTTCGAAGGTATTGCGACAGACGTCATCCCATATGAATGGAGTGTCATTCTTCATGAGTCGACTAAAGGGTTGACAACATCCAGCAAGGTTGAAAATGAAGCGTCTGATGAAGACGAGCTGTCCTTGTAGACTTTTCAGCTCGTGTAGGTCTTTGGCTCATGCATGCTTTGGATGGCCTTGATCTTCGATTGGTCTACTTCAATGCCACGTTGCTTGACAATGAAGCCGAGGAACTTCCCAGAAGTGACTCCAAATGTACACTTCAACAGGTTCATTTTGAGGTTATAGTGTCGTAGTTTGTCAAAAACCATCCGTAAATCCTTCAAGTGATTAGATCCCTTCTTGGTCTTGACAACTACGTCGTCTACGTAACATTCTACTTTTTGTGTAGCATGTCATTGAAGATCTTCTGCATTGCACGTTGATATGTAGCCCCATCTTTCTTCAAGCCAAAGAGCATTACCTTGTAGCAGTAAATACCTTTTGGAGTGCAGAAGGCTGTTAGTTCCTCGTCTTCGGGAGCTATGCATATTTGATTGTACCAGAGGAGCCGTCCATGAATAGCAGCGCCTCGTGGCCAGTGGTCGCATCGACCATGATTTCGATGATTTGTAAAGGAAAGTCATCCGTCAGGCAAACATCGTTGAGGTCACAGAAATCTACGCAAACATGTATTTGTCCAGATTTTTTGAGGACAATGACGATGTTGGAGATCCATTTAGGGTTTTGCACTTCTCCTATGAAGCCTGCTTCGATTAGCTTGTGAATCTTGACGTCAAGTTATGGGATGAGCTCAGATCGATAGCGTCTTTGAGTTTGCTTTATCGGTCGCGTTCGAGGCTTGACTGCAAGACGATGCACGGCGATGGCAGGGTCAAGGCTAGGCATTTCTTTGTAGGTCTAAGCAAAGACGTCTTTGTACACCATTAGCAGTTGGTAGTACTCCATGATCTCGTCCGCACTTAGTAGTGCACTTACGAAGATAGGCTTTGGTTTCTCACTTGTGCCTAAGTTAAGTTCCTTGAGATCATCAACCATGGCCTGCCCCCCCCCCCCCCATCCTCAAGCTGTGGTAGCGCAACAGTGACGTCTTTCTCGGGGATTTCATCTTCTTTGTCTTCTTGGATTGTGAAGTGGAAGACTTCTTGGACCTCCTCTTCAGCGTCGTGGATGAGAGCTAGCCATGTTGCTTTGTTTCTTAGTTTTTGACAACCTTTCGAAAACATAGCTTTGGGGTGTTGGCGTGTTAAGCCGCTTGAAGACGAAAGTTCAGTCTTGACCATTAATGCGATCAAGTGCCAAAATTCTGGGTTTTGAATAATTCAGTCGATCGAAGACTGACGTTCGAGGGACGGGTTCAATGCTCACACTGATGTGTTGAGCGCTAGCGTTCTTTGCTTTGCTTGAAATCTTCATGGGTGTATTTGGTGTGAAGCCAAGTCCAGCTTTGTTGTTGTCAACTCTGTAACCATGCTCATTCAACTTCTTTTGAGTCTCGGTGAGGTCACGTTCTTTGTCGTTGACAGTGTTTGCATTATTATTTCCAAGATTTAAAGATGAGGGGAAATCATACCCAGCCTTTGACATGAGTTTGTAGGCGTTTGGGTCGAAGCCTACTTCGATCCTCTTAGTTGGAAGAGAGCTTGGTTCCACCCCCTTTGGCAGGGGTTTTGTGAAACCTTGTGGTGGTTTTGAAACTTTAGCGTCGCCTAGCTGTGTACGAGTTAAAACTGCATTTGTCTTTAGTAGCTTTACATCGTCCTTGTGTAGTTGTGTGTTGGCTTTCCTTGTTTCAGTTTTGAATGAGGATTGCCTATTCTTTCTTCTTGACACTGGGATGTATCAGAATACGGGTGTGTTTGGTCCTTTTGAGGGCGTCACACTCCCTTTGGTTGTTGAAGGCTAGCAGGCTTATCGTCGTCTTTGCATAAAGATGGCACGGTTTCCCACTTTTGCTCATTGGGCACGGCTTGCCACTCATGTTTCTTAGGTGCGACTTTACCTGTGGATTTGATCTATTTTGGAAGAGCTTTGGGCACCATGTCTTCATTCATGTAAAACTTGGCATTTGCGAACTGTGATTCAGCTTTGGTGAATGGCTTGGTGTCGCCTTGTATCACCTTCGCTCATTCTCAGTAGAATTTTAAGCATTGGTGGAGGGTGGATGGCACCACTCCATTCTCACATGGAATAACGTGCTGAACTTGAGTTCACGAATGGTTATCTCGACTCGGATCATATCCATTGCTCTTTGTCATTCTTGGTTGAATTAGAAACGGCTTCGGGATAGTTCATCCACCTCGACGCCGATTGTGGTCAGTGTTGACTTTAGCATAATGTTTATGGTTGATCCACCATCCACAAGGATGTGGTTGACTTTGTGCTCCCTCGCGTACCCAGAGACGAAGAAATGATGGTTGTGAGTCTTTGACCTTAGTAGCAAGTCTTCGTCAGTGAAGTTGATTACGTCATGGGTAGCATAACATGTGGCCGAAGCTTCAAGCCTTCGTCCTTGCTTTCTTGCACCTCATGGCCGTCGAGACTTGCCAAGACCGCTACCAGTTCTCTTCATATCTCCTTGGGCAATTGCAGCGCCTCCTCGATGCTAAAGTACGCCGGCAGGCATTCTTTGGGAGTAAGGGTCTTCTCTTCCTCGACGGCGATAGCTTTGCCTTTTGAGGGTTATTCTATCTCTATTTCAACCATGTGACATGCAACGGTAGTGCACTATTGGAAGAAGTCATTCGGGAAGTACTCGTGTAAGGAGACGGGAATGCGTGGCTCATGCTCCATAGGTTTCCCAGCCTACGTTGGCTAAGCAGCTCTTACGTCTCTCTGTGGCTTCCTATTGTTGCAACGGCGGTGCTTTCTCTCTTGTTCCAACTTTGTGGCTTGTGGTCTTAGCTTCCTTGTCCTTTTGTAGGTCACCAATGTCCATCTTTCTTCATCATCGGTAGGCGCATTTTGGTTGCATGCCCCTAGTGATGGTTATACGGAAGGTGCCGTGTAGCTTGAGCATGAATGGGAATGGTCAGGCGTCACTTGAAGAGGCATGGGATCGAATGATCCAAACGCAATCGTAGTAGTATGTGTTGCAGCCGTGTCTTCAAGGTCGAGTTCAATTTTCCCTTGTTGTGCTAGGTTCATGATGAGCTCCTTGAGGACGAAGCACTTACCAACAGGATGACTCATGATACGATGGTACTTGTAGTACCTAGGATCGTTAACGCGATTCATCTCTTCAGGGCACTTGTATTCAGGTAGCTCAATCACCTTCTTTTTCAACTAGTCATTTAGCCTTGCAGCCAGGTCAGAGTCTGGAAAAGGGTATGTCTTCTGCTCTAGTTCCCTCAAGGTGTTTTTGTACCTATCTTGGGTGCGAGAAGGCTCACCTCTCTTCATCTCCTTCACTTTGTTCTTGGAGGAGATCTTGATGGGCGCAGATGAGGTCTTGATAGGGGTAGTATTGACGGTAAAAGCTTCATTGGCAGGCTTCTTCCCAATCTTGTCTACCTTTGGGGTGAACACCTTATCCTTCTTGAAGTCGGTGATCGGCTCCTTCTTCCCATGATTAGCGATACTTATCCCCATGTGATGGGAATGAGTTGCCAGCTCCTCAAATGTTCTTTGTTTTATGCCTTGGAGGATGTAATGTAACCCCCAGTGTATGCCTTGAACACACATCTCAATGGCGAAAGTTTTAGAAAGCCGATCTTTGCAATCCAGTCTTAATGAACGCCATCTATTGATGTAGTCGACGACAGGTTCATCCTTCCATTGTTTCGTACTCATCAGCTCCAGCATGCTTATGGTGTGGCGAGTGCTGTAGAAGCGATTGAGGAATTCCCTTTCAAGCTAGTCCCAACTGTTGATAGACTTGGGCTCGAGGTCGATGTACCAATCAAAGGCATTACTTTTTAGCGAGTGCACGAACTGCTTGACGAGGTAGTCTCCCTCAGTCCCAACATTGTTGCAGGTTTCAATGAAATGGGCAATATGTTGTTTGGGATTGCCTTTTCGATCGAATTGCATGAATTTTGGTGGCTGATACCCCTTGGCATCCTCAAGGCGTCAATCTTCTTGGAGTATGGCTTTGAGTACAGCACGGAGTCGTGTGAGCTTTCTTCGTATTGTGCCTTGATCGTGCTAGTGATCATCTCTTGTAGCTGCTGGATAGAAATAGATCTCATGAGCGCCGTTGCTTGGTCCGGCTTCTCCTCAACTTTTTCCATCGAAGGCTTGTCATCCTCGTTGGTTTCCTTCTTTTGTAGATCAACCTTTGGGTCACAGTTAGGTTTTTAGTCATGCTGCGCTTCCAGTCGGTTGACGAGTGCAACAATTTGCAAGTCTTTTTCCTCCACAGTCCTTGTTAGCATTGCAATTGCTTTATTTATTTGAGCCAGCTGCGCCTCGATGTAAGTCACACCAGTAGTCATGACTTACATGGCTACGAGATACGAGCTGCTGCTTGAGTCGGCATCGGAAGTCAAGGACTCAGAGTACCTCCTTGGGCTTTCTTCCCTTGGCGCCCTTAGCGAGGCCAAGGTGATCACTGGCTCGTGCCTCGGATGCTCTTGCTCCTTCGGCAAGTTTGGTGTAGGGGTGGAAGGCACGGCAGAGAGAGCTCTTGCCTTGCTTCGGGTTGTAACACCCAAAGTGCCACCACTTACGACAAGGATGTTCTTGTTCTTCACGTTGGTTGCGGGAATAGCTTGATCTTTTCTTGATGCCATTTATGCTTCATGTGGATTTGAAGACAGAGATGAGATGCAAAGACATCCCACTGGGCGTGCCAAATTCGTAAACATGAAAATTCTGTAATGAATGAAATGAGAACACGTGTACAAAGTAGATTTGTATTGATGAATTTGTACGGTTACAATCTATGCTTACAATTTTCCTTTGATCTAGTCTTCAAATTTGATGTAGATGCGTAGGTTGTTGATCCAAGGGTCGCGATGACTTGATCTCGGACAAACAATTGAACGATTGCTTCAAGTTTTGAGCTTAAAATAATGCGTGGATAGTCTTCACCTCAAAGCTGCATCTAAGGTAGTGTTGATGTAGGATTTCGTTGATTCAAGGGTCTTGGCGACTTGATCTTGAATCGAACGTCGTTACAAGTTTAAAGCTTGTAACAAAGTCTTGAAGGAATCGGCATAAGTGCTTGTTGATTCTTCAAAGGGAATGCTTCTGCTTTGGTCAAAAGAAAGCTTTGGCTTTGGTTGTGCGTTCTTTGAAGAGAGGTTTGCTAGCATATTAGTCTTCAAGGATTTGGTGCAGAGGTTCCTCTGGATGTAGAATTGCCGACCTTTCATTGTAGAAATTGTCGACCTTATGCTTGTCTTGGGACCTTGTATTTATAGACTTCCAAAGTCATGCCTTTGGATGGATTTGGCTTTGATTTGTGTCTTGATTCGTCCATGGGAGAATTTAGGCATGTTTTGTTTCTTAATTTTAGCCACTTTCCCTTACCTTGGCAGAATTATAGGGTTTATTACCTATTTTGTGAGCAATCTTTAATTCTTGCTTGTTTTGTGAAGGTGCTTTAGCTTTCTTTCCGGTTTTGGGAGCAATTTGGACCCCTTGCCGATTTTAAGAGGGATTTTCTCCCTTTCGCCGACTTTGGGAAGGTTTTGTACTTCATTTGCTTGATTTGTGCCACCTGTCTTTAATGACTTGTCCATTTGTGATGAGTCATATGTCATGTGGAGCTTTGTGATGTATCATTTGTATACAACGAAATTTACATGTATACAAGAACCAAACCTAATAAATTTCATCGATGACATCATCTAGAGATGTTACCGGGAGGTACGTATGACGTGTATCGACACTAAGTGTGAGGGAAACGGATACATTATTCCATAATCTTTTTTCCTTTTTCAACCCTATCCTCATTCCGTATCGATTTAATTATCTGAGAAACTGTTATCGAGTTGAAAAATTCGAAGCTCACTTATCAAGGTTCGTAATGTATACAAAGCCAGCCAGCCGGGAAATACAAATTAATAATCAAATATACATAAGAACAGATAGAGGACCATGGGAACGACTACATGCATTTGAAGGAAGGACAAAATCATTTTTCAATATATGACATATATAATACATTACAAGTTAACAATACAAGGTCGAACTCGATCGTTCATTTTCATTTACAAAAATATATAAATACAAAAAAGGGCTAGCCGATCAGTAACCCCAAAGTAGTAATTTTAGGCTTGTTTGTCCTTGATGTAAACTAGAATTAATTTAGCAGCTACGGGTAATGATAGAGTTGAGTAAAGCTTTCTCCATATCTACAGTTAGTCCTCGGTTTACAAGTGAGAGCATGTAATTCATAAAGAATGAGTCACATGGCAAGGTGATAGGCTCACTACTTGAGAGTCCAAATTCTTCCTCGGACATCTTGAAAAGCTCTTAGAAAATGTGGTTGGAAAGAGAGGATAACGGCAGCACAAAAAGCCTCTCGTCAATGGTATATACCACAAAAGTTCCTTTTTCAGTCACCATATCAGAAGTTGTACTTCTGACTAAATTGTTTCCAACGTCTCTTGGGCATGCAATCATTTCCCGCTCCATAGAAGCTCTCTTCTCCCATTTCCTAGCATATTTAATGAGCTTCTTGGGGCTGAGCATCATAGAGTCCATGCTATAAAATGAAGATATATACACCTTGAGAAAAAAGAGGAGAAAAAGTACTTGAAATATTTTCTAGAATGCAGAATTTGCTAATTCTGTTGGCTTGAGAGCAATGATGGTGTTTCCTTCCTTTGTAGAGAATTTGCTAATTTTATTGGAATAGATCGACGTTAAGTTGCGTCCTTGCTTCGGTCAAGATACTTGGTTAAAATACCGTTTGTGCAGAAATTCCAATGTGCAGCAACTATACGCATCTTGGGATATTAGTTGAATAAAGAGACATCTCTCAGCAGTCGGTTATTTATATAATTTGGCTATTTGGACACAAGACTCTTGAGTACCAATGTTTGGCAACGTTCTTGTCCAAGGTACTCTTTTGTTGTTTAGATAATGTCATTCAATTGTACCTTTGTTAGTTGGAAATCCTTAGAAAGATAATACATACCAACGACTTAGCGTTGTCCACTAAAAACTCTAATTATTTTTAGTTGTTTATTTGGATCACAGTCAATGGACATAAATTGTTAAGAATCTCAAAGATTAGACTTAATAATTAACTATATAAATGATCTTATATCTAATTATTTCTTTGATATTTCACTAATTTCTATTTCCAGTTGGTATGAATTTACTTAATTTGTTACTCCCTCACCACACTGATAATGCTAGTGATAAACACTACAAATCATCAAATCATAAATTTTAAGAAAGAAAATATACACCTATATAGCAATAAAAGTCCAATTCATGTGTTTCTTATTTCTTCCAACAACAGGACTTTAAACATTTTTCTTTTTTTTTTTCAATTTTAAAAGAAGTTGAAGAATACTACCAATCTTCTAATTGGAACATTCTTGAATTGTATTTCATCTTGCAATGTTATTCAACCGAGATATAAGTTAATGAGTTCAAAACTTATAGGAAACTAAATATCAGTTTGTAAAAGATGAAGTCAAACTATATCAATTATTTAATTAGATCTCGTATTTACTAATTTCGATGAATTTAGGTTGGTGTCAAACTTACAGTTTTTTACATGACGCATATATTAATTTGGGTGAATTCTAGGTTGGTATTAACTCCTTTGATAAGATCATGTCCAAGGAATGCTTCAACAAACACCTAAAGTCAAGTGTAAACAAACACCTAAAGTCAAGTGTAACATGTGTTATACTCCAATTCTTGGTATTAGCTTTGCAACTAAGGTACAATTGAATGACATTATCTTGAACGAAATTGCAGGTTCACTTCACTGCAGGATCACTTCACTGCTAAAGATGGCTCAGCACAGAAACCTTAGGTCGACTAAATGCTATTCTCCATAACTGTATTTGGTCGACTCAAGATACGAAACTGCAGGTTCACTTCACTGCAGGATCACTTCACTGTTAAAGATGGCTCAACACAGAAACCTTAGGTCGACTAAATGCTATTCTCCATAACTGTATTTGGTCGACTCAAGTTTTCAGTAGGTAGCAGCAAATCTTTTCTCTGCTCTTTCTGCAGCCCTTCTACAAGCATCATACTTTCTGCAGCAGCATGCTGCTGCTCCTTGAAACTAGTTTTAGATGACTTGTTGATATAAATCTCTTTAAATCAAGGAGTGCCTTGTAATCAGTGAAAACCTTTTTTGTTTAGTCCTTAAATCAAGGAGAAGGTGGCGTGTCCCTTCTTCCTTGCTTTTTTGCTGCTTTATATTGTGCTTGCTGTAAACACTTTTCATATAATCTGAAAATCTCTCAAACTTATTTTTTCCACATGGTATCAGAGGAGTGTCCTTCTTAGGCCTGACTCTGCAATTTTTTGCCGTGGTTTTTCGGTCTTCTCAGCCAACAATATGGCAGAAGAAAATTCAGTCAATCAACAAGCTGAAAGCTCTCTTGCCTCTCCGGCTACAAATTTCTCTGAGGTTGATATCAACCCAAATCAAAGACTCAGTTCAGTTTTGCTGAATGAGTTTAATTATCTTCCTTGGTCAAGGGCAGTCTCTTTGGCTCTTGGTGGAAGGGCCAAACTCGGCTTCATCAATGGAGTCATTAAAGCACCAGAAATTTCGGCTCCAAATTATGAAGCATGGCTGTGCAAAGATCAGTTAGTTATGTCATGGTTGCTAAATTCTATGGAGAGGAAAATTGCTGAAATTTTCAGTTATTCAAATTCATCACAACATCTATGGAACCAAGTGAAGGAAATGTAAGGAAATCAAAACAACTCGGCCTGTGTGTTCCTACTCAAGAGAGACGTTGCATCTCTTCAACAAGAAAACAAGTCATTCATGCAACATCTTGGCAACCTTACCACTATGTGGAATGAGCTTGATATCTATCGACCTCACACCACAGATGCGACCGTGTTGCTAAAAAGAGCCGAGGAGGACAAAAAATTTCAACTACTAGCATGCTTGAGCTCGGAGTATGAAGACTTGAGAAGTCACATTTTGATGACTTCAGAGCTTCCGTCCTTCTCAAGCGTGTGTGCCACCATTCAACGTCAAGAGGTCAGAAGACAGGTCATGGGATTAGATACCAAAGTTGTCACTCTAGAATCTCGAGCATATGCCTCGAATTACCAGTCACCTGAGGTGAAGGTTTACAAGGGTAAGCGCCCTGACTTGAAGTGTGATCACTGTCTTAGAATTGGCTATCGCGGGATTGGTCACACCAAGGATCGGTGCTAGATACTTCATCCCGAGCTGAAACCAAAGTTCAACAAGGATAGCAAAGGACCATACAAGGTAGCAGTCAGTTCACCATACAAAGTCAGTCATATGGCAAACTTAGTAGAGTCCACTTCAAATCATGTCGTTACTGATGGCTGTTAGATTTTACTTCAAGTCCCGTTGCTCTAATAAATGAATTTGCGTCATTTCTTCAACAAAAGAAAGGGAATGGAAAGGTTAAAGAGGCAGCAGTGACTGAATCCGAGAACCATTTTGCAATGCTTGGCAAGTTTGCGGGGTTTCTAGCAAAGGCTGAAGGTGTACCATGAAGCTGCCCCAGGTATTTTCCATGCTTTTTCCACTGCTCTAAATAATAGTTGTATGCATGATTGCTGGATCATAGATTCGGGTGCCACTGATCACATGACAAACCAAAGAACAAACTTGCATGAATTTCAAAATGTATCATCTCAAGTGTCTGTTGCTAACGGAAAATAAGTCTCTGTTATCGGTAGAGGAAAAATTAGGTTAATTTCAAACCACGTTGAGTCCACTGCCCTATATGTCCCGACCTTCCCTTTTCAACTTTTCTCCATTGGAAAAATTACCAAAACCTTAAACTGTCTTGCAATTTTCTCACCAAGAGATGTGATTTTTCAGGATCTAGTCACCAGGAAGACGATTGGTGAAGGTTTCTTTCTCAATGGTCTTTATTATCTGTCAAGAAACGGCACTCTGTCTAAAGGTCTCCAAGTTAGTGCAGCCTCAAGTTCAAAACAACCCTAAGATCCACATTAATGGCACCAACGTCTAGCACACCCATCCACCCCTATTTTATCTAAGTTATTTCCTACTATGTGTCAAACTCTTATCAAGTGTGACACTTGTAATTTCTCCAAATTCGCTAGATTACCTTTCAATTCTTCCTTGTCTAGAGCTAGTAAGCCTTTTGAAATTGTACACTCGGATATTTGGGGTCTAATTAATGAATCATTTGATGGCTACAAATATTTGTGACTTTTGTTGATGATTTCACAAGAATTACTTGGATATATCTCTTGAAATTCAAAAGTGAAGTGTTTACTATGTTTAAAGACTTTCACAATCTTGTTACTACTCATTTTGAGTCCAACCTTCAAACATTACGATCGGATAATGGCACTGAATACATGTCTAACAACATGACACAATATTTCAGCATGCATGGCATATTTCATCAAACAAGTTGTGTTGGGACGCCCCAACAAAATGGGGTGGCCGATAGGAAAAATAGAGACCTCCTCGAGAAGACACGTTCTCTGATGCTTCACATGAACATTCCTAAGAAGTTTTGGTCACAAGGCGTGCTCACTGCCACATATTTGATAAACAAGCTTCCAAGTCGAATTTTGGGGTTTAAATCCCCCTATGAAGTTCTTAAAAATCGACCCATAGATCTATCACATTTAAAAGTGTTTGGATGTACATGTTTTGTGCATGTTCAAGCATCTCATCGTGATAAGTGATTCCGCTGCCTAATCATATTCGGGATATTAACTTGGACTATCTTCAAGTTGATGTCACTCATGCTCCTGCTTCCGATGCCTCTCATCCTCCTGGTTCTTCAAGTCATCAAGAGGTTGATCAAGTTGATGCATCTTCTGCTCCTACTTCTGATTCAGCCATCAAGAGGTTGATCCACTTCCAGTTAGAAGAAATCCTCCAAGAGCACGCCAACCCCCACCCAAACTGCTGGATTATGTTACCTATGCAGCACGGCATCCAATCACTCTTACATATCATCGCCACTCACATTCCCATGCAGCCTTTCTCAGTGTTATCTCAAACCATCATGAACCCAGTACATTTCAGGAAGCCAACCTTTATACCCAATGGAGACAAGCTATGGATGAGGAACTACGAGCTCTTAACGACAACCACACTTGGAGTCTTGTTCAACTCCCTTGTGGCAAGAAAGCCGTGGGCAGTAGGTGGGTCTACAAGCTCAAATTCCATTCTGATGGCTCTATTGAGCGTTACAAAGCTCGATTGGTGGCTCGGGGTTTTACTCAAACGTATGGGGTGGACTACAAGGAGACCTTTGCGCCTGTGGCCAAGATGAATACAGTTCGGGTCCTTCTTTCTGTGGCAGTCAACAAAGGTTGGTTCTTATTCCAAATGGACGTTAAAAACGCATTTTTGCATGGGGAACTTGAAGAAGAAGTATACATGAAACTCCCTCCTGGACATCCTCAAGCTTCCCAAAATGGCCTTGTTTGTAAGCTCCACAAAGCCATTTATGGGTTAAAACAGTCCCCTCGAGCATGGTACGCTAAGTTAAGCTCAGTGTTGGAAGAGGTAGGATTCTCGAGGAGTAATGCAGATTCATCCTTGTTTGTTCACATAGGTTCATCGGGTAAATTGGTGGTATTAATTTACGTCGATGATCTTATCATAACTGGCGATAATATGGACGAGATTGTGTCTCTCAAACATCCCTTCATCAAAAGTTTGCTATCAAAGATCTTGGTAAGCTAAACTACTTTCTCTGCATTGAGATGGCAACTTCCCATAAAGGACTGTTTTTGAACCAAAGAAAGTACGTGTTGGACCTTCTTCGAGAGGTCGATATGCTTGATTGTAAACCAGTCACTACTCCCTTGGATTGCAAGCTCAAGTTAGACACGGCTGAGGAACTTCTCATTCAAGTAAGTTACTATAAACAATTAGTTGGTAAACTCATTTATCTTACTATTACACGGCCCAATATTACTTATGTTGTGACTCTTGTTAGCCAGTTTATGCATGCCCGCACTGTTACTCATTTACATGCTGTTAAGAGGATACTACGGTATCTCAAGGGGTCCATTGGGCGTGGTATTCTCATGAAAAATAATGGTTCCACCCAAATACAAAGCTATACAGACGCAGATTGGGCGGGCAATGCTCTTGATCGCAAGTCAACCACGGGTTATTGTACTTTTGTGGGTGGAAATTTGGTCACTTGGAAAAGCAACAAACAGAATGTCATTGCTCGATCTAGTGCTGAGGCGGAATATCGTGCAATGGCGTCCACTGCGTGTGAACTTATATGGCTCAAGTCTTCTTTTTGACTTGGGATTTCCTAGCAATTCCCCAATGTCCCTCATGTGCGATAACCAAGCCGCGATGCACATTGCATCCAATCCAGTCTTCCATGAACGTACCAAGCATATTGAGGTGGATTGCCATTATGTACGAGCTCAAGTTCAGTCCAAGGTTATTCAAACTCTCTTTACTCGTAGCCATGATCAATTGGCTGATTTATTTACCAAGGCGTTGCCAGCTACACATTTTCAGTACCTTCTTGGCAAGCTTGGCTCCATTAATCTTATGGATCCAGCTTGAGGGGGAGCCTTGAACGAAACTGCAGGTTCACTTCACTGCAGGATCACTTCACTGCTAAAGATGGCTCAACACAGAAATCTTAGGTCGACTAAATGCTATTCTCCATAACTGTATTTGGTCGACTCAGATACGAAAATACAGGTTCACTTCACTGTAGGATCACTTCACTGTTAAAGATGGCTCAACACATAAACCTTAGGTCGACTAAATGCTATTCTCCATAACTGTATTTGGTCGACTCAAGTTTTCAGTAGGTAGCAGCAAGTCTTTTCTCTGCTCTTTCTGCAGCCCTTCTACAAGCATCATACTTTCTGCAGCAGCATGCTGCTACTCCTTGAAACTAGTTTTAGATGACTTGTTGATATAAATCTCCTTAAATCAAGGAGTGCCTTGTAATCAGTTAAAACCTTTTTTGTTTAGTCCTTGAATCAAGGAGAAGGTGGCATGTCCCTTCTTCCTTGCTATTTTGCTGCTTTATATTGTGCTTGCTGTATACACTTTTCATATAATCTGAAAATCTCTCAAACTTATTTTTTTCCACACATTATGACAAAACAAGATACTACTTTGGACAGCAACGTTGTCAAGAACATAACTAGAGGAATATCCAAAATGCGTACGGTTTGCTGCACAATGGAATCTCTCCACAAGGCTGCTAAAATAATTTGTTTCCACGAACAATACAGTAAGAAAGTATCTTTCACCCAAAAATAGTAAGCAAGGACACAACTAAACATACATTCCAAAGTAACTAATCAGGATTTGCAAATAACAAAGTACAATTTAATGGGATTATCATAAAAACAAAATATTTACTCAGGCAGGAACATTAACAAGTAGTGGAATTTGGAATTTAAGAATCATGTGACCTATAAACCAAACGTCGGGATGGGTATGACCTATGTAATAAAAATGAGACAGAGACAGATTATTAGAGAGAACACGTATTCATTATCTAAAACGTCTTATATATTTTACTATTAGATGATATGGGGTGATTGATGTTGCATACTGTATTAGACGGTATGGGGTGACTGATGCTGCATATGGATATTAGACGATATGGGGTGACTGATGCTGCCAGATTTTATGTTTCCTTTTTCCATGAGATTCTCTATTAAGTCTAATCCCTTAATTTGAGGAAGATTGATAACTAGATGACTTGTTGATAGTTGTGTGCTAGCTACTTGCTCCACTCCCTTAATTTAAGGAGTGACAGCTTTAGGATTTACCGGGTTAGTAGGAGTTGCTAAGGTAGGGTTGCTTGTAACCTTCTACCTCATTATATATCCCCCATTGTACATTCAATCAATCTATGAAAAATACATTCAAACAAACTTAAAATTTCCTCATGGTATCAGAGCAGTGTCGTCCTTGACCTGTCTCTACCCATTTTTTTCTGCTGTTGTTCATCTTCAAGCTCCAATTATGGCTGAAGAAAGTTCAGTAAACCTTGGGGGAGAAAACTCACAAAGTTCTCCCTCTTTTATTCCAGATACTGAGATAAATACGAATATGCGTTTATGCTCAGTTTTGTTGAATGAATTCAACTATCTCCCATGGTCTAAAGCAATGTCTCTTGCTCTCGGTAGAAGAGGAAAGCTAGGGTTCATCAATGGAGGAGTTGAAGCACCCAAGCCTTCTACCCAAGCATATGAAGCATGGTTGTGCAAGGACCAACAAGTCATGTCAATACTTCTGAACTCAATGGAGAAACATATCGCTGAAATCCTCAGAGTCCTCACACGATCTGTGGAAATCTATGAAGGACATGTACGGGAATCAAAATAATTATGCACAAGTGTTTCAGCTAAAGATAGACATTGCCAGTCTTCAACAAGATGGAAAACCTTTGTGCAACACCTGGGAAGTCTCAAGACTATGTGGAATGAGTTAGATGTTTATCTACCTCACACCATTAATGTTGAAGTTCTTCTGAAAATAGCTGAAGAAGACAAGATATATCAGCTGCTTGCGAGTTTGAACTCAGACTATGAGGATCTCAGGAGTCACATCTAGATGAATGCCGAACTTCCTTCCTTCAAAACGGTTTGTGCCACGGTTCAACGTGAAGAACCTCGAAGAAGGGTGATGAACTTGGAGAAGAATTCCAAGATTTATGAGTCAAGAGTCTATGTTGCCAAACATAAACCCTCAGACAGTAGGCCTTACAAGGGTCAAAATCCACACTTGAAGTGCAGTTACTGTGGCGCTGTAGGTCACGTGGAGGAAAAGTGCTGGATTTTGCACCCCGAACTGAAACCTAAGTTCAACAAGGATCACATAATGATTCCTTCAAGGCAGTTCCATACTGGCTCATACAAACCTCAGCATGCAGCAAATCACAGTTATACCTCATTCCCTGAGAGCATTCAGGATTTCACTTCAAATCCTGTCTCACTCATAAATGACTTTGCAATATACATGCAAACCAAGGGACATAGAGAAGCTGCAGAAAACTCAAGGGGTACAACTGAAAAACCCACTGCGCAACTGGGACAGTTCGCAGGTTTCCTTGTTGAAAATGAGAATATACCAAGAAGCAAAGCTCCAGGTATTTTTAGTGCATTTTCAACTGCACTTCACACTAGTATTGAACATGATTGTTGGATTATCGACTCAGGAGCCACTGACCATATGACAAATAAAGCCTCAAACTTACATAGTTTTCAAACTTTGTCAAAACCCTCTCATGTGTCAGTTGCTAATGGAAAAAAGGCCATGGTTTTGGGCGTGGGAAAAGTAAAGTTGCTTTCAAACAACCTTGAGTTTACTGCATTGTTTGTTCCTACCTTTCCTTTTCAACTTCTGTCAATAGGAAAGATCACTAGAACCCTAAATTGTCTTGTCACTTTCTCACCAAGCAGTGTTATGTTTCAGGATTCTCTCACCAAGAAAACGATTGGTGAAGGGTTCTTCCTGAATGGTCTTTACTATCTATTCGAGGAACTTCGTCTAGTCAAAGTTTTCCAAGTTGATTCAATTTCTTCCAAGGACCAACAAATCTGCCATCAAAGATTAGCCCATCCATCAGAGATTGTTTTGCTTAAACTCTTTCCAAAAAAGTATCAATCATCTGTAATGTGTGATACATGTCAGTTCTCCAAGTTTACTAGGCTCCATTTTAGTTCCTCAATGTCTAGGGCTAGCAAACCTTTTGAACTTGTACATTCCGATGTTTGGGGTCCAACTATTGAATCTTTTGATGGATATAAATATTTTGTTATCTTTGTGGATGATTTTTATAGAATAACATGGCTATATCTATTAAAATAAAAAAAAGATGTCTTCACTATGTTCAAAGACTTTCATCAACTTGTCACAACTCAATTTCAGTCAACCATTCAGAACCTAAGAACCGACAATGGCACTGAGTTCTTATCAAACAATATGAATCAATATTTGAGCTCTCATGGTATTGTTCACCAGACAAGTTGTGTGGGAACCCCACAACAAAATGGGATCTCTGAAAGAAAGAACAGGGATTTACTTGAGAATACTCGTGCATTGATGTTGCATATGAACATACCAAAGAAATTTGGTCACAAACAATTCTCACTCAACCAATTTAATCAATAGATTGCCTAGTCGTGTTTTAGAGTTTAAGTCTCCTTATGAAACTCTTAAAAGAAGATATATAACTTTATCACATTTGAGAGTCTTTGGCTGCATGTGCTTTGTTCATGTTCAAGCATTGCACCGTGACAAACTGGATGCTAGGGCTACAAAGTGTGGTTTTATAGGATATTCATTCTCCCAAAGAGGTTACAAATGTTTTCATCCCATTACTAACAAGATGCTTGTGTCTAGGGATGATAGATTTGAGGAAACAATTCCCTATTTCTCCAAGGAGGCTGCTCACTCCCAAGAGGGGAAGCTATTTATTTCCCTTACCTGCGTGCATTGATCACTCAGTGCACTTGGATCCAGAAGCCACTAGCAATCATGAACAAGCTGAGATTATGAATGAAACTACTTATGTGTCTTCTCAACCAAGAAACCTAGAGGATGGTACTGAGTATACTCAAGATGAAAGTCACGAAGAGGCTCTCACTTTACCTCTTACAAGGCGTAATCCTGTGCGTGCTCGACAACCTCCAGCAAGGCTCTGAGACTATGTCACCTTTGCTTCCAAACACCCCATCACTAAGGTGCTGAGTTATAGTTACCCCAATCATGCCACATTCCTGGCTGAAATATCTCATCACATTGAACCACAAACCTTTCAAAAGGCTCAACTAATTCCTGAGTGGAGAAATACGATGAAGCATGAACTTCATGCCTTGGAAAACAATTAAACATGGAGCATTGTGAAGTTACCCCCAGGAAAGAAGGCTGTTGGGAGTAGATGGATCTATAAAACAAAGTTAAAGACTGATGGATCAATTGAACGTCACAAGGCCAGATTGGTTGCACGTGATTTCACTCAAACGTTTGGGGTAGACTATAAGGAGACATTTGCTCTAGTAGCCAAAATGAACTCCGTTAGGGGTTTTTTTTTCAGTGGCTGTGAATTGTGGCTGGCCATTGTATCAAATGGATGTAAAAAATGCGTTCCTTCATGGATGTAAAAAATGTGTTCCTTCATGGGGATTTACAAGAGGAAGTATATATACAACTTCCACCAGGTTCTTCTCAAGGTAAAAATGATATGGTGTGTCGATTGCACAAAGCAATCTATGGTTTGAAACAATGTCCACTTGCATGGTATGCCAAGTTGAGTTAAGTGTTGGAAGCTGCTGGGTTTTGTTTAAAGTAATACAGACTCATCCTTGTTCACTCGTAAAGGATCAGCTGGTATATTAGTGGTTCTCATCTATATGGACGATCTCATCATCACAGGTGAAAATGAAGTTGAAATTGAAGCTCTCAAGAAATCTCTCAATCACACCTTTACGATAAAGGACCTGGGGAGACTAAAATACTTCATTGGCATTGAAATGACAACATCTCAAAAGGGTTTGTTTTTAAATCAGTGCAAGTATGTTATGGATATTCTCACTGAGGCTGAATTACTTGATTGCAAGCCTGCTATCACTCCCCTTGATAGTAAGCTAAAGCTTGAGATGGATGGAGAACCTCTCACCGATGTGAGTCACTACCAAAGGTTAGTTGAAAAGCTTATATACCTTACCATAACCAGACCGGATATCACCTATGATGTGAGCCTGGTTAGCCAATTCATGCTTGTACCATCTGTGAAACATCTTCTCATTGTCAAAAGAATTATACGATACCTCAAAGGCTCTATTAGTACAAGTATTCTTATGAAGAACAACCAATCCACTCAAATCAGTGGCTACACCGATGCAAATTGGGCCGGAAATGCAATTGATATGAAGTCTACCACTAGCTATTGTACGTTTGTTGGAGGAAACATCGTCACATGGAAAAGCAGTAAACAAAAGGTTATTGCATGTTCTAGTGTGGAGGCCAAATATCATGCAGTGGCATCGATAGCATGTGAGTTAATTTGGCTCAAGGAGTTACTTTTAGACTTGGGATTCTCTAGTTCTACTCCAATGTCACTCATGTGCGATAATCAAATAGCCATGCATATCGTTGCTAACCCCGTGTTCTATGAAAAGACCAAACATATTGAGGTGGAATGTCACTACATTAGGGCACGAGTTCAATCCCAAGTTATTCAAACCATCTATACTCCCAGTCCTAATCAACTGGCAGATGTATTCATAAAAGCACTTCCCACAGTTCTTTTTCAGCGTCTCCTATCAATCTCCTCAATCCAGCTTGAGGGGGAGTATTAGACGATATGGGGTGACTGATGCTACATATGACTGATGCTGCATACTGTATTAGACGATATGGGGTAACTGATGCTGCATACTGATGCTGCATATGGATATTAGATAATATGGGGTGACTGATGCTGCCAGATTTTATGTGTCCTCTTTCCATGAGATTCTCTATTAAGTCTAATCCCTTAATTTGAGGAAGATTGACATCTATTTGACTTGTTGATAGTTGTGTGCTAGTTACTTGCTGCACTCCCTTAATTTAAGGAGTGACAACTTTAGGGTTTACCAGGTTAGTAGGATTTGCCAAGGTAGGGTTGCTTGTAACCTTCTACCTCATTATATATCCCCCCTTGTACATTCAATCAATCTATGAAAAATACATTCAAACAAGCTTAAAATTTCCTCATTTACTGTTTTTATTTAGAGCACGTAAGTCTTATATGACAAGTACATGGTCCTTGGGGATCTTTATCAACCATTCTTGCTACAATGAAATGAGATCTCTACAAAGAAAGTGGTTTTATTCAACAAGACATAATGTAAGATATTATATTAATATCAGGATTATTACGGTTTGCTGAACATGAGAATTTTCTCTACAAGATAACGAATAAGTGTCTCCACTAGCAAGTATCTTGACCTAAACATAGTTAGCAAGGACGCAACTTAACATCTATTCCAATATAACTAATCACATGGCTCTACATTGAAAATTACAACCCCCTGAAAGCTAAAAAAGTCATTGATTTGTCTAAGATGCTAAGTGAAAATATATAAAGGAATCACCACCGAACCGTTGCTCTCAAACCAACAGAATTAGCAATTTCATGTACTTTTTCTCTCTTTTTTTTTTTCCCTCAAGGTTTTATCCTCAATTTATAGCATGGACTCTATGATACTCAGCCTCAAGAAGCTCATTAAGTATGCTATGAAGTGGGAGAAGAGAGCTTCTATGGAGCAGAAATTGATTGCATATATGAGAGAAGGTGGGAACAATGTAATTAGAAGTACAACATCTAATTCGATGAGCGAAAAAAGGAAATTTTGTGGTATATACCATTGACAAGAGACGCTTTGTGTTGCCGTTATCCCACCTCTCAAACCACATTTTCCAAGAGCTTTTCAAGATGTCCGAGGAAGCATTCGGAATCTTAAGTAGTGAACCTTTCATCTTACCATGTGATTTATTCTTCATGAATTACATGGTCTCACTTATCAAGCGAGGCCATCTGACTGTAGATAGTCAATTTATTTTAGTTTACATCAAGGATAAACAAGCCTACAATTTCTACTTTACGGTTATTGATAAGTTAGTCATTTTTTGTTTTTATTTTTTGTAATTACAAGTGATATTCTACACAAATCCACACTGAGTAGGGGAGTATTCGGGACGTAGGGAATTGAACCCCGACCGTTTTTTTGTATTTGTGTATTTTTGTATAGAGAACTAGTCATGTACTTTTGTTCAGGCCCAAAATGTTATTTTGGGCTGAGCTCAAAAACATTCTCGGCCCAATGGTGTATTTAGAATTGTCATGGGCCAGCCCTGTCAAGGTTGGCCGAGTCCTAGTATAAGCAGGATTGATTTAGATAAGGGCGAAGAGGTTGAATCCTGATACAATAAGGGGTCTCAAAGCTGGAGGTGCTGAGAAGTAGGAATTAATCTAGTAAATTATAGGGCTTGGTTTAAAGACCTATTTGCAGTAGGATTGGCTGAGACCTAATCAGATCGAATTGAGAAGTCCTGATTCAAGTACATCTCTAGTTAGGCCAAGAGCAGGCTCGTTGCTATAACTATAAGTCACTATGCATCATTCAAGGCCCCCTACAATTCAACACACAAATTGCCCTGCGCAAACTCTCACTCTACGCGAAACCTCTCAACAACCTTGAGATTTTTATTTTCTTTTTCCGCCAACACATCTTCAGTTTGGATAAACAGCACTGTAAAGGCAACCGGTGACATCTTCTGTTTGAATAAACAATACTGTTACCATAGAATTAGCCGACTGCGAAGCACCTTCAGTTTGGATAAACAGCACTGCTTCTCGACCGACTAGTTATCTATCCAAGTCTCGGTCGACAAGGATTTTCGAGTCCTTGTCGGTAGAGGTCATCTCATCAGCCTTCTCGGCAAAGTGAGATGTTACAGGATACTACATTCGACACATTGAAAGCCGAATCTAATATTGAACTTCACATAACTAGTAGCCTTGTCTTCAGGCTTTAGAACCGGAAGGTCGAGACGTGTTCCTTTCTCGGCCGCAGTAGCAAGATCAAGAGGTCAGCAGCGCCTAACTCAACATCAACACATTTTACTCCCAGGCTGAGCTCGGCCGACGAGTTGGCATGCCTCGCACAAAACCGAAGGACGTAGTTAGCTTATTAATTACACGGCCTGCGTGCCACGTAGGCTTGGTAGTTTTAGGGTCAACAACTTTATACGTGATACATATGCTAGATGAGAAACTTCTTTTAAAATGCATGTAGTATTTCCCAGGCATCCTTTAAGATGGCCCTAGTTTGTTATTTTATGTATTGTACATAATTAAAGTTGAAAATCAGAGAATCAAACAGATGAACAACAAACTGTAAAACTATTATTAACGAACAATAAAATTGTCGAGATGGCTACAAACTAAAGGCTACATTGTGATTGACTTGTTCTCTTAAACTAAATTACACACTATATTTATAGAGATAAAAAAACTAAGAAACCCTATTACGTAAAATACCAAAACTACCCAAATAATAAAATACCTAAAATACTAATATTTTCCAACCATTAATTTTATTTCTTGGCTAGCTTTATATACCTTATGAACTTTCATAAATGAGGTTTAAATTCATCAACTGGGCAACAACTTCTCTGCAGATAAATCGATCTTTTGCGATGGGTGAGCATAGGGTTGGAAAAGAAAAAAAAAAGAATTTATAATATAATATATATGTGTCCTTCGTTGAAATGGAATTCTCATGGCATTGTAATTTGAGTATAATTTCTTTTGGTTTGAGTAACCTCTGAATCTCATTCATGAGATTATTTTTGAAGATTGTAATATATGAAAATTAATAAAACTCTACCGTTTTGTCTTGAAAAATGTATTCAGAAAAAAAAAAAAAAAAGAAAAAAGAAAAAAAGAAAAAGAAAAAGTGATGCTTGTTGTAGGCATAACTTATTGAATAATTATGGAGGCCATATATAGAGAGAGGAAGGTGCGGCAATAGTAGAGAGAATAGAGAGATGTGTAATTGCGGGTGAGTGTTATCTCACCCCATTGTGCCTTTATTTATAGTAGTAGGGAAGGTTAATTCCTTACCCTTAAGGATTACAACATTTAATAGGTAATCTACTCCTAATAGGAATATAAGAGATATTTCAAGATATAATACGATTTACACAATCACATTCCTAATCTAATAGGACTGCAATACTCCACCTTGAGTGTGTAAATACTCAAGTAAATGGCGCATCAGGTCTTCAGTGATGAAGTAAGTACAATTGATGAGGTCATCGGCACAATGAGCGAATGTGAGTCTCAGATCAATGGAAGAATGCATTAAAAAAAAAGTAAAACTCACAAAACCTCGATATGGTTAAACCTAAGGTAGGGAAAAACCTATAGTCTAAGGAGAAAAGTGAGAAGTTGCATTAAGTCAAAACTATATGTCTTTTGGACACAAGTAGTAGAGCTCTCAAGAGTATGATCAGCCCAGGATGGGTGCCTCGTTAAAACCTAGTTAGGTAGCAAAAACCCAGTGAAAAAAATGCTCCTAATCATAGGGAAAAAGAGTACATTAAGATCAAGTGAGTATACTTCTGGATACTCCCCCTGAGTTTGACATAACTTTTAAATGAGAACTACAAGCATTGCATATGATAGTTAGGCATACCAATTCCTCAGACAAACTTCTGGAAGGTTGACTTCTGCAGTGACATCATGTAGAGGTCGACAAGGTTGTCTGGAATCGGCTTGCATGACTTCAAAATCCTGATGCTTTACTAATGTAGATGTGGATGCAATATGTCTAGGTGTTGTCTTTGATGTATCATGTCTTGGTCGGGTGGATACATGCGGCATAATCTTCATGGATCGTCGTTGGGACTCAACGATGGATAAAAACATAGCAAGCACTTCGAATATGCTCAACAAGAACTTTTAACCATGTCTCACTTATGGCATAGTGAAGTAAGGTGAGTCTTAGAACGATTCGAAGATTTCGCAACTAAGGTCATATCGTGGACCTCCAAGATATTGCGATATCCCTAACTGTAAAGACATAACCATTCAGGGATTTTTCCTTGTGCGAGTTTGATAAGTAACCTACGTCAGCATAACAACAAGGCAAGCATCATTTCGATGATCTGGGGGGGTTGGATCCGCTCGACATGCATTGGGATTTGGTTTGCCCAAGTTCGTAGTACCTTCAGGGAACGTCTTTAATACCAATTTAGTGGTTGCGTGTAGGCGCGGTGCTGCATCTTTACTAAGATAAACAGCGAATGAGATGTCTTGTCTAAATACAATAAGCTAAGTACAACGAAGCACAAAGTTGAACTTTAGATATGGAATTTCGGATTCCATAACCTCTTCAAGGGTCTCATTTGCATATAACATATGGACGATGAAAGATATACTCAAAGGTAACACATTTGGGGTGTAGTTCGACTAGTAGACCAAAATACCGTCAGAATAATGCTTCAACTTCAGGTCAAGGCATAAACAAGTTTTCCTAAGATCCTTCATCTCAAATTCCATCTTCAGGTGCGAGGCATTTTTCTCAAGCTCTTCCGAAGTCTTAGTGAGATTCGTGTTAACGACATAAACTATAACTCTAGCAATTCGGAATAAGACTTCGTAGTTTAACACACAAGGGCATAATTCATATCCCTGACTGATCAAATAATCACATAGACGGGTATACCACATCCGTCGGATTTTTCAATCCATAAGTGAACGCCTCAAAACGAGTTAAGAGGGTGTTTCGTTGTTTTGGAACTATTTGAACCAGTCCATGTAATTTTTCGGGAACTTACATGTAAATCTCTGTATCTATATCCCCATGGAGAAAACACTAACCACATTTCATAATGATGCTATCAATCATAGGACGTTTGAGAGAAACCTTGCACCATAAGGCGTGCATCATATCGCACTATTTCATTCATCTCATAACGCTTCCTTTCCCACTTGTAACACAATAGGGTTACCTTGGGCAATGTAGGAACGACAGGTCCAATACACACTTTGGTAAGGAATTTGACCATGGATTGTAATTTCGATTGTCCAATCAATTCTACGTTGTCACTTAATCAGTGGAGCACGATTCGATATCGTCGTTTTTCATTTATGTTGGTAGCTACCATATAAGTGAAAACATTATCGATGGTAATCTCATTTCAATTCCATTTAGCTCACCCAAACTAGTATATTGGACCAAGAACTTCAAGTCTCGGGAGTAATCCGGATTAATCTCATGAGATGGAAATGATATGAGACAACATTCAAGTATGGATTCATTATTGTGCCATGTCTTCCTCTTCTAGGGAAGTGAATCCTATAAATCGAATGATATGTCATGCTCCGGGCCAAGACAGATTAATTGGCTATCCGCTGGTGTACCGGACCGTCCAACAGGGATGGCACACTCTCCAGGGATGTTGACTCGACGTCCGTTAAGTATGTTTATCCTTGCAGGCATGTTTGCAACTGATATATGATCTCGCCACTTTAGCTAGATCAGAGGAAAGCGTCTAGAGCAACATTCTGAAATTTAGAATTCATCGCACTTACTTATCATACTTGTGCGGTATGGGGATCGAGATGAGACATAGTGGGCAACGTCGACATAGCTTCGCGTCGTTCTACAGGAACGTTGACGTTCTTATCTCCCCCTAACGACGGGAAGACTGTCTCATTAAAGTGACAACCCGCAAATGAGCGGGTAAAGAGATCTCATGCAAGGGCTCGAAAAGAGCTAGTGTGAAGGAGAATCATAATCGATAAAAGATACATATCCTTCTTTGAGGACCCATATTGGTACGTTGCGGCGGCACTGCACACCCAAATGCGTAAATACAAAAATCGTCAGGTTCGTACCCGGTAACCAACTGTAACATCAAATAGGTTAGGTGGCAATGGGCCTCAAGGCGGACCAACATAACTGCGTACAAGGATTCCATAGCCCTAGGCAGAAATCGAAAACTTGGTACGTTCACCAAAATTCGGGCGATCATTTAAATTGCGCTTTATGATCACTAGGCGAGGCTATTCGGGGTGAACATGGGAATTCGATGTTCAATCATAAACCCAAAATACATGCAATACTTTATCAAAAATCGTCGATGTAAACTCTCCAGCATTATCCAATCTCCCGGACCTTAAGGGATAAGTAGGGTGGTGAGCCCATAATCGGTCAGGAGGTTTAGTAGCAATGTGTGTGGACAAACATGTGACCAGTTTGTCGATTCATCAACCAAAACCATAAGTCTTTATATGGTTTGCATTTTGGTTGGATTAGTCCACATATATTCTCGTGAATCCACAGTGAAAAGAGAGTCGTTTCGTATCATTGTAAGGGATGATATAAAAAATCAATTTCCCTAATGAGCAGGCTTGGCAAAGTGTGCTTGTAGGCACAAGATCCTTACTTCGGGTAAGGAAATGCGTTGTAGCATCATTGTTTGACCTAAATGTCCCAAAAGGTCATGCCAAAGCAAGTAAACTGCTCAATCACTAGGCTCCAGGCCAGCCACATGTGGTGTATTCCCAGTTGGGAGACAACCCATTGGCCCCAAATGAAAGCTTCAGGCTTATTTTTGGAGGTGGTGCAAAGATATTTCACTCTATTTTCATCAGTGGTTTCATTGATGATCATTGTTCTCTCGAATATCCTTAAAAACTCAACGACATAGAGAATTTAAGGTCCCTTAAATGGTGATGGAGTACCATTCATACAACGAGGAGCGTGCCAATGCTCTTAATCAGATTGGATAGTCCTAAAGTCGTTGTTAGAGATGTGATTTAGGTGTAAAGTTAGTGTGCGTAGTACGCATTCATCCAGACAACTAACTTTCCCACATTCCTACCTAATCACTTGTTTAATTGAATCGGTCACACGTATTAAGAAACATGATTCAATTAACTCAAATTCGAGGACAATATCAATAAGATTATCCATAAGTAAAACATACACCAAACTTGAATCCAAGAACATAGAAAAATGTTCACAAAGTAAATGGTTTACTAAGGAGATTCGGCCAACAAGGCTATCCATGTCAAAATTCTGCTTTTTCAACGATGTTTGGTGGAGCAAAATTAGTCTCACATATTGACTACTAGAATGGTACTCCTCAACAACATTGATAGGGGCACAAATAGGTGCATAACCAATGATCTAATCCATCGAGACGGAAGTAGATTCTTTGAGGTTCGGGAATATTATCCCTTATTCTTGAAGTTTTTAGGTCTTAGGTGCCAAGGATCACACTTCGAGCATGATGCCACACATTGGCAGACCCTGATTCTACCATATGTTTGTGGTAGTAATCAGATCTGAGAATTTGGTAAACTTTCGCTTTCTACACTACTGTTTGAGGGGCAAGTTAGAAACATGGAAGGACTAGAAAAGTATTCTCTAGTCAAAATTCGATCGGATTTATAAACTTCATAATTGTACTCATTCATGGACGTAATCATGGAATGCTTCAGGCAATGTCTTTCATGATTAGACGGTTCGTAGGAGTTAGCCAAAGAACCATGGAATCCTCGTTCAAGAGGTACTTCCGTTTGTAATCCTTCGGGCATAAGTCTTTGAATGAAGATCATGGCAGAGGCTTATTCAGTTCTTCCTTGCCATTGTTGGCTTCAATGGTTTCTTAGCTTCTTGATAATTAAGTGGAGATTCACGTTTTGTACCCCAACATAGAGTGGTTTCTATAAGAAACGTCCAAATAAGGGAAATCGAACTTGTAACGGTTCGACAATCCACTTGAATTGGAAGGAACAAGATTGTGATTGGTGCTATGAGAATGAATCATCCATAAGCATCAAAGTTAGAACATTCGAGTTCTAAGACATGGTTTTCATGAAAAACGTCGGGTTTTCATAGGTGTATTATTTTATGAAAACTTCGGGTTTTCAAAGGCACTAAATTTGAAACTACAGGTTCAATTTAGTTTATGAACGTTTAGTTCATAAAAGAGAGGTTCCTGCAAGAACATAGAATGCAATATACAACTAAGTGTAGTGGATTTGAGGTTCTTCGGGAACTCAAGTGTGAGTGCGTCGGGACTACGAAAGTGAGTCAACGGTTCAAAGAAAAGAAATAAATTATTGAATCATTAAGGTCCAAAAGTGATATTCAGGTCAATAATTTTGGATTCATTATCAGATTAATGGACTGCGGTCACTTTTAATTAATTCAATAAATCGGGCCATACAAGGTTGATTGTAGAAGCAAAAATAATATTTGTCAAGGCCCATTAATTATTCAATGTTGGCTGCAGGCCACACAAATAAATTAGGCCCAAATTGGGCTCCGGTAGGCTGCAATTGGCAGCCCAATAACATGCAAAGCAAGCTGCATGCTTGTTGTAGTATTATGGGCCGAGGAAAAAAAGAGTAGCCCAGCAGCATTAGGTTGCTGGCTGTGCAACCCAGGACGGCTGGTATACGGGCTAAAAAAGAAAAAAAAGCCCAAGTGGGTGTAGGGAAAACCAGCCCAGTTTCACTTTGGCTACAGGCCGAGATGGAATCAGGCACAGGAAATTTGAAGCCCAAGTGGGCTGAGGGCTGCAAGCCAACCGCACAGAATAGTTTGCCCATGCCGAGTACATAGTGGTCCAGATAACCAAGCCCATACCGAGTACATAGTGGGCTGAGGGCTGCTGGGTTCCAGATGAAACATGTCGGAGCTATTGGCTCGGCTCGGCTTGGTGGAGGTGCGGCTTCAGGGTTTGAAAAAACCCTAATTGCTTCTAGTTTCTTTCGATTCTTTGACTCACATATTCTACATAGAGATTTATAATTGCGTAATGCATGAAACAAATATATATTGACAAATATAAGAACATATACAATATATATATCGGAAGGAAAATATAAACATAGGGGGTTCATGCATCATGGGGAATGTTTTCATGCTTCAAGGTCGTTTCAAATATCTTACTTTATTTTAAGCATACCTAATTGGTAGAAAACAACAAAAGCCTTTGAATTTGTAGAAGATCCTTCTCGGAAAGCCGGAATTGCATCTCCAATGCGTTGTATCACGTTCAACACAAAAAAATTAAATTGAATCAATAGCATGTAGATCAATTCAATAAAATAATAAATTAATCATAAAAAGAATGATTAAAACGTAATACTCCCCGTGATTGAAGATCAAACTCTCTTGTTAGCGCAGTGTCAAGAGCGTGTTGATAACGTGTTGTAGGCATAATTTACTGAACAATTATGGAGGGCATATACAGAGAGGAAGGTGCGGCAATAGTAGAGAGAAGAGAGAGATGTGTAATTGTGGGTGTATGTTATCTCACCCCATTGTGCCTTTATTTATAGTAGTAGTGAAGGTTAATTCCTTACCCTTTAGGATTACAACATTTAATAGGTAATCTACTCCTAATAGGAATATAAGAGATATATTCCAAAATATACTAAGATTTACACAATCACATCCTACTCTAATAAGACTGCACAATGCCGAATGATGAGTCCATATTATATTATATATTTAACCCTATTCTTAGTATATTTTAGTTATTATTTTAGAAGAATTTTGATACTTTGAATTGTATTTTCAATGTAGGACATTCAACATCCTCTGGAGCAAAAAATGATCAAACGAATGAATTTTGGAGTGATTCCAATTGGAGGAGGTTCGTGAGTCTTTCAAGATGATTATGTCAAAATTCCAGATTTTTCTACCAAGTCGTTTGACTATGGTAATGAAATAAAGGCCCAGCGCCCAGCTTTTTCAGATTGACATTTTTGACGTTTTGGGTATTTTGAAGGTCAATATGGCATATTTTGAAGAAGATTCATTCTGAGGATTTGTAGGGGACGACCTAAGATTTCAAAAGAGACCTTTTGGGACCAAATCGAAGTTGGTTTGGTCAGTCAAAAGACTAATTTTCTGAGAAGTTCGAATTTTAGTTCAAATGGGAAACCTTTTATTTTCTGTTTTATTATTTTATTATGTTTCCTAATTTTATTCTAAGACATTTTAGGGTTTTATTTTTGTACTAGTATAAATAATGCTTTTTAGCTATTAGGGTTTTGGAGGCAACATAGGGGAGAACGCACGGATTATTTTGGACAACTTCAGACTTTTTATCTACAAGGTGTTTTCAATCTTTTCTGTAGTTAATATATTTTCTTATGATTGTTCGTAACTAGTTTCGTTTGCTAGGGCGAAGCCATGAGCCTTAATATGAATATGTGATTTTATTAATTTGCTTATGAATGGATGCATGCTTGCTTTGAATTATTAATCACCGCGATTAAATTATCTAATTGTCTTAGTGATTCGTGACCATTAGGGTTTTTTGACAAGTAATTTGATGCAATTTATATTGGAACATCACCCTGAAATTGAGGAGGGCTTCTTGTGATTAATAATTGTAATTTCACTTAAGGCGAACATCACGCTGTTAAGGGTTGCATGGTTTTTCAAAGGGTTTTTACAAAGCTTAATGAGTCTTGCATGTTTATATTTGATCTGAACATCACAGACGGGTTGCATGTTAGATATACGTTTTCGCTTGAACATTACGAGGAAAATATGTATTAGGAAAACCTAACCTTCAAAGCATGTATGTAGAAATTCATAAGTAATTGGTAAAATTGCATAGGATTGTTAAGGGGACGGCGGAACCCTAGGCTTTTACAAATTGATTTTCTTTAAATTGTTCTCTAGTTAATTTCTTTAATAGTTTTTAATTTAAATTCGTTTTTATTATATTAAATCATAAAATCAACTTTTTCTCAAACTTTGTTTTAAATAATTAATTAAGAGTTGGGTTTAAACACAAATTATTCATTCAATCCTAGTGGAAAACGACCTTGCTTGAGCCGCTATACTACGACAACCTTATACTCTTGCAAATATTTTTAAGTGTTTTTATCCCTACTTTTGTAGGTGGTAAAAATAGCTATCACCAAACTTCTTAAATTCATTTTTATTATTCTACTTTGGTGTGTCGCAAAGATGAATTCGAATCAATTGAGTTGAAGGCCGTCATACGTCCATCCCGTGAAAGGGAGCAGCACGGACCTTTGCGAAGGTGTAGTGTATCATGCCAATTCGTAGGTCGTGGAGAAAGCCATGGCAATTCATATGGTCATGTGGCATTGCCCAAGCAAGGCTTCAGTATTATTACATATACCACGAAAGTTCCCTTTTCGGTCATCGTATTAGATGTTGTATTTCTAATTAAATTGTTCCCAGCGTCTCTCGGGTATGCAATTGTTTTCCGTTCCAAAGAAGCTCTCTTTTCCCATTTCCTACCATATTTAATGAGCTTCTTGGGGATGAGCATAATAGAATCCATGCTATAAAATAAAGATGTGTACACCTTGAGAAAAAAGGAAGAGAAAAAGTACTTGAAATATTTTCCAGAAGGCAGAATTTGCTAATTCTGTTGGCTTGAGAGCAACGGTGGTGTTTCCTTCCTTTATAATTTTTTTTTCCCTTTTCAACCGTATCCTCGTTCCGTTGCAGAAGATCGATTTAATCATCTGAGAAGCTGTTATCCAGTTGAAAATTTCGAAGCTCTTGGTCAACGTTCGTAATGTACACAAAGCCAGCTGGGAAATACAAATTAATTATGTCAAATATACATAACAACAGATAGAGGACTATGGGGACGACTACATGCATTTTAAGGAAGGACAATCTCATTTTCCAATATATCACATATATAATACATTACAAGTTCACAATACAGGAAGAAGGTTGAACTCGATCGTTCATTTAGGCTTTTTTGTCCGTGATGTAAACTAGAATTAATTGAGCAGCTACGGGTAATGATAGAGTTGAGTAAAGCTTTCTCCATATCTACAGTCAGTCCTCGGTTTACAAGTGAGAGCATATAATTCATAAAGAATGAGTCACATGGCAAGGTGATAGGCTCACTACTTGAGAGTCTATATTCTTCCTCGCACATCTTTAAAAGCTCTTGGAAAATGTGGTTAGAAAGATAGGATAACGGCAGCACAAAGCTCCTCTCGTCAATGGTATATACAACAAAAGTTCCTTTCTCATTCACTGTATCAGATGTTGTACTTGTGACTAAAATGTTTCCGGCATCTCTTAGGTATGCATTCTTTTTCTGCTCCATAGAAGCTCTCTTCTCCCATTTCCTAGCATATTTAATGAGCTTCTTGGGGCTGAGCATCATAGAGTCCATGCAATAAAATGAAGATATATACACCTTGAGAAAAAAAGAAAAGAAAAAGTACTTGAAATATTTTCTAGAATGCAGAATTGCTAATTCTATTGGCTTGAGAGCAACGGTGGTGTTTCCTTCCGTTATACTGGAATAGATCGATATTAAGTTGCGTCCTTGCTAACTACTTTTTGGTCAAGATACTAGGTTAAAATACTGTTAGTGGAGAAATTCCAATGTGTAGCAACTATACGCATCTGCGGTTATTACTATTAATTATGTTACGTTATTTCCTGTTGAATAAAGTTACATCTTTAAGCTGTCGGTTATTTCTAGAATTTGGTTATTTGGACACAAGAATCTTGAGTTCCAATGTTTGGCAACGTTCCTGTCCAAGGAACTGTTTTGTTGTTTAGGTAATGTCATTCAATTGTACCTTTGTTAGTTGGAAATCCTGAGAAAGATAATACGTACCAACTGTGACAGCCCGTCCTAAATTCGTACATATTTGTTATTTTGTCGAAGTGTGAAAGTACGAAATTGCCCTCAAGCGTTGGATTTGGGTCATTGTTTGGGCTAAGTTAGAGGCCCAAAAATATGGGAGTTTGGACTATTGATATTACCTCCTAACTAGTGGGAACCACTAGTAGTGTTTCCATTTTAGTGGGAGTTTATTTTGTAAAGTTTAGTTAGGATTGTAGTAACCCTAGTTTACCCTAACTAGAACTAAAAGTGAGTGTTGTGTTGGGTGTTTGAGGACCACACATCTTTGGATCTCACTCTCACTCCCGTACCCTCTTCTCTCTCCCTACCTCTCGGACTGTCTCTCTCTCTCTCTCTCTCTCTCTCTCTCTCTCTCTCGAGTGTTGTACAGACACACCCAAAATCCCTCCAAAACTGGTAGATCGAACGAACCAAGATCACCATTGTGACCCTGGGTGATCCACGAGCACAACCATGTTTGTTTTGGGCTGGAAAACCACAGAAAAACCCTAGTTTTGAGAGGACAGTCGGGGTACAGTACCACAGAGACGATCGAAGAAGTTTCAAGCCATTCCAAGACTCCAAAAGGTACCCTCTAATCCCCCTAAGAGTAATGGTTGAGTTTTGGTCGGATTTGGATGTCGAAAAACCCTAGAAATAAGATTTCCGACTTGAGTACTATTCACCAACTTCTTAATGCGTGAATATTTTTGAATTCTAAGATCACAGGGAGCTCTAGGACCTTCCCACGAACCTCGGAGTGGTTTGTTGGCAAGAATTGGTCGTCGAAATTGCGAGATATGAAGGTTTGCAGAGGTCGCCAGAGTTCGAGGACTTCTCCGAGGTGATTTCACATGTTTCGAAGTCTAAAAGAGGTATAACGTGATTCTTTACCTCTTAAGCTTCATTTTGGTACCAATTGCATGAAAAATGGTGAAGGAATGAGTGAGAATAAGAACTTGGATGTTTTGCCCAGTTTCCGGCGCCGGCGACGGTCGCCGGAGTTCTGAGGAAGAAGACAGAGAATATTCCGTCAGTTTTGACAGAATATTCTCACGGCGTCAGTCACTTTAGACGGTTACCGTTAGTTTTTAACGGAATATTCCGTAGAATATTCCTGACGGCGTGAACTGCAGCCGTCCGTGTGCCAGGCACGTGCCTGCGCGTGAGAGTGCGTATGGCCGTGCCTTGGCCTGCGTGTGAGGGCGCGTGTCACATCGGAAAGTTTTTCTAAAAATATGGGAATGATCCTGAGGTTGTGTAGATCATTTTGGTATATTCATACACCTCATTTGAGCATTGTATGAGAAGTTATTACCTAGTTTCGTTTATGTGCTTTAAAATAACGTATTTATAGTTGTTTCTCACATAGGCGAGATCTATCCGGAGGACGAGCGTAGCCAGGCTAGGCACGAGGGCTATGATCCTTATACTTACCAGTGAGTGGGCTTTCGTTTTCCGTATATACCTATATACTATGTGTTTTTCCCAGAAAGTGCATTTAAAGCTTTTAATAAAGGAAATGCCATGCCGATGTATACATGCCTTGTTATGCATAATAAAATGTCATTGCATTGTGAATTGTATGCGCATGATTGTTGGTCCTGTGGACGCTCAGGTAAGTTCAGGTAAGACTCTGAGTGTTTAAATAAAAGTTGAATTATGACGAGATTGTTGAGATGCATCGAAAGCTCATAAACCTGCACCCCGGTGTTAGTGCTCCCGCCCAGAGTTAGGGGCTAGTCTTTCACGTGATGTTCACCTCCCGCACCATACGCTCATCTTGGATCCAAGTTAGGTGCACAGTCCTGTCGTATAGACCACTTTCAGTGGGTTCGACTCGTAGGTGACCCGCGATCATTCGCACAGTCTTCACGTGATTGTAGCACTAGAGCGTACTATATTACACCCAGTCTTGTCGTATAGACCACCTTGAGAGGGTTCAACTCGTGTGCAGGATATATATATTATGATGAGATATGTTGAGATTGATTATGAGCTATAGTTCCAGCCGTGCTGATCACACGGTGGACATGTTATTATCTATGATGAGTTTATTCCGCCTAATTTATTTACTTGGTGAATTAGTGGCATGGCATGGCATATATTTGTTTCGTTGGCATATGTTTTGATGATGAGTTTTTAGATGAGATAAGTATATGTTTATACTATTTTCTGGGAAAGTATACAGGTTTTAAGGCGAGGGGTTATAAATGTGATTTTTGAAATGAATTTCGAAAAGACTTTGTTTTTGCCCACTCACGCTTTTGTTTTTGCGCCCCTCCAGGTTCTAAGTAGCATTGTTGGTGGAATCCGAGGCAGCATCAGTGATTCTGACAGACCTTCACTCATGTAGGACCCTTTTGGGTGTTTTTATTTAAGTACTCCTTATGTTCGACTGCACCTAGACAAATTATGCTCTGATTGTGTATTAACACTTCTGGAAGTCGGTTTTTATTTGTTCGTATTTCTACTTATTCTAATGCTTCCGCACTGTGCACATGGCTACGTCACCTCACGTGACGGCCAGCATGCCTTGATCTCGGTCGGGGTGTGTCAGTTTGGTATCAGAGCCTAGGTTTCGCAGTCTTACATATTTTGTGAGTAATCTAATCTTTGTGATGTCTTCTGTCAGAATTATGCCGCCTCGCAGGGATCCACGTCCTTCTTCTGAGCCTAGTTTCCCCTATATTTCTCAGTTAGGGGAGGCTATAGCTAATGCTTTACAGTCTGTAATTCGCCCTCCTCAGAGGACTCCGTTAGAGACAGTATATAATCTGAAGTTACCTACTTTCTATGGTAACGAGGGACATGAAGGTTGCGAACGTTGGTTCGAACATGCAGAGAAAACCTTTCAGGTTATGCAGAGTCAGGGCAGCCTTACTGCTGACAGATGGGTTGAGACTGTTTCTTGGTTTTTTCATAGAGAGCCTGCTGCTTGGTAGAAACAAGAAACTGATAGGTGGTCACAGGAAGAGAAGAATAATTGGGAGAATTTTAAGCGGTCATTTTATAAGAGATTCATTCCTCTGGCATATCTGGATCAGAAGAAGCAGGAGTTTACAAATCTTAAGCAGAAGAAGATGACTGCTATTGAGTATTACGGGAAGTTTATAGACTTGTCCAGATATGATGTAGAGACTGCTGCTAATCCAGCTGAGATGCTTCGTCGCTTCAAGTTGGGTGCTAAAAAGAAGTGGCGCACGTTGGCGACTATTTTGCCCTATGAGACCTACCAGGAGTTTTATGAGAGCATGTTGAGGATAGAAGACTCTGAAAACATGCCTAGTGATAGCGAAGAGGAGGAAGCTAGGGGCAGTAATCAGTTGAGACATGATAAGGGCAAGGGCCCGTTGTCGCAGGGGCCTCGGCAGACACAGAACTTCAAGAAGAATGGAAACAGTTCTAGCTCTTCCAGTGGGGGTTTCAGTTCCATAGGACAGGTGAGAGGAGGTAGACCCACTGGAGGACCCCGCCTTCAGAGGTCTAGAGAGTCAGCTAGTACAGATGCACCGTTGTGCCGTAGGTGCAACAACAGACATTTTGGAGAATGTCGTAGAGGCAGTAGCGGATGTTACACATGTGGACAGACAGGGCATCTGTCTAAGTATTGCCTGCAGAGACTCCAGCCGCCACAGCAGCCACAGCAGCCACAGCAGCCACAGCCACTACAACAGTTTTCTTTGCCACCACCGGTGCCGACTCAGCAGTATTCAGGACCTGGTGGTTATGTTCCGGCAGGTCGTGGCAGTGCATATCACTATCAGGGAGATCCCGTCCCTTATCCTTCAGGGCAGTACCAGTATCCCCAGGATCCTTACCAGCAGGGAGGTTACGGGCAGTACTCAGGAGGTTACATGCCATATCAGCCAAGTGGTTTGGGACAGTTTTCAGCGATTGGTTCTCAATGGGAGTCAGGAAGACAGCCTCAGCAGGTTGATGTTGCTGCTAGCAGTGCTGGATCTTCACGACAACACAAACAGGCAGGTCAGGGCCGTAGTACACAAAGCAGAGGCGTTCATGCTAATCGAAAACGAGGAGGACGTCATCAGGCCCAGGGGTGTATTAATAATATCACTTTGCAGGATGCTCAGAGCCATCCAGACTTAATAATGGGTACGTTAAATGTCCTTGGTCATTTTGCTAGAGTTTTGATTGACTGTGGAGCTACCCATTCTGTTATTTCTCATACATTTGCTCAATTGACTCAACCTCAATCTACACCTCTGGGTTATGAGTTAGAGTTTTCTATGCCTAAAGGGGAAAAGTGCTCTGTTGATTACATGTACCCAGGTTATCCAGTATTGGTTGAGGAAGTAGTAATGCCAGCTAATCTTCTCCCAATGGATCTTGTGGACTTTGATGTAATTTTGGGAGCAGATTGGTTACATTATAACACTGCTGACATTCACTGTCGTGAGAAGACGGTGACTTTCCGTCGACCAGGTTTATCTGGAGTTACGTTCGCAGGAGAACGTAGTGGTGTAAGGCATGGTGTCATTTCTGCCTTGAGGGCAAAGAAATTGTTGAATAAAGGATGTCAGGGGTATTTAGCTCACGTGGTGCTAAACGATGCTACTCCTAGTAGTGTGGAGGAAGTTCGAGTTGTTAGGCATTTCCCGGATGTCTTTCCTGATGATTTGCCTGGGTTACCGCCGGATAGAGATGTGGAGTTCAATATCGATTTGTTGCCAGGTACGGACCCTATTTCTTTGACTCCATATAGAATGGCACCTGCTGAGTTGAGAGAGTTAAAGATTCAGCTTCAGGAATTGGTTGAAAAAGGTTTCATTCAACCTAGTGTTTCACCGTGGGGAGCTCCAGTTCTGCTTGTTCGAAAGAAAGATGGAACTTTGAGACTATGCATTGACTACAGGCAATTGAATCGGGTAACGATTAAAAACCGTTATCCATTGCCCCACATAGCTGATCTTTTTTATCAACTTCGAGGTGCTCGGGTGTTCTTGAAGATTGATTTGAGGTCGGGGTATTATCAGCTGAAGATCAGGAGTGATGATGTTCCTAAAACGGCTTTTAGGACTCGTTATGGACATTATGAGTTCCTTGTGATGCCATTCGGATTAACGAATGCACCGGCAGCTTTAATGGGTTTGATGAATAAGGTATTTCAGCAGTATTTGGATAGGTTTGTCATTGTTTTTATTGATGACATTCTGGTGTATTCTAAATCAAAAGAAGAGCATGGACGACATCTCACTCTAGTGTTAAGGAAGTTGAGAGAGCATCGCCCTTATGCTAAGTTCAGTAAATGCCAATTTTGGCTAAAAGAAGTGGCATTCTTGGGTCATGTCATTTCAGCTCAGGGCATTCAGGTAGATTCTCAAAAGATAGCAGCGGTGGAAAATTGGGAGCAACCAAGAACCGTCACAGAGGTACGGCTTAGCAGGTTACTACAGACGGTTTGTTCAGGATTTCTCGATCTTAGCATTGCCACTGACGAGGCTAACAAGGAAGAACGTTAAGTTTGAGTGGGATGAGAATTGTGAGCAAAGTTTCCAGCAACTGAAGTATTGCCTCACTCATGCTCCAGTTTTGACACTTCCAGATGACAGTGGTAATTTCGAGATCTACAATGATGCTTCTCTGAATGGTTTGGGTTGTGTTTTGATGCAACATGGTATGGTAATTGCTTATGCGTCGAGGCAGTTGAAACCGCATGAAATGAACTATCTTACACATGATTTGGAGTTAGCTGCTATCATCTTTGCTTTGAAGATCTGGAGACATTATCTTTATGGAGAGAAGTGTAAGATTTTTACAGACCATAAGAGCCTCCAGTACATTTTCACACAGAAAGATCTTAATCTCCGTAAGCGAAGATGGATAGAATTGTTGAGTGACTACGACTGCACGATTGATTATCATTCAGGTCGTGCAAATGTAGTTGCAGATGCACTTAGCAGAAAAACTCAAGCTCGAGTTAATGCTTTGTATGCTAGCAGAGTTCCTCTTCTTGGTGATTTAAGGGCTACTAGAGTGAAATTACAAATGTAAGTTAGAAAGGAAGCCATACTTGCAAACTTTCAGGTTAGGCCTATTTTAATTGACCGTATCTTAGCTGCTCAGATGGAAGATGAGGAAGTTCAAGAACTAATTCAGGCCAGAAGTAAAGGGAAAAAGAAAGATTTAAGAATTCAAGAATCTGATGGTATGTTGATGCAAGATGGTAGAATGTATGTGCCAAATAATGCAGAGCTAAAGAAAGAGATCCTACATGAGGCACACATTTCGGCATATGCTATATATCCAGGAGGTACAAAGATGTATCATACCATTAGACCATTCTACTATTAGCCGGGCATGAAGAGAGAAATTGCAGAATATGTCAGTAGATGTGCCATTTGTCAACAGGTAAAAGCCAAAAGAAAGAAGCCGTTTGGGTTGATGCAACCACTTCCTGTTCCAGAGTGGAAATGGGAAAATATCACTATGGACTTTGTGAACAAGCTACCTCATACACGAAACGGGTATGATGGTATTTGGGTGATTGTTGATCGGCTTACTAAATCAGCACACTTCATTCCAGTGAGGGAGAAGTATTCTTTGAGTAAGCTAGCTGAGTTGTTTATAAGCAAGATTGTGAAGCACCACGGTACGCCAGTGAGTATCATCTCGGATCGGGATCCTAGATTTACTTCCAAGTTTTGGAGAGCATTTCAGGAAGCTTTTGGTGCAGAGCTACGTTACAACACAACTTATCATCCTCAAACAGATGGTCAGTTAGAGAGAACCATTCAGACTTTAGAGGATATGTTGAGAGCTTCGGTACTTCAGTTTGGTGATAATTGGCATGCTAAGTTGGATTTGATGGAGTTTGCCTATAACAACAGCTACCATTCTAGCATCGGGATGGCACCATTTGAGGCACTTTATGGTAAGGCTTGTCGTATACCCTTGTGTTGGTCAGAAGTTGGTGAAAGACCATTAGTGGGCCCTGAGATAGTAGAGGAGACTACTCAGAATGTTCAGGTGATTAAAGCTAATATGAAAGCGGCCCAGGATCGACAGAAAAGCCTTGCGGATAGACATGCCATTGACAGGGTGTATGATGTAGGTGATTGGGTATTCTTGAAGTTATCACCTTGGAAAGCCCTAGGTACATCGGACCTTACCAGGTTACCGAGCGAGTTAGTGAGGTTGCTTATAGGCTTGAGTTGCCTTCGGAGTTGGCTAGAGTACATAATGTGTTTAATGTCTCTATGCTTCACCATTATGTTTCAGACCCTTCACATGTGATTCCTCCTCAGCAGCATGAAATTAGTCCAGATTTGTCCTATGAGGAAGAACCAGTGACGATACTAGATTGGAAGGACAAAGAGTTGAGAAACAAGACAATTAGAATGGTAAAGATTTTGTGGAGGAACCACTCAATGGAAGAAGCAACGTGGGAGACTGAGAATCAGATGAGAGAGTTGTACCCATGCTTGTTTTATGGTTATTAGTACTTTTATGGTTGTTGTATTTGAAATTTCGAGGACGAAATTCTATAAGGGGGTAGATTGTGACAGACCGTCCTAAATTCGTACATATTTGTCATTTTGTCGAAGTGTGAAAGTACGAAATTGCCCTCAAGCGTTGGATTTGGGTCATTGTTTGGGCTAAGTTAGAGGCCCAAAAATATGGGAGTCTGGACTGTTGATATTACCTCCTAACTAGTGGGAACCACTAGTAGTGTTTCCATTTTAGTGGGAGTTTATTTTGTAAAGTTTAGTTAGGATTGTAGTAACCCTAGTTTACCCTAACTAGAACTAAAAGTGAGTGTTGTGTTGGGTGTTTGAGGACCACACATCTTTGGATCTCACTCTTACTCCCGTACCCTCTTCTCTCTCCCTACCTCTCGAACTGTCTCTCTCTCTCTCTCTCTCTCTCTCTCTCTCTCTCTCTCGAGTGTTGTACAGACACACCCAAAATCCCTCCAAAACTGGTAGATCGAACGAACCAAGATCACCATTGTGACCCTAGGTGATCCACGAGCACAACCATGTTTGTTTTGGGCTGGAAAACCACAGAAAAACCCTAGTTTTGAGAGGACATTCGGGGCACAGTACCACAGAGACGATCAAAGAAGTTTCAAGCCATTCCAAGACTCCATGTTAATTTCAAGCCCTAGTTATGAGCTATAGTTCCAGCCGTGCTGATCACACGGTGGACATGTTATTATCTATGATGAGTTTATTCCACCTGATTTATTTACCTGGTGAATTAGTGGCGTGGCATGGCATGGCATATATTTGTTTCGTTGGCATATGTTTTGATGATGAGTTTTCAGATGAGATAAGTATATGTTTATACTATTTTCTGGGAAAGTATACAGGTTTTACGGCCAGGGGTTATAAATGTGATTTTTGAAATGAATTTCGAAAAGACTTTGTTTTTGCCCACTCACGCTTTTGTTTTGCGCCCCTCCAGGTTCTAAGTAGCGTTGTTGGTGGAATCCGAGGCAGCGGCAGTGATTCTGACAGACCTTCACTCATGTAGGACCCTTTTGGGTGTTTTTAGTTAAGTACTCCTTATGTTCGACTGCACCTAGACAAATTATGCTCTGATTGTGTATTAACACTTCTGGAAGTCGGTTTTTATTTGTTCGTATTTCTACTTATTCTAATGCTTCTGCACTGTGCACATGGCTACGTCACCTCACGTGACGGCCAACATGCCTCGATCTCGGTCGGGGTGTGTCACCAACGACATCTTTAAGCTGTCGGTTAATTCTAGTTGTTTAGTTGGATCAAAGTCAGTGGACGTAAATTGTTAAGAATCTCAAAGATTAGACTTATGAATTAACTATAAAAATGGTCTTAGATCTAATTATTTCTTTGATGTTTCACTAATTTCTATTCCCAATCGGTATGAATTTACTTAATTTACTACTCCCTCACCACATATAATGCCAGTGATAAACACTACAAATCATCAAATCATAAATTTATTTAGAATGAAAATATACACCTATATTGCAATAACAGTCCAATTCAAGTGTAGAAATTTCTTCCAACAACAGGACATTAAACGGTTTTTTATTTTATTTTATTTATTTTTTCAATTTTAAAAGAAATTGAAGAATACTAGCAATCTTCAAATTGAAACATTCTTGAATCGCATTTCATCTTGCAATGTTATTCAACCGAGATATAAGTTAATGGGTTCAAAACATATACGAAACTAAATATCAGTTTGTAAAAGGTGAAGTCAAACTATATTAATTATTTAATAGATTTCGTATATACTAATTTCGATGAATTTAGGTTGGTGTCAAACTTACAGTTTTTTTTCATAACGCATATATTAATTTGGGTGAATTCTAGGTTGGTATCTGACTCCTTTGATAAGATCATCTCCAAGGAATGCTTTCAGCAAACACCTCAAGTCAAGTGTAATATGTGTTATACTCTAATTCTTGGTATCAGCTCAGGATTTGCAACAAAGGTACATTTGAATGACATTATTGACAAAACAAGACACTACTATGGACAAGAACGTTGTCAAGAACATGATCACAGGAATATCCAAGATGCGTACGGTTTGCTGCACAACGGAATCTCACCAGAAGGCCGCTCAAATAACTTGTTTCCACGAACAGAACCGTAAGAAAGTATCTTTCACCCAAAAATAGTAAGCAAGGACACAACTAAACATACATTCCAATGTAACTAATCATGATTTGCAAATAACAAAGTATAATTGAATGGGATTATCATAAAAACAAAATATTTACTTAGGCAGGAACATTAGCATGCAGTGGAATTTGGAATTTAAGAATCATGTGACCTATAAACCAAACGGCAGGATTGGGTGTGACCTATGGAGTAAAAACGAGATAGAGATAGATTATTATAGAGAACATGTATTCGTTATCTAAGATCTCTTATATATTTTACTGTTTTTATTTCGAGTACGAGAGTCTTTTATCACAAGTACATGGTCCTTGCGGGAGCTTTATCATCCATTCTTGCTACAATGAAAAAAGATCTCTACAAAGAAAGCGGTTTTATTCAACAAGACATAACGTAAGATATTATATTTAGATCAAGATTATTACGGTTTGATGAACATGGGAATTTTCTCTACAAGATAACGAATAATTGTCTCCACAAGCAAGTATTTTGATAAAAAAAAATACATGGCTCTACATCGAAAATTACAACCCCATGAAAGTTTTACTTAAATCTATTGCCAGTAGGTGCTCAATTAATTTTAGATTACATTAAGGACAAACAAGCCTACAATTACTACTTTACGATTATTGATAAGTTAAGTCTTTTTTTATTTTTTTTGGTAATTATAAGTGATATGCTACATAAATCTACACTAAATAGGGGAGTATTCGGGATGTAGGGAATTGAACTCCGACCCTTTAGTGGTATTTGTGTATTTTTGTATAGAGAGCTAGTCATGTACTTTATACGTGATATATATGTTAGAGGAGAAACTTCTTTTAAAATGCATGTAGTCATTCCCATGTATGCCTGCCCTTAAGACGGTCATAATTTGTTATTATATGTATTTGACATAATTAAAGTTGAAAACCAGAGTATCAAACAGATGAACAACAAACTATAAAACTATTATTAACGAACAATAAAATTGTCTAGATGGCTACAAACAAAAAGCTACATTGTGACTAACTTGTTCTCTTAAATTAAATTACAAACTATATTTATAGAGATAAAAAAAAACTAAGAAACCCGATTACGTAAAATACAAAAACTACCCAAATAATAAAATACTTAACATACTAATATTTTTCAACAAATAATTTGTATTTCTTGGCTAGCTTTAAATACCATATGAATTTTGATAAATGAGGTTTAAATTCATCAACTGGGTAACAACTTCTTAGTTGATAAATCAATCTTTTGCAACGCGTGAGCGTATGGTTGGAAAAGGAAAAAATTAATTTATAACATAATATATTGTGTCCTTCGTTGAAATGGAATTCTCTTGACATTGTACTTTGAGTATAATTTCTTTTGGTTTGAGAAACCTCCGGATCTCATTCCCGAGGTTCTTATTGAAGATTGTACTATATGATAATCAATAAAACTCGACCGTTTCGTCTTGAAAAATGTATTGGGAAAAAAAGAGTGATGCCAAATTTCTTAATTTCATTATACTATTTCAGTTTGGTGGGCCGCAAAGACGAATTGGAATCAATTTAGTTGAAGGCCGTCATACGTCCATGCCGTGAAAGGGAGCATCACGGACCTTTGTTACGGTGTAGCGTATCATGCCAATTCGTTGGTCGTGGAGAAAGCCATGGCAATTTCATATGGTCATGTGGAATTGCCCAAGCAAGGCTTAAATACTATTATATCCCACAAAAGTTTCCCTTTCGGTCACCGTATTAGATGTTCTACTTCTGATTAAATTGTTCCCCGCGTTTCTCGGATATTCAATTATTTTCTGCTCCATAGAAGCTCTCTTCTCCCATTTCCTACCATATTTAATGAGCTTCTAAGAGGCTGAGCATCATAAAGTCCATACTATAAAATGAAGATATATACACCTTGAGAAAGAAAGAAGAGAAAAAGTACTTGAAATATTTTCCAGAATGCAGAGTTTGCTAATTCTGTTGGCTTGAGAGCAACGGTGGTATTTCCTTCCTCTATAATTCTTTTTTTCCCTTTTCAACCATATCCTCATTCCGTTGCAGAAGATCGATTTAATCATTTGAGAAGCTGTCATCCAGTTGAAAAATTCAGAGCTCATTGATCAAAGTTCGTAATGTATACAAAGCCAGCTGGGAAATACAAATTAACTATGTCAAATTTACATAAGAACAGATAGAGGACTATGGGGACGGCTACATGCATTTTAAGGAAGGACAATCTCATTTTCCAATATATCACATATATAATACATTACAAGTTCACAATACAAAAAGAAGGTCGAACTCGATCGTTCATTTTCATTTACAAAAATATACAAATACAAAAAAGGGCTTGCTGATCAGTAGCCCCAAAGCAGTAACTGTAGGCTTGTTTGTCCCTGATGCAATCTAGAACTAATTGAGCAGCTACGGGTAATGATAGAGTTGAGTAAAGCTTTCTCCATATCTACAGTCAGTCCTCGGTTTACAAGTGAGAGCATATAATTCATAAAGAATGAATCACATGACAAGGTGATAGGCTCGCTACTTGAGAATCCAAATTCTTCTTCGGACATCTTGAAAAGCTCTTGGAAAATGTGGTTAGAAAGATAGGATAACGGCAGCACAAAGCGCCACTCGTCAGTGGTATATACCACAAAAGTTCCCTTTTCCATCACCGTATTAGATGTTGTTCTTCTAACTAAATTGTTCCCAGCATCTCTCGAGTATGCAAACGTTTTCCGCTCCATAGACACTCTCTTCTCCCATTTCCTAGCATATTTAATGAGCTTCTTGGGGCTAAGCATCCTAGAGTCCATGCTATAAACTGAAGATATATACACACTTTGGGAAAAAAGAAGAAAAAAAATACTTGAAATATTTTCAAGAATGCAGAATTTGCTAATTCTGTTGGCTTGAGAGCAACGGTGGTGTTTCCTTCCTTTATATATTTTCGGTTGACACCTAAGACAAATCAATGATATTTGTAGCTTTCTTGGGGTTGTGATTTTCGATGTAAAGCCGTATGTGGTTAGTTATATGAATAGATCGATGTTAAGTTGCGTCCTTGCTAACTATTTTTTGGTCAAGATAATTGGTTAAAATACTATTAGTGGAGAAATCCCAATGTGCAGCAACTATGCGCATCTTGGGATATTACTATTAATTATGTTACGCTATATCTTGTTGAATAAAGACATATCTCTAAGCTGTCGGTTATTTCTATAATTTGGTTATCTGGACACGAGTAATTTGAGTTCCAATGTTTGGCAACGTTCATGTCCAAGGTACTCTTTTGTTGTATAGATAATGTCATTCAATTGTACCTTGTTTGTTGGAAATCCTAAGAAAGGTAATACCAACGACTATAACGTTGTCCAGTAAGAACTCTAGTTATTTCTAGTTGTTTAGTTTGATCAAAGTCAATGAACTTATTGTTAAGAATCTCAAAGATCGGACTTAATAATTAATCATAAATGGTCGTATATTTAATTATTTCTTTGATATTTACTAATTTCTATTCCGAGTCGGCATGAGTTTACTTAATTTGTTACTCCCTCACCACATTGGTAATGCTAGTGATAAACACTCAAATCATCAAATGAAAATATACACTTATATTGCAATAACAGTCCAATTGATGTGCTTTTTATTTCTTCTTGCAACAGGACCTTAAACGTTTCTTACTTTTTGTTATTATTTTTTCAGGAAATTGAAAAATACTAGCAATCTTCTCATTTGAACATTCTTGGATCATATTTCATCTTGCAATGTTATTCAACCGAGATAAAAGTTAATGGGATCAAAACTTATAGAAACTAAAGATCAGGTTGTAAAAGGTGAAGTCTAACTGTATCAATTGTTTAATAAATTTCATATTATTAATTTCAATGAATTTTAGGTTGGTGTCAAACTTACTGTTTTTGACGTAATAAATATATTAATTTGGGTGAGTTCTAGGTTGTTATCTAACTCCTTTGATAAGACCTTCTCCAAGGAATGCTTCAACAAACACCTCAAGTCAAGTGTAACATGTGTTATACTCTATTTGATTGGTATTTGCTCAGGGTTTGCAACTAAGCTACACTTGAATGACATTATCGCTAAAACAAGATACTACTTTGGACAGGAGCGTTGTCAAGAACATAATCACAGGAATATCTAAAATGCATGCGTACGGTTTGCTGAACAATGGAATTTCTCCACAAGACTGCTAAAATAATTTGTTTCCACTAACAGTACTGTAAGAAAGTATCTTTGACCCAAATATAGTAAGCAAGGACACAACTAAACATACATTCCAATGTAACTAATCAGCATTTGCAACTAACGAAGTGCAATTGAATTGGATTATCATAAAAACAAAATATTTACTTGGACAGGAACGTTAGCAAGCATTGGAATTTGGAACTTAAAGAATCATGTGTCCTATAAACCAAATAACAAGATTGGGTGTGACCTATGTAGTAAAAACGAGATAGGGATTGATTATCACAACCAGACCCACAAATATTAACCTTAAGCCACCCATCTATCGGCAATTTACAAAGGATTGGAATAAAGGATGGAGCCACAATAGAAGGCGGCGAGATACTTAATAAAGAGAAAATAGACAACACTTAAGACGATGAGCTATAACTTAGGAAACGCACTAGGGCCTCATCACGAAACCAAGCCGTAGCCAGCACTTGATATATCAATGAAGCAAATTTGCCTCCAAACCGAATTCGATTAGGAAGAAAACAAATGTCCCATCCAAAGTTTTCGAGTTGAACCAGAAAATGATGAAGGATTGGAATTTGGAACTTAAGAATCATGTGTCCTATAAACCAAATGACAAGATTAGGTGTGATCTATGTTGTAAAAATGAGATCTGTATAAATTATTATGGAGAACATGCATTCATTATCTAAGACCTCTTATATATTTTACTATTTTTCTTTAAGAGTCGAGAGTCCTATATGACAAGTACATGGTCCTTGCGGGAGCTTTATGGACCATTCTTGCTACAATCTACTAAGAAAGCGGTCTTATTCAACAAGACATACGTTATTAATATGAAGATTATTACGGTTTGCTGGACTTGGGATTTTTTTCCACAAGATAACGAATATGATTGTCTCCACTAGCAAGTACCTTGACCGAAGCATAGTTAGCAAGGACACAACTTAACATCTGTTCCAATATAACTAATCACATGGCTCTACATAAAAAATTACAACCCCATAAGAGCCAAAAAAATCATTGATTTGTCTGAGGTGTTAAGTGAAAATATAAAAGGGAAACACCACCGAACCGTTGCTATTAAACCAACAGAATTAGAGATTCAGCATTCTGCAAAATATTTCAAGTACTTTTTCTCTTCTTTTTTCTCAAGGTTGTATCCTCAATTTATAGCATGAACTTTATGATGCTCAGCCCGAAGAAGCTCATTAAATATGCTAGGAAGTGGGCGAAGACAAATTCTATGGAGCCAAAAGCAATTGCATACCCGAGAGAAGGGGGGAACAATGTAAGTAGAAGTACAACATCTAATATGGTGAGTGAAAAGGGAACTGTTATGGTATATACCATTGACAAGAGGTGTATTATGCTGTCATTTTCCTACCTCTCTAACCACATTTTCCAAGAGCTTTTCAAGATGGCCGAGGAAGCATTTGGACTTTCAAGTAGTGAGCCTATCATCTTGCCATGTGATTTATTCTTCATGAATTACATGGTCTCACTTGTCAAGCGAGGTTGTCTAACTGTAAATACGGAGAAAGCTTTGCTCAATTCTATTGCTAGTAGCTACTTAAGTGATTCTAGTTTACATCAAGGACAAACAACCCTACAACTACTACTTTACAGTTATTTATAAGTTAGCCCATTTGCATATGCATATCAAGCTTATTTTTTCAGATTCCTTTTGTCAGTTATCTAGTCAAAAATTTCTTCTATTGTCCAGCTGCCTAGGCAAGCAAATTAAGACAGCTCGCATGGGCCATCTGACATCTTTTCCCACGCGTGGATTTCTCACCCTTGATCTGAAAAGCTTTCTTTGACTTGTGAGACTTGTCTCCTTGTTAGTCTTGTTTGAAACATCGTGCTCTTCCATAAAAAAAGAGGTTCCAAGGTTTCAAGGTTTCATTTCTCTTTGGCTAGGTTATTCATATCAAGAAAAAAAAATGCATTTAGCCTAGACCAAAACTAGCTCATGCACAAGCACCTCATCACTGCATTTTAGGGTTGCATTGTATTCATGGTTTTGTATTAAGTTCTTGGTCTAAACTTAAGTTTCATATCCTTCATAGACCAATCTTTTGGATTCATGTTAGTTGTTTGAATCCTCAGTTCATAAGCATATCATCGATCATGTTGATATCGGTGCCACAAGGTGAAGAGCTCAAGAGGAGCTGCCACTTCGTGAAGATTGAAGGAGTTCATCTCGTGTGAGGCACTGTTACACAAAGGTAAAGCTGCTCCATAGATAGGGATCTAGGAATTGAGCTTGTGTGGTCTTTGTATGAACCTTGTTTACACTAATGGATTGGACTCGGTGGAGAGTCCCCGATTTTTTAACCCAGAGGTGGGTTTTTCAACCTAGAGGTGGGTTTTTCCGGCCAAAACTTCTTTGTGTTCAATACTTTATAAAGCATCATTTATGACCTAATGATCACTATTAGAGATAAACAATGTAGGGTCTAGTAGTATTACACCTTGTTAACCAAGTAAACATAACTCATGAATTAAGACTGAAACATAACTGAAAATCACACTACCTTGTTTTAGTTGTACGAGTTTGCTTGGTTTATATGCTTGTGGGCACCTAACAATCTGTACTTAGTTGACTAGTCAATACAGTTTGTTTCAAAGTTTTTATTATAGGGTAATCCAATTGGTATCAAAGCTTTGCTCTAGACTTGCATAGAGTTCTCTCTGGGATTTTGCTGGTATTCAATGGATTCTCATCATGGATCATGATCGTGTTGCTGGATCGTGTAACTCTCCTCCATTCTTTGATGGCGTGAACTATGCGGCTTGGAGTGAGAAATTTCAAATATTTCTTGAGGCACAAGACTTTATTGCGTTGATTATCTTACCCTTAAGTGGAGAGATCCATTTAGAGTTGTTGATGAGGAAGTGGTGATCAAGCCTAAATGTGGGTGGACTTCTAGTGATGTGACATCTGCCATGGCTAACAGGAAGGCAAGGAATGACATTGTATCTGCCATATCACCAACTCAGTTTGCTTATATCTGCTACTGCACAACTGCCAAGCAAGCTTGGGATAAACTCAGAATCCTTCATGAAGGTGACAAAGAAGTGAGGGATTTAAAACTCTAAATGACCATCTCAAAGTTTGAGGATTTAAGAATGCTTGAGTTTGAAACCTTCTCAGCCTTCTATGAGAAAGTTGAAATGTTGATAATAAAACTTTGGGATTGGGGAAACCTATCTGTGAAACAACGGTCGTTCAAAAGATTTTGAGATCTTTGCCCAAGGGATTCCAAGCAAAGAAAGTTGTCATCCAAAGTTCCAAGATTTAATTGAGATTAAGCTCGGAAGTTAGTTGAGAAACTCATTACCTATAAGATGGAGCTTGACATGGATGATGGTGTCTCCAAAAAGGAAAAAGAAGTCGCTCTTCAAAGTGTTGAGAACAACAAAGTTACAGGTGACACATGTGAGCAGTTCTCAGAGGATGATCTTACCCTATTTGTCAAGCAACTCAGAAAAGGTCTCAAAAACAAAAGAATGGATGTCAAGTGGTATGAGGGGTCATCAAACAATCGTGGAAAACTATTATCCGGTGAGAAGTCTAGTGATTTTTTAAGAAAGAAAGACAAAAGTCTAACCAAAGTTTCTGGTCTCTATTTTGCTTGTGGTGGAAGTGGGCACCGTGCAGCTGGTTGTGCCAACACCAGACTTCTTGGTCAAACATATGAAAAAGCTATGATGGCTACTTGGAGTGACAACAATGATCATGATTTTGTGTCATCAGATAATGAATAAGAGATTATTGCATTTGTTAGATCTGTTGATAAAGCATCTTCCAGTGGAAACGATGAAGTATTAGATGATACTAATGTATCATCATCTCATGAGGTGTCAAGCTTGTATGAATTTCGGTTTGATGAGAAGTGTGTTGTAGCATTGGACAATACTGAGCTCACTAAAAAGGTGTCTGTGTTACAACAATAGGTTGAGTCTTTCCGTCTAGTCGGAACAAAATTGAGTGACAAAATCATACGGTTAAATGTTGAACTTCACATGCTAAATGAAAGAGGTTCTTTTTATGGTGATGATGATGAAAATAATGACTTAATTGCCTCTCTTAAGGATCATGTTCAGAGTTTAAGGATATCACATGAAAGTCAACAAATTCATTTGATGCGGAAAAATAATGAATTGTATCGGGAAGCTAATTTGAAGATGTCTTCTGAATTGAATGAGGTTACGTACAAGTTAAACTGCCTGTCTGTGGGTGCTGGCTCATTAAAAAGAGTACTCTTTATTGGAAATCAGTTTAAAGGTATAAATGGTGCTTGCTTGTGATGGAAGCGGTTCAAGTTCCATGAGTGTTAACTCGCATGCTTTTGAGGAACTTCCATTTGAATCTCTTTTGGTTAACTTTACTTTAGGGACTAGGTTTGTTCCTAAATGTCAACATTATGGTGATCTTGGCCACATTAGACCTAGGTGTGGAAAACTACAGTTGGAAAGGAAAAATGATCTAAATGAACAAGTAGATTGTTTAACTATAGAAGTCAGCAGAATGTTTAATATTGTCAATTCATCAAGCTCAAGATATGTCAAGTCAAATTCAAGTGGGTTTCAATATGGATTTAATAACTACTTGTTTGCTCAAAGTTCAACATCATTCTGTAAGCTAGACACCTGGAACCTTAACTGTGGTTGCTCTCGTCACATGAGTGGTGACAAAGATGCTTTCCTGTCACTTATACCATTCAAAAGTAGTATGATTGAGTTTGGTGGAGGTGACAAGGCAGAGATTGTTGGAAAAATGAGTTGTGAAAATTTATGCACTTCCTGTGCTTAAAGATGTTTACTATGTAACTGGGTTGTCAACTAGTATTCTTAGTGTTGGTAAACTCGGTGACGTAGTTGTTAATGAAGTTTGTTTTTCCAAGACAAGTTGCAGAATTGTTGATAAAGATGGGAAGAACATGTTGGTGGTTCCAAGATCAAAGGAAAATTGCTATACAATTGTTGCCTCTAGATGTGATGATTGCTTAATTTGGAACACTGATCGTTTTCAACAAATGGTCCAATGTGAACAATTACTTGTGCAAACCTTACATCTTAGGAAAACATCCTATTATATCTCACACAAAGGGTATTGCTCTGATTTTTCCAAAACCTATTATCCAGAGAATGGAATTTTGATTATTAAGTCTCCAATGTTGATTCATGGTGAGATGTCTCTCATATTGATTGCTTCTCTCTCACTTATGAATGAAAACTCTCCATATGCCTTGTTTGGTTACATATTTATGTTGTTATTTGTTCTTTAATTTGATAACCTTAATTTGGTTTTTGATGTGCATTCTGATCAAAATTATGCATTAGTTGTTTGGATGAACGTTGTCAAATATTTAACCTCCAAGTGTCTTTGATATAAACTTGGGGCAATATGAGGAACTGCTTACTGTGTATCTCATAAGTCTTTTGGAAAATCGAAGACACAAAAATCTTCAATGGTCTATTGACTTCTGTGCTTTTGACTGAATGGGTTGAGTAGCCTTGCTTCCATTTTGATATTCTTCTGCATGTTTCTTTTCCTGCTCTTGTGTCTGTCTTGTCAATAAACTCATCAGTTAAGTCTGTTTGTCACTTTGTCCATTTCTTAATTGTCTCTCATGTTAGCATTTTATAGATTAACCTTGATTAATTCATTCTCTCTTGTCAAAGGCTCCCCCTATTATAGCTAATGGTTTCTGAAAAATCTTTGCCTCATTTGATAAAAACACTTGTTGATTTAAGGGTTAGGCTTACTTTGGACTTAATTGTGGTGTAGTGACAATTCTTCTCCATAAAGTGGGCTAAGTGTCTTTTCCAGTACAAAATACCACCTAGTTTGTCCTTCATTGTGCTCAGTCCCTTTCAAAAGTAAAATCATATATCTAAGCTTCAATCTCTACATTCATGAGCAAAGTTCTCAAAAATTCAAAAAGGGGAGAAAGGAAAATTGAAAAATTTCTCAAAAAATATTATCACATGCAATGTCATGATCATTCAATTAAAAGGACTCAAAATGTGTTTTGGATTGTCGAAATGCAATTCTCATCAATCCTACCAATGGTTATGTGCTCCGTATCACACTTGCCAACTTAAAAGTTCTATTGGGCTTAACTCTTCATTACGAGTAGTTTTGTGTTTAGATATTGGCTCAATTTATGTTGTGACGGTTGTGTCTTAATCTCAATGGGTTATTAAAGTTTGGTTAGCTTTTGAATTAAATCTTTGCTTAGTTGCGTGAAACTTAGTTTTCAAAGGCTGTCACGAATCCCTTTCCTATACCTAGACACATCATAGTTGTAGTATGAACAAGTGTTAATCTGTGTTATGCCTTCCTTATGTGTCAATAAAGATTTGTTTCTAAAGTATTGCATTGCATGTTTCTTTTCAAATGTATTTACTTTGTCAAATATTTATTTCCAAAATCAAAGGTGATCAATATGAAATTTATTTCATATTCCTCTCATCACTCCTCGTCAATCCCTTATTGATTTTATTCAAAAGGTAACTCCCAAAACGTCCTATTTAAATTAGGAATAATTGCCATGTTAATTGCAAGATATTATTTCACAAATTGGTCCTCAGCCCCAAGAAGCTAATTAAGTATGCTATGAAGTGGGAGAAGAGAGCTTTTATGGAGCGGAAAGCGATTGCATATCCGAGAGAAAGTGGGAACAATGTAATCAAAAGTACAACATCTAATATGGTGAGTGAAAAGGGAAATTTTGTGGTATATACCATTGGCAAGAGACGCTTTGTGATGCCGTTATCCTACCTCTCTAACCACATTTTCCAAGAGCTTTACAAGGTGTCTGAGGAAACATTTGGAATCTTAAGTAGTGAGCCTATCATCTTGCCATGTGATTCACTCTTCATGAATTACGTCTTACTTGTCAAGCAAGGTCGTCTAAATGCAGATATGGAGAAAGCTTTACTTAAATCTATTGCCAGTAGCTGCTCAATTAATTTTAGATTACATTACGGACAAACAAGCCTACAATTACTACTTTATGATTATTGATTGGTTAGTCCTTTTTTGTTTTTTTTTTTTTGGTAATTACAAGTGATATGCTACACAGATGTACACAGAGGAGGGAGTATTCGGGATGTAGGGAATTGAACCCCGGACCATTTTTGATATTTGTGTATTTTCATATTTTTGCTAGCGGAGAAACTTCTTTTAAAATGCATGTAGTCTTTCCCATGCATCCCTGCCTTTAAGATGGCCTTACTTTGTTCTTATATATATTTGATATAATTAAAGTTGAATATCAGAGTATTAAACAGATGAACAACAAACTATAAAATTGTTATTAACGAACAATAAAATTGTCGAGATGACTACAAACTGAAGGTTACATTGTGACTAACTTATTCTCTTAAACTAGATAACAAGCTATATTTATAGAGATCAAAAACTAAGAAACCCTTTTACGTAAAATACCAAAACTACCCAAATGATAAAATACCTAAAATACTAATATTTTCCAACATTAATTTGTATTCTTGACTCGCTTTATATACCTTATCAATTTTGATAAATGAGGTTTAAATTAATCAACTGGGTAATAACTTTTCTATAGATAAATCAATCTTTTGCAACGGGTGAGCATAGGGTTGGAAAAGGAAAAAAATGAATTTATAATATAATATATATATATATATATGTATTGACTAATGAAGCAATAATGTAGACATGTGGCATACTTTGATGTAATACATGTGTCATAATCTTGTGGACTTAGGTAGTTAGAGGATTGCTTACTTACTAAGAAACCTATGCACTATATCTAGTGTGAGAGAGGATAGTATTGTAACTAATGACTGCAAGAGAAATTATTTCAGCTTTTCCATTTTTCTGCTCTTTCAAGCTCCATTGGTTCTATGTGATTTCTTCAAGCTTGGTTGTTATGATGGTATCGTTTGCTCAGGTTTTTCACCGGTCCTAAGTGTTAGTAGTAATTTGTCTTGAATTTTGGATTTATCGTGTTGGACCTGATTTTGTTCTTGTTGGTGGTCTGCGATCTTAAACAATGGTGGTGATTGATTTAGGTTCTTGATTGATTTAGGTTCTTCCTTCCTTTTTTTTATCGGTGTATTTGTAATTGATATGGAGTCTGATGTTCAATTAAGGCACAAAGCCATTTTTCACTCCAATTTGCGAGTTGATTATGAAAATTTCTTGTGATTCTGGCACTAAGCCTTCTTTTGTCTATCTCTGTGAAAATTTCTTCGATTGATAAAAATTTTCAATAAATCAGTGTTGTATGTGAGCACGAAGCTATGGAAACATTAGATTGTGAAATGTATATGTTCAAAATTGCGCATTCTTTCTTTGTGAAATTCTTAGGGCACAAAGCTCTTATATTGTGATTGAGATTTAATTCTGATTATTTGAGCATGAATCTCTGTTTGATTTGGATATTGTTTGACGACGAAGCTCTGATTCCTTAGTTCAAGTATCTTGTTGAGATTTTTCGGATTTGTTGATAAGCTCAGTTGTATCTGCATTTTTTTGTGATGGCGTCTCTACCTTTGAAGATTGAGGGATTACTTGGTATGCTTACAATTCAATTGCAAGATGTCAATTTTGCAAAGTCGTCATTGCAATTCAGATATGTGATGAAAGGTTATGATCTTTTTGAGTACTTTGATGGATCTAGTGTCTGCCCACCGAAATATGTTATTTCTCTAGGCAAATGAGTGACTAATGCACTCACTAATGCGTACCATGAGTTGATTAAGATTGATAAGGCACTACTCGGTCTTCTCAATGCAACCTTGAGAGATGAGGCTATTGAATATGTAATTAGGAGTAAGACAGCTTATAAGGCTTTGACTCATCTTAGTGATCGCTATGCTATTATTTCTAGAGTTAGGATTGACCATCTTAAAACTAAGTTGCACACCATTATAAAGGGGGCAGATTATGTTGAGAAGTATCTCTTAAAGCTACAACAGAGTTTAAAGCTCAGTTACTGAGTGCTGAAAAGACTGTAAATGAGTTACAAAGTTCTATTCAATTTTCAATGATAGGAATGTTGTGTCAAGGAGAATCTTTCTCTACTAGAGCAAAGAGACAATTTTACCAAGGCGAATCATCAGCTATTGGATCCAATATACAATTTTATCCAGGAGAATCTTCACTCTCAACAAGGACAACAGTTCAATGGAGCCACTGGTTTTGTGGGCTAATACCAGAGGTCTAATGGGAATAACAATGCTGGTTATAACTCTTATCAAGGCAATGGATGACAACAATACAATTGCAATCGAAACAATAGTAGTTTTAATAACAGAAATGGTGGACATTCTGATCCTTCTAGAAGTAATAATTTTTAGCCTAAAGAAGGTTCAAATTGGTCCAACTGGAATGGTAATTCTAGTAAAACAATCTCACATTATTCCTTTGTGTCAAATCTGCAGTAAGATAAGCCATGCTGCTTCTAATTACTATTACATAAATGAACAACAGTCAAATGCTTATGCTGGTATTCCTGAGAGTCAAATTTGTGGCAAAAAACGCCACATTACTCTCAATTGCTTTCATAGGAGCAACTATTTATTTCAAGGTGCTCAACCACATCCTTCCCTTACTGCCATGACTGCTAATTCTAATTTTGAATTTAATGCTAATCAAGCATAGATAATGGACACTGGTTCAACTCACCATATGACTAGAAAAATGGCTTATCTATATGTGCTTACACCATTTGAAGGAGAAGAGAAGATCATAGTAAGGAATGGTGAATGTTTTCCAGTAAAGAATACTGGATCAAGTTCCATTCATTCTAACTCTCAACAATTGCATTTACTTGATCTACATGTTCCCAATCTTACTGCAAGCTTAATATTTGTTTATACTTTATGCAAGGAAAATAACTGCTTCATTATTCTTGATGAATAGGGATCCTGGGTGCAGGACAAGGTAACAAAGAACATCCTACTGAAACGAAGGAGTAATGGAGGTCTATACTATATACCAAAGAAGTTGTTCTTCAACTACAATAAGTTGCAACAACCAAAGGCTTTTTTGGGGCAAATGGTGAAGGCTTCACTGTGGCATCATAGACTAGGTCATCCTACTAATGAGGTTTTACATAGTATGCTTACTCTTTCTAATGTTCCCTATAAACCTGATATAAATAAGCATATCTGTAATTTCTGTTTGAATGGGCAAATGTCTAGACAAGTGTTTTCTTCTAATGCTCATGTTCCTATAAAACCCTTTGAGAGAATACGTAGTGATGTTTAGGGACCATCACCAGTTGTATATGTGGAAGGATATAAATACTATGTTTAGTTTTGTTGATGATTTTACCAAGTTTACATGGATATTTCCTTTGGTTTATAAGTCGGAAGTTTATTCAAATTTTGAGAAGTTTCAGGCCTTTATTAGAACTCATTTTCAAGCAGTTGTGAAATATTTTCAATGGTGGTGGTGAATACATGAGTATAGTGTTTAAGAAATACTTAGATTCCCATGGCATTATACATTTGATTTCTTACACTCATACCCCTCAGTAAAATGGTATTGTTGAGAGGGAACACAGGCATATCATAGAGACAGCTCTGACCTTGTTATCGACTGAATCTTTACCCTATAATTCTGGTTCCATGCTTGTTCCCATGCAATTTTTCTCATAAATAGGATGCCTTGCAAGTCATTAATCATGCGGCCTCCAATTTTTTAAAGTGTTTGGTAGTTAACTTGAGTTAGGTTCACTTAAAGTGTTTGGCAAAACTGTTTATCCTTATCTTAGGTCTTACAATTCTTATAAGTTGGAACAAAGAACTGATCAATGTTTATTTTTAGGATATTCATTGGCATATAAAGGAGTTATTTGTTATCATAGGGGAAAACAAATGTTGTTTATCTCCATGCATGTTATTCATGACGAAACTTTGTTTCCATTTCACACTAAGCCTATAGTACAGTCACAGCAAAGGGGTTCTAACTTACCCATTACCATCATATTGTTGTTTCTTTTGTGATACATTAATCTCATGATAAACCAGGCATTCTGGTTCTCCAAGCCGTATTGATTCATCAGCACAACTAGTGATAATTCTTCGTCTTCTAGTGGATCTGAGTTACATAATTCAACTACTACTATTCAAGTTTCATATAGTATCTTCATTACAGACCTCTCATCAGTATACTCATTCTCTCTTCTCTTCTGCATCAACATCTTTGTTGCCTGTCTCAGATCCTACACATGTTAAGGTAATTTTATCTCTTGATTCTTCTGATAATTCAATTCAAGCTATACATTCTACTTCATCAGTTCATCCTATGCAAATTAGGTTGAAATCATGAACTATATCTCGAAAGGATTATGGATCTTTTCTTGCTTCTACTTTTTTTGAGAATTTATATGTTTCTAGTGTTTTCTATGATGTTTTTAAAGGCCACATTGCATTGTTGAGTGTTGTTGAGGCTCCTGAACCAACATTATATAAAGCTGTTGTTTCTCACGCTCGTTGGAAAGATGCCATGTCTGATGAATTTTTTGCATTACAAAAGCAAAGAACTTGGGAGTTGGTTCCTCCACCTATTGACAGAAATGTTATTGGGAGCAAATGGATGTACAAAATCAAGAAAGATCAAAATGGACACATTTCCAGGTACAAAGCCAGACTTATTGCTCGGAGGTATAGTCAAGAACATGGTATTGATTATGATGATACTTTTAGCCAAGTGGTTAGGCACTGTACTGTTAGGCTTGTTCTTGCTTTAACTGCTGCACATAAATGGTCCCTAAGACAATTAGATATTAAGAATGCATTTCTCCATGGAGATATGCAAGAAAAAGTCTTTATGAAGCAACCTCAGGGATTTCAAGATCCTTCTCATCCCAATTACGTTTGTAAACTTGTTAAGTCACTTTATGGACTTAAACAAGCCCTTAGGGCTTGGAACTCTAAATTTACTACATATCTACCTAATATGGGCTTTAAAGTCTTGGAATCTGATACTAGTGTTTTTGTTAAGGCTCAAGGGACCTTTTCTAGGTAGAATTTTGTTTTATAGTAGCATGAATAAGGCTATTTAGCCATTAGGGAAGAAGGTAGAACGCATCAATTTGGAGAACTTAGCTAGGCTTTCACGATTTGTATTTCAAGGTGTTTTCTATCTTTTTTCTATTTCAATAAAATTCCTTTTGTTTTATGGTTGTTCGTAACTAATTTCCGTTTGCTAGGGCAATGCCTTGAGCCTTAGCCTGAATATGTAGTCTTTATTTAATTGCTTATGATATTATACATGCATACTTTGAGTTATTAATCACTGTGTTTAAATTGTCTCTATATCTTAATGCTTAGCTATCATTAATGTTTATATTTGATCTGAATGCCACAAACGAATTGCATCTTTGATATACGTTCTAGCTTGATTGCCACAAGTAGAATATGCATAAGGAAAACCTAACCTTCAAAGTTGCATGTGTAATTCATAAGTAATTGGTAAAACTACATAAGATTGTTAAGGTGATAGCAGAACCCTAGTATCCTTTTATCATTATTTTCTAAGATTGTTCTCTTTCAAATTGGTTTCTTTAATTGTTTTAATTTAAAATTCGTTTCTAATATTCTAGGTCATCAAATCAACATTTTCGAAACTTTGTTTTTAATAGTTAATTAAGAATTAGTTTAAATACAAATTATTCAATCAATCCCTTTGGAAACAACCTTACTTGAGCTGCAATACTACAATAACTTTGTACTCTTGTAAATATTTTTAAGTGTTTTTATCTTTACTTTTGCAGGTGATGAAAATCATATCACCCTTCACTTAGAAGTAAGAGGTCTTAGATTCGAATCTCGTAGATGGCGAATTCGATACCAAATTAGGTTATCCATTATGTGACTTAGACGAACTTACACTTCCTTTAGTGTAAAACTATCGATGTACTAAAAAATATTAATGGGTTCAAAACTTATAGGCAACTAAATATTAGTTTGTAAAAGGTGAAGTCAAACTATATAAATTATTTAATAGATTTCGTAATACTAATTTCGATGAATTTTAGGTTGGCATCAAATTTACTATTTTTACATGACGCATGTATTAATTTGGGTGTATTCTAGGTTGGTATCTAACTCCTTTGATAAGATCATCTCCAAGGACGAATGCTTCAACAAACACCTCAAGTCAAGTGTAACATGTGTTAATACTCTTCATTGGTATTAGCTCAGGATTTGCAACTAAGGTACAATTGAATGACATTATCGACAAAACAAGATACTGCTATGGACAAAAACGGTGTCAAGAACATAATTACCGGAATATCCAAAATGCATACGGTTTACTGCACAATGGAATCTCTCCACAAGGCTGCTAAAATAATTTGTTTCCACTAACCGTACCGTAAGAAAGTATCTTTGACCCAAATATAGTATAAGCAAGGACACAACTAAACATACATTCCAATGTAACTAATCAGGATTTGCAAATAACAAAGTACAATTGGATGGGATTATCACAAAAACAAAATATTTACTTGGGCAGGAACGTTAGCAAGCAGTGGAATGAGGAATTTAAGAATCATGTGACCTATAAACCAAACGGCGGGGTGGGTGTGACTTATGTGGTGAAAACGAGATAGAGATAGATTATTATAGAGAACATGTTTTCATTATCTAAGACCTCTTATATATTTTACTGATTTTATTTATAGTACGAGAGTCTTATTGTAAGATCTCACATCTCCCAGGGGTGTGGATCCTGTAAGCCTTATATGTATATTCTCATCTCTACCTAGCACGAGGCCTTTTGAGAACTCACTGGCTTCGGATTCCATTGGAACTCTGAAGTTCAGCGAGTTTGGGTAAGAGCATTTCTAGGATGGGTGACCCACTGGGAAGTTGTCGCGTGAGTTCCCATAAACAAAACCGTGAGGGCGTGATCGAGCACTACTACAAAATTATCTATAACTGGCGGTCCAAAAATCGACAAAAAACATATATTACTGTCGGATTTTAAGCAAAATTCGATAGAAAATGGATGCAGTGGCGGATATAATAAGCAACAGAATTGCCAACGTCAGGAAATGAATTTTTCGACAAAAAATACTCTAAAACCAACAGAAATTATGTCGGATATAACCGACAGGATATATATTTATAATATATAAATAAGAGAATTTCTGTCGGATAAAACCGACAGAGAATTTATTAATAAGAATAAATAAAAGCATTCTTGTCGGATAAAACCGACAGAAACTATATTAATAATAAAAATAATAATAAATCACTTTCTGCATTTTCCATAGCATTCTCCATCCGAAACCTCGCCAGAGCTTGATCTCAAAAACCTCAGGGCCCTTAAAGTCTTAGGCAAGTTAGACAAACCAAATCGTAAGAAAAGGGTTTTCCTTCGGATAGTTAAATTCACACTCCTGTAACTCCCAAAAATAACTTCAAAGAGGCATTATCACAAACATGTGGTGGGCATATCTAACATATATCAGTTTTAACAAACAACATAGATGTACGGATGCATGACGTAAAAAATTAGCAAAACTAAACAAATTAAATCCTCTAAATTGGGCTTATCACAAACAGGTGGTGGGCATATCACAAACAGTAGATGAACAATCCTTCAAAGAGGCATTATCACAAACAGGTGGTGGGCATATCGCATCCAATGCTTGGTCATCGTTATCGAAAGTTTCGATAATCCCATCATCATAAACCTTTGCTCCTGCAGTTGCCACAATGTCCTGCAATATCCAACATTTTTCTTCTTACCTAAGTTCTTGTTCCAAACTCCCGAGAACGCAAACACAGAAATCCTACCTAGGACTAAGAGGAGGAGGGGGAGCGACTTACGAGGAGGTCGTGGTCGATGGGAGGAGGGGAGAGGTCGAAGGGCAAGACAGAAGAAACGACGTGGCTCCTGGTCGTTTTGGAAGAGAGTGTGAGCTTCTGCTTCTGCTTCTGGTTGTGTTGATTATTCTTGGCCTCAGTAGAGAGAAACGCACCGTTCTGGTGGAGATAGGAGAAGGAACGCCATGGCCGTCGTTCATAAGAAGACTCACATGGCCGCAAAACCACAAAAACAATGGAAAACCATAGAGAGAAGGTTTAAAGAGAAGGAACACATAAGAGAAAATGGGGAAGGAAGGGGGAAAATTAAAAGGAGAAGGGAGAATACTCAACAAAAAATATAAAAAGAAGAAGGAAATGCGGAGAGGAGAAAATGGGGAAGGAAAGGGGGAGGGAGAAGGCAAGAGGTTTTAATGTGAAAAATTTTCAATGTTGTCGGTTAAAACCGACAAGAAAATTTTTTTTTAAATAAAAGCCGACATAAAATTTTCGTTCCTGTCGGTTATAACCGACATAAAAAAAATGGCGGCGAAAATCTCCCCAAAATTTTAAATTCCCTCCCAAAATTTTAAATTCCCCCCAAAATTTTGTTACTATTTAAAAAAATAAAATAATAATTTATCCGACAGGATACTAAAATAAATAACCGTCAGAAAGTAAAATAATAAAATAATCAATTTCTGTCGATATAACCGCCACCATTATCTTAAAAATCGCCACTAAATATCTGCCAGGACTTTATGTTGGATATAACCGACAGGATTTTTCTAATATCTGCCACTAATTAAATGATGTGTCGGATATAATTTATCCGACAGGAGTTTTCTAATATCTTCCACCGTCACCTAAAGCTAATATTGTAGTAGTGGGGGCCCAAAGCGGACAATATCGTGCTACGGCAGAGTCGAGCCAGGGATGTGGTGGGGCCCTGGCAAGGATGTGACAATTTGGTATCAAAGCCAATCCTTGGCCGGAAGTGTGCCGACGAGGACGTCGGGCCCCTAAGGGGGGTGGATTGTAAGATCCCACATCGCCCAGGGGTGTGGATCATGTAAGCCTTATATGTATATTCTCATCTCTACCTAGCGCGAGGCTTTTTGGGAACTTACTGGCTTCGGATTCCATTGGAACTCCGAAGTTAAGCGAGTTTGGGCGAGAGCATTCCTAGGATGGGTGACCTACTGAGAAGTTCTCGCGAGAGTACCCAGAAACAAAACAGTGAAGGCGTGGTCGAGCCCGGGATGTGGTGGGGGCCTGGGTCGGGATGTGACACTTATATTGACTAGTACATGGTACTTTCGGGAGCTTTATCAACCATTCTTGCAACAATGAAATGAGATCTCTGCTAAGAAAGCGGCTTTATTCAACAAGACATAACCTAAGATATTATATTAAGATCAAGATTATTACGGTTTGCTGAACATAGGAATTTTCTCTACAAGATAACGAATAATTGTCTCCACTAGCAAGTATCTTGACCAAAAATAGTTAGCATGGACGCAACTTAACATCTATTCCAATATAACTAATCACCTGGCTCTACATTGAAAATTACAACCCCATGAAAGCTTTACTTAAATCTATTGCCAGTAGCTACTCAATTAATTTTAGATTACATTAAGGACAAACAAGCCTACAATTACTACTTTACGATTACTGATAAAGGTAGTCCTTTTTTATTTTTTTGGTAATTACAAGTGATATGCTACACAAATCTACACCGAGTAGGGGAGTATTCAGGACTTAGAGAATTGAACCCCGACCCTTTTGTGGTATTTGTGTATTTTTTAATAGAGAACTAGTCATGTACTTTATACGTAATATATATGCTAGAGGAGAAACTTCTTTTAAAATGCATGTAGTCATTCCCATGTATGCCTGCCCTTAAGATGGCCATAATCTGTTATTATATGTATTTGACATAATTAAAGTTGAAAACCAAAGTATCAAACAGATGAACAACGAACTATAAAACTATTATTAACGAACAATAAAATTGTCAAGATGGCTACAAACAAAAAGCTACATTGTGACTGACTTGTTCTCTTAAATTAGATTACAAATTATATTTATAGAGATAAAAAACTAAGAAACCCCGATTACATAAAATACAAAAACTACCCAAATAATAAAATACTTAAAATACTAATATTTTCCAACAAATAATTTGTATTTCTTAGCTAGCTTTACATACCATATGAATTTTAATAAATGAGGTTTAAATTCATCAACTGGGTAACAACTTCTCAGCTGATAAATCGATCTTTTGCAACGGGTGAGCGTAGGGTTGGAAAAGGAAAAAAATGAATTTATAATATAATATATTTGTGTCCTTCATTGAAATGGAATTCTCTTGACATTGTACATTGAGTATAATTTCTTTTGGTTTGAGGAACCTTCGGATCTCATTCATGAGGTTCTTATTGAAGATTGTACTAAATCAATAAAACTCTACCGTTTCGTATTGAAAAATGTATTGGGAAAAAAAAGTGATGCCGAATTTCTTAATTTCATTGTGCTATTTCCGTTTGGTGGGTCGCAAAGACGAATTCGAATCAATTGAGTTGAAGGCCGTCATACGTCCATGCCATGAAAGGGAGCATCACAGACCTTTGCGAAGGTGTAGCGTATCACGCCAATTAGTTGGTCGTGGAGAAAGCAAGGGCAATTTCATATGGTCATGTGGCATTGCCCAAGCAAGGCTTCAATGCTATTATATACCACAAAAGTTCACTTTTCAATCACCGTATTAGATGTTCTAGTTCTGATTAAATTGTTCCCCGCCTCTCTCGAGTATGCAATTGTTTTTCGCTCCATAGAAGTTCTCTTCTCCCATTTCCTACCATATTTAATGAGCTTCTTGGGGGCTGAGCATCATTGAGTCCATACTATAAAATGAAAATATATACACCTTGAGACACAAAGAAGAGAAAAAGTACTTGAAATATTTTCCAGAATGCAGAATTTGCTAATTCTGTTGGCTTGAGAGCAACGGTGGTGTTTCCTTCCTCTATAATTCTTTTTCCCTTTTCAACCGTATCCTCGTTCCGTTGCAGAAGATCGATTTAATCATTTGAGAAGCTGTTATCCAGTTGAAAAATTCGAAGCTCATTGATCAAAGTTCGTAATGTATACAAAGCCAGCTGGGAAATACAAATGAATTATGTCAAATATACATAAAAACAGATAGAGGACTATGGGGACGACTACATGCATCTTAAGGACAATCTCAATTTCCAACATATCACATATATAATACATTGCAAGTTCACAATACAAAATGAAGCTTGAACTCGATCGTTCATTTTCATTTACAAAAATATACAAATACAAAAAAGGGCTAGCTGATCAGTAACCCCAAAGCAGTAACTGTAGGCTTGTTTGTCCCTGATGTAATCTAGAATTAAAGGAGCAGCTACGGGTAATGATAGAGTTGAGTAAACATTTCTCCATATCTACCGTCAGTCCTCGGTTTACAAGTGAGAGCATATAATTCATAAAGAATGAATCACATGGCAAGGTGATAGGTTCACTACTTGAGAGTCCAAATTCTTCTTCGGACATCTTGAAAAGCTCTTGGAAAATGTGGTAAGAAAGATAGGATAACGGCAACACAAAGTGCTTCTCGTCAATGGTATATACCACAAAAGTTCCCTTTTCCGTCACCGTATTAGATATTGTACTTCTAACTAAATTGTTCCTGGCATCTCTTGGGTATGCAATCATTTTCCGCTCCATAGAAGCTCTCTTCTCCCATTTGCTAACATATTTAATGAGCTTCTTGGGGCTGAGCATCATAGAATCCATGCTATAAATTGAAGATATATACACTTTGCTAATTCTGTTGGCTTGAGAGCAACGGTGGTGTTTCCTTCCTTTATACATTTTCGTTGACACCTAAGACAAATCAATGATATTTGTAGCTTTCGTGGGGTTGTGATTTTCGATGTAGAGCCGTATGTGGTTTGTTATATTGGAATAGATCGATGTTAAGTTGCGTCCTTGCTAACTATTTTTTGTTCAAGATACTTGGTTAAAATACTGTTAGTGGGGAATTCCAATGTGCAGCAGCTATACGCATCTAGGGATATTTCCATTAATTATGTTACGCTATATCTTGTTGAATAAAGACATATCTCTAAGCTGTCGGTTATTTCTATAATTTGGTTATTTGGACACGAGATTTTTGAGTTCCAATGTTTGGCAACGTTCATGTCCAAGGTACTCTTTTGTTGGATAGATAATGTCATTCAATCGTACCTTGTTTGTTGGAATTCCTAAGAAAGGTAATACCAACGACTATAGGGTTGTCCAATAAGAACTGTAGTTATTTCTAGTATTTTAGTTGGATTGAAGTCAATGGACTTAAATTGTTAAGAATCTCAAAGATCAGACTTAATAATTAATCATAAATGGTTTTATATTTAACTATTTCTTTGATATTTACTAATTTCCATTCCGAGTCGGCATGAATTTACTTAATTTGTTACTCCCTCACCACACTGGTAATGCTAGTGATAAACACTAGAAATCATTAAATGAAAATATACACTTATATTGTAATAACAGTCCAATTCATGTGCTTTTTATTTCTTCTTGCAACAGGACCTTAAACGTTTCTTCCATTTTATTATTATTTTTTTTCAATTTTAAAGGAAATTGGAAGAATACTAACAATCTTCTCATTTGAAAATTCTTGGATCGTATTTCATCTTGCAGTGTTATTCAACCGAGATAAAAGTTAATGGGTTCAAAAGTTAGAGGAAACTAAAGATCAGTTTGTAAAAGGTGAATTCTAATTGTATCAATTGTTTATAGGACACCTCTTATATATTTTACTGTTTTTATTTATAGTACGAGAGTCTTATATGACTAGTACATGGTCCTTTCAGGAGCTTTATCAACCATTCTTGCTACAATGAAATGAGATCTCTACTAAGAAAGCGGTTTTATTCAACAAGACATAACGTAAGATGTTATATTAATATCAAGATTATTACGGTTTGCTGAACATGGGAATTTTCTCCGCAAGATAACGAACAATTGTCTCCACTAGCAAGTACTTGACCAAAACATAGTTAGCAAGGACGCAACTTAACATCTATTCCAATATAACTAATCACGTGTCTCTACATCGAAAATTACAACCCCATGAAAGCTAAAAAAATCATTGATTTGTTGAGGTGTTAAGTGAAAATATATATGAAGGAAACACAACCGAACTTTGCTCTCAAACCAACAGAATTAGCAATTTCAACTACTTTTTCTCTTCTTTTTTTCTCAAGGTTGTATCATCAATTTATAGCACGGACTCTATGATGCTCAGCCCCACGAAGCTCATTAAGTATGTGTTGATCCTAAAAACTACCAAGCCTATGTGGCGCGCAGGCCGAGTAACTAATGAGCTAACTACGTCCTTCGGTTATGTGTGGGGCATGCCAACTCGACGGCCGAGCTCAGCCGGTGAGTAAAATTTGTTGATGTTGCGTTATGCGAGTGGCTGAGCAAGGAACACGTCTCGGCCTTCAAGTTCTGGAGCCTGAAGACAAGGCTGCCAATCTTTGCGAAGTTCACGAACCGTCTGCGCCAGATTCGGTCACAGTGATTATATTCGTAAAGGTATAACCACGCCGAATCGACACCAGAGTATAAGGACACAAATACTCAAAACAGACGTACGTCTTGATGGTGAAAGTGGTTCGGCCGTCAGAATGCCGAACTCTGAAACTAAGCTGTGAGTATCCAATCATAAAACAACTCGGCGTTCAATGTGCCAAACCCTGTAATTCGTAACACCTCACTTCGCCGAAAAGGCTAAGGAGATGACCTCTGCCGAGAAAGACTCGAAAACCCTTCTCGACCGAGACTTGGATAGGTAACCAGTCGGCCTCGACGCAGTGCTGTTTATCCAAACTGAAGGTGCTCCGCGGTCGGCTGGTTCTACGGCGATAGTGTTGTTTATCCAAACTGAAGGTATCACCGGTTGCCTTCACAGTGCTGTTTATCCAAACTGAAGATGTGTCAGCGAAAAGGAAAATAAAAATCTCAGAGCTTGAGAGGTTTCGCGTAGAGCGAGAGTTTACTCAGGGCAGTTTGTGTGTTGAGTTGGAGAGCGCCGAAATGTTGCACGGTGTCTGGTATTTATAGGGACGAGTCCGCGTTGGTTGGTAAGCTGATAAAGACTCTGCCATGCTATTAGAACTCTTCCTTGGATAAACCTTACTACTCCTAAGACTGAACTTAGTCAAAAATGCAACCAAATTCAATCCTTGTGTTTAATCTGATCACATCGAATGAATCCCGATATAACCTGCAAGCTCAGATTTGAACAAATAAAGTTCATCTAAATAGCCACCAATCCACCTGCACTGCTGTGATTGGTTCCTTTTTCGGAGATAATCACCACCAAATTCGCAGCACATAATTAGATGGGAAGTAGTCTTTCACATGGCATGCATTGTGATTCCATCATCAATTCATCTGACAACATCCATCACTACTCTAATAACCTAGCCTACCTAGGTTTCCTATTTCACCATTATCCAAGATCATTAAATCCCATGCTTATCACATCATCATAATTTCATCACCTTTAACCCATCCATGCATGCATCCTGATCAAATGAATCTGTCAGACATCCCAAATCAATTCGAACTGTACTGCTTGTTTGGGATATAATTCGCATCTTATTTATCTGGTTGAAGAAGATGCTAAGATAATTCGTATTAAAAGATAAATATTACGATAAAAACCATAATATTATCCTTTAACAATAACAAAAATTATCTCCACTTTTTCATCCGACAGTTAAGAATTATGCTCACTCAACGGCCTTGATTACACGGACCGATGATGTAAATTTGGGCCCAAACAGTATGTAATGAAGTGGGAGAAGAGAGCTTCTATGGTGCGGAAAGCTCCGAGAGACAAGGTGGGAACAATGTAACACAAGTACAACATCTAATATGGTGAGTGAAAAGGAAATTTTTTTGGTATATACCACTGAAAGGAGACATTTTGTGATGCCCTTATCCTACCTCTCTAACCACATTTTTCAAGATCTCCGAAGAAGAATTTGGAATCTCATATAGTGAGCCTATCATCGTGCCATGTGATTCATTCTTCATGAATTACATGGTCTCACTTGTCAAGCGAGGCCATCTTACTGCAGATATGGAGAAAGCTTTACTTAATTCTATTGTCAGTAGCTGCTCAATTAATTTTAGTTTACGTCAAGGACAAACAAGCCTACAATTTCTACTTTACGGTTATTGATAAGTTAGTCCTTTTTTGTTTTTTTAAGTAATTACAAGTGATATTCTACACAAATCTACACTAAGTAGGGATGTAATCGGGACGTAGGGAATTGAACCCCGGCCTTTTTTTGGTATTTGTATATTTTTGTATAGAGAACTAGTCAAGTACTTTATACGTGAAATATTATGCTAGAGGAGAAACTTCTTTTAAAATGCATGTAGTTTTTCCGTTTCTTTCTCTATCAATTATCCTCTCCTTTTCTGCCATTTCAATAAAATAAACTATTCCTCTCCTCTCTCCTCCATAAGAATCAGTCAATCAATCACCCTCTCCCAAAATCGAACCTAGATAGTGATTTCGAAATTGAGAAAGATCAAATTTAATGAAATTTAAGTATCAGAGGTCCGATGAACACAAATTGAAACCGACAATATTACAGAAAAAGATTTTATATTCTTGCTCAATCAGTGCGCCGAACTCCAACTAGGAAATTAGGCAGAAGAATCGCAAGGATTCCTTCAATTAGTATGGAATTTAAAGCAATGCATCCATTTCTAAAGTAAATCAAGCATGCATGATGATAGAATAAATTGCAACCATTAGTTCAAATACCAATTGTAACAAAAATTCGCTAAAATATTACTTCTGTTTTTTTATTTATTTAGGTACCAATGGAAAAGTCAATCAAATCACTTCTCTCAGTACTACTATAATCCAAAATAATTACATAACTGCTACTCAATATTACCATGCTTTTTCGACCGTCAAACTTTTTTTCGTTGCCGGTCAATCAAAAATTCTAATCGATCTCAATGCTACTGTCTAACAATGACTTTCAAAAAAGAATGTTAAACAATGAATTTTTCGTAAGTTTATATGTAAAAAGACAATAAACTCACACAACAAAACATAGTTGATGTGGAAAAGTTGCACCTATTGCTACTTTTAAGTCACTGTTGAACAGTGATTTGAATTTTTTTGGAGACAATTTCCAGCACTGGCATCGGCAGCATGTGGGTCATATGCAATGAGGAAAAAAAATGTATATGTAACTATTCTTATAAATATATTGTTCCACAAATTGTGGCTTAATTCTACTAGAATGGGATGATATTGATACTTTTCGTTAAAGTTGTTCTTCCTTTAAACTTTTAGTTTTTCTTTCAATTTTTTATAATTACGTATGGTTTGGTGGGCACTAAGCATCTATGGAACCGATCGAGCGACAGGACCTTGGACGTGCATGCCATGGAAGGGGGTGGCATGGGCCTCGACAAAGGCGTAGTGCATGTGTCACGCCATTTTATAGGTCACAAGGATGGTCATGACGATTTTATATGGCCATGTGGGTATTGTGGATGCAAATTTTCTCCTCCTCGACCTTGGACGATTTTGCACCTACAAAACAATTAACACCTTAGGTCAAGGCCAAGAGCCTCACGCGCCCATGATGAATGGGGGGGGCTTTGGCCGAAGAACCTCCGATGCCAATATATATAGGAGATGGCCGGTCCCCTTTGGAAGAGGAGTGGAAATTAGGTTTTGTGAGAAAAAAGGTCATATATATAGGAGATGGCCGGTCCCCTTTGGAGAAAAGGTGGCCGGCCCTTGGAGGGATTTTTTGAGTGTGATCTAGGTTTAATTGGCCCATTTATTGGCTAATTAAACCAAAACGGAATGTGTTTGTATTTATGAAAAAGGGTTATAATGAGTAATTGAATGATTGGCTTAAAAAAGGAGGAAAAGAGGAAGGAAATATGGGAAATAAATAGGAAGTGGTCGGCCCCTCTTTGGAGAGAGAGGACCCTTTGGGGTGATTGTGAGGCTTTATGGCTAAGTTAATTGACAAATTAAGGAAGAATAATCCCATTAATTTGCCAATTATCTCCATTTATGCGGGATAATTGGTAGATTTATGAGATAACTACCTAAAATGTGGATGGATGAAATAATTCGGATTTGTTTACCTTTTATGGGCACCTTTGACTTGACCGACGATAATTACCGGCTGCTCGCGCGTAGGAATTCTAATGCACCTCAAGGGCATTTTTGTCTCCTTAATCCAAAAATCCACGTGTCGCCTTGTGATTATTTTTGGCTCCACAAATGCCCCCACACCTGTTGGGCTGCTCGTAGGAAAGGGCAGCAGGTGTAGAGATCTTCTTGCTTCAGGAACCATAGGATTGCTTCCTATTTTGATGTTGATTGTCTCTTTAATTGGAAATTAGGTCCTTCTAGGAAAGGGAAATAAACTTCTCTCAAAGGCTATTTAAGTTCACCTTAAGTGGGTTATTAAATCAACTTTGGAGAGCAATTTATTCTACCCCACAAAAGAGAGAAAGCTAGAGGATATTTGTTCCCCCTCTTCTAGCAATCTTCTACATCTTGCTCGTGCAAAGGACCGTCTTTCGTTGATTTCTTCGTCTTCTCCGTGCCGCACCGATGTAAGAAAAATTTAACTTTTCTTGCCTTCTTCTTGAATAGTGATATTGCGGGGCAGCCGTCGGGGTGGTGCGACACGTCGGCTGGCAGGGGCCAGGAGTTGGCTCGGCAGGGGCCGAGGAGATGTCTTGGCAGGGACCACTGCTTGGGCAACTCATCTTGCCTAGAGCCAAGGGCAGCTTGAGCGGCTGGGACCGTGAACTGAGGCGCTGGGGCGCAGTGCTTGGGTAGTCGTATGGCTCATATCCTTTAGGACCTGACGCGGGCCAAGCTGGCGATTGAGAGAAATGAGAAGGTTGCGGGCTTCATGGGCTGCTGGAATGCTGGGCATGCAGACCTCCTGCCTGCTAGAATGCTGGGTTGAGCTCCTCTGCCGAGTACCATGAATGGCATTAGTTGCTTAGTCCTCTTTGTCGGGAGAAAAGTAGGCTGCTAGATGTGCCCCCAGTGCCGAAGTCTGCTGTGGTGGAAAAGACTGCTTGCGTGGGCAGCTGCGAGAGATCCACTAAGCCTGCTTCTGGAAAGGCTGGGGAGATCCGTGTGCTCTTAAGACCAGACCTTCTCTATTTCTCCAGAAGATTTGCTCGCCTTTACTTTCGAGTCTTCCATCGGTGAAATAGTTGGAGATGGGAGTGTCCACGGCAGGGCAGCCGGGAGTGAAGCGCCGGATGATACCACTGCTGGGGTTGCCGTGGCTGCCGAAGGTGTGGCAATGGAGCAGTCGTCGGGTGGCCAAGCTGCTGAAGAGTAGTCTTCTAGGTAGCCTTTAGGATTTATTTTTCCTCGTTGCTTTTGCTTTGCTTGAACTCCTCCAGTCTTTGTCAGTTGTTTATCAATTTTGCTAGAAAATTTAATAAACTTGTTTCCTTCGCTTTGCTCCATCCTCGCTTCTTTTGTTCATGCCTTAACCTTTAGACTTTATAGGCCAGTAGCAGGCGCGCCACTTTTTTATAAGCAGACAGGCCGCGTAGCCTACGTAGTCGTAGGTGTTGGTGTAGAACTTTTGCAAAGTTGTTAGCCGTAGGGTCGGCAGCTGGATGCCTTACTTACAGAAGCAGATAAATCCGCGTGACCACTAGGCTGTTAACCTTGGCTTTCTCCAATTCCGTAGGTTGCGCAGCAAGTGTCACAACACTTTAGAACTGGGTGCAAGTCGTTTCGCGCTTGGCAAAGGTGAAGCTTATCGACTACGTAGCATGTCGGTAGTGGATAAAACTTCGTATATGCCTGCTAGCTTGTTTAACCTTTCACAAGAATGTGCGGTTGTATAAGTCTAGCGTAGCTTCACTGCTTGAAGGGTAAGCCGTAGGCAGTCTTCCGGAATCCGTAGGCTACCTTAGTGCACTCGGTAGCAGCTTTAGGGTTCCAGGGAAATGTGCCCCCTCCGTCTCTAGGGCCCGGTTCCCCGCGGATTAGGCCAAGAGACCCAAAATCCTTCAATTAGCTAAGCCTTGAAAAAGACCAATGTGGCTACTTCTAGGAATCCCGGCGCAAGCCATCGTGCATCTAGTTATACTAGGGCAGCCCGGCTCATCCACGTCTGGATATTCGGAGTGTAGAGTTTATCCTCCCGCTTTGGAGAGCAGATTGGCCCCTCGGGGGGTGCTATTCCTGCAGTGAGTCCCTAAGAAGGGCGCGATCTTCTTTTGAAGCGCAGAAGTGATCAGTTGTCGCAATGGAATCAAGTTGTAAAAGAGTTCCTCGTTGAAAAACAAGTGAACAAATAACTTAATCGTAAAGACTGCGGAACAACTGGATAGTCCTCGGCTTGCGAGGTAGTGCCCGTCTGAGCTGCTTGAGCCTTCGGGTATAGTCGGAGATCACACGTGGTACTTCCTCAAGTTGTAGGCGTTCCACTGCTTTTCGATCTCCTTGTCATTCATGGTGGCGAGGGTGTAGCTTCCCTTGCCGCCTACTCTGCTGATCTTGTAAGGTCCTTCCCAAATAGGGTCCATCTTCTTCAATCCCTCCCTCCGAGCAGTGATGAAGGCCTTCCTCAGAACTAGATCTCCGGGTTGAAACTGCTGGATTTTGGACCTTTTGTTGTAACTAGAGAGGAGCTGCTGCTCGTAGGATACGATGCGGGCTATGGTCTGCTCGCGCCTTTCCTCCGCTAGATCTAAGTTCGTGGCCATCTTTTTACTGTTCTGCTCGACATCTGGCAGCATGGTGGTGATGCTTGGCATGATGATGTTGGGAGGAATGATTGTTTCCGAACCAAACGCCAAAGAGAAAGGGGTTTCTCCGGTTGCTCGCCTCTTGGTGGTACGATATGCTCACAGACATCAGGGGAGTTCATCTGGCCATTTTTCCTTCTTGTTGGTGAGGGATTTCTTGAGGCAGTCGAGGATTGTCTTGTTGGATGCTTCGACCTGCCCGTTGTTTTGAGGATATCTTAGCATGGACATGTGCTGCTTGATGTTATACTTTTGGAAGAACTTCGTCAAACCTTCGTCCGCGAATTACGGGCAGTCGTTGGTGATGATGAACTGAGGGATGATAATCAGCAAATGATGTTCCTCCATACGAAGCACTCTATGTCCGTCTGAGTCGTGGTTGTCATGGGCTATGCTTCTACCCATTTGGTGAAGTAGTCGGTTGCCACGATCATCATGCCTCTGCCCCCAGTAGTAGGCGGCATAGGTCCTACTAGGTCGATTGCCCACTGCATGAACGGTCAAGGACTCGTTTGCGGGTGTAGCTCGCTGGCAGGCAGTGCTAGTTTCGGCTTGTAGCGTTGGCAGCAGTCGCACTTTTGCACTGACTCCCGGGCATCTTGATGCATAGTTGGCCAGTGGTAGCCTGCGTTGAGAGCCTTTTGCGCTAGAGACCGTCCTCCAGAATGGTTCCCACAAACGCCTTCATGAATTGAACTTAGAACCTTCAAATCATCGAGAGGTGCCAAGCATCGGAGGTGTGGTCCGGTGTAGGATCTTCGAACTAAAATGCCCTTCCACATGTAGTAGCGCCCTGCTCTGGTTTGAAGTTTCCTTGACTCTAGTCTTTCTGCGTCACTTCGGCTACTGGCTCGGACTCTATGATCGGCTTATCTAGGCATTCCACCGGAATTGAACGCTTGAGCTAGGTGATCGAGGGCGGGGCATAGGCCCGCTAGCGCATCTGCATGGGCATTTTCTGTCCGTGGAACTTGAGTGAGCGTGTAAGTCTGAAATGCCTCAAGCTGCTCGCGTACCTTCTCTAGATATTGCGTCATCCTTGGATGTTTTGCCGCGTATTCCCCAGTAGTTTGGTTGAATTAGCTGGGAATCGGAATGAATTGCAAGCTTTTCTCACCGCCAAGCCTTTTGTCATCCGGAGGCCTGCTAGTAGGGCATTGTACTTCGCTTCAATGTTGGATGGTTTGAAGCCTAAGGCGATCGCCTGCTCGAGCATTGAACCGTCTGGGGTGGCAAGGACCATGTCTGCTCCCGAACCTTTGTAGTTGGATGTGTCGTCAACATGCAAATGCTAGAAGTCTCCATTGAGGGATCAGGTGCGGCTAAGGTGTGCTCGGCTGCTTCAGGGGCGTCGTTGGGCCGCTCTGTTGCGCTGCCTAGGCTAAGCGTGAAGGCGCAGTAGGGAGCCGTAAAGTTGATGCCATATAACAGGAAATGCTCAAATGCAGGCATCGGGCCACTCTGGAGTTGTATTACGGAACAAAGGTCGCTGGGGCTGTGTGACACATAGCAGGAGGTAGTGCTCAACTGCTGGTACATGATGCTCCTATACAGAACCTTTTGGGCCGACAAGGACAAAACTTGCTTCCGAGTGCGTCCATCTAGTGTTCGTCTGCCTTTGGCGCACCTTTTGGGCTGAGTTGTTGCGTTCGTCGGAACACTTTGCATCGCCAGTGTCTGGACATTTATCGTCGCGCGTCTGGATTGGGCGGAATAATGCGTCATGATGATGACTGCGTGCGTCTGAAGGTAAAATTTGAGCTTTCGGGTTGCAACAACTATCGCCAAAGTTCGCTTTTTTGAATTTCTGGTAGCATCAATGAGAGCTTTTGAACTGTGGAATACAGGTAATTGGGCCCCCAGCTCTTCTCGTATGATGGTAGAGCTTATTGCTGCCTCAAATACCGTCAAACATGCGAATAGGTCCTCCGTTGCTTCCGGTTTGGATAGTTGGGAGGTGATGTCAGATACTTCTTCCGGTCCTTGAATCTGGATCAGCGAGCCTCGTCCCAAAGTGCATGGTTTTCTGCTAGAGCGAAAGAGTCTGCCAGAGTCAGATCTTCTTTCATGATCAATTTTTCGAACAGCGGGTGGTCTGCTGGAAGTCCTTTTTGGAAGGTTGTTTAGCTATCGAGTCGTTGCATCTGACTATCTTTGTCTTCTCTGCTTTGAACCTCTTCACATAATCACGGAGCGACTCATTTGGGTTCTTCTTGACGTTGAATAAGTGGTCGGACTTCTTCTTGATCGAGCGATAGGATGAATATTCTTTGGTGAAAACCGAAGAAAGTTCGTCAAAACTCCGGATAGATTGTGGCGGCAGGGTGTAGAACCAATCTTGCGCCTCGCCTTGTAGAGTAGTGGCGAATATCTTGCACATGAGATCGTCATTGTTTCGATAGAGGATCATCGCGCTTCGGTATTGCTTTAAGTGTCTCTCCGGGTCTCCATCTCCTTTGAAGGATGTGAAATGTGGCATGCTAAACTTGTGTGGAGGTTCTGCTTTCTCGATCTCATCCGCAAATGATGACTTGCTTATGTTGGTCACATCCCGTCGTAGTGCCTTGTCGGTGACCTCGTTGCGTTGGAAATCGCGCAATCGCTTGGTCAAGATTCTCTCCACTTCTTCCTGAATTTGCCTTTGTTGGGGTAGTGGAGCTCTCGGCTGCCCCCAGTTTTGACCTACTGGTCTAGGCTGCTCTTCTACGTGCTCGGCTCGTCTATACTCCGGTAGCGGTGCATGTGGTGGATTCCTAGCAGGCGAGGGATTTCGCAAGCTGCTGGTTGAACTTGAGCCGGATTGAGTGACTGCTTCTCTCCGTCTGTCATGCTGCCTACTCCGATGTGATGTGGAGGATGCTCCTTGCAGACCTAGCCGTGAATGAACACTTCGCTTGGAAGACTGCTCATGTTGATTATCGGAGTGTGGCCCCAACCGTGAGTGTATGCTCATCAGTGGGCCTAGTCGAGAGTGCACGCTCCTCCGCGCTCTAAGACGGGAGTATACGCTATCTCGGGAGCCCAATTGGGAGTGTGCTCTGCCCAAACGCTCGGTTAGGTCGAGTGGCTGCTTGTCAGGACGCTGCTAGAGAGGTTCTTCGTCTGCCATTGTCCTTCTTCGGGACACCTTGTTTGGGACACGTTGCATCTTGGTGCGCTGCAAGAGCTGGTTTACCAAGGTCGTCCGTTGTGCTAGGGCGCTCGTCAACTCTATGACTTGTCGAGACAAGTGTTGTTCGCCATTTGGATTGGAAGAGCTTGTAAGGAATGTGCCTCCTTGAGCAGTGGAAGAGTGGTAGACTCCGGGCGCGGGAATTGAGTTGGGAAATGCCAAATTCGCAGAGAAATAAGGTGAGAATACCCCCGGCTCAATGGTAGGTCCGGATGGCCGAGATAGTCTTGGGCCGACCTGGGCTGTTTGGGAAACCACTGGGGCAGGTTGGGCTGCGGGGGCAGGCTGGGCTGCAGGAGCAGGCTGCTCAGCACGAGATACACGCGAGTGTGAGGCTTGGGGCGTGGCTTTGGTGGTATGGACTTTGGGTGGTACGGCTTGGACTTGCCTCGGTGGCACGACTTGGGTCGTAGTAACGGTGCCATGGACCTCGCCGCGGGTGGTCACCGCGGTGGTTCCCATGGTGGAGCAGGCTTGGGCTGCTTGAAAGATCACGAGGGCATGGCGGGCCACGAGAGCAGGCTGCTTGGCAGGAACATGATGGACCACGGGAGTGGACTGCTCGGCGGGAGCAGGCTGGACCACGAGGGTGTGCTGCTTGGCGGGAGCAGGCTGGACCACGAGGGTGGACTGCTCGGCGAGAGCAGGCTGGACCACGGGGGTGGGCTGCTCAGCAGGAGCAGGCTGGGCCACGAAAGTGGGCTGCTTAGCGTGTGGCACACGTGGGTGCGAGGCTTGGGCTCGGCTAGGCAACGTATTGGGCTCACGTTGGGCTTGGAATAACATGGCTTGGGCCGGAACCTTGGATGGCACGGCTCGGGCCGTGGTGATGGCGCCATGGACCTCGCCGTGGTGGGCTACCGTGGTAGCCACCGCGGTGGTTCCCATGGCGGAAACTCGTGGTGGTGGTGCCGCTCCACTTAGGATCACATTTAATCTTGTGGATCGTCGCAGTCTCGTTTCTTGAATATTTGAATTGTCACTCACGGAATTTTCTAAATTTCTAGCCATTGTATTTTTTTTTTTTTATACGTTTTATCAAAGAACCTTCGCAAATAAAATTCTTATAATGAAAACGTGTGAAAAATACAAATGGACTAGAAATTAGAGAAAAAACATTTTTGTGCGAGAGTCTTTTACGAGTGTAGATTTCTTCCTCTCAATGAAAGCACCAATTTGTGGATGCAAATTTTCTCCTCCTCGATCTTGGACGATTTTGCACCTACAAAACAATTAACACCTTAGGTCAAGGCCAAGAGCCTCACGCGCCCATGATGAATTGGGGGGGGGGGGGGCTTTGGCCGAAGAACGTCCGATGCCAAAGTTAGAATTTAGAGAGAAAGAGTGTTTAAAGTATTTTTGCAAGAGGAGTGGAAGTTAGGTTTTGTGAGAAAAAGGGTCATATATATATAGGAGATGGCCGGTCCCCTTTGGAGAAAAGGTGGCCGGCCCTTGGAGGGATTTTTTGAGTGTGATCTAGGTTTAATTGGCCCATTTATTGGCTAATTAAACCAAAACGGAATGTGTTTGTATTTATGAAAAAGGGTTATAATGAGTAATTGAATGATTGGCTTAAAAAAATGAGGAAAAGAGGAAGGAAATCTGGGAAATAAATAGGAAGTGGCCGGCCCCTCTTTGGAGAGAGAGGACCGGCCCTTTGGGATGATTGTGAGGCTTTATGGCTAAGTTAATTGACAAATTAAGGAAGAATAATCCCATTAATTTACCAATTATCTCCATTTATGCGGGATAATTGGTAGATTTATGAGATAACTACCTAAAATGTGGATGGATGAAATAATTCGGATTTGTTTACCTTTTATGGGCACCTTTGACTTGACCGACGATAATTACCGGCTGCTCGCGCGTAGGAATTCTAATACACCTCAAGGGCATTTTTGTCTCCTTAATCCGAAAATCCACGTGTCGCCTTGTGATTATTTTTTGCTCCACAGGTATGGCTCTAGTAATAACTAATATGTCTCATTAGATAACAGATAAGTGCATGAGTTTGGGTGATACAGTATTATAGGACGGATGACTTCTTGAAAAGTGCGCGAGTTCGAGATGAAATTTTGGGGCGATAAAAGAAAAAAGACTATGAAATTGTAGAGAATTGGTATGTAGACAACTTTTTTGGTGAGTCTTTAGAATTTTTCAATCGGAAGTTTTTGCGGAAACTAATGGAGGTGGAAAATATATAGATTTCTTCTTATTGACACGGTAGTTTCACCAATTTTCCCTCGTCCCGCATAAAAATTGTCAGTCAGTCTGTCGTTCTGAATGCACTATGAACTCAAAGAAGCCCCTCTGGATTTTCTTGTAGGGAACTTAAATTTGGCTGACCTAGCTTCACTCCTTTATGGCGGAGAATCCTAAATCACAAGGCCATTAATTTTCCTTTTCTGTTGACAAAAGAGAAAACAGATATATAATAATTTTCAAATAGATATCTTATATTTTATTACAAAACTTATTTGCATAAAAAACAGACCAAAATTAAATCCTCTAACATTGCATTAGTATCAATCGGAAGAGATCGACGAATATGTTCAACAAAATACAAAACAATTAAAGCCGAAACGCATAATTAATCATTAAGGCTCTTCTTGGTTAGTACGGCCGGAGGAAGTAGAAGCTCTGTTGAGCAAGAGGTTCGCAAAAACTTACTGTGATGCTCGTCCATGTTGTAATCATAACGAACCGTCACATTAGGCCTTTTTTTATCATCAACACGACGTTCTTCGCTCTTCCGCGGGTGGGTTTGAACAGGTACAACAGAATTACCAGGAGTGGAACTGTTGCTGTTGACGATGGGTTGTGGACGAGGGTAGAAGAAATCAGTGGGAAAGAAGTTGTATTGGAGGAGGCCAGACATGGATGGCTATAAACAATCGTAGTCGCAAAGCTCTTTGAAAGTTTGTTTTCTTTATGTCTGATATGTTGTCTGATTAGCTATATTTATATCTGGTCAGAACTTGAGGAATACGTCAGAGGTCGATTTTGGGATTGACTTATTCCTAGTTAGAGTTTTCTTTTCCCTCTTCTAGAATTTTTTTTACTTTCTTTATCTGTTTGGAGTTTTTGTTGAATATTCTCCGACATCTGTAGGTAATATATTTCTTGTTCCCCAAGAGAAACGGATTGGGGGCAAAGGCTAAAGTCGTGCTAGCTTATGGATGCATGTATTATTACTTTTCTACTTTTCTTACATATTCACGGAACGATGTAGGTTTCTTTTTGAAAAATGACATTCTTTGGCGTGGGGGGTTTTAGCACAATGGTACTAAGCCAAGTTTGGTTCCCACCTCACTCGGACTCGAGGCTCCTCGGTCCTCCCCCCCTCCTCGGACCCACATCCAATGACAAAGAAAATGACACTTTTAAGTTGGCGAAGGCATTTTAGGGAAAAGAAAAAAAAATAACTGTAGGTTTCTTTTATCTTTATCTTTATTTGTTTTATAAATAGGAGGCCAACCAAGTCAGCTTCTCATCAATCGAATTGGTAATTAAACTCAAAGATAGTATAAAGAATATAAGAATACGAATCGGTAATAGTCATTCTCGTTAAAGTATTTACTGCTCGTGTACAATTAGAAATGACAAAGAAAGTAAAAATCAAATAAAATATTTACTAGCTATCAGAAATCGGAATAAAATTAGTTTAATTACAAAAACACCTTTGTACAAAAATAAATTTTACATTTCATCAATGAATAATGTAAGGATAGTTTGGGTATGAAAAAGTTGATTCTCATTCCCTTTTTTCAACACCTCCTCCCCATGAGGAGTCACATTCCAAAAAACTTAGGTATGTCATTAGTCATATTCCCTATAATACATTAAACAAGGGGTAAACCTCGAATGAGAGAATGACCCCATTGTTTACATTCTCCTTCTTAAATATAAGAGAAAAATCTTGTAACTGAATGAGAACCTCATTTCACACGTCACTATTAGAACTGTAAAATCCCAGTAAAATGAGCGTGATGTTGACATTTGGTTGTGCCCAAAACATCTAACTTCTAACCAATTCATTGTAAATAGGCTTATTTTTAGCTAGGTCTCTTAAAACTCGGTTGAAATTCAAAATTCGATCCATATTGCCTTACTTTTGTTAATTTCGTTCAAAAGCCGGCAAATATGTTGACGTTGATTAAAAATGCATATGTGTGCAAAAAAGATGGATATTATGTCCACGTTACACACTATTCATCTTCTTCTCTCTCCTCCTCTCCTCTTTGTCTTTCTCCAACTCTCTCAATTAACAAAAATTGTGGGTTTTATGAGAGTACACCAGTTGAACTCTTTTCTTAAATAAAAAAGTAAATACTATTGAAAATTGATGTGAAAAATTAATGAATAAAGAAAAATTAGGAAATGGAGTCCCATATTTTCATGGTTGATTTTGTGTTTCTTATGGTCTTTTCACAGATTTCATTCGAAAATTACTTGAAAAAATAGTGAAGATTTACTTGAGGAAAATTCGCTATCATTTGAAATCATTAAATCTCCGAGTCGGTGAGAGATTGAAAATTTGTTGCAGGATAGAGAGAAGAAGAGAGACCAGACGCAGTTGGAGCGGAGGACGACGACGATGAGAAAGGCCAGAGTCGAGATGACAGCGGGGTCATAGGCATATATGGCATAGTTTTATTGGGTGATGGGTCCCAAATATGTCACCACATACATAGCAAAGCTACATAAGCAAATTTAACGGATGTTAAATGAATTTAATGGAAACTAGTGGAACAAATTTTGAGTTCTAGGGAGTAAAATAGCAGCTTTTGAGTTTCAGAGGTAAACTGAGATCAAAATTGTGTCCCAAGGCATTGTTAAAAATAAGCTTTGTAAATATCGAGTGGGAGATGTGGATGCAAATTTCGTACATGGTTGAAATGACGAAATTTCACTTACAAAATAAGAAACACCGTTTGCCTAATTGACAAACACACAAAAAGGGGAGAGGTTGTCCACCAAAGGGTCTCCGATGCCAAAGTCGGAAAAGTAGTTTGAGACAAACTTAGCACTTGAGAGAGTCCTGAGAAATAAGTGGTGATTAATGTTTTCCTTGTTTAACCCTAGCAAGCAACCGGGAGGGAAAGTTGCAGGTTATACTAGGCAGACCTTAACGTTCTGCTAGTGATGGTGCAGACCAGTCTACGCAATGCTTCATGCTAGTAGTCCTAGAGGTCCCTGTTGGTAAGAGTGTAGGCCCACCGGCCACCCAAAAAGGAGACTCTGAAGAGTCAGTTTCTTGCCATCGTTGGGTCGAGTATGGCTCAGTGCCAGGACATATCATAGGCTTGAAGCACCCTGGATATGTTGGTGGTCCAAAACCCTTATACTCACAGGACAAACAAGTGCCACGTACGGTCCCTCATAAAGGGCAGACATATGCTACGTTCTCTAAAGTGGTTTGTGGTCTGCTCACGACATTAAGAATAAAACCATTATATCAAGCATATAGTCCACATCTCCTTCTCCTATTAAATGTGCTTAATTTATGTCTCCACAGAAGAATCTTACTTGATATATAATAGCTCTTTCTATACTTTTGCAAGCGATAATGACTTAAGCTTTCTCTCTATATATAAATGGTATAAAGTATATTTTTGTCAAAAAAATGAACAAAAAACTAGACGAAATTCAAGCTATTGTTTTCAAAATATAACTAATAAAATATAATGAAGTTCAATTGCGACAATTGAAAATAACCAAAATTGGACTTTTCCCAAACTACATGAACTAAAATAATATTTTAGAAAATTGAAAGCAAAAGCAAAAGAATCCAGCAATTCTAAGGAGTAAAGCAAGTGAAGCGAATGATTTCTTATTTGAAATCCTTGTAAAATCTCTACAATATATACAGGCATTTGTTGTAAATTTCTTGTTTAAGTGTGATTATATAAATCCTGGATTAGATTTGATTCTAGTTATTTTTTCTTATATGGACTTGTATTCCTTGGGGATGAAGGATTTCTTATCTCCCTTATTACTATAAATAAAGGCACCGCGTAGGGGGAATAATATACATTCCTCTACAACCCTACAAACACATCTCTCTCTGCCGCAGGCCCCCTTCCCATGTCAGTTAAATATAGGCCACAACACGTTATCAACACGCTCCTACCATTGCGCCTAGGAATTTAATGAGGAAGTTTCCTGCATCAAACCAGTTCATCCATATCATCACGCAATCAGGTTCTTTAAAAAAAAAAGTGTTTTTATCTCGATATTTTTGCAGCCATGATAGCATGAACATTCACCATAATGCATGATGCAACTTTACGTTTTTCGAATTTTGAATTCTACATAAATTGTGCATGCATTATGTCCATAATTGTTGAATTATGTGAATTTAATATTGACATGAATTGCATCAAAAATCTGATCATGCATTGAATTACATCTTATATATACATGCAATTGAAATTAAATTAATATTCTGTAATTGAATTTAAAAAAAAAAAAAATTGGGAACCCCGAGGGCGACTGCTGGAAGCCATGTCACTGGGCTCCCCGCGTCGAGCCGAGAAACACCAAGAAACAGAGCCAGAAGCTCCAAGCTTTGCAACCCAGAAACACCCCGAGACCATTAATGGCGTTCTTTCCCACGTCGACCATAGGCATGGCTTGCAGCCACCGCCCTAAGCCTTTGGTCATTGTCACCGACGACCAGAAGTCGTCCCCGACGAAAATTGGATCGAGATTCACTTAAATCTCATCGGAATTTTTGAAAATCTGATTCAAATTTTTCTAAGGTTTGGTTGTTGAAACGTTGAGGTTAAACCATCTTCGTTCACCACCGTGGTCGTCAACGATCACCATGACTCGCCCCGAGTCCTAATAACCCAGACACGGCTGCCAGAAGCGACGGTGCTCGGCATCTTCTTCGATGCGCACACCCAGAATAGTTAGGATTTGTGTTCAATCTGACCCATGGCCATTTGGGCCTGAACCATTCTCGGCCTATCAGGGAAGGAAAAAAAATTGAGCTTGTGAAACCATCCCAGTTGCTGATTCCCCTTGACCCACTCGCGACACCAGGCCAATTAGGCTTGGGTGTCCCCGTGTCCCCACCACACCAGATATGTGCCCTTCATGGGCCCTCTTGGACCTCGCCCAAAACATTGGGCCTGCTCCTACAACCCAGAAAACCCAGCAGCCTTTTCTGATGGCTCGGCCCACTTTATACCTAGCCCAATTTTTGGGCCTGGGCCGCACGGTATCAACCAACTTAGCCCACCCGTGGGCTTTGGCCCTTATTTTGGGCCCCGAGTTTAATTGCCTAATTATTTTAGGCCCAATGGTTTTATATTTTTTTCACCCACACTTTAAATTTGGCCTGAAGTCTAAATAATTAATTCAATTATAATTATAGACTTGAAGTTCTATTTGCATATTATTGTATATATATTTGTGTTTGTCTGCAGGAACATATAAACCTAAAGTTCATAATTATTTCGAAACCTGAAGTTTCTAAAAACATGCCTTGTTTGAAAACCTGAAGTTTTCCTTAAAAATATCACCCATGAAAACACAAAGTTTTTTCATGCGAATTTAAACCAATACATGTCTATTAGAACCTGAATGTTCTACTCCTATGTGAATGGATTAATTTTTTCTCCATTACACTAACCACAGCTTATCCATCTATTTTGTGATAGGAACATGTCGAATTTGAACAAACTCGACTTCATCGCCTTGGAGGTCTCTGAAAGGAACTACCTTAAGTGGGTCCAAGATGTGAAGCTCCACCTCATTACAAAGAATTTGCGTCTCGTCATTGAAGATGAGATGGACAACCCGGTTGGCGACGCTGAGAAATCCAATGCCATGATCTTTATCTGAAGATATATTCATGACGCACTACAAACCGAGTACCTTGTTGAAAAGGATGCACGAGCACTATGGGTCGCTTTGGCTGATCGTTTTGATCGCCAAAAGGACATTTTCTTTCCTAAAGCAAGACATGACTAGTAGCATTTGTGCTTCCAAGACTTTAAGTCTGTGATGAATATAATTATGAAGTTTGTCGAATCCAATCACTTCTCAAGTTTTGTAACAAGACTTTGACCGAAAATGATCTCCTCGAGTAGACCTATTCGACCTTCTCTACTACTAATATTGTCCTGCAGCAACAATATAGAGCTCAGATGTTCATTAAGTTTTCAAATTTGATCTTTCTTTTACTTCTTGATGAAAAGCAGAATCTGTTGTTGATGAAAAATCATCAAGCTCGACCTACTTGGGCAACTGATGTGCCTGAAGCACACTATAGCACAAACAAGTGCCCAAAATGCCAACTAGGCGTGGTAGGGGCGGCCAGAAACCACCCCGTCAAGGTCAACAGAGCCAAGGCCTATCTAAGGGATGAAACAAAGCCCAGAAGTGCCCTAACCTCGTTTCCAAGGCCCCAAACTTTAAGAATAAGAGCAAAGCACCTGAAACCATGGAGGCGGATATGTGCTATTGCTGTGGTTCAAAGGACCATTAGTCCCGTGTTTGTCGAGCTCCCCATAAGATTGTAGCTGAATATCATTTTCGTCATAAGAAGTTTGAATCAAACTTTATGCAAGTAGACAAACCAGAGAGTACCAAGATGGAGGTTTCTGACTTTCAAAAGGCCGTTACCCCTATGGAAGATTAGAATCTTAGACATAAACTACTTTTCTAGTTGAAATTTAGACAATGGGGTCGAATTCCACCTAGTGGCCAAACCCCCCTTGTTTTTTGGTTAATTTTGAACAATTTTCCTTTATCTTTGGATTATTTGTTGGTGATTTCTTTTTGGATATTAAGTTTTTAATTAATTACAATCCTTGAATACTTAAAATTATTTTGAATGGATATTTATTTTTAGAACTTTTATGCATGTGACCGATTTAAATTAATTTCATTCTAGGTATGACTAGTGGGGAAGTTAGTTGTCTGGCAGATAATGCAACCGCGCACAGAGTTTTACGTGAACAGATATATTTCACTAACTTCATACCTAAGAATGCACCTCTGAAAACCCTCTCAGGGCCATCCAACCCGATTGAAGGATACGGTAAGGCACGTGTAATGTTGTCCAATGGTACAATCCTGACCATTGATGAGGCACTTTATTCTCCGCGTTCTGGAAGAACGTTGTTTAGTTTCACGGACATTAGAGATAATAATTACCACACTGAAAACTATGTAGAAAACGGAGTTGAATTTCTGTCCATAACTTCCTACGAATATGGCCAGAAACATATTCTAAAGAAGATAGAGTGCAATCTGAGTGGTATGTATACTATAACCATACGCCTCATAGAAAGCCACTCTATGGCCAGCCTACCTCTGGGACCGCGCACGAAATTACACTTTGGCATGATCATTTGGGACACTCTAGGTAACCTTAGGGCTCACAACCCTGATTATTCGATTGGATAATGTTGTAGAATTCACATCTAAAACTTTTGATGACTATTGCATGTTGGTTGGGGTTAAAGTTGAACATCATGTACCTCATGTTCACACCCAGAACGACCTGGCAGAGGCATTCATTAACCGTTTACAAATGATTACCCGATCGTTGGTCATACGTACTAAGCTCCCAATCGCTGCATGGGCCTATGCAATATTTCACACAGCCATATTGGTCCATCGAAGGCCAGTTACAACCCAACCACATAGCGACCTTTAGTTGGTTACCGGATACGAACCCGACATGTTGCATTTGCATGTTTTTTGTTTTGCGGTCTATGTGCCAATTTTGCTGCCCTTACGTACAAAAATGGGGCCTCAGCGAAGAATGAGAATCTATGTCAGATATGATTCTCCTTCGATCATTCGTTCCTTAGAACCATTGGCAAATAATCTATTACTGCTCGTTTCGCGGATTGTCACTTATATGAGATAGTCTTCCCATCGTTAGTGGGAGATAAGAACATCAATGTTCCTGAAGAACGACGCGAATTATTGTGGACGACTTCCACTTTGTCTCATTTAGATCCCCGCACAGCTTAGTTTGAAACTGAAGTGCAGCGTATATTAGATATTCAGAGCATAGCTCAAAGCATGCCAGATGCTTTCACCGATCTAGCATAAGTGACAAGATCATATATTCTAGCTCCGAATGTGCCTGGAAAGATGGATGTACCAAATGTACGAAGAATTTCCCTCCTTGAGGCCCGAGACGCCAACTTTGGCAATCCACATACATTAGCGGCTAGCCAATCATCTGCCCCTACACAAAAGTGTGGCAAACCATTTAGTTTAAAGGATTCACACCCTCAGAAGAGAAAACCCACGGCACAGGCCCCTGAAGAGCCTACCGTGAATTCGACTGTCGCTTACTCATTCTATCTAACTTATGAGGAAATTCTAGATTACAGAACAACGAAATTGTGCGTTACAAAGCTTATCTTGTTGCGCAAGGCTTCTCACAACGTTCCGGGATTGACTATGACGAAACGTATTTAGCAATTATGGATGTGATTACTTTTCGCTACCTTATCAGTTTGGTAGTTTTCGAAAAACAGAGTATGCAGTTGATGAACATAGTAATTGCGTATCTCTATGGGGATCTTGATATGAAAATTTATATGAAAGTTCCTGAAGGACATACATTGACTAGATCAAATATTTCCAAACCCCGAAACACACTATCAATTCGGCTGAGGCGTTCACTTTACGGTTTGAAGCAATTCTGAAGAATGTGGTTGATATAACTGTTTTAGTGAGTATTTGACTAGTCAGGGATATGTAAACAACGAAATATGCCTTTATGTGTTCATTAAAAAGTCACATTCTGATTTTGCGATAGTTGCAGTATATGTCAATTACATGAACCTTATCAGAACACCTAAAGTGCTCGTGAGAACTGCCGCGCACCTGAAGTCGGAATTTGAGATGAAAGATCCAGGAAAGACTCGATATTGTCTCGGTCTCGAGATAGAGCATCGTTGAGATAGAATCTTAGTACATCAAACGAACTACACCCAGAAGGTGTTGCGCTGCTTTAACAAGGATAAAGCAAAGTCTTCGAGTACTCGTATGGTCATTCAATCGGTAGATACAAAACGAGATCCCTTCCGTCCAAAAAAGGATGATGAAGAGATTTTGGAGCCTGAAGTTCCTTCTCTAAGTGCAATACACGCTTTATTGTACTTAGCTCAATCCACTAGACCCAACATCTCCTTCGTTGTTAATCTTTTGGCAAGACAATAATGCACCAACACACAGACACTGGACTGGTGTTAAAGACATTTTTTGTTACCTTAAGGGTACTATGGATTTGGGATTGTTCTATCCCTATGGATCCTCGAGTGATGTCGCACCCCCTTATCTCGAGTTGATTCTCTTCTTGTTGGTTATGTCGATGCATGATACTTATCTGATCCGTACAAGGTGCGCTCTCAAACGAGTTATGTCTTTACCGTTGGAGGCACCATAATCTCTTAGAGGTCAACTAAATGGACCTTAGTTGCCACTTCATCTAACCATGCTGAAATTCTCGCCTTACATGAAGAAAGTCGGGAATGCTTTTGGTTGAGAGCAGTTGTGGGCCATTTTCGAAGCTCCTGCGATATTTACCCCGTCATTGATGTCCCGACGACGATCTATGAAGACAACGCAGCATGCATCGAATAGTTCAAGAAGGGTTACATCAAAGGAGACAACACCAAGCACATTGCGCCAAAGTTCTTCTTCTCACATCAACAACAAAAGCATCAGAAATTTGAAGTCACTCAAATCCGTTCACAAGACAATCTGGCTGACCTCTTCACCAAATCACTACCAAAGGCGACATTGCAGAAGCTTGTTCAAGGAATTGGTATGCGTAAACTTTTTGAGTTGTAACATTGCTAGTTCTCTTTGGAATTGTGTCAAACTCAGGGAGAGTATCCTGAAGTGTACTTGCTTGATCTTAATGTACTCTTTTTCCCTACGATTAGGAGCATTTTTCCCACTGAGTTTTTGCTACCTAACTAGGTTTTAACGAGGCACCCACCTTGGGTTGATCATATCCTTGATGACGTCCCCTAGATGTTTCTTTTGACTTTACATTACTCATGCATTTTTCCTTAGGCTATGGATTTTGTCCCTACTCTGGTTTTTGCCATAGCCATAGGGTTTTTTGTGAGACTTACTTCTTTTTGCAAGTTTCGATCTTATTGAGAGTAGCGTGTTCCCAGAATCAGTGCCGACGAGTCGACTTCCTCAACTTCTACATGATGCGGAATTCGTAAATAAAGGATTTATAGATTAGATTTTATTCTACTTTTTCTTTTCTAGATTTGATTTGATTTGATTCTAGTTATTCTTTCCTCAACTTCTACATGATGCCGAATCTGTAAATTTCTTGTTTAAGTGTGATTGCGTAAATCCTAGATTAAATTTGATTCTAGTTATTCTTTCCTATATGGACTTGTATTCCTTGGGGATGAATGATTTATTCTCCCTTATTACTATAAATAAAGGCATTGCGTAGGAGGAATAAATACATTCCTCTACAACCTGCAAACACATCTCTCTCTAATCTCTCTCTGCCGCCGGCCCCCTTCCCCTGTCAGTTAAATATAAGCTACAACAGCATTGAATTTTAATAGATTAAATATGTTGAAAAATAAAATAAATTCCGCATGAATGATTAAATAGAGATTACTAGAAAGTAAGAGAACCACGTAGCAAGTGCAATGCCTGCAGAGTAGATATTTGCAAAATAGAAAATCTAACACATTAAATTTGATTAAGATCCTATCCACAGGGCTTCAACCAAGGATTAAAGAAATATACAAGAAAAAAAAAATGAAGGGGGAAAAATCAAGTCATCTAAAAGATTAAATTATTACTCAGCTAGCATGGGAACATAGCACGTCCTGGGTGCATCACCCATCAAAATCCCAAAACCTATAGCCGTGGCGCCCGGCACAAATCCAATCTGCAAATCTAAACACTGAAGATTCATAATCACATGTTGCGCCGACCACCACCAACCACTCCTATACGTCGCCCAGATGGCCATCTGAACACTAAACCTCACACCCCCCCCCAATTCTCTATCCTTCTTCATCTTCTCCAACATCCATTGCTTAAGCGCTGGTTGATCCCCTTCCCAATTCGCCATTCTAAGCCTGAGATGCAGTTCGATTTTTGTCATCATGGGCAGACCGAATGGCTTCTCTGGCTTGACGACAAGCGGTTTGTCCTCATACAGAACGAAACCTTCGAGCCGGTTGAACCAAATGTAAGAGACAAGATTAGGGTTAGCAATTTTCAGTTTGACGTCCCATTCGGCTGTTAGGTTTTTGTCCGATACGTTGAATTTGTGCACGGATAAGGCGGTAAGTTGGACAACGGGGGCTTGGGGGCATAAAGTGAGCTCCTTGCGTATGAACGGTAGAAATACGATAATGGCAAGAGTGACCAAAGAGAGGAAAATGAGGAAGGTGAATTTGGCAATCGTTGGTGTAGTGGAGACATTGGTAGACCTTGTCGAAATATGGGATTTTGAATAAGGGTTGTGTGAAACGGGAAGTAAGGGGACCATGGCTGAGCCCTCATCTTTTGCATGCTTTGGTATTTGAATCTCCATCAAAAACGACGAAGCCATATTTTGACGCAGCCTTTAATTTATCTAAAGCTGATCAAAATGTAGGATATCGATGATGATGGTGATGGTGATGATAAATGAAAGGACGCATGCAAGAGAAAGATACCTTCGGACGGGCAACCGGTGTAGAGTTTCACCGGCGAGCAAATCACTATGACGGCTGATGCATATGTCGCTAGCAAGTTGGAGGATGTGCCCAGCTTGGGGTTGGGTCACAGATCGATCTCCAATCCTGCCTAGCTCATGCATGCATGCGTACGTTGAGGAGTATTGGTCATGGGTTTGCCTAGACTTTGTGCACAAAACAGTCTCGAAGAGTTGAATAAGGATCACACATTTGTCTGGTCAAGGGCGGAGGCCAAAATAGGGCGTGGCTCATACTGGAATTTCACCAATTTATGTATATTGTGTGCTAATTTTTGCAATAAAGAGTATATGTTCCAGTGGTTGAAATAGTTTACGGATTGTAGCAGGTCACAAGTTTGAGAGTCTTTTTTATTAATATAATAGAAGCGTTATATAAGTTACGACTGGCCTTCTGTTTTACCATATAAGCCTTCTGATGCCTATTACCTTTTGATTTTTTAAACCAATTCCTTCTTTTTGTTAGTTCATATAAACCAATATCTATACAAACTAGAAGAAGATTCAATTATGTTGAAAAAAAATCTTGTAGTAAGAGTTCTGAGCTAGCTGTGATCTTAAATTTTGTTCAAATCTTAATTTTTTTTATCAAAGCGCGTAAACAAGCTCTATTCTTTTGATATAATCATCTCAGTACTAGCTATGATCCTAAGCTGCAATAAGCTTCTTCTCAGTCAGCTCATTGCCAGTTTGTGAGTGAAGGTCACAAGTTTGAGACTTGCTTATCCCAACAATCTTGTAATTTTTTATCAAGTTATCCTTCTAGGACATCAATCTGTGATGGAGTATTCATAGCCAGTATATAAGATTATATTACGTTCATTGTACAATTAAATGCACTATATTTGATATGTAACTCTTTGTGAATGTTGATCTGAACTTCGATGTCATGAGAAGTAGAAAGCCTTACATGTTTGCAAAAACAATGTTACGTTCATTTTCGCCACCAATCCTCTTCCAATTGGGAGTTTTAACGAAACACTCCCGGTACTGTTCACTTTTAACGAAAAACCACATTTTTACCTTTACCTGACACTATTCACTATACCTTTAAAAAGAGTTTTTTTTAAAAGGGAAGTTTTTTTGGACTTTTCATCAGTTTTCCTATTATTTATTTTTATTTAAACCTTATGCACTGTTATAAAAAAAGGAAACATGGAAAACAATATGTTTTGTCTTTTACAATAAAAAACTCAAGCCAAGGAAACTTATCAAAACCGACCTTTTTGAATTCTACGAAATTGTGTCTCCTCAAATGTGTGTGGGTACGGCTATAATTCGGGTTGTTATGGTTCCTCTAGGATATATTTTCTTTGGCTTTTTAGTAGATCTGGCATTCGTGTCGTGATTTCCGTGTTCGTGTCGTTTTCGTGTCATACCCGATATCTTAACGGGTCGTGTCGTGTGATACCCGTTAAAATGAACGTGTAAAATGACCCGACCCGAAATCGACCCGATAATATTAACGGGTAATATGACCCGATCCGTTACCCGTTAAAGAAAATAAATTTTAAACCAATAAATAATTAAATAAAAAAACATAATACTTTTTTTGAGTGAAAACGCATTTTTCTTTTAAGTATTGTCACATCCAAAACATAAAAACGCATTTTTCTTTTAATTGTATATTTACATATCCAAAATAAGAGCATAATAAAAAAAATATTAGAACATTACAAAATATCAAATGTTCAAAAGATTTGCAAAATTAAGGACATTGGAACATTAGAACATCTTGCACATTTTCTTCCAATCAAACCCTTCAATGTAGAAGTATAAAAAATATAGAAAAAATATATAAACGCTCGTAATAACAAGCTTTACAACTTTCGTGAAGAGCTTAACTTCGAAATTCGTCACTATAATCATATAAATCATAGATCAAAATTTAACCGTTGATTATTGTTTACATTTATGCTTCATTTTTCTCATCAAATTTTGTTTTTTCAGATTTTGTTTTTTGAAAACATGATCTATTAGAGGATGCAAGAAGATGAACAGTTTGGATTGTTGATATTATGTTCAGAGTTTTACGATTAGTGAAAATATTGTTTGATGTTTATAAAGTTTCTACAAACTATATGACATCGACTCATATTTCAGTTAACCATAAATATTGAAACGTGATATCAAAGATATGAACCGTGCAGCTTCTTACATCCGCCAGATGATCATAGTGTTGGATTTCGAAGCTGACCCCTTCATGAAAGTTGTAAAGCTTATCATTATGAGTGATTGGATTTTTTTTTTACATTTTGTACACTTCTATAATAATTATTATTAATTTTTCCCCCAAATAAAAAATATTATTTATGAGGGTTTGGAGGATTTTAAAAATCTAAACAACAATGTAAGTGTAACCATTATCTACTCGTAGAGGAATAATGATGAATCACAAGTGTTTATATATTCTTTCACATTTTTCATACTTGTATGTATGTCTTCTTAGTTCTTGCCTATACAAATACTATACTAGTTTATTTTCATTTTGGACAAGAACATGTTAAGTAAAATTTATTATCCTAGTAATGATAATAAAGAACTCTCACAATAAAAATAAATAATGACTAAAACTTTTTTTTTTTTACTTATATAGAATAATAATACAAAACTATATATTTAATATAGAATATATTGTATATATTAATATGGCTATTGTATTTTATAATAATTTTTTTAGTAATTAAACTTTAAAATTATCAAAATAATTTTTTTCTTAACGAGTCGAAACGGGTCACCCGATAAGTTATCGTGTTGACCCGAAACCCATTATTTTCGTGTCGTGTCATCGTGTCGTGTCAGAAACTGCCGAGTCTACTTTTTAGCCAAAATGGTCCCTGAGATTTGCATAACACATCATTTTGGTCCCTAAGATTGAAAATCAATAATACTAGTCCCTGAGATTGTCCACCATCTATTATTTTGGTATTTTCGTTAAAAACTTCATTAAGTGTCCTAGAGCTCTTGCCCGAAAGTTTGGGCAATTTTCAAAGCTTCATAACTCAATTGTTTCTTAACCAAATTCGACCCATAATATATCAAAATGAAGATAAGAAAAGTGTAAAATAAGATTATACCTATTTGGAAGCCCAATGGTTGCCAGAGATGGCCGGAAAATAGCCTGAGGTGACTGGTCCGCGGGAAAACTGAAAATCTCTCCGGAAACTGGGTAAACTTTAAACGTTCGTAACTTCTTCAATACTCAACGAAATCGAGTGATTCAAAAATAAAAATCATACTTCTCAACGAGAAAAAGAGAATGATACATTTCTCAAAGGCTAACTCGTAGTGGTTTGGACGGAAAACGGCTTGAAAGTGGCTGTCTTGGTCTCGAGTTAGCCACTTTCGAGCCGTTTTTTGGCCAAACCACAGCGAATTAGCCGTTGAGAATGGTACCATTCTCTTTGTCTATTGAGAAGTATGATTTTTGTTATTTTAGTAACTTGATTTCGTTCAGTATTGAAGAAGTTATGAACGTTCAAAGTTTACCCAGTTTCCGGTGAGTTTTCCAGTTTTTCCGCGGACCAGCCACATTTCAGGCTATTTTCTGGCCATCTCCGATAACCATTGGGCTTCCAAATAGGTATAATCTTGTTCTACACTTTCCTATCTTCATTTTGATATATTATGGGTCGAATTTGGCTACGAAACGATTGAGTTATGTAGCTTTGAAAATTGCCTAAACTTTCGGGCAAGAGCTCTGGGACACTTAACGGAGTTTTTAACGAAAATACCAAAATAATAGATGGTGGACAATCTCAGGGACTAGTATTATTGATTTTCAATCTTAGGGACCAAAATGATGTGTTATGCAAATCTCAGGGACCATTTTGGCTAAAATGCCAAAGAAAATATATCCTAAAGGAACCATAACAACCCGAATTAAAGCCGTACCCACACACATTTGAGGAGACAATATCGTAGAATTCAAAAAGGTTGGTTTTGATAAGTTTCCCTGGCTTGAGTATTTTATTGTAAAAGACATATTGTTTTCCATGTTTCCTTTTTTATAACAATGCATCAAACATTCTCTATCTACTTCTCAAGTTTTAAATAATTGGAAGAGGATTGGTGGCGAAAATGAACGAAACATTGTTTTTGCAAGCATGTAAGGCTTTCTACTTCTCATGACATCGAAGTTCAGATCAGCATTCACAAAGAGTTACATATCAAATATAGTGCATTTAATTGTACAATGAACGTAATATAATCTTATATACTGGCTATGAATACTCCATCACGGATTGATGTCCTAAGATGACAACTTGATAAAAAATTACAAGATTGTTGGGGTAAGCAAGTCTCAAACTTGTGACCTTCCCTTATAAACAGGCAATGAGCTAACTGAGAAGAAGCTTATCATAGGAAGTTCACTGATTTGTCTCGTTATGATCAGGAAATTGCTGCTAATCCAGTTTAGATGCTTTGCCGCTTTAAATTGGGTACTAAGAAGAAGTGGCGCTCTATGGCAACTATCCTACCATGTGCTACTTATCAGGAGTTCTATGAGATTTTGTTGAGGATTGAGGATTCTGACAACATGCCTAGTGAGAGTGAAGGAGAGGAAGAAAAAGGTAGTAATCTGAAGAAGTACGATAAAGGCAAAGGGCAGTCATCTCAGGGACCTCGACAGACTCAGAGTTTTAAGAAAAGTGGAACTAGCTCTAGTTCTTCCAGTGGGGGTTTTAGTGCCACAGGTCCGAGGAGAGGTGGTAGGTCCATTGGAGGATCTCGCTTTCAGAGGCCAAGAGAGTCGGGTGGTACAGGCGCTCCTTTATGCCGTAGGTGCAATAATCGACATTTTGGAGAGTGTCGTCGAGGTAGCAGCAGGTGTTATACATGTGGTCAGATGGGGCATTTGGCTAAGTATTGTCCTCAGAATCCACAGAGACCTCAGCAGCCACAGCAGCTTTCCTTACCACCGCCAGTTCAGACCCATCAGTTTTCAAGACCTAGTGATTATGTTACGACAGGTCGTGGTGATGCGTACCATTACCAGGGGGATCTCATTCCTTATGCTCTAGGGTATATCAGTACCCTCAGGATCCCTATCAGCAGAGTGGTTATGGCCAGTACTTAGGAGGATACATGCCTTATCAGCAGAGTGGCTCGGGTCAGTATTCAGCCGGCGGGTCACAGTGCCAGTCTGGAGGACAACCCCAACAGGTCGATGTTGCTGCCAGTAGTGCTGGATCGTCGAGACAGCACAGTCAGTCGGGTTAGGGGCGTAATGCGCAGGGCCAAGGTGTTCACGCTAGTAGAGGTTGAGGATGACGACAGCAGGCCCAGGGGCATATCAACAACATTACTTTGCAGGAAGCCCAGAACCATCCTGATTTAATAATGGGTATGTTAAATGTTCTTGGTCATTTTGCTAGTCTTAATTGACTGTAGAGCTACCCATTCTGTCATTTCTCATACTTTTGCTCATTTAACTCAACCTTATTCTACACCTCTAGGTTATGAGTTAGAGTTTTCTATGCCTAGAGGACAAAAGTGTTATGTTAGCTGTGTCTACCCGGGTTGTCCTGTGTTGATAGAGGATGTAGTAATGCCAGCTAACCTTCTCCCATTAGATCTTGCGGACTTTGATGTGATTTTGGGAGCAGACTGGTTACACTATAACTATACCGACATCCACTGTCACGAGAAGACGGTGACTTTCCGTCGCCCAGGTTTACCCGGAGTTACGTTCGTAGGTGAACGTAGTGGTGTGAAGCATGGTGTTATTTCTGCCTTGAGGGCAAAGAAGTTGTTGAATAAAGGGTGCCAGGGATACTTAGCTCACGTTGTGCTGAATGATACTACTCCCAGTAGTGTGGAGGAAGTTCGAGTGGTTAGGCATTTTCTGAACGTCTTTCCCGATGATTTGCCTGGATTACCGCCTCATAGAGATGTGGAGTTTACCACCGATTTACTTCCAGGTACGGACCCTATATCTCTAACTCCATATAGAATGGCTCCTGCTGAGTTAAGAGAATTGAAAACCCAGTTGCAGGAATTAGTGGATAAAGGTTTCATTCAGCCTAGTGTTTCACCCTGGGGAGCCCCAGTATTGTTTGTTCGGAAGAAAGACCGGACCTTAAGGCTGTTCATTGACTATCGGCAATTGAATCGGGTAACGATTAAAAACCGTTATCCATTGCCACGCATAGATGATCTATTTGACCAACTTCGAGGTGCCTGTGTGTTCTTGAAGATTGATTTGAGGTCTGGGTATTATCAGCTGAAGATTAGGAGTGATGATGTCCCTAAAACGGCTTTCAGGACTCGTTATGGTCATTATGAGTTCCTTGTGATGCCGTTCGGATTAACAAATGCACCAGCAGCTTTCATGGGCTTGATGAACAAAGTATTCCAGCATTATCTTGACAGGTTCGTCATTGTCTTTATCGATGATATACTGGTATACTCTAGAACTAAGGAAGAGCATGTGCAACATCTCTCTTTGGTGTTGAATAAGTTGAGGGAACATCGCCTTTATGCCAAGTTCAGTAAATGCCAATTTTGGTTAAAGGAAGATGCATTTTTGGGACATGTCATTTCAGCTCAGGACATTCAAGTAGATCCTCAAAAAGTAGCAACTGTGGAAAATTGGGAGCAACCACGAACGGTCACTGAAGTGAGAAGTTTTCTTGGCCTAGCTGGCTATTACACACGGTTTGTTCAAGATTTGTGAGCAAAGTTTCCAACAGCTTAAGTATTGTCTCACTCATGCACCTGTTCTAACACTTCCGGACGACAGTGGTAACTTTGAGATATATAGTGATGCTTCCTTAAATGGTTTGGGTTGTGTTTTAATGCAGCATGGTAAGGTAATCGCTTATGCTTCGAGGCAGTTGAAACCGCATGAGATGAATTATCCTACACATGACCTTGAGTTAGCTGCTATTATCTTCGCTTTGAAGATTTGGAGGCATTACCTTTATGGGGAGAAATGTAAGATCTTTACAGACCACAAAAGCCTTCAGTACATTTTCACTCAGAGATCTTCATCTTCGTCAACGAAGGTGGGTGGAACTGTTGAGTGACTATGATTGCACGATTGATTATCACCCAGGTCGTGCAAACGTAATGGCTGATGCACTGAGTAGAAAGTCTCAAGGTCGAATTAATGCATTGTACGCATCTCATGTTCCTCTTCTTGCAGATTTAAGGTCTACTGGAGTGAAATTGGGACTAGAAGAAAAAGAAGAAGCCTTGGTGGAAGCACGAGAGAAAGCTTTACTTGCCAATTTCCAGGTTAGGCCCATTTTGATTGACCGTATACTCGAAGCTCAAGGAAATGATGAGGAAGTTCAGGATTTAATTTTTGCAATTTCTCAAGGGAAGAAAAAGGATCTCAGAGTCCGTGAAACCGATGGCATGTTTATGCAAGATAAACGGATGTACGTGCCAAATATTGAGGAATTAAAGAAAGAAATTCTTGATGAGGCACACATTTCAGCATATGCCATGCATCCAGGGGGCACTAAAATGTATCATACCATTAGACCATTTTACTATTGGCCAGGTATGAAAAGAGAAATTGCAGAGTATGTTAGTAGGTGTGCAGTTTGTCAGCAGGTCAAAGCCGAAAGGAAGAAGCCATTTGGTTTGATGCAACCACTTCCCGTCCCACAGTGGAAATGGGAAAATATCACTATAGACTTTGTGTACAAGCTTCCTCGTACACGGAATGGTTATGATGGTGTTTGGGTGATTGTAGATCGACTTACCAAGTCAACGCATTTCATTCCAGTGAGGGAAAAGTACTCTCTGAACAAATTAGTTGAGTTGTTCTTGATCAAGATTGTGAAGTATCACGGAGTACCAGTGAGTATTATCTCGAATCGGGATCCCAGGTTCACTTCTAAGTTCTGGGTGGCATTCCAAGAAGCTATTGGTGCAGAACTACTTTACAGCATAGCGTATCATCCTCAGACAGATGGACAGTCGGAGAGGACGATTCAGACTTTGGAAGATATGCTAAGATCTTCAGTACATCAGTTTGGTGATGATTGGCATGCAAAGTTGGATTTGATGGAATTTGCCTATAATAACAATTATCATTCCAGCATTCGAATGGCACCATTTGAGGCACTATATGGCAGAGCTTGCTGTACACCCTTGTGCTGGTTGGAAGTTGGTGAAAGACCATTGGTGGGCCCTGAGATAGTAGAGGAGACTACTAATAATGTTCAGGTAATTAAAGCTAACCTAAAAGTGGCCCAGGATCGTCAGAAGAGCCTAGCTGATAGACATGCCACTGACAGAGTGTACAAGGTCGGAGATTGGGTATTCTTGAAGTTATCGCCTTGGAAATGAGTTGTAAGGTTCGGGAAAAAAGGTAAGTTAAGCCCTAGGTACATCGGACCTTACCAGATCATCGAGCGAGTTGGTGAGGTTGCTTATAGGCTTGAGTTACCTTCTGAGTTATCTAAGGTGCATAATGTGTTTCATGTCTCAATGCTTCGTCACTATGTTTCGGATCCTTCGCATGTTATACCTCCTCAACCCTTAGAGATCAATCCGGATTTGACTTATGAAGAAGAACCAATGACGATATTGGATTGGAAAGATAAAGTGCTGAAGAACAAGACTATTCGTATGGTAAAGGTTCTATGGGGAAACCATTCAGTGGAAGAAGCTACTTGGGAGACTAAGGATCGGATGAGAGATATATATCCTCACTTGTTTTATGAGTATCAGTGATGTATTTTGTTGTTGTTTGAAATTTCGAGGATGAAATTTTCTTAAGGGGGGTAGATTGTGACAGCCCGTCTCGAATTTGTACATTTGTTATCCTCGAAAATGTGAAAGTACAGTTTTACCCTTGAGCATTCGGGTTATATTGCTATGTTGGGCTAAGTTAGAAGGCCCAAAATTCTTAGTTTTGGACCAATGATATTATTTCCTAGTTTGTGGGAACCATTTAGAGTGTGATTTGAACTTAGGGTTTTAAGTTAGTTAGTTTTTCGTACTTAGTTTAGGATAAATTAGAAATACCCCTAGGTTTTGGTACCCAATCAAACACGGGTACACACTTACTCAAACAAAAAAACTGAAACCTTCTCTCTCTCTTCTCGAACACACTTTCTCTCTCTGCAACTCATACGGACGAGTTGTGTTGACCTTTAAACCCTCACAGATCGAAGGTGTTGAGACCATATTCGAGATCCTTGTCAGCCTACGAACACAACCATACCTTTGGTTGGTCGTGGCACCGTCGAAAACCCTGAGAACCCAAAGGCACCGTCGAGTGTACAGTGAACCAAAGGTGACCGTCGAGGTTTCACGTCGTTCTGAAGCCCAAAAAGGTACATATGTTTCTTCCTAAGTGTTTTATTTGAGTTTGAACGTCGGAAAACCCCGTAAATCGGAATCCTAAAGTTGGCACTATTCACCAACTTTTAAATGGACGGTTTTCTTTGATTTCTACGACAATAGGAAGCTTTAGGAGATCCTCACGAAGCTCGGAGTGCTTCGTTGGAAGAATTTGGACGTCGGGAAGCCCAGATACGAAGAGTTGCAGAGGTGGCCGGACTTTCGAGCTTGCTCAGGCGAGATCTCGTGGATTTTAGGACTCAAAACAGGTATAACGTTGTTCCTTAGGTCCTAAGCTTCATTTTGATGTAAATTTCATGAAAAATGGTGCAGAAATGAGGTAGAATAGTAGGTTAGAAGGTTTTCCAGAAACCGGCGAACAGTCGCGACGTCCGGCGACTCACCGAAGAAGACGAAGAATATTCTGTCAAGTTGACGAAATATTCCTAACGGCAGTGAATGGCGTCAGTTGGATTAGACGAAATATTTCGTAATTCTAACAGAATATTCCCTAACTCTGTTAGGGTTCCTATCCCCCGTGCCAGGCACGTGCCGCGCATGGGTGGCGCATCTGGCCGTGCCTTGGTCGGCGCATGGCGGAACGTAAGGGTAGAAAAAAATTTCTATAAATATGGGGATGTTCCTGAGGTTATGTAGATCACTTTGGTATATTCAAACACCTCAATTGAGCATTGTATGAGAAATTATTTCCTAGTTTCGTTTATGTGCTTTAAAATAATGTTTGTATAGTTGTTTCTCACATAGGCGAGACCTATCCGGAGGACGACCGTAGCCAGGCTAGGCACGGAGGTTACGATCCGTCTACTTACCAGTGAGTGGGTTTTTGGTTTTCCGTATATACCTATATGCTAAGTATTTTTCCCAGAAATGCATTTTAAATGACTTTATTAATGAATTGTCATGCCAATATATTTATACTATTGAATATGCATTATGAATTGTATATGCATGGTTGTCGACGTTGCGGGCGCTCAGGTAAGTTCCAGGTAAGTTCATGTGTTGTTGATGAGGAGTTGTGTTATGATGATTATGATGAGATGTATTGAGAGCTCATTAACCTGCACCCCGGTGTTAGTGCGCCCGCCCATTGTTAGGGGCATAGTCTTTCACGTGATGTTCACCTCCCGCACCACACGCTCATCTTAGATAAGTTAGGTGCACAGTCCTGTCGTATAGACCACTTTCAGTGGGTTCAACTCGTTGGTGACCCGCGATTATTCGCACAGTCTTCATGTGATTGTAGCACTATAGCGTATTGTTTTACACTCAGTCCTGTCGTATAGACCACTATAAGTGGGTTCGACTCGTGTGCAGGCATGATTTATGAGCTAGAGTTCAGATGATGAGATATTGCAGTTATATTTGCATTTGGATTACTTACCTGGTGATTTGGTTTGTATGGCATGGCATATTCATGATTTGTTTACATATTTTAATGTTGAAGATATCAGTTGATATTTAGTATATGTATATACTATTTTCTGAGAAAATATACAGGTTTTACGGCGAGGGGTTATAACTGTTGTTAATGAAATGATTTTTGAAAAGCTTTGTTTTTGCCTACTCAAGTTTTCTGTTTTGCGCCCCTCCAGGTTTTAGGTAGCGTTTGTTGGTGACTTACGAGGCTACAGCGGAGGTCTTGACAGACCATCACATATGTAGGACCGTTTGGGTTTTTATTTAAATTAGTACTTCTTATGCTGACCGCACTTAGGCTTTTGTTGCTGTAATTGTGTATTCACACTTAGTTCCGTTCTTGCACCTTAGCTTTTCTGGCACTCTTTGAAGATTGGTTTTTATTCATTCATAATCCTTTCTTTATTATTGCTTCCGCACTGTGCACATGACTACGTCACTCTCACATGACGGCCAGCATGCCTCGATCTCAGTTAGGGTGTGTCACTATAGTGATATTTAATTTATACTTTATTGTTATACGTATTAGATGTATCAAATTTGACTCATAACGACAAAAATAAAAGGGACATTTTAATATAGGCGCCTCGTTTTTTAATTTTTTAGACTAAACAGCTGCCAACATTTGTTCGTTGTGAATGGACTAAATCCCCCGTTGTAAAAAGAATATATTAAATTTTTGTTTTTTGTTGTTGCTAATAACTTGGCATAATTAGTGGGATATCAAAAGTTAACGGAACGGTGATATTTCGTAAAAAATTAATGGAACGGTGAAATTATGTAACAATAATTCTAGATCAAATTTTTTAAATTAAAATTACTCTACTTATTTCTTATTAATAACATATTATTTATAATTTAGTTTAAAAAATTTAAACTGCATTACCCATTTCGTAATTGTCACATATATAAATAATAAGACGATTGAAATGGTTCACCCACGAAGCTTCCTGGAAGTTGCCATGGCATTGCCTTCACTAACACCATATATCCCCCATCTCTTCCTCTCTGCTTCCCATCTTTTCCTTTCTCTCTCCTCCTTTTTCACCATTTTCTTCTCTCTCTCTCTCTCTACAACTTCTTCCCCCATTTGGGTTTTCATCTTTAATCATGAAGTTCATCAATATTAGCTCCAAAAATCTCAGTCTGAAACGCCTCTTCCGATCTAAGAAGGACCGGTACGCCGTGTCCAGCTCCGAGCCGCCATCGTTCGGGTCCGGAACGGATTCTTCCTCGTCTTCTTCTTCTTCTTCTTCTTCCTCAGACTCAATTCACAAGCCCGGGGCCGGTGGTATCACCACGCCCACCAGCGTTTTGGCCGAAAGATCGGGTGACTGGTCCGAGTTTTCGGCTGATCTGCAGCTCGACGTGGCCAAAGCGTTTAAGCTTATAGATCGGGACAACGACGGAGTGGTGTCGAGGAAAGAACTCGAGGCACTTCTGTGTCAACTCGGGAACAACCCGCCGAGTCAAGAGGAGGTGACGATGATGCTGAGCGAGGTGGACCGAGACGGCAGCGGTTCGATAACCCTTGAGGCTTTATTGAACCAGGTCGGACCGGTTTCCGGTCCACCTGCCGACTCGGAGCCGCGCGATGCGTTCGAAGTATTTGACACGGATAACGACGGCAAAATATCGAAGGAGGAACTTTTGAGGGTTTTCACGGCTATTGGGGACGAACGGTGCACGTTAGAGGCAGTGGCGGATCCACAGTGGGGTCGTCGGGGTCGCACGACCCCTTGGAAACCATGGAAACAACCTTGAAGCTCCCATGTGCGACCTCTTGGAGCTGGGGTCGTCGGGGTCGTCGGGGTCGGACTCGCACGCCAAGTGTTCGACAAAAGGCCTGAACGAAAACTCGGCAGCAGGAAGAGGAAGAAGAAGCGCCGCGCGCGCTTCTTTTTTTTCAAAACAGACGGGCAAAACGGCGTCGTTTTGGCCCAGGAAATTTTTTTAAATGACCTGGCCAAAACGGCGTCGTTTTGGGCCAGGCCGAACAAAAAAAAAAAATTAAATTCCCTCCGTGTCCCCCCTAGTCCCAGCCTTCCTACCCGTGCCCTATACAATCAAAAGCCCCAATTTCTTTTGTTTTCTCCTCCTCCAACCCTAACTCAATCCCCCCAAACCTTCTCCTCTCCTCCCTTGCTGCTGCTGCCCCCAAACCCTCAACTCCATCTCCTCCCTCCCTTGCTGCTCCCCAGCTGCTGGCGGCTCCAACTCCATCTCCTCCCTTTGTTTATATTGTGAGTATTTATTTTGAATATTTTGTATATGTAGAATATATTTAATTTAATTGAAATTCAATTCATATTTATTTTGTGAGTTTTTATTGTGAGTTTTTATTGATGGTTTGTTTATATTGATGGTTTGTTTATATTGTGAGTATTTATTGGTTTGTTTTTATTGATGGTTTGTTTATATTGATGGTTTGTTTATATTGTGATTTTTTATTTTCATTATTTTGTATATGTAGAATGCAAGATGAGATATTTAATTTAATTGAAATCCAATTCATATTTATTTTGATTATGTTTATGGTTTGTTTATATTGTGAGTATTTATTTTGAATATTTTGTATATGTAGAATATATTTAATTTAATTGAAATTCAATTCATATTTATTTTGATTATATTGATGGTTTGTTTATATTGTGAGTTTTTATTTTCATTATTTTGTATATGTAGAATGCAAGATGAGATATTTAATTTAATTGAAATCCAATTCATATTTATTTTGATTATGTTTATGGTTTGTTTATATTGTGAGTATTTATTTTGAATATTTTGTATATGTAGCATTATTATGGAACGGTTTTTTAAGAGAAAGTCATCATCGGGTTCGGGTAGTTCGAATAATGTTGATAGTTCAAATACTGTTGGTAGTTCAAGAGCTCCAAGTTCAAGACAAAGTCAGTTAGATGATGTTTTGGGTAATCTTCAAGCGGATCCTGGATTAAGAACTCGAATAATAGATTATGATGCTAATATGAGAGATGAGGTCCGAAGATTATATCTACAAAAAGGACCTTGTCAACCTAGAGGTCATAATTTCCCAATAACTAATATGTCGGGAATTAATCGACGCTTCATTCCCCAATGGTTTGATGAGTTTGATTGGTTGGAGTATAGTGTATCTAAAGATGCGGCATTTTGTCTCTATTGCTATCTCTTTAAAACCAATTTTGAACAAGTGGGTAGTGAAGCTTTCACTGGAGATGGATTTAAGAATTGGAAGAAAGGGAGAGAAAGATTTAAGATGCATGTTGGACCGGTTGGGAGTGTTCATAATAAGGATAGAGAAGCTGCTACAAATTTGATGAATCAAGCTACACATATTGAAACGGCAGTGAGCAAACACTCTGACCAAACTCGTAAGGCTTATCGCACATGTTTGATTGCTTCAATCAAGTGCACTAAGTTTTTATTGCGACAAGGTCTTCCTTTTCATGGCCATGATGAAAGTGCCACTTCAAGCAATAGGGGAAATTACTTGGAGTTATTGCAATTCCTTGCAGATAATAATGATAAAGTTAGAGAAGTTGTGATGGAAAATGCTCCGAGGAATCTCAAATTACTAGCTCCTTCCATTCAAAAAGAAATTGTGAATTCATGTGCCCTTGAAACACTTGATGCTATCATGGATGGTCTAAAAGATAGATTCTTTTCAATATTGGTGGATGAAGCACGTGATGTGTCTGTGAAAGAGCAAATGGCTATGGTGTTGCGTTATGTGGATGACAACGGGCATGTAATTGAAAGATTTGTGGGTATCCAACATGTTACCGACACTACTTCAAGTTCACTAAAGGATGCTATTGACACATTGTTTTCTCGCAACGGTTTGAGCATTTCCAAGCTACGAGGACAAGGTTATGATGGTGCTAGCAATATGAGAGGTGAGTTGAATGGCCTTAAAACAAAGATATTGAGAGAACAACCTTGTGCATATTATGTTCATTGCTTTGCTCATCAACTTCAACTAGCTCTTGTTGCCGTAGCAAAGAAGAATATAGACATTGCCTCTTTTTTTGCAACGGCTAATAGTGTGGTTAATCATGTTGGAGCATCTTGTAAGCGGCGTGATTCACTTAGAGGGCAACTTCAAGAAGAGCTTGTGATAGCTTTTGAAAATGATTGTCTTATAACGGGGCGAGGCTTAAATCAAGAAACAAGTCTCAAACGTGCCGGTGACACACGATGGAACTCACACTATGGTACCTTGATTAGCATCATTTCTATGTTTTCATCCGTGGTTCATGTGCTTCAAATGGTTATTGATGATAATCCCAATGAAAGTGCGGGTGAAGCAAATAAGTTAATGAGAGAGATACTTACTTTTGAGTTTGTGTTTCACCTTTTCTTGATGAAAGTCATATTGGGACTCACAAATGATTTGTCATAAGCATTGCAAAGGAAAGATCAAGAAATTGTGAATGCAATGGCTTTAGTGAAATCATGCAAGGAAAAGCTATATTGGATGAGGAATAATGGGTTCGATGCCTTGGTTGATGAAGTATCTTCTTTTTGTGAAAAACATCATATTGATGTTCCTAACATGGAAGAGGCATTTATACTTCCAGGGAGGTCAAGGCGTTATGCTCCAATAAAGACAAATCGTCATCATTATCATGTGGAGCTCTTTATTTATGTCATTGATGAGCAAATTACGGAGTTAGAGGATCGCTTTAATGAGGTAAATACCGAGTTGCTTATTTGTATGGCATGTTTGAGTCCGAAAGATTCATTTGTAGCTTTTGATAAACCAAAGTTACTTCGTCTTGCTCAATTTTATCCTCAAGACTTTTCGGATGAGGATCATTTGGCACTTGAAGATCAACTTGAGATTTATATTCATTATGTGTGTTCCAGTAGTGATTTCTCTCAATTGGAAGGGATTGGTGATCTTGCAAAAAAAATGGTGGAGACAAGGATGCATCAAGTATTCAATTATGTATATTTGCTCATTACATTGTCTTTAGTTTTACCAGTTGCAACTGCTTCAGTGGAGAGAGCATTTTCTGTCATGAATATTGTTAAGGGTCCACTTAGGAACAGAATGGGAGATCAATGGTTGAGTGATAGCTTGCTTGTTTATATTGAGAGAGATATTTTTGCTTGTATTGAAAATGAAGCTATAATGCTTCGTTTTCAAAATATGAAACCTCGTCGTGGACAATTATAGTTTGTAATATTGTTTCCATTATGAATTATGAATGAAAGTACTATGATTTCATTTTCAATATGTTTTTCCATCCTAAATTTTTATTTGAACTTTTACACTGCGACCCCTTGGGGTAAGAATCCTGGATCCGCCACTGGTTAGAGGAGTGTCGGCGCATGATAGCCGAGGTAGATAAAAACGGGGATGGGTTCGTGTGCTTTGAGGAGTTTGTTCATATGATGGGGTTGCAGAGATGAAGTTGCTCCTGATGTTTGGCGAGTCATAAAATTCTTGATTTTCTTTTTCTTTTTGTTTTTTTAATTTTGATTGTGATAATGGATGTATGGTTTTTAAGGGTGTGTTGAAAAGATTTGAGGTAAATAGGTAGTTGTTAGGCATTAAATTCGGTGAAGACAGAATTTGCACTAGGACATGTAAGAATGATGGTGTGCAAAATTGCGGTAAAGCATCATCTAAGTACTGAATGATAATTTAGAGGTTATTTATTAAAAAAAGTATTAGTGAAGGGGTTCAATGAATTTATGAAATTGCTAGAAAATGGAATCTATTTTATTAAAATCTCCATGTAAAATTCTCAAGGAATTAGGTTTTTTAAGCTGAAGTATATCTGTATGTTGACCAAAAAGCTATAATTATTCATTTGGAATCAAATTCTGCACATAAATTATTTGGTAATGTCAAAGCCAAAAGAATTTGTAATTTTACGAAATTATTTGGTAATGTCATTTCCTTATTTTTCCCGTTAATGAATCGGGAGCTATTTGCTGTAACCAGAGATTTTTTCAGGTACCGGTATTCAAAGGCAGACCCGGCCCAGGCCTAGTTCGGGCAGGGTGACTTCGGGCTCTAAAAAAATTGGGGGCACCAAAATTATTAGGATGGTATATTTATATATGTTTTTATAAGAATATAAATGTATAAAATTTGGTTTAGTGACAAAGAAATTTAACTAGAATTTGTGGTTTTGTTGTTTAAAATGCATGAGGAGGTCTTAGGTTCAAAACACCATGTGTGCTTATTTACATTTCAATTTTTACAGATTTCTTTTCATAACAGTATAAATTTATAAAATTTGGCTAAATAATCAAGATGTTTAATTAGAATGAATGGTTTTTGTTGTTTAAAATGAACGAGAGATCCTAAGTTCGAAATGTCATGTGCATGTTTATTTTTTTTCAATTTTTTACAAATTTTTGTTTGGTTAATTTATTTACTAACTAGTAACATGTGGGTTACTATTTTTAAATAGCCATTCCAATTCAAATCTAATCTTCAGCAAAGAGTAATGCGTAGACTAAATTTTTAGACCCAATTTGCAAATAATATTACATGTCATCAAAATGTTTAATTTAGTGTTCATTCATTACTTATACATATCATTAAAGACTCAAAAACATTAATATTGTTTTAGTCTTATATTGACGAGGTTAGTAAATAATAAAAAATAACTCACGATTTATACACAAACACTTTAAAAATTCATATAGAAAACAAAACTCATAATTTATCTACTTGTAAGCTCAAAGTTTTTTAGTTTTCTTCTCTTAATACAAAATAAATTAATTATTCCGTGTTTCTAACTTATTGAGTTTGAAGTGTTTTTCTAAATATAATTTTATCGATGTCTTACGTGTGAAAACAAATATTTTTTTATACGAAATGAGGGCACATTTTTTGATGTTGCCCCGGGCCTCAAAAATTTATGAACGGGCCATGTTCAAAGGGTACACATGTTATAATAATATCTGCTATTTTCTCATTTGCAGACTATTTTTTCACTTTCCCATTTAATTGAAAGGACGCTTGTCTGTGTCACGGCCACATATTTGTGGCTAAATCATGGTTTGAAATGGTCATAGCCAATAATGGACTAGAGAGGTGGCTAATGTCAAGATATGGAGAATGACTTAATATCTAGATTTGGAGAATGCCTTAACATGAAACATATTTATCATCACTGTCGATACAAATTTTCGCCGTATTCAGTCTTAACGAAAATGCACCTGCAAAACAATCACCACCTTAAATCAAAGACCTAAGCCTCACGCGCCCACAATGTGGGGGGGGGTCAGGTCAATGGATCTCCGATGCCTAAGTTAATGTCTCTGAGAGAGTAAAGTGTTTAAGGCTTTTTAAGGTTGCAAAAACTCTCAAAATTTGGTAAAACATGGGGTATTTATAGGGATAGGGCCGGCCATATAATGTTTAATAGATAGATATTCTCTAAATATTCCCAAGATATTTAATAGGAAATAATATCTTGAGATAATGAAGTAATTATCCCTAATTGATTTAAATTAGGATTACTTACTTAATTGGAGTCACTCTTCAATTGGGAATGTATTAATGATAGGATTTTGGTAATTAATCCTTATCTTGTCTTTCTTGAATAAAAGTCCACGTGTCACCTCTAGAATTTTTTGGATTATTTTAGGCTCCACAAATGCCCCCACACCTACTGTGCTGCACGCATGAAAAAGGTAGCAGGTGTAGGAATCCCAAGCTGCTTAGGCTTGTAGAATTGTTTCCCAATTTGAACTTGATGTTCTTTCTTGATTTGGAGATAGACTTCTTCTAGGAAAAGGAAATAATACCTCCAATACCTATTTAATTCTGCCTTAAGCAGGGGATTAAATAAATTTGGAGAGCAATCTTTATTCCAACAAGGAAGAGAAGCCAGAGGAAATTTTTATTCCCCCCCTAGCGTTCTTCTTTTCTTGCCCTTGCAAAGAGTAGAATCTCGTTGTTCTTCTTCTTCTCAGTGCCATACCAAGGTAAGAAAAATTTGATTTTTCCTCTTCTTGAATTTTTTGGGAGTCTTGGGACTTGAAAAATTGGCTTGGTGGGTCCCAAGGAGGTTTGAATGGCGTGGCAAGGATGCCACAGGGCTGGAGGTGGTGCGGCAAGAGGGTTGGCTGGATTGGAGAGACCGGCTTGAGCCGAGTCTTCATGGCTGCTAGGCTGGAGCCTGGGCAGGCGAGAAGAGATGGAGAGGGACTGGTGTGGGCCGGCCCTCTTGAGTGTGTGACCTGGGCCGTGAGGCCTGGGTTTACTCCATAGGGCGCCTGGCGCATGAATGAGAGAAGAGGAAGGAAGCGCAGGCCTTCCCTCCCACTGGGCCGAGCGGCTTTGGTCTCGTGTAGGGCAAGCTGGTGCGTGGGCTGGGCCCTTTATGGCCTACCCATGCGAGGCGCTGGGCTCTGCGATCCTTCCTTTTTTTTTTCTTTTTTTTTTTCCGAGCTGCCTTCTAAATGTTTTTCCTCTTACTTCTTGCAAAGACTTTGAAATGTCTTCCTCTAATTGCAAAAGTGACGAATATCCTCCACCTTTGTACCGTCAAGGTGGTTCTTCCGACAAGGTGGGTTACTTCAAGGCTGCGCATGTTAAGATCAATTCCGACGAGCTGTTTTGGGATTTTCTTGAGGCATACAAGCATGCGATTCCATGAGTACTACTTTATCTTGGGATTTACTTTTCTCATGCGGCGTCTTTTCCAGAAGGTGATGTGCTCCATGAAATGCGCGCCTGCTCAGTGCCCTCCAAATGCAGTTCGTGCGATGGTGGGATTCTCGAACTTAAGCAGGTTCTTTGATCTTGGCTTGACCATAAATGAGTTCTGGTACTTCTTTGAGATCGGCCATAAGGAAGGTGTAGGGCAGCTGACATCTCGTCATAGGCTACTCAATGCTTCTAGCAAAGGTGACCCTGAATGGGCGAGAGATACCTTAGAGGTGACCGAAAAGTGGGAATCTGACTCTTCTCCTGAGTTGTGTGTCCCAACTACCTTTATCAGTGGTAAGTGAACTGCTTCATTCTTGTCTTGCTTGAATTTTTGTTGAGTTGCTTCATGACTTCAATTTACTGATCGTCTTTCTTACTTTGTGTAGATTCAAAGTATGACTAAACTCCTAGGACTTCAGCAGATATGAAGAAAGTGCACATTGCCTTGGGCATTCCTGCTCAGTACCGTGAGTTGGGCTGACTGCTCAACCCTTTTCTTCGGGAGAAAGGTGGCCTGCCTCCGAAAGAAAAGATAAAGCGGATAAAGGACGAGGCGTTGGCTCGCGCGATCGCTGCTGTAGAGCCTACTACCAATGAGGGTGGAAAGAAGAGATCTTCCTCACCTATTTGTGAGCCTTCGGCCAAGAAGAAGCCAATGACTTCTTCCGCTGCTCGTGGCTTGTCATTGATCTAACTTCCCCCAAGGGGGTGAAAAAGACCGTTAAGCCTGAGCTTGTGAAACCTGCTGCTCTGAAGGTGACCACATCCATTGCTGAGAGACTTGCCCAACAGAAGGGTTTGGTAGTGCCTCCGGTGTCCGGGTTTGAATCGAAGTGTCCGTCGGGAGCTAAATCTGGTTCTGCTTCTAAGAGGTTTGCCGCTATAAAAAGCGGGAAGGTGGATTCTACTGCTAAGGTGGCACCTGAGCCTACTCCTCCTTCTGCAGTGACTGACTCGTCTACTAAGAAGGGAAAATCTGCTCGCACGGGCAGTTGTGAGAGATCCACAGAGTCTGAGGCATGAGAGTTCCTGAGGTTTGTGCACTACTGAAGGCTGACCTGCTTAAGGATGTTGATGCATGCGCTAAGTTTGTTGACAGTGTTGGGAAAGTTGACATCCGCTGAAACTCATTTGCGAAGCGTCCTGCCTACTCGAGAAGGTCATCTCTGATTGCTACAATGCATAAGACATTGATCCTGGTAGCTGAGTCTATGCGCATTGATCAGGATTTTGTCAAGTGTGCTAAGAATGTCGAAGTGGCGTTGGTGGCTCAGCTTCGCTTGGCTACTGAAAAGATCAAGAGGCTCGAATTTGAACTTGCCGTTTTGAAGAAGTCTGATGTCTCTGCCCCCACTTCTTTGCAGCTGGAGATCGCTCATCAGGAGGTCGCTCATTTGAATGCTAGGCTTAGTGCGACTCAGGCGATGTTGGAAGCTACAGAGAATGAAGTCAGTCATTCTTCTCCAATGGTCGAGGACCTTGAGCGTGTCAATTCGGAGCTATGATGCTTGTTTTGCCAAGGACGAGGAGCTTATCTTCATGCATGTTGAATTGTCTCATCTCAAGGAAGTTTCCAGTAAGCTTGAGTCCAAAGAGGTGGATCTGCGAGGTGCGTTGTCTACTATGGAGAACCTGAAAAAGGAACTGGATGAGCTGCAGAGTGCTCACACTAGGCTTGTTGAGGAGAATGTGCAACTGAAGAATGAGAAAGTTGGTCACGAAGTGGCGCTTACTCCTTATCAGGCCAATTTCTACAAGCTTGGCTATGTATGCCATTTTCAGGGCAGGCCGTCAGATTATGAGTTTTCTGATAAGGACTTTGAGACTTTTTCCATTTCTCCAGTTGATCTATTTGATTTCTTGTTTGAGGCTGCCTTTGGTGGAGCAACTGAGGGTCAGGCAGTCCAAGCAGGGACGGCTGAGGATGAGCTGATGGAAAGCTTTGGCTGCTAGGAGCAGTGCGGCTGCTGAAGGCATGGCAATCGAGGAACTTGTGGTTTGCCCAAGAGTAGTCTTTTTGCTTACACTTAGGAGTTTTCTTCTTTTTCTTTTTGTTTTGCTTTGCTTGAACTTTGTCGGTGTTCGAGCCGGTTTATCAATTTGCTAGAAATTTAATAAACAGCTTTCCTTGAATTTTGCTTCATACTTCTATTTTGCCATGTATTTTGCGAAACTTTACCGTAGGACGGGCAACTTGGTGAGCTGTTTCAACGAAGCAGTTGATCCCACGTCGTCACTTAGGTTTTAGTTTCGGCTTCGGGGCTTCTGGAGCCTTGCCTGCTCAAGGCGACTTGCAAAACTTTCTCGTAGGATAGGCAGTTGAGTTGGCTACTTCGATGGAGCAATTGACTCACGTGGTCACTTTAGGCTTCAGTTTACCTTTAATGCTCATAGAGCTTTACTTGCAATAGGAAAAATGCGAGATTTCTAACTTATAGAGTCGGCGGCCGAACTCATTGTCTCCATAGGAAGCAGGCGAGTTCACGTAGCTACTATAGCTGTGAATCTTGGCTTTGGGTAGCTTTGTGAGCTTTAGCCCTCCCGGGGCGTGTTACGAAATCTTTAACCTATAGGGCCAGCGGTCAAACGCGTACTTCGCGTACAAAGTAGAGGAGTTTGTGTGGCTATTATGGTTGTATTTTGGCTTTTAACTAGCTCCTGGAGCCTTGGCCCTCCCGCGGCGTGTTGTTCAGTGTTTAACTTATAGAGTTGTCGGCTAGACTCATGCTTCTCGTAAGAAGTAAAGGTGGTCCGCGTAGCTGCTATAGTCGTACCACAGCTTTTATCCAGCAAAACTTAAACCATAGACCGTCGGCATGAAGCGTTGCTTTTAAGTAAGTAGGGAAGTCTGCGTAGTCATAGTAGGTGTAAGTCTCTGCTTACGGATTACCTTAGGCTTCCAGCCGTTGGGTCATCGGTCAGGCTTCTTACTTACAGAAACAGACAACTCGCTTAACCACTTCAGGCGTTGTCCCTGACATCTCGGATGCGTTTTACGCTTGAGGTGGAGGTGAAATCGTGCCTCAGATGCCATATCTTTCCGAGTCGCAACTTGATTCCGCAGGTCGCTTAACTAGTATTGCAACACTTTAAAACCAAGCTGCTTTATGAAGATTTGTACGTCGAGGACGGACCATCTTGTCACGCAAATTCTTTCATAGGCAAAGGTCCTGCACTTAGCATCTCTTCCAATTAGAGACCCCGGATCCCACGAAATTGAATCCTTCAGTTGGCTAAGTCTATTCCAAGGGAAGGACTATCGTGGCCAATTCTGGGAGTCGTCCAGCCCAGGTAGTCACTGTATTCAGGGGAAACTGAGCAGTCATACCACCCATCCACGTCTGGATATTTCGGATTAGTTTACCCTCTCGTATTTGAAAGCACACAGCATGTCTAAACGGGCAGATGGCGTCTTCTGCTTATCACAGGAGTAGAATACCCATGTTGGTGTCAGGGAATTGGTTTACCCTCTCACGCTGGAGAGCTTACACCATATTTGCGGGGCAGCAAGCGCCTTCTACTTGTCACAGAGTTTGTCAATTTGTTTATGCATTTGGCCCAGGCTTGTGAATAATTCCTCTAATCTTCATTGAAAATATAGGCTTTTATTAACTTTGCTCGTAGGCAGTAATGGCATAACAACTGATAATTATCGGCATGCGAGGTCTTGTTCGTCGAGCTGCTTAAGTCTTCGAACTTTTTCGTCTTGAATGGGGTCCAAGAAATGGTGGGAGGTCACACATAGTACTTCCTCAGGTTGTAGGCATTCCACTGTTTGTCGATTTCTTTGTCGCTCATAGTGGTGAGGGTGTAGCTGGCCCTTCCGCCTACACGGCTGATTTTGTACGGACCTTCCTAGATGGGAGACATCTTTTTAGAGCCTTCTCATCGGACGGTGATGAAGGTTTTTCTAAGGACTAAGTCTCATCACTAGAACTGCCGGATTTCTTCCCTCTTGTTGTAGCTGGAGAAGAGCTGCTGCTGATAGGCCGCAATGCGGATGATAACCTTTTCGCGCTCTTCCTCTGCCATGTCTAAGTTGGTGGCCATCTCATTTTTGTTCTCCTCGAAGTTCGGAAGTACAGTGCTGATGCTTGGCACCACGATGTTGGAAGGAGATCGCCTCAGGACCATACACCAAAAAGAATGGAGTTTCACCGGTTGCTCGTCTTTCGGTGGTGCGATATGCCCATAGAACACCGGGGAGATCGTCTGGCCACTTGCCCTTCTTGTCTGAGAGTGTCTTCTTAAGGAAGTTGAGGATGGTCATGTTGAACGCCTCAGCCTACCTGTTGTCCTGTAGATACCGAGGAGTGGACATGTGTTTTCGCCAAGTCTTTGCCCATGAATTGTGGACCATTTTTTGTGACGATGAAGTATGGGATGCTGAAACGACAAATGGTGTTCTTCCATATGAAGCGCTCTACGTCGGTTGCTACGATCATCATGTCTTTGTCCCTAGTGGCAGGCGGCATTGGTCCTACCAAGTCGATCGCTCACTGCATGAATGGCCAAGGGCTCATCTGCGGGTGGAGTTCGCTGGCAGGTAATGCGGGCACAGCCTTGAAGCGATGGCAGTTGTCGCACCTTTGTACATACTCATTGACGTCTTGATGCATGGTTGGCCAGTAATAGCTAGCGTTGAGAGCTTTTTGCGCCAGGGAGCGACCTCCAGAGTGATTTCCGCAGACGCCTTCGTGGATTAAGCTAAGAATCTTCAAGTCATCAGGAGGCGATAGGCAGCAGAGATATGGTCTTGAAAAGAATCTTCGAACGAACATGCCATTCCACATGTAATAGCGCGCTGTCTTCATCTGGACCTTCCTGGACTAGAGTCTGTCTGTGGGGAGCGTTCCATTGACTATGTAGTCGATGATGGGATCTTGCCAACTCGGGGTTGTGCTGATCTGCACCACCTCGACTGCTGGTTCCTCATCTATGCTTGGCTTTTCCAAGTATTCAACTGGGATTGAGCGCCTGAGCTGATGGTCTAGCGCGGAGCCTAAGCTTGCTAGTGCAACTGCGTGGACATTTTCTGCTCATGGAACCTGAGTAAGTGTGTACGCTTGGAACGTCCCTACTGCTTTCGTACCTTCTCGAGGTATCGGGCCATCCTTGGATGCTTTACTACGTACTCCCCTGAAATTTGGTTAGTGATCAATTGGGAATCAGAATAGATCGCGAGCTTCTTCACCGCTAGGTCCTTTGCCAATCAGAGACCTGCTAGTAGGGCTTCATACTCTACTTCATTGTTTGACGCCTTGAAGCTTAAAGTGATCGCTTGCCCAAGCATCGAACCGTCTGGAGTAATAAGAACTAGACATGTTCCCGATCCTTGGTAGTTAAATAATCCATCGATGTGCAAACGCCAGAAATCTCCAACAGGTGGGGCTGGTATGGCTACGACGTGCTCAGCTGCCTCCGAGACTTCCTCAAGCTTGGGGTAAATTCCGCTACGAAGTCTGCCAATACCTAAGCCTTTATTGTCGTGCGGGGTTGGTATGCCAGGTCGTATTGGCCGAGTTCCAATGCCCACTTTATCACTCGTTGGGAAGCGTTTGGACTATGCAAAACTCATCGCAGTAGGTATTGGGTCATAACAATGATCGGATGCCCTTGAAAGTAGGGTCTGAGCTTCCGAGCTGTAACAACTAGTGCCAAAATTAGCTTTTCAATCTTCGAGTATCTGGTTTTCGCATCGATGAGAGTTTTGGATATATAGAATACAGGCAGTTGGGCCCCTATCTCTTCTCGTATGAGGGCAGAGCTTAGTGCTACTTCTGATACCGCCAGATAAATGTACAGGTTCTCTACTGCTTCTGGCTTGGATAGTAGTAGAGGTGATGTTAGGTATTGTTTTTGGTCCTGAAATGCTTTCTCACACTCATCGTCCCACTTGTCCTTCTACGCCTTTTTGATTACCTTGAACAAAGGCTTGCATCGATCGGTGGATCACGAAAGGAAACAATTGAGTGCAGCTGCTCGTCCGGTCAGACTTTGGATCTCCTTCAGAGTCATGGGCGATTTCATGTTCAGGATCGCTCTGATCTGCCGTGGATGAGCCTCGATTCCTCATTGGGTTACAAGGTACCCTAAGAATCGGCCTGAGGAGACGCCAAAAGTGCATTTGGCTAGGTTGAGCTTCATATTGTATTCTCAAATGATGGCAAAAGTTTCTACCAAGTTACGAATGTGGTCTGACCGCTGTTTGCCTTTCATCATGATATCATCGACGTAGACTTCCATGGTGACTCTGATCTGCTTCTTGAACATCGTGTTTAAGAGTCGTTGGCAGGTTGCTCCCGCCTTCTTGAAGCCAAATGGCATGACTTTGTAGCAGTATGTGCCTCGCTCGATCACGAATGTGGTCTTTTCTTTGTCAGGTTTGTGCATGGCAATATAATTGTAGCTTGAGTACGCATCCAAGAAGCTGAGCAACTGGTTCCCAGATGTTGAGTGAACGAGCAGGTCAATTCGGGGAACCGGGTAATTGTCTTTAGGGCATGCCTTGTTGAGGTCAGTGTAATCCACACATACTCTCCATTTGCCCTTTTCTTTTTTCATTACTAGCACGACGTTGGCCAGCCATGCTGAGTGCACTACTTCCTCAATGAATCTGGCCTTTAGTAACTTGTTGATCTCCGCCTCAATAATTGCTACTCACTCAGGGATCGACATGCAGCTTGTGGCAAGCTATCGCTAGATCAATGATGGGCATGTCAAAGAGTGACCATGCGAAGACGTCGCGATTTTCCCTAAGGATAGCCTTGAGTTCTTCCTTTTTCGGCTGGTGGGGGTCAAGAATGATGTCTTCTGGTTTCCATCCTGATTAATCTTCCATGGCATTGTTGACCTTGACACCATCTTCTTGACATGTTTGCTGTAATTGCTATTTGGCGGACGTAGAGTCGTCTTTCTGCATTTCAACCGTTATTGCTGAGGCGAAAGACTTTTCCTTTGATTCCTTCAGAACTTGTACAGTGCATCGCCTAGTCGCATTTGATCTCTCCGATTGCTCCTCCCAGGATGCAAAATCAGATTTTTTGATACTCGATCGAAGTCACAACTTCAATCTTCACTAGCCAGGGTTGGCCCAATATCCCGTTGTGGGGAGATGGGTCACTGACGATCATGAAGGTCTACGATGAGACAATCAATGGGCTGGTTACGTCAAGTGTGATAGTGTCAATGACAGTTGAGGTGAGTCCGTTGAATCTGGTCAAGACCTATGCTTTACGTTGGATCGTGCTTTCCAGTCCCATCTTTTGGATGACTGACAGTTCTAGGACGTTGACTGAGCTGCCGTTGTCCACCATAATTCTGTCAACGGTTGCGTGAGCCAGTTGAACATAAATTACCAAGGTGTCGTCGTGGGGAAAGTCTACTCCCTCAGCGTCTTGCTCGATGAAGTTGACGATTGGTCCAGGTACAGTATTTATAGCTTGAACCTGATTGACCGATCTCGCTTGCAGGATATTCCTCTTCTTGAAGTTATTGGTGGCCCCAGATGCTCGGATTCTGCAAATATTTCGTTGATTCAGATTATCTTGGCTGGGGTTCGGCATCGGCGTCTGCTTCTCGCCTCGCCCGGGCAGCTAGTCTGTCGACATACTGGTCGAACTTGCCTTCCTTGATGAGCTGCTCAAGGTACTTTTTCCATGTGGTGCAGTCATTGGTTGTATGCCCAGGACCTCTGTGGAATCCACAATATTTGGTCTGGTTCATCTTAAAGGTGTCGCCCCTTATGGGTGACGGCAACTTGAACCATGGCTTGTCCTTGAAGTCACGAAGGATCTGGTTGATCGGGACTGAGAACTTGGTGTACGTCTTGGACGTTTTGCCTCTTTTTGCTGGGGACCGGTCTTTGCGTCTGTCTACTGGCCTGCTTTTGTTGTTGAGTGGTTTATCGCTCGCCTTCTTTTGAGTCGGTTTCGCGTCTTTGCACGGCTGCTCAGGCGGCTTCTATGAGCGCTTTTCTTCATCCCAGATGGAATGCTTTTCTGCCAAAGAATAAGAGTTTGCTAGGGACAGGTTCTCGCCCATAATCAATTCTCCAAAAAGTGGGTGATCTGCTGGGAGCCCATTTCAGAAAGCTGAGCATGCGATGTTGTCATCGCATCCGACAATCTTCGCCTTTTCCGCCTTGAATCTCTTGATGTAAGTGCGAAGTGACTCATTCAGGTCCTTCTTCATGTTGAAGAGGTGATCAGACTTCTTCTTGATCGAGCGGTAAGACGAATATTCCTTAGTGAAAACAAAGGAAAGTTCGCTAAAATTCCAGATTGAACGTGGCGGCAGGGTGTGGAACTAGTCTTGTACCTCGCCTTAGAGTGTAGTGGCAAACATTTTGCACATAAGAACGTCATTGTTGGCGTAGAGGGTCATGGCGCTTCGGTAGTGCATCAAGTGCCTCTCCAGATCTTCATCTCCCTTGAACAAGGTGAAATGTGGCGGGTTGAACTTTCAGGGTGGCTCTGTCTGCTTGATCTTGTCTGTAAATGGTGACTTGCTCAGGTTGGCCACGTCTCTAAGGAGGGCATCGTCGGTATTGTCAATGCGCTGCTCCGCTATGAGTCTTTGTACTTTCTTCTAGATTTGTGCTTGGTGGGGTAACGGAGCCTCCAACTGCCCCCGGTGTTGACCTGCTGGTCCATGTTACTCTTAGGCATGTCTTGCTCGCATGAGTCGCAATTGCGATTCACGTGATTCGCCCTGTGCTGCTCGCCGTCACTCTTGGTGGAACTTGAGCTGGACTACTCTCGTGCTCTTCTCTGGGCGTCATATGGCTGCATACTTTGTTGCCTTGTAGGAGAATCTCCTTGTGGACCTAGCCTAGTATGGACGCTTCTCCCGAAATGTCCCAAGTGCTCGTCAGAGTGTGGACCTAACCTTGTATGGACGCTTCTCTGTGTATTTAGGCAGGAGAAGACGTTTCCCCGAAGGCCCAAACGAGAGTGCACACTACCCAAATGCACGGTTCGTGACGAGCTAAGCGACTCTTTGCCGAGATGTTGCTGGAATAAGTTACATTTTTCCGCCCTTGTACTGCTTCGGGACACCTCATCTGGGGCGCGCTACATCTCGATGCACTCAAGGAGTTGGTTCACACGGTGGTCTGCTGTGTGAAGGCGTTCGTCAAATTAGCGACCTGCTGAGGTAGGTGGTGCTCGCTATTTGGATTGGAATAGTCTGGATAATGGGGTCTCCATGTATGGTGGAAGTATAATGGACTGCATGTACAAAACTTGAGCCCAAAACGGGCATTCCTACATAAAAGTGGGTGTAAGTAACCCTGAATCGATCGTGGGACCTATGGTCGGAATCTGGATCGCTGGAGGTGGCCTCAGAATGGATTGGGTCGCGGGCCTGGTAGTCGTAGCGGGTCGCGGGGCACGTTGGACCAGCGCCTGCTCGCCTTGGGCTTGCATGGCCGTTGGCTCTCCTAGCCATTGGGCTATCACATCTTAGCCTGCTGGCTGGGTGGCTTGGGCTTGGGCCACTAAGCTGGCTGGCTGGCAGCAGCTGCTGCGTTCTTGGCTCGGGTTTGGGCCTGCTGTGTAGCAAGGCCTCCTGTCGTAGTGGGTTGGGTCTGCTATGGCAACTGCCAAGTTTTGGGCCTCCTGTCCGTGGGTTTGGAAATGGACCTGGGCCTTCTGCCTAGGGTTTGGAGGGATACGGTGCTGCAAGGGCAGCGACGATGGAATTTGTGTCGTGGCTTGGTGGCCTTGCCATGGCTGCTGGGTCACGGTGGTGATGGTTGTGGCACGGCTCCGTGGGGATCCTCCTACCATCGCGTTGAGCCTTGAGGACCTCCGTCGTGGGGCTATGTCCTCGTCTCCACTTTATTGTAGTTCTCGCAGACTACTTTATTTTACCATCAACTAACCTCGGTGATTTCTTCAGGAAATGGATCATCACCGGATCCTCATCAAGCAATCACAGACGTTCATCATATATCGCACGGTCAGTTTTCGTTAGATATTATTTATATTCAATTTTACATTTTGAATTTAAAATGATTTCTGACCGCAAGATATACGATGAACGGCTGTGATTGCTTGATCCCTCGAATCCCCACAAAGAGGATCTGACGAGGATCATTTTCCATTTCTTCATATCTATAATGAAAGACTCTAAAAGTAAATTTTGGATTGGAGGATAAAATTAATTAAGTAAGACAAGCAAGTATTCTCATATGTCAGGTCAATTTGTTAAAGGGGTGTGCTATCCACACACCCCTTGTTAATTTATGTCCGTTGATCTTCTCCAATTCATCTGATCCGACGGCCGAAACCTAAAAAGGTGTGGGAGAAGTAAAAAGGGGTGTGTGATATCCACACCCTTTGTTAAATCCTGTGTTTTGTCCTTGATTGTAACAATTGGAAACATAAATATACCCCTAATGCAAATTATTAGGCATGCCTACGATTTATCTAATATTTTAGAAGTTTCTGGTAGAGATCAGTGGCAGATCTTTCTTTCTTTTTTCTCTCTGTTTCCTCCTTTTGTTCGTTTTCCTACTTTTTACCCCCAGCTTTCCTTCCCGATTTCTCCAGTTTTTCAAACCTCAAGGGCATCCATCTTCCTCAACCACTTTCAATCCGATCTGCAGTCAGTTTTCAATGCAATTTGTTGCGATCATTCGAGAGGGTGCATAGAGTTCCGGTCACGCCGGTTCAGGATCTCTGGGTGCAACTTGGTTGGATTATTAGCGTCTGATGGGGAAATCTAATCGGATTATCGGGAAGCACTATTGCAGCGGTGGTAGCAGGAATCCCAAACTTTCTTTTGTTTTGTATCTAGCTTTGGGCCTTGGGTTGGGCTCTTTTAGGTTAGCTTGGGAGGCCCCTTTTGTTTTGTTTATATTTGTTTGTGGGCTTTGATATGTAAATTAGTGGTGGAATAAAATTGTGTTCCTTCATGCAGAAAGGATTTATAAAAATAAAGAGTTTGAGAAGCAGATGAAGGACAAAAGACATGATGAAATTGCCCGATTAGAATAAAATTGAAGGACCAAATGGTCCCATTGTTTTTGTATAAATAAATCTGAATATATTTAGGCAGAGAGAGATAGAGAAGCAGAACGTGGGGGATTTGGATCCTCGCCGGATCCCCTCCATGGGGATCCTAGGGATCAACGCATCTGGACCGTTGATCAAAAATCGTGCGGCCACAGTTTTTTCTTTTTTTATATTTTTTACGCAAAATGAGGTTACTTTACTTTTAAAAATACAAAAAGCATTTAATTGGGACCGCATGATTTTTGATCAACAGTTCACATGCATTGATCCCTAGGATCCTCATGGAGAGGATCCGGCGAGGATCCAAATCCGAACATGGGGATTCGCACGGTCCAACATGCAGATTTTTCAATTATATTGGGCAGCCAATTGCAATTGCACCTCCCCCCTTTCCCTGCCTTTTATTAGGTGTGCATGACCATTGACCATTGACCAATTTCCATGCACAAGCTACTAGGTTTAGTACGTAGTTCATACAACAAATCCTCTTTCTAAATCTCAATTTTATACACTAATATAGTACTTGCGTAACGTAAACTTGGATACCATCTTCAATAATATTCTAATAAAACATAAATTAATCTTCTTGATTAATATTAGTTAGCATCCTTCTGGATCTGTAGTACCGAAGAGGTTTGATGATTGTTGTGGGGTCGTCGGGGTCACACGACCCCTTGCAAGCCATGGAAGTAAGCTTGGAGCTCCATCGGCGACCTCTTGGAGCTGCTGGTGCGACCTCTTGGAGGTCGCACACCACCTGTTCGACAAAATGTGTGAAATGAAGAAGCAGGGCAGCTCGGCAGGAAGAAGAAGAAGAAGCGCGCGGCTTCTTTTTTTTAAAAAACAGATTGGGCAAAACGGCGTCATTTTGGCCCAGAAATTTTTTTTAAATGACCTGGCCAAAACGACGTCGTTTTGGGCCAGGTCTGAACAAAACACAAAATGCCCAGCGTGTCCCTCCTCCTGGCTGAGCTTCAAACCCGAGAGTCCCTACTTCAAAACCCCCAATTTCTTTTGTTTTCTCCTCCTCTAACCCTAAGTTCCAAACTCAATCCCCCCAAACCCTCAACTCCATCTCCTCCCTTGCTACCGCCATTGCTCCTCCGCCTCTGGTCTGCCATTGCTCCGCCTCTGGTCTCCTTTGTGCCTCCAGTTTGGATCAATATTTGCTCATTGTTATTGTGAAATTTCACAATTCAAGTAAGTTCTAAACCCTTAACCCTATGAATGATATATTTAATTTAATTGAAACCTAATTCATATTTATTTTGATTATATTGGTGGTTTGATTATATTGTGAGTTTTCATTTTCATTATTTTGTATATGTAGAATATATTTAATTTAATTGAAATTCAATTCATATTTATTTTGATTATATTGATGGTTTGTTTATATTCTGAGTTTTTATTTTCATTATTTTGTATATGTAGAATGCATGATGAGATATTTAATTTAATTGAAATTCAATTCATATTTATTTTGATTGTGTTGATTGTTTGTTTATATTGTGAGTATTTATTTTGAATATTTTGTATATGTAGAATATATTTAATTTAATTGAGACAAGGATGCATCAAGTATTCAATTATGTATATTTGCTCATTACATTGTCTTTAGTTTTATCAGTTGCAACTGCTTCAGTGGAGAGAGCATTTTCTGTCATGAATATTGTTAAGGGTCCACATAGGAACAAAATGGGAGATCAATGGTTGAGTGATAGCTTGCTTGTTTATATTGAGAGAGATATTTTTGCTTGTATTGAAAATGAAGCTATAATGCTTCGTTTTCAAAATATGAAACCTCGTCGTGGACAATTATAGCTTGTAATATTGTTTCTGTTATGAATTATGAATGAAAGTACTATGATTTCATTTTCAATATGTTTTTCCATCCTAAATTTTTATTTGGACTTTTACACTTTGGACTTTTACACTACGACCCCTTGGGATAAGATTCCTGGCTCCGCCACTGGTTGTAAGCATACCAAACTGTAAACAAGAATTTCAAAATTTTGATTCGGATTGGTCGGCTTAGGTCACAAACTATAATAGAAGGATTGAATCAAATAAATTCATCTAGTGACAGATTTGGCTATGTTATATCTCGTCATAAACAATTGGTGAGAAAGTTTTGAGACAAAAGATGACGTGAAGTTAAAGTGTTTGAGAGTTTTAATTTTTAGTGTCACATAATTGACGTCAATATGAAAATGAAACATATTCAATTTGTAAATTATGATAACTGATACCAAATTTAGGCATTTCTAAACGCTATCAGTTCGATTTGGTCCAAAATTATGCTACGGATAAATTAGGTTCACATCATTCGTTTTGCTACTCCATTGATTAAAATCGTATTCATTTTCAATTTTTGATTCAGGCCCTTGGTATTAATAATGTCATTAATTATCTGAATAATAAAATATTTTTATTTTTAAATATATTCCTTTAGTGTTAAAAATGTTACAATTAGTATATTTATATTTATGGCTAAATTTTTTATCATATATTTTTATTTTTAGTTTGTACCTATTTTTAATTTACAAATATTTTTTTAATTTGTACCAATTTTCTTTTCATTTTTAATTTGTACCCATATATTAGTTTCTTTTTGTGCCCATATTTTTTAAAGTTTTATTTGTGTTTGTACCCATGTGTATTAACACACCCCGACCCGGAATGCCTAATAGGACCCCGAATCGAGCTGTGCTGGCCGACACCTGGAAGGTGACGAAGCTATAAAGTAATGACGTGGAAAAATGAATAAATTTAAACCTAAAAGTGTCTAAGAGCAGAAGTGTGCGGTGAGCGGGATTGAACCCAATTCACACGCAATGGCAGAGCATGAGATTAGTGCAGTAAGATAGGGTGAGAATTATACCATCAAAAGTATCATCTACACCCAGATTTGCCATGGCTCCTCGTCGATATGAAAGCTCACCTACTAATACCTGAAGGGGCGCAAAACAGAAAATGTGAGTGGGCAAAAATAAAGATTTTCGAAAACATTTCTTTTTCTCAAAAGTTATAACCCCTCGTTATAAAACCTGTATAATTTCCCAGAAAATAGGATATATATATATATATATATATATATATATATATACATATCTCAAAATCATTGCCAAGAACTCAAGATCAATACATGTATGCCATGCAAAGTGTCACCAGAATAATCAAGTTAACCAGGTGAAATCAAATAATGAATAAGAACATGTCAACCGGATCCACCTAAGGTGGCCTGTACGGCTGAGTATATAGCTCATCTAATATGCATGCACACGAGTCGGAACCACCTAATGTGGTCTGTACGACAAGGCTAGGTGTAATAAATACGCTCGAGTGCTACGATCACGTGAAGACTGTGCGATAACTCGCGGGTCACCTACATGTCAGAACCACCTATAGTGGTCTGTACGACAAGACTGTGCACCTAACTTGGATCCAAGGTGAGCGTATGGTGCCGGAGGTGAACATCACGTGAATGACTATGCCCTGGCCACGGGCGGGAGCACTAAAACCAGGGTGCAGGTTAATGAGCTCTAAATGTCTCTATGTATAACCGTAACCATATCACTTACCATTAACCACATGTAACCTTACCTGAACTTACCTGAGCATCCGCAGTGCCAACCATAATATATGCAACTAATAAATGCATATTCTAACTTATAAACATTTAACATAGTATTTCAATGCATATTCTAAGTATAGAACATTTGACATGGCATTTTCAAAGCATAAAACTATTTCAATGAGCTTTCTGGGAAAAATGCAATGCATATATACATATATAGAAAACCAAAATGCTCACTCACCTGGAGTCCGCGCTACGACTCCCTAACATAAATATCGAGGCGTCCCAAAACGATCGGCACCTAAAACAATTATCAAACTACATCTTAGAACTCTTAACCATAGAATATGTAAATCACATAAAACACATCCTCAAGGATATTCTAGAATCATTTGAGACCCTGAATCAAAAGTCAACCGTCGATCAAATATCGACGGTAGGGTCCACAACCCTACATACTCGATCTGGAAGATCCGTAACATCCAGCGGAAATTATGCTTCTAGAACAACATAATAAAATTTCGTTACGATCCAACGGTTGGATCTCCGCCAATTGCCAAAACCAAGTGTCGGTTAACATTTTATTTTATGAACTTACAAATTCAATTCGGGAAGATCCGTACGTCGGATTCCCGATCCATAAGTTCCTACATTCTTCAAATATTACGTACTATAACGTATTAAAGTTTGGTGATGATCCAACGGTCAGATCGTCGATTCATATAAATACCTAACCACGTATCGTAATGAAATTACGTTCAATTGCTCAATCTACATAATTCGATAATCAAAATTAACTTAAAGACGTCAAACATAGCCTAAAAATAACATTGACGACCCACTAGTCACGCGCCGCCGTGGGTGGCGGTTAGCCGCCCCGACTCGTCGGAAAATCCAACTATCTCCAAAAATTACCAAATTTTGCATAAATGAAGATCTCAATGAGTAGAGTAACTTTCATACCTTTGGCCTAGAAAGGTCCCAATTCCACCAAAACCGTGCGGAAACCCTAATGTGGGTGCGTTCGAATCGACCTCCAAAACAACTCTGATGCTCCAACCAATGCTTGGGATTTGTTCCTGGGTTCTAGGGGAGTGTTTTGGTCGTGGTAATTGAAAGAAATGGTTTCACGATTGATGAATTTCAAGCAAAGAAGCCGCGGCACCCACGGGTGCGTTCTTCACCAAACCACAACCAAATTTCGTGATTTTTGGGGTGAAACATGGAGAGGGAAGGTCATGGAAAAGTTTCCAAGTGGTTTCTTGAAGCAATTCGCCGGAAAAAGGGGTGAAAACTCGTCGGAATTGTGTATGGGAACCGACCGGGTCGGGTCACCCGCATATGGGTCGCGGATCCTCCGCTCCCCCTTTTTCTCATTTCCCCTCCTTTCTTCTTCTTCTTCTAATTGGTTTAACCTCTCTCTCTCTCTCTTCTCCTAACAGGGCAGTGCCCACTCCCCTTTATTTCCTTTCTTTTGCATCCGCACCCTCCATTTTTCATTCCTTTAATCTGGGCCACCCATGAGGCACCCCAGATTTAATAAAACAAATTCCATAATTTTTTTTCTAAAATAATCATATCACTAAAATTCCTCAAACTTCAAACGTTAATATCTCCTTCGTTATAGCTCCAAATCACGAACCGTCTGCGCCCACGCATTCGTAGCGACGAGTACTACGAGGATTTGCCAAGAAAACAAATCTTAGGTGACAAGACACTGCAATTAACCTCGGTCAACACACGTGCCTCGAAGGGCATTTTTGTAAAATCACTTATTAAAAATGTATAAAATTGTGAAATCAGGGACCGGCTGTCACAATCTCCCCACCTTAAAAAATTCCGTCCTCGAAATTTAAAACCATTTGTTAAACAAAAGTAGTGAAAAGACAATAGAGAAATAAATGTGTAAAGAAGATATCAAGTTAGAGTTGTTGCATAAAAGAGAATGTCATTATGTCGCGATCGGAATGCAATGATTCCTCTTTCATGCCCCCAAACTCCTACCTTTCTTCTTCTTCAGCACAATATTATAATATAAAACCTTTCTTAAAACATAGTGTTCAAAAAAAATAGGCGTATAAAAATATAACCTTAAAATATATGTAAAGAATTATAATTAAAATAGTTCTACGAAAACCAAAACCGACCATAGAGAGAATTCGTCTACGCTCTCGTAGCGTAATGACTCTGAAAATAAATGTATAATAATGTTGGGTTAAGCCCAACCATAAACAAACTAGTAACTGTAAACGAACCAAAATGTTAACTTGTTTAATGAGTCCAACAATTAATTCTCAATATTACGGTCTACAACCCGTAATACTGACAATTCACTGTCGTCTTGCTGAGCAAGTAACAATTCTTGGAGGTGCACTATTACCATCATGCCCCCCATTGGGAAATACGCATACCTCGTCCTAACAAAACTCGATCGTGCTCAGACACTACCTTCTCAAACAATAATATCATTAACCAACAATCTTTCTATAACATACTCTTGCTCAATCAAATACCTGTTTGCAGTACTCAGCTGCCAATTATGTATTATGTACAGTGTCTCCATATCAACTCTCTGCAGTATCATACCCAAACCAAAACTTGTAACCGTAGCTACAAGCACTCAAATAAGGATAAGGGTATGTCATCACTATACCCACTGTAGAACAAATAAGATGCAACACGTCCACTAAAATCTAGTAACCCTCTTCAGACCAATTATTTGTCTAAAGATGAGAGGTGATATTAGACAAACTAAATACTCATAACCTTCAAAAGACTTTCCAAACTAGGAAAATAAAATACATAACACGCGGAAATATACATATGTCAAAGTGATAACCCGTTCAGGTTTCTGTTTGCCTGAAATTGTATTGAAGTCCGAAAACAGTTTCCTCATAAAGTCATTTCAACTTTAATCCAAAAGTAGAGCGCACATAGACTGAGGGTTCTTTTCGAACACATCAAGTTGAGACTTAATTTTAATTCCTTTCATATCTCCAAATCTCCACAAAAAAATGATCATCTGACGAAAACTTTTATAATACAACCTGTGGGAAATTAACAACAGCCCACTTTTCTATCTTAGTTGGTCCCACAAGTGCCTTGTGGATGAAATTCTAGCGCTCAGTTCGAGGAAAGAAATCATCACCACTTTCAATCTTAAACTTTAAACTGGAGAAACACGGCATTTCACTTAAACAAGGTTATCTCCAGTTGAAACACCACCGAAGTGTAGCATTGGTTCAGCCTTTTAATTGTTGCTTCCCAGATTCTCAATATGTACGAAATACCCCGCACCAAGAGTATATGATGATACGTCCCAACTTCATCTACATACAGAAAATAATTGTAATCATCCAATTGATTTCTTGATGATTGTAAATAATGCCACGTCAATACTTGTAAATTCCAACCAAAATGGAATATGACGAGCTGAAGATGTGAAATGACTACTTCCACACCACTAAGATGATGCACCATAGTATAGTCATAAGAGTTGATTCCATTCTTCCTCCACTGCTACCAAAATTCTAGCTATGCTCAAGGGAAAAGGTATTTGAAATGCTCTATGGTTAATAAAGAATTTGGACACATTTTCTTATAGAGATGCGCCGACTGATTTTCAAATGTGGAGAATCACTGTATCGAACAAAAACAATGACTGTCGATCTCATATTATGTATACGATGATTCCTTTCAACAATTCTCATCGTTCAATTATATGAATGAGATTTAGCCGTGCTACCTCTGCACAGCTGAGATATTCCGAAGAACTCACCAACATGAATTTTCCAAAATAATCGATGTCATTGAAAGACGTGAAACAGAGTTGAAATGAGACAACACTTTAGTTGTCAGAAACTTAATTATATACGATAACATCCCTCGATCGTACGCAAGGAAGAATATTATAATCGAAAGGTCGCTGACAAATTGTCGATAAAGTCGACAAAATCAAATATGTCTCGAAATTCACCACACTTGATGAAAGTTTCAACGTTCTCTCACTAAACCCTGTCATGATGCATATACACAGCCAAAACCCCCGAAGAAGACATCATCATGGATTTCGAAATTCTCAGTGTTATTGAAGAATGTAAGAATCATACTTGGAGGAAAGACAACACTTAAGCTGTCATAAATTTTTATTTATAACCCACATCCCACACTAACCAACTTCTTCGGCCATAAGTGATGAAGAACACTATAACCGAAAGCTAGTCAACCAATAGTAGATAATCCCGACAAGACTAAGAATATCTCAAATCTCACAACAATTTGTGAGAATTTCGACCTTCATTCTCAAAACTCTTTTTGGAATGAGAAAAGGATACCTTCTGTGAAGATCACGTCTTCTGGGATAAATACCAATCTAAACAAAGATGATGCTGAGGAATATGGTCTCACTACCGAGGTAGATAAGAAAGTCGTCGAAAAGGCTACTATTCGAAGTGGGGTGAAACATGGAGAGGGAAGGTCATGGAAGAGTTTCCAAGTGGTTTCTTGAAGCAATTCGTCGGAAAAAAGGGTGAAAACTCGCCGAAATTGTGTATGGGAGCTGACCAGGTCTGGTCACCCGCATATGGGTCGCGGATCCTCCGCTCCCCCTTTTTCTCCTTTCCCCTCATTTCTTCTTCTTCTGATTAGTCTAACCTCTTTCTCTCTTCTCCTAATTGGGCAGTGCCCACTCCCCTTTATTTCCTTTCTTTTGCATCCGCACCCTCTATTTTTCATTCCTTTAATCTGGGCCACCCATGTGGCACCCCAGATTTAATAAAACAAATTTCAGATTTTTTTTCTAAAATAATCAAATCACTAAAATGCCTCAAACTTCAAATGTTAATATCTCCTTCGTTATTGCTCCAAATCACGAACCGTCTGCGCACACGCGTTCGTAGCGACGCGTACTACGAGGATATGCCAAGAAAACAAATCTTAGGTGACACGACACTGCAATTAACCTCGGTCAACACACGTGCCTCAACGGGCATTTTTGTAAAATCACTTATTAAAAATTTATAAAATTGTAAAATCAGGGACGGGCTGTCACATGTATACCGTCACATGACATTGTATATTTAATCAATGATAGAAAAATTACATATGGTATATTTATGTTTTATGCCTAAACTTTGTATCATATATTTATATTTTTAGTTTGTACCCACTTTTAATTAGCAACATTTTTTTAAAAATTTGTAGTATTTTCTTTTTAGTTTTATTTTGTACCCATGTATTAATTTCTTTTAGCGCCTATATTTTTTTTTAAATTCATTTGTACTCATAATTTTTTAATCTTTTAATTGCACCCTAATTTATTTATAATGTACCCATTCCTCTTTATTAATGTACCACTTTGTTATATGTGAAATGTACCAATTTTTTTAACACTATGGATACATTCTTTTGCCATTTATTATTTCTTATTTTTACATAGTTTTTAACCATTTATTCAATCAAAATGTTTTAATTTTTTTTTATTGTAACCGTTTCTATTAGTATTATAATGAGGGATTTTAAATTTATAGAATTATAAATCTCATAAAATATCAAACAATTAATGTCAAAACTATAAAAATATAAATATTAATAGTAATATAATGAGGTGTACAAAGTCAAGTGACTTTGATCAAACTTTGAATACTATTAAGGTTTTAATCAAAGAATGTTAAGGATTAAGGACAGCATCCAAAGTATCCCTTATGCTACTATTTAGCGTAAAAACTGAATCAAACTGCTCGAATTGATTAATTTCGTTTGGTTTGAGCAGCTCAGGCGACTTTTTACCCACCCTTAAGCAGTTGGAGCAGGGTGGGAGCGGCTGTTGCAGCAACTGATGGTAGTAGCCATCTTCGTCTGTACACATTCCGTAACCTTAAAGTTGAATGCATCTGGTCCAGCAGGACCACCACCATGTGGAGTGGCGGTGGCTAAGCGTGTTTACTTTGGACTTTCCGACGAAGGCAAACCTTACAAATTCACTCACTCAACGCTCAGCCAATCAAGCTAAAGCCGGTGGAGGTGGGGGGCGGTGGCGGCTGTGATCGCCTGCAGTCCGGTGCTTGTTTAGTTTTGGGCTGGAGCCTCTGACTTCTAACGAGTAGGGCCCACTTATTGGACTAAAAGTCCGAAAACATCCGCGTCACAATGGGATTGGGACTTTACGAGCACGTGAACCGCGTATCCTTTGACGTCGTACACCGAACCGAGATGCAAATAGACATAAATACCCTCGGTTAAATTACATGAAAAAAGGGTGGTTCGTCGGTCCCTATCCATTACTTTTTCTTGCTTCTTCGTAGCCATATCTTCTACTTGACAAAAACAAACAAAAAATAATAAAAACCCACGTTTTCATCAAAAAGAAAAGCATGGAACTCGGGATTTTTCTTCGTGTTTATTCTTTTGCTATTTTGACGCATTTGTTGCTCTTTTGATTCCCAAGCGCACAAGGGCTCATGTACTAATGGCCCGATTTCGATGTCAGGTTAGGCGTTGTTGTTCATCATCTTAGCCAACCTAATCACACCAAAAGCAATCATATTGTTTCAGTTTTAATCCAACCCAATAGATGAAGATGATGAATTGGGGATTTTCAATTCAAAACCTAAAACCACACAAACATACGAATTTGAATTTTCTACAATTCAGCCTTTTTTTTTATCTAATATTCTAGGTAAACTTTTAGTTTAAATTTATTTATTTATTTACTTTTTTTTTTACATTTTTGTAAAGGTTCTTACTTTTTTTTTTACATTTTTGTAAAGGTTCTTTAAAAAAAATTTAAGTACTTAATTACAAGGGGTAAATTTGGGGTTGTCGATGTTATTTCTCAGTCTGAGAGGGTTTTCTGAAAACACAATATACTTCAAAGGATGTTAATATAATTAACTAGTAGTTTAACCCACTTTCCAATCTCTTAGTGTATAATATCGAATGTTTTAAAAAAAAAAAAAAGTAAATTACACTTTACCACTTCAGGTTTGTGGTCGATTTCAATTCCTTATAACATCTTTAAAACATTTCACTTTTATACCTCAATTATTATTTTATTTCAATATTATACATCCGTTACATTTTTCATCCATTGATCCGCTAAGAACTGACATGACTGTCATATTTGTGCTGACACGAGTGGTACATTTTCAATGTAATACAACAAGAAAAATACCAATTTGACTGAAGTCATCAAACCCATCTAAAGAGTCATCAGATAGAGAAATTTTTTGTTGTGATTGGAACCGAGTGGTACATCACGTGCTTTTATATAAGCGGTGAAAAGTTTAATTTTTTAAATTATTAATTTTTTAACACACATATTCCACTATTAGTATAATGAGACGTGATTATCATCTGTGTTCTGATTATACTAAAAAATCTCTCCCTTGGTAAGAGTTTAACGCAGTAGTAGCGCGGTACAATGTCAATCAAATAGCTGCCAAATGGTTTCATTGTCAATCGAGCCATAACGCCAAACACGTTAGTCCACTCCTCGGTTCAAGATAATGTCACGTGCCCTTCACGAGCTTCATCGCTGTTCTCTAGCGCATGCTTTATCACCAAGCTTTATCTGTAGTCCGATAAGACCAATGATCGATCAGATCAAGCCACGTGTCTTGGTCCACTTCTATGTGGACACGTGGCGGGAGTCTGATGGGTGGCCGTTGCAGGCAAAACGCGTGAAAAGGACGAGCTGGATCGCGGTCTGCGTGTTTAATGGGTGAATTGAGATTCTCGTGGTGGATAATTACTCACGCTTGCGGGAGTGCGTGAAAGGTGTGAATTTGGGAATGATGTGGCTGCGTGTGCTCCACGCCCTTCGGTTGCAGCACTGATTGTAACGTGTATTTCTTTTTGTTGTTTTTCTCTCGTGCCAAATAGTGGAGAAAGTCATGCCAACTGACATCTTCGTTCTTAGGGCTTATTATAGCCGATGTCTAAAATATCGATGATATCAGAAATATCGATAGTCCAAAAACACGGAAATTTAGATGGAAATATCGAAATATTATCGATATCGATAAAAATTGAATAAAAACCACGGAAATTGTAAGAAAAACTTGGAAATTTTTATTGAAACTTTGCATGATGTTTATTTAGTCAATTATCTATTAGTTTATCACAAAAAATTGGAGGAAATGCATTGCCTGATGGATTTAACTGATTTAAGTTGATTATATAGCGAGCTGACAAACATTGTGAGTGTAGAAAATATGTAGTAATTAATGAAAGAAGTTTAAATACACCATAATCATTTATATATAATGAATTAGTACAATATTTTACACTTTATACATTGCATGGTAAGATACATGAGTGACTTAGTAAATATTAGCTTGCAAGCCTTGCAGACATCTTAACGACCATATAAATATTACAGGCTGAATATGTAATCACAAACACATCTGTAGCGAGTTGGATAAGGCCCAGGTACGCGGTTGACAAAGGGAGGGGTTCGAATCCCTCTATGCTCAAGATTGAGACTTTTCAGCATTTTTGAAGTATTTTTGGGTTTCATCTCGCGATATTATCGATAATATCGCGATATATATTGCCCAAATAATGCATTAAAATGCTGAAAATATCGTCTCCGATAATATCGACAAAAATATCGATATATTAACAATAATTAAGTGAATAAGTATGAAAAAAACGATATTAAGTCAATGATTATAGCCTTGTGTTTTAGTCCTTCGAAAATACATGCAGATTTTTTTATCTCAATTTAGTATCTAATGTCATAATTTTGAGATATTTTCTTATATCGGTTAAGTCTTGGAATGATGAGCTACAGGGATCAAGTGGTGGCGTTGGTCATCGTTTACCGAATTCGTCGAAAAAATAAAAATGGATGTTAGAGCCCTAGAACTTCACGGCCTCGTACTGCCACGTGTGTCTGTTAATCGAGGTAGTTCTTGGGTAGGTTTTGTAGAGAAGTGATAGTTTCAAGATGATGGTGGTGGCATCGACCAATTCCATCAGAGATGGCTAGAATTTGCTTCTGAAATTCATGAAGGTAACAGGTCGATGGGCTAGTCGGTGGGTGGGTCTGGGTTTTTGAGTTAGCTTTCCTGATTTGGAAGGTTTGTAATTTTGGTAGGTTTCAAGTTTCCAAAATGGGAAGCTTACTGTTTATAGTAGGTGACAAAGACCAAAATTGCCTCTTACTTTCGAGACTCATAACTTCTTCGTTTCAACTCTGATTCATGAATGTTTTAAGTCTGATCGCTCGTGAGATCGAACCCAATCAAAAAAGTACAAGAGTTGGCCCACTAAACTAACAAAAAATTTCAAAAAAGAAAGGCCAAATCTAGATTAAATTAGTCAAATTGGGATTTTCGAATTCAACAAAAATTAAATAAAATCCTGAGATTGAAAATACAATTATGAATAGTGAAATCCGAAAGCGGTATTTCACATGGTAATTGTATTAAATACTTCATATGGTAGCCCAATCTTCCATGACATTAAAGTCACACCCATTTTATCCATGGGCTTTTGAATTTGAAACTTATTTAACCCTAATAAGCTAGTTGATTGTTTTTAGTTTTGTCTAATAACATGGTATTGTACCGAGTCTAGTAGAGTAATATTGTAACTAAGTGATTGATTGTATGGTTGAGTTTGACCCTATAATCCATCTTCTTCCCAGAGCCCTTCCCTACAACCCAAACACCTCATCCCACCCCACCCCAACCCCCCCCCCCACCGCCACCTCCCCCGCAACCCCTCACCCCCACCCCTCCCAAAACCCACATGTATCCTACCTCATCACCCCCACCCCCTTTCTCCCTCCCCGACCTTCATCTCCTTGCAGAGTTGACTTGGCCATTCTCTGCATGCCCTGCGACGCAAGGATCCACGCTGCCAACCCCCTAGCCTAGCGCCACGGGTGAAAACGCCCCTCGTCCATCCACTTCGACATCCACTATGTCATCCACCGGCGTCTCAATTTGAGTGAAAACCCTATAATCCAAAGCGGCGTGATCGCCATTGTCGTTGCTGATGTGGTTGTCATTGCTGGCCGAATTGAGGGCGGTTGGGATTTTGGGGTGGTGTATGGCGTCGTTCTGGGGAGGGAGGAGGAACTCGATGGATTCGGAGGAGGAGATCTTTTCGATGAGGTAGTCGAGGAAGGGCTTATGATCGAGGAAAGTGATGGAGAAGGAGAAGTTGAGGTTTTGGTGGTGAAGGTAGGGGACGAAGGTCAAGGAAGTGAAGAGGGAGGAGAGGGAGAAGGTGGGGGGTTTCGGGGGAGGTGAAGATAGTGGAGGAGAGAGAGGTGGGTTGGGGGGGGGAGATGGGTTCTGGGGTTTTTTTTTTAAATAACTTTTTTTTTAAATAATTATTTTAAAATGCATAAAAATTTATTTTTTTGCCACATGGCACAAATTTGGTAGTCACGTCAGCACAAATGTGGCAGCCATGTCAGCACTTAACGGATCAATGGATGAAAAATGTAACAGAGGTACTATATTGAAATAAAATAGTAGGTGAGGTATGAAATTGAAATGTTTTAAAGATGTTGTATGAGGTTGCAATCGACCCAAAACCTGATGGGGTAAAATGTAATTTACCCTAAAATTAATGACAAATTCTTTATTTTGTCAAAGTTGAAGGTTACTGATGAAAATAGTTGTCAATTTTAATACTACCATTTTTGTGGATATTAATACGGATATAGTAAATTTAACTTGGACAAAATAAGGAATTTGTCATCCCTTTCTTCCTTTAAAATGTCATCAATGTAGTGAATAATCATACAAAAGTCAATCATCTCTATTAAACAAGACTCCATTCTATTGTTTGGTACGTCATTGAACCCTAATAAAGTCATCTACACAAGATTAAAATGCGTTTGTTTTATAACCGTAAAGAATGTGGAATTGGTTTTAAGTACAACTTCTATGCACTGTTCTAAAAATCCCCGCCTAGCACCGCCTAGGCCCCGCCTAGGCGCTAGGCGGCTGGTCACCGCCCCGATTAATACCTAGACCGCCTAGGCATCCGCCTAGCCCACCCAGACCTGCTAAGGCGCCCGTCTAGACCGCCTAGGTGCCCGCCTAGACCGCCTAGGCACCCGCGTAGCCCGCCTAGACACCTGCCTAGGTTGCAACTCACTTAGATAAAAAATAGATAACTTTCCTTTTGCATTTTATTATTTCCAATAAATTGTAAGAGACTTATTGAATACTTAAATAAACACACATTATATGTTTGCTCCCTATGTTTTCATTATGTTCCAATACTTCATAATATAGATGTCATTCAATTTTCTAGTTTATGACGAAATTATGTATATTTTAAGTATAAACAGACACTTGTTTACACGAAATATAATAGATTTACTTAAATCCGCCTAGTCCGCCTAGTCGCCCGCCTAGGCTCCGCCTAGCCGCCTAGGCGCTAGGCCCTATCCCGCCGCCCGACTAGCGCCTAGCGCCTTTTAGAACCTTGCTTCTATGTGAGAATCGTGGACTCAACTTTTATAAATACGTGTTTAATATCAAATTATTATTGTAGACATCGAAATTTCGTGAAATAAATGTTGACCAAAAATTAAAATTTCAACGCTCATGTATCACATAAATTTTATACATAGCATGTGAATCAACGAAAAATCAAAATAACTCAGAAAAGTCACTAAACAGGACACGTGTCAACGCCTGGCAGAAGTGACTTATTTCATCTGATTATTAAAACCCAAAAATCAAGTTTTGGAATTCTATAAATAGGAAGCCATTTCATTCATTTCAAAACACCAATTCACATTACACAAAAGCGTTGAAGCTCTGAAACTCCAAACGCTCTCAAGCAAGCCCCAAGGCTCCTCGAAGTTCTGTCCGTTCTTCATCAAAGTTCAAAGCCCCAAGGCTCCTCGAAGTTCTGTCCGTTCTTCATCAAAGATCAAGCCCCAAGGCTCCTCGAAGTTCTGTCCGTTCTTCATCAAAGATCAAGCCCCAAGGCTCCTCGAAGTTCTGTACGTTCTTCATCAAAGCACAAGCCTCAAAAGCCCTTTGAAGATCCGTTCATCCACCTCGAAGATCAAGCCTCAAAAGCCCTTCGAAGCATCGTTCATCCATCCTCGAAGATCAAGCCCAAAAGCCCTTCGAAGATCCGTTCATCCACTTTCAAGATCAAGCCTCAAAAGCCCTTGAAGATCCGTTCATCCACCTCGAAGATCAAGCCTCAAAAGCCCTTCGAAGCATCGTTCATCCATCCTCGAAGATCAAGCCCAAAAGCCCTTCGAAGATCCGTTCACCACTTTCAAGATCAAGCCTCAAAAGCCCTTGAAGATCCGTTCATCCACTTTCAAGATCAAGCCTCAAAAGCCCTTGAAGATCCGTTCATCCACCTCGAAGATCAAGCCTCAAAAGCCCTTCGAAGCATCGTTCATCCATCCTCGAAGATCAAGCCCAAAAGCCCTTCGAAGATCCGTTCATCCACTTTCAAGATCAAGCCTCAAAAGCCCTTGAAGATCCGTTCATCCACCTCGAAGATCAAGCCTCAAAAGCCCTTCGAAGCATCGTTCATCCATCCTCGAAGATCAAGCCCAAAAGCCCTTCGAAGATCCGTTCACCACTTTCAAGATCAAGCCTCAAAAGCCCTTGAAGATCCGTTCATCCACTTTCAAGATCAAGCCTCAAAAGCCCTTGAAGATCCGTTCATCCACCTCGAAGATCAAGCCTCAAAAGCCCTTCGAAGCATCGTTCATCCATCCTCGAAGATCAAGCCCAAAAGCCCTTCGAAGATCCGTTCATCCACCTTCAAGATCAAGCCTCAAAAGCCCTTGAAGATCCGTTCATCCACCTCGAAGATCAAGCCTCAAAAGCCCTTGAAGATTTGTTCATCCATCTTCAAAGATCAAGCCCAAAAGCCCTTTGAAGATCCGTTCAACAAATCCACACATCCTCGTTCATCAAGATCAAGCCCTCCAAAGGCCCTTGAAGAACTGTTCATCCAAAGATCAAGCCCCGACGGCCCTTCGGATCAACAACCAATCCACCAAATCAACACCTTACGGAGATCGAATCAGAGGATCAAGCTAAAAAGAGATTGTAACCCAAAAACAAATCAAAAAAATACAAATATCACTTTGTACACGTTGGTTCTTGTCGCGTTTCGTTTCAGGAAATTTCCGTGTTTACAAATTTGGCACGCCCAGTGGGACAATCTCTACCTCTCATCTCTTTCTCCATTCAAGAAAATCAAATCACACTCCAAAAGCAATGGCATCAAAGGAAGGCCAAGCCGTTCTTACAACCATCGAAGCTTCCTCCATTGAACAAAAGCTGGCTCAAATGAGGGAAACAGTTGCAAGGCTCACAAAGAAAGCAGAAGAGCAAAACTTGCAAGTCACCGTTCTCGCAACCGCCAAAGGAAGGAATTTGAGCACTTCCGCCACGAACGGAGCATCCATTGGCGCCACAACCACTCCTCAACGTGCCGCTACAAAGTTTGTGCCGTCAAGGGAGCAAGGTGAACATCACAAACGTGAGCCTGTCATCAACCTAACCTCGCTAAGGGCACCTAAGCATGCTGCTGAAGGAAAGCCACGTATGTTGGTTGCACAAGTCATGACCATCGGCGTGATTTCAGTTGAAGAGCAGTTGGCCCAGATGAACGAAACGATCGCAAAGCTCACACGTACCGTGGAAGAGAAAGACTTGCAGATCACCGCACTCACCAACAGATTGGGAGCAAAACACGAGGAAGGAGACGGCTCTGGCATAAAGAAAGAGGCCGACGAAGAAGAAGAAGAGCCTCCGGTGGAGAAGCCTGAAGAGAAGCAAGAGCCAGACCAGTCGGCGGCACTTCTGGGAGCTCTTTCTATCCCGCAGCTGCAGGAGATGATCGCCAACACCATCAAGGCGAAGTACGAAGGGAGCTCCTATACCTCCATGTTGTACTCAAAGCCTTACTCCAAGACGATCGACGCCTTGAGGATGCCAAGGGGCTACCAACCGCCGAAGTTCATGCAGTTCGATGGCAAAGGCAACCCGAAGCAACACGTCGCCCATTTCGTGGAAACTTGCAACAACGCAGGGACGGAAGGTGACTACCTCGCCAAGCAGTTTGTGCGCTCACTGAAAGGGAATGCATTCGAGTGGTACACAGACCTGGAGCCCGAATCCATCAACAGCTGGGAGCAATTGGAGAAGGAATTCCTCAACCGCTTCTACAGCACCCGCCGCACCGTGAGCATGCTGGAGCTGACGAACACAAAGCAGTGGAGGGACGAGCCGGTGATGGACTACATCAACCGATGGCGCAACCTTAGCCTCGACTGCAAAGACAGGCTCTCGGAGATTTCGGCAATCGAGATGTGCGTCCAGGGCATGCATTGGAGTTTGCACTACATCCTTCAAGGCATCAAACCACGTTCCTTCGAAGAGCTGGCCACCCGTGCCCACGACTTGGAGCTAAGCATCGCCCACCATGGGAAGAAGGAGCCGATCACTGATTTCAAGGTGTTCACCCCAAAGGTAGACAAGACTGGGAAAGAGCCCGCCAAAGAAGCTCTTACCATCAACACTACCCCCATCAAAACCTCTTCTGCTCCCGTCAAAATCTCTACACGAGGCAAGGCGATTCAAACCGAAGCTTTTCGTAATCAAGAGATGCGTAGACGCACTTGGAAGGAGCTTGAGGAGAAAACTTATCCATTCCCCGACTCTGATGTGGTTGCCATGTTGAAAGACTTGCTTGACAAAAAGGTGATCGACCTACCTGAGTGTAGACGGCCGGAAGAGATGAATCGTACTGACAGCCCAAGGTACTGCAAATTCCATCGATTCATCAGTCATCCGACGGAAAAATGCTTCGTGCTGAAAGATCTCATCGTGAAGCTGGCTCAGAAAGGAATCATCGAGCTAGATCTTGACGAAGTGGTGAAGTCAAATTATACCACCGTCACTTTTGGCTCTGTCGGCTCAAAATCTTCACCTCAACTGCTGGGGGCATGCTCGAAAACCATGTCAGTCAAGTCAAGTGAAGTTGAAGGATGGACTCATGTCACTCCGAAGAAACTGCACAAGAAACATACATCTCCACCGCAAGTTCACCAATCGGAAAGGGGGCAAAGCAGCTCTCGTCAACCTCCAAAGCTACATGAAAGTGTTGAGGATGATGAAATTGCTACACGAAGATCGTCTGTTGCCATCACAATGCGTGATTTCTTCCCCGAAGACTTCTTCAAACACTCGGTCAAGGCTCCTTGCTATGAAGATTGCGAGGATCACCTTCCCTACACCGCTTGACAAATCAACAAAACGCTCCTGGTCTGCACGAGCTGAAACTGCAAACGACACCACACTCCTTGCCTGCACGAGTTGAAACTGCACACGGCACCAAAAAAATGCTCCTCGTTCGCACGAGCCTAAAAGGCGACAACCAACGCTCCTGGTCTGCACGAGCATAAAAGGCGACACACAAACACTCCTTGCCTGCACGAGTTGAAACTGCACACGGCACCAAATTGCTCCTTGCCTGCATGAGTTGAAACTGCACACGGCACCAAAATGCTCCTCGTCCGCACGAGCCTAAAAAGGCGACACCAATTGCTCCTTGCCTGCATGAGTTGAAACTGCATACGGTACCAAAACGCTCCTTGTCCGCATGAGCATAAAAGGTGACACATCAAAACACTCCTTGCCTGCACGAGCTGAAACTGCAAACGGCGCCAAAAAAATATATGTATTTGAACTACGTTTTGACTTGATCTCTTCTTTTGGAAGGGTACGTAGGCAGCTCGAACATTCAACTTTGAGTTCAGTCACATCAAAATAAAGAAGAAATTTTTGATTAAAGGTTTGATGTTATTACAATTTCTTCGCAAAAAAAAAAAAAAAAAAGGAAAAAGAAAAAAAAAAGGGGCAGCCCAGTAGCAAGCCCATGAAGGAACCGAAATCACTCCCTCACTCGGATTTCTCGAACCCAACTCCGGTGGCCCAGGCCCAGTCTACCACTACGGCTTCCTCCGCTCCAAAACCTTCCTCCTTTGACTACTGATTTGCAGATCCACTTCCAGAGCTGCGAGGTCATTCTTCTCTGCTGCCGCCGCCTCCCGCCCGCGCAGAAACGAGTCGTTCCGTGTGAAGCTCCGGCGCCGGAGATCCTCTGCTAGCGAGCCGGTAGTCCGCGAGGGCCACGTCCCGGTCTTCGTCAAGCTCCTCAACAAGTCGGCGCAGGAGTACGAATACGAGCAGAAGGGCGTCCTCCGGATCCCCTGCCACGTGATCGTCTTCGAAGCACGTGCTCAAGGCGCTCCGCCTCGGACAGGCCCCCTCACGTGACCTGCACGATCTCCTGAACTTGATCTCCGACGACCTGAGATCCTGGTAGAGGGGAATCGCACATGTGGGACTATGGGAAGCAGGTGTATTTGGGTGGATTTGAAGTCCTGCAACTCATCAAAAAAAAGCCTGAAAGTTCTTCTGGAAATCTAATGGCGATTGCCCAGCAAGTCATCCAGCAGAAGCAAGAGAATCAAGATCAATCCCCAGTGCCGATTGCATCGACAGCACCCACCACTACGTCACCAGCTTCGAGTCTTCACCGGAGATGGTCATGTACCAGATCGTGGGGTCTCTCAGCCTTGGAGATCTCCAAAGTTCTTTCCCACAGACCTGCGGGATTAGAGTCAAAGCCATTGCTCCTCACCGCTCCTCACCGCTCCAATTCCTCCCCGTCGCTTTGTCTCGGTCTCGGCACCGGCTCCACCGCCAAGCACGCCGTCAACCGAATCGGTGAGCTTTTAAAACAGGGGAAGCTTCAGAACATTGTAGGAATACCCACGTCGAAAATGAGCCACGAGCAAGCCCTGTCTCTTGGAGTTCTGTTGTCGGACCTCGATTCGCACCCTGTTCTTGATCTCGCGTTCGACAGCGCCGACGAGGTCGATCCCCACCTCGATTTGGTCAAGGGCCGAGGTAGATTCTTCTTAAGGGAGAAGTTGGTAGAGGGTGCTTGTAAGAAATTCGTCTGCATCGTCAATGAGTCGAAGCTCGTGAAGCATTTAGGAGGCAGCAGGCTGGCGATGCCGGTGGAGATTTGTGCCATTCTGCTGGAAATTCACGACCAAAAGGCTCCAGGATTTGTTTGAGTACACAGGTTGCGTCGGAAAACTGAGGACTTTCGTCGAAAATGACAAGCCTTTTGTGACGGACAATGGGGATTACATTGTGGATTTTCAGTGATCTCGGGGAATCGGAGACAATTGCTCTTCTGCGCTCTCGCCCAAACCTCCGTGCTCTCCGTCCAAACCTCACGGCTGTGCTCCAACCTCAACGACCGCCGTCAAACGACTAGCCGGTCGTGAAGCTCTTCTGTTCCACCATTGCAGACATCTCATCTGCAGCTCCATCTTCAAGCACAGCGACCTGAGATTCAGCATCTGCAGTTCTTCAACAGTGATGTCTGCTGTCATCTCCTCCTTGCTTTCGAAGTAGACCGAGTCATCACCTGCACCGCCTTCGTCATCCTCCGCTGCCAACAACCTCAAACGACTGCTGTCAAACGACTAGCCAGTCGTGAAGTTCTTCTGCTCCACCACTGCAGACATCTCTTCTGCAATTCCTCCACTTCAAGCTTGACACCATTGCCGTTGGGCCCAGTCATCGACGGAAGGCAGTGCGACGGTAGGCAGTGCAGTGTCTGTGCTCAGTGTCCGTGCTCAGTGGCGATGCTCTGCGGCTGTGCTCAGTGACCGCTGTCAAACGACTAGCCGGTCAGCTCCAGCAGCGGTTGTGTTCGATGGTTGTGCTCAGTGACCGCTGTCAAACGACTAGCCGGTCAGCTCCAGCAGTTTCAGCAGCACATGCAGCTCCTCCTCCTTCGTCTTCTCTCGGTCTCGACCTGGGTTTTCACCCACAGACCCAGTCTTGCAGAGCACCATATATAAAAGAAAAAAAAATGGTGGAGCCTCAATGCTTCTCAGTCGTTTGATCGACGCCACAGCTCCACCATCTTCAGTGTTGCGTCACAGGAAAGCAAAGGAAAGGAAGCAAAGGAAAAGAGATGCACGGCACCAAAAAAGCAAAAGAAAAGAGATGGGCGGAAAGTAGAAAAAAAAAAGAAAGAAAAAAAAAAAAACACAATGATGATGCATTTGGCACCATCTGGAAGAAAAGAAAATAAAAAAATAAAAAAAATAAAAAAACAAAAGAAAATGATGGTGTCTGTGCCACTTACAGAAAAAACAAAGCAAAAAAAGAATGATGGGTGCGTGGGCACCAACCAGCAGAAAAAAAAAAAAAAAAAAAAATGATGATGACAGTTTTTTTTGAGTGTTGGATGTCGGCAATGCATATATGAATAAATAAAAAAATAAAATATGCATGAATAAGGTTTGTGTTTGGTGTGTATATGTATGCATGTATACTTATATATGTGTATATATAGACATCGAATGAAATAAAATAAATCTTATTGACATCTCATAAAATTTACATTTTTTTACATGAGAAGAAAAAAAAAAAAAAAGAATGTGCAAACAAGCCTTCATTGGCCAGGTGGCGCCTCATTACTCGGCGGAACCCCAGGAGGCGCTGGAAGTTGATTATTTTGAGCCTCAACACTCGGCGAAGCTCCAGAAGACGAAGGCCTTAAATGCCTTTGAAACAAACCCACAAACCTCTGATGATCACTTAAAGACTGACCATCGGAGTCCTGCAGCTTGTCAAGTTTTCTCTTCATGTTTGTAGAATAGTTATGTGCAAGCCGGTGCAACTGTCTATTCTCATGCCTGAGCCCTCTGATCTCTTGTTGGAGACTTATCACTTCAGCCGCCAATGATTCAACTTGGCGGGTTCGAGCAAATAGGCGCTGGGCCATATTGGAAACAGAAGCCGCGCACTGGACACTGAAAGCCAGAGAATCCTTAACGGCCAACTCATCGGACCGCCCGGCGAGTAATCTGTTATCTTTGGGAGTGGACATATTCCTGGCCACCACCGCAGCAGTCATATCATTCTTCATTACAGAGTCCCCAATGGTGAGAGGACCAGAAGGGGATAAGAGAAATGGACGCCATATATTGTCTTGAGGAGACGCAGATGCCTCTCCACTAATATTCAAGTCAAGACGATGATCAGATGGGCAAGCCATTTGTGAAAATAATGAAGGAAGGAGAGGTCGGATGAAATCAAATTCTCAGAGATACAAAAGAGGGGAATTCTTTACAAGCAACCAACTCTCTGAACATGCTTTTGGCGCACCATCGACGCCTCCATAAAAGAAGAAGCAACAGAGGCGCCGGTTCAAAAATCGAAGAGGCACCTCTCCCCGAATATCAAAAGTCGGGCCGTTTGTTCAAAAAATCGAAGAGGCACCACTCTCTGAGATTTTAAAAGCCGGATTTTCCGGATCAAATCTGTCGCCACTCTCCTGATCTCGAGAGCCAGACCGCCAGCACGACGCCTTTCTCAGAAATCGAAGAGGCACACTGCTTTTCAAACCTCGAGAGTCGGATTCAGCACCAGCTTTCCGGAAATCACGGACCACTTTGTCAAAAGCCTCTGACAAAGTTAAAACACGTGAACCCCGCCACTCTCACTACATCGCTGTGACCGAGAAGGGTAAAAGAACAGCATTACCACTTGTCGATAAAAATTCTACATATGTCGACCTTCATCCTCCACAGACGGGCAGACCTGCAAAAAATGCTCAACCCTTCCTCACTTCCGAGGGTAACACTCCCAGCAAAACCCCAACAAAGCTTTCTCAAAATGCTTGGCTCTCTTCCTCCCGAGAATACCTCTGCAAACAAATCAAACCAGAGCAAAAGTATCTCATATCAGCAGGGTCGAAAGCAAGAGTATCTCATATCATGCTTTCTCCCATCCTTTTTCTTTGTCCTCCCTCTTCACTACAGGACAAAGAGAAGGAGAGCAATCGGGCGGCGCTAGGAACCAAGTTTTTGGTCAGGAACGGACTGCCTAGAAATCCGTCCCTGATTGCTTACTTAGCTTTGCTCCCGAGTACTCATCCACATCGGCTTGGGGAACAGACAAGGCGAGCGACAATGAAGCATCAACCTTGCTGATTCATCCCCTAACTACAGGATAAGGAGAAGCAAAGTGATCAGCCGGCGTTTACCTTCCCAGTTGGAACGGATTGTTGAGAAATCCTTCCCTGGTTGCTTACCTGGCCTTGCTCTCGAGTACTCATCTGCCTGGAGAACAGATAAGACGAGCGACAATGAAGCATCAATCTTGGGGATCATCAGTAAGCGCAACAACTGCACGTGCTGATTCATCCTCTAACCCTCTTCAACATGAATTGGGGAGATCGAACAAAGAAACAGACCATTACCTCCATCTCGTGTCTGCTTGCCGGATGCCCAAATCCTGAAGCCGCTCGTGGTCCCGTTTCCATTCATCAAGATCAAGCCTCAACGGCCCTTGAAGAAATCACAAGCCCAATTCAAGATCAAGTGTCCACCACCCTTGAATCGAGCCCAACTCCAGGTAAAAGGAGTAAATTCAGACATTTGTAGCAAGTCTACCAGAAGAAGCCTCCTAGCCCAGTTCAAGATTAAATCTGTGGAAAACGACTTCTTCGAAAGCAAAGGTATCTCATATCATCAGGGTTGAAAGCAAAGCTATCTCATAGCATGCAATCTCCCTGTCCTTTCCTTTGTCCCTACTCTTATCTGCAAGACAAGGATAAAGAAAAGCAATATGTCGAAACCTCCACTCAAACCTCCAGGAAGATACCACATCTGCCTGAAGAACAGATAAGGCAGACAGGTGAAGCTAGTACATTGAAGCATGTGGAGACAAGCGCAACCAATATATATGTGTTGGTTCATCCGTTACTGCTTCAAAAGCAAACGTATCTCATATCATCAAGGTCGAAAGCAAAGGTATTTCATATCATGCTTTTCCCTTTTCTTTCCTTTACCCTTGCTCTTACCTGCAAGATATGGAGAAAGAAAGCAATCAGTCAGAACCTGAAATCAAACGTCCGATCTGGAACTGATTGCCCGGAACCTTTGCCTGGTTGCTTACCGAGCCTTGCTCTCAAGTACTCATCTTCAAGTGCTCTGAAGGACCATTTAAAAGCAAAAGGATGCGCACCACTTCTGCCAGGCAAAAGAAACAAGCAGAGAGGAATGTAACATAAGTGAGCTGGAACAGATCACTATAGCATGACGCCCTTGTCTGCAGAATCGCATGATCCATCCGGAGGAAACCAGAAAATCCTTCAAACCCAGTTCAAGATCAAAGCTGTGGAAAGTCAACAAGCACAACAAAGCACGTGTCGATTCGTCGGCCACTTCGTTGAAAGCAAGAGTATCTCATATCGTCTCTCTTCCCTCTCCTTTTCTTTGTCCTCGTTGCTAAATGAGAGACAAGTAGAAGGAGAATGATCAACCGGAACCCGAGATCTCCTAGCTCGGCGACTTGAGGAACTCCTACTATATGGTTTGCGTAGTACCTGACCAAGCCCGAAACCACAAAAATTTGCAGTTCATTCGAGATTCACGCCTCTACGGCCCTTGAAGAAACTTGCAACACAAAAAAATCAAGATTCACGCCTCTACGGCCCTTGAAGAAATTTGCAGTCCAAGGTCAAGCCCTCAGGCCCCTTGGAGAAATTTGCAGCACAAAAATCAAGATTCAAGCCTCTACGGCCCTTGAAGAAATTTCCAGTCCAGTTCAAGATCAAGCCCCGACGGCCCTTGGATTGACATCTACATTAAGAAACTTCAAAACACATCGCCTACAAGTGACAAGCACAAGTATGCGACGCGCCTTGAAGTGGGGGCATTTGTAGACATCGAAATTTCGTGAAATAAATGTTGACCAAAAATTAAAATTTCAACGCTCATGTATCACATAAATTTTATACATAGCATGTGAATCAACGAAAAATCAAAATAACTCAGAAAAGTCACTAAACAGGACACGTGTCAACGCCTGGCAGAAGTGACTTATTTCATCTGATTATTAAAACCCAAAAATCAAGTTTTGGAATTCTATAAATAGGAAGCCATTTCATTCATTTCAAAACACCAATTCACATTACACAAAAGCGTTGAAGCTCTGAAACTCCAAACGCTCTCAAGCAAGCCCCAAGGCTCCTCGAAGTTCTGTCCGTTCTTCATCAAAGTTCAAAGCCCCAAGGCTCCTCGAAGTTCTGTCCGTTCTTCATCAAAGATCAAGCCCCAAGGCTCCTCGAAGTTCTGTCCGTTCTTCATCAAAGATCAAGCCCCAAGGCTCCTCGAAGTTCTGTACGTTCTTCATCAAAGCACAAGCCTCAAAAGCCCTTTGAAGATCCGTTCATCCACCTCGAAGATCAAGCCTCAAAAGCCCTTCGAAGCATCGTTCATCCATCCTCGAAGATCAAGCCCAAAAGCCCTTCGAAGATCCGTTCATCCACTTTCAAGATCAAGCCTCAAAAGCCCTTGAAGATCCGTTCATCCACCTCGAAGATCAAGCCTCAAAAGCCCTTCGAAGCATCGTTCATCCATCCTCGAAGATCAAGCCCAAAAGCCCTTCGAAGATCCGTTCACCACTTTCAAGATCAAGCCTCAAAAGCCCTTGAAGATCCGTTCATCCACTTTCAAGATCAAGCCTCAAAAGCCCTTGAAGATCCGTTCATCCACCTCGAAGATCAAGCCTCAAAAGCCCTTCGAAGCATCGTTCATCCATCCTCGAAGATCAAGCCCAAAAGCCCTTCGAAGATCCGTTCATCCACTTTCAAGATCAAGCCTCAAAAGCCCTTGAAGATCCGTTCATCCACCTCGAAGATCAAGCCTCAAAAGCCCTTCGAAGCATCGTTCATCCATCCTCGAAGATCAAGCCCAAAAGCCCTTCGAAGATCCGTTCACCACTTTCAAGATCAAGCCTCAAAAGCCCTTGAAGATCCGTTCATCCACTTTCAAGATCAAGCCTCAAAAGCCCTTGAAGATCCGTTCATCCACCTCGAAGATCAAGCCTCAAAAGCCCTTCGAAGCATCGTTCATCCATCCTCGAAGATCAAGCCCAAAAGCCCTTCGAAGATCCGTTCATCCACCTTCAAGATCAAGCCTCAAAAGCCCTTGAAGATCCGTTCATCCACCTCGAAGATCAAGCCTCAAAAGCCCTTGAAGATTTGTTCATCCATCTTCAAAGATCAAGCCCAAAAGCCCTTTGAAGATCCGTTCAACAAATCCACACATCCTCGTTCATCAAGATCAAGCCCTCCAAAGGCCCTTGAAGAACTGTTCATCCAAAGATCAAGCCCCGACGGCCCTTCGGATCAACAACCAATCCACCAAATCAACACCTTACGGAGATCGAATCAGAGGATCAAGCTAAAAAGAGATTGTAACCCAAAAACAAATCAAAAAAATACAAATATCACTTTGTACACGTTGGTTCTTGTCGCGTTTCGTTTCAGGAAAAATTCGTGTTTACAATTATGATTGGTTATAGTGTAAATATATAGTTATGATCCAATATCTTAATAGATAGTGTGTTGGTTTCTACTCATACGTCCCTTGTTTGAAACTCTTATCTCTTAAATGATTGTAATAGTTTTGAACTCTGCTCCTACATCCTAATAAAAATATAAATATAAATAAAATATATATATATATATAGTTGTGGCCAAAAAGAAAAACAGTGACTATGAACCCACCACTAAGGCATTTAGCCAAGAATCGCTTTCAACTTTCATCTGCCTTTGATTCTACTCAATTAAGGCCCACCATCGTGATTATTGTATCTCCTAATCTTAATTAAGCTTCTAACCTCGAACTTATCAAAACCATCATGAATCTGTGATGCCTAATGACGAAACACAATCAAATGGCTTCTACACCGTTGGATAACTTGGATTGTGCTTTCTTTCGGTAATTATCTTCGGTTGTCCATGTCTTGGGGGACCCACACGGGTCAACCTCGTTTTTACTTTCTTTTTGGACCCCACCAAGAACTGTTAAGGACATGAATGAAGATAATTTAATCTCATTAGAGGAGACAACATAGTCATCACACATCACACTTTTTCTTGTAAAGTATTTTACCCATGCTACAGGTATCAATCATATTCAATTAATTTCAAAGTAGGGGAATGTTAATAACTACTCGTTTGATATTCTGGTCTCTCTATTACATCTCGAAGTATTACACGAAGATTGAATAGTATGTTCAATGAGATTCAAAATATTGAAGTATTATATGTATCGACCAGATCAAGAAAAGATACGTCAAAGAAGACAACACCAATTATATTACGTTAAAATTCTTCTTCTTCTATCAACAGTAAGAACATTAGAAGATTGAAGTCAAATAAATCCTATCATAAAACTACCTAGCTGACCTCTTCTCCAAGTCATTGTCAAAGCCTACTTCCAAAAGATTGTTCCAAGGATCTGATTTGCAACATTGTTAGTTCTCATTTGGATTTTTTTTTCAAACTTAAGGATAGTATCCTAAAATATACTCACTTGACCTTAATGTACTCTTTTTCCCCCACGATTAGGAGCATTTTTCTCTTAGGTTTTTGCTACCTAACGAGGTTTTAACGAGGCACCTATCCTGGATGGTCATACCCTTGTGTATGTCCTATAGATGTTTGATCTTGACTTTGCATTAACTCACTTTTGTCCTTAGACTATAAGTTTTTGTCCCTCCTTCGGTTTTACCATAGCCAGATTTTATTTTAACTTGTAAGTTGTTTGAAACTAGTGTGTTACTTTATTATTGCCTAAGAAATGACATCGTCAACTATTTGTGCAAGATTTGATGTGATGTCAACTTGAGTATTTACACACTCAAGGAGGAGTGTCGTAATTAATATTTAACATTGTGTGATTGTGTAATCATTGGTTTATGTAATCTAGTGATTCTATACCATTAGGTTTTGTATTATTTGGTTACTCTCTCCTCTTGGTTTACTATAAATAAAGACACTGACACAGAGAAAATATCATCCTACTATTTCCCTAAGCCCTATACTCTCCCCCTTCTCTTTGCCGCACCTCTCTCTTTCTTCAGTAAATTCATTCGCGACTTGTCCACAATAATAAGTGAAATTCAATAGTGTCACTTGTATGTCTACAAATTTTAATGAGTGACTCTAATAATAGGTTACCTTAATAATATTAGTGTGTAATGTAGTAAGTGAGTGAAACTTAAATTGTGTGATGTCCAAATATGAGTTAGCATGCTGGATGTGTGTTTAACTAATTTATTTGTTTTGATACTGCCGACACGTCTTTGTTTAGCTAAGGACTTTCAACATGATGATCTTATTTATTTATTCTATGGAAAAAGAAAGCATGATGTTACTTAGACAAAGAATCCTAATGCAATTGAAGCTTTGAATAAAATCAGCAGGACTATTTTTTTCATATCTGCATAAATCTTTTAATACAAAAATTTAAGGAACCACAATCACCTTTCCCAACCTCCAACAATTTCTTTCCAATCTCCAATAATTCTTGAAAACTAATGTCTAATCTATGATATTAAACCTATTAGCATATTGGTAAGTGCCTAACATGTTTGGTGATATGTTGGGATATGTTGTGATTAATTAAAATAAACTTGAGTCTAGTCGATTGTTCCCAATGTCCAATTTCATCTAACCCACTAAACGGGCCATAAAAGTTAGTAAATCATAAAGGCTTTTTAGTCAAAATGATCCATGAGATCGATATAACTCATCACTTTGGTCTCTGAGATTTGAAATCAATATAAGTGATCCTGAGTTTGTTCACTATTAATCATTTTGTTCATTCATTAAAAAATCTCTATTGAATAATGATAAAATAACAAAAAACCCTCAATTTTTGTCAAATCGTTTTTGTCCATTGTTTATTAAATTGAGGTTATTTGTGTCATTTTGGTCGTTTATTTATTAGAATATTTCACAGAATGACCAAAATGATTGATGGTGGACACATTCAGGGACCACTTTTATCGATTTCAAATCTTAGAGACCAAAGTAAGAAGTTATGCCAATCTCAAGAAACCATGTTAGCTAAAAAGTGAACCCCAAATTGAAAAATTGACAATGGTAAAACAACCAAATATGGAAAATGAATTGGTTTCCATTTAGGTTTATCTTAACCATATAATTTGTCAATTATAATTAAATGAGTATAGAATTAGTTGCAAGCTCAAACGTCTTCGTTTCGCTCTCAAATCTATTTGATAAATATAGTTTGTCGTTGATTACATGTTTGAGGAGTCATAATACAGTGGATTTATGAACCGTGAATATCAATAGCAAGCCAACAATATGGAATAACAAGTAAGCTCAACCATCTTTGTTTTATGCATGGATCTATCTCATATATATATAGCTTATTGGTGACTACATGTGTAGAAAATTTCGTGACAGTAAACCACGAGATAAGAGTATCAATAACAAAAAAAAATAAAATAATATAAAATAAGTGTTAAGTTCAAACATCTTCCTTTCGCTTCTGAAGCTGTCTCGAATACATACTTTGTAGGTAATTACACGTGCATATAATATGATGAAAGTAGGTCACGAGGTACGAATATCAATAGTAAAACAACAATTATAAAATAAATAGTAAGTTCAGACGCATTTCTTTCATGCCTAAATCTATCTCGTATATATACATTGTAGGTAATCGTAGTGTAGATAATATCATGAAAGTAGGTCACAAGATATGACTATCAATAGTAAAACAACAAATATAAAATAAGAAGTAAGTTCAAACGTCTTTTTTTCGCGCCTAAATTTTGTCTCATAATAATAATAATAATAATAATAAAACAACAAATATATGGATGGATGAGGCTAATTAAATGATAATTGATTGTAACTAATGAGTAAGCTGGTTCAGCGTTTTTTTCCCTTTTATAATGGAGGTTTTTTTTTTTAATGAAGCTCCCCTTGCTCTAAAAAATTCTTTGTACTATTGTTCAGCAATAAAAAAACTCAGTTATATAAAAATAAAATAAAAAGTTAAGTTTATCCCAAATACGTGTAGTTTGTCGGTGATACCACATCTATCTCACTATCCAAAAAAAAAAAAATGCTATTAACATATTTTATTTTACTTCTCAAACTGCTCTTGATAATTTATGTCTGTTAATCTTCTTCAATTCATCCGATCCAATAACTGAAAATTAAAAAAATATATAAAAAGTAAAATAAAATATATGGATCACATCCAAAAAAAAAAATTTGAAAACACGACCAAAATGTGTTTCATTGAAAAACACCCCTAAAACCAACAAGAAAAATGAAAATAATAATAAAAAAAAAAGGACTCTTTAAAAAAAAAAATTAAATAAATAAAAAGGATGTGAGTCGCAGGTTGTCCGTGAACCACAACCACACGTTATTGCGTGCCAATATTGGACATGAGAATCACAAAAGTCGCTCCTTTTTTTCTGTTTTTGGGTCTGACAATAAACCCACTTTTTCACTCACACAAATCATCATTTCCATCATGCTTTTCTTTTGATCAAGAAATTAAAAGAAAACTAATGAAAATGACTTGAAAATTTTGAGTTTTAATCAAAATGATAAAAAGTTGTTGTAAGTGAATAATACTAGAAGTGACTTTTTAGAGTAAAAATGTCATTTTCGTTAAAAATGAACAGTATCGGAAACGTTTCGTTAAAACTCCTGAAATTAAAAGCTCTTGCTAACTATACTTATCCTAATAAATCACATTTTACAACCGCTTAGTACTACATTGAATAATATTCATTTTTATTTGTAAATGAGAGATCTTAAGTTTGATTCTAGCCAAAAGTGAATTTGAATCACATTATTGATAGTCCAACTCCATTGTGAGGCTAAACTCACTCACTCTTATTAAGGTAAATAATATCGTTTGTTCAAAAAAATTATATAAATAAATAACAAGATAATTATTATTAGCATTCTGAAATTTTTTTATTTCACACTTCAGTGTATTTTTTAAAATTATATAAAATTTAAAATGCAAAATAAATTTTTTAAAATGTTAATATAATAATATAATAACAGTAATAAATTTGTTTAGTGTAAATTGGATGTGCCTTTCACATGTGCTTCTCATTTGGCAAACACACACGAGAATCTTTGCCGACTACTTGTCAATCAACACCCGCAACAAAATGCTTTAACCACGGTTCAAAATTAACCCCAAATCAAAGCTTAAGCTTTTAACCACGGTTTACTCACGCTGTTTGGATTTAGGAGAGAAAGAACACAAAATATACGTTTCAAAACCCAGTTTCTGAACTCTCTCTCTCTCTCTCGAACCTCCACACCTTTGCTTTAAACAGACCAAAGGCCAGACCTTTTTTCTGGGCTTTCGTTGTCGCTTCTGAAATAGCTGCCTGTTTGGTTTCCGGGAGATTTTTATTTTTCCGGCAGCTGAACTCTCTCACTTTCCCGGGACTGGTTGCTGTGCCCAACACTCTTTTTCCTTGGCTGCCTTACCCAATCATCTTCTCATGATCCCATTTCGCTTGCCGAAGCTGGTGTGTGTAGTTTTCTCCTAACCCTTGTGTTTTCTGGGTTGATTTGTTATATTTTTTTTGGGTTTTGCTTTTTACGTGGAATTATGGATGTTTGAGATCTGAAATTGTAGCCCTGCTGGGTTGTTTGATTTGGTTGAATGTATAAAGTTTTGGTTTTAGCAAAAAAAGTTTGGATTTTTCATGGTTTTCGGGGTATTTGAGGCTGAGATTTGATCTGTTTCGAAAATTTAGCTTGGATCTTGTAGGGTTGTTGATTTTTCTGGATTTTGGAGATGAAGATTGAGATGGGTTTAGGAGGAGGGGTTTGGAATGATGAAGATAAGGCCATGGTTGCTGCAGTTTTAGGAACTCGAGCTGTCGATTACTTGATTTCGAGCTCGGTTTCTTCGATTGAGAATTCGTGTATGGGGATAGGGACTGATGAGAATTTGCACACCAAGCTCTCGGATCTTGTGGAGCGTCCGAATGCATCGAATTTTAGCTGGAATTATGCCATTTTCTGGCAGCTTTCTAGGTCCAAGTCTGGGGATTGGGTTTTGTGTTGGGGTGATGGTTCTTGTAGAGAGCCTAAGGAAGATGAAGAGTCCGAAACCACGAGGATTCTCGGTCTTAGGCTTGAGGATGGGACCCAGCAAAGGATGAGGAAGATAGTGCTGCAAAAGTTACACAATTTGTTTGGGAGCTCAGATGAGTATAATGGTGCTCTTGGATTAGACCGGGTCACTGATATGGAGATGTTCTTGCTTGCGTCGATGTATTTTTCATTTCCAAGAGGAGAAGGGGGTCCTGGCAAGTGCTTGGCATCTGGGAAGCATGTCTGGCTCTTGGACTTGTTGAAATCAGGGTCGGAGTATTGTGTACGATCGTTTCTTGCCGAGTCTGCTGGAATTCAGACCATTGTTTTAGTCCCAACAGATGTTGGTGTAGTTGAATTGGGTTCAGTGAGATGCATACGGGAGCGATTAGAGTTGTTGCAGTCCATAAGGTCACTCTTTTGTGCACAGTCCTCGCTCTTAAGGGCCAAGCCAGTGGCAGGCGTGCCGGTGATTGGAAGGAGGATAGATGAAAATGTCCAACTAACTAATTTGAGCCCTGTGGAGAGAGGGGAAGTAGTTCCCAAGATTTTCGGGCAAGATTTGAACTCAGGGAACTCAGTCCGGCCTCGTTATAGAGAAAAACTTGCTGTTAGAAAGTTGGAGGAGAGGCCGTGCGATGTGTACTCAAATCGAAATAGGATTGCATTTTCAAGTCCCCGAAATGGTATTCATGGTTCAAGTTTGCCGAATATTCATGATGTGAAACAGGGGAGCCCAATTGAGATGTATGTTTCTCAAAGTCCGGTGAATAATTTACAGGAGCTTGTCAATGGGGTCGGGGATGATTTTCGTCATAACCTTTATCGCCCACAGAAGCAGGTGCCAATGCAAATTGACTTTTCAGGGGCCACCTCAAGGCCTTCTGTGGTTTCCCGACCCATTGTTGTGGATTCTGAAAATTCAGATGCTGAAGCTCCATGCAAGGAAGACCAGCCAGGCACAGCTGATGAAAGGAGGCCGCGGAAAAGGGGTAGGAAGCCTGCAAATGGAAGAGAAGAACCACTCAATCATGTGGAGGCAGAGAGGCAGCGGCGCGAGAAGCTAAACCAGCGGTTTTATGCTTTAAGAGCTGTTGTTCCCAATATATCCAAGATGGACAAAGCATCCTTGTTGGGAGATGCCATTGCTTACATCAACGAGCTCCAGGCGAAGCTTAAAGTCATGGAAGCAGAGAGGGAGAACCTCGGTGGCACTTCAAGAGATGTGTCAGCTTTGGGGGCAAGTTCAGGTATGGAAATTCGGAACCAGGCACCTGATGTCGATGTTCAAGCTGTTAACGATGAGGTTATCGTAAGGGTGAGCTGCCCCTTGGATTCACACCCTGCATCAAGAGTCATCGAAGCATTCAAAGAGGCACAAATCACAGTTGTTGAGTCAAAACTTGCAGCAGCAAATGATACTGTCTCCCATACTTTTGTAGTCAAGTCTCAAGGATCGGAGCAGTTGACGAAGGAGAAGTTGATTGCAGCATTTTCCCAGGAATCCAACTCATTACAGTCATTATCATCAGTCGGGTAGTGCGAGAACTGCAATTAACATAATCCATAGGTATAATACTGAAGAACCCATTTAAAAGTTTCTTCAGATGTTTTTGATATACAGCAGGGAATCCGAAAAGGAATAGCATTGCTAGCTAGAGTTAGACAAATAACTACCTAATGACCAAGTAGGGAGCAAAATTTCTGTGATTATTTTATAGCATACATATTTTGGTGTAAGTATTCTTGCAAGGTCGATTTCATTTGTAAGTTTAATCGATCCTCAAGGCGTTGGTTATGAAGAAGCTGATAGATTTGTTTTGTTTCTTAAATGTTAGTTTCATTATTTTCCCGTCATTTGCATCTGATCTATCATCGCTACTGTTATTTTTACTGGATGACATTGGTGTTGTATAAATGTACTATATTCTTCTTCTGTTTTGTGAAGGATTAGACGAAAGTCGTACCCAGATTCTGCATTCAAATTCGATTACATTGTTCAGGCCTTTGGATCTCTTTTTTATTTTTCCTTTCTGGATTGCGAATCGATATGGTGGGAAATTTTGTTCCCAAAGCAAGGTAGATTTGTTCTTCCGATGGACAGAGAGTTTTGAAGGCTTCTTCCCATCTTTCTTTGCCTTTGTTTTTAGTTTACCACCTTATCTCTTCTGAGTGAAGTTATTGGTTGAATGCATGTGAAACTAAGAACTACTTTATTCTCTTCTTGCCCTGCTTCCAAATTTTGGGTCCTCTTGTTATCTCTGCAGGGATTGTAACCCATTATCTATCTCCTCTCCGTATCTCTCGCACCCTTATGATTCGACAAATGACCTGATGTGAGAGATACAGAAAGGGAGATAAAAATCCGGTTGCAACTTAGATTTTGAGTTGATTTTTGGGGATAATTCAGTAGAAAAAAAGAAAGAAACATGTTTCCTTGTACCAACTACCAGGTAATTTCTTTTACCAATTCGGAGAAAATAGTTATGTCAAATTAGAAATGTCAATTGGTGGGATGTGACAATAAGGGTGCGTTTACACATCGGGTATGGAATGAAATGAAAGGGAATCATTCCTAAGTAGAAAGGATTCCGGTGTTTACTAATCCTTATGGGAATGAGAACATGGTGGGGTCCACTCAAAAATAGGAATTCAATTCCAAATTTAGGAGGAATTGGATTACTTAGATGGAGGTGGTAATCCCACTTCGGATGAAAACCTCCATCCGGAATCATACTTTCCTTCCCAAAATGCCCTTAAAACGCCTCAGCGCCCCACCCCCCCCCTTCATCTGTCTCTCTCTCGTCGACTCCCTTACAACTTTAGCATCATGCACCGCCATCTTCACATGCACAGTACCGGAGAGAGGTTCGAAGCCGCCGTCAGAAGCATAGTTGCGCTTGCAACGTTGCACAACTTCGAGGTTCTGACTAATCGATGCGAACTGCAAAATCTGGCCCAGTGCATAGTCGCGCGCATGTGAATTCTCGGATCTGAAGATCCATTTCCCCTGAAATCTAACCTGTACCGACGGTGGAGTAGGTAATAGAGAGAGGAAGGAGCAGAGGAAAAATAGGAAAAACAAAGGAAGAGAGGACATAAAAGGAAATAAAAACAAAGGAAGGAGGAGAGGAATAACCTTTCTGCCCCATTTCATAAAATGATATTTCTGGGTAGGTAACAGAGAGAGGAGGAGAAGAGGAATAATCTTTTTGACCATTTCATAGAATGATATTTCTGGGTAGGTAACAAAGAGAGGGAGGAGGAGAGGAAAAAATGGGGAGAAAAACCAAAGGAAGAAGATGCGGCTGCAAAGTGCAGAGCTAAATAAGATAAATGAGGTTTTTTTTACTATTATATAATATCAAGTTGTATTAAAAAAAGCATATAAAATGATTTGGGCAAGGGTATTTTAGTAATTTTAATAATTTATATTCAGATTCTATTGAATTAGTAAACAGCTTTATGGAATTGTATTCCGATTCCGGACAGTTTTAGTAAACAACTTCAACATGAATCTGATTCTGATTCCACCTCATTTCAATTCCTCCTCAATCCAATTCCTCCTCAATTCAATTCCCCTCAATTTGATTACGGATTAGTAAACGCGCTATAAGTGTGAAGACTTTGGGTCCAGGGACAGCAACAGGGGTGGACTTTTGGTATACATATATTTCATACCTGAGATAGCATGGGATTGGTGTGCCTTCACTGCTCTTGTCAGCATTTTCCTCGTTTGTTCCTGCAATTGTAAATGCTGTCACGGGTACCTCGACATGCTTTTCACAAGGGCCACCTACTAGAACGTTTTTTGTATTTTTTTCAACTTTTTATTTATTTATTTTTTAACATACGTCCATGTTGGGAGAAGGTTGCTTTGAATTTGAACACATAATTTCCGGTGCAGGGATGAACCCTAGCGCTCAACCACTTTAGTTTGGTTGTTGTTGTGATGGTGGATTTGATTTGTAATTTGCAAATTGAAACTACCGACTGTTACTGCAGAAACCAAATGCAGGAACATTCTTATATTTAGTTTCTCATCGTTTTTCTCACTTCTCTTGGTAGGGATTTTTTAGTATGCTTTTGAGTATATTAGACATTGATATGTTTTCTCGTTAAATCTTTAATCTGAGATCCAATTTTTAAGACTTAACAGTCAAAAATACATTAGAACGTAATTGAATTTTCGATCTCGACAAGCCAAGTGAGATTTTCATAGATGCACATGAAAAGGAGCAAAGGAATAGATCCTGTTCTCAAATTCTAGGCCATCACTTTTTATAGTTCTCCTTTCTATAAAGAAATTGAGGCATCTCAAAACCTTACCATAACAGAATTTGAGATAAAAAGTAGGAAAAATTGAGGCCATGGTTCCAAGAAATCAACACACACACACACACATATATAATTACCATAAAAACTCAAAAGAAGAATGTGGTCCATATGGTATGTGCATTCGACAATTGGCTTGACCAGGGAAGCAGATTACGACAGAAGCCATGTTCTCCATGTGTGCTCAAAAAAAGGCCAAGGACTATGACAGGTTAAAGCAAAACTGAGAGAAAAAAAACAAAAACAATGACATGGGGGAGAATTTTAGTGCTACTGGTATATGGGATAATATTCAACTATGCGTTGTTTTGGTGTATGACATACATTAGAGTACAATAGAATTTTCAAAACGTTATGATTAATCACGTTGAAAACAAACAATAATAAAGAGAAACACTCAAACAATTTAACACTTATATGCAAATAATAACATCAAATGCCATCTTCCTTGGTTAGGATGAGGAATTTGGATCAATTTGAACTCTAAAACACAGACACACTCCGCCCACTTTTGTGCATTATGTGCCTATTTTTTTCTATTTGGCATATGAAAAATATGTATGGTTGCAAATTGCAAAAGGGGTGTGATATCCACACACCCCATTTTACTTCTCACACATTTTTTTTAATTTTCGGCTATCGAATTAGATGAATTAAAGAAGATCAACGGACAGAAATTATTAAGGATTGTATGAGAAGTAAAATAAAGTATGTGGATAGCACACCCCATTGCAAAAATGCTAAAAACATGTGGTCAAAAGTGGAGGATTGACAACAATTGCAACTGCCCATGTGTGGTTTTTTTTGAACAACGGAATATATTATATAAACCGGGCTAAGAAGCCAAATGAGAAACAGAGTGCCCACTCCGAGGCAAGCAAAGAACAATTACAATGTAGGGTTAAAGAGAGACGGTTCAGTTGCCCGACGCCGCATCTGATGCTAAAAACGTCCCATCTCCCAATACCAAAGCACCTAGGGGGGACAAGGCAGTCCATCATTACTAAGGACATGCACCAGAGAAGATGGAGGTCTATCGACCCAAACAACGTCACATGCTTCCCTACACTTCCGCGACGCTAAATGGTCAGCAGCCGAATTGGCCAGTCTTGGTACCCAAGACCAGCGGCACTGATGAAAAGACTTCCCAATTCGGCTACATTTCACCAAAGTTGGGAAGGCTTCCCAGCTGCCCAACTTATCAACATCATAGAGGAAATTAATAGACTCAGCAGAATCAGACTCAATGATAACTGATCTCCACCCACAGCTGATCCCCAGATTACACCCAAACAAAATTGCCAAAGCCTCAGCACTAGCCGCACAATTAGCCTTGAGGCCATATCTGCAAGCCGCAAGAAACTTGCCCTCTTCGTCCCTCGCCACAACCCCCGCAAAGCCACCACCCCCCCCAGACACCCAGCTAGCGTCAACGTTTATCTTCACAACACCCTGACACGGGGGGCTCCAGACGGGGATAGGAGCAGCAGAAATGGCAGCAGGAGCCGAGAGAGGAACAGAGTTACCGCAAGCCTCCTTGAAAGCATTAATTGACAAAGCAATAGCAGCTAAAACCTGATTAGGACAAATGGGTTTCTGCTTGAAAACAAAATCACATCTCGCTAACCATATATGCCAGCAGCAGAACGCAACAAATTGGAGCCTCCCACTCCGGTCCTCACGCGTCCCCCTGTCCGAGAGTAGAGTCTCCTTTAACCACCCAACCCAGTCAGTCAAGCTCATTCCGTTCATCCTCAGATTCAGCCACCCACCATGCCAGACAGCCACAACCCACGGGCAGTGCAGAAAAAGATGTGCAGCAGTTTCTTCAGACTGGAAGCAAAGAGGGCAGAGAGGCGATGGGGAAGACTTTCTACGAAAAAGATTATCTTTAGTAGCAATTGCACCATGTATCGATTTCCATAGAAAACACCGAATCTTCGGAGGAACCTTCAGACTCCACACACACTTCCAAAAGGCCTTAGGAATGGAAGTCACACCCAGATTTAGACTGCACTGAGAAGGGCGGTCCTGAGTATGCAACCAATAATACCCTGACCTCACCGAGTACATGCCGTTCCTAGTCCCGGGCCAAATTAGCCGATCCTTCAGAATCGGATCACCAATAATTGTGTCCTGAATAGCCTCCCAAACATTCACCACCACGAAAGGTCTAAGAAAATCAATGTTCCATGTTCCATGATCTTGACAGATAAGTGACTTAACTTTTAGGTTCCTCGAGACCTGCACCGAGCCCAGAGGGGTTGGGACACCCGAAGGGATAGTTGGTATCCATCTATCAATCCACACTCTCGTATCTGCCCCACTCATTATTTGCCAATGAGCACCCATTTTAATTACATCTCTCCCAACTAATAGGCTTGACCAAGCCCACGAGGCCCTTCCCCCCCGTTTGGCATCCATGAAAGAGCAGTCAGGAAAATACCTAGCTTTAAGCACCCTAGCCCACAAAGAATTAGGCTCCAAAATTAATCTCCAGCACTGCTTAGCCAACAAAGCATCGTTGAAGCTCACGAAATTCCTAAGCCCGAGACCCCCTTCATCTTTTGGAATACCCAATTTATCTCGAGACATCCAGTGAATTCGTCTTTCACCATTTTTTTGTCCCCACCAGAAGTTCGAGATCAGGGCATCCAGTTCCTTGCAGAACGTCAAAGGGAATTTGAACAAGTTCATCGGGTAAGCAGGGATAGCTTGAGCCACCGCCTTGATAAGAACTTCCCTTCCCGCCTGTGAAAGATAAGAGTTTTTCCATCCTTGAAGTTTACTAAGCAGTCTGCCTTTAACATAAGCCAAGCCCACCTTCTTTGACCTTCCCCAAATAGCCGGAACACCCAAGTAACTCCCAGGGTCCCCGACCCGAGTCATGCCTAGAATAGCAGCCAGGTTATTGGCTTCCTGGTCCAGAACATTAGAACCAAAAAATACGCTGGACTTGGAGAGGTTGACTTTCTGGCCCGACGCCAAACAGTAGTCATTGATCAGGCCAATAACACGCTGGCAGTTATTTTCCTCTGCCCTAAGAAAGATCATGGTGTCATCTGCAAACAGAATATGAGTGATGGTCGGGCCACCATAGCTCATTTGAATGCCTTTTATCCAACCTTGGTTACTTGCACGCTGTAAACTGAGAGAGAGCACCTCACTGACTAAAAGAAACAGGTATGGGGATAAGGGGTCCCCTTGTCTAAGCCCCCGAGAAGGCATGAACTTAGACCCCGGTTGCCCATTCAAAAGAATAGAAAAGCTGACCGAAGAGATGCAACCCAAGATAATATTTCGCCACTTGCTATCAAATCCCATCCTCTCCATGACAGCCATAAGGAAGTCCCACTCGACTCGATCGTAAGCCTTGTTCATATCCAATTTGATCCCCAACTCGAATTTGCATTTCGTCCTCCTCGATTTGAGGAAGTGGAACACTTCATGGGTTATGCCAATATTGTCTTGAATTTGCCTTCCCGCCACAAAAGCATTTTGGGATGGGGAGATCAGCTCCGGGAGCACAATCCTTAACCGATTAGCGAGGACTTTAGAGAGTACCTTATACGAGAAGTTGCAGAGGCTAATGGGACGAAATTGAGAGACCGCTTCTGGTTTCAACACTTTAGGAATCAAAACAATATGGGTTGCATTGATCTTCATCGGGTTCTGCACCCCACCCATCATCAAATCAATAATTCTATTCATATCCGCAGCAATAATCCCCCAGTGTTCCTTGTAGAAGATCCCCGGAAAGCCATCGGGTCCAGGGGCCTTTAGGCTTCCCATTTGCATTGCCGCAGCCTTGACCTCTTCCGCCGTGACTCTACCAGACAGGGCGCAATTCATTTCACTACTGATTTTTGGGGTTAGGCATTCCAGGATAGGTCCCCACTCCCGCTGCCCAGAGGAGGTGAATAAATCCCGGAAATGATCATCCACCAAGTTCCGAACCAAAGTCGGATTTTCAATCCAAACCCCCTCATCATTCTTTAAAGAAAGGACACAATTACTCCTTCTTCTCTGAAGAGTTGTCTGGTGGAAGAACTTCGTATTAGCATCACCCTCGCTAAGCCATTGCACCCGAGATCTCTGCAGCCAGTACTTTTCCTCCTGACTCCACAAAATATCAACCTGCTTGGACAGGTTATGAATCTCCTGCGCGTTCCTCTTCCAATCTCGTTGCAGCAGATTTAGGTGATTCATCATCTCCTGAATTCTCCAATCTCTTTTTTTAAATTTATTCTTGCTCCAGCTCGCCAAGAGGTTCCTGCAGGCAGTGACTTTTGAGATCCAACAATCCAGAGGGCTCCCTTCACCACAGCTCTCCCAACCTCTTCGAATGACTTCTTTACACTCTTTTTCCTTAACCCAAAACGCTTCAAACCTGAACATTTTTTTCCTTTTAACCACCTTTGGCAGACATCGCACCACCACCGGGTTGTGGTCCGATCCCAAAGAGGTCTCATGCATGACCGCAGTATTTGGCCAAGCCTGAGACCATTCTGCATTCGCCAAGCCCCTGTCAAGCCGGGCTTCCACCATCTGCCCGTTTCTTGATCCTCTCCACGTAAATTTTGGCCCATTGAAGCCCAAGTCCATAACCTCCAGCTTACACATAAATTCTTCCAAATATCTCGGCCGGTTATATCTTACTGCAGCACCTCCCGCTTTCTCGTGATCCCACAAGTACTCGTTGAAGTCCCCACCACAAATCCAAGGGATATTCTCCGGCTCGAACCTACTTATCATCATTCTCCAGAAGTTTTCCTTCTCAGCCCTGTACGAGGTAGCATAAACCCCCGTGAACCGAAACACAGTCTGCTGATCCAATGCCACACATCTGGCATCAATGAAACTTTTTGAAAAGTCAGAAACAACCACAGTTACCGAGTCGTCCCACCACAAGCTAATACCTCCGGCTCTTCCTTCCGGTTCCACGCTGAAACCATTCAAGTATCCAGACCTTTTTCTTACACCTTCAATCCTATGATTTTTCATTTTCGTTTCCGATAGAAAAATCATAGAGGGTCTATACTTTCTAATGAACCCACGAAGGGCACGAACTACCGTGTCCGACCCAAGACCACGGCAGTTCCAGAAGAGATGTATCATGGAGATTTTGCGGCTGAAAAAGGCCAGCCGCCACCGCCTGTTGATGAGCATTCCTTCTTCCTGTCACTTATTTTCTTCCGCCCTCTCTCCGTTATTACCTCCATATTCTCCCACATGTCCTGGAACTCAGCTGGGATTTCGCTCGTTTCTTCCTCTGCTAAAATCGCTTTTTCCATCATCGCACATCTTTCCTTAATTGTCATCTTTTTCCATTTCTCAGCCGTTCTTCCCTTCCTTGCTCATTCCATCTCCAGCATGCGCTCCGATTTTGACCTCTTCAATGGCTGGTTGCTTCCTCCTGTGCAGAGGCCACCCAAGTCTCTCTTGGCTGACATATTAGGACCCTCACCTCCTTGTTGCTCCTGTTCACTCCCCGCATCCCCTTCCTCTTCCCCTTGCGTAATACTCAATCCAGAAATCTCCTCAATCCTCACCGCTGGGTTGCTGAAATTATCTCTTGGGATAATCATGGAATCAAACCCCAGTATCACTCTCTGGCTCCCGAAAGCCCCACAGCCATCCATTATCCACTGGGCCGGGTTCATTCTCTCCCCGCTTCTCAGGATTCTTTGCCATTTCTTCCTTCCATCCCCAGCACTCTGTTCGTTTTCTGTCGCTTGAGGCTCAATGTGCTCCATTCGGCTCTTCCCTCTGGTTCTTTCACAGTTTTTCTCCCTCCTTTGATGTTGCTGACTTCCACCCCCCAACCTTTTTGCCCCTGCTTGCCTCCTTTCCCCCAAGTTGATTGCCATAGGTTTTGGAGGATCAGAAAAATCTCTTACGGCTGCTACTCTCGTCCACTCCCCATAACCCGCCGTTCCCCCTTTACAAGCAGTAAATGTACACTCCGTATTTGCATGGCCTATCCTCCCGCATTTGTAACAGAAGTCCTGCAATCTTTCATATCTAAACTCAACCCAAGATTCACTCTTATCCTCCCTTGGTACCCAGCAGCCCGTAGTAAGGGGTTTGGACGTATCCACTGCTACCTTCACCCTTAGGAAGCCCCTGGCCTTTTCCACATCTTCCAGCTCCACAAACACACCCACCTTATCCGCCAATTTCTTCACATTTGTTTCAGAACAAAGATTTGGAGGGATTCCTCGAACCTGCACCCAAAACATCACCTCCTCCATGTTCAATTCCTCTAGTGCTAATTCCTGGGGCCATCGTCTCACAGAGAAGTTCTGCTTCATAACCCCCCAAGGAACCTGATCAGTAATTCCCTTTGCAGTACTTTCATCCATGACAGTGATAATGAAAGTGTTCTCTTTGACCCACTTAATTTCTATCTCCCCCATCTCCTTCCAGGCAGCTTTAAGGATATTTCTAACACCCCACTTGTTCAATGCTTTGTGATGCAGTGCTGTGCCAACTAGCTTAATTCCCTGATCCATTGTAGACAGATCCATTGTTCTCTCTAAGTGGACCACCAGATCCTCTACTGATCCCTCTGCCATTTTTTTCCGATATTGGCCTAAACCACACCCCCAGTTTTTCAGGGCAAGCGCCTTCCTTTCCTTGTCGCTGGTATTGTTTCTCCTGCAAAAACTTTCCAGTCTCCCTTTTTTTTCCCCAATTTTTTCCAGCAGATTTAAGTACCACAGTAATACGAGTACAAATGCTTTTTGTTTGAACCCCTTTCGTAGGCCCTTCTCACCAGTATTTTCCACAATCAATGCTTCCGCTGGATTTAAATGCAGTTTGGTGAGATGGGTATTGAATTTCTCACCTGGGTCCGGCTTTTCAATCTTCTGGAAGGGGCCCCTCTTTTGTGCTTTTCCGCGTTTTGGCGTCTGATCTTGCCTACCACATTTATTCCTCTTGGTTGTTTTCCACTTTCTTTTCCACTTGGAACTCCTTCTTATCATTCCTCTGCATTCAGATCTGCCCATAGGCTTGACTCCTGACATGATAATAACTTGGGATCCTCTGACCAAACAGCTCGTCATCAAGAGGGTAGTTGGTGGAATAGAAAGCTAGGAGGGGAGGTAACAGACTGAGAGGGCGATCAGAACGAGGTGGGTGCTGGTAATTAAGGCTAGGGCGGCAGGGGAAAGGAGAGGCTGGGTAGCGGCTAATCAGAATTAAAGAGGGCAGTAATGACCCCAGTTGCAAAGGCAGATCAGATCTATGATTTCAGAGTAGAGATAGTGCGGAAGGACACCCGCACACCGGCGGTACTCTCACAGCGGAGAGAAGGTTTCTCACAGCGGAGAGAGTTTTCCAACGGGGTAAGGATGTGGGCAAAAATCCCATGTGTGGTTTAGGCATTTGCTTTTGTGCCCACATCTCTTCGGCCTTTGCAGTGTTTGCTTTTGCCCCAGTTTCGGAACTTGTTAGCTATCTGGCTTCCTCAAAGTCAGAGTATTGAAACTTCCAAAATAGCAAAAGTATGTTGTTTTTGGTGTGTTTGTAGTTTTATTAGAGCATTTAAAAGGCAGTGCATGTCATGTGAAGATCATGGTGTATTCATGGTTAATGTACGGACGTGATGAGGGCCGGGAGAGAGAAGAGAACTTGGGAAAACTTTCATGAAACGATTCGTGCAACCTATATGTCTGTCAAACTCGTAAATTCGTAATTTAAAAGTTAAATTGGTGAAATATTTAAATGAAGTAAGATTATGCAACTCTTCTCTTTATCGCTCTCTATCACTATCATCAAAAGAGCAATTAAGAGTTTTAGAAATCTGTAACTAGTAAGTTTTCCTTCTAATTATATGGTTCCACTTGATAGAAAGAAATGGAGCCTTCTCAATTCCATGATATGTGTCCTGGATAGTCGTAGTATGGTACTGCATGACCATGACCAGTGAAGAAGAAATGTATTTTATATATATATATATATACACACATACATACATATTATATATAATAGATATACACACACGATTATAATGTTATATTATCAAGAGAACACGTAGCTTGATTGCATGCCTACCACTAGTCTACAAGTCCATTGGTTGAAAGGAAAAAAGAAAGTGCCGGAGATAATGAAAGATTTTGACAGATTTTATGCAGACTTTTAGCAACTAAGTTGTTACTTGACAAGCAAGTTTCAAACTTTTAGTCACTAAAAATCTATATAATACAAATATCTGCCCAGTTAGCGTGTTTGAATTGTTTCCAGTCGTAAAGAGAAGGACACAAAAGCATCTCGTGCGATATTTTAATGTGAGCTTATTAAGATCAGACTACACCAAATTTTAAACTTTGAAAGAGTTGGTCGGGTAGAAAGCGATAAAAGTTTGAAACCATGAAGAGAATGTTCTTAAACGACCATTACATTTTCAAAACTAACCAACTTTGAGATTGGAACATCAATTCATAACCTCTTAAACTATTCTTCAAAATAAAAGTAAATTTTACCTATTATTATTTCTCTTCTCACCCAACAGTTCCACGGTTGACGGCTAACGGGCCAAGTCAGCCAGGCCTTTTATGAGATATAAGGCCCAGATCCAACCTAAACGCTGATTTAATTCGAGCCTATAAATGGGCCGCCGGCCCAACCCTATTTTGGGCCACAATATTTCTTTATTGAACTAAAAAAATATTTTATTGATGTTGAGGATTGAACCTGAGAGCTCTGATTCAATTTTATACATTACCATTCAATTAATAGTCTTAAATTGTTAAAAAATTAATTAAACCGTACAGATAAATAAGCTTACACCAAATTAATAAATTTTCATGCAAGTGGCCCTCTACCACAGTAGTAGAAAGGAGTGTTGTCCTTTGCATCACGGCGTGAGTTCGAACTCTGTCAGCTCCTTAATCTAACATCTAATCTAACAAATTTACATAAATAAATTTTCATTACATCCGGCCGAATCAGGCTCGACCTTTAGGACAGGACAATAGGCTGGCTCATGGCCTAATATGCAAGGCCCATGCAGCACTCATTTTAAAAAAGCCCGAATAAAGCCCAATTCTACAATCTAACCGGGCCAGCTCAGAGACATTTTGAGACGAGGTAAAAGAGGCCTAAATCGTGAAAATAGAGTTTTGACGAACCAGTAAGTATTGGGGAAATTTTATTAAAATCCATTCAACTTCTTTTTACACCCAATTCTAAAAATATTTTATTCAAGTTCCTAATTCACCCTTGTATAAAACTGAAAAACAAAAAACAAAAAACAAAATCAAAATATCTTTTTACACCCACTGTCACTTCCACCTCAAACCCCACCAGAGATTTGCTGGTGATTTTTCAAGGCAGACCATTTACCTTCCATAAGCTTTGACGACATATAACGCCTTCCATACAACACAAAGGTACCCTTGGTCGTGATTCTCCACGTCACTGACTCTATAACACTGAAAACTGTGTAGGCCCTGATTTGCTTTCGACATTTGTCGGTTGAAGCTCGAAAACTATGTAGGCCCTAATTTGCTTTCGGCATTTGTCGGTTGAAGGAAGTGAGCAATAAAGAGGAGGAGGAGGATGTAGGATGGAAACTTGGAAACATAGTGAACGGAAAAAGAGCCTGAAAAGAGAAGACGCTGACACAAAAGATTCACCCGCCTCAGTGAAGAAGACGCCGGAAAGCAGTGGGTGTTGGTGAGGCTGATATGGGTTCATCTCCTTTCAATATATTTTTCTTATCTCACTTTTTTTTTTTTTTTTTTTTGTCAAATCTTATCTCGCATTAATTTAGGGGTAAAGTGGAGAGTTTAATGGCAAAAATATTTAAGTTGGGTGTGAAAAGAAGTTTTTAGGGTTCAAATAAAATTTCCCTAAGCATTGTGAGAAGTGACGACAACAATTGTGGGGGAATTGAGTTTTCTATAATTGTCTTTCACTTATTTCTAATTTTAGAATCTCATCTACTGCAGAACTTTTAATTTTTCTCTCACATTTAAAAGTTGAAACTCCATCAAAACTTGAAAGTTAACAAACAATACTTATTTGAAGCAAACCATCCTAAACCATATTTATTCTTACATTCATAAAGGGAGGCAGATTGTCTGCCCTCCTTTTACCATACCCTTCCCATCCCCTTCTATTTGTGCGATCACGGTTAAGCCACGTCAACATTTTATATTCTTATTGCTTTTTGTCTTATTATCTCTATAAAAAAATCAATATAAAATGTTGACGTGACTTAACTATAACCGCACAACACAGGAAGGGATGGGAAAGGTATGGTATTAGGAGGGTAGACAATCTGCCTCCTTATAAATAAGGCACTAATACATCTACAAATTCTCTAAGCCGTATTCTCTTATTTTCTCTCTCTATTGTTGCACCTCCCTCTCTCCGTTCAGTAAATTGCTCACAACACGTTATCAAGCATGCTTCATTTTCTCTTCTTAATTGAACCACCTACTTCTCCAGGGTGTTGATCAATTGTTGTGACCACTTGCAGCACTTGACGAGTTGATGCTTCTTTATGCCTTCAGTTTTGGGCACGTCTCATTCTTCGTTGTTCATCGTCTCGCTCGTTTTCTTGCTCTTCTTTCTCTTGCAACCTACTTAGGTTATCCATTGTTGAAATAACTTTCTTTTCTAAAAATCTATGAGTGGAGATGAGTTGGGAGGATGAAGTAGATGTGGTGGTTTAAAGAGCTTTTATGGAGAAATATGAGAAATCATAGATTGGATAAGGACACGTAACACTACATAAATAGTTGAGAATCTTAACAAAATCTTAACGAATGCTATTAATAGATAATGACACGTGGCATATCGAGAGTGGTTGAAAATCTTAGGTGATAATGACATGTGGAGAAAACCATAAAAACATAAAATAAAAAAATAAATTTGTAAATAGTAATCATCATTGTCTTTACTACATGAACTTGCACGAAATAATTATTTTTAGAGGACAATTTCATTGCCTATCCTTACCCTTGCCTTACCCCTAAAGCCGGTGAAGTTGCTCTAAGAAAAATGCCAACCAAGTTCTGGAAAACCCACAAAGCTGCCATTCTGCTCTGAACTGCCCGAGATCTCAACAGAGCAAAAATCAGAGAGCCGCTGAGAGTCAATTTCTTCGCCTTCGGCATGTCAAAACCGAACCACCAGGTTATTATCTGCCTATTTTGTTTCTCTTATTTCCTATTTCTCCACTGCTTTCGCTCTTGAATCTTTCTTGCTGCAGAGTTCTCAATTTTTACCATGAACTGAAGTAAAAGCTCTTATTTTTGGATTATTAAGTGCCCAGAATGTTTCACTGTAATTTAGTCTCGTGGTATTAAAAAATTTCTGGGTATTTGCAAGTTGGAAACATAAATGTGCATAGAGTTTCAAATTGGTTATTGTTTGGACAATTTTAAGGTGATTTATTTACTTGGAGTGTAAACCCTAGATAAAATTTGGAATGTAATAGCAGAAATATATGCTTGATCATGTGGGTTTTAGTTTAAATTTAAAAAAAATGGAATATGGGTGAGCAATGGAAGGTGAATCTATATATTCACCGTCTAACGGTCAGATATGAGAAAATTTGGAAAGTAATAGCAGAAATATATGCTTGATCATATGGGTTTTGGTTTAAATTAAAAAAAAATTGGAATATCGGTAAGTAAATGGAAGGTGAATCTATACATTCACCATATAACGGTCAGATATGATAATTCTTTATTTTGGTTGCATATATGACCATTAGATGGTAAATGTATTACATAAATGCATGTACCGTAGCCATGGCCGGGAGGTAGCATGGTGTGAGAATGTGGCATTGCAATGTGAATTGTGATATGTAAATTTGTGTACTTTTATATATTTATATATGTGTGTGTGTGTGTGTGTGTGTTACTGATACTCGGGTTTGAGTCGTTGTTGGATATGCACAAATGATTTCTGCAAACTTCTGCCATATGCTGAATCGATAACAACCAATTTCTCATTAGTTCATTTTAACCAATTCTTCAGAATAATCTAGAAATCAAGCAGCACGAGGATAATATTAAGTTCCTTCAGAATGAGATAAACCGCTTAGGTGAATCTATACTGGAATTGCAAGGTAAACTCCCTCCCCTTCTAATTATCCATCCAAATCGCAGTTTGAAGTATGATGCTTTCGGGTACTTTCTGTAATAAACTAGGGTTATTCATTTTGATTTTGTCGAAAAGAAAGTTCTGTCACATTGAGTAAGTTCCAGCTCTGCCTAGTGTTAAATTAGCAGGACATAACCGTGTTCTACAAAATTCATCTGTTCTTTTCTGTCTAGTATGTTCTAGATATGACACTATCAAACCTCGACTGTCTTTCCAGTGAGTCTTGCAAAGCATCAGTCAGCCAATGGTACTGTAACAACAAATGAAAATGGTCCTACTGCTGAGGAGGAAGACCAAATATTGCGGCACGAAAAATCCGCGGCTGGCTTATTGTGCAGGCTGAAACTGTTAAAATCACAGCATGCGAGTCAGGCTTTGAATTTGGCTCTGACAAAGGATGTGCTGGGTATTGTTGGCATTGTTGCCACACTTGGCAGAGTCGAGGATGACAACCTTAGCAGGTCAGATTTTCTTATTATCCATTTCTTTCTCCTGGTATAAAACAGAATTTTTTCGCTGGATGAAGTCAAAATTTCTTCACATTATATTTCTTGACTGGCTTTATTGATCGTCCAAATTAAAGGATTCATGATAACGGATTAGTAGGTTGCATTGTCAAGTTCATTCCTGCTTTAGGTTCTGCTACTGCTCAAACTTACTGTTAACTGATAATTTCTGATTTAAAAAAGAAACATCATTGGTCTTGTTTAACCAGACAAATAATAGGCCAAACTAGTACGTCGGGTGCATATGGGGGCCTTTTGAAAACTAATGGCGTGCTTTTATGATTTAACCTTTGACCCTTGAAGGCCACTATTTACAACCTTGTCTGACATGTGCTTCCCTGTAACTTTGAACTAGGCTTCTCTCGGAGTACTTGGGACTGGAAACTATGCTAGCAATTGTATGCAGGACAAGTGAAGCTGTTATGGTTCTAGAGAAGTATGATGGGGATGGGATAGTACTCACCAGCGCTGGCATACATGGTCTAGGAGCTTCTATTGGGAAGAGCATAAAAGGGCGGTTTCTGGTCATATGTCTAGATGATTTGAGGCAAGAAACCCATTCAACGTTTTCTTTCAAGTTGCTATTACTTATCACATTTTTAACTGTTGTTTGTTTTTAGTCCATATGTTGGGGGATTTGTAGCTGATGATCCACAAAGGAAGCTTGCTCTTCCCAAACCACAGCTACCAAATGGGGAGTGTCCGCGCGGCTTTCTTGATTATGCAGTGAACACGATCAATTTGGATGGCAATAACTTAGTTAATGTCACCAGCAGTGGGCATGGTCTCAGAGAGACACTATTCTATAGTCTCTTTTCTCGCCTCCAAATATACAGAACCAGAGCAGAGATGCTTCTCGCTCTCCCGTGCATAAATCATGGAGCAATGTCTTTAGATGGCGGGATTATTAAAAAGAGTGGCGTGTTCATCCTTGGAAGCAGGTTAGTTTGGAATTAAAGTAAAACTCACAAAACTTTTGTCTAATGGTAATACTGATTTTTCTTATAAAATTGTTATCTACTCTCAGCAAAGATACAGAGATCAAATTTCTTGCAAAATCTGAAGAATCTAGTATGACTGCAAACTATGACGAAACTGAGGATATGATCAAGAAGCTGAAATTGAAGCGAACGCATGTTGCTGAGGATATGCAAAGAGAACAAGAATTGTTGGACTTCGCTAAGGCAAACTTGGCACAAGTGTGATTCCAAGAATTTTCCTTTCCGCAGGTACTACCCCAAGGATCTCTTGAAAACTGTAACATATAATTCATGGCCTTTTATCATTAAAATTTTATTCATGTGTACCACCGTGTTTGGTGTCAACTTGCCATTATAGACTGGATGTTACTCTCTAACTTTTTCTTGTATCGGTTATAACAGATGCATGCAGGCCAAGATGGCAGGCATCGGCAGATTGGTCGGTTTTTAGGCCACGACGGAGGCATCAGCAGATCGGTTGGATTGTTTTGTTTTCAATTGCTGCCTCTTGTGCCTTCTTTGTACCAAATTGGAAAAGCAGCAAAGTGTGGGTGTGGATTTTCTCCGTCCGTTGCTTATCGGTTGGCTTGAACCTGTACTGTTTTCATCCTCAAATCATGTTTGGTTTGTAATCGTATTGTAACCTTAGAAATTATGGATTCTTTTTCCATTACCATGAAGAATAAAAACATACACTAGGATCGGTATTTTTCGCCTCAAACTCTTTAATACACCCCACGCTTACTTTTTCAGTGAAAATACCTCATGCTTACTTTTCAGTTAAAAGTATCTTAACGCACGCGATTTATTTACCAAAACTACCTTCACACCCCACACATGCCTTGAAAAAGTATCTTAATTCTGTCATTTGGTTTCTTTATCCTGAGTAGAGGGTTGTTACGGTCAGATAAGTCCAATATAATGCATTACTTGGCTTTTCTTAACCAAGTACCATGTGATAATCTCCATGGATGATGAGTCTGGAGGATAGCATCTTCAATCTTCCTACTTGAAACCTGAATGAATTTGCACCCCCACTCATCTTAAGAAATAAATAGAAAACATTCCTAAATAGTTTATAAATTGATTGAATTTTTTTTTAGAAAAAAATATACGTCATCCGGAGCCTCGAAATAGTCAATTTCATATTCCATTCGTTTGAAAGTAAGCTTTTCTTCATTACTTTGTTTGTGGTTTTAGTGATTTGGGTTTTGTACTACAATGGAAGGAACGAATGGATTTGAGAGCTTGAAGAAAAAGAATATTAGGATATAGGTTATCTAACTTTGGGGTGGTTTTTTTTTTTTTTTTTTTTTTGAACAAACGATATTATCGACACTATGGGAGAGAGGTGGGTTTAGCTTTACAATGAGTTAGCAATAATGTAGTTTAAATTTGTCTTTGGCTAGAATCGAACCTAAGACCTCTCACTTAAATATGAAAATGAATACCACTAGACCGTAGTACAAAGTAGCAACTTTGAGGTGTACTTAGAAAAAAGGAAAATTGGTTTTCAAAACCTTATGAAGTCCAAATGGTCATTTCATATTCGAGCATGCAATGCAAGTCATTAGCATTGAATTTTTACATGGAGAGTATTCAATAATATGTAAGGTGCTAATAAAACAATCTTTTTTAAGGAAAATTTGATTGTATGGGAGAATTTTTTTTTTACTATAAATAACTGCATTGAAATATTCATACATTTTTAATAAACTGCTTTATTAGTCAGCAATAGATAGTACAAATGATAGCCGTATGCTATCCGTACCCAAACATGAATATCAATAACTTTTCCTGCATATTTAAGAAACGCACATTGTCTGATTACTCTCATGGGGCATAAATTACAATAAAGATGCAAAAACATCAACAATCCCAACTATATGCAACATCTAGGGCTGGGTTCGGTTGGCAAACTGTGTCAAATTTCTTATGCCACTTACCAGCCACATATACATAATTACCAAAAATCAGTTACCGCTAGCCAACCGTCTTCTTGTGGTTGCCAAAAATCGGTTCAGCCAAAATTATTGGTTTGTTCGGTTGGTAAATGGCACAACCGGTGGTTTCCACTTCTTCCTCGCTATCTTCCAGTTCCAAGGGCTCATTTTGAATTGCAGATTGGGGTGCTTGTTCGGTTGCATTGTGTGGTTCATTTTAAGTTAATCCATGTTGTACATAGTTGTCACATCCCGCCCGGGCCGAGATGTGACAATTTGGTATCAGAGCCACTCCTTGGCTGGAAGTGTGCCGACGAGGACGTCGAGCCCCTAAGGGGGGGTAGATTGTGTGATCCCGCATCGCCCAGGAGTGTGGATCCTGTAAGCCTTATATGTATATTCTCATCTCTACCTAGCACGAGGCCTTTTGGGAGCTCACTGCCTTCGGATTCCATCGGAACTCCGAAGTTAAGCGAGTTCGCACGAGAGCAATCCCATGATGGGTGACCCACTGGGAAGTTCTCGTGTGAGTTCCCAGAAAAAAAAAACCGTGAGGGCGTGGCTGGGGCCCAAAGCGGACAATATTGTGCTACAGCGGAGTCGAGGCCGGATTGTGGTAGGGGCCCGCGCCGGGATGTGACACTAGCGGTTGATTGGCTAGGCTCCATCATCCTAAACATAAGCAACACATATACATTCAAAATCATATATATGTATGTGTATATATAGTATCAGTAATCATCATGCTATCAATTTTGTTAACAATATTTTTTATATTTATTAATATGACATGAATCATATACATATACATATATTTTTTAAACCCTAAAACTAAGGAGTCATTTATTTTCTAAACCCTAAAACTGAGGAGTCAAGCATGTAAAAAATACCTAAAATATCTAAATAGAAAAGAAAAAAAAAAAAATATATATATATATATATATATATTGGTAGGTATTGCATACCGCCGGCATACAAAATCAATTACCAAAATCATGCCATTAATTGTTGGTTCGGTAAAATGTCAACCGATTATGAAAAAATGCCAAAACTATACCTTATTATTATGAGCCGACCGGTATGGTTTGGTCAGTAAATCGATTTATGGCAAAATTTCCCACCCATCAACCAAATACCAATGATGTAGGGTGGGCCTCGATAAAAAAACATTTTCAAAGAAAATTACGTGAGACAAAACTTCATATAAAACAAAAAAAACATCACATATGCCAGATTTCTTGTAAATTATCTCTCAAAGTTGTTTTTTTTTTTTCTAACAATCCGTGAAGTAGTTGATTTTTGATACCTAAGTAATGTAGTTTAATAAAATTCCCATACAGCCCTCGTCTATTTTTCAGCAATTGATTAGAATTAGTAAATTCTTCACTGAATTAAAGTTTTCTTACAATTGTAAGAATTTGTTTTGGAATAACACAACACTCAGCCTACTCTCACTCCGCTTTCGTCCGTGGGTGGTACTGTCCACACGCTTATTTTTATTTTTCACACTCTCAATTTTTGATTGTCGAATCAATTAAATTGAAAATGATCAAAAGACGTAAATAAATTGATATATGTGAAAGGTAATAGATCGGTTGGATTGTTTTGTTTTCAATTGCTGCCTCTTGTGCCTTCTTTGTACCAAATTGGAAAAGCAGCAAACTGTGGGTGTGGATTTTCTCCGTCCGTTGCTTATCGGTTGGCTTGAACCTGTACTGTTTTCATCCTCAAATCATGTTTGGTTTGTAATCGTATTGTAACCTTAGAAATTATGGATTCTTTTTCCATTTACCATGAAGAATAAAAACATACACTAGGATCGCTATTTTTCGCCTCAAACTCTTTAATACACCCCACGTTTACTTTTTCAGTGAAAATACCCTATGCTTACTTTTCAGTTAAAAGTATCTTAACGCACAAGATTAATTTACCGAAACTGCCTTCACACCCCACACATGCCTTGAAAAATCATCTTAATTCTTTCATTTGGTTTCTTTATCCTGAGTAGAGGGTTGTTACGGTCAGATAAGTCCAATCTAATGCATTACTTGGCTTTTCTTAACCAAGTACCATGTGATAATCTCCATGGCTGATGAGTCTGGAGGATAGCATCTTCTATCTTCCTACTTAAAACCTGAATGAATTTGCACCCCCACCCATCTTAAGAAATAAATAGAAAACATTCTTAAATAGTTTATATATTGATTGAATTTTTTTTTAGAAAAAAATATACGTCATCCGGAGCCTCTAAATAGTCAATTTCATATTCCATTCGTTTGAAAGTAAGCTTTTCTTCATTACTATGTTTGTGCTTTTAGTGATTAGGGTTTTCTACTACAATGGAAGGTGTGAATGGATTTGAGAACTTGAAGAAAAAAATATTACGATATAGGTTATCTAACTTTGGGGTGGTTTTTCATTTAATTTTTTTTTATGAACAAACGATATTATCGACACTATGGGAGAGGGGGTAAGTTTAGCTTCACAATGAGCTAGCAATAATGTAATTCAAATTTGTCTTTGGCTATAATCGAACCTAAGATCTCTCACTTAAATGTGAAAAGGAATACAACTAAACCGTAGTATTAAGTGACAACTTTTAGGTGTACTTAGAAAAAAGGAAAATTGGTTTTCAAAACCTTATGAAGTCCAAATGGTCATTTCATATTCGAGCATGCAAGTCATTAGCATTGAATTTACATGGAGAGTATTCATCAACATGTAAGATGCCAATAAAACAATCATTTTTAAGGAAAATTTGATTGTATGGGAGAATTTTTTTTTACTATAAATAACTGCATTTGAAATATTCATACATTTTTTAATAAACCGCTTTATTAGTCAGCAATAGATAGTACAAATGATAGCCGTATGCTATCCGTACCCAAACATGAATATCAAGAACTTTTCCTGTATATTTAAGATTTAAGAAACACACATTGTTTGATTACTCTCACGGGGCATAAATTACAATAAAGATGCAAAAACATCAACAATCCTAACTATATGGGCTGGGTTTGGTTGGCAAACTGTGTCAAATTCCTTGTGCCACCTGCTAGCCACATATACATAATTACCGAAAATCAGTTACCGCTAGCCAACAGTCTTCTTGCGGTTGCCAAAATCGGTTCAGTCAAAATTATTGGCTTGTTCGGTTGGTAAATGGCACAACCGGTGGTTTCCACTTCTTCCTCGCTATCTTCCAGTTCCAAGGGCTCATTTTGATTTTCAGATTGGGGTGCTTGTTCGGTTGCATTGTGTGGTTCATTTTGGGTTAATCCATGTTGTGCACTAGCGGTTGATTGGCTAGACTCCATCATCCTAAACATAAGCAACGCATATACATTCAAAATCATATTTATGTATGTGTATATATAGTATCAGTAATCATCATACCATCAACTTTGTTAACAATATTTTCTATATTTATTAATATGGCATGAATCATATACATATACATATATTTTTTAAACCCTAAAACTAAGGAGTCATTTATTTTCTAAATCCTAAAACTGAGGAGTCAAGCATGTAAAAAATACCTAAAATATCTAAATAGAAAAGAATATATATATATATATATATATATTGGTAGGTATGGCATACCGCCGGCATACAAAATCAATTACTAAAGTCATGCCATTAATTGTTGGTTCGGTAAAATGCCAACCGATTATGAAAAAATACCAAAACTATGCCATACCATTATGAGGCGACCGGTATGGTTCGGTTGGTAAATCGGTTTGTGGCAAAATTTCCCACCCATCAACCAAAAAGAGCATGCAAGGTAAGGCACCGGATACTAATGATGTAGGGTGGGCCTCGATACAAAAACATTTTTCAAAGAAAATTACGTGAGACAAAACTTCATATAAAAAAAACATCACATATGCCAGATTTCTTGTAAATTATCTCTCAAAGTTGTTTTTTTTTTTTTTTTTTTTTTCTAACAATGAAGTAGTTGATTTTTGATACATAAGTAATGTAGTTTAATAAAATTCCCATACAGCCCTCCTCTATTTTTCAGGAATTGATTAGAATTCTTAAATTCTTCCCTGAATTAATGTTTTCTTACAATTGTAAGAATTTGTTTTGGAATAACACAACACTCAGCCTACTCTCACTCCGCTTTCATCCATGGGTGGTACTATCCACACGCTTATTTTTATCTTTCACACACTCTCAATTTTTTATTGTCGAATCAAATAAATTGAAAATGATCAAAAGACCTAAATTAATTGATATTTGTGAAAGGTAATAAGAGGTGTGTAAATAGCACCGCTCTGTTTTTAGTGGTTCAACTTTCACATAGGAAAAAATGACATGAATTTTTAGTGGTCTTCACACGAAATTGTGGGTATTATGGTTTGTTGTGAGTGGATGAACGCTTTATTGTATAAGTATATTTGTAAATATTTTATTGTTGTAAAAAAAAAAAAAGTATTATTATTGTCACTCCAAACTTTCGATATTTAGAAAAAGAAAAAATGACATTTTGAAGTACCAATAACATTACAAAAAGAAATAAAAAAAACTTGGGCCTTTTCGTGATGCCCATTTGGCAAAGCCCTCACGAAAAATGCGAAGCAAACCCAGCAAAGACCGTGTTCTTGGCCAATCGCTGCTTTCTCTTCCTCTCAGGTACGTGCGTGCTTTTACTACATAGCTCCATGTTATTGAGCAGAGCGGTAGACACGACGAATTAAGCGTGGCTAAACATAATTTCCTCGCACTTTCTTTTCACGAACACAGATGCTTAAGTTGTTTTTTTTTCCGTGTGAACTCCCGATTTCCGTGGTTTTTAACCCAATGACCATAACGTGTTTGATGAATTGCCTGACTGAGAACTGGGTTTTATAATTTATGCATCTCTCCCACTCAATCATTCATATTTTTAGCAAAAATGTTGCATTCAAATGAAGTTTAATGTCTTCCAAAACGTTAGGCAACTGATGTGAGTATGATTTTGTCTTTCTACATTGTTGAAAGGCTATGATTTTGTCTTTCTACATTGTTGAAAGGCCAAATAGAGTTTGATATTGTTCCACTACTTGCAGCTGAAATTTGAAGTCGAGTTGTACCAGAAATGTTTCTTCGGAGGCTCGCAGTATCATCTTTCCGCTCGAGAAGGTTTTTTAGTAGTAACAGCGGTAACAATGATCTTGCAAGAACTATTGCTGAGCTTAATAAGGTAATGTATTGTGTATGCTTCTTATTTACGAATGCTGAGTTACGAAAATGAACTGCATTCCTTTTTCGCTTTGCTGTTAGATTCAACCAATTACGCCCACGGTGGCAGACAATGGGGATTGCAAAATGGAATCCACTGCCATAAAATTTATCTTATATGCAGAACTTCAATTTGAGCTTTCTGATTGATTTCGAGAAGTATTTTGTAGTTGTTCTACTCGATACCTTATGTCGAAAACCCTCTTTTGAAGAACTTCAATAAGGCATCTTGCAACATAATTACATGTATTAATAATATCCGGGTTTCAGGAAATGGAATCGGTATTTGGTGAACATCCAGCAAGTGGACCCCCAAGTTTTCCAAATAACGATTCTATGGCTCAAGAACCCCAATTAGCACCTCAAGAAGAGGGCGAAAACGAACTTGTCCTAACTCACATTGGCATTACAGGGGAAGCGCAAATGGTGGATGTTTCTCCCAAACAAAGCAGTAAGAGAACTGCCATTTCTAGCGGCAAGGTAATTCTTGGAAAGCAGGTGTTTGATTTGGTTGTAGCTAACCAAATGGCCAAGGGTGACGTCCTTAGCGTGGCAAAAATTGCTGGAATAAGTGGAGCAAAGCACACAAGTAATCTCATCCCGCTATGCCACAACATACCACTGACCCATGTTAGCGTTAATCTGTCACTAAATCCGCAGGATTTCAGCGTGGACATTGAAGCGGAAGCCAGTTCAACTGGGAAAACAGGGGTTGAAATGGAAGCAATGACAGCAGTGAGTGTTGCTGGGCTAACAGTCTATGATATGTGCAAGGCTGCTTCGAAATCTATACAGATCACGGATATTCGACTCGAGAGTAAAACTGGTGGGAAGAGTGGGGACTGGTCCAGGGAGGAGTAATGCTGCAGTGATGTGTGTGCAGAAGATTATAGTGCAGGATGTCACTGTCTGCAACTTAATGCTTTTGTGCAAGATGCCACATTGTAATGAAGGCACTCCATTTTTGGGTAACGTGGAGTATGAATTGGGTATCTTTCCTTTCTCAAGTGAAAGCTAGTTGTGAGTTGTGACCAAACAAAATGAAAAAAATAAATGGCTAGCTGCAATACTTTTGGCTCATTATTGTAAGGAGTCTTTCACGAATCAAAGTTTGATGTATGTGCATAAGTTTTTTGAATGGTGGTTTTAATGAGGTAATTTTATTAGGAAAACTAATGAAAAGGGCTTGAAAACTTTGAGTTTTAACGATAAGGACAAAATAAAGGGTAAAGTGAATAGTACCAGGATTGACTTTTTTGTGTAAAAATGTGGTTTTTCGTTAAAGTGAACAGTACCGCGGGTTTTTCGTTAAAACTCCCTTTTTTATTTGGCTGAATTGCATTAATAATCCTTCTAGTTTACTCGGATTTATACTTTCATTCTTTTAGGTTTTTCTGTTGCACTTTAGTCCTTGTAGTTTCGTTCAGTTAACATTGTAAGTCCAATCCGTCAAACGAGCCAAAGTTCCTTCCAACTGGGTTTTTCAAAAGAGAAGATTTGTATCAAATTGAATGGAAGAATCAACCTAGTCGACAGATTGAACTAAAGTGAAAACAAAACGAAACTGCAAAGACACGAAAATGAGTAACAACAAAAAACTACAGAGACGAAGGTGAAAATTCGAGTAAATTAAAAGAACTGACACTCTTGTTCATGTGAGCTTGGTTGGTTTAGAAAGCTTATCTAGTTGGGTATGTAGATACGTGTCTTTTGTTGCCTAAACTTGGAAGTGTAAGAAAGCTTTTAGAGCAGTTCCAACGTGGTGGAGGACCCCTAGGGCTATCCAATATGCTATCCACTATGTTATCCACCCAGTGAACAGTAACATCTTCAAGGGCTATCCACTAGTACACAACGCAACATTTTCAAGGAGCGTCCAATTCGTACCTGCATCATTAGTCATTTTGTTGGAAAAAAAATGAATTGAAACTTTGAGAGAAAGATAGAATGTGGTTGAAAGTAGTTGAGAAAATATGAAATTGTGGTGTAAGGTAGAAGATATTTATAGAAAAGTAAAATAAATTTAAAAAAAAAAAAATTTATACATATAAGGCTTACAGGATCCACACCCCTGGGCGATGTGGGATCTTACAATCCACCCCCCTTAGGGGCCCGACGTCCTCATCGGCACACTTTCGGCCAGGGATTGGCTCTGATACCAAATTGTCACATCCCTGCCAGGGCCCCACCACATCTCGGGCTCGACTCCACCGTAGCACGATATTGTCCGCTTTGGGCCCCGACCACGATCTCACGGTTTTGTTTCTAGGAACTCACACGAGCAGAACTTCCCAGTGGGTCACCCATCCTGGGAATGCTCTGGCCCATTCTCGCTTAACTTCGGGTGTAGTTGAGAAAATATGAAATTGTGGTGTAAGGTACAAGATATTTATAGAAAAGTAAAATCAATTTTTTTAAACAAAATTTCAAATTTTTTTTTTTTGGATTTTTTACATTTAAAAAAAAATTATTCACCTAATTAATCTCTGCCTTTGGATTAAAAAAAAATTGAATTCCAACACTCTAGATTGTGCCATGTGGCACAACGGTAAGATTTCTAATTTTTAAACAGTTTTTTTTTTTTTTAATTTATAAAGGTGAATAACGTGGACCGTTGATCTCAGATCCAACGGTTGCAATTAAATAGGTTTTTAAAATTATTATTACCGTTGGAAATCCAACGGTATAAAACAAATAACCGTTGAGATCCAACGGACGCCGAGACGCCACGTGGCCCCAGCAACTAACACAAAACAGAAGAAAAAACGTGGCTGATGTCGGGCTCTCGGGTTGGCAACTCTCCACGGGCCTATCCCTCAGGCCTGCTCGGGCTCCCATGCCAACACACGCTGGGCTTGATTGCTCGGGCTATCTGGCCCTCTTCACTCGCCTGTCCGTCGAGCTCGAGCACACGCTGAAGCTGCTCTTAAAGGCAGTTACTGTTCACTGGATGGATAGCATAGTGGATAGCCCTAGAGGGCCTCCACTACGCTGGAACTGCTCTTAGGCCATCTCCAACCGAAGGGTCCAGAGGGCCGAAAATAGCCCGAAAATCGTCTCCAACCAAGGGCTAGGGCAGAGGGCTCTGGAATCTGGGAGGGCCCCACGGAATCGCAAAGGGCCAAAGGGCTAGAGGGCTGGCTGCTTCTGGCCAGCCAGCCAGCCCTAGGCTGGCTATTTTTTGTTTTGTTTTGTTTGTATTCTTGTCGGTTATAACTGAGAAGACTAATATATATTTTTTTAATAGTGTCGTTATAACCGACACTAATATTTATTCAAAGACAATTTTTTTTTATTAATTACTATTAGTGTCGGTTATAACCGACACGAATAATTTGAAAATTTTGAATGCAAGGGCTAGCCAGTCAGCTAGCCGTTGTATTCAATTTTTTTTTTATATGACTTTAAACCTTTTTTTTCCTTTTCATATGAATCAAATTTTGTTTCATATTTTTTTTCAATTCTATTTTTTTTTCCTATAACTTCTATTTTACAAAATTTGATTCATATTTTTTTTCATATAACTTCTATTTTACAAAATTTGTTTCATATTTTTTTTAAATTCCATTTTTTTCCTATTTATTTTACAAAATTTGTTTCATATTTTTTTTCAATTCTATTTTTTTCCTATAACTTCCTAGGCATTATACAACATTAAATTAAAAGGAAAACTAATGAAAAGGGCTTGAAAACTTTGAGTTTTAACGATAAGGACAAAATAAAGGGTAAAGTGAATAGTAGCAGGTTTGACTTTTTAGTGTAAAAATGTGGTTTTTCGTTAAAGTGAACAGTACCTCGGGCTTTTCGTTAAAACTCCCTAAATTAAATTAAGTAACATGAAACAACATTAAACAATATGAAACAACATTAAATAACATTAACCAACATAAAAATTATACAACATAAAAAAAAACATTTCACAACATGAAACTTAAACAATATTTTTAAAAACATAAAACGTAAATGCCTACTCATGCTGACATCACTTAGTCGTTGGATTTGAATTTAAGTTGTAGTTTTAAAATAATAAATTATGTTTGGCCCTATGGCCCTCGGTTGGAGACGGTTTTTTGTGACAGGGCTTAAACGAGCCCTCTGGCCCTTTGACCCTCGGTTGGAGACGGAGGCAAATATGACCATGTACTGTTAATTAAAATATTAATAACTTGGAGAATCTTGAAGGACCAGAGGGACAGCCATCGGTTGGAGATGACCTTATAGTCTCTGCCACGCTTTAGTTCTCTTTCCAGCTGATGATTCCTCTTTTCTCCCCTGCTCTTTTTAGCTTTAGTGCCTGCTTTTGCCCCCACACGGTTTTATGTAAGCAGGCTTCATCTGAAAAGAAGTTAATATCTCAAGCAAATTTGGTCCAATCTGATAAGCCTTATTTCTTCTTTTTTCAGAGTATGTTTCTTTTATCCAGGCCTTTTTGTCCGGAATCAAGAGAACAGATGGAACTGTTTTCATATAAAAATTCACTTCAGTCAAACAACTTCTAGAATTTTAGGTTGGCATGAGTTCACACCGTGAATATGAATAGCACTATGATATAATCCTTACTAAAATACTTGATGCTCGTAAATGGACACTTTTGCAAATCTAAAGAGAGGATTCTATTTTTCTATAAATTATAGTCTGAATTATACATATATACATATATATATATATATAAGAAATTGTTATTGGTACTTTAAAATTTTTATTTTGCACTCTAAGTTTTTTATAATTAGAAGGTAAAATACACTCGTGATGAGTGCAGAATGAGATTTTTAGAGTGCTAATAACAGTTATATATATATATATATATATACACACACACACAATTCATTGAAAAATAAATTGCACATATGTTAACTTGTTTGCAAATAAATTAATAATAATGGCTTCTTACATGTGAAGGCAACATAATTTTTGCATAAAAGTTTTTGATAAAAAAATTATAGTTTTGATGAGGGTCAATATATTAAAAAAAAAATCAAGACTTCAAAATTGGAAATGCATTGATAGAAATGAAATTTGAAGTGAGCCTTATGACCCGTGGTTCTTAGTTGTAGTTAATCTTTGCGTACAACCGAGTTGATGTAGTATTATTTAGTCTCTACTTGGTTGAGTTAACTGCCAATTATAAAAATATACTATATTAAGTTTCTAAATATATATATATATATATATATATATATATATACCATATTATGAGAGAGAGAGAGAGAGAACCACGGGAAGCACCAACATTGTTTTTCATCTTGCAAGAAGCTCCATCACAAGAATAATCGTAATAGCTACATGGAAATTTCATGTTTCTTTTTTTTTTCTTTTTAATTTGAAGTCAAACAAATAATGAACAATTTGGAGGGAATGGATTAGTTTGATATGAAGATGATTCAATTGAATGATGCATCAGGATTCACGAGTCATATTTATATATGACCAACCAACCAACCAACATTAAATCTTGCCGAGATTGTTGGATTTTGGTCCTCGGTAATCCACATGCACCCATGATTTTCATTATCACGTTCAAGTCGAGGAGTGATTTTTCAGTGTGATCGGTACATGGGGTGGTACATCACGTGTTATTATATAAATAGTGGAATATGTGTGTTAAAAAGTTAATAACTTAAAAAATAAAATTTTCCACCACTTCTATAAAAACGTGGTGTACCACCCATGTTCCCTTCACAATGAAAAACTTCTTCAAGTTGAGCACTGTATAACTCATGAATAAATCTTTCCGAGCTTGTGTCTAATCTCGGGTTCCAGGATCAGCCAATGAAGCGGTAGATTTTGTTGCGTCGCATTATAAGATGAGAGATTCTGTTTGGGTTGAAAGACCCCCCATATTCGTTTGTGGGAATCCCAAACAAGGATGGTCTTTCATGTCCCCCAAGCTAGCTTTCTTGGTTTTGGAGTTTGTAAGGGGACGACTCTGGCCTTGCACGCTGTGTCTCTATCCTCTCCCCCACTTTTCTTTTTATGTTGCTTCTTGTTAGCCTGCTCTTGGTTTTCGTTTGTTCCCTCTTGGCTTTGGCCTTGGTATGAAGTATCCAGTTTAACAAACAAATAAATAAAAAGATAACAGAGCCACACATCAAATGACAAGATTCTCTTTAACTAACGAACTACGTTTGAAATGGTTTGAAGAGCCATTTAATATTATTCATGACGCTATTTTAAATAACATATGTAATTGGGGCGAAGTATTACGTCTAACTCATGTTTTTTCTTCCATTAATGAATAATGCCTATCTCCTACCATCGGAGTTACAACGATAACAACAACAAAACCCTATCCCACTAAGTGGGGTTAGTTGATGAATTTTAGAGCGCCATTGTGCTTGGTTTTACACCAAGTCTTTCGTTAGCTCCAAGTGATCCATGTCTTTTCTTAAAGTTTATGTCTATCTTCCTACGCCTTCATCTACCCTTTTGCCTCGAGCCTCTGTTTTATAATCATATTTTCTAACTTGAGCATTTGTAGGTCTTTATTTCACATGTTTAAACCACCTTAATCGATTTTCTCTCATCTTATCTTCAATTGCGACCAGTCATACTTTACCTTGGATATCCTCATTCTTAATCATATCCTTTCTCGTATGCCCTCTCATCAACAAAGCATTCTCATCTCCGCTACGCTCGTTTTTAGAACCTTTTGATGCTTAATCGCCTAACAATCCTTACCATAAAACATTGATGACCTTATTGTCGTCCTACACCTTGAGCATTATTGGCATACGAAAGTCGCACAACACACTTGATGCACTCTTCCACTTCATTCATCCGACTTATATTCTATGGTTGAGATCTTCATCCAATTCTCAGTTATTTTGTAAGATAGATCCAAGATAACGAAAACGTTGACTCTTTATACTTCATGATCTGATTTGAACCCCCAATTCTCACTATTCTTGCACTCTATATACTCTGCCTTTGACCTACTTAGGTGAAGACCTTTAGATTCCAATACATTCCCCCAAAGGTTAAGCTTCACATTTACTCCCGCATGCGTTTTATCTATCATCACTATATCATATGTGAAAAGCATACACCAAGGAATACTATATTAAATATATCCCGTTAACTTATCAATTACAGTCGAAGTTACTAAAAAAAAAAAAAAAACTTTAGTGCTAGTGCTCTAAAGATGTTGTTTAGTATCACATACTCTTATTAGTACTTCAGTCTGACCCGTTTAGGACCCTTTTCGGTAACCACCCCGAGTAGAAGCGGATTGTCGTTGTACGATCCAGGTCGCCTTACTCATTTTGGAATGGTCGTCATAATGAATAGGACTAGGGTTGAGATGAGGACCCGCATTGAAATGAGAACCCAATGCCATGTGAATCACTGTTCGGAAAAGGTCAAAAATATGGTCCCACAGTTTTTAACCCTATTATCAATTGCCTATACATAAGATTAGATGAGAGAAAATATAGGACAAAGGTAATGAAAGGATTTTGCTTTTTATCACACAATGTCCATTGCAACTATACCATATTAGGGAATCTTTCTCTATCATTCCGGCGAGCTGAACTCAACCCAATTACCCCAATTAATTATTGTTGATATAAGCATTCATTAACAATCATAATACAAGAAAAATGGTAGGAAGATCATTTTTTTAGATTGTATTTTGTAGACCACATAATATGATGATTAATGGTTGAATACCTTCTTTTAATGATTTAAACAAAAAAATAATGGTTGAATACCGTTGAATACCTTCTTTTAATAATTTAAACAAAAAATAATGGTTGAATACCTTCTTTAATGATTTATACAAAAATTTCAATTATCAATTGTCACATGACGCGATCTACATAATATAATTTGAATAAATAGTCTCTATAACATTCGAATAAATAGTCTCTATAACTTCACTTTTGTTATAAACTTCTTGTTTAAGTATGATTGTGTAAATCCTAGATTATATTTGATTATAGTTATTCTTCCCTATTAGGACTTGTAATCCTTGGAGGAGAAGGATTTCTTCTCCCTCTTATTACTATAAATAAAGGCACTGCGTAGGGGGAATAACAACATCCTCTACACAACCCTACAAACACATCTTTCTCTATTCTATCTCTGTGCCGCCGGCCCCCCTTCCATTGTCAGTTAAATATAGGCCACATCACGTTATCAGCACGCTCCTACATCTGCGCTTAGGAATCTGACGTGGAAGCTATCTGCATCAAACCAGTTCACCAATATCATCACACAATCAGGTTCTTCAAAACCAACAGTTTTTATCTAAATATTTTTCCAGCCCTAATAGCATGAACATTCACCATAATGCATGACCCAACTTTACGTTTTTCGAATTTGAGATTCTACATAAATTGTGTATGCACTTGTTGACCCTAAAAACTATCAAGCCTACGTGGCGTGTAGGCCGAGTAACTAATAAGCTAACTACGTCTTTCGGTTGCGGGGTGTACCGAGCTCAGCCAAGGAGTAAAATGCGTTGATGTCGCGTTGGGCGCGCTGCTGACTTCTACGTCTTTCAACTGCGGCCGAGGAAGGAACACGTCTCGGCCTTTGGGTCCTAGAGCCAGAAGACAAGGCTGCTAGTCTTGCAAAGTTCAAGAATCGTCGGCGCTGGGTTCAGTCACAGTAATTATATTCGTAAGAGTATAAGCAAGCCGAACTTGCACCAAACTATACGGACACAAGTACTAAAAAGAGATGTATGTCTTGATGGTAAATGTGGTTCGGCCGTCAGAATGCCGAACTCTAAAACTTACTTGTGAATATCCAATCATAAAACAACTCGGCGTTCAATGCGCCGAGCCTAGTAATCTGTAACACCTCACTTCACCGAGAAGGCTAATGAGATGACCTTTTCCAATAAGGACTCGAAAATCCTTCTCGAACGAGACTTGGATCGATAACCAGTCGGCCTCGACGCAGTGTTGTTTATCCAAACTGAAGGTGCTCCGCGGTCGGCTAATTTTACGGCAACAGTGTTGTTTGTCCAAACTGAAGATGTCACCGGTTGCCTTCACAGTGCTGTTTATCCAAACTGAAGATGTGTTGGCGGAAAAAGAAAATAAAAATCTCAAGGTTGTTGAGAGGTTTCACGTAGAGCGAGAATTTGCGCAGGGCAGTTTGTGTGTTGAATTGGAGAGGTCTCTCACATTGCACAGCCTCATGTATTTATAACAGTGAACCTACTCCTGGCCAAATCAGAGATGTACTTAAACTAGAACTCCTTATCCCATTCTGATTATGATTCGGCCAATCCTAGTTCCAATAAGTTCCTGAACCAAGCTCTATAATGAACCAGATTCATTTCCTAATTCTCAACGCCTTCAGCCATGAGACCCCTTGTTGTACCAGGATTCGACCTCTTTGCCTTTATCCAAATCAATCCTTTTCACAATAAGACTCGGCTAACCTGATTAGGCGGCCTATGGCGACTGGAAGGCCCACGATACTGGAAGAGTACTGGGTCGAGAACGAACCTAGGCTCGGCCCAATAATATTATTTTGGGCTCCAACAACACTATATTCATAATTGTTGAATTATGTGAATTTGATATTGACATGAATTGCATCAAATATAAGTTCATGCAATAAATTATTTATATGAATATGCATAGAATTAATCTGAAATTGAAAAAAAAATATTAAAATATGGATTAGGGTTTCGTTCTAAACCCCTTCGTCGTGTAAGCCGTGGTTGGCGAACCGCCAAGCTGTCGAGCCAATAGCCCTAGGCATGCAGCCTGTGTGGTTGAGCCGAGTCGCGAGACCATGAAGCTGGAGCTATGGGCTATTGGTCTGAAACCCAGAAAAAACCCGACGCCTTCCATGGCGTTTTCTACCTCACAGGTAGGCCTGCAGCCTAATCCTGACCTTTGGTCCTCGTCCTGATGACCTGAAGATTGTCCCCCGATGGGTTTTTTTTACCGAGATTCGTTCGAATCTCACTGGTTTTTTTTCGAAATTCTGAGTTAATTTTTCTAGGTTTTCTACACATGTTGAGAGTCTCTACTCTCCGTTTACCTCTATGGGTCGTCGTCGAACCCGTGGTTTTTTTTTTTACCGTGATTGTTGCACCACGACACGACGGCCTGAAGTAGTGGGGCCAGACTCCTTCACCGGCGAGTTCACCCAGCTAGCGCTGGGGTGCCTGGTTCAAACCCCAAGCCCACTTGGGCTTGGCCCATTCTCGGTGAGCACCAGCCCTTTGGGCTTCGGAGCTTTTCTCGGCCCAACACTGGCCATCTTTAGCCATGTTGTTCCCGTGTCTCGCACCACAGAGTATCACAACCCACGTGGCTGTTACAGCTCTCATGTACCGCGACGCACATGATTGCGTCCCCCCCGGGTACATATGTCCGCGAAGCACCAGATCAGAGCCCGTTTGGGCATCTTTCTTTGGGCTTGCACCTGCAGCCCATTTTTCTGTGATGCTGGGCCTGACTGCATGCTAGGCCCATGCCTACCCCATCCCAGTTTTGGGCCTGGACCCCACGTCATTAGTTCACCCATCCCATTCGTGGGCTTTGGTCCAAATTTTTGGGCCCCAAGTGTTAATTGCCTATTTTTTTAGGTACTTTTGGGTTTTATAATTTTTCACCCCACTTTAAATTTGGCCCGAAGTCCAAATAATTAATTCCATTATAATTATAGACCTGAAGTTCTATTTGCAAATTTTCTTGTTGCATATTTCTGTATATATAATTGTGTTTGTCTACAGAAACATATGAACTTGAAGTTCATAATTATTTCGAAACCTGGAGTTTCTAGAAACATGCCTTGTTTGAAAACTTGAAGTTTTCCTTAAAAACATCACCCATGAAAACCCAAAGCTTTTTTCATGCGAATTTAAACCAATACATGTCTATTAGAACCTAAATGTTCTACTCCTATGTGAATGGACTGATTTTTTTTTTTCCTCCATTACACTAATCACATCTTGTCCATTTATTTTGTGATGGGAACATGTCGAATTTGAACAAAATCAATTTTACTGCTTTGGAGGTCTCTGGAAGAAACTATCTCAAGTGAGTCCAAGATGTGAAGCTCCACCTCATTGCAAAGAATTTGCGTCCAGCCATTGAAGATGAGACGGACAACCCAGTTGGCGAAGTTGAGAATGCCACTGCCATGATCTTCATCGGAAGACATATTCATGACGCACTGCAAACCGAGTACCTTGCTGAGGAGGATCCACGAGCACTTTGGGTCGCTTTGGCTGATCGCTTTCATCACCAAAATGATATCTTCTTGCCTGAAGTGAGACATGACTGGCAGCATTTGCACCTCCAAGACTTTAAGTTTGTGAATGAATATAATTCTGAAGTTTGTCAAATCTGATCATTTCTCAAGTTTTGTAACGAGACGTTGAGATCTCCTGGAGAAGACCTATTCGACATTCTCTGCTACTAATATTGTCTTGCAGCAACAATATAGGCTCAGAAGTTCACTAAGTTTTTGAATTTGATCTATGTCTTACTTCTTGTTGAAAATCAGAATCAGCTTTAATGAAAAATCATCAAGCTCTACCTACTGGGGCGATTGTTGTGCCTAAAGCATACTATAGCACAAACAAACGCCCAGAACGCCAAAATAGCCGTGGTAGGGGCGGCCAGAAGCCAACCAGGCAAGGTCAACAGAGCCAATACCCATCTAAAGGAGGAAACCGAGCCCAGAAGCGCCCTAACTTCGCTCCCAAGGCCCCAAACTTCAAGAATAAGGGTAAAGCACCTGAAACCATGGATGTGGACATATGATATCGCTATGGTTCAAAGGACCATTGGTCCCGTGTTTACCGAGCTCCCCATAAGGTTGTAACTGAATGTCATTCTGGTCGTAAGAAGTTTAAATCAAACTTTATGCAAGTGGATGAATCGAAGAGTACCAAGATGAAGGTTTTTGACTTTCAAAAGGCTATTACCCCTATGGAAGAATAGAGAATCTTAGACATAAACTATTTTTCTAGTTGAAATTTAGAGAATGGGGCCGAATTTCACCTAGTGGGCTAAACCCCCCCTTTGTTTTAGGTTTAATTTTTTGAACAATTTTCCTTTATGTTTGGATTATTTGTTGGTGATTTGTTTTTGGATATTAAGTTTTTAATTAATTATCATCCTTGAATACTTAAATTATTTTGAATGGATATTTGTTTTTAAGAACTTTTATGCATGTGACTGATTCAAATTAATTTTTATTCTAGGTATGACTAGTGGGAAAGTTAGTTGTCTGGCAGATAGTGCAACCACGTACACCGTTTTGCGTGAATGCATCTATTTCACTAACTTTATACCTAAGAGCAATTCCACCCCTAAGGACTTTGTGCCAGCACCCAGCCCATTTATCCACTCAAATGAACAGTAATATACCACAATGAACAATAATAGGCCAAAGCATCTCCACCTCTACAAAATGCGCTGGCACCCAGCCCATTTAAAATATTATTAATTTTTTTATAAAATAAAAAAATAGCTTTAATTTCTGATAGGATTTTTAACCAATCTCGTCATGCCACATGTCATTATCCGAACGTACTATTTTGTGAATAGATTTCCGCTAAGATTTTCAACCAATCCCGACACGCCACGTGTCACTTCTTGTTTACAATAATTTAGCCAAGATTTCGATAAGATTTTCAACCAATCTTGTCACGCCACGTGTTATTATCCAAATGTACTATTTTGTGAATAGATTTCTGATAAGATTTTCAACCAATCTCGACACGCCACATGTCACTTCCTGTTTACAATAATTTAGCCAAGATTTCTGATAAGATTTTCAACCAATCACGTAGTGCCACGTGGCATTGTCCAAAACCTCATCCTTTCTTTTTTTGTCCATATAAACCCTACATCCCTACATCCATCCTCACACCAAACTCAATCTTTTTTTTTAGCTCAGAATCCTTCTTCATCCTTTTCAAATCTTGAGTTCTTACAATGTCTTTTTCAAGGAGATTGTATAAACAATTGCAGGAGCAACAGAAAAGGTTGTTGGCACAACAGGAAGAATTGGTCAATCTCGAGGAAGGTGGAGGTGGAGATGAGGTTTTCGCAATAGAGGAGGATGAGGATGAGGATGATCACCATAGAAGGCAGAGGGCCTCACATTCCCGTCGTGTCATGGAAGTTGTGGGTCAGATAGCCAAACCCAGCCGTGCCGCAAACATCGATAGAAAAGGGGAAAGATGAGGTAAAGCTCTTTTGGAAGATTATTTTATTCCCAACAGCGTTTTCCCTGATCATGTTTTTAGAATGCAACGATGTTTGTTCGACAAAATCATGAGTGCTGTTTGCAACCATGATCCATACTTTGTGCAAAAAGAGGATGTTTTTCATGTTCTAGGTCTTCTTCCCAAGCAAAAAATTATGGCTGCCTTGCGAATGCTTGCATATGAAGCATCTGCAGATCAAGTGGATGAGATTGCGAGGATGGGAAAAACAATTGTTCTGGAGTCCTTGATGCGGTTTTGCTCTGTAATTGAAGCCTTTTACACCAATAAGTACCTCCAGACACCCACGCCAAGGGACATGCGAAGGCTTCTGAGGAAGGTGAGATGCGAGGCTTCCCTAGCGTGATTGGAAGCATCGACTGCATGCACTGGACTTGGAAAAATTGTCCAAGTGCATGGCAAGGAGCTTATGGCGACAGAAAATGAGCTAAAAGCATCATTTTGGAAGCGGTGGCTTCTTTTGATCACTGTTCTAAAAATCCCCGCCTAGCACCGCCTAGGCCCCGCCTAGGCGCTAGGCGGCTGGTCACCGCCCCGATTAATGCCTAGACCGCCTAGGCATCCGCCTAGCCCACCCAGACCTGCTAAGGCGCCCGTCTAGACCGCCTAGGTGCCCGCCTAGACCGCCTAGGCACCCGCCTAGCCCGCCTAGACACCTGCCTAGGTTGCAACTCACTTAGATAAAAAATAGATAACTTTCCTTTTGCATTTTATTATTTCCAATAAATTGTAAGAGACTTATTGAATACTTAAATAAACACACATTATATGTTTGCTCCCTATGTTTTCATTATGTTCCAATACTTCATAATATAGATGTCATTCAATTTTCTAGTTTATGACGAAATTATGTATATTTTAAGTATAAACAGACACTTGTTTACACGAAATAGAATAGATTTACTTAAATCCGCCTAGTCCGCCTAGTCGCCCGCCTAGGCTCCGCCTAGCCGCCTAGGCGCTAGGCCCTATCCCGCCGCCCGACTAGCGCCTAGCGCCTTTTAGAACCTTGCTTTTGATACATGGATTTAGCATGCTTTTTTTGGTGTTCCAGGAGCTCAGAATGACATAAATGTCCATGCCCAATCTCCAGTGTTTGCACGAAGGTGACGATAATTAAAATGAGGCTTGTGGTTGAAGAATAAAGTGTATTTTTTTAAGTAATCTTATTTAGTGTGTTTTTTTTTAAGTTTATATGGTGGAGGTTATGTAATTTTATTTGGTGTTTTTTTTTAAGTTTATTTGGTGAGTTTATGTAATCTTATTTGATGTGTTTAAAAAAGAACAAAAAATAAATTTGAAATTGCATAAAGTTCTAAAAGTAAATAAGAAATTACATAAAAATTTAAATAAAGTTCTAAAAATAAACAAGAAATTACATAACAAATTAAATATAGGTCTAAAAATAAATAAGAAATTACATAACAAATTAAATAAAGTACTACAAATAAATACGAAATTATACAAAGTTTGTGAAGCTAGGATATGTGGTGGTAGGATATTCGTTGCTAGGATTTCTGTAGCTAGAACCCCCTCGACTTGTTTCAGCATCTCTTGCACGCCTCTTTCGCACAACCTCTTTTTTTTTTCGATGTCCAAAAATATTTTGAATTCAAAGACAGTCCTACTAGAGACTTGTTTATAGTGTCACGATCTGCTTGAGCCATCATTTCTTCTCTAAGCATCTGATTTTCTCGATGAAGTGCTTCTCTAATCATCTTGTTCTATCGATTAACTATTTCTCTTTGTCTCTCAGCCGCTGCATCACGGGCCTTAGTAGCTGCTAGTATTGTTGCCATAGCAGCAGCTTTTTCCTCATCTCTAGCCTTTTCCCGCGTCATGTTCTGTTCACCTTGCCTAGCAAGTTCCTCCATATATTTAGTGTAGTCATTTTTGGAAGAACTACCTTTTTTCTTTGATGCTTTTTTACCTTGAGGCCTAAGGGATTGACGAGTCGGTTGGGTTTCTGGCACTTGTTTAGGCGTCTCTTCCGTGTCTTCAAATGTGTCGGCTTCTTGTTTGGCCGTATCTGGTTCTGGCGAACTATGTAGACCCATGCTATGCATGACAACTTCTGGACTGGTTGGCACAATTTTGTATTTGGGGCAATCTTTGACAATTTCCCAACATTCCCATCTGTTGAATGATTTGTTCTGGTTCTTTGCATTGTTGAATGCTTGTGCTTGTAGTGTCTATAAAAATGTGGGATAAGATAGTATTAAAAAATGCGGGTGTAACACAAATAAATAATTTAAAATATTGATGCGGGTGGAATGCATATAAATTACATAAGAAATTAAATAAATTAAAATATTGGTGCAGGTGGAATGCATATAAATAAATAAAAATATTGTCACCTGATCCGCTAAACTTGTCCCACTACGCAGATTACCGGAAGCATGAGAGATGGCGTTTTTCCAACAAGTAAACGATGCGTTGAGTTTTTTCCAGCGACCTTGAAGACCTTGACTAGTTCTGGCATCTTTTCCATGTACATCGCAAAACGCTTTCGTAATTTTACTCCACATTTCTCGCTTATCCATCTCATTACCCGTAATCGGGTCATGAGTAGCGTGAACCCAACTTTCACACAACGTAACATCTTCAATGAGCTTCCACGAAGTCATTTTTTTTCTCTCAAAGTGTACAAAATATTGAAATGTAGAAAGTGTAGAAAGTGTAGAAAATATTGGAATGTGGTGTAAGGTGGAAGATGAAGGTTAGGTATTTATAAAAATAAATAAAAAATCTGTATTTTTAATAAAGCCTTCTTATGACAAGATTCGTTTGAATCCTCCTTTTTTTTTTAAGAAAGATTCAGGGGGACATTTGTGGACCAATTCACCCTCCATGCAGACCATTTAGATATTTTATGGTTTTGGTTGACGCTTCCATACGTTGGTCACATGTGTGCTTGTTGTCCATAAGGAACGTTGCATTCTCTAAACTGTTGGCTCAAGTTATCAAACTCAGGGCTCACCATCCTGATTATCCGATCAAATATATTCAATTGGATAATGCTGAAGAATTCACATCTAAAACTTTTGATGACTATTGCATGTCGGTTGGGGTTGAAGTTGAACATCCAGTACCCCATGTTCACACCTAAAACGGCCTGGCAGAGGCATTCAGTAAGTTTTAACAAATGATTGCTCGATCGTTGGTCATACGTACCAGGCTCTTGATCGCTGGTTGGGGCCATGCAATATTGCACGCAACTATGTTAGTCCACCTAAGGCTTGTTGCGACCCAACCATATAGCACCCTTCAGTTGGTTACCGGATATGAACCTGACATATCGCATCTCCGTGTTTTTGGTTGTGCAGTCTATGTGTCGATTTCGCCGCCCTTACGTACAAAAATAGGGCCGCGGCGAAGGATGGGAATCTATGTCAGATTTGATTCTACTTCTATTATTCGTTACTTAGAACCTTTGACATGTGATATGTTTACCACTCGTTTCGCGGATTGTCACTTCTATGGGACAATTTTCCCGTCGTTAGGGGGAGATAAGAACGTCAACATTCTTGAAGAACGAAGCAAATTATCGTGGACTACTCCCACTTTATCTAATTTAGATCCCCGCATCGCTCAGTCTGAGATTAAAGTGCAACGCATATTAGATCTCCAGAGCATAGCTGAGAGCATGCCAGATGCTTTCACCGATCTCGCGCGAGTGACAATATCACATATTCCTGCTGTGAATGTGCCTGCAAAGATGGATATACCAAATGTACGACGGACTTCCATCCTGGAGGCCCGGGACACCACTTTGGTCGATCCATGTACATTAGCGGCCAGCCAATCATCTGCCCCTACACAAAAGCATGGCAGACCTTTTGGTTCAAATGATTCATATCCCCGAAAGAGAAAACCCATGGCACAAGCACTTGAAGAGTCTACCGTGAATCCAACTGTCGCCTACTTATTCTATCCAGCTCATGAGGAAATTCTAGATTATGGAAACGTCATTGAAGAGACGAGAATAGTGAGATTTCAGTCCATTATGCTAGCTTGGATGATGTATGGTGTATAAATGAAATGAGATGACATTGAACCTCGTTCCGTTGATGAATATCGACGTAGAATCGATTGGTCAAACTAGAAACAAGCAATCCAAGTCAAACTCAATTCGCTTGCAAAACGTAAGGTGTTTGGACATGTAACTCATACTTCTCCACATGTGAAGCCCGGTTGCTACAAGTGGGTTTTCGTTCGGAATCGTAATGAAAAGAACGAAATTGTGCATTACAAAACTCGTCTTGCTGCGCAAGACTTCTCACAACGTCCTGGGATTGACTATGACGAAACTTATTCACCCGTTATGGATGTGATTACTTTTCACTACCTTATCAGTTTGGTAGTTTCTGAAAAACTGAGTATGCAGTTGATAGACGTAGTAACTGCGTATCTTTATGGGGATCTTGATACGGAAATTTATATGAAAGTTCCCGAATGACTTACATTGACTGGATCAAATATTTCCAAATCCCAGAACACGCTCTCAATTCGGCTGAGGTGTTCACTCTACGGTTTGAAGCAATCCAGAAGAATGTGGTATACCTGTCTGAGTGAGTATTTGACTAGTCAGGGATATGTGAACAACGAACTGTAGCCTTATGTGTTCATTAAGAAATCACATTCTGGTTTTGCGATAGTTGCAGTTTATGTCGACGACATAAACCTCATTGAAACTCCTGAATAGCTTGCAAGAAATGCCACACACCTGAAGTCGAAATTTGAGATGAAAGATCTAGGAAAGACTCGATACTGTCTCATTCTCGAGATAGAGCACCGTTCAGAAAGAATCTTAGTACATCAAGTGAACTACACCCAGAAGGTATTATGCCGCTTTAACGTAGATAAAGCAAAGCCTTCGAGTACTCCTATGATCGTTTGATCACTAGATGCAAAACAAGATCCCTTCCGTTCGAATGAGGATGATGAAGAGATTTTGGAACCTGAAGTTCCTTATCTAAGTGCGATAGACGCTTTATTGTACTTAGCTCAATGCAATAGACACGACATCTCATTCGCTGTTAATATTTTGGCAAGATACAATAATACACTAACACGCAGACACTGGACTGGTGTTAAAGACATATTCCGCTACCTTAAGGGTATTACAGATCTGGGCTTGTTCTATCCGTACAGATCCTCGAGTGATGCCGCACCCCTTATCTCGAGCCGATTCTCACCTTGTTGGTTATGCCGACGCATGATACTTAACAGATCCGCATAAGGCATGCTCTTAAACGAGTTACATCTTTACCATTGGAGGCACCACAATCTCTTGGAGGTCAACTAAACAGACCTTAGTTGCCACTTCGTCTAACCATGTTGAAATTCTTGCCTTACACGAAGCAACTAGGGAATGCTTTTGGCTGAGAGCAGTTGTGGGCCTTATTCGAATCTCTTGCGATCCTTATCGTTGATGTCCCGACGACGATTTATGAAGACAACGCAACATGCATCGAACAACTTAAGAAGAGTTACATCAAAGGAGACAACACCAAGCACATTGCGCCGAAGTTCTTCTGCTCACATCAACAACAAGAGCATCAGAATATTGAAGTCACGCAAATCCGTGCACAAGACAATTTGGCTGACCTCTTCACCAAATCACTATCGAATGCGACGTTTCAAAAGCTTGTTCAAGGAATTGGTATGCGTAAACTTTCTGAGTTGTAACATTGCTAGTTCTCTTTGGAATTATGTCAAACTCAAGGGGAATATCTTGAAGTATACTTGCTTGATCTTAATGTACTATTTTCCCCTACAATTAAGAGCATTTTACCCACTGGGTTTTTGCTACCTAACGAGGTTTTGACGAGGCACCCACCTTGGGTTGATCATATCCCTGATGACGTCCCGTAGATGTTTCATTTGACTTTGCATTACTCACGCATTTTTCCTTAGGCTATGAGTTTTGTCCCTGCTCAAGTTTTTACCATAGCCATAGGGTTTTTTTGTGAGACTTAGTTCCTTATGCAAGTTCCTACCTTATTGAGAATAGCGTGTTCCCAGAATCAATGCCAACGAGTCGACTTCATCAACCTCTACATGATGCCGAATCTACTTGAGTATTTACACACTCAAGGGGGAGTGTTATAAACTTCTTGTTTAAGTGTGATTGTGTAAATCCTATATTAGATTTGATTCTAATTATTCTTCCCTATTAAGATTTGTATTCCTTGGAGGAGAAGAATTTCTTCTCTCTCTTATTACTATAAATAAAGGCACTGCGTAGGGAGAATAACATCCTCTACACAACCCTACAAACACATATCTCTCTCTATTCTTTCTCTATTCCGCCGGCCCCCTTCCCCTGTTAGTTAAATATAGGCCACAACAACTTTTAATACAAACCCGACTTTTACCAACCCAACCGAATGAACTTTAGTACATTTGTCTACCCCACTTAAACGCCAGGGTCACTTCTGTTTATTTTAAATCCTTTTTTTGTTGTGGAAAATAAATTTTGTGGTGAGGGCATCACTCCATAAATAACATGCTCGTAACATATATATGAAATTACCACCTCTTATTTTATAAATAAATTTAATAATATATAAATTCTGCAAGATTAGGATTCTAGTCGGATCCTCTTTGTAGGAATTTAGAATATCAATTAATCGTGTATGTAATATGTTCATCGTACATCGTGCGGTTAGAAATTATTTTAAATTTTTTATTTAAAATTAAATATAAACAGTACCAAATAAAAATTAACAATATGATATATAAACGAACATGATAAATTAATCCTTTAAATCTCCACACAAAAAATGGGGAAAAGATCCTCATCCGTTATCTCACATCTCTACCCTCCCCACCAAAAAAACTGATTTAACCTCACTCCCTTCTCCATTCTCACAACCGCCTTTGTCAAGATTCACACCCTCACTCTCTCACTCCAATTATTTATACGCCTCTCCCTCCACCCTCACTTTCGTATAAACTCCCATTTCCTCTCTCTGTCTCTCTCTCTCTACCACTCCAGTCTCCAAAATGGAAGGGAAAGCCATACTTCCCCTTCTCTTCCTTTCCCTCTCCGCCATTTTCCTCTCCCTCTCCTCCGCCCTCGACCACCAGACCCTCCTCCTCAACCCCCTTCCCTCCCCACCCACCACCCTCTCATGGTCCGACAACGTCTCCGAATCCGATTCCGCCCAACTCCACCCCAACTCCCCCTCCGCCACCGCCACAACCCCAAACACTCTCTCCGTACAATTACAGCACATCGACGCCATGGCACTTAACAAAACCCCCACCCAACTCTTCCACCTCCGCCTCCAGCGCGATGCCTTCCGTGTCAAAACCCTTACCTCACTCGCCGCCGCCGCGGCGTCCCCAAACAGAACAACCAGAGGCGGTGGTCACGTGCCTGTCACGGGCTTCAGCAGCTCCGTCGTCTCCGGACTCTCTCAGGGCAGCGGTGAGTACTTCACGCGCCTTGGCGTCGGCACGCCTCCCAGGTACGTCTACATGGTCCTTGACACCGGAAGCGACGTCGTTTGGCTCCAATGCGCCCCCTGCAAGCGGTGCTACACCCAGACCGACCCCATTTTCGACCCACGTAAATCTGGATCCTTCGCCACAATCCCCTGTGGGTCCCCCCTCTGCCGGAAACTCGACTCGCCGGGCTGCAATTCCAAGAAGACCTGCCTCTACCAAGTCTCCTACGGGGACGGTTCCTTCACTGTCGGCGAGTTCTCCACCGAAACGCTGACGTTTCGTGGCACCAAAGTGGGACGCGTGGCGATCGGATGCGGTCACGACAACGAGGGCCTCTTCGTCGGTGCGGCGGGGCTTTTGGGACTCGGCCGGGGGAAGTTATCATTTCCCGCCCAGACCGGCTCCCAATTCAACCGGAAATTCTCCTACTGCCTAGTGGACCGGTCCTCTTCTTCCAAACCGTCCTCAGTCCTCTTCGGTGACTCGGCCATTTCCCGGACCGCCCGGTTCACCCCCCTCCTCGCGAACCCAAAACTCGACACGTTTTACTACGTCGAGCTCATCGGTATCAGTGTCGGTGGAACACGTGTCCCGGGTATCACGGCATCGCTTTTCAATCTCGACCCGGCAGGAAACGGAGGGGTCATCCTCGATTCGGGCACTTCCGTGACCCGATTGACCCGATCGGCTTACAATGCTCTCCGCGATGCTTTCCGGGCCGGTACTTCGGGGCTTAAGCGTGGGTCCGAGTTCTCCCTGTTCGACACGTGTTTCGACTTGTCCGGAAAGACCGAAGTCAAAGTCCCCACGGTCGTGCTGCATTTCCGAAACGCCGACGTTTCACTTCCGGCAACCAACTACCTGATCCCAGTGGACAGTAGCGGCAGCTTCTGCTTTGCTTTCGCGGGTACGATGGGCGGGTTGTCCATAATTGGTAACATCCAGCAGCAAGGTTTCCGGGTGGTCTATGACCTGGCGGGCTCCCGGGTCGGGTTTTCTCCACGTGGGTGCGCTTAATTAATTTTGGTAGCGGCAACAGGAAATGCCCAATTTCCCTGAGTTTTATTTTTATATTTTGTGATTTAATATAAAATCAAAGCGGGGAAAAGCAAACCTTCCTTGCTGGAATTAGGATGATGATTTGATGTGATGAAAGAGTAGGATTTGAGATGTTTTGTGTTGCTCATTACAGGTTACAAGTTACAATGCCCACGTGGTTTTTTTCTTTTTTTTTTCTTTTCTCATGTAATATCTACTCATAAATTATTACTCTAATATAAATGGGTAATTCAATCAAATTGGATATTATTTGACACACTTCTCTTTTAATGGGTCATGGGATAATGGGATTAGAACTCGATTGATATTAGTTTTTAGTTTAGTGATACTTCTGTTGTCAGCAAAAATTAAGAGAAGATTCGAGTTTGTTATCCCCTCCAACAATTGAAGCAAAAATTAAGCGAAGGTTTGAGTTTGTAATCCTCTCCAACAATTGAAAAAAAGATTGAACTACGATGAACAACTTAGTTTTGAGTGTAGTGATATTTTTTACCGGCCAGCCAAAATTAGTAGAAATTTGAGTTCAAAACCTCTCCCTCAATTGTTGAAGAACGCTTGGTTATGAAATTGAGAAATTGTAAGAATTATTTAAATTTTTAATATTTTCAAAACACGAGCTAGTAGATTACGTTTTATAATACAAATGAGAAAACACTAATATATATATTTTCTTTTTACTTACAACACGTAACAAAAAATTTAGCAACTTGTGTTCTGATTATATTAAAAAAACCTGAGGTGGCTTTTGGAGCAGGAAAGATTTATTGGGATTTGGGGGCGCTTTGAAATGGAGAAAGGCAAAAAAAATAGGTGCCATCTGGGTTACACAAGTCAAGAGGAGCACATCACATGGATGCACGTAGTGATTGTAGTGTGAGCACAAGAAAAGACGGTGACATTTCCCAAAGATTAAGAAGTGGGTTTGGTCAGCACTATACGATCACGTACGGTACCTTTGGCTTGTCTCCTTCCTTGTCTTGTCTTGTGTGCCAACTTCCTCCATTTCTTTCGTGCCAACTGCCTTTCACACGGAAACTTCGCAAAATTGTTCCTTGCGGTGGAATAAAAAAATCACGTCATATTTCACTATTTTACGTGGTGTGAGAAGATTTTGAACCATTATATATGTCATAGGTTTTGAATATGTTAAGAAAGACAATTTGTTATAATAGGAAGGTGAGAGGGGGAGATGACTAGGGCTGGAAAAAAATCTCAAAAATCCCGATCCCAAACCAAAATTCCCGAAATTTTCGGGATGTAATCCCGAACCAAACCGAAATTTTCGGTATGGGATTCGGTTTTGCATCTTCATTTTTTCGGTATTCCCATACCGAACCGAAACAAAATTATTATATATATATATATATATATTATTTTTTAATTATAAGAGAATTATTTCAACCGTTCATTGTTTTGGATTGAATTTGTACCGTTCATTTGTTTTGTAGGTCAGATGACTCATATCCCATTTCAGATTTCACTACCGTTCATCACCAAACCATCCATCGAACTCGAAGAAGCGCAGCCCTCCCTCACCGAGCCCTCATCTCTCATTTGACTGTCTGTGTCGAATTCCGGCCAGCCACTGGCCTACCACCACCATACTGTCGTCTCTTACTCTCCAGCCTTCCTTCACCACACAGTCACTGCTCTCTCGCGATCTCTCTCTCTCTCTCGGACGATTTTCTCTCACGGACAGAACAGAACCTGCGATCTCTCTCACACCACCACACCGAGTCTGAGTCTCACTTTCACCCCCAAATTAGGTAATTAATTTAGTGTTTTGAAATCTAATTTATGTCTTCCTTTTGAAATTTAATTTAGGTTGAAATTTAATTTAGGGTTTGGATTGGAATCTAATTTCAATCTTGAATCTTCCCTTACTGGTTTCATATGCTTATATACGTCAATTGTTTGAAGAGTGAATGTTTTTTATGCGCTGCATCTTTGCATTTCCATCAACGATCAACTTATGCAGGTGACGGAAGTTGAGCCCAATTTCGGATAAGGTTTGGACTTTTAAGTTTTAGTAAAGGTGAATACTTGATACATGCAGATTCAATCTTTCTTAGCTAGTAAGACACATTTAGGGTTGGAAATCCCATATATTCATCAAGCTTTATGCGAGTTTGGTCCAAGGTGGACAATTTCTTGCTGGGACATGTGACAACCATTGTCAATCTACCTTACACAGCCATTAGAATTGTCAAACAAATACTATCTGAACACATATTTAAACCATCATTAACAATATTGGAGTATTTCCTTATATGATTCTGTTTTAGTATTTCCTTCATATTGTCCTTGTAATCAAGGAAAATACATATTCAAGATGAGTTGCGAGTCCATGTATTGGTTCTGTATTCTTGTTGGTGCAACCGTGCAAGTAGTGATTTAGCTTAGGGAGCCTGAGTGATATATCTGTCCTCAAGAAAGGGACACTCATCAAAGCAGGATTACCAGATTACCTGGACATACATTCACATTGTCTATTTTTGAGGTCTTTATGGTTTGAGTCTTAGAATTTTTCTTGTCTCAAATTAGTCCTAAAATCTCTCTCAAGGGAGTATAGAATTGAACTTATAATGTCGAGTAAAAGACTAAATATTCTTGATCACTTCAATTACAAGCTCCTCATAATTAGCTGCACTACATCTCTTCTCCCCCCCCCCCCCATCCGTCTAGTTTGTGTTTTGTTTCTTAGTTCAAAAATAGTTGAATCGCAAAGGCGCCTTTAGCGTGCTGTTTGCACTGCTGCCTTTGAAGTCTATTGGGATGGTTGTAGAGTATTTAGGTGCTGCTGATTTAGGGAGGAAGATATTGAGAAAGGTTTTGCTGGATCAAAATTAATCTTTTGCACTGCTGCCTTAGAAATCCTCTCTAAGTTTTTGTTTCATGTGATGTTTCTTTCGTTTCTTCTTGGTTGCTTTTGTCTGCAGGTTTGATTAACCTTAGGTGCATTATATACTTGTTTCTTGTTTCACTATATGCAGTTTCACAATTTTAATGAAATTTTTTTAGACATTTTGCCCCTTAAACAAAACTAGTACCTGGGGCAAGGTTACTAAAAAGATTGATCCTATCAAATTGTATATGTTTACATTCTTACTAATATTTGCTGAATTGCATGTAACCTTGTATTACTATTATGTAATGTTTTGTTCGTTTTAATCATCATTGTAAGGGTTGATGTATTTGTGCGTACAAAATTCTTATTACTTTTCTTTTTCCAATGCAAAATCAATCACTACCTCCACGACCACGACCACCCATTGTAAGGGGAAGGGCTCAACCATCAACATTAAGGAGAAGAGTACAAGTACCAACAAGAAGGGAGCAACCACAAGCATCAACAAGATCAAGGGGCCGAAGAGGCCAACAATCTTCATAAACTTTAAGCTTTGTTTTTTTGCTTTTGGTTTGTAACTTAATTATTGAAACTTTGGCTCCTAACTATTTTTTTTGCTTTTGGGTTTGTTACTTTATTTATTTTAAAACCTTGGCTTGTAACTAATATTTTTGCTTTTGGATTTGGTAGTTAATTTATTTTTATTGCATGCATGTGTAGTAGAAATTGAATAGGCAAATGCTTTGTGCACAGATTGGCAAATTGCTTTTGAATAGGTATATTTGTATTAGGCAGATTGGCAGATTTGTATTAGGCAACAGATTGGCAGATTGTGCAATCCAAAATTGTTTTTTGTTGAATCAAGTTAAGCCCATATGGGCTGTCACATTCACTACACTCAATTGGACTAAGGTACTAGGCAGATTCTGGGCACGGCCCAATATTGGCTTTTTGTCGAAAAGCCCAAAATCATTTCGGGATTCCCGATTTGTCCCGAAATCCCGAAAATATTTCGGGATTCCCGAAAAATTGGTTTGGGATCGGTATTGAAATTGGGATTCTCGAAAATTTCGGTTTGGGAATCGGGACAAGGGTTTCGGTATGGGATCCCATACCGAACCACCCCTAGAGATGACGTTCGTTAGAAATCAAACTAAAACTGAAATAATGTATCATATTGTTTATTTTTGTTATTATATCAGATAATGAATGCACGTAAAGAAAAAGGAAAGAAATTGATATTATCACTTTCACTTTTCATCTTGTGTTTTGTTATGAGCATACAACCATGTCTCTATATAAACGTTTTGATCCTAGGCTTGATATTTTATGTGCAGGCAACATTGGAACATGGGTTGTGTTTTTTGGTGATGACCCTAGGCTTGATATTTTAAGGCTGTTAAAGGGTTCCTTTTTGGGTGGTGCCCACTGTCCTCCCCTCGTTGTCTAGTTGCAAACTGGATCATGGCCCAAGGTAGTGACAGTCGTTGTTGTCCGTAGATATGTAGATATGTAGATATACGTACAAACACCCATCTTAAGTAGCCATCAAAATTGCACCCATACTTTAAATAAATTTGCTATTAATATTTCACCAACGTTATGTGTACGGTACGTACGATGTAGTGTTTATTTGTAGAATATGAACATTCACACCAATCTTAATAGTTAGTAAATTACACGATACTTTGGTTTTTCGATTAATATCAATCAAAATTCTAAAAGGCGCTAGGTGCTAGTTGGGTGCTGGGCTGCGGCACAACGCTTAAGTGGTTAGGCAGGTCTAAGCGGGGGCCTAGGCATATTAGGCAGATTTAAGTAAATTTATTATACATCATATAAATAAATGTCTGCTTATACTTAAAATATACATGATTTTATTGAGATACATAAATTGCAAAAATAGAATAACATATAGATTATAAAGTATTATAATATAATGAAAACATGGATAACAAGTATATAATATGTGCTCATCTAAGTATTTCACAAGTCACTTAATATTTATTAAAAAAAATGCAAAATGAAAGTTATATAATTACTCTCTACGTGAGAATCGCGATTTAGAGAGGTTTGGGCAGATTAGGATGGGTATGTGAGTTTCACGTATTCCACACTCCCCTCCTATTACCATCCCAATTCCCTCCCTCATCTCACACTTTCCTTTCTGTCTTTTTTTTTTTTTTAAATAAAAAATTCAAAATTCAAAACAAGATATTAAAGTGACTTAATCGTGACCGTTTAAATAGAAGATGAAGGAATATGAGTAACATTAGGAGGGAGAGAAGCATTAAGGCAAAACATAAAACTTGATGTATGCATTTGTGAGCACATGGCTTTTCTTTTGTTTCAACACGATCATCACGGTCCATGGACAATGTTGAGAGATTAGGGAGCGGGTTTTATATTATGTTGGACCAAATGTGGATTAGTCGCATGACGATGAGACGATCTCTAATAAAACTCAATTAATCCTTAATTTTTAGGAAGCTTTAATGAAAAGGGCTTAGACCAACAAATATTTAATCAAAAACCATCCCAAAATGTTATTTAACCAAAACGGCTCAAAGTTTAATAAAAAATCATCCAAAACTATTGTCTACGGGCCAACCTTACAAGTCCAACCCACTACAAATCTACACTTCCGTAAATACCCTTAAATGATTTGATATTTCCTGACTCTTCACCAACCTCAAACCAGCACGAAACTGCCATAATAACTCCCTGTCCTCCTATCAAATCCAATTCCCCAATTTCAAAAATCACCAAATCAAAGTTCAAATCAAAGTTGAAAAATGTAGCATTCATGGAACAAAGCCACCGAAACAAGTTCAAAAGAAGTTCAATGGCAGAAACTCAGTTGAAACAAACCGGCAAAAAAGCAGTGCAAAACGTACCAGAACCTCTGTCGGACCAAACCGGCGAAAAAGATGTGGAAAACGTACTAGAACCTCCGTGTGAACAAACTAGAGAAAAAGAAGTGCAAAACGCACCAGAACTACCGTCGAAACAAATCAAAGAAAAACTAACACTGTTTCTGAAAAAAAAAAAAAAAAAAAAAAAAAAAAACTAACATTGTCTCTGAAAAAATAAATAAATAAAAAACCAAAACATAACACTGTTTCTGAAAAAAAAAATCAGAAACAATGTTTGTGTAAAAACTAACACTGTCTCTGGAAAAAAAAAAACCAAAATATAAAACTATTTCTGGAAAAACAAAAAAATAACACTGTCTCTAAAAAAAAAAAAAACCAAAACATAAAACTGTTTATGGAAAAACCAAAACATAACATTATTTCTGAAAAAATAATCTGATACAATATTTGTTTTGTTTATGTACCAAAAAACACTGTATCTGGAAAAAAAAAAAAAAAAAAAAAAAAAAACACTGTTTCTGGAAAAAAAAATGTTGGCAAAACTGTATCTAGAAAAAAAAAAAACATTCTATCTGAACAAAAAGCTAACAGATCTCAAATTTGTTTTCTGGAGAAACAAACGATGAACTCCACTGAAGAAGAAAAATTGAAAAACAGTATCTCGAATACACTATGAAAAATGGAAAGGTTAATAATCAGATGAATAAGGAGGGAAGGGTAGAAATTCACTTTTGGCTTTTTTGCCGATGTCGGTGAAAGTGCAGATCTCTTGCTCATCTTTACAGAGAAGAGAGAGAGAGAGAGATATAGAGAGAGAGAGAGAGAGAGAGAGAGAGAAATTTTGGGAGGGAGGGAAGAGAGAGAGTGACAAAATCATACTGTTTTGCTTGTAAGAGATCGTTTCCGATTTTCACAGAGATCGAGATGGCTCAAAATTAGGTTTGGGGTCGAAGCTGTGGTTTTTACATAGTGATAGAAATGGAGTTGCTATGCGAGATTAGAAAGAAAAATGAAAGGTTTTGAATGTCAGAAAAAAATGGGGGAGAGAATATGAGAGAGATCCATAATGAAGAGAGATTAAAGGACAAAAGCTTGCCGTTAGGGATAAAATCATAAACTCAATGTTTGGGCCATTTTAATTAGTCTGATTTAGTATTGGGCTTTGTCATAACCATTAAATAAAGTTATTACATGATTTTTGGTTAAAACTCAAAATTTTCAAGCCATTTTCATTAGTTTTCCTTAATTTTTATTTTTTTACTTAATTTTTATTTTTAATTTTTAATTTTTATTATTATTTTTGTATTGTTTATTAGAGAAAAGTGGAAAAACAACATACATGCATCGACCTGGTAAATAGAATGAGGATCCTTCTTGTGAGAATCCTGGAGATCCTTCAATCACATCCGTTTATCGTACATTGTGCAGTCAGTTTTTGTCAAGTATCGTTTATATTTAATTTTAAATAAAAAGGTTCACAAAGATTTATGGCCGCACGATACACGATGAACAGATACAATTGGAAGATCTCTAAGATCCTCACAAAGAGGATTCAGGAAGGATCCTCATTCTAGTATTCTGTCCCCAACACATGTGAACTTGATCCGATCTTTGATGAGCCAAGCAAGTACTAATCTCCTGCAGGCTGCTGCATTAAATTCTAAAACACCAACTAATTCATTCTTTAAATACTAATCTCCTGCAACATTAAAATCTAAAACAATCACCGCCTCTCCCTGCGCGAATTATCGATGCACATAAGTTAGGCATCCTTATACGAAAGAGTGGTCTTTTCGGATTGGTTATTGTGTGTCATTACCTCACACCTATCATACACATTTGAGTAAGAAGGGTCTTAGAGTCTCGCCATTGCGACTCCGCATCTTCACGGGGAATTCAATTTCACTGGATCCATGTCGAAGATAGCGGGATATATTTTTTGTTTTTGCCGTCCCAAGTACCCTTATTAACTAACAGGCCCAAACCAAACGAGTTTGGGCACTTAACCATTTCTAGGTCCACTAACTTTCAAGACAGGTGTGCCTTCTTGTAGGCCTCGTTTATTATGGTGAACTAATTCAAATTGGATTAGCTTTAAAAATTAAGCTTGATTGACTTGGCTTGAACTAAGCAAAATAAGAACAATGAAGTGTTTGGTGCTGTTCGAGAGCTCAAATCTATTGAGCTCTAAGCTATTTGAAAACGATCACACTTTATATACAAGTTAGTTATGCGACGTCACACAACTAATGGAAAAGAAAATGAACTGGGCCAAAAATTGTCAGGGGCAAATTTGAAAACTCGATCAGTTATTTTTGTTGGACTGGTTTGATATTGAGTTTTGCCAAACCATTAAATAAAATTGTTTGAATGCTTTTGATTAAGATTCAAACTTCTGAAGCCTTTTTTTACTAAAATCCTTAAATTAAGATCACTTTCTTTTGATTTAAGATGGGCCTTAGATTCTTTTGGGTCGAAGAAAATATCTTCATTAAAATGGCCCAAGTACAAGCTGGGTTTGAACTGGGATAAACAAAATAATTATAAAAAATTGGAGGGTCTAAATAGCAAAGTCCTTTTATATATCGTGCCCCTCACAACTTCAGATTGTGACATTTGACCCTTTCTTGCTCAGCGCGAAAATACCCAAATCCACAAACTACCATATCATCCTCGAATTTTGAAAACTCGAAGAAGCTTCTAATCTCTGCGTGGTTGAATTGCGTAACGATGGAAGAAGAGGAAGGAGGGAAGATTAGGGTTTTGATAGAGACGGCGACGATCTCGACCGAACCGGATGTCGACCCACGCCTCCTCAAGGCCATCAAGTCGGTTGTCCGATACTCCGATTCGGAGCTCCGACTCGCCGCTCGTATTCTCATGGATCTTATGAAGCGCGAACACTCTCAGGTCCTTTCGTGAATAGAAACTCTCTTTCTTCCGTAAAAATTTGAATCCTTATATTTAATTTCTCCGTTGCTGTTTGTAGTTTGTAGTGTATTTTTCTAGGGTTTATTTTCTAGCTTGTGTTTGGTTGCCGAGAAACTTTGAAATTTTGAAAGGGAAAATTCGATTTACCAATCAACATCTAGTTAAATTACGTATCCTTTTCTTTTTTCTGAAATTATAGGAAATAATGGTAAAAAATTGGATAGTAAGCTGTTCAATTTGGTTAGAAATTATTGTTTAATCTCTGTTTGTTTGGGTGGGTGTTAAAAGTTTAGGGTTTCAGATTGGTACCATCAGTTGAATTATGGGAGAGAAGTTTTTGATGAAATATATCAATTTTGCAGGTGCGCTACCTCACACTTCTTATCATTGATGAGCTTTTTATGAGATCGAAGCTATTTAGAACCCTTGTTGTGGAAAATTTGGATCAGTTATTGACTTTAAGTGTCGGATTTAGAATACATTCATCACTCCCACCTCCGGCAAATGTTGCGACAGCTCTGCGTAAGAAGGCGATAGAGTTTTTGGAGAAGTGGAATTCTTCGTTTGGGGTTCACTATAAGCAGATTAGGTTAGGGTTTGATTACCTTAAGAACACCCTTAAGTATCAGTTCCCGAATCTACAGGAAACTGCGACTCGGCTTCAGCAGGAGAGAAGGGAAAGGGAGAGGAAGACGAAAAAGATCTTGTTGAAAAAGTTTGAGATTTTGGAAAAGAATTTTGTGTCAATTAAGGAAGAAATTCAATCTACTGTTGATGAGATTGGGGAGTGTTTAGAAATTGTACGCCCTAAAGAGGAAGGTGTGCCGTTTTGTCCATTAGATGAGGAAGATATGGAAGAGTTTCATTCTTATGAGTTCCGCCAGTTGCGCTTACAAGCATTGGAAGAAGGAGAAAAGCTTCATGAGAATAGTGAAAACAAAGTGGTTTTTGATGCCCTGCGGGAGCTTTACAAGATATTGGTAAAGCATTTGACTGCAGTGCAAGAATGGATCCTTGTTCTTGTGAAAGTTGAACTGACTGATAACAGATCCAGGGATTCGTATTTGAAGGAGTTCATCGATATCCGGAATAATATTCAATCAGTGAAGAAGAAGTGTGAAGAATCGGGATGCAATCTTTCAAACATTGCAAAGCACGAGGAAGAAGATTTTTGGGAGGAAGGCAAGATCGAAACAACTGAGGGTGGGAATTTTAGTCTTCCCAATAACAGAACTGGAGGTCTTGCTGTGGCATCAACATCCAAGGAGGTGCAAGGTAGCATTCCTAAACGCCATGATAAGGAGAGCAATGCCAATAAGAGGCTCAGTCATGAAGGTGGGGGAAGCAATTCAGACCCTCTGAGAAGTAAGCTTCTGGCTGAAGCTCCTGAGGTGAACTGGAGCAATCATTTGGCCAGTTGGGGTTCAAAGATGGATGTGTTGGCTAACCATCGGGGGTTGGAGCTTGAAAGTCATTGGGGCAGGGTGGATCAGGATGCAGTTATTCCAGCAGAAAAGATTGCGGAATTAAATCTTCAGGCTACTGTGTACAAAGAAAAGCAGATTGAAATTCAGCCATGCCGAGCACCATTAAGCAATGGAAAACTTTGTCCGAGAAGAGACTTGAGAATTTGCCCATTTCATGGACCTGTTATTCCCAGAGATGATGAGGGAAAGCCACTGAATCAGAACCCTCCAAAAGATGAAAAAGCTCCTGATTTAGGGACCAATTTAGTAGAGCGGTTAACGAAACAAGCCGTGCAGAATGTTCGTGAGAAAGATAAAGAGTTGGCAAGGAAGAGAGAAATAGATAAAAAGGCACTGAAGCGTGCCAAGCTTGCCAAAATAAGAGAACACAATGAAGCGGTTTTACGAGATTCTGCAATTGCTTCAACTTCTAAATCTGCATTTATTGGAGAAGATTGGGAGCCAAGTACTAGTAGGAACCCGTCATTCAGAAACAAAAAGAAAACCCTTGCCTCCATGCTGCAGAAGAAAGAGACACCAAAAGATAGATTAGCTCGGAGGATTTTGAATACACGAGCAAGTGCTGCAACTGTAAGACAACTTACATTGGGCGAGGATGCAAATTACCGAGAAGCCTTCCCGAATCAGTGGTAAATGGTCGCCCTATTTCTCTGCTTCTTGGCTAATTAAGAGGATTGTTACTGATTGATTTACCTGCTTTTTGTAAATTGTTACATACATTTTCTTGACTTAAGCAATTAGGGACTTCCCTAATTAGTGAATGATTAGGGAAGCTGTCTTTCGGCCGGTTTTGTAACATATGTTAATTTTCGGATTTGAATTCTTTCAAAATGTATGCATAAAAGGGAGGTTAATAAATAAGAAGTTTGTTTTTATTTCATGTGTAATATCTGTTGTGGTTTGTTGTAAATGGACAGGATGACTTGTATAGCATGGCTGCACGGACATACTGTCACGGTGACGTCACATGCTAATAATACAAAAAGATATTGTCATTTCTCTTCATGTGTCCTTGTATTATTGGCATGTGACGGTCCGTGCTATACAAGTTGCTCTCGATGAAAAGGTGTAGCAGCTTCCCGTGGCTGCTGCTGCATATCATAGACAATAACAGCTAATACAAGCATGTGTAAAGTGTGGCTTGTTCCAGTTTGGTTATGCTGTCTGCCGACAAGAATCAATGAATCATAACCAAACAGAAGGTACAGAATATTCGGCTTCACCTACTTTTTGGATAGTTACTTGTTATGGCAGCACAAAACAAAATGGTAGTAATGTTGAGGTCAAGTAATCTTTTTACGCCTTGTTATTTCTTTATTTATTTATTTATTTTTAACTTTGATCATGTCTTCTCCCATGAAAATCATGTCTCGATTTTCGCTTGATCAAGTAATTTGAAATGTTATGTTGTCAAACTATGTATTAACCGGTAATTAGGTAAATTGTGTATGATGTTTAGTTAAGATTCTTAGTCTGACAACAAACATGTCATGCGGTACGGAAAGAGAAGATTCTTTTAGTTAAATAATTTCCAATTGATAAGTTTGATCTGATTACTTCATGAATGAGATAAAAAAAGGCTTACAAGCATGTGACCATGAATTTAGAAACGTTCAAGTCACCTTTGCAGTAATAACTCTTAATTTATGCAATAATATGAAGATATCATTGGCAAACAAAATTGTCACCAAGTTGTGTGTGTGTGTGTGTCACCGTGCAAGATACGTTGGATCTCTTAAACAGAAAGAATGTTCAACTTAAACCCTAATTAAATTACATAATTGCTTCAATCGATTTTAAAACTATTGAGTATCCATGGTTTAAAGTAGGATCCAATTCAACCTTGAATTGTTGGATATAAGTTTACAACATATTTGTGTTGTGAACACAATTGGAGGAGTAATTATTTTGTTCATGTTGGATATTTGAAAGTTTTGTTGTCGGAGATCACTGAAGTTGGTTGCTAAGCCAATGGCGTTGCCCATTGCTTCACTCGGTATGCTCTTCTGTTTGTCATTAAGCCAATGATGTTACTCATTGCTTTGCTCGTTATGCTTTTCACATTCACAATTCTTGCTTTTGGTTCCAAGAACCTTTCGATTTTATTTTTCACTTGTTGTTTGAGGGTTGTAATAGCTAATTGGCTGGCATGATTGGTTAGTATTTTGGCTGTTATTTTCACATTATTTGCTTGTATTTTCTGTGTTCATAGTACGATTATATCTGACATGCATCATTTTTTTTTGGTTTTTTGTTTTCAATTCAAACTAAAGATTGCAGTGTACTATAGAATAGAGAAAAATTATAGCTCATATATTTTCATTCCAATCCAATTGAGTTTTTGAGGTAACATCAGTAATATATTGATGATTGATAAGATCACAATCTAAAGAGAGAAAACTTGATCCATATCAAATGAGACGAACCAAATTATATTTTAGAATATATTCACCGACATACCTGTATCATTTTTTGACAAAGCAGTAGGAAGAAACTAGCTCATCAATTCAATAGAGCTGCATTTCAACATCATTTCCAAGTCATTATAATTCCTTATTCAACAAGGTATCACTTTACAAGCCATAATCAACTCATGCTTCAAAATTAATCACAAAAACAATGTGTTACCAAAACTGCCACCATAACATCCATTATAAAAAATTTTATAGAAAAAATTATGCCTAATAACACAAACAAGTGTGCAACTTTTATAAGGATAAAATAGGACCCACATTCGACCAAAAAATTCAAATAAAATATAGCACAATAATGTGCACCACATAAACCGGTGATTCATTTCGTTGTCTCCCCTGGTCTTTTACTAAAAATGCCGATCCTAAATAACAAGGTTTATCGTTTATGATGATTGAGTTTTGACGTTATAAAAAAAATATTTTTTTGTGATCGAAACATCACAGGTTCAATTCGAATCATAAAAACAGCCATTTTGCTAAGGGTCTTTTACTACTCACAACAACAAAAAAATGAAATTCAGTTAAAACTTAAAACAAAACCCATAATTCCACATTAACAACAGCTAATTACCAAATCAGAAAAGTTAAAAATTAAGTTCCCTAAAATAACCTACCCTACTATTAAATCCCCCCGCTATTCTATTAACCTGCTAATCATATCAAATCAAACCGCTACTCAAAAACCCTTAACTGAATACTGAACGGGCACATGATACCCCTCTGATCTTAATCAGACGGCTGATGTCATCTGGACGGTGAACCATCTCTTCTCTCTCTATCTGTAAAACCAACGAAGAAGAAGAAGAAGCACACCTTTTTGTGGAAAAAAATAAAACTTTTGGGTTTCTTATTACGCACATTGCAATCCAGGATTTTCCTTTTTTTTTTTACCCTTCCAGTTTTTTGTTCAATTTTGTATAATTGTGTATTGGGGAATCATACCCATCAGTCAAAGAATCGAAAGATTTCATCTTTTTCCCCAAATTTTGAATTTTTAAATTTTGGGTTTCCAAATTGTTGCTGGGTTTTTTTTGTTGTCTCCATTGAAGAATGGAATCAGACATCATTGAAAGTCTTGCGTCTTTGGATTTGATTGACGATGACGAGATCCATGGCCGTCCGATTCACCAGTTTGTTTCAGTTCCGAAGGAGCACAGCAACACCGGCAATAACATTCCCGGCACCACCAGCGTCCACGAGCTTCTTGAATGCCCTGTTTGCACCAATTCAATGTACCCTCCAATCCATCAGGTTGGCCCTTTCTTGCAATTTCCTCAATTGGTTTCCTTTTTTCCTTTGATCTTTGTTTTGCCTGTTTTGTTTTTTGAAGATTTTGAATTTTTGGGGTTAATTTATTGAGTTTGATTATTTATTTATTAATTTTTTTTTTGTGGGATTTAATTTTAAGGGGTGATTGTGTTTCTGGGTTCTGGTTGGTAGGTTTATTGGATTCTATTATTTAGAAGGTGAAAGATAATGTTCAGTTTCTGAATTTTGTTATAAAGAAAAGTTAATCCTTGTTAATTAGGATTCTATTATTTGTTGAGGCAAACAACAATCGAAAATAATTCTAGTTTGGCTAGTAAGATTTTGAAACTTGCTTCACTTATAAGTGCTTTTCCGGAGTTCCTAGTAACAGGGAATACCAAAGAACAGAATCAGATTTCGTTCAAAATTTTTGGGCTACGTGAAACTTCCTGGGGTTGGTGAATATGCTAGTGTGGACATCAGTTAGTTTGTAAAGTGAAGCAGGCTGACAGGTGGGAGCGGTAACACTACCACCAATTGATAGAGATGCTTTGGGTGCTTTATCTGTGTAAAGCTATCGTGCTTGAAATTGGGTACACCGAGTTCATGCTATTTATTCATTACTAGGGTTTAGGACAGAAATTTTATGTGTGTAAAGCTATCATGCTTGAAATTGGGTACACCGATCCATGCTATTTATTCATTAATAGGGTTTAGGACAGAGTTTATTAGTTGTTTTGTTAGAGCACTTAAATCTGCCTCACACACATGCTCTTACATCTCTCATGGCTGTAGAGGCTCTAGAGTCACATAACTTTATGCTGGGGGTGTAATGCATCGCACGGGCTTCATTTTAAGTGTTGGGGTGTTGACATGTTTTGATGTTTATGTGGCTTAGTTCGGATGAGTAGACCTACCCCACCTACTCTGAATCGCTATCCTTAGATTTATTTGGGATGGCTAAGCATGGGGATTCTTTTAATAATATGTAGCTGCTTGTAAAATTCATCTAGGATTAGTTGACCTTTATGGCTTATAAATCTAAACTATTTGTTTCTGCAGTGTCACAATGGGCATACCCTTTGTTCCACCTGTAAAGCAAGGGTGCATAACCGGTGCCCAACTTGTAGACAGGAGCTTGGTGACATAAGGTGTCTAGCACTGGAGAAGGTTGCTGAATCACTTGAACTGCCCTGCAAGTATTGCTCTCTTGGGTGCCCAGAGATATTTCCCTATTATAGTAAACTCAAACACGAGGCTGTCTGTAACTTCAGACCATACAACTGTCCATATGCTGGATCAGACTGCTCCACTGTTGGGGATATTCCATTCCTTGTTTCTCATCTCCGGGATGATCACAAGGTGGACATGCATTCCGGATGCACTTTTAATCATCGTTATGTAAAGTCTAATCCTCGTGAAGTGGAAAATGCCACGTGGATGTTAACTGTAAGTACATACGTGTTTCTCCCTCTTTGTATAAAACTCGTGACTGAATGAAAATTGCTTAGTTTGCTCACCTCACGCTAGATATTAGTAGGCAGAGGTTGCATAAATCAAGAAACCATCACTTTCACTATGGGGGCAATAGGTGAAGTTAATACTGGAATTGCATCATTAGCCATTGAGAATAAGACTTTGTTTGGTTTAACTTTCCCAATTAGAATATAAATACTTAGTTGATTAGTTTAACTATCCCAATTAAAAGTGCATGATTTAGTTGATTGGTTTAACCTTCCCAGTTAATATGGGATGATAGGAATCATGGGACCTTTGATAGCAACACTTGAGACGGATCAACTGTGACTGTATAGCAGATTGAAGATGTATGCTTTGGTTTTTGTTATGGTAGCAAACTAATTGTCTTATTTTTCATCCTTGATAGGTCTTCCATTGTTTTGGTCAGTATTTCTGTCTACATTTTGAAGCCTTCCAGCTTGGTGTGGCTCCTGTTTACATGGCATTTCTCCGGTTCATGGGGGATGAAGCAGAAGCTCGGAACTACAGCTACAGCTTGGAGGTTGGAGGAAATGGCCGAAGGCTGATTTGGGAGGGCAATCCAAGAAGCATAAGGGATAGCCACAAGAAGGTTAGAGACAGCCATGATGGCCTCATAATACAGCGCAACATGGCACTTTTCTTCTCTGGCGGGGATAGGAAAGAGCTGAAGCTGCGGGTCACAGGACGAATATGGAAGGAACAGCAGAACCCAGAAGGTGGGACCTGCATACCTCTCTGTAGCTAGCCCTGGTTGGATATCTCTTTCCCTCATTTGTGTGCTAAACATTATCTTAATGTTATTAGTGAATTTAGATTTTAAGGATTCTTTTATTGGATTATAACGTTTCAATGCTGGAGGCTTTGTATTTAGTCTGTTAAGCTTCCAGTTATCCTCTTAAAGCTGAAACACGAAACTGTTGTCTTGATGGAGTCTTGGTTAGAGTTTGATATTAGTATTAGATTAACAATCATGCAGCTGTCATAATTTCTCAAAATCCAATTGAACTTTGCTCAATGGCATTATAGTCAAAGCACGGCTCACGCCGCCATTGTTTAACTGGAGAGATAAGGAAGGGGGTGAGACAGACAGGTGTATCCTTGGGCAAAGCTTGTTAAGGTAAAACGAAGGGAAAATTATGATTAGAACCTTGACAGCTTTCACTTTAGTTCCTAAGTTATGAAACAATCCATTATGTCCCTTAGGCTTATAATTTTTTCTACGTTTCAGGGGCGAAAGTTTGTGAAGTACCATGTACGATTGCAGTTCAAACTGACTGATAAGCAGTTGGTAGGTATGTATCAATGTCAAGGATAGAAAAACCATAAGCTTTTATCCTATGATCTACAAATACTCAACAGGGAAATTACCCCCTTGTCTTGGAATACTTGACTTTATTTGATATACAAAGCTCAACGTTGAGTCAGATGAAACCTAAACAAGTAGATCAGTGAGGAGTCATCGTTTCACTTTCAACCATCATGTTTGCTATGAGTCGGGGGCAAAAACGGAGATAAGATACGTAATCTTTAAGTCTCTCCGGCACTCAATGTTGCATCCTTAGGGGGCTGCCATTGCAGTCTTTGATGGCAAACGATCTCGAAGCTCAAATACCGTATGTTTCATCAGCAGCAGCTTTTGTTTAGTGCAGTTGATATAGGTCGATCGTCTCATGATCATCAGATGGTGTCACTGTACAGTAGTGGATCGGACCGGGTTGGCCGGGGACTCCCTCTATTCCGAGAGTGTTTTCCTTGCCATTTTGATGACTCTATGTGCTTCTTTTTCCATGAGAGGTTGAGAGCAACAAGAAAAAGGAACTTGAAAATATATGGACGTCTCTGTGAGGTTGGAATTGTTTTCTTTTTGCTGGAAAACACTAGGCCTGAAATATAAACAGATCATAAACAATTCAGATAAGGTCACAGCTTTAATGATATTTGAACTTAATGTATTTCCAAATTTCGATTTGTATATATACAAAAGGCTCACATTTCTCTTTAGCTGTAAGGGAGAGTAAGGGAGAGATTTCAGATTCGGTTTTCCTGAATTGCGAGTGCGACGTCAAATTATGACTGCCAATTGAATGTCCTAGCCCAATTCCCACCCCCAATATAATTGTGTTAAAAAGGGGTCAACGATCATGTAGTAAATAGAAGAGCCTGCTCCATCTTCTTTTCCATTGATTGGAGAGAAGAGCCAACACATGATACAAAGTCTTCAAATCTCCATCCTTCAATTGGATCACAAGCAAAACGACCACTCGATCTTGCAGCCACGGTTGTTGGCATCATCGTGATCGTTGATGGGCAGTAGTTGCATGGTTGCAACAAAGGATCTAATCCCCATGTTGTTATCCATGATCTCATGACTCAAACATCGTTCGATTGGATCAAACGTCAGTAGCTTCTCTTTCCCCCACTAGATCAATCTGTGATCGTCACCTGATCCGCAGATGCTGATGTTGATGCGAAGGCATCGGAGTAGATTGCACCGTACCGTATCAGGCCAGGTTTGCTGAGGACTCCCTCTAGTTGATAACAAGTGTCGAGATTTGGGAACCATTTGTCGAAGTAGCGAAGATCTGCCACGAAAGGCCAAACTTCATCTGCTGTTGGAACCAGGCAGTATTGTCCTCGAGATTATCCGCACGCACCGGAAACTCTGGTCCGTGAAATGAAACACAATATCCGGCGTTTTATCCACTTGAAACCGGCTATCATCGTAACAAACTATGGAAATCGGATAAGGCATTCACGATTACCTTCTCCAGCTCACCAAAAGCTTCAAATGCAAGCATATGGTATAAGTTGTTGCCGAGTCCACGAAAACACCTCCATCTCCACCTGCGGTCATATTAAAAACTGAACTCGAAACATTTAGCATTGCGCCATCGACGCTAATGCCCTCTAAGCTTAAGATAGTACAGACCAAGTTTCACGTTGCTGTTGTTGTAGGTGCCATTATTTTCGGATGAAATGCAATACGAGAGGTGGGAGTACGAAATCTGACAGACAAGTGAAGAAGGCTCTCTGCTAAGTCCCACAACTCCTGGTGGATGATGGTATTGTTTCGACATTAGTTATTGTTACCACTTAATCCATCATGTTCAAGCATCATGGTCTCCCTGGCATTGTCTGTGTTTGCAGGATCAACTTTGTACCTCATGATGTAGCCTCCATAGTCTCTATCAATCGGTTCTCCATGGTCTCTATCGATCGGCGTGCTGATGGAAATTCGGAGAGTCGCGGTGAATGTGACATGCCTCGAAACCTTGGACTGGTATCTCAGGAGAAGACATAGACGACGGAGGTATGGTGATCAAATGAGGAGGGAGAATATCAGAGTTGAGGCCATGGTTGCTAGCCCTAGGTGTGGAGTTTAAGCTGTAAGATAAGAGCACAAAATTTACACCAGTAGCCAGGGAGAATGTTTATACTTTATTGGCAATCCTTCACATGTATTTCATCATCGTTAGTTGTCCATGTGGGCAGGAAAATTTGACCTTTTTGCATTGTAAGTGCTATATGCATAAATTTTACGAGAGAAACTTACATGCAACGAGATGTCATTGTGACGGTATTTCAAACTAATCATGTAAACACATAATAGTAAAATGATAAACTTAAAATACTCAATATTATTCCCGTTAGATTATACGTATGTACTTAACTGCTACTACTTCTCCACATATGGCATATTAATGTGTAGAATGTATAAAAGGTAAAGTAAACATCATATTTGTTCACCAAAAACTTGCTATGAAGCTTTTGAAATCTCCAATTAAACGACATATGTTAGATGTCGTTCTCCTTCCTGAACGACGTGTGATGATATATGCTGAAAAACCTCTCCAAAATCTTCGCCAAAGCTCTGAATCCCTTTACGTAACCTCTCAATCTTCCTCCATGGAGTTTCCCTCTCTTACTTCACCTTTCCCTCCCAAATTTCCCGCCAATTCTCCGAACAAGAAGACCCAGTTTCGATACAACATTCCCACCTTCGATCTCCACAAAACCCCATCAGTTTCCATCTATTTACTCTCCTGTAACAGCAGAAAGTTTCGAGCTTTCGCGCAGTTCGGTGGGCCCACCAGCCGCAGAAACTCGCTGAGGAAGAAGCTCACTGACGGCCAAAAGGTGAACCAGAACTTCATTGCTTTAAAACCACGTTCTGAATTTCAGTTTTTGAATAGTAATTTTGTTGATTCTGAGAGTCAGTCTAGTAATTCGATTTCTGATGATAGTCTGAAAGAGAGTAAATTTGGTAATGGGGTTGCTGATGATAGTGTAGCCTAAACGGGTAATGCAGAAGAATCGAATTCGAAACGTCTTGGTGATTCGGTTCTGTTGAGTAAATTGGAGAGTTGGATGGAGCAGTATAAGAGGGATACTGAGTACTAGGGCATTGGTTCTGTTATGATTCCACATCGACTACACTTATAGGGTTGTTTGGGCCCAAAATGACATTTGGGCCGAGCTTGGATTATTCTCGGCCCAGGATTCGCGCAAGGGAGTGAATTGACTCCATGGGCCGCGGATTGAAGGAGCAGATCAAGGAAGAAAATGCCGATAATATCGGCGATATATCGCCGATATTATCGGTTTTTAAGGGAACAGATATTTTAATAGGTATCCAAATGGTTTTCGTCCAAATATCGCGATATTATCGATAATATCGATAATATCGCGATATTTATGAATTATCGCGATATTAGCGATATTATCGCTAAGATTCGTCGTCCACTCGTCGTCGTCGCCGCCGCCGGGAGGTGAGAAAGGGAGGAGGAAAAACCACAGGTGGTGGGTACGAGGACGGAGACGGAGAAAAGGAGAGAAGGAGACCGGACCGAGGGAGAGAAGAGAAGGAGACGGACGGAGAGACCGAGGGAGAGAAGGAGACGGACGGAGAGACCGAGGGAGAGACGGAGACGGAGAGACCGAGGCAGAGACGGAGACGGAGAGACCGAGGCAGAGAAGAATCCAGAAGGCTCTGTCCTCTCCTATGTGTTCTTCTGGACTGGTTGTTGCGTTGTGTTTATGGAGCAAAATCAAGAGATTTAGCCAAGGTGGTTGAGCTGTTTCCACAAAAGACTGACGAAAATCTGCTCTAAATCTCTTGCTCTCAGATCCTGAAAACCACATCACATCATAAACCCAGCATTCCCATAATCAAAGAAAGAAAACAACCCAATTTCCAATTTCCATACTACATTTCTCTCACTTTCCTAGGAAACAAACAGAAAGTTAGAAGTTTCACTTCTCTCATACGGAAAACTTCAAACCCCAACTGTGAAAAGGAAAAGCAGAGAGAGAGAGAGGGGAATCTGGTGACTGGTGCAGTACAGTGTAGTTGGCCAGTGGCCACAGAGGAGAAGAGGCGAGCAAGTGAGCAGAGAAGGAGAGAGAAGGAGACTCTGAGTCTGGGACCTGGGTATGCTTGCTGCATGTGTGCGTGTGGTTGCTGCGTGTGAGGGAGAGAGAAGGAGACTCTGAGTCTGGGTATGGTTGCTGCGTGTGTGCGTGTGGTTGCTGCGTGTGTGCGTGTGCTTGCTGCGTGATGTGCCACTGCCAAGACAGGTGGTGCTTTGTCATTCAGCCACGAAGGCTTGCAAATGACAATTCAGCAAACCACGTTGGTGTTGCAGATGTGTGTGTGTGTGTGTTGCAGATTTGGCAAATAAATCCAAAAGAGGTGAAAATAATTTGGCAAATAAATCCAAAACTATTTTGGGGCATGTTAACAATTACATGCAAAACTATTTTGGGTGGCATGTTAACAATTACATGCAAAACTATTTTGGGGATTTATCATTTGATAACTACTCTTCACAATGCACTCACTCTACACATAGAGATGATGAAGATAGTGAAAATTTTGAACCTCATAGGAACTCTATGTGGTACTAAGTCACTCATGTATCTTATCATGTAATGTATAAAGTGTAAAATATTGCACTAATTCATTGTATATAAATGATTTTGGTGTGTTTAAACTTCTTTCATTAATTACTATATATTTTCTATACTCACAATGTTTGTCAGCTCGCTATATAATCAACTTGATAATGTTAAATCCATCATGCAATGCATTTCCTTCCAATTTTTTGTGATAAACTAATAGATAATTGACTAAATAAACATCCTGCAAAGTTTCAATAAAAATTTCCAAGTTTTTCTTACAATTTCCGTGGTTTCCATGGAAATTTTATCGATATCGATATTATCCCGATATTTCCATCGATATTTCCGTGTTTTCGAACTACCGATATTTCCGATATTACCGATATTTAATACCTTGGAGCAGATAGGCTTAACGCGTGATAGAGGCCGAGACCCATTAGGAGGAGTCCCGAGAAGAAATGAATTGAACTCGCAATGGGGGTCAGATTCAGAGTTCTAGTTGGATTGGGATCGGCCGAGATAGGATGGGATGAGTATCGGCCGAAGTAGAGTTGGACTAGGACTGGGAGTTCTATCCAAGGATGACTCGGAGGGTCTGCACTACTATAAATAGGGAGAGGGAGCATCACATTAAGGTGTCTCCAACTCAACACACAAATCTGCCCTGCGCAAACTCTCTCAACCTTTTGAGATTTTTATTTTCTTTTTTTCCCCAACACATCTTCAGTTTGGATAAACAGCACTGTGAAGGCAACCGGTGATATCTTCAGTTTGGATAAACAGCACTATCGCCGTAGAACCAGTCGATCGCGGAGCATCTTCAGTTTGGATAAACAGCACTGCGTCGAGGCAGATTGGTTATCTATCCAAGTCTCGGTCGAGAAGGGTTTTCGAATCCTTATTGGCAGAGGTCATCTTACTAGCCTTCTCGGCGAAGTAAGGTGTTACAAGTTACAAGGCTCGGCACATCGAACGCCGAGTTGTTTTATGATTGGATACTCGCAGGTTGGTTTCAGAGTTCAGCATTCAGACGGCCGAACAACTTTTACTGTCAAGACCTATATCTGTTTCGAGTACCTGTGTCCCTATACATTGGTGTCGATTCGGTGTGCTTATACTTTCACAAATATAATCACGGTGGCCGAAGCCGACGATTCGTGAGCTTCGCAGAACTAGCAGCCTTGTCTTCAGGCTCTAGAATCCAAGGGCCGAGACACGTTCCTTCCTTGGCCGCAGTCGCAAGATCAAGAAGTCAGCCGCGCAACACAACGCAACATCCACATTTTACTCACCGGCCGAGCTCAGCCGTCGAGTTGGCACGCCCCGCATTCAACCGAAGGACGTAGTTAGCTCATAGATTATTCGTCCTGCGCGCCACATAGGCTTGGTAGTTTTTAGGGTCAACAAGGGTGTAGGGGTTCTTAAGTCCTGGGGTCCTCTCACCTATTGGACTAGTCTCTTGGGTTGGGCTCTTCCCTTGGCCTTGAGTACCTAACATTGGTATCAGAGCCTAGATTCCTAACGCTGCGGGACTTGGCGAGTGGTGCCGCCTTGGGAGTATGGGCTCCAAAGGTGCTTCCCACATCGACTACACTTATGGGGTGTAGGGGTTCTTAAGTCCTGGGGTCCTCTCACCTATTGGACTAGTCTTTTGGGTTGGGCTCTTCCCTTAGGCTTGAGTACCTAACAGGTTCGGGTCATATTTTTACTGTTGTGCAAGACTCTGATGGTAGTGTGAAAGCGGTTTCGGTTAATGAGGGTGAAATCTTGAGGAGAAGCCGAGTTGAGCAAGGGGAATTGGAAGGCTCGGCAGAGGTGAACTTGAAAATTTTGCAGGCGGAGAGTTTAGCTAGAGAGATGGAGAGAGGGAACAATGGGATTCCGAGGAGCCAAGTTTGTTAATGAGGGTGAGGGTCTTGTGAAGGCGATTCAGGGTTTTACTCTTGGATCGGAGTTGATACCAAAGCTATCTCAAGTTGGGAGATTGGTGTTGTATGGTTTCATTGCGTTGTGGGCATTGAACAAGTTATTCACTTTTGGAAATAAAGAAGAGCGGTACTTGGAATTGGAGAAGGAAATGATGAGGAGAAAGATCAAAGCAAGAAAGGAGAAAGAGATGTTAGAACCGAGCAGTGTGGAAGTTGTTCAAGCAGCTCCGGAACTGCCACTGGGTTCCTTTAAAAAGCCTAGCCTTGACAAGCAAGAACTTATGAAAGTTATTGGGAGAGGAAAATCGTCAAATGTAACCTGGCTCTACAAGTTTCTCCAAGTTCCATGACCACTGCTGAGTATACAGATTTTGATGATAAAGTTCAGGAAATCAGAAATATGGCCAGGCAAGCACGAGAAATTGAGAGCAGGGATAGGGACAGAAACAATTTTCAGACTCTGAATGATGAAATTTCAGATGAAACTGTAAATGAAATTTCGGATGAAACAGAAGCTGTCAAACGGCATGGAGACGAGCAAGAAAATTTTCTACCCAACCTTGTAAGTGGAGATTTCAGGCAAAGTGAGGGTAGTGATGATACTTCTTCTAGTAAAAAGTTAGACTTTGTTGAGGATGGGAATAATCAAACTAGTATTTCGAATATAGAAGTTTCAGATGATCGGGAAAGCACTAACCAGGATGTAACAGACTCTGAACAGAATTTACACTTACCAGACAATGCTCCTTTTAGGGAGTCCAGAAAGTCCAGCAAGGGTTCCCTGCAAGTAAAACCGAGGGTCATAAGGTCAGTGAAAGAAGCTAGGGAGTATCTTTCTAAAAAAGATGACAAAACAAAGCTAAATGAAGAGCCCCGGTTTGAACCTGTCCCTAGAAGTGATGTTCTTGGAAGGCTACAAAATGCTAAAGACTTTGGTAACAATGGAAGCCAGGTAGCGTTCGTGGTCAACAATGTTTTAGCTTCTGTGGTTCCAGATGAAACATCAGATCCTCGATCTACCGAAAATGTTTTGAAGATTATGATCTGAAGGATGACAAATTTGAAGGTATAAAGAGTGATAAACCTGATGAAACCAAGAAAAGACACTTCATGGATGATTCTCAAAAGCAACAGGTTTCTTTAGATCTTGAAAGTAGTAACAGTGATTCAATGATAGAACCATCTGTTAAATATGAGAAGTGGATGGAGGAAAACTTTAATGAATTTGAACCTATAGCTAAGAAGATTGGAGTCGGTTTTGGAGATAATTACATGGTTTCAAGTGGAAAAGCAGATCAAGAATCAATTATGAGTTTGGACATGACACTGCTTGGATCTAACGAAGAAGATGACAGTGAACTTGAATGGATGAAAGATGATAGTCTTAGGGAAATTGTCCTTCAAGTCCAAGACAATGAGTTGGCAGGACGGGATCTGTTTCATATGATGGATGCTGAAGATAAGGATGCATTTTTTAAGGGTCTTGAGAAGAAAGTTGAGAAAGAGAATAAAAAGCTGACAAAACTGCATGAGTTACTCCATTCGAACATTGAAAACCTCACTTATGGTGCAGGTAATTTTTCGATTCATACCTATTGTTCGAGTTTTCAGCATCGAGGAAGATATAGATGCTTTTGTTTTGGTTTTGAAATTTTATGAACCCAGAAAGGAGTCATTTAATTGTATAGCATTCTCACCATGGTGAGATGTTTCAAGTTTTTACTGCAACCAGTTCGATCGGCCTCATAGGTTTTCTGATGGTAATTTACTCTTCTCTTTGTATTTGTTAGCTAAATCGGTTCCTTACATAACTAGATTCATTGACTGCTTGTTAGGCCAATTGTTTGTTAATATAATCTTTCTCTTGGACATGAAAAATGGAGGGCTGTAGGTTTAAATCCTGCCAACTAATGAGAAGATTAAATATGTGATTTTTGCTTGAATACACATATTTTGCTTGAACTAATATTTTGCTTTCCTTGTAGATGTTATCAGCATCTATGATCCACCGGAGAAAATTATACCCCGCTGGAAAGGTCCCCCATTAGAAAAGAGTCCCGAATTCTTGAATTATTTCCAAGAGCAGCAGAAGGCAATTTTTGCTGAGAATGATGGGATTTCGGTGAATAAAGATGAGCAGAACTTTCTTCAAAACTCAACAGGATCCCAATCCCATGAGAATATTGCTGCCACTTCCATAAGCAATGACCCAAATAGGAAGGATATTAGAAGTTCAAAGACAATTATAGAAGGGAGTGATGGCTCTGTTAGAGCTGGAAAAGAATCAGGAAAGGAGTTTTGGCAACACACGAAAAAATGGTCTCGGGGGTTTTTGGAATCCTACAACGCGGAGACAGACCTAGAAATTAAATCCACTATGAGGGACATGGGGAAGGGTTAAGATCGATGGAAGCTGCTGATCTGATGGACAGAATGCCTGAAAAAAGTAACGAATTCATGGAAAATACCGGGAATATGCAGAAGATGAGAAAGAAGATTACTTGTGGTGGTTAGATCTTCCTTATGTGCCTGGTAAGTAAGCTAGATATGCACTTCGAGTTTTCTGCAATTTTTTTAAGCTTGATTTATGCTGTTAGTTCATTCCCTGATAGTTTCATTTTCTGCAAGTTGTGTCTAACACACTATATTAAAGTTCCAGGGGGTCCTGAGTTTCAAATCTCTAATCCTTATTCCCAATCTATTTGTCTGCTTTGATTCTAAGCTTTATGTAGATATTTTTACCGATACTCAACTAGTAGTTAATTCTCTTGTATTTTCCAGTGCATTGAGCTGTACACGGTTGATACTGAAGAACAAAGGATTGGATTTTATTCATTGGAGATGGCTGCGGATCTTGAATTGGAACCAAAGCCGTACCATGTGATTGCTTTTGAGGACAGTAATGATTGCAATAATCTTGGTTATATTGTGACGATCCGTTCAAATTATTGTATATATTTATTCCCTAAGCGTAAAATGACGATGATGCCCTCGAGGCTTGGTGACATGGATGTACGTAAATAGTTTTAAATTATTTTTTCGTTGACGTAATTAAATCATACTTGACGTCACGAGCGCAATGACGCGGGTTAGGTCAATTGGGTTCGTCACGAAAATGCTACGAATAAACGAACTTGTAAATTGGGCTAAGGAAATGGACCAATCACCATACCTCCTACTTTACTGGATCCAATTAGAATTTTGGGTTTGTTTTTGGATTAGTTGTTAACCCTAAACCTTATGGCCCAATCAGGGCCTTACCCTTTTAATTTATGCCCAATCCCGTGACATACACACACATACATACACTTGCAAACCTTTCTCTCCTTTTTCTTCTCGAAATTTCCTCCTCGTCCATACAATCGTGACCTCCAACTCACAAACATCATCTAAACACTACAGATCGAACCTTTAAGGACCTCCATCGTGTTCCTTGTAAGCTCACGATCCAATCTATACCATTTGTTCCACGTAAGGACCCTGAGAACCCCGGAACTCAGGACTCCAGTGAGGAGTCGAATTTACTCCGACGTGATCGTTGAGGTTTTGCAAGGTTTTAAGGCTCGAAAAGGTTCCTAATCAATTTATTAAGGACCCTAGATGAGTTTTGGAGAAGTTTGGACGTCAGGAGACACGAGGTTGTGAAGTTCCAATTTTGGCCGGTCGTTTCGAGTTATTTTCATACCACTTACCGTTGGTTTTAGGACCTCTAAGAGGTAAGATCATGTTCTTCTTGTTGAGAGCTTCAAATCCGTATAAAATTCGTAGAATTTGGTTGAAAAATAAAGAAGAAATTAATATTTAAAGTTTTTCTAGAAATCGGTGTGTGCAGCGACGGATTCCGGCTAGTCACTGGAGAAGAACATGAATATTCCATCAACTTTGACGGAAGATGAATATTACAGCGTCATGTAACTCTGTTAGTTTTTAAACGGAATATGCTTTTAGTTAACGGAATATTCCCTAACGGTGTTAGGGTTTCCATTAGCGTGACAGGCATGTGCCTGCGCGTGGCCGGCGCGTGACGGCCCGTGGGTCATTGGAAAATTTTTCTAAAAATATGGGGATGCTCGTGGTGTTGTGTAGGTCATGATGGTATATTCAAACACCACAATTGAGCAACGTATGAGAATTTATTACACGGTTTTGATATATGTGTTTTATAATTAACGTTGGAATAGTTGTTTCACATATAGGTGAGACGTACCCGGGGGACGAGCGTAGCCAGGCGAGACACAGGGGTTACGACCCTGCTACTTTCCAGTGAGTGGGCTTTTGGTTTTCTATATATATATATATATATATATATATGTTTCCTAGAAATTGTTTTAAATGGAATTTCGTTTAAAACGCCAGGTCACATTTGCTTTACATATTAGCATATGCATTAGTATAGCATTGCGTAATATTGCATGAGGCTGCGGAGGCCAGGTAAGTTCAGGTGAATACATATTGATGGTATGGTTGCATGGTAGTTGGTTATGAGTTGATGCATGTAGAGCTCATAGTCCTGCACCCGGTGTTAGTGCTCCCGCCCGTGGCCAAGGCACAGTCCTTCACGTGATGTTCACCTTCCGCACCGCAAGCTCACCTTGGATCCAAGTTTGGTGCATAGTCCTGTCGTACAGACCACAATAGGTGGTTCTGACTCGTAGGTGACCCGTGATTATTCGCACAGCGTTCACGTGATCGTAGCACTTGAGCGTACTTATTTACACCCAGCCCTGTCGTACAGACCACAATAGGTGGTTCCGACTCGTGTGCAGGCATACTTGATGAGCTAGAGGTTCAGCCGTACAGGTCACATTAGGCGACTCTGGTTGGCATATTATTTTTACATTGATTTATATCACCTAACTTACATATTTATTCCTGAGATGCTTGACATGGCATATACTTCAATTTATACTGCTTTTGAGCAAGACTATATACGTATGTATTATTATTTATGGGAAAATTATACGGGTTTTACGGTGAGGGGTTATTATGGTTAAAAAGATAAATGCGTTTTAAAAAGCTTTGTTTTTGGCCCACTCACGTTTTATGTTTTGCGTCCCTCCAGGTTCTAGTTAGGCATTCGTGTTGGTGGCTTACGAGGACTCTACGGCGGTTCTGACAGACTTCAAATAATGTAGGAATTTCTTCCATACTCTGTATAATTAATGCTTGCTGGACTGCATTTAGGTTACCTATGCTCTGGCTATGTGCTTAAAACACCTACACTCACACTTACTTACCTAGTATTATTAGCTAGTTGGTTTTTATTTACCCATGTTTTCATATTCCTATTACTTCCGCACCGCACTCATGGCTATGTCACCCTCACGTGATGGCCAACACGCCTCGATTCCGGTCGGGGTGTGTCATATATCATCCAGGCTCAAATGGAAACACTTGGGAATGGCCATGCCTTTGTTGTTGCCCAGCCACCTAAGGTAAAGAATTAATTTGTTTTCAGTTCTGAATGTAATGTTTCGGGTAGATCATCATTCTTCAATTGCAGCTGTTGGAAATTTCCATGCAATTCATGGTCTTAGTAAATTATCTTCTCTTAAGAGGGGCCAACTTAGGTGGAACTCAATATCACTCAGTTAACAGGACTGGTAATATTTTTTCATTTAAAATCAAGAGACTTGAGATCTAATGCTCTATGGTTTTCTATGTTATCCCGTTCACAAAATAAATCTCTTTCCTGACTGCTGTTCAATTGTTCAGTCTAAATTTTATTGATCTGTTGAGGTGGGTGACCGATTTATCTGAACTGTCCACTTATCTTCTCTCCAGGATTTTTTTTCGGGAAGCCAAAACAAATGGCTTCGGGGTAACTGTCATTAGGAAAGGGGAGCTTCCGCTCAATGTGGACCAAACTTTGGAAGAAGTGGAGGAACAGATCAGTGAGATTGGGAGCAAAATATACCATGATAAGATTATGCAGGAGCGCTCTATGGATATAAGCTCGTTGATGAAGGGTGTATTTGGGTTGGGTTCAGCGGCAAACTTATTATGAAGTAATTTCTTGACTCTAATAAAGTTGTTTCCATACAATACTTACCTGGTTCATGAGACACGATTTCATTGTCTTCTGTTTTCGAAGTGGTCACATTTTTTGTATCCTGGCTGTCTTGATGGTAGAAAAAGACCAACGCAGACGATGAAGAGTGCAATTGGTTTCAGTGGCAAGCCCGCGAAGAAGTAAGTCCTTCATTCTGATGGAGTTGTTTCCATGCAATAGTTCAAGCACGGAACACCAAAGCATTGATTCATGTTATTTTATCATTGCATTTTTTTTTCTGAGTACGAGCATTTTCTTACATCTTGATGTCTTTGATTGTAGAAAAAGATCTGAGAAAATGCTGAAGAAGCCCAGCAAGAAAGAACGGTGATGCTTCATCATATACATATTCCGAGAGACAACAGTAATCGACCATGAAAGAAGTTCATGGTAATGTCAAACTCCACATTCTTACTCTGGATGCACACACAAACGCCTGACAAACTCTGTACAATTAGCCGGAGCTCCATGACTTGGTACCAAGCAATTACTTTTCAGGTTACCTTTGACCCAATTCACTGTTTCGCCCATTCTTATACCGGAGCAGAAGTTGCACTAGAAAAATGTACATGTTGCCCCTTCTTCTCACCCAAAGACTGGACATTTCAGTTCAGTTAGCTCTCAATCCCCGACTCGGAGTTGTCTCTATTGTTGTAGAGGTGCAAAAACTCTTATCTTTGACTCAGGAGGGTTTTCCACAGCATCGACTGATGCGGGCGCGGGTCTGGTCACCTGCAGCAACACATCTTCGGAGCTGGTTCCTTAAAACATTAATTCCTATATTCTGTCAATTTGTGAATAATATCCAACCTCATTGTATTTGGCCCTTTTATCTTACTGTAACTCCAGCTTAATTTAACAAGCCGGAAAAAAGCATCGGCTTATTTTCGGGTTTCTCAGAACTCAACTTACAGTGTTAAGTGCACCGGAGTTTTAACGGAGTAGATGGAAGTGATGAGCGTATATGATGCGTTTCATTATAGCATTGGATTGTAGATTTTCCGCATCGACATGTAGATTTCCAACATCAGAAGGCTCATTTAACTCATTAAAACCGAAACAGTTCTAATTGTATCAACCACCTCCTGGCACACGATTGTTAACGAAGAGCTAATCTCGTTTTATCCTTTTCTACAAAATTTATTTAAAAAAAAAAAAAAAAAAAAAAAAAAACCCAGTGCTAACAAGTTGTCATTTTCCTATTTTATTCTTAAGCATTTATCAAAATATAAAATACTTGTCTCATCTCATATGAAACAAAAAAACATCCCAAACCTAACAAAAGAAATTTGTGTCTTCAACACAAACTTCAGTGCTGTTACAAACGGATTAGAGATTGACACGAAACGAACCACAAACTTCACTACAAGTCAAACGAAACTAGATTTTGGTCTGTAATGAAAAGCACGAATACTAAAGGAACTGTGGTCTATAATGAGAAAACGGATACGAAATTGAAGGTGTATGAGCAAACATATGTACGCTAATCCCACACTTTATATACCTATGTTCTCCACATGATTCAGCATCCCATTACGAAAGTGATCTTGCAATCTCATCAAGGCAACGGTCCATAATTTGGGACACGGTCTCAAGAAAAGCATCTTGACTTGAATCCGGGAGCACAGAATCCTCTGCTTCTTGCACTATCTCCTCAATGATGGATTCCTTGTTCAGGGTTTTTCTGCACATCATGTTTCCTATAGCAAAGGGAGTGAACCGTCTCTCTGCCCCTTTCTTCAACAGCATGGTTGAAATGCGAAGTGTGCGAGCACATTTGCGGGGCATGTCCCATCCATGGAACTTCAAAAGGGCAATATCTTCTTCTGCATCCAGTGATTTGATGTAATCAATGACCTCGTCAGCATAGGGCTTGCGTGCTTGTGGCCAATACAACCAGTCAAATGTAATGTCTTCAAACTGCAGGAACAAGACAATACACAAGAAATTAGTATTACAATATTAGAAAACAAAATGAAAATAAATCTCCTAGATAATATCATGGCAATGAGCTGATGAAATAAGATGCGATTAAGTTCATAAAAAACGAGAAAAGAAACGCCAAAACAATAACAACAATGACAACAATGACAAATCACTGCCAGTTAATAAAAGTTGAAGTGAATGTACTTACCGTTTCAGGTAAGCAGTAGCCATGATCAATTGGAATCAGCACAGTCCGGCCATCTTCACCCTCTTTGCCGAGCAAAATGTTTCCAGCATGCCTGTCTGCATTTGCCAATCTGATATCCAAAACAGAAATCTTATGCACTTCTTCAGTTGGGAAAGCTGCAGGGCCCATGTCTTCACAACTTCCACTATTCTCCATGAACTTCTGCAAGGACCCGATCTTAACAGTTGCATCCCCAGGATGGTTAAACACTTTATGGAAGCATTTGACAATAAATGTAGGGGGGACCCCAGCAAAGCCCTTTGCGTTGCCAAAGGGCATGCGATATCCACCCATTGGATGATCCAAGAGGTAAGCTGCCACTTCCCTAAATGCTCCTTCTCCAACTCTTGTTCCCTTTTTCAATCCTTCACCATCCAATGACAATGGCAGCCCCCTTGGATTGTTTTGAGCCATAGGCTCCTCATCAATTGGCTTAAAAACAGATACATGCTTTTGACCTGACGAGTCTGGCATAAAATACGCTCCTCCCGTACCCTCCATGGACCTGATTGGATAACTCCCACTATCTAGTCCGTCAGACGTGTCATCAACCATATCCCAAATCTGGGAAGGTAATTCAATCTTGGGGTTAACAATGACAGGCTCCAACAAAAATCCCCTGTTGGAAGGTTTTCTCGGCACAACTGCATAATCTCTCTTAAAGTCATGCTGACCAGCATCATATTGTCGCTTCACATTATCTCCACCAACTTCATAATTTTTCCCATCATCCAACTGTGACGCCACAACTGACAATTCAAAGTTTTTCTCAACTGGTCTGGCCCTAACTTTTGCAGACTTCCGAACCAACAGATGTAAGATAGCATCATTATGTTTACATATGTCATCAATAAGTCTCTGATCTTCAAGTACTTTTCCATCATACACAACTTCTTGTTCTTCTAGATCAACAAACTCTTTACTCTTCTTTGCAATCTTTTGTTTCACATATCCAACATCTTTACCACGTTCCACATGGAAGGTAAACTCTTTCCCACAAGTCGTTCGGACATTGATCTCTTGAAGGTCAGAAAGCCTAAGGACCAAATGTAGAATATTCCCATCAGTGACCCCGTATTCCCGGAGTATGGAATTGCTCCTAGCCAGCTCTCTACCTCCACAAACTAACTTTTGCTTCTTAGCAACAAACCCTTTATAGGTTTGTATCCTAAGCTTCACTGATTCAATAGAGTCCGATCCCAAAACACTCAGAGGAGTAGTTGACCCAGACACAGAGAGATATATCAATATCGATTCATCCGAAGACATACACGATTGGGGAAACGCGAGCTCAATGTGAACCGGGGTAAGAGCAGCAATACCGGCCGACGACATTATGCTCTTAATTCTAAATTTTCCAAGAAAGTCAAAAAGCTCTTCAAATCAATGCAGAACTTTCAAACCCTACGAAAACTGTACACATATTTACAAGAATGCAGCCATATCTAACCCTAAATTGACCACCCGATCGATCCCCAGATGATCAAACAAACCCTAGATTCAATTTCTCAAACCATACAGCAAAGGAACAAACTTGAATACCCTCCTCCCCTCCAAACGGAAAGGGAAAAAGTACCCACGGATCCAACCCCTATAAATCCATCACCTGCAAACCAAAATTACAAATCCCAAGTAAAAATACAAGAACCCACAAACCAATCGGCAAAACAAAAACCCAAGAAATCGGACCCAACAAAATACCAAAAAAAAGAGGGAAAATCAACAACAAAGATGGATCGGGATTCTTACCAAGAAGGAAGAAGCGGAAAGCAGGGAGTGACCGAGACGAATTCAGCTCGATTGGCGATTTGTCGTGTAGCAGCTAGGGTTTGTAAAACGGAGGGAAAATGGGAGAGAGGAAAGGGAAGGAAGACGCGTGCAGCAGCCTGTGAGGGTTGAGGTGTTGGGTTTTGACGACGAATAATTACTTTATCAAAGTGCCCTGGGAATGTTCGCGGAAGCTTAAGACAGAACAGATGGTTGCAGTGCTCACCAAGCTTCTTCAGGAGTCCAGATCTTCTGCACCCAAATCCCCTGTAGCCCCTCTGTGTCTTTGTTTTTTGGTTGAGTATTTGGTTTATTTTTTATTATTTTAATTATTATCAAGTTAACATTAATTATGTTTAGTTCAAAAAGCAAAGACACAGAGGGGACACAGGGAGATTTGGGTGCAGAAGATTTGGACTCCTTCTTCAGTTGCGTGGCTTGCCCAATTAGGAAGGGCCACGTGTATTACACCTGATTAATCGGTGAATGAGTTTGTTTGGAAATAACCATAAACGACCGGGTAAAAAACAGGAAAATAGTATTCACACGAATTTTTTATCTTTCATATGCTTTTATTAATTTTAGTTATTTAATTTTTTTTTTAATTTATTTGTCGAGAATTGAAAAATTATGTAAAGTGTGAATAAAAAAAGACAAAGGCCGTCAGATTGAATTTTCATTTTTGTTGAAGTTGTATTTAAGAAAGTAAGATTCCAAATTCAAACATTTTGTGAATGGTAGGGTCCTATTGCCACATTATTTGAAATTTGAAATACAAAGTTGCCCTATTGTACCAGAAACAATAGAAAATAAAAATTTGGATGACCTAATCCCCCCGCTGGCTAGCACTGAGGACATGACTTGCAATTATTTGAGAGAATTAGAATAATAATTAGCTTTAGAGATCATGTTAGTGACTGATAAGGTGATGTCAGTAGAAGAGATCATCCATGGTATTCGGGTTCTTGCTTCCTATTTACAAATCGTGGCGTTTGGCTTTCCTCTATGCAGTTGTAACAAAGCTGAGCATACGGTGGCTGCGTTTGTCTTTCGAGAACATGACTTGTATTAGTGGGATGATTTTGCACCAAATTTCAGTGCTCTCACCACTGTTGTTAATGTACCTATTCGTATTTGATTATATATGATACAACTTTGCGTTTGACTAAAAAGTAATGATAATAATCAAATTTGTTAACGATGTTTTTGAGAAGGGTAATACTAGAGAAATCAATTATTTAGACCAAATTTTGTAAACTATATGACGTGGATTACTATTTAAGTGTTAATTAACATACTTATTGTATGACGGGGGTAATACAATCTTGCACCTTGTAGATCGAAACCCGAAAACAGATGATCATAAAAAAGTACCCAGACGATCAAAGCAAAAAGCTGGAAGCAAACTGTATTTTACTTACACAAAGGTCTGCATTTTTTTTATACCCAATGTAATCTGGAAGGGTGTGAAAAAAAAAATCAAGAATCATGAAAGCTCGGTATCATCTTTACTGAAAAGGCATAACTAAACTTATGCCCTTAATAACTATAAAAATATGCCTCATCAAACATGCAACTCCACTTACTGATATGTGATGATTTGAACTACCAAAGGAAAATGCTACTGGGGATATCCAAATGTCATCTTTAAGATCAAAATGATTATCTATTCAAAAAATATTTACTGATGACAAAGTTTATCAAAGTTATCTAAAGAATGATCCACGAACCTGTGACTAAATTATGACACTATAGGCTCTCAATGCCATACAAATTCAGGTTGTCAACATCGCATTTTCGACAATGGGAGTACACAAACCTGTCAATATATCACTTAATTGAAGACCTCAATTAACTATGTTTTATGATTGAAACTACACTCTAGAATGTTAAATTTTTAGTCTAAATAAGAAGACAGAAAAAACAAAAAAGAATTGGTAAAAATATTGCTCAAAGGATTGGCAGTTCATAATCATTCGGCTTGTTGGCAAAGGAAGACAGGATGTTTTATCGAATGTGCAAATCTACAACTTTATTATTTATATATCACAAAGAGAAGCTATTGATCCTAAAAACTACCAAGCCTACGTGGCGCGCAGGCCGAGTAAAGCTAACTACGTCATTCGGTTGTGTGCGGGGCGTGCCAACTCATCTGCCGAGCTTGGCCGGGGAGTAGAACGTGTTGATGTCGAGTTGGGCGCGCTGCTAACTTCTTGATCTTGCGACGGCAGTCGAGGAAGGAACACGTCTCAACCTTCGGGTTCTAGAGCCTGAAGACAAGGCTGCTAGTTTTGCGAAGTTCAATATCAAATTCGGCTTTCAATGTGCCGAAAGTAGTAACTTGTAACACCTCACTTTGCCAAGAAGGCTGATGAGATGACCTGTACCAACAAGGACTCGAAAATCCTTGTTGACTGAGACTTAGATAAATAACCAGTCGGTCTCGAAGCAGTGCTGTTTATCCAAATTGAAGGTGCTCCTCGATCGGCTAATTCTACGGCTCCAGTGTAGTTTATCCAAACTGAAGATGTCGCCGGTTGCCTTCACAATGCTGTTTATCCAAACTGAAGATGTGTTGACGGAAAAAAGAAAATAAAAATCTCAAGGTGTTTGAGAGGTTTGCGTAGGGCAATTTGTGTGTTGAATTGGAGGGGTTTTGAATGTATGCTCTTTCCTCTATTTATAGTAGCAAAACCCTTCATAACCGGGCTAAGATCATCTCGGATTAGAACTTCTCAACCCAATCCGATTAAGTCTCAACCAATCCTATTTCCCCGAGGACTTTGAACTAAGCTAATTTAAAAAACCAGATTCATCTCCTAAGTCTCAGCATCTTAAGACTCCTCATTGCATTAGGTCTCGACTACTCCAACCTTATCTAAATCAATTCGTCCTTCAATAGGATTAGGTCGATCCTGACTGGTCGGCCTGGGATGACTAAACGGTCCATGATAATTCTAAAAGAAGATTACTGGGCTGAGAACAACTCCTAACTCGGCCCAAAATAATATTTTGGACCCAAACAGAAGCATATGCGTCTAGAGAATTGAAATATAGTATCCCTACTATGTATTTAGCACCAGTTTGGTACTGCTTAACTTATAAAAAGCTGGTATAAAAAGCTGGGAGCTTTTTTGTGTTCGGCAAACATTCAAATTCAGCTGTTTTTCACAGTTTTAGGTGAAAAAAGCTGAAAATCGGAAGCTGCAAATCCCAGCTTTGAAAAACCGTTTTTAATCCAAGCGGTAGGTGAACAGTAACATTAAATGAATTTTTCAAAATTGGCAAACTTGCCCTCTCTTCTTCTTTCCTCCAGCCTTGCTCTCCATCGTTGAATTTCTGATCTTGTTCGGATTTCTGGGACAGCAATGGCGGGACTTTCGTCGGATTTCAAGGCTTTGTCCCGTGACCCAGCCTTCCTTAGGATCTGGCAGAGACAGTCAGAGAGAGATTTGGCAGAGACAATCAAAGAGAGAGAGGGGTGAGATGGATTGAGCGGCGGAAGAGAGTGCAGAGGTTCTGCCCAAAAAAAAAGGGAGAAGGTAGAAGAAATGATCCCTGTGAGAAAAAGAATAGAATAAAAAATATAAATATAATAATATCATGATAAAAAAAAAATGGTAAAGAGTAACTATAAAAAAAGGTAAACATTAACAATATTATATCAAACACATTACTATATTATTTTACAAATATAATTGATGAATGCATCTAATTAGACTACTTTCAAGTACATTAACAATAATGTACTATTGAATCCTAGCTATTCAGTCTAAAATATTTCAATTGTAGTAGTTTGTCATTTTAATTAATATTTAAGATAAAGTTTATAAATATTTTTCTTTTAAAAATAAAATATATTTAGTAATTCACCTTTATTTGTTAAGAAAATTAAATTAATGGCACATCTAGTATTATACCCTTTTTGGTCATTTCATACAGTCACAACAGTTTTACATAAAAGTTTACCAAACACAATAATACAGGTTTTTTTTTTTTTTTTTTTTTTTTTTTTTTTTTTTTTTTTTCCCAATAGCACTTTTACAAAAAAAAATTACCAAACACTCTGCTGTTTTATTTCACAACTGCTTATTCTCACAGCACAGCAGAAGCAGTTTTTTTTCAAAGCACAGCAATACCAAACCAGCCCTTAGTTTCATGAAAACAAAGCACATTGAATTGAATTACACAAAGAAATGGACAAATTGAAGCAGAGTATACCATCTGAATCTTCGTCATTGTTGGAAATCGAGCCAAGTCTCCAGATGCATAGAGATATTCTCGACGAACGCGAGAACTTTCTCGGTCACACCAAGAGCAGCACCAGCTGCCTCCGCCTCATCTTCTGATCAAAATTGAAGCAAATTCGAAAGGATATTAGTGAACTCCAAAACCTTATTAACAGATGGGAAAAATATGATATTATACCGAACACATCTATCAAGTAAAATGACGCTTATTATACCGAACTTACACAGGCAAGAGCTAGGTTGTGATGGAGATAGACCTCGAATCGGGATTCTTGATCGAGCAACGCTTCTGCTTCACAGATTCAGCATCAATGTCCTAAATAGAAAATCACATCACAGAAAGGTGAGCTTACAATAAAATCCCTCATTCATCAATCAAACAAATCAAATATTCAAAATAAGATGATGCCTGATACATACTTCTATATTATTGTTCGAGTGGGAAAGTGTTCTTTTGCTAAGGTAAATGAACCATACTAATGTAAACAGAATGAAAATTGAAAGCCTTTAGCTAAAATGGATGGGTTAAGATTTTTAATGGAAAAGACATTTAGCTAAATTTCACTTGCACTTTCTCAAGAACAATGCCCTCTGAATTAGAAGCATGATGGATTCGTTTGGTGTGGACGAGCACGATCGTGGTGAAGCTTGAATCTCACGAGATTTTGGGTCTGTAAAATTTCTCGTGTGGTACTTTGTTTGTTGATGAAGTATTTAGCAAACAACAAATAAGCACTGGTGACAAAAAGTAAACGAAATGCATACTACCACAATTAGTAACTTTGAGGATGAATTATTCATTTATTTAATATAAATAAATAACTTAATGATCTCAAACTTGATTTTTTTTTTATTGCAGAAATTTATATGATAATTAAACATAAACGGTTATAATTATGAAATGATACAACAAACAACACGTTAAATTTACACTAAGGGATGAGATGCAAAATAAATTAATATCTAACTCATAAGACCTATCACTTACAAGTAAAAAATAGAAGGTAATTTAGTCAAAAGTCAATAAAAACTTTACTATTAAGCCATATATCAATGACATATTTTTGTTTTGGACTTAATCAATGATATATTTTTATTAATTAGGCATAGGTCAATGATAAATGCCACATAAGCATTAAGTCATTATAAATAGTTAGAATTTGACTCTTGTATCATTTTCTTTCTTTCTCTCTATGAATGTCATATGGGCTTTAGGTTATTACAAATAGGGATTTAGATCATCTCCAAATCAATTTTGTGGGGATCCTTTGGACCGATGGATCTCATCCATTGATACAAATCCAATAGCCAATATCTCTCATTCATCTCTTCCCCTCAACTCTTCTATTTTCTCCCTCACTTCGAAGCTCTCAACCTCAAACCACCAGCCTCCCAAATTCCAGATCAAATTCAACCCCACCTAAAAATCAGCCCTAGTACTGCTACAACCCACCCGACCCACAACCCCAATTGTAGGTCTCTCACCTTAACCTCCCCAAAATTAGCCCCAGTCAGCTGATGTTAACGAAACAATAAAGAGAGGGGTTGTGCAAGCCAATGTCTTTTGGTTGCAAAGATCATTTTCATAACTATGAAAGAATTATAGAGACAGAGACAGAGACCAAAGTTACTATAGAGAGAGAAATCTCAAAGATGAAGAAGAAACATAGGACAAATAAAAAGTTAACACAGTAAGAGAGAGCAAAAAAAAAAGAAAAGAATTTGGGGTTTGTTAACAGGTAGGGTGTGGCGGTGCTAGGGAGAAAGAGGAATTGAGGGGGAAGATAGGAAGAGGGAGGTTTTGGCTGTTGGATTTCTATCCTCATGGAATTGATGTGGAGAGGATCTGAATCCTATAAATAGTAGAGAACATGTATATTCTATCACTCCATCTCTCTTACCATTCGTTTACTTGGAAGAGTTTGCTCAACTAAAAAAATGGTACTAGGAAACAGATAGTGCAATGCAGTGTCCAATCATATGTAAAAAACAGAACTAGGAAACAGACATTGCATTACAGTATTTGAATCCAAATGTAAAATACAAAGCCAGGAAATAGACACTGCATTTCAGTGTCTGAATCTAAGAAAAAACAGAACCAAGAAGCGGACACTGCAACACAACGTCTGAATCCAAAAGTAAAAAACATAACTAGAAAATGGACACTGCAATGCAATGCCTGAATCTAAATGTAAAAAGGAACATGTAGGAAGCATGTGAGTGATGGAAAAAATGAAACTAGTAAATAGATATTGTGTTGCAGTGTCTCTATCCAAATGTAAAAAAAAAACAGAATAAAAAAAAAGATGATGCAACGCAGTGCTTTGATCGTATTGACTTATTCCAAAATATAATGATAGATTTTGTAATTCTAATTTATTTTAAATGCATTTTAGTATCACATACAGATTGACCTATTTATAATTAACATGAATATTGTTAATATTGTAAATTTTTATTGATTTTATATAAAATCACCCTAAAAAAAATATCACTAGACCGTAAAATTTGAATAGACGAATATGGGAAAACCAGAATTTTCCAAGGCAGTTTTGGATATGGTAAGGAGTTGGGCCAAAAATGGAATTCGCTTAAAGCCCATATTAGCTTCAGCTCCGGTAGAATCGATGAAGCATCTTTTTGGGCTTTTAATCCAAGACTGGCCCCATTTTCAAATCTCTGGAAATTTTTCGCACCAACGACCCAAAATTCCATTTCCCGTCGTTTCCTTCTCCAACCTCCAACCTCCAAAATCCAAAATTCTGTTATTTCTCTCTCTCTCTCGACGCTCCCACCTCCTACTGATCCTCGAAAAGAATCGACTCAGAGATCCGAATCGTCCGTCCGATGGAGAATCTGATATCTCTGGTGAACAAAATACAGCGGGCGTGCACAGTCCTCGGCGACCACGGCGAGGAGGGTGCCATGCCCACTCTCTGGGACTCCTTGCCCGCCATCGCCGTCGTCGGCGGCCAGGTCTCTCATTTCTCATTTATCCCTCTCAAATTTCACGCTTTATTCAATTCAATCTCATCGAGTTTCTCTTTTTTTTTTTTGTATCTCGTTTCCTTTCTTGCTTCGACAGAGCTCCGGCAAGTCTTCGGTGTTGGAGAGCGTCGTCGGCAAGGACTTTCTTCCTCGCGGTTCAGGTAATGCATGAAACGCCGTCGTTTTTGGCTTCTTACGTGAACGCGTTGGTTTTCCGGTTCGGCTTTTGATTCGTACACGTTGCGTGCAGGAATTGTTACGCGGCGTCCTCTGGTTTTGCAGCTGCATAAGATCGACGAAGGAAGAGAATACGCTGAGTTTATGCACCTCCCGAGGAAGCGGTTCACGGATTTTGGCAATTTCCTTCTTTCTTCTTCGTTGTTCCTGCAAATTGTTTCGGTTTCTTGACTTGCGTTGCAAATGTTGATCTTGTTTCTTTGTGTATGTGTAGCTGCTGTGAGGCAGGAGATATCTGATGAAACCGACAGAGAGACAGGCCGCTCGAAGGCGATTTCTACCGTTCCTAGTCATCTTAGTATCTTCTCTCCTAACGGTGGGATAGAATTGTCAAAAACTTTGAACCGTTTGATTTGACATTCAAAAAAATCAGTATGTAGTTAATCGGTTTGATCGCTCATAATAAATTTACAGATAAAGGTTAGGAAAAAAAAAAGGAAAGAAAGAGAGGTTACTTACTCTGGAGCTCACAAAGTGTTTCTAATCGTTTTAATTCTCTTTCACTAAGTTTTTCGCGGTAATCTTTACTAGAATTTTATCAAATCTGTTCTATTTATCTTTACGATTTGTTCAATCTTGGCAGTTGTGAACTTGACATTGATAGATCTTGCTGGGCTCACGAAAGTCGCTGTTGGTGAGTTGAATTCCTTCTAAGCATTTTCAAGTAGCGTCAGATAAATTCCCTTGGAAGTTGGCACCTTATTTAAGTTGTCATTGTGTCAATTTTGTGGTCTTGTAGATGGTCAACCAGAGAGCACAGTGAAGGACATTTTGACGATATGGTTAGGTCCTTCATCGAGAAGGTAATCTTCGTACTGTGTTGGTGAGAACATTTATGAGCTGTTAGCTTGAGACTTGCGTTTTGTGTTTCTATGAAGTGTTGTAATTTCAAAGTGGCAGATTTCACTTAATAGGAGTATTTTCCATTTGCACACATTGATTTTAAATTTGGTTTCCCATTTCTCAGGGGAGAGGACATTTGGAGTTCTGACGAAGATTGATCTTATGGACCAGGGTACAAATGCAGTTGATGTAAGTCACTTCTGAATTCATAGCCAAAAGAGGAAAAAGGAAAAGACAAAAAAGAGAGCAAACCTGTTTGCTTTTAAGATGTGGAATCAAGCAGTTTGCCTACTTGGTGACATGTTATTGTCTTGTTTTCAGCTCCCTTGCTCTAGGTCTGTGAAACCTAATTTTATGAGTAAATTGTAAGGGTGGTTTCTGAGATCATCAACGCTGCATGCATGTTTTCATGATCTGTTTTGTACTCAAAAGTCTCATTATGGCTGCCTACATTGAGAGTTTCCAGTTCCTAGGGTTTATTTTACTTTTACTTCTCAGATTTTGGAAGGAAGATCGTATAAGCTACAGTTCCCCTGGATTGGCGTTGTCAATCGCTCCCAAGCTGATATAAACAAGTACATGTTACACCCCTCCCTATTTTAAATTATTATTTTGGTCTTAATTGGTGAGCCCAAGGGGCCCACCCCTGATTTCTGTCCCTTATTCCACTTAGGGGTGGTTCGGTATGGGATCCCATACCGAAACCCTTGTCCCAATTCCCAAACCGAAATTTTCGGGAATCCCAATTTCAATACCGATCCCAAACCAAATTTTCGGAAATCCCAATTTTCGGGAATCCCGAAATAGTTTCGGGATTTCGGGACAAATCGGGAATCCCGAAATGGTTTTGGGCTTTTGGGCTTTTGGACTAAAATTTGACATATTATGTTTTTGGGCTAAAATTTGACATATTAGTTTTTGGGCCCATTCTGCCAAGTTTCTACTAATCATATACAGGTGAATAATGGAAAAAATGTAGCAGGTTTTCAAGCTCAATCATGCAGGTTGAAATGAAGATCGTGTATTAAGTATATAAGCCAATACATAGTTGTTATTCTCATCAACTTTTATGTCCAACCCCAACACCAATTACCACTAAAAATTGCAACTTCTTACCCCCTGGATTTAAAGCCACTGCAGCGTTCTTCAATGCAGCTAAACCGGTGAAGCGTGCTATAGTACCAGGAAGAGCTAATGATGATGTAGAAAATATTATTGGCATAAATCAAATGCAATGCAATGAACTGTTCAAATAATTTTCTTATAATTAAAAAATAATATATATATATATATATATATATAATTTTTTTTTCGGTTCGGTATGGGAATACCGAAAAAATGAAATGCAAAACCGAATTTCGTACCGAAACTTTCGGTTTGGTTTGGGATTACATCTCGAAAATTTCGGGAATTTTGGTTTGGGATCGGGATTTTTTCGGTTTGGTTTGGGATTTTTGGGATTTTTTTCCAGCCCTAATTCCACTCTCCTTTCTCTCTTCTCCTTTCCGTAACTCCCTCTCACTCTCCCTCTCACAACTCTCTCTTCCTCTCGGCTCTCTCTGAAAACAGCCCTTCCAAGGGCCTTCCACATTAAACAACAACAACAACAACAATCCTCCACCACCATTCTCTCTTCTCTAGGCAAACCCATGAACCCAGAAAACACCCCAAACCTTTCCCTCACCCTCGGCCGGTACTGTTCATCATCTTCCCCGACGAGTTTCATGATTTTCCAAAGTTGGTAAGCTTCTAAAAACCCTTGGAATGTGTTTTAGGGTTGGATCGAAGCTTGTTTTAAGTTGTGTATACGTTTGAATCGCAGAAAATAGCTCAGGGAAGCTTTTCCAAAATTTCCGGCGAGCACCGCCCCTTTCGAGGCATTTTCCGGCCAAACCACAGCGAGTTGGCCGGCGTGCGAGGTATCAATCTCTTCGTCTCGTCGAGAACTACAACTTTCATTTTTGTTTCACTTGATTTCGTCGAGTAACAAAGAAGTTATGGGCATTTGAAGGTTGCCCAGAAACCGGCCAAAAGCTTGGCCTGAAAACGGGTCAACCCAACCCATTTACCTTGAAACCCAAATCCATTTGGGTTGAGACCCAACCCAATTATCCCAAACCCAATCCTTTTAAGTCTAGGCCTTTGGGCCGGATCACTTAAGCCCAAAACCCATTTTAGTTTATTTTGTTTCTATTTATTTTTCTTCAAACCCAAAAGCCTTTGGGCTGGGCTTTCAAGCCCAAATCTTTTATACCCTTAGAACCCTAGGCCCTTTGACCAAAAGCCCAACCCGTTTGACCCGTTGATCCAGACCCGGTCTGACCGTTGACTCGGTCAACGGTCAGCGTTGACTTTGACTGGTCAATGTTGACTGACGGTTGACTTTCTGGGTTTTTGTTCGTGACCTCTCCTAGGCTAATTTCGACGTTCTGGACCCGTTTTTGAAGTCCGTTTTCTCAAATAAAATTATTTGAGTAGAGTTTGACCAAATGTACCCTTTATGTGCTTAGGGGCGAGTAAGGTGGCGTTGTATCTTCGCTAGTCTGCGCAGCTTTCGACGGCGAAGTACTGTGAGTGGACCCCTTCTAAAAATGCATGTTTTAATACTAGAAATGCACACATGAAAAGCATGATTTGATGATTATGTTTTATGAAATGCTTTGAGATAACATGCTTACTGAGGCTAGTTTGAATTATTACTATTTTTCCTATAACCCATGTTCTTTATAGGATATCCGATTGATGACGATATAATATTTAGAACATGTTTCGAACACTTCTTCATAGTATAGACGATCGATGACTTTATACTATGAAGTTGCTTTTCAATACTTATGCTAAATGGTTTTGTATTTACCTAGTGGTCCACATTCCGCTACGGGACGTAGGGATAGTGTCCGGTCCGTCCCGGGCGACGGTTTGGTGCTGGCATAGGGCCTGGAGGGTGTTTCCTCTGGCTATTTAGCACAGAGACGGGGAGCCGGCAAGGGGCCTGTAGTGATATTTCCTCTGACTGTCTGCTCAGAGACGGGGAGCCGGCATGGGGCCTGAAGTGTATTATTGGACATTCACTAGCGGCTATTATTTTACGAGATATGATTTGAGAAATTGCACGACATGCTAGGTTTCGGAAAACCTATGTTTATCATGATATATATATGTTTTCATAAAACCTGGGGGTTAGTATGTTGATAACTGTTTTACTATATATACATCAAATTGGTCCACTCACCTTTGTTTTGCACCCCCTTCAGGGCATAGAATCGAGGCATACAATCCCGGCGTCAAGGCACTTCCGCATCGGCATCTTCGAGTCCTCTCGGTGTAGGACCCATCCTTTGTTTCATTCAAGTTTCATATTAAATCTTTTAGTGTTCTAAATTAGATGTGTGCTCTGAACACGTTCCTTAAATGCTTATTAATTATTCTTTTATATATAAGTCTCTTGTTTTCAGCATTTGCACTCAATAAATGGCTTTCGTCACCCTCGGGTGTCGGCCAGCACGTGTCTATCCTGATGTTCGGGGAATATTAGGGTCGGGGCGTGTCAGTACAGGCATCTTGCAAACAGGATGGGCTCTGAGCATTTAGACAGGGTGCTTTCTAAGGTATGCAGGTTTGTTATCCTAAATGCATTTTATATGTTCAGTTGTTGAACTTTCACGCACAATTATATGCTCTTACAGATTATAAAGTTAGAGAACCATACTTACGAGATCCAGTCTGCTTCCTCTTAATGATACATTTGCAATGGTGGTCAGTTTTGTTTTGTTTTACTGATAAACTTCTTACCTATCACTCAATGTAATCAATCATTCAGCATCTAGAAGTTGTCATCAAGTCTCGAATTCCAGGCCTTCAGTCTCTTGTCAGCAAAACTATTGGTGAACTAGAGGCAGAACTAAGCCGACTTGGGAAGCCTATTGCTGCAGATACTGGAGTAAGAATATGCGTATAAATAGTTCCTTTTGGCTTATCCTTTCCTTGTTACCATGATAAGTAATGTACACGTAGCAAAATTTTTCTTGGGCGGTCTATATTGTTGTACTGTATGTATTACAATAAGCATTGCTAATTTCAGTTTCGTTGTTTTTTTTATTACGTGCAGGGAAAATTATATGTGATCATGGAAATCTCTCGTACTTTTGATCAGATATTTAAAGAACACCTGGATGGCGTGTATGTATTGTGCTATCATTGTCTGATTTGAAGTTAACTGGCAAGCTCGTTTTCATCACATTCTGGTTTCCTTATTCAACCTTGGGATTTATGATCATTTCCATTTTCTCCAGGCGCTCTGGTGGTGAGAAAGTTTATGGAGTGTTTGACAATCAATTTCCAGCTGCTTTGAAGCAGTTGCAGTTTGACAAGCATCTTTCGATGAATAACATCCGAAAGCTAATTACTGAAGCAGATGGATACCAACCTCATCTAATTGCTCCTGAACAAGGTTACCGTCGCCTTATTGAATGTTCATTGATCTGCATCAGAGGTCCTGCAGAGGCGGCTGTTGATGCGGTATGCGTACATATCTTTGCATGTAATCTCCTTAGGCAATTAAACCGTGGGAATTTTTTTTTTCTTCATATAAGACTGATATTGCGCAAGCAAGCTAGTGTCTTAGTTTCCATGTGGCCAAAAGATTTTCATACCTGAGGGAAAAATGCTTTCTTTGCACACGAATGTGTTAATAATGAGATATTGAATTTTGTATTTCATTCGGCACAATCTTTTGTTTGTTTTAATTCTCCAACTGTTATTGCCGGTGCTGCTGCTGGTGCTAGCATAATTTTTTCTCATTGCAATTTGCAAACATGTATGTGTCAGTGCTTCAAATCATTTTGCTTGATTTTCTTTTGTCACGATATCAGGTTCATGGCATATTGAAGGATCTGGCTCAGAAATCTATCAACGAGACTACGGTAAGTTCATTACCTTGTATTCCCGAATTCTGTCCATAAATTAGGAATTTAGGACAGCTTGTCAGCATTGCTTATCATTCCTTATTTGTCCCTAAACATGATTAATCTTTTCTCTTAATGGATGGTTCTTCTTTGGTATGTAGGAACTAAAGCAGTATCCCACTTTAAGGGTAGAAGTTGCGAATGCAGCATTTGAGTCGCTGGAAAGGATGAGAGAAGAAAGCAAGAGAGCAACTCTGCAGCTAGTAGATATGGAATGTGGTTACCTAACAGTTGACTTTTTCCGCAAGCTTCCTCAAGATATTGACAAGGGTGGAAATCCAACACATTCACTCTTCGATAGATACAATGATTCATACCTCCGGCGGGTCGGTGAGTGGCTCTCTAACTCTAAATACCTCTATAATCATATCCAAGATTTGAATCACTTAAGGAGAACTGGGAGGTACAATCTTAAAACAATACATATTAATGGCTCGCTTGGTAACCATTTCATTCTACCGTCACTTCATCATTAGGTTGATCAGTTTATGTGGTTGCGTTGATGATCATGGTTCTTTTGTGTTTGAAACAAACAGGACACAATGTGTTAAACTATGTGAACATGGTTTGTTCGAGTTTAAGGATTTCTATTCCAAAGTCCATTGTCTACTGTCAAGTACGGGAGGCCAAACGCATCTTGCTTGATCATTTTCTTTGCAGATTTGGGTGCGAAGGAGGTGAGGATTGTTCCCTAGAAGAGTGAAATTTGCAAAAAGATTTGAAAAGAACAAGGAAACTAAGCCCAGTAGAGTTAGATTTATACCAATAAGATTTTCGAAACTATTTTGTTTTTGTCACAGGCAAGGCAGTTGGCTAAGTTGCTGGATGAGGATCCGGCGGTCATGCAGAGGCGTACATTGCTTGCAAAGAGGCTAGAGTTGTACAGAAGTGCCCAGTCTGAGATTGAAGCTGTTGCTTGGTCTAAGTAGAGCGAGAGAGAGAGAGAGAGAGAGAGAGAGAGAGAGAGAGAGGAGAGGTGAGTAATTGCCTTGTTAGGAGTTAGAATTTAGTAATTAGGATGGCAGTAATTGGGTTGTTTCATGATTAGTTACTAATTCTTTTTTCATTAAGTACCTTGGCTTCGTGGCTTAGGGAATTTTTGTCATCATCTTAATGACGCCTGTTCTTTTCTATTGGGTTGACTTTCTTGTTAAGATAGAGCTTATTAAAGTTTTATTGACGCACATTTTTCTGCGGTTAAAATTTTCTTCCACCTTTCCGCTTTTTTTTTTTTTTTTGGGGGTGTTTTGATATAGACGAGTAGGGGTGGAAAAAAAAATCGAAAATTCCAAACCGAACCGAAAAAATCCCAAACAAAAAATTTCGAAAATTTCGGTACCCAATACCGAACCGATTCCTAAAATTCGGTATGAGAATCGGTCTCACATTTGCATTCGTTCGGTAATCCCGAACCGAACCGAAATAAAAAAAAATATATTATTTAATTTTAAATATATATTTGTTGTCTTTGTTAATTTATATGGTTATGTTTGCTGTATTTGTTTGCTATGAAAAATTAATTTATATTTGAAACATGATCTATAGCAGGCTGGGTTATTTAGTGGTTGTTAGCACTTTGATTGGGAAGATCTAGATGAACAGATAACGTACTTCAAATTGCTAAGAATATGTTACCGCAATAGCTTTAAATTGTTTGGTTTATCAATTCGTAGGTGACAAATGAGTTTCTTAATGTGTTTGCAGTGAGCCTTCCGTTAGTGATAGAGAATGAACTTGGAAGTTATAGGATATGAGGGAGCTAAATTATGGGAGGTGGTGGTTCATAACCATGATCAACAGATTGTTAGGTCATAAAGAGATGGGTTATGGGTTGCAGGTGAGCTATAAATGGAGAGGTCGAGTTTTGACTGTTGTGAAGGCAGATGATAGTTCTAACTCTCAAAGTAGGCAATTCAGTTATAAATCTTATTTCATTTAGCCAAATTTGCATTACGGAGAGATTAAACCAAAGATTAATCCGAGGCTTAGAAATAATTTTGGGATTCCCGATTTGTCCCGAAATCCCGAAATTATTTCGGGATTCCTGAAAATTTGGTTTGGGATCGGTATTGAAATTGGGATTCCTAAAAACTTCGGTTTAGGAATCGGGACAAGGATTTCGGTTCGGTATCCCATACTGAACCATCCCTATAGACGCCTTAGTTTTGAAATTCTTAGATTTAGTATCCATAGCTTAAGACTTTTGATCAAACATTCTTATCTAATTTTTAATAACAAAAATTACATATATTTGGTTTACCAATCAAATGACAAATTAATATCACCTAAATCCTAAAATCTAGGAGATATATTATCCCATTATTCATTTCAAACGACACTTTTCATTACTCAAATAAAAAATATCATTAAAATTTTAAAAATACAACTAACATCCTATTAAACATAATGTACCAATTATGGACACGATATATGAATGCACATATGTATTAAACATAACGTACCAATAACTTGGTACATAATTGGTACATTATATAATCTTAGTTTTGGTACGTATTAATATTTTGGTACATTACAGATTACTAATTTTGGTACGTTATGTGATTCTTGTTTTAATATGTACCATGGTATGTACAATGTGTTAACCTAATTTTTGTACGTACAATCTAGTGGTACGTTATGACCCTTAAAAAAAAAAGAATTTTTCATATTAAAAATTTGTACTGAAAATTAATTATATCAAATTCTTAACAGTTCTCATGTGAGTTCCCAGAAACAAAACCGTGAGGGCGTGGCCCAAAGCAGACAATATCGTGCTACGGCGGAGCCGAATTGGGATGTGGCAGGAAGAACTTCCCAGTGGGTCACCCATCCTAGAAATGCTCTCGCCCGAACTCGCTTAACTTCGGAGTTTCGATGGAACCCGAAGCTAGTGAGTTCCCAAAAGACCTCGTGCTATATGGAGGTCGGCATGTACATACAAGGCACAACACCCCTCACCGTTGGTTGATGTGGGATGTTACATTAATCCCTTTTTTTTTTCCCTTTCTTTTTCTTGTTGTGAGAACAGAAAAAAAATTACATATCGAAGTTTAACATACGAAAAATTATTAAATCAGATACAAGAGTAATTTTAATTATGTCCTAAATATAGAAATTTGTTTGTGGTCATGTTAACTTCTCAATAAAAGAGAATTAAGGATACACTCAGGAATTTTCATGAGCATTGTATTAATAAGTGTTTTTTTTTTTTTTTTTGAACAAACGATATTATTTACACTAAAGGGGTGGGCTAAGCCGGGGTATTCAGTTTAGGGATGAAGATGCTCTTAATAATATTTTAATACAAATTGCCTGGCTTTTTTTTTATTCCCGCTTTTTAATAAAAAAAAAATCACAACAGTACCAAACCGATACAAAGTAGGGTTTATATCACAAATGGTCCCTGAAATTGACCCCATCAATCATGATGGTCCCTGAAATTGAAAATCGATCAATGTAGTCCTTGAATTTTAACTCGCGAATCAATGTGGTCCTTCTGTTAGTGTTCAGTCCAAATTAACTTTAAAAAAAGGTTAGAGAACCAATTTTTCATGGTAAAATGATAAAAAATAACCCTGTTACTTATAATTTTACTTACTACCTCTCTTTTCTTTTTTCCATCTTCACTTTTCTCTCCATTTTTTCATGGATTTGGTGCTAAAACTAAAATAAAAACAAAAAAAAGTGGTTCTCTAACCTTTTTTTGGTCATTTTACCATGAAAAATTAGTTATCTAACCTTTTTTTAGTGTTAATTTGGACGGAACACTAAAAGAAGGACCACATTGATTCGCGAGTTAAAATTCAGGGACTACATTGATCGATTTTCAATTTCAGGGACCATTTGTGATATAAACCCTACAAAGTATTGTGTTTGAATGCAACTATTGTCACAAAAATTTCAGAAGGTCCTACTCTAGGGTCAAGTTTCATTTGTTAAAAAAGTTTGGGAATGGGATCGTGTCTTGGAACAAGGTTACTAATGAAACTCTTGCATAGAAAAAGCTAGTTCGAAAGTGTGAATACAAGCTGAAGCATTATGCTCCTATGCAAGTTTCTTTGCCCAATAATAATAGCTCAACCTACAATGATGGTATTACTCAATTGTGGGATGTTGGAGGAGATGGCTTTGAATGGGTGAACAAAGTGTCGGGATGCTTGAAATTGATAACCTTTCATTTGATGAACCATCATTGGAGACTACTTTGGTTAATGAGGGAAACATCATGGAAATTAAATTTACTTTTTTATTTTTTTATTTTTTTTTTAAGAATGGAAGCAGATGGGTTGGTCTTCATCTTTTTTATTTTTCTTTTGAGTTTGTCAATTAATTAATACTCTTGTTTATGTTCTTTTTCTTTTTCTTTTTTAGAACAAACGTATTATTTACATTAAGACCATCTCCAACTGATGGAATAAAGTTTAAAATATAAGCTTTAAACCTCCTCCTCCCAAAACCATCTCCAACCCCCAGGTTTTGAGCTAGGGTTAAATTATTCTGCACCCACCAAACTGTCAGATTTCAAACCTTTTTTTTTGTTGTTTCCTTATAATTTAACTGTTATGATCAAATGAGATCAAATCTAATGGTAAAAAAAAAAGATTTGATGATCCAAAATTAAATCTAACGTCTAAAATAATTTAAGAAAATTATTTAAATCAAATTTAACTTAAAACTTTATAAATACCTATGTATTTGTTTGATTTTTAATTACTTATCGAAACTTAAATATTTTTAGATCAAAATGTCCATAAAAATAAATTAGGATAATCTACATAAATTTTATTTTCAAAAAAGTTACTGAAAAAAAAAATTAGGCTAAAATCATTATTTAATAATCTTGGAGGAGAAAAACAGTTTCTGGGTTATGACTTAAAATTTTCTAGCTTAAAATTTTAAGCTTTATTCCCAAGGGTTGGAGATGGTCTAAGGGGAGGTAGGTAGGTAGGCTTAGCCTCACAATGGGCTATTAATAATGTGGTTGAAATTCGCCTTTGGCGAGAATCGAACATGTGGATGCAAATTTCTTCCTTATTGTTCTAGGACGAAAATGCACTTGCAAAAACAATTAACACCTTAGGTCAAGGCCAAGAGCCTCACGCGTCCATAATGAATGGGGGGCTTTGGCTGAAGAACCTCCGATGCCAAAGTTAGAATTTTGAGCGAAAAGTGTTTGGAGAATTTTGAGAATTTGAAAGAGGATTCAACTTGGTTTTTGGAGAAAATGGTGTGGTATTTATAGGGCTGTGGTCGGCCCTATTAGGAGAATGGGGACCAGGCCACTTTTGGTGTTTTTAGGTGTTAATTATAATTAATTAGCTAATTAATATAATTTGTAAGAAATAATTTTGGGAGTTACCTTGTGGGGAGGATTGATGAAATAGGTTTTGAAAAAAAATACCTATTTTGATTACTTTGGACCTTGATTGAGCCATGATTGTCCGCTGCTTGCGCGTAGAAGCTTCGGTGTGTTTCGAGGGTAATTTTGTGTTTTACCCTAGAATCCACGTATCGCCTCCATATTTTTCTCGATTATTTTTTGCTCCACAAATGCCCCCACACCTGTTAGGCTACTCGCAAGAAAGGGCAGCAGGTGTATAGATCTTCTTACTTTAGAAACATAGGATGTTTCCTATTTTGATATTGATCCCCTCTTTAATTGGAAATTAGATCTTTCTAGGAATGGGAAATAAATTTCTCTGAAAGCCTATTTAAGTCTACCTTAAGTAGATTATTAAATCAACTTTGGAGAGCGATTTATTTTTCCCTACAAGAGAGAGAAAGCTTAGAGGATATTTGTTCCCCCTCCCCTAGCAATCTTCTACATCTTGCCCATGCAAAGGATTGTCTTTCGTTGCTTGCTACGTCTTCACGCCACTTCAAGGTAAGAAAAATTTAATTTTTCTTGTCTTCTTGATTTTTGGGAGCCTCGGGGCTTGAAATTTGCCTCGACGGGGGTCGAGGATGTGCAAAAGGTGGCTGGGAAGCCACAGCTGGGTCTGGGTGCTGTAGCACCATGATGCTACGCTTGGGCTAGTGCTCGGACCACTGGCGATAGGCCAAAGGGCGAGGCGCGAGGCTTTTTTTTTTTTTTTTAGCTACGCTCGGGCCTGTGCTTGAAGGAGAAAAGGAGGAAGGCCGAGAGGCCTTTTGGGCTAGGAAGGAGTCGGACCAAGTCGTGGGGCCTGGCGTGGTTGCTGGGTTGCTGCGGTTTGGGCTGCGACTTTGGGCTCAGGCCCATGCCTGGTGAGCCGGCTAGTACCTTTTTTTTTTTTTTGAAGGTTAGGCTCGGGCCCATGCCTGTGGAAGGAGAGAGAGAGAGAGAGAGAGAGAGAGAGAGAGAGGCCAAATGCTCTATTGGGCCGTGGGGCCTGCTGTGCCGTGTCCTTTTTTTTTTCTTTTTCTTTTTTTGAAGCAGCCGTCTAATGAATTTTCTTTGCGTCTTTGTAGAATTTCCTCAAGTATGTCTTCCTCGAGCCACAAGAATGATGATGGTGTGCCGCCATTGTATCGTCATGGCGGGTCTTTGAGCAAGGTAGGCTACTTTAAGACTCTCACGTCAAAATTAGCTCTGATGACTCATTTAGGGACTTTCTCGAGGCATATAGGCATGCTATTCCATCGGGGGTGCGACTGAAACGCGTCAAGGAAGGTAGCAGTCGCGAGCCTTGCGGTGGGACTCGGAGAGCCATCAAATTCCATCCTTACCTATTTTTTGTTGGGATTTACTTTTCCCATGCTTCGTTTCTTCTAATAAGTGCTCTGCTCCATGAAGTGTGCCCCTGCTCAATGTTCTCCAAATGCGGTCTGTGTGATGGTGGGATTCTTCAATCTAAGCCACTTTTTTGACTTAGATCTAACCGTCAACGAATTTTGGTATTTCTTTAACATAGGCCACATCGAGGGAGTTGGGCAACTGCGATCCCGCCATAGGATTTTCGATCATTCAAGCAAGGGAAATCATGACTGGGCCAAGGAGACTTTAGAGATAAGTGGAGAGTGAGAGTCTGATTCTTCCCCCGAGCTGTGTGTTCCAACGGTCTTTATATCTGGTAAGTAGGCTGCTTAATCTCTTGGCTGCTTTGTATTTGTGCTAAGATGCTCTCTAATTTTCTGATTGTCTTCCGCTGCTTTTGTAGATTCAGAGTTTGGCTCAACTCCTAAGACTTCTTCGGACATGAAGAAAGTGCATGTCGCTCTAGGTATCCCTTCCAAGTACCATGAGTGGCATTGGCTGCTTAGTCCTCATCGTATGGAGAAAGGTGGGCTGCCCCCAAGAGATGAGATAAAATGGATCAAGGTAGAGGCATTAGCTCATCTGATCGTCGCCGTGGAGTCCGCTGTAAGTGAAGGTGGGAAAAAGAGACCTTCCCCGCCTACTTAAGAGATGCTAGCTAAGAAAAGCCAAAGATTTTTTTCATTGCTTGCGAGGGTCCGCCGACTGCCCCCAAGCTTGTGATTGACTTGACTTCTCCCAAGGGTGAGAAGGATGAGGCTGCAAGAGTTGTGCCGGTGATGCCTACTGTTCCAAAGGTGGCTAGTTTGATTACTGATAGGATTGCTCAGCGTAGAAGTTCCTACGTGCCCTCATTGCCAAAATTTGTGTCAAAACGTTCGTCTTGGGCTAAGTCTAGTTCACCTTTGGAGAGTCTTGCTACTATGAAGTGACAATGTGCCTTTGCCTGTTATAGTTACGCTAAAACTTGTTCCCTCTGTTGCTGAGATCGATTCGTCTGTTAAGAAGAAATAGACTGCTCGTGCGGGCAGTTGTGAGAAATCCACTAAGTCTGTTTCTGGGGAAGCAGCTGAGATTTGTGCGCTCTTGAGACCAAATCTGCTCAAGGACATGAATGTCTGTACCAAGTTTGTTGATGGCATCAAGGGGGTTGTTGGCCCAAGTTCCTTTGTGAAGCATACGACCAAATATAGAAGGTCCGCTCTGCTGGCTATGATGCAGAAAACGGCGATTCTAGCAGCCAAGTCCATGTTCCATGATCAAGAGGATACCAAGGCTGCCAAAGAGGTGGCAAGAATTGTGGCAGCCGAAGCTTACTCCTCGGTCGAGAAAGTAAAAAAGTTGGAGTCTGAGCTTGCTGCTTTGAAAAGGTCTAATATCTCTGCCCCTACTTCTCTGCAACTTGAGACCGCTCGCCAAGAAATCGTGGATTTGAAGACTAGGCTTAACGCAATCCAAGTAAAGTATGAAAGTGCAGAAAAGAAGATCGGGTGCTACATACCTCAGATTCAAGACCTTGACTGTGCCATCTTTCAGCTCTACTCTGCTGCTTAAGCAAAGGATGAAGAACTAATCGCTGCTTACAACCAAGTGATCCATTTCAAGAAGGTCGTTGATAGACTTAAGCCTAAATTGTTAGAACTCCAAGGTGCTTTGAAGATTAACGAAAGTCTGAAGAAGGAAGTGGATGAGCTGCAGCGAGTCTGTGCTTGTCTGCTCGAGGAGAATGAACAGTTGAAGGGTGAGAAGGCTGGGTTCGAGGCTTCGCTTACTTAGAGTCAAGCTGATCTCTACAAGCTGGGTTATGTAGACCATCTCTTTGGGCAGTCGTCTGACTTTGAGTTTTCTAGTAAAGACTTTTCGAGACCATCTCTATTTCTCCGGAAGACTTGCCCGCCTTTTCTTTTGAGGCTTCTATTAGTGAAGTAGTCGGAGACGTCGGCGCCCAGGCTGGGGCAGCTGGGGGTGAAGCGCGAGATGGTGGCGTTGCTGAGAGCGTCACAACTGCAGAAAGTGTGGCGGCCAAGTAATCATGAGATATCCAAGCTGCTGAAGAGTAATCTTCTAGGTAGCCTTTAGAATTTTCTTTGTTTTCCTTGTTGCCTTTACTTTGCTTGAACTCATTCGGTTTTTGCTAGTTGTTTATCAATTTTGCTAGAAATTTTAATAAATTTGTTTCCTTCGCTTTTCTCCATCTTCGCTTCTTTTGTTCATGCCCTAACCTTTAGACTTTATAAACCAGTCGCAGACGTGCTATTTTTCTATAAGCAGACTGGCTCGTGTAGCCTATGCAGTCGTAGGTGTTGGTGTAGAACTTTACAAAGTTGTTAGCCATAGAGTTGGCAACCTGGACGCCTTACTTACAGAAGCAGACAAATCCTCGTAACCACTAGGTAGTTAAGCTTGGCTTTCTCTAATTCTGTAGGTTGCGTAGCAAGTATCACAACAGTTTAGGACTTGGTGTAGGTTGTTCCGCGCATGGCAGTGGTGAAGCTTATCGACTACATAGCATGTCAGCAGTGGATAAAGCTTCGTATATGCACGCTAACTTGTTTAACCTTTCACAAGAATGTGCGGTTGTATAAGTCTAGCACGACTTTACTACTTGAAGGGCAAGTCGTACGTAGTCTTCCAGAAACTGTAGGCTACCTTAGTGCACTAGGTAGCAGCTTTAGGGTTCCAGGGCAGCCGTCCATAGGGCATACTGCGTTATGTGCCCCTTCATTCTCTAGGGTCTGGTTCCCCGTGGATTAGGCCAAGAGACCCAAAATCCTTCAGTTAGTTAAGCTTTGAAAAAGACCATTGTGGCTACTTCTAGGAATTCCGGCATAAGCCATCATGCATCTAGTTATACTAAGGCAGCTCGGCTCATCCATGTCTAAATATTCGGAGTGTATAGTTTATCCTCCCGCTTTGGAGAGCAGACCCATGTGGGTGTCAGGGAATTGGTTTACCCTCTCGCACCGGAGAGCATGGTTGGTCCCTCCGAAGGTGTAATTCCTGCGATGAGTCCTTAACAAGGACGCGGTCTTGTTTTGAAGTGCATGAGTGATCAGTTGTTGTAGACATGTAGTCAAGCCAAGTTGTAAATTACTTCTAAATTCCTCATTGAAAAATGAGTGAAATGAATGAAAACTTAGCTGTAAAGTAGAGACTGCATAACAACTGGATGATCCTCGGCTTGCGAGGTGGAGCCCGTTGAGCTGCTTGAGTTCTTTGGGCTTTGATGTAGCAGGAGGTCACACATGGTACTTCCTCAGATTGTAGGCGTTCCACTGCTTTTCGATCTCTTTGTCGTTCATGATGACGAGGGTGTAATTACCATTACTGCCTACTCTGCTGATCTTGTACGGACCTTCCTAGATGAGATCCATCTTTTTAAAGCCTTCTCAACGGGCTGTGATGAAGGCTTTTCTTAGGACTAGATCTCCGAGTTGGAATTGCCGAATCTTGGCCCTTTTGTTATAGCTGGAGAGGAGCTGTTACTGGTAGGCTGCAATGCCTGTGATGGTCTGCTCGCGCTTCTCCTCTGCCAGATCTAAGCTTGTGGCCATCTCCTTACTGTTCTGCTCAATCCTTGGCAGTAGAGTGTTGATACTTGGCACGATGACATTGGGATGAATGATTGCTTCTGAACCAAATGCCAAAGAGAAAGGAGTCTTATTGGTTGCTCGCTTTTAGGTGGTGCGATATGTCCATAGACATCCGGGGAGTTCGTCTGGCCATTTTCCCTTCTTGTCGGTGAGGGATTTCTTGAGGCGGTCGATGATCATTTAGTTGGATGCTTCGGCTTGCCCATTGCCTTGAGGATACCTCAACGTGGACATGTGCTGCTTGATGCCATACTTTTGGAAGAACTTCGCTGAATCTTTGCCCATGAATTGTGGGTCATTGTCGGTGACGATGGATTGAGGGATGCCAAATCGGCAAATGATGTTCCTCCGTATAAAGCGCTCTATGTCAGTTTGAGTCATGGTTATCATGGGCTCTACTTCTACCCATTTAGTGAAGTAATCGATTGCCATGATCATCATGCCCCTACCCCCAGTAGCGTGTGACATTGGCCCTACCAAATTGATTGCCCACTGCATGAACGGCCAAGAACTCGTCTGCGGGTGTAACTCACTGACAGGCAACGGTCGCACTTTTGCACTAATTCCTTAGCGTCTTGATGCATGGTAGGCTAGTAATAGTATGCGTTAATAGCCTTCTACGCTAAGGATCGACCTCCAGAGTGATTTCCATAAACCCCTTCATGGATTGAGCTTAGAACCTTTAGGTCGTTAGAAGGCGCTAAGTAGCGGAGATGTGGTCCGATGTAAGATCTTTACATGGGAATGCCATTCCACATGTAGTAGCATGCTGCCTTTATCTGGAGCTTTCTAGACTCCAACTTTTCCGTGGTGAGTGTGCCATTGACCAGGTAGTCTATAATAGAACTTTGCCAATTGGAAGTTACACTAACCTGTGACATTTTGGCTGCCGGCTCTATCTTTATGCTTGGCTTGTCTAGATACTCCACTGGGATAGAGTGTTTGAGTTGGTGGTCGAGGGCGGAGCCTAAGCCGCCTAGCGATTCCGCGTGGGCGTTGTCTGCTTGTGGAACTTGAGTGAAAGTATTAGTCTGAAATGCCTCAAGTTGCTTGTGTACTTTCTTTAGGTATTGCGTCATCCTAGGATGTTTTGTTGTGTACTCCCCAATAGTTTGGCTGGTGATTAGCTGGGAATCGGAATGAATTGCGAGCTTTTTAACCGCCAAGTCTTTTGCCATTCGGAGGCCTGCTAGTAGGGCCTCCTACTCTGCTTCATTGTTGGATGCTTTGAAACCTAGAGTGATCGTCTGCTCGAGCATTGAACCCCAAAGACCACGCCTGCTCCCGAGCCTTTGTAGTTGGATGTATCGTCTACATGAAAATGCCGGAAGTCTCTATTAGGAGAAGCAGGCGCGGCTAAGGTGTACTCGGCTACTTCTGGGGCGTCGCTGGGCCGCTCTGTTGCGTCGCCTAGGTTAGGCGTGAATTCTGCTATGAAGTCCGGCAAGGCTTGGGCCTTTATCACTGTTGCGGGGTTGGAAAACTAAACTGTATTAGCCAAGTTCCAACACTTATTTCATCATTCAATGAGAAATGTCCGGACTATGTAGGATTGATCGTAGAGGATATTAAGTCATGATGATGACTGTATGAGCTTGAAAGTGTGGTATGAGCTTCCGAGCCGCAACAACTAGCACCAAAATTAACTTTTCGATCTTCAGGTATCTTGTTTCTAAATCGAGAATAGCTTTAGAAGTGTAGAATATCGGCAGTTGGGCCCCCAGCTCTTCTCGTATAAGGGCAGAGCTCACTGTTACTTCTGAAACTGCCAAGTATATGTATAAGTCCTCCGCTGCTTCCGGGTTAGATAGTAAGGGAGGTGATGTGATATACTTCTTCAGGTCTTGGAAAGCTCTTTTGCAATCTTCATCCTATTTGTCTCGTTATGCCCTCTTGATGGCCTTGAAAAAGGGTTTGCATCGGTCGGTCAAGCTTTGGATCTCCTTCAAAGTAGTTGGAGATTTCATCTCTAGGATCGCTCAGATTTTCTTGGAATGTGCTTCGATTCCTCGTTGGGTTATCAGGTACCCTAAGAATCTGCCTGAAGATACTCCAAATGTGCATTTGGCAGGATTGAGCTTCAGCTTGTACTTTCTAAGGATGTTGAAAGTTTTCGCCAGGTTGCCAATGTGGTCTGATCGCTGCTTGCCCTTCACCATGATGTCATCGGTGTAGGCCTCCATGGTTACTCTAATTTGCTTCTTGAACATCATGTTTACAAACCTTTGGTAGGTGGCTCCCACGTTCTTGAGGCCAAAATGCATAACCTTGTAGCAGTAAGTGCCTCGCTCAATCACGAACGCGGTTTTCTCTTTGCCGGACTCGTACATGGCTATTTGGTTGTAGCCGAAGTAGACGTCCAAGAAACTTAGCAGCTGGTTCCCAGAAGTTGAATCTACTAATAGATCGATTCAGGGAAGTGGATAAAGATCATTTGGGCATGCTTTGTTGAGGTTAGTGTAGTCTACGCAAACCCTTCATTTGCGATTCTCTTTCTTTTTTACTAACACGACATTGGCAAGGCATGCTGAGTGTGCTACCTCTTTTATGAATCCGGCTTTTAGTAGCTTGTCAGTTTTCGCTTCGATGATCGCCACTCACTCGGGTGCGAAATATCTTCGCTTTTGGATCACTAGTTTGGCAGCGAGGTCGACGTGCAGCTTGTGGCAAACTATCTCGGGGTCGATGTCAAGCATGTCGGAAGGTGACCACGCGAAGATGTCACGATTTTCCCTAAGGAAAGCTGTGAGTTCTTCCTTTTTTTTCGGGCTTAGACATGAGCTAATTCTAGCCGTCTTTTCTGGCTGCTTGGGATCAAGAATGATGTCCTCGGTATCCACTTCGGGTTTTCATCGTATCTTGTCTGCTGTTGCATTGGTTTAGACACCATCTTCTTGATCCGCTTGCTGTAATTGCCATTTGGAAGCTTCATCGTCCCTTTAGACCTCGGTAGCCTCTACATGGGTAAAGGTTTCCTTTTTTAATTCCTTCAATACTTGCATAATGCATCGTCAAGATGCAGCCTGATCAGACTTGATTTCTCCAACTCCTCATCCCGAGATGCGAAATCAGATTTTTTGATACTTGACTGAAGTGACGGCATCCAGCTTGATCAACCAAAGTCTCCCGAGAATCTTATTGTAAGGAGATGGGTCGTTACGATCGTGAACGTCTATTTTGAGACAACTGGCAGTGTTTTCACGTCAAGTGTGATGTGGCCGATGACAGTCGAGGTGTGCCCGTTGAATCCAGTGAATACCTTCACTTGGCATATGATTGTGCTTTCCAGGCCCATCTTCTGAATTACTGAGAGTTGAAGTAGGGTGACTGCACTTCCATTGTCAACCATCATTCTATCGACTATAGCATGGCCTAGTTGGACAGATACTACTAGTGCATCATCATGTGGGAAGTCAACACCTTCTGCATCCTACTCGGTGAAGCCAACGATGGGCCCAGGTTGAGTGTCGACTACTTGGATATGTGAAACTAGTAGAGTCTACTGGATCTTCCTTTTTTTGGAGTTGTTGATGGCCCCTAAGTGCTCGAATTCGACGAAGATGCCATTGATCCGAATTGTCTTGGTTGGTGACTCTTCGTCGTCGTTTGCGTTCCTTCTAAGTTACGCATCTGGCTTGTCCAAGTATCTGTCAACCTTGCCTTCTTACTCGAGCTTCTCCAGGTAGTTCTTCCAAGTGCAGCAGTCGTCGATTGTGTGATCGGGACCTTGGTGGAACGCGCAATATTTAGTGTGATCTAACTTGGATGTATCTCCATTTGATTGTTTTGGTAGCTTGAACCATTGATCGTTCTTGATGTCGCGAAGGATTTGGCAGATCAGGATTGAGAACTTAAAGTAGTACTTGGCCGTTGGGCCTTCATTAGTCGTGGGTCGGTCCCTACACTTGGCCTCCTGCTTGCTTTTGTTGGACTGTTTCCCATCCTCATTCTTTTGAGCCGCTGCCAACTATTTTTCGAACCTGCTTGGGCGCCTTGTCTGCTTGTCGAGCCTCGTCCCAAAGTGCATGCTTTTTTGCCAGAGCGAAAGAGTCTGCCAGAGTTAGATCTTCTTTCATGATCAATTATTCGAACAGTAGGTGGTCTGCTGTGAGTTCTTTTTGGAAGGCTGTACTTGCTATCTAGTCGCCTTCATCCAACTATCTTCGCCTTCTCTATTTTGAACCTCTTCACTTAGTCGCGGAACGACTCATTTGGGTTCTTCTTCACATTAAATAAGTGGTCGAACTTCTTCTTGATCGAGTGGTAGGATGAATATTCTTTGGTGAAAACCAAGGAAAGATCATCAAAACTCACGATGGATTATGGCGGCAGGGTGTGAAACCAATCTTGTGCCTCACTTTGCAAAATAGTGGCGAATATCTTGCACATAAGGGCATCGTTGTTCTGACAAAGGACCATCGTGCTTCGGCAGTGCTTCAAGTGTCTCTCCGAATGTCCATCTCCTTTGAAAGATGTGAAGTATGGCATGCTGAACTTACGTGGAGGTTCTGCCTGCTCAATCTCATCCGTGAAGGGTGACCTGCTCATACTGGTCATGTCCCGTCATAGTGCTTTATCGGTGACTTTGTTGCGTTGGAAATCGTGCAATCGCTCGTTTAAGAGCCTCTCTACCTCTTCATGAATCTGCTTTTGTTGGGGGTAATTGAGCTCTCGGCTGCCTCAGGTCTTAACCTGCTGGTCTAGGCTGCTCTTCTACATGCTCGGCTCGTCTATGCCACGACTGCGGTGCATGTGGTTCATTCCTAGCAAGCGAGGGAATTCTTCGTAGGCTGCTAGTTGAGCTTGAGCTGGACTAAGTGACTGCTTCTCTCTGTCCTTCGTGATGCCTACTCCGATGTAAGGTGGAAGATGCTCCTTACGGGCCTAACCGCGAATGAACACTTCTCCTAGAAGGTTGCTCATGTTGACTATTAGAATGTGGCCCTAACCGTGAATGTATGCTCATCCGTGGGCCTAGTCAAGAGTGCACGCTCCTCCGCGCGCTAAGGCGGGAGTATACGCTATCTCGGGGGCTTAATCTGAAGTGTGCACTGCCCGAATGCTCGTTTCGTGGCTAGTCGAGTGGCTGTTTGCTAGGACGCTGCTGGAGAGGTTCTTCGTCTGCCCTTTGTCGTACTATGGGACACCTCGTCTGGGGCACATTGCATCTCGGTACGCTGGAAGAGCTGATTCACCAAGGTCGTCTATTGTGCGAGGGTGTTCGTTAACTCTATGACTTGTCGAGACAAGTATTGTTCGCCATTCAGATTGGAAGAGCTTGGAAGAAATGCATCTCCTTGAGCAGTGGAAGTGTGGTAGACTACGGGCACGAGATTCGAATTGGGGAATGTCAAATCCGCAGAGAAGTGTGGTGAAAATGCCCTCAGTTCAACTGTAGGCCCAAAAATTTGAAGCCGGGACGGTTGAACTAATCTTGGACCGATTTGGGCTACTTGGAAGGCCACGAGAGCAGGCTGGGCCGGCCATGGGAATGGGCTTCTTGGCGTGTGGCGCACGTGGGTGCGAGGCTAGGGCTCGGCTTGGCAATGCGTTGGGCTCGCGTTGGGTTCTGGTGGCACGGGCCAGCTCGGCTAGGGCTTGGGCCCTTGAAAGTTGAAGTGGCATGGCTTGGGCCGTTGCCTTGGCTCCAAAGGCTTTGCCGAGGGTAACCACCGTAGTGGTTGCTATGGTGGTGCCCCATGGTGTTGAGTTTTAAATGTTTGTTTGTATTATCTTTCATAGTGAAACAACAACACAAGAATACAAGATATATAGGGCAATGTGTGATCAACACATCGATCACCTTTGAATCACTCATACACGGTAGTAGCTCCATAAAACATGGAGCAGAAAGTAAGGTAAGTAAGGTAAGGCAAAAAACTTATAACCACCCTAGAGGTATGGGAAATATGATACAAGATCTTTACAAGATATATCTAGAAGTAAGGTGACAACTACACCCTAATCATCAACCTAACCAATAGCTTCGGATATCCACTTTTGACTTTCAATACTCCCAATCAAGCTGGGTCCAGAATGTTGATGGAACCGAGCTTGGATAGAAGACGCTTAAACTGAGTTGAAGGTAATGGTTTGGTGAAGATGTCAGCTAACTGATCAGCATTCCTTGTGTAGAGAGTTTGAATCACTTGAGTTTGCACCTGAGCACGAACATAGTGGCAATCAACCTCAATATGTTTTGTTCGTTCGTGGAACACTGGATTGGATGCTATGTGCATTGCAGCTTGATTATCACAGTACATTGACATAGGTTGCTTTGTTTGAAACCCCAAATCGCTCAACAGACCCTTAAGCCATATTAGTTCACATGTTATGGATGCCATCGATCTATACTTAGCTTTTGCACTCAATCTTGCAATGACACTTTGCTTCTTACTCTTCCATGTTAACAGATTTCCTCCCACAAACGTGCAATAACCTGTGGTAGACTTTCGATCTATTTGGTTTCCTGCCCAATCAGCAACATAGTAACCAATAACTTGAGTATTATCATTCCTCTTCATGAGAATTCCTCTTCTAATCGATCCATTGAGATAACGAAGTACTCTCTTAACAAGGTTAAAGTGATATATTGTAGGTGCATGCATGAATTGACTAACTAAGCTCACTGCAAATGTAATATCTGGTCTTGTGATAGTTAAATAAATTAACTTACCAACAAGCATTGATAGTGACCAATATTAGGTAGAGGTTTGCCTTCCAAGCTAAACTTGAGCTTGCTGTCGAGGGGAGCTTGAACTGGCTTGGCATCCTTCATATTTGATTCCGTGAGAAGATCGAGGATATATTTCCTTTGGTTAAGAAATGGCCCTTTACTTGATGAGGCTATTTCTATCCCCAGAAAATATTTTAACCTTCCAAGATCTTTGATGGAGAACTTTTGTTGTAGAGAGACTTTGAGTTTCGTGATTTCATCAGCATTGTCCCCGGTGATTATTAAGTCATCAACATAGATCAACACTACAAGTTTGCCAACCACTCATGTTCAAACACACATGGATGACTCTGCATGACTTCTTTGAAAACAAACTTCTTCAATAACCGAGCTGAGCTTGGCATACCAGGCTCTTGGAGATTGTTTTAATCCATAAATGGATTTGTGCAACCTACACAATATGCTAGGCTCATTGTATTGAGGATGTCCCGATGGTAGCTTCATGTAGACCTCCTCTTCAAGGTCACTATGTAAGAATGCATTATTCACATCCATTTGGTATAAAGATCATCCTTTATTCACAGCAGTAGACAATAACACCCTCATAGTGTTCATCTTGGCAACTGGAGCGAATTTTTCCTTGTAGTCCATGGCATAAGTTTGAGTGAATCCTCTAGCCGCCAACCTAGCTTTATGCCTTTCAATCGATCCATCTGAGTGGAATTTGATCTTGTAAATCCACTTACTACCAACTGCCCTTTTTTCTGGTGGAACAACTACACTCCAGGTGTTGTGATTAGTAAGAGCACGAAGCTCTTCCTCCATGGCATTTCTCCACACTTCTTGGAAGCTTGCTTCTTGAAATGTTTAAGGCTCGCAGTGACTGGTGATGGTGTTCAAATAGGCAGCATAAGTTTTGGAAACTTTCTAGTACGACATGAAACCACTGATTGGATGCCTTGTTGAATAAGTCACATAATCTTGAAACCTTGTAGAATGATGCCTAGCACGCACTAGATTTCTTTTGCCTTAGACCTGTTGTGTTTTTTCTGTCGAGCTTTCTGGCTCTTCATGAGGAGATTCTTCATTATGCATCTGTTGGTCAGGATTGTGATTACTAACTTGAGTTTCATTAGCTGCAGCAGGAGCATTAAGAGGTAGTATCTCGAAAGATAGTTCCTCAGCCCTTGGTAAGGGAAAAAACTCAAAACATGACTCCCCATGTGACTGGTCATCAGACAGCTTGTTGAAAAAAGGGTTAGTTTCATCAAATCGTACATCCCTTGAAACTACAATTCTCTTTAACTTGGGACTATATCACTTGTAACCTTTTTGAGTAGATGAGTAACCAAGAAACATGCATTTGTTAGCCCTAGGGTCCAGTTTATCCCTATGCTGTGATTGAATATAAACATAGCATGTGCATCCAAAGACTTTAAGATGTGACAGACTAATATCCCTTCCTTTTAACACTTCTTTTGGAGATTTGAACTCCAAGACTCGACTTGGTAATTTGTTTATGATATATGCAGCTGTAATGACCCCTTGGGACCAAAATCTTTTTGGTACTTTCATGTGCAACATTAGAGCTCTTGTTTTTTCAAGTAGATCACGATTCTTTCTCTCGGCTAGGCCGTTTTGTTGATGAGTACCAACATAACTGGTTTGATGAAAAATTCCATTACTGCTTAAATTTTGTTTCATGATGTGTGACATATATTCCGAGCCATTATCAGATCTCAAAGTTTGGATGTGGGAATTGAAATGAATTTTGACAAGATTATGAAAGTCTATGAATGCTTCAACAACTTTACTCTTAGATTTCAAAAGGTATAACCAAGTAACTCTCGAGAAATCATCTATAAAAGTCACAAAGTACGTATACCTATCAAAAGATTAAAAAAAATGGCCCCCATACAGGTGAATGTACAAGTTCAAAAACTTGTTTGGTCCTATTTGAGGATGAACCAAAAGGTAACCTAGTGGCTTTACAGAAATGACAAGTATCACACTGGATCACTTCTTCACACAGATTTGGGAACAATTTTGACAAAATAGGCTCGGAAAGATGAGCTAATCTTTGATGCCACAAGGTTTGGTCTTGACTTAGGTTAGACTTGACTTGAAATCCCTTGAGGAATGAAGTCTCCTTGGGTAGGTAATAGAGACCATCTAAGAAAAAACCTTCACCAATCTTTTTCTTGGTGACACAATTCTGAAAAATGACAGTATAAGGGGAGAAAGTAACTGAACAGTTTAATGCATGTGCGATTTTTCCAACTGAGAGAAGTTGAAATGGAAATGAAGGAATGTACAAGGCTTTAGACTCTATATTGTCAGACACTAGTGTATTTTTCCCATTCCTAACACTTTAGCTCCCTTCCCATTAGCAACTGAAACATGTGAAGGTGTAGGAAGTTTTTTAAAATCATGAAGCTTGTAAACTTGGTTTGTCATGTGATCTATGGCACCGGTATCTATGACCCACAAATCATGCAATTGATTTATATTTAGAGCAGTTCTGAAAGCTGTCAATATACCTTGCATGTTGTCCTGAGTGAGCTTTTTCGAGTCATCCAGAAAACCTACAAACTTTCCCAACAATGTAGTTGAGTTGCCATTTCTAGAGGTACCAGCTTCATCACTCCCAGAGACTTCCTTCTTCAGTTGAAGGTACGCAGCGAACTCATTTATAAGTGTGGTGGGATTGGAGGTAAAATTCAGAAGATCCTCTGAGCCTCTAGTTGACATGGATGAGGCATGATTGGCTTTGTAACTGGGGAACTGAGGCTTCTTTTGAATAAACCTTTCTTTTTTCATGAAGTCTGGTTTGAGCTCAGGGTGAAGAATCCAACAATGATCCCTCACTTGTCCGGTGGCATCATAATGTTTGCATTTGAGATGAGGATTTCTTCCATTGTACTTCTTATCACTGGAGAAATATTTCTTATCACTAGAAAAATAAGCCCTAGCTTCTGAGGCAGTTGTTGCGGTACCAGTGTTCATAACCTTTTCCTCACTTCTTCCCTTTGAATTGTTGCACAAACATTTGCAAATGTGGGAAGCTCTGGATTCATGAGAACATGACTACGCAGATCCTCATATTCAGACCCCAAACTAGAGAGAAGCTGGAAGATTTTGTCTTCTTCAGCCCTTTTTAGAAGTAGGTTTGAGTCCATTGTATGTGGATGGTATACCTCCAACTCATTCCACATGCCTTTTAGACTTCCAAGCAGCTGAACAAAAGGTTTTCCATCTTGTTGCATGCTCATGATATATCTTTTAAGCTGAAACACACGAGCAGCATTATTCTGATTTCCATACATCTCTTGCACGGACTTCCATAGCTGGAAGGATGACTTAGAGTAACTGAATATCTCAGCTGTCTTCCACTCCATGGAATTGAAGAGCCATGACATGACCAATTGATCTTTGCTAAGCCAAGATTCATGAGTGGAAGAGGAAGCATCAGGCGCTTCAATACTTCCATTTATGAACCCTAGCTTTGATCTTCCTGCTAGGGCAAGAGAAACTGCCCTCAACCATGGTAAATAGTTGAACTTATATAGAAGCATAGAACTCAACCTTTGATTTGGATTTACATCGATCTTTGGTTGATTTTGGTGACTGACTCCAGGTGAGTTATCAGCCTCGGACTCGAGGATAGGTTTTTCGTCTGCCATGGAAGAGTGCTTGAAGAACAAAGCAACAAGTAACACAGAGACAGGTTATTCCTACTCTGATACCATGTTGAGTTTTAAGTGTTTGTTTGTATTATCTTTCATAATGAAACAACAACAAAAGGATACAAGATATATAGGGCAAGGTGTGATCAACACACTGATCACCCTTAAATCACTCCTACATGGCAGCAGCTCCATAAAACATGGAGCAGAAAGTAAGGTAAGTAAGGTAAGGCAAAAAGCTTATAACCACCCTAAAGGTATGGGAAATAAGATACAAGATCTTTACAAGATATATCTAGAAGTAAGGTGACAACTACACCCTAATCATCAACCTAACCAATAACTCCAGATACCCACTCTTGACTTTCAATACGTGGGGGTGGTGCCGCTCCGCTCATCGTTGTGTTGAGCCTTGTAGATCGTCGCGGTCCTAATTCTTGAACGTTGGAATTTCCGTTCGTCGAGGTTTCCAAATCTCTTGCCATTGTACTTTTCTTTTACGTTTTATCGAAGAATTTTTAGAAATAAAAATTCCAAGAATAAGATTATACGAAAAACCTTGAATGCGAGAGTCTTCTACGAGTATGTGACTCAAGCTCTCAATGAAAGCACCAATTTGTGGATGCAAATATGTGGGGTTTTGTTAGGGTTTTCATCATAAATAACCAAAATTTAACCCCTAATTTGATATAGGTCAGTTTTTGTAATTTCTTTCATATATAGCCAAATTATCATTTAAATAGACCTAAGTAGCCTTAAAATTAAAGCTCAATTACGTATAATAAGCGTCTTCAAGATGACTCCCGATTTTATTTCTTCCTTCTTTTATTATCACCACAAGACAATCAAAGAAACTCAAAAGTTCCCATTATTTTATTTTGGGAGAACTAGTAAGGTTTAGCTAAAGTTTATATGTCTTTACTCACATAATGTGTGAACGCCTTCAGCCAAATTTTGGAATTAGAACCCTTTGAGAGAAAAGCAGCAAGATCTCAACAATGTATATTATTCTCTTGGTTGTTCTAAACTTCTATCCCAACTGGATACGAATACAGTTTCTTTTTAATTTTAATTTGGGATAATAGCAAAAATTGTGTTAATTCAGTTTAAAAGGAAAATGAAAAAAGCAGTCTAAGTCAACAAGTCTTCTCCAACACGCAGTTACAAAGAAGTTCGAACCAAATTAGTTGAGGGATCGAAAATAAAAATTGTTTCTTTGAGTTTTAGAGAGAAGAAATAAAAGCGAGTGGGTGAGAGAAAAAAGAAAAAGGATGAATTCCTCATGGCCATAGGCTGAAAACGAGTTGGGTTTTGAATTTATAATTTTAAGGCTTAGGGTTTGTCATCTTCATATTGCTTATTGGTTTGTGGTTTCATTCACTTTCAGTTTTTAAATTTAAGGGCAATTGAGTCTGTTTAAGTGTGTTTTGGCTCTATATGAAAGTTGTTATAAAAGTTGATATTTTTTAAATCAAGGTATAAATTTTGATTATACTCAATAAAAACTCGTTTTGTTCTTTGTCACATCATTACTTAATAGTTAATTTGACAGATTGACTAACGCATGAATAAGATTAAAACAAAATAATAAGTAAATGTACAAGATTGAAATATGTTTTAAAGATATTGTATGAAGTTGTAGTTGAACGCAAACCTAAAGATGCAAAATGTCATTTACCTTGCTTTTAAAGTGTTAAACCTTATCAAAATTACTTAACCTCTTTATCGATTAAAGTCAGGTTATTAATCTTATGATGACTTATGTTATACATGAGGGCATGTTTTTCTATAAAACTTATTTCATTTTTCATAAGAAAAAAAACATAATGAATTCAACTTCATATGAAAAGAAAGGAAAGACATTAAAAAAAAGTCAATTACACTTCAATCCTACGATCTGATTTGAACATATTGTGTATCATTCTATTGCGTTTTTATGGAGAAATTTTTATAAGTACTGAGAACATCGATTACATGTATAATTTCATATGGATAAACGACAAGGTTGATATGTCAGATTTTGAACATTATCTTATGTTATAATTTCATAAGATCACATGACAGTATTTTGGAAAACCGAATATTTCCTCAATGAAGTGCAAAATGTTAGAGGCCCTAAACTAGAATGTTGAAAAATCTAACTGGTATAGTGGAAGCTTTTAAGTCTGTACCAACAACCAGAATTAAGCTTCTAGCAAAACTACCAGAGTTTCCCATTTTTAGACAAATGAGAGAGCTGAGTCAATACTGCCCGCGTATTTTGCTCTACGGTCTACAAACTATAACACGGTTTGACTAGATACGATCGACAACCGCGTCATTAATCAGCTCCAATCATACAGAACGGCCTCAATCTTCTGAGCTTCTCCCTCTTATATATGTTACCAACAATACGAACAAAAAAAACCAAATCAAACCAAACAAACAAGAAGAAAAGAGAGAGTATATATATGAACAGTAGATCACAAACATTAAACCAGGACTGCACTAAGCGTTTTAATTCTTGTCCTGAACGTCGCGAGAGAAAAACACATTCTAATTCCTCGTCCGCGATTATTTTTGCTCAAGTTTTTTTGCATCTTCTATCTTTTGTGGGTAGTGCAAAGTTTGGAATTGGAACAATTTATACGAATCAGATCATGGGTGCTATGAGGATGATGGAATGGTCTGCAGCATCTGCTACAAACGCTTATTTTGATACCCTAAAACTGGTACTTTTCTTCCTTGAATTTTTTATTTTCACATTTAATTTCTCTCTTGGATAAGAACTTATGATTGATTCAAGAATTCACTTGAGTTTGTTTCCCTTAGAGGTCATTACCGAAACGGGACTTGAAAATCTTGCCAGATATTTGACACGTTATACTGTTAGAATGTTACAAATTACACCAAATTAAAGTTTACTTGTTCAGTTGTACAGATTGACAGTTTGAAAACATGTCGTGCAGTCAAATAAAAGAACAATTTCATATAAGCCCTAGTTTTTCAGCTGTGTATCTTGGTTCTTGTGTTGTTTAAAATGTGCTAACCCCAAATTTATATTAATTTCTGCAGTGTAATGACCGCAGAAGACAATGTGGCTCATGGAAAACACAAGAGCCAGGCAGCAATGAATTTGTATCGGCCTTGGCTGCTGGCATGAAAGCGAAACTCATAGTGGAGGTCACCTCAAGTGTTTCCCCGTCAACGGTAGCCCTAGCAGCTGCTGCAAAACACACAGGTGGAAAATTGGTTTGCATTCTTCCGGAGCCAGTCCTTGATGAATCAAAGAAAGTAATCAGAGACTCAGGCCTTAAAGACTTGGTAGAGTTCAAGACCGGTGACCCTTTTGAGCTGTTGTCGAATTATGAGAACATTGATTTTTCTCTGGTTGATTGCAAGAACGATGAGTACACAAGGCTGTTGAAGTTGCTTGATGTTAACCCTAAAAAATCAGTGGTTGTGGCTAATAACTTGGTTGGTGAAAGAAAAGGATTGGAAGGGAATTTAGGAGTGAAAGAGAAGAAGGTTCAAGTAAGGTCTACGAAGCATCCGATAGGAAAAGGAATGGAGGTCACAATGATTGGGAAGAATATTGATCAGAAAGGAAATGAAAATAGGGGTGGAGGAAGAAAGAAGACGAGTGGTAAGAGCAAATGGGTTATCAAGGTTGATGAGAAGAGTGGTGAGGAACATATCTTTAGGGTTCCAGGCTAAATCAGTTTTCGTGTTATCTTTTGGTCTTAACTTGCAAAGGGAAGAAGAAAGGATCCGGATGTCTTCTATATGTGAACTCTCCATACAAATCTGTGAAGTGATCTCGAGTCTGCACCCTCGTATTTGTTGCCTCCTCAATCTGCAGGTTCGTGCAGGCAATGCTGGTTTCGCATGTTAATGTTGAATGAACTTCAACCCTGCCTGGCTATGGAAGAGGTTGGTGTGTCATCATAGCCAGAGAGAGTTAGAGAACCAGTGGATTGATCACTGTACTCTTTATGTATGAAAATCTCATAATTTCTAAGCGTTTCTTAAAAACTCATCAGTGACGAGTGAGTATATATATAAATCAAGTGTAATAACTGTATATAATCCGTAAAATATTTCAAATTTGATCCACTTTACATATCACTTAGTTTGTAATTCTGGCTGTTTGATTTCCTTAGTTTGTAATTCTGGCTGTTTGATTTCCTTCTGTACGTAGTGATTTTGGCGCTCCACTTTTTCTCCCATGCACTCATTTCTAATTTTTCTAGCCTTAGAGTGCACTAATAAATCAAAGGACAAGGGATAAACACAAAATGAGGACATAAAAGAGAATGAGAGTGTGAAAGTAACTATCCTTTCGTTTCATTAGTAGTTCTTTGGTGCACAAGTTATTCAATTCTTTGCCATTCTCTATTAGCGGTACCATCAAACCTAAGAGATAAAACCTAATAGTGACATGCAATTAAATAGATCTCTTGGATTATTATTGTATGTTGAGAGTGAATCTCACATTAAGAAAATAAGTGACCTTGTATGTCGTTATAAGTAACTAACTACTCCTCATATAGCCATTTGGTTTTATTGTGAAAATTCAATTTTCTTCATGGTATCAGCACAACAATTTGGGGTATAGAGAGGTTGGATAGGAAGCTCATAATTAAGGAAGTTGAGGTTTCACCATAAAATCAATTGGCAATTTGGGGAGCAGTCCCAACTACTTATAAGCACATGCAAGGCCCCTTGGGCTTCACATGTGGGACAACCTGCTCTGATATCATAAGGAAGTTGAGGTTTTACCATAAAACCAATTGGCAATATAGAGAGTAACCCAACCACTTATAAGCATGATGAGTCAATTTCATATTATATATTTTACCCTATTCTTAGTATGTTTTGGTAATTATTTTGGTAGAATTTTGATACTTTGATTTATATTTTCAATATAGGACATCCGAGTTCCTCTGGAGCAAGACATGATCAAACGGATGAATTTTAGAGTGATTCAAATTGAAAGACGTTTGTGTGTCTCTTGGCGTATTTGTATCAAAATTTGAGATTTTTCTACCAAACGATTATTTTCTGGCGATAGAATAAAGTAGCAGTGCACAGTACTGGAAAATGACGTTTATGAGCTTAAATTGCATTTTTGGAGTCCCAAGATGACTTCTAATGGGTTCGTGGCCTTCTGGAGAAGTGTTTAGAATATTCCAAACCTTAAATCCAGCTATATTGGGCCGGTTTTGGAGCAGTTTAGGGGTCCAAAACGTGGCTGTTCAGATTTTAGGTGAATTTTACCATTTAATTTAGGGTTAGGTTTCCTATTTTATTCTAGTATTTAGTTTCCTAGTTCGATTGGAAAACCTTTTATTAGGAGGATTTAATTTCTACTAGGTTAAATAAGCTTGGCCGGCTTTATTCTTGCTTCTTCTTTTTCTTCTTCTCCATGCGTTCTTGAAGAGAGGAAATTGGCCAAGTGTAGAGATTATCAGACTTTTTCCATTTTAGGTGTTTTCGATCTTTTATTATTTCAATAAAGAACTTTGTGATTCCTATTATGAATATGCGTAACTAATTCTCTATTTGCTAGGGTGAGGCCACGAGCCTTAGCAAGAATATGTAGTTTCTCTTCAATTTGCTTATGATTATATGCATGTAGGTTTTCGAATTATTGATCACTGATTTAAACTATCTAATTGTCTTGATGCTTGATCACCATTAGGATGTTTAGAAAAGTAATTTGATGCAATTGGTCGGAGGTCGGTCCCTAAAATTGACGAAGGCTTCTTGTGATTAATATGAGCAAGTTCACTTATGATGAATACCACTTCTTGAGGTTGCATGGTTTTTCAAAAGGTTTCACAGAACTTAATGAGTCATGTATGTTTAGATTTGGTTTGAATACTACAGACGGATTGCATGTTTGACATACGCTCTATGTTGGGGGTCCAAGTAGGCATATATTAGGAAAACCTAACCTTTGAAATATGCATGTATAAGTCACAAGTAATTGAGAGAACTATATAGGATTAATAAGGTGACGGCAGATCCTTAGTGCTTTCTTAATTTGATTTCTCCAAAACTGTTTCCTTTTCCTTCAGCTTTTATATTGCAGATTGTTTTATTTTTAATAATTAAATTCGTTTTATTAAATTATGTCATAAAAACCAATCATCTCAAATTTCTATTTTACAATAATTAATTGGAATTTGGTTTGTTTTGAATTATTTAATAATCCCTGTGGAGAATAACCTTGCGAGATCTGTTTATACTACAATAACCTTGTCATTCTTGCAAGTTTTATTGGAGTTTTTAACCCTTTGGCGTGTGTGGTAAAATCCCTATCAAAGCACATGCAAGGTCTCTCTTCTCACCAATGTGGGATTCATCTCAACAACTTAATGTACTTCGGTGAGCGTTGTACCAGCAAGTCATTACATGAAAAATAAATTTCATTAAAATAACATGGCACGACACATCATCATGACCTGTTAGAGGATTGAGACACCTATAACTTTTATGATGAGGACTATAACCTAAATGAGCTACTTCTCATATAGCCATTTGGTTTTATTGTGCAAATTCAATTTTCTTCATGGTATCTTGGATAGGAATCTCAGTTTACTCCGGAGAGCATTGTACTTGCAACTCATTATAGGAAAAATAAATTTCATTACAAATAACATGACGTGACACGTCAACACGACCTGTTTGGGGATCAAGACACCTATACTTTTATGCAAGGTTCTAAAAGACGTTAGGCGCTAGTCGGGCGGCGGACCGAGGCCTAGCGCCTAGGCAACTAGATAGGGCCTTAGGTGGGCGCCTAGGCAAACTAGGCGGATTTAAGTAAATCTATTACATTTCATGTAAATAAGTATCTACTTATACTTAAAATATATACAATTTCATCATAAATTACAAAATAGAATGACATATATTATGAAGTATTGGAACATATTGAAAATATTGGGAACAAGGATATAATGTGTGTTCGTTTAAGTATGCAACAAGTCTCTTACAATTTATTGTAAAAAATAAAATGCAAAATGAAAGTTATTTATTTTCTGTCTAAGCGAGTCGCGACCTAGGCGGGTCTGGGTGGGTTAGGCGAGTGCCTAGGCAGTCTAGGAAAGATTACGTTGGGCAAGTCCATTTTGTGGGGTAGCTTCATCCCATAATGCATAAAGGAGCCCAGAAATGTGGAGTAATGCCTATATTAAGGTGGCTATATGGCGATGATTATGTTGGGCAAGTCCAACTCATGACAGAGAATAGGAAATGGATTAGCATATATACTTCATACAATTGCCACTTTGGAGTAGGGGTGGGTTCAAAAAGCCGAAAACAAAAAAAAAGGGAAAACCGAACCGAATCGAAATCGAAAAAACCGAACCGAACAAAAAAACTGAACCGAATTCTTTTGGTTTGGTTTCGATTTTAGTGGTCTAGAAACCGAACCGAACCAAACCGAATTAATTAAAGTAATTTTTTATTTAATTATTTGTTTTGGGTATTATTTTCTAAACCCAATTTGTAAGCTAAAATATGCTAAACCCAATGTGTTGCCAAACTTTAAGCTCAAAATATTAAAAAAAAAGCCTTTAAAAACTTTAAATCCTAATCTATTATTTCTTCCCCACATAAGGTTCCGGAACCAGACCTCCCCCTGAAGTACCTACATCCATCTCCACAGCACTATCTACTTCTGCCCCAGCTTCCTTTTCCAAATCTACTATCATATAACATGTAACAGAATCCATAAACATTTATTTCAGGCAGATTACTTGCGTAATTTGTGATGGAAAAGAATCCAACACACACTAAATAAATCCACCCACGCATTACTTTTACTAATCAAGTTGTCAACATGCAGTTACAAATAAACAGCCCTGATCTTTGAACAACATCATACAATTTAACTTTTCTAAGTCATTTGTTCGATTTTTGTGTTGTGGGGTTGTTAGTTTGGACTTTGGAAGACTTGATTGATGATTTTAGTTCAACTTTAAATGTTTATTTTCATTGTATTTGATTCTAGTTGGAATGCTTATGTTATGATTGTGTTGGAGATATTAAAATTTAAAATTTAAAATTTTTTTCATTTTTTGAAAAAAAAAACAAAACCGAACCGAAACCAAACCGGAAAAAACCGAACCGAAAAAAAAATGAACCGAACCGATTTCGGTTCGGTTTCGGTTTTAGCAAATAAAACCGAACCGATTTGAACCGAACCCACCCCTACTTTGGAGAACCTAAATAGTAGCTTCAAAAATTTGCGATAGGCATGTCCAGAATTTATGGCCCATTTAATTTAAATATTAAGTAGTTGAAGGCCTAGATTGCACGTCTTGTTGTTGACAGACCTGTCAAGAATTGATGACAACAACTGCCAACTTCTAATAATGAAAACTTGATGTAACTACTTCTTAAGTTTGTACACATTTAAGAGAAGTGTTGTAAATAATATTATTAATTAGGAATGTGATTGTGTAAACTTAAAATAGAATCCCAATAGAATTTTGAGATCAAATCCTCATAAACTTTGTATTACTTGTAAGGCAAGAAAATTTGTTAGGAGTAGTATAAATAAAGGTACAAGAGGTGAACATACAATTCTCATACACCTGAGCCATTTTCTAGCTTTTATAATTTAATTTACAACATTTACAAGTTACATGGTTATTGTATCATTTCAATGATAGTATATAGTTATTTTCCCAAAATAAACCATAAAAATGTGCTTTGTAAGGGTCTCAATCAAAATCTTATAAACGACATTTGTTGAATAGTAGAAAAATGAAAATGACACTTAAGTGTGTACCCAAAAAACAAGCATCTAGTCAAACTATGAGTTTCCCAATTATAGACAAATGAGGCGAGTTATATAGCTAATTTTCCCGCATATTTTGCTCTAGGGTTTTCCGGCATTAACACGTTTTGACTGCGTCCGTACCATCGCGTCAATAACCAGCTCTAATCATGCTGCGTTGCTTCTGAGCTTCTCCTCTTTGTATATATATCGTCACCAACAAAACAAAAAAACCGAACAAACACAAGAAAAGACAAATACATATCAACTGTAGAATATAGAAAAAAAATCCAGGCGACAACAAACGATTTAATTCTTGTCCTGAACCCGAACAAGAAACACGTCCTAATTCTTCGAATCTAATTGTTTTTTTTTGCTGCATATTTTTTTTATTCTGTGGTTGGATTGAAGTTGGAATTGAAACAAGTTAAAAGAATCAGATCATGGGGACTATGAGGATGAAGGAATGGTCTGCAGCATCTGCTACAAACGCTTATTTTGATACCCTAAAACTGGTATGTACTTTTCTTGTTCCCTCTTTCTATCTTCCGTTGATGTTTTTTCTATCCTTGTCAATTTCTCTGTTTTGTGTTTTCTTCCAATTTGTTTAAGAGCATTAGAACCAATGGTTGATTCAACTGGTCCTTTGGGTTTCTTAGAAATCAAAGATACAAAGGTACAACCTATAGAACAGATCCTGTTCAAGTAAGGTCGTTGGTCCTTTGGGTTTCTAATTAGTTCATAATTTTTTGGAAATAGGTGTAACTATGAAAAAAACATTTGTGTTTCTTAGGGTTTTGTTGCCTTTAAACATCACTACAGAAATGGGACTTCATGTGAGACTTTTGACATTTTTTATTCTTTTAGTATAGCGATGTATTTTGAATGTTAAATTCTCGGACTACTAAACTACTAAAAGGCTACTTCATTAATTGTCTGGATTGACAATTTGACTTCTTTTAGTAAAACAATATATTTTGAATGTTAAATTCTCGGAGGGTTGAAAGGTTACTTCATCAATTGCCTACATTGATAGTTTGACCAGTGGCGAAGTCAAATAAAACAACATTTTCATATATACTGCCCTCTTTTCAATTTTGAACCTTTTTCCTTGTGTTGTTCAAAGGCTTAATGAAGAATGTAAGCCAATGTTTCCAATGTGCTAACTCCAAATTCATACTCATTTCTGCAATGCAATGACTGTGGGAGACAATGTGGCTCATGGAAAACACAAGAGCCAGGCAGCAATGAATTTGTCTCGGCCTTGGCTGCCGGCATGAATGCCAAACTCATAGTGGAGGTGACCTCAACTGTTTCGCCATCTACAATAGCCTTAGGAGCTGCTGCAAAACAGACAGGAGGAAAACTGGTTTGCATTCTTCCCGAGCCAGTCCTTGATGAATCAAAGAAAGTAATCAGAGACTCAGGCCTTAAAGACTCAGTCGAGTTCAAGACCGGTAACCCTTCTGTGCTGTTGTCGAATTACGAGAACATTGATTTCTCTCTGGTTGATTGCAAGAATGATGAGTACACAAGGCTGCTGAAGTTGCTAGACGTTAACCATAGAAAATCAGTGGTTATGGCTAATAACTTGGTTGGTGAAAGAAAAGGGTTGGAAGGGCATTTGGGAGTGAGGGGAAAGAGGGTTCCGGTGAGGTCTACGAAGAATTCCATAGGGAAAGGAATGGAGGTCACCATGATTGGGAAGAACACTGAGGTTGGAAAGGGAAATTGGCATGGAGGAAGTAAGAGGAGAAGTGGTAAGAGTAAATGGGTTGTTAAAGTTGATGAGCAGAGTGATGATGAGCATATCTTTAGGGTGCCTGGCTAAATCACCTTTCATGTTTTCTTTCGCTATCAAACTTGCAAAGGGGGGAGAATGATGAGGATATCTTTATACGAACTCTCCAGACAAGTCTGTGCAGTGTTCAGTGATATAAAAGTTTAAAGAGTTGTTGCATCCCATCATGAATGAGCAGGGTGGTGATTGTGGATGTGTTCATGCATGGCTGAGACTGCGGTGCCCCCTCCCTCCAATTGTTGCCTCAGTACTTTGAATGCTGAATGAAATTTATGGGAGAATCTTAGCGATCCCGGTTGTATTTCATGTTCTGAGACAGATAACAGAAGATATACAACCGGTTACAAGGACGCTGTTTGACTACAAAAAATGCCACTTTTTTTGTCATTATCTAGCAAAGAAAAACCTAAATGTCTAGTGATTAATTTGTTGACAGTACTTTTTGTATGAAGTCTCTAATTCTATGTATTGCTGAAAACCTCATCAATAATTATTGTACATCAAGTGAACTTCTTTACCCGTTTTCACTTATGGTGTAGTTTGTTGCTGTTAGATTCGGTTAAGGCATGAGATGCTTTTGAATGCAGTTATAAGCCGTTCATTATCGTGTAATACACAAGAAGTCGACTTCAAAGTGCTTCATCATTCATATCCAATCGTCACATATGTTTTTGTCTAATACATATCTGTTGGAAGTCAAACAGTCTCCAGCAAAACAAACAGGAAGCCAACGGCTGGTTTTGTTTAAATAGGCGAATGTTTGGTTTTCTCAAGCTAAAGTCCAAGAGACAAATGAAGGGCTGAGATTAAAACTAAAAGTGTAAGGCCTAGATTAGAGTAGTATTATGTTAGGTTGTGTCTTTTGTCTTATTCCTAAATTGGGATAAGGATGTTGGCTGTAAACCCTACTGCTCTAATGATATATATATGAAAAGTGTTTGCTGCTGCAAATCAGAGCAGCCGTCCCACTTATTCTCATTCTCTCTTTTTGCTCTGAAACCCTTACAAAAACAGTCAGAGATACAAAACATTAACATGGCCTCAGAGCTTAGGTTCGATTAAACAAACTAGCTGGGCGTTGTGAAGCTGCTATTCAGGGGAGATTTCGAGTATTTGAAACCCCAGAAAGTGATTCAAGAACCACCAAGAAATGTTTGGATCAAGTAGCAGCGGTGGTGAACTTAGAACTCCCATTTTTAATGGAGAGAACTATGATTTCTGGAGGATACGGATGACCACCATTTTCAAGTCTCAAGACCTGTGGAAAATGGTTCAAGAAGGATATGAAGTTCCGGATTCAGAAGATGAGACAGAGGACGATGAAGAACTCATTGCAACTCGAAGAGCATCTCTGAGAGAAAATGGGATGAAAGATGCTAAGGCACTGGGGACAATACAAGGAGCACTCTTAGATGCTATTTTTCCCAGGATATCAAATGAAGAGACATCCAAAGCTGCTTGGGAAGTTCTTCAAAGAGAATATAGAGGTGATAAGAAGGTAACCAAAGTAAAGCTTCAATCTTTAAAACGCGATTTTGAATATACTCGCATGAAAGAAGATGAACCCCTTAATGATTACTTTACTAGGTTGTTTGATGTTGTGAATCAAATGAAAACTCTTGGTGAAGAACTACCTAGGGAAAGACTTGTACAGAAATTGTTAATCAGTTTGACAAAACCTTATGACTCTATAGTAAATGTTATAGAGGAAACTAAGGATACTGATACACTTGATGCACAAGAGGTTACAGCCTCATTGAGAGCTTTTGAGCAAAGGCTAGGGAGACATGCTGATCTAGCCACAGAGAGGGCTTTTCAGTCACTTAGTATTAATCCTAAAGAGGGAAGTTCAACTGGGCAATACAGCAGTTTCAAGCAACAAAAGAAGCCATGGAAAGGGAAGTCTAAGAAATGGGAAGGAAGGCCAAGTGAGTCTACCAGGAACAATAGTGTTGGTGGGACAAAACCACAGTGTACAATTTGTGATAAGACTCATTTTGGCGTCTGTTGGTTCAAAGGGAAGCCTAAATGCAGTAAATGTAACAAGTTTGGTCATTTGTCCAAAGATTGTGATTCTAAAAGAAGCCAACTAGTGAACTATGCACAAAAGACTGAAGAGGAGATGAATATGTTCTATGCTTGTAATGTCACAACCGTTGAGAAGAACAAAGATGTATGGTACATTGACAGTGGGTGCAGCAATCATATGACTGCACAGGAGTCTCTACTTATCAATATTGACAGAGAATTCACTGGAAAGGTTAAGATGGGCAATGGTCAACTTGTAAGTGCCACTGGTAGAGGCACCTTGGTGATTGACACAAAGCAAGGAAGAAGATACATCAAAGAGGTTATGTTGGTACCTGGACTTGATGAGAACTTATTGAGTGTGGGCCAAATGATCACACGTGGTTATTTCTTACTCTTTGGAGATTCCAGGGTTGAAATCTTTGATGATAGGAGTTTGCAGAACATGGTCACAAGAGTAGAAATGACAGAGAATAGGAGTTTCCCATTGCTACTCAATTATGATCAAGCTATCTCACTGAGGACTAGTGTCACTGAAAGCACATGGTTATGGCATAAAAGATATGGTCACTTGAACTTTCTAAGCTTAAGAGATCTGCAGAGAATGGAGATGGTTCAAGGACTACCAAAACTGCATGGAGGAAAAGAAGTCTGTGAAGGGTGTGTTCTAGGCAAGCACCACCGAGAGAGTTTTGAAGTAGGAAAGTCTTGGAGAGCTACACAACCATTGGAAATCATTCACACAGACGTATGTGGTCCAATGCAAACTGCAACAGTGAGTGGTAACAAATACTTCCTAACCTTCATAGATGATTATTCTAGAATGTGTTGGGTGTACTTCATGAGACAAAAATCTGAGGTATTTAGTATATTCAAGAAGTTCAAAATGATGGTTGAACTACAATGTGGTTACAAGATCAAGAAAATAAGAAGTGATAGGGGAGGTGAGTATACCTCAATTGAATTCAACTCCTTCTGTGAAAACATGGGAGTGGAAAGACAGTTAACAGTAGCTTATACCCCTCAACAAAATGGGGTTGCTGAGAGGAAAAACAGAACCATAATTGAAATGGCGAAGTCCATGCTCCATGAGAAAGGGATTCCCTATCAATTTTGGGGAGAAGCTGTGAACACAGCTGTCTATTTGCTGAACAGATGCCCAACAAGTTCTTTGGAGAAGAAGACTCCATTTGAAGCCTTTAGTGGAAGAAAACCAGGTGTGAAACACCTAAAGGTGTTTGGCTCAGTATGCTATGCACTAATACCATCACAGTTGAGACACAAACTACAGGAAACTAGCAACAAGTGCATTTTTGTAGGGTATGGTAACTGTGAAAAGGGATATAGATTGTTCAATTTGAAAACACAAAAAATCAACATCTCAAGGGATGTAGTCTTCAATGAAGACACAAAGTGGAATTGGAAAGATGGTGTAGAAGATGAGATAGCTGTACCAATTACAATTGGTGAAACAGGAAATGAAGTGGAATCACAAACACAAATCTCTGCTCACTCACCAAATCAATCTCAACAATCTCAGTTGCAGCAATCACCTCAGCATACTTCACCTCAATCTCAGAGTGAAAACTCTCAAAATACACAAAGTTCTATCTCCCAAAACTCCACTCCTAGTTCTACTCCTGTGAAACTGAAGAGCTTGAGTGAGATATATGCAACCTGCAATTTCTGCATACTGGAGCCCGAGAACTTTGAAGAAGCTGAGAGTGATATAGCCTGGAAGAAAGCTATGGAAGATGAAATGGCAATGATTGAGAAGAATTCCACTTGGGAATTAGTCAATAGGCCCAGTGACAAGCCTGTGATAGGTGTCAAATGGGTGTATAAAACTAAACTTAACCTGGATGGCACAGTGCAGAAAAATAAGGCAAGATTGGTAGCAAAAGGTTACTCTCAACAACCAAGAGTTGATTTCAATGAGACCTTTGCTCCAGTAGCTAGATTGGACACCATTAGAACTCTGATTTCTCTTGCTGCACAAAAGGGTTGGAATTTATTCCAACTTGATGTCAAATCTGCGTTTTTGAATGGTGTACTTGAGGAGGAAGTTTATGTTGATCAACCTCAAGGCTTTGAAGTCAAAAATGAGGAAGATAAAGTTTACAGGTTAAAGAAAGCACTATATGGGCTCAAGCAAGCTCCAAGAGCTTGGTACAGTGAGATTGACACTTACTTCTCACAAAGAGGATTCAAGAAAAGTCTTAGTGAAGCTACTGTATATGTGAAAGCTGAAAATGGAACTGATATCCTCATAGTTGCAATCTATGTTGATGATGTAGTATTCACTGGCAACAATGAGAATATGATGGAAGACTTCAAGGAAGACATGATGCAGAAGTATAAAATGTCAGACTTGGGTTTACTACACCATTTTCTCGAATTGGAATTGTCCAAGGAATTGAAGGGATATTTATCCACCAAAAGAAATATGCTCAGACCTTATTAGACAAGTTTGGTCTTAAAGGTTGTAAATCAGCAGCTACACCACTAATCTCGAATGAGAAACTCATCAAAGATGATGGAGCAGAACCTGCAGACTCCAATCTTTACAGGAAAATTCTTGGAAGTCTTCTCTATCTTACTGCCACTAGACCTGATGTGATGTTTGCAGCAAGTCTGCTTTCCAGATTCATGCATAATCCAACAAAAACTCACATGGGAACAGCCAAGAGGGTACTCAGATACATTGCATGTACTGTTGATTATGGTATCAAATATGACAAAGGTGAGGCTGCCATTCTAGTTGGATTCTGTGATAGTGATTGGGGCGGCAGTGAAGATGACATGAGAAGCACCTCAGGGTATGCTTTCTCTCTTGGTTCAGGGATTTTCTCTTAGGCTTCAGTGAAGCAGCAAAGTGTAGCTTTGTCCACTGCAGAAGCTGAATATGTATCAGCTGCAGAAGCCACTTCACAAGCTATTTGGCTTAGGTTTGTTCTAAAAGACTTTGGAGAAATGCAAATAGATGCCACACCTCTAATGTGTGACAATACATCTGCCATAGCCATGACAAGGAATCCTGTCTTCCATCAGAGGACAAAGCACATCGAAAGGAAATATCATTTCATACGGGAAGCTTTGCAAGAGCATGTGATTGAACTTTTTACTGCAAATCAGAGGAGCAAATTGCAGATATCTTTACCAAGGCATTGCCTAAGGAAAGACTTGTGTATCTCAGGGAGTTACTGGGAGTGCAAGCAGGAAACAGTTTGAAGGGGAGTGTTGGAAGTCAAACAGTCTCCAGCAAAACAAACAGGAAGCCAACGGCTGGTTTTGTTTAAATAGGCTAATGTTTGGTTTTCTCAAGCTAAAGTCCAAGAGACAAATGAAGGGCTGAGATTAAAACTAAAAGTGTAAGGCCTAGATTAGAGTAGTATTATGTTAGGTTGTGTCTTTTGTCTTATTCCTAAATTGGGATAAGGATGTTGGCTGTAAACCCTACTGCTCTAATGATATATATATGAAAAGTGTTTGCTGCTGCAAATCAGAGCAGCCGTCCCACTTATTCTCATTCTCTCTTTTTGCCCTGAAACCCTTACAGAAACAGTCAGAGATACAGAACATTAACAATATCCAAGTAATAAAATTGTACTATTTTTATTTTTTAGTTATACTTTTAATCCAGTATTCCGCCGTCCCTCACCGCTTACTATAACTTCTATCCAAAACAAAATAGTACTTTTTTTGTTTTGTTATATTAGAGGGTGTCGATAGTACTCTCCCCAGCCTCGCTACTGGACTAACCCAGTGGCTGAATATACTATTTGCAATATAATTATGTCCCGCCCAACAAAATATTCTTGTGTACTAATTTTTTTTTTTTTTTGGGGGTGGGTGGTGGTTGTTTTAGTTTGCAAGAATTGGAAGATTATTAGTAAAGATATTATGCCTTGAAAATATTGATTTGGTTAACTTTTAGTCATTAATATGATAATAATTAAACCACTGTAACACTCAACATCTGCCAACACCAACCAGCATCCCCACCACCACCCACCACATTCCATTTTCCTTCAAACACAAGAGACTAAAACCTCCCAACCTCCTGAATGTGCATTCTCTTTCACAACTTACATTGTTCATGGTCTTGTCACTGCCTGTTCAAGCCTTGAATCCCATTCCTAAGTTTTTGGTCTTTCCAATGGCGAGCCCTGGGTCTTGGCTGGTTTTTGATCCGAGGTTTGCTTTCAGGCTATGTATTTTGACCCTCGTCTTGGAGGCCAAGTTTTTTGTTATGGCTGATGATGACAGTTATGTTCTGGGGGTTAATAGCGTCAGCAGGGGCAATGTTGAATCGGAGCTTTGTGACAATGATCTGAGCAATTTTATGCTACCACCATATAGTAATTCATCATCTGATCTAGTCTGCAGGCCTATTTGGCACACTTTTGTTCTGAGAGTAAGTTTGTCCTCAATTTTTATTTCATTGTTAAGTTGGTTCTATGGAGAAATAATTTATGCGCACTCCCTCTTTTTGCACACTCATGTTTATTTTTGTCCTTCGATTCTTATTTAATTTATTCAATCCAAATGTCATAATAAACGTGTGCGGAAATCATTATACAGTTCAAAAGTATATATATTCAACATATAATTAAATCAAATTAGCTATTTCTTTCATTTTCTTGGTTGTTGCAGTACTCTCAGACAGAAGATCATGTCGTGAACATTATATTATCTGCTGTATACACCACAGGATGGGTAGGAATGGGATTTTCCAGAAATGGAATGATGGTTGGTTCAAGTGCAATAGTGGGATGGATTAACAAAAAAGGCCAAGTAAGAATTAAGCAATACTATTTGCAAGGCTCCAAGGTGTCACAAGTCATACCAGACAAAGGTGAATTGCCACTCACTGGAATTCCTGCTTCTGTTGTGCTTCATGGACCTAGAATTTACTTGGCTTTTCAGATGAAATTCAAAACTCATCTTGCTCGTCAGCCAATCATCTTGGCTATCGGAAGCGGTTCCCCCAAGCACAACCACCTAACCATACATAATGATAAAACAACCGTCTTGTTTGATTTCTCTTCAGGCTCAGCATCCGTGAGAGAGGCACCTAGTGATCTTGGACAAATGAAGAAGAACCATGGAATATTGGCTATATTTGGATGGGGTCTAATAATTCCTATTGGGGCAATTGTGCCAAGATACTTGAAGCACAAGGAACCTTTGTGGTACTATCTCCATTCAATTATTCAATTTGTTGGATTTGTGATTGGGCTTGCAGCTGTGGTACTTGGCCAGCAACTCTATACTAAAATAGGGGCCAACTTTCCAACGCATAGAGGCATAGGAATTTTTGTTCTCGTACTTAGCATCCTTCAGGTTTGTCCCTCACAACTAAATCTATTACAATAATACTATTTAGATGCATAAAACTGACACAGTTGTTGACACATTCTCCTAAAGCGGTGGGTCCTATCATTACATGTGAGACCCTTATATATTAGAGAATCTGTCAGCAAATTTGTCACGTTTGTGTTCCGCAAAGGAATTGTAATTTGATATTTCTAGTTTTTTACTAGAGGTAATTTTCAGATATTGGCATTTTTTCTAAGACCCAACGAGGATGCCAATAATATTAGGAAGTACTGGAATTGGTACCACCACTGGCTTGGAAGGTCTGCAGTCTTCTTTGCAGCTTTGAACCTAGTTCTGGGGATCAAAATTGGAGGTGAACGAAATGATTGGAAGGTTGGTTACGGATTTCTTCTAGGCGTAATTCTTGTCTCAGTAATTGTATTAGAAGTATTGGCAAGGATGAGAAGAACAGAGAAGGATGATATTACACCAAACTTCCAAATGAATCCAATTCAATAGGCAGCAAGAAAGATTCAAGTTCTCTAAAGAGGTTTCTCTCTCTTTTTTCTGCCTTTTCTTTTCTTCGTCTTTTGTTATGCAAGATATCATAGTGAGGTAAAATACAGAATGAGAAAAAAATTGGTATGAAATAGCTACACGTATTTTTTGACATATATGAATGACAAAAACATGTATAATATGTACGTGAAATTGAGAAGTGCGTAGAAAAAGCTAAGGGAAAGTCGGAAGTGTTTTTCAACATTACGTATATGTATAATATGTGCGAATTTATTAACTAACATCCATATTTAAATTATTCATGTTTTGTATGAAACAGGATGAGATTTATATGATTAAAGTGCATAGCAATATAGCATCTCAAACTTTGCGGCATGGAAGGTGATGATCCTGCTCTGTAAGGTGAATGCTTTAATAGTTGATTGCATAGATGGATTTGTGTTCCTCTTGTCCAAACCTAACATTTTGGATGTCACGAACGAATCCTTCTGCTGCCTCCACATTGTAAATCCAGGATCGTTTTTAATTCTTTTATTTTATAATTAGATGTTTTGAGCGGTTTTTCATCATTTTGGTAGTACCCTTTTTTATTAACATTTTTTTTAATAAACTTTATAGACCCAACATATTTTGACCACCAATATCACCAATATTGTCTCAACTTAACCACATATTATTACGTGTTGAGCTTTCTGATAAGAAGTTTCAATAATATTAGGGGTGAAAACTCTCATATTATAATTATATATTATTTTGTCATATGACCTATGTGATATCTTATTTTCACATTGGTATTATTTTGCCATATGGTCTACTTTTTTTATCACATCTAACTAGTGTTATGGCCTGATTCACATTGGTATGCATGAGAAAACGTCAACATTAGAAAGGCAATATTGGGCGTTTCTACCTAAACTCTAAAGTCTAAACCATAATATAAAGCGATTAAATTGCTGTGATTATTGTCATTTATAAGTGGGAGGTCTAAACTAAGACGCAATGTGTGGGAACTAGGCTTGGGAATTGGATACGTTACATTTCCTAAGTTTGATATTTTTGTATTTATATATAAAGGTTTTTATTTCTTTAAGTAATTTTTATTATAAGCATAAATTCGTCTTTAAGGAGTAATTCAATTAAGAATTTAAGAGATTTTTATAGAGTTTAATTGAATTGTAGATATTCATATAAAATTTTGGTTCAATTCCCTCAAAATTTTTATGAGATATATGAGATTTGGGGATGCTTAAAATAAACTACGGAATCTCTCTACATCAGGATTGGTATAAACTTGTTTAAAATCCTAATTGAATATACCCGAATTTTTAAGAATTTTAATAAAGTACATTTTGAATTTCAGAGAATCACTTAAAATCCAGATTGAATACCCCTAGATTCATTAAAAGAATTCAAATTTCTCAAAATCTTAATTGAATGTACCCAGTAAAACTTCAATGAATGTTATGGTAATCTCTCAAACATGAGAATTTTGTCAAAACATGATAACCTCATGTAATGTTAGTGTAATTAGTTCGAATTACCAGTTATTATTTTCACATAAAAATATCTCTCATGCATGTGAATTACATGAGAAAGAAGTCACAACACTCAGCTCTCAATCTTTCCTAAAACAAAAAAAAGGTATGAAATGTGGCTACATAATGAAATGGCTTGATATTTTGCTTCGAAGTGTGATGTTTCCTATCATAGCTTATAGTTTTATTATTATTATTATTATTATTTTCTTTTTCTTTTTTTATTTTTTTTATTTTAAGAGAAACGATAGCTTTTATTGAATCAACAGAATTCAAACAACATCAACAAGGGCCTCCACAATCGGATCTGGAGGCTCCTCAAACCAACAAAACTCAATAGGAAAAGACATAGCCAATTTGGCCATACCATGAGCCGCAGTATTCGTAGAACGGCGCACATAACAAACCTGTGAATCCACAAAGGTTCGCAAACTAGCACGAATGTCATCCACCAGAAGAACCAAGGAGCAGACCCCTGGAATTGGCTGCCAACAGCTTGAACCACCTGCAACGAGTCACATTCCACAATAATGCGATCCAAATTCCTTTCCACTACCCAGCGAATTCCGTCACGGACTACCAGGAACTTTACCATAATGGAGCACGATACAGAAGGTATTTGGCGAACAAAACCTCCAACATAGCTACCGGCTTCGTCACGAAATACCCCTCCTACACCGCCCACATTCGATCCAGAAAGGAAAGAACCATCAACATTGACTTTCACCCATCTAGCCGGAGGGGGACTCCAACGCGTCAGCACCTACAGGGGATGTGAAACAGGACCAGGCCTAGCTTTCATAAACTTCGACAGCTGCAATTTGGAAAGATGAGAGACTAAGGCCGGGTTCGCCACTTTATTCTCCCAAAGCAAGGCATTTCTAGCACGCCAAATGCCATGTATAATCATAAGCAGTAGCGCAAACTGACTTAAAGAAACCTAATCCACACATAATGACAACCAATCACACAAAGAAGCATTCGCCGGAAGTCTCAATCCCAGATTTAGTTGAGAGGCATCATACACAGCATGAGCAAATGGACAAACAGTGAAAACGTGTAGCGCCGACTCCGAAGAGGAACTACAAAAAAGACATAAATTATCCACCACAACTCCCTTGGTTACCAGATTAGCACGAGTGGGCAAAATGTCTATGCACGCCCTCCAAACACACATTTAAACTTTGCTAGGGATAGTAGTCCTTCCACGGAGCTTTCCAAACTGGAACTCCCCTCAAAACCAAATGCGAAGAAAAGGCCTCAAAACGATTAGTAAAAGCAATTTGTAAGCGCTCTTTACTGAGAACACACATTTCGCATCATAATGTCATATTAACCAAGATAACAATCCTACACATCCACATGCATAACCCTAATATACGCAACTAACTGATCTTGGATTTCCCGCCTAATATTGGGCGAAAACGACACTGCACACGTTTAAAAATTTATACACTGTCCCAAAGCCTCCTCATAGAGACGTAAAATCTGCTTCAAGAACCAACACTCCTTAAAAGAGGCTCTCATAAACAGGAAGCTGTCGTCGACAAACAGAAGATGAGAAATGCTAGGCGCCCGACGGCAGATAGAAACCCCATGAATAAAGCCAAGCCGCTCGTAACAAGCGAACAAACTAGTAAGGCCTTCCACACGAAGGAGAAATAAATAAGGGGAAAGGGGATCCCCTTGCCTAATACCACGAGTGGGAGCTATATAACTTGTAACTTCACCATTAACCAAAAAAGAGTAAGTGACCGAACTAACACAACTCATAATCAACTCAGTCCAGTGAGGGTCAAAGTCGAGTTGCAACGCCTTACTCATATCAAGCTTCAAGGCTAAATACCCATGTTCACCTCGTCGAAGATTTTGAAGATAGTGACCCAATTCAGAAGCTACAAGGGAATTGTCAGAAATCAATCTACCTGGAACAAAAACCCCATGTTGACTCGAAATAATAGCATCCATAAGACCCTTTAGGCGATTCACAATGACTTTGGCCCCTATCTTGTAGAGAACATTTGCAAAGCACAGGGCGTAGTTGGGTCATGCTTGTCAGCTCAGGGACCTTAGGAATTAAAGAGAAAGTGTTATAATTTAACTGCTTGAGAATGTGACCAGAGTGAGGAAATACATAACTGCAACAATCACATCTATTCCCACAATATCCCAAAACTTTTGGTAAAATAGCGGAGATAACCCATCTGGCCCTAGAGCCGTGTGTGGATCCTTTTAGAAAAGAGCCTCCTTAAGCTCAATATCCGAGTAATCAGCACATAATATACGATTTATATCCAGGGTGACCCATGTAGGGACTGAATCAAGAACCACATCACAAGGTAACTTACCATTAGACTTAAACATATAGGAGAAATAGTCAACCACAACCTGCTCAATATCTCCAACAGAAGTGCACCAGTTTCCATTTGCATCAAATAAACCTTGAAAGCTGTTTTTCCGCCAACGGTTAGAAGCTTTTTGATGAAAATACCTTGTATTTCGGTCCTCATCCCGCAGCCAAGAAGCCTTAGAGAACTGCTTCCAATGAGCCTCCTCTTGAGCCAATAACGACTCAAGCTTGCTAAAAAGAGCACTCCCGAGATCCCACTCCAGACCATCAGTTGATGATGAAACAGAACTTGCATTTGGTCACGAACCACCTTGATTTCCTGTTGAACAGAGCTTAGGGAGTGCTTCTATTTCAACAATTCAACACGAGTTGACTTTATTTTTTTTCACAGACACGATACGATGGGGTTCCCAGTACACTTTTGGACCAACCCGATGTAACCACTTGCAAAACTTCCTCCTTCTGAAGCTAAGCCTCCTCAAATCGAAACTGCTTACCTCGTCGAGCACTTTGCACTGGACTACTCTTAATCTGCAGAATGATCGGGATGTGATATGAGGTTAGAGGAAGGAGATGAGTGACATGAGATTGTCTAAAAAGTGAACATCATCCCGGATTGGCAAAACAACGATCTAAGCGGCACTTTGTCACCGAATTGGTCTAAGTAAAAACATCACCATGAAAGCCCAAATCACTTAAATTATACGCTCCTATCGCATCACGAACTTGCATTTGAGAAAAGCTGTGAATCTTGCCACCAATTTTTTCAGAAGCCCACAGAACCTCATTGAAATCACTGAAGATCATCCATGGGAAAGAGCTAGAAGCACAGAGTTGTCACATGAGGTCCCAAGAATTTGACCGCTCAAAGGTAGCAGCAAACTCGTAAAAACCAGTGAGTCTCCAAGAAGGAGAAGTACCAAGAGAACCAACATCTGCATCAATGTGATGAGCAGATGAACTATAGACACTGAGCAGCACATTATCAAACCAAAAAAAAGCCAACCCACCTGATCGGCCATTGTTAGGAACAGAAAAACAGTGACTAAAATGAAGACGATGCTTAATGTAATCAACTTTCTTACAATCACATTTTGTTTCCGAAAGGAAGAGAATTTGGGGAACCTGCTGAGAAATCAAAATTTCCAGCACTTGAACTACCGGGTCGTTCCTCGGACCACGGCAGTTCCATGTTATGCAATTCATGGTGGCCGGCGGGGTTGTCCAGGCACAGCCGCCGCCAATAGATCTGGATCATGATGATGAGATGCCAAGACATAAGATCGTTTAAGTCGAACCAAGCCATCACCATCAACAGGAGAACCAGGACATTTCACACCATGTTGAGAGCTAATGGGGGAAGGTCGCCGCGATGGAGAACTCTGGTGCTTGTCCTGAACCAGCCTCTTGTCGCGACTTGAGGGAAGGGACGATAAAGTAGAGGAGCCAATGACCTACCTGATTATAGGGCTGAGATTGAATGGATCTAATTCAATGAAATCTGACAGCATGTTTGAAGAGGTAGGCCCAGAGATAGATGTGCGATGATAATTTGGGCCAACCAACCCCACTAACCATCCAGGCCCATCCCTATCATCAACCGAAATAAAATAATCCCCATAAGCCCAACAACATGAGGGACCACTAAAGTGATTGTCTCATAAACAACATCCAAGATTGGACTTAAAGCAGTAATTGGCTTCGTAGAAATTGGCAGCGAGTCAACGGTTAAAAATGTACCTGTTGACAAATCCTGATTTGATTGCAAGTCTCGGGACTCTGGGGATATCATAGAATTCCCAAGATTATCCAAATTCATCTCTTCCGTCACAGAAGCCCTAGCCACCCTAGGAGATGGTGGTGAAGCATTCTCCGATGGTCGTTCAACGTTAGAATCAAAAAACTCATCCTCCATCCCTAGATGCAGATTGTGTCTGTTAGCCCGTTTGACCTCCGCCTGCAGCCAGGAGCCATAGGGAGCCTTATCAGCTTCTATGACTCCTTCGGAATACAAATGGCATCCAAGCCCAACATGATCAAAACATCCACACATAAAACAATAGGCATGGAGCCTTTCATATAACAATTCAACATCAACTCGCTCCCCATTAGGAAGACGAACTTTGCGAAGCCTACGTAGCAGATGAAAAACACCCCGAACAACTCTGACATGCATAAACTTTCCCAAACAATCACCATGCCTATTCTGATCAACCTTCAACACCGAACCAAGGCTTTGACTGATTACCTTACCTATCTCCCCAGTCATGTAATTGATTGGTAAACCAAAACTTAAACCCAGAAAGCCTGGGAGCAAAGATGAATGTGTTGGGGGCATCCCTCTCTTTAACCATATCCAAAAGCAACAACATCTTTTTAAAACTCCACGGACCCCCATTAAGGACAAAGCTCCTATCCTCCTCAGATTGAAAAGAGAAAAGTAACCGATCACCGCTCAGTGAACGGATCGAAACACATGCTTTAGGGCACCATAAATTCCTGAAAAAAGACATGAAAGCCTCTTTATTATAGTTCTTATGGGCCAATAATTTACCCACTATGAGGAAATCTGCAACTTGAACTTGAGAATCATTTCGCACAACCACCTCACATTCCTCCTCCTCCGTCAAACCAAACCACGAGGCGAAGGAGTGCACAACGTCATCCATCTTTCGAAGCAAGCGAAGTATCACACTCCCAAAAGATACTACTCCACTCCAAACCGCAGTCCGCCACCAAAAAGACATAAAAAGAGCAGGACAATAATCACTAGAAACCCTAGGCGATTACTAGGGAAACTGAGAGAAAACAAAAACCCTCACAAGGAGGGATAGTTTTATTATATTAATTTAAGTGCATAGGATATAGTCGGGTATAAAATGGATACAAAATTTTGGCTGGTACTTAGTATCAGCAACAGGTCTGAAAAAAGTATCTAAAAATATGAAATTTAGATATTTGTATATAACTCTACTTCTCTACAAGAACATGGAAATTGACACTGACCTTGAATGGTTTGCTGCCCAAATATCTCTCCCCAATCAAATGCAACAAAACTTGCGAGCAACTCCGACTTCCCGTGATTGTAGCATCTAATATATGAATATAATCTCTTATTATAATTAGTGTAGGATTATTACCTAAATAGGAACTAATATATCCATATATATTGTGTAATATGTTCCACACATCAATAAAAGGAAGTAATAATTCTATATGATATCACTCATTTAAGTTTCTCTCTTCGGTCCTAGGATTTTCTTCTTCTCTTCATGTCTCATACATATACAAGTTCCTCTCATCCACCCTTCCATTTTTAGGTCTTTCTTCGCTGTCCGACCTCCATCCTTTTGATCCCCTTTGTTTCCCACTTTTCTTGTCTGCATTACTCACACAAACCAAAAAAAATCCACCAACTTCTTTCTTGTTTCTTCCTTCCTGTTTTATATACCTTTAATCTTTTGTCTTTCACAATCCCTATCTCACTCCTATATTCTTTTGTCCTTTATTGCTTCACCTTTTTTTTATCTAGGAGAGGCCACACCATTGCAATCCTTTATTCTTTTATCTCCTAATCTTTTGGTTCCTCATATGCAACCCTGTACATATGAGGGATCACACCATCGCAATCCTCGCACCATTTTCTTAGCTCCTCATATTAATGTCACCTATTATCCTACAACCTTGGTTTCCTATGGTCGCAATCCTTGCACAGAAACCACATCATGAGAAGTGATCTAAGTAAGTTCGATTAACGAAACCTTTCTTTTTTGTTCATGCATAAAATGTTCCTTATCATAGAATTGCCATTTGGGCATTGACAATCTGCTAAAGTATGTGTATAGGAACTCAAGTAAGAGTATGACTAATCTCAGGTCATTAAGTACCAGTTTGGTACTGCTTAATTATATAAAAAGTAGATATTAAAAAATGCTGGGAGCTTTTTTGTGTTTGGTAAACATTCAACTTCAGGTTTTTTCATAGTTCTAAGTGGGGTAAAAAAAAGACCAAAATACGAACCTGCAAAATCCAGCTTTGTAAAGTCTGCTTTTAATCCTAAAAGGCAGAAGAATAGTGTCATTAAGTAATTTTTTCAAAAATGTCAATCTTACCCTCTCTCCTTCTTTCCTCCCAGCTCTGCTTTCCACCGCCATTCCCTAGTCTGAGCAATTGTATTTCAGATTTCTCCTCTTCATCAGAAACTCCGCCAACCAATGATCCTGCACCTACATCAAAAACTCCGTCAAAGCCTTGGATTTCAGACTTCTCCTCTGCATCTAGTGAAAACACCGATCTATTTTTGCTTTCTTGTTCCTCTTGTTTCTCTTGTTTCTCATCTTCATGGTCTTATTGTTCTTCACATCCTTCAACCTTGTCATCTCCGAGGAAACTAACACCTTCACTGTATAGCACATACTTCAACACTGTTCACTTGCTAACCTAGATCTCACCCACCTCCCCTAAACACGCAACGCCCAAACCACCTAAACCCATCCATATTCTCGTAGTCAACATCTTCATCTTGATCGGACTAGAGAAACTATGAATTTGACTAAACTTGGCTAGATGAAGAAGACGGAGAAAATAAAGAAACGAAGAAGATGGAAAAAAACAAGGAGAAGAGAGTTCAAAGAGATACTATAATTAAATAAAGATGATGGGACAAGAGATTTCTAGAGAGATATTATAATCAAATATATTATAAATAAAAAATAAGATATTTATATTATATCTAATATCATACCCTTTTTAGTCACTTAACATAGTCACAGCAGTTTTATATAAAAGTTACTTAACACTCGAGCACTGCTTTTTTTGTTAAAAGCACTTTTACAAAAGAAGTTACCAAACACTCAACTACTTTATTTTACAATTGTTGACTCTCACAATACAGCAGAAGCAGCTTTTATAAAAAGCACAACAATGCCAAGCTAGCCCTAATTATTAGACTCTAAGACAAACACATAGGTACTCAAAAGATATGAAGTACACTGAACAACGATCAAGAGAGAGTTTTAACATACATGTCATGTAAGAATTCATAAGTTGCAATAATGCAAAATAGTCTTTTGACCTGAGGCATCATAGTTGTCTAGTGGTTAGGTACTTGATCCTTGACTGTGCCAAAGACATTTCATTGCAAGTGTCTACGACATTGTTGGGGTTAAGCTACCTAATCATGTAGGCATGTGAACAATGAATGCACAACAAGGGATCTCTAACCTTCTATGGTAAAAGGAGAATACCATATATGGCTTAGCAATTAAACAGTTTAATTGAGCATGATCAAGATTAATTAATTAGTTTTGGGACCTAAATGGGTTTTGGTCCACAAGACACATAGAGTTTAGTTGTATGACAACTAAAATGAAATGAGCAATTAACCTAACTAAAAGGAGGAGGCCGGCCATGCTAAGGAGAGTGCCTTATTTACAAGTTTGACACTCAAATGAAGGAGGTATAAAAGTGATTTTATAGCCTTTCTTTTATTAGGGCTCTTTTGAGAGAAAGTTTGGAGGCACAAACTCTCTCCTTCTCTTTCTATAACCGGCCACTTGGGGTGAAGTATAGCTAGCAATCTTTCTTCATCCAAGTCATTCCATCTCTTCTTCACACCTCATCCTTGGTGTGGAGACTTAGAGGCTTTCAATCTTGGAAGCCTTGGAGATTCCTTTCCTCAAATCCTTAAGGAGCAACGGAGAAGCAAAGAAGCAACCAATGAAGGAGAGAAGAACACAAACACAAGGAAGCATTCAAGGAGCTTGGAGTGAACTTGAGGGTCACATGGGTGAAACTTCAACGATAATGAAAGCTCTGTCTCCGTTTCTCTTTAATTTGTAAAGAGTCTTATGGTTCACCATTCACTAGGCTTTGAAAGTCATGGGTTATAGAATTGTTTTGAGCACTTGCTTACTTTAAGAGTTACTATGTATGCTTGTATGCTCAAATATTCTCAGATGTTCTTAATTAGGACAATATTTTTCCTTCAATCAAAACTATGATGTATAGGGCTATGTTTGATTCAAAAGTGATTAGTTATAGGCTCACTTTAAAGAAAGTCTCAAATGTTAGCCTTAAATGATTATGCCTTAAATGATTATATAATTAAAACGCAAACCTGATCCCGTTGTAATCATGGTACTTGAGCAAGGAAGGAGAAAGGCACAGCAACACCAAGATCTTCAACAAACACCTAGCCGGATACAACTACCCTATGGGAAACATTATGTTGTGTGTTCTGGGGCTTATAGGGACCGGTGTTTTTATAGGGTGAAGTGCCGATTTAGTCCCCGTGCGTGGCGTGATAAGGAATCCTCTAAAAGATCTCATGAGACCCACTTAGTGATAGTTAGGTCCCTAAATTATTTTCTTGGTAAAATAAGTCCTTAAATTCATTAAAATTGCTAATTTCATCCCTACTATTATATTCAAAGCTATTCTATCCAATTTTTCATCAACTTAAGTCACTTGACACACTTTTAAGTGTAATACCATTATTTTCTTGCCTATAAGCACTTAATATTTCATATAGGTTGCGAGTCTAACATCTAATTTACCATCCGAAGCTAACTTACACTATTTCTTAGGAAAAACTACCAATTTACCCTCCAAAGTTAACTCCATACACTATTTCTTTATGAAAAATTATCAATCTACCCTCAAATGTGTATCACATGCAAGTAACGTGATTTAAATTGTCGGAAAATTGAATATAGTAGCTTCGAATATAATATTAGGGATGTAATTGGCATATTTTTATAATTCAAGGACCGATTTTTCTGAAAAAAAATAGTTTAGGGACCTAATTTTCACTGAGGTGATAATTCATGGACTAAATTGGCAGTTCACCAGTTTTTATATATAGGCTAAAAGCTAGGGTTTCTATCCATAAAAGAAAACTAAACTTACTTTCTTAGTCTCCAAGTTAAGTATCATAATCATATTTAATTAAGAATTCCATCAATCCTATTTCTCATATAAGACACCTTATATAGTATTGATATCTTTAAGAGATCAAATCACAATCAACATTATTCTTTTTTTTTTGTCAATCAACATTATTCTTCAATATTACATTCTTATTACATGTAGTAGACCACTTAAAGATTGATTTATATTGTATAAATCCAACATCAAACTGATAGAGCCATAAGTCAATGAAAAGCATCATAAAGCAACAAAATTTTCTTAAATACTTTTTAATTTTCAAAGAGAATCGATTTCCAAGATCGAATCTACGAGTATTTAATTTGCTTATGTTTAAACCTGAATTAAAGAGATTTTGCACCGTATTCTTAACACACTGAAAATTTTCGCCCTCTACACTTATGTCAAATCCTCTCGTGCATAGTTTAGATCCATTAATAGGTTATCACTCCTCTCAGAATAAAAAAGTTTAATTTTGCCAATCGTTTATTTAACTGAATAGGAACATCTTTTTTAAATTACGATTCTTTTTAAACAAAGTTAGTTTGAACTAAGACTGCAGCCAAAGTTAAAGAGAAGTTTCATTTTGCCACAGTTTTTTAGGATATCAACTTGAGCTAGAAATTTTCTAGTATGCTTCGGGTATCTTATACTTTAGAGTTTTAGCCATTAATTCTTTTATCAAAGATACATTGATTAAGATCTAATAGTAAAAATCCTTAGAGCGTATGATACTCCAAGAATGACAGAATTTTTGCAATCTTATTTATTTATTTATTTATTTTATTTTGATTAGAAGAAACGCTTTATTAAGCGTGAAAAAATGACGCAAAAAAAATCACTTTCCAAATAAAAGATGTGCTGCCTAAATAGTCAACAGAATCAAACAAGGCATGGTTAAAAACTAAAATTAAAAAAAATAAAGGGGGCATGCTAACAAAGGTCCCTCAACCTCCATGCTTAGTTTTCATTTCTGAACTTTTGTATTAGTTTTTTGGGTAAATTACACAAAATTACCTCAACTATTGGGATCACGACAGTTTCATACCTCATTTTTTAAAATTGACAATGTCATACCACATCTTACGAATTTGTGACAATGTCATACCTCCGTCAATTTTTCTGTTAAGTGCTGACGTGGCTAGAGACGGGACCACTCACTAATCCAGCTGGATAAAAAAATAATTAAATATATTTTTAATAATTAAATATTAAAAAATTAAAAATAAAAAAACAAAAAACAAAAAAAAAATTCCTAGGGTGTGGCACCCCTTTCCTCCCACCCGCACCAATTTTCTTCTTTCTTTTTCTCTCTTCTTCTTCTCTTTCTTCTTCTGGGCAAACTGGATTTGTCAATTTTTTTTTTCTTCTTCTTCTCTTCTTCTTCTTCCTCTTCTTTTCTTCTTTTTCTTTTCTTCTTCTTCTTGGGCCGAAACTAGGTTTGATTTTTTTTTTTTTTTTTTGGTTTCTGGGTTGCAGGTAGAGGGAAAAGGGGACGAAGATGAAGATGGGCAGGAGAGAGAGAGGGTCCTTCTTCTTCTTGGGCCGAATTTGGGTTCGAATATATATATATATATATATATATTTTTTTTTTTTTTTTTTTGGGTTGCAGGTAGAGGGAAAAGGGGAAGAAGATGAAGATGTGGAGGAGAGATGGGTGCGCGGACTGGGTTTTGATTTTGATTTTGATTTTTTTTTTTTTTTTTTTTTGTCGTTTCGTTTATGGGTTGCAGCAGGGAAGAAGATGGGGGAGGAGGGAAAGGGGGGTGGGGTGCGAACGACCTGGGTTTTGTTTTGTTTTTTTTTTTTTTTTTTTTGTCGTTTCGTTTTTGGGTTGCAGCAGGGGAAGAAGATGGGGGAGGAGGGAGAGGGGGGTGGGGTGCGGACGAACTGGGTTTTGATATATATATATATTTTTTTTTTTTTTGACTTTTTTTTGTTATTTTAATATTTAATATATATTAAATTATTTTCTTTAATATTTTATTAATTTTTTAATGAAAAGTGGGGTTTGGATCAAACCACGTCAGCATTTAACTGACAAATTAACGGTCAGACTAACGGAGGGTATAAAATTGACCAAATTTTAAAGATAAGGTATGACATTGTCAATTTTAAAAGATGAGGTATGAAAGTGTCGTGAGACCAATAGTTAAGGTAGTTTTGTGTAATTTACCTTAGTTTTTTCTTAACTTTGTGTTGCATTAGTGATACTTCCGTCAAATCTGTCTTCTTTTCCTTCAAAATTAAGGGCAAGTCCACCCCTAAAAAAATGCACCAGCACCCAGTCTATTTAATCCACTCAGTGAACAATAATAGACCCCAATGAACAGTAATAAACCAAATGCATCTCCACCCCTAAAACTAAATATTCTAGTCAATTTTATTAAAATATTATTAATTTTTATTATAAAATAATAAAATTAATCCCTCTCTTTCTCACAATATTCAACCTCACCTCAATCCCTCTCTGACTCGCCCGATTCCCACAATCCAATCCACACCCACATCTTCCTGCATCTCATTTCACAACTATACTCCGCAACCGTAGTCGTAGTGGGACGAAATCTCGACGTCTCTGCATCTCCACATCTTCCTCGCTTTGCCCCTCCCATTTGCTTCATCTTCCTCGCTTCACCCATCCCACTAAGCTTGTCTTGAGTTGTTCGCCGTTCGGAGAAAACCCAAATACCATAGCCCAATTGAAAATCGGCCGGCGAGGTCAATAGAGAAGCAGGGAGGGTCGATCGTCCTCAACGTTAAAGATCAATAGTAGCAGCGACTTAGTGGGCTTTGACATCAGATGGCCTGGCTCTTGGGTCTGTTGATTCAGGGCCGGCCTGTGGCCTGGCTTAGGCTGGGGTGGAGCAAATTGAAGGGAAGCCGGTTCATTTTTTAGCCTGGGTGCCAGCCAAATAGCAACGTTAGAACCGCTCTAAGGGTATAGTGGTCTTTTCATTCTTATATATCATTAAGTAAAGATCATCTCTGCAAATAAATTAATTAAAAATAAGATCATTTACTCAATAATTAAGGAGTTTCGATCATAAGTATGAAGTTTCTTGAATAGGTCGAGAGGTATTTTGAGGAGTTCATCCTCAATCCTTTTGCAGAACGATGTGGGTGAGGTGGTTCACTGGGGGGGGGGGGGGGGGGGGGGGCAAATTTCTGGTTTGGGGGGTTCACACCGGGGTGGGGTTATGTTTTAGCTTTTGTATGTGTTTGTGTTTGTGTTTTTTTTTTTAGAAGATTCAGGGTTTTTTTTTTGTTTTTTAAAAAAAAAATTAAAAAATTATTATTTTTGCCACTTCAGCACTTAACGGATCAATTGATGGAAAATGTAACGGATGTATTATTTTGATATGAAAGTGAAATGTTTTAAAAATGTTGTATGGGGTTGTAATATACCTTAAACCTGAGGAGCTAGTATGTAATTTACCCTAAAATAAAATTAAAAATCTGAACTTGGACGGTGGTTTCACTCCATAATGGTAAAAACAAAAATATCAATACATCCCATGCTAAAGTTAATACTCATCTAGAATTAGACAAAGAAATGAAGAAAAATAAAAAGAAATAATAATTAGGCCATATACAAATGATCAAAATTAAAAATCAAAATCCCATTTATTGTTGTGGTCCGATAATCCAAAAATAACAAAATTTCTTATATGTGATGAACCAAAATCGTCACCCTATAAAAACCAGTCCCATACAAGTCTCATACAATAAGCTTCCTACTGTAAACCTGCACATCCACAGTTTCACAAACATATAAACGTTCAGTGGAAAGACAAGCTTACCGAGTCAAAAAAATACTAACAAGACAGAAGACGAAAAGGAAATACGAACAAATGGAGCCAGTTCTGAACGTTTAATAAAAAATAGAACTGGAAGCGCACTCAATAGACAATAAAGAGGTACTAAACCGTGTTATATATGAGGCATATCGACTATCTAGTGTTCCCCAAGTTCTATTTTTTATTAAAGGGTCGTATCTATATGTGCATATTCACAACGAAAGAACTATAAATTGTTAGAAGAAGGTCTTTAGCTAGACCACTAACCTGAATTCATTTTTTGAGGCATGTGTTAGCAGAAACTGACGTGCTTGTTAACAAAAGAGCCACAAGAGATCAAGTGATTCTTGTCAAGAATCCAGCTTTTTTCTAGAAAATCCGGCTGCACCTGATCAGTAGCAAAAACAAGTTGGCGTTAAGTAGCAGTAGCTGTGCAACTTTCACTTGATGAAAAACTGGTGGCTTTGGTAGCATCATTCCCTCTGACTACTCTGTTGCATGTGACTTTGAAGGACTGTGAGCCATACGGTCGACTGAGCAAACTGATTGGCATTCGCAGAGTCTGCTTTCGGTTTCTCCTACCCCTTATCAAAATGCTGAAGGTTTTCTCTCCATCGTTTGTCAGTTCACCGCTACTTGCAGCATTTCCATTTGGGTTCTCACTTGGTTCACTCTGAGCATGTTCAACCCCACAAAGGTTTGAAGGACCATTTTCCTCTACCCTTTCAACTGCATTGCTCATTGCCTCTGATGGCAGAAGGTTCACTTCTTTCTTACTTTCCTCCACATTGTCAATGTCCGCTGGCAGAACTGGAGCAGAATCATCACTCTGAAATTTTGGCTCCAATGTCAATTCAGAAATTGGCTCAGCAACAGGTGTAGGGGCAGAGAAATCCATCGGATGACAGCCAGACCAAACTGTACAATGAACAAACTCAGGTGCTTTGGGGTTCACGTTATGCCATGCGAAATGATTTGGATGAAACCCGGTACTAGTAACAGGAAAGGAACTGGTTCGGATTACTTGGGGTTGACTGTAAGGAGGGTACATAAAAGGCAATGGTTGTATGATGTTCGGGGTCGCAGGAGGAGAATGATATGGGTGGTGAGGGGAGGAGCACATTGGATTGACCGTGGGTAAGACAGTACCAGGCCCTGGATGAAGATTCATGTTTACAGGCCAAGGTGCAACCATTGGGACATTACCTGCACCCGAAGGTATTGCAATGTTCATGGAAACCGGAGCAGCACGTGCAACAGATGGTGAGGGATTGAATGGAGCTGCTGAGGCAGACAGCTTCTTACTGGGCAATCCCCGAGTATCGACCGAACTCACAGCATCGGCTACACCTTGCGTGGTAGAGTTGGATTCACGGAGTTCACAAGTGCCAGATGGATCCGTCTCACAGATTCCCTTCTTGGGAGAACCCAAAGATTTTGGCACTCCGTCTGTCAATAAGTTATCTTCTACCGCTTCATCAACCTTAATACCGCTAGATCCGTGTCCATCCAAACTCTCAAATACCATCAGTGAAGACTTATCTTCCTTTGCATCGTTTGAAATAACTTCTTTCTTCTCAGCAGCTCCAGTTTCCTCTGGTAAGTGGTCCGTCGTAACCAACACAGAGTTCTTTTCTACAAGTATATTTTCTAACTCAGTTGTGTTTGGTTTGGAATCTCCTTTGACTTCAATTGTTTCTTCTTCTTGCACTCGGACACCATGTTCCTGATTATCTGGAATGTTATTATGGGTTTGAAATTTCCCAATAGTACCTGGTGGAGCCAATGCTACTTCCTTGTAAGAAGGAGACTTCCCAAGACTAACTATGGAATTTTTCACTGGGCCAATTCCATGTGGTGAAACATTTTGACTGAGTTCTGATGGAGAACTCAAACTTGTGCTACCATTAGAGGGCTCTTCGGTATCTACTTTGGTAGACGAAGGCATAGACTTGACTCTGTATGTTACACCTTTAACTATTCTCCGTCCAAACTTAGTACCTTGGGAGGGGGTTGCAGTGTGATTATCTGCATAACTTCCATGAGATGTTGGCCTTTTCTTTACAAGATAATACCTACTGTTTTGATTTGTATTCTTCACTGAAGAACAGTCCATGTCACTTTCACCATATTTCTTCTGGTAATTGTAGACTTTCCCAATAGTTGCCCGCCGCTGCCTTAGACGCCGCCCATATGAGCCAGCTGATCTAGGTCTGTGAACTGATTGCCAGCCATCGTCACCACCTTCGATATATGTTTCAGCAGATATCTGATTGAAAACATTTGAATTTTCCTCTGCAATCTCTTCCACGGCGTGCAGAGGTTCAACCTGAGCAGAGCTGTTCTCCTGGATTACATCTATTCTATCACTTGGTTCAAGTACATTTGTCTCCTGACCCTCTTCATCAGAACCCTCTTTTGTGGTTTCTTTTGAAGACTCATCGGAACTAGCTGAGCTGACAGTTTGGATGGATTTTTCCTTCAACTGCACAAAAAATTGAAATAGCTTGCTCATGTGCATGACAGTAAGAATAGAGAGTTCAAAGAAAGTGTGTCTTCTAGCAGGGCATGTGTATCTCTATATGTAGTATGTACACTAGAAATGTTCTTTGAAATTTCACGCAAAATGGTCAAACTGGGGGCGGGATAATTTCTATTCAGTTCAAAGTTGAATTAATATTTTTTTCCAGTAGGTGTGCTTCAGCTTGTTACCAATGATGAAGACCTTGCACTAAAGCAGGTTTTGTTGGGGTTTTTCCTTTTTAATAAAGGCTTCTATCTGTTCCAAGAGTAACCAATTTTCCTACTTCAGCAATTTTGATATTTCTACTTACATATGTTAATACCCCAGATTTCATATGAACTAAGGATGGGTTGAACACACAACCACAAAGAAAACTCTATTTTTTCAAAAGGAAAGAAAATAAAAAAAAAATTGAAAAGGCATAAAGAAATTGCAAATAAACCACACATGAAAATGGGTCCGAACTCCAAACATACCTTTGTTAAGTAGCTTTTCCTCTTTCCTGCAACCTCTCTCCCTTTGGCGTCATGAGCGGGACTAATGTAGTCAAGCAAATCTGATACACTGCCAAGTTTAGAACAACATGGTATTAGAAAGGATTTAATCAAGCTTAAATCACACATACAAAATCATGGTCAGTAGTGGCAATGCATGTACAGGATCCACTAGATTAGACAGAGTAATTGTCTCACGACCAGAAATTTACAAGGAATTCTATATCAATGCAAGTTTCTCGGAGTGGCACATAAGCATGGAAAAGGGTCGCCTCTTACCATGATATCCTCATTTTTAAATTCCAAATAAGTGCATACGTAAATGGAAATTACAGCCGTGTCATCAGGCATAAAAACAGAAAAGCAGGACGTATATCATAACTTCAGTGATCCATATTAACATTAACAATGTTATCAAACCTTAAGTGGCCTTTGCTGGCAATAGATGCATCGGGCCTTCGAGTCCCATTTCTTGCAGCTTCTTGCTGTTCGAAAGCCTTGGACTCAAAGTACTCAAGCCAAGCAGCAGCATCCTGCAGTGTTTGTTAAAACATGTTAGATTCGTTAATCCTCAGAGGAGGTAAAGAGTTTAAGAGAAAGGGTGGGCTAAAACAAGATGAGGATATACTTGTGTTCGTAAGTCATCTGGGCCAAGCTTTGCTCGCAGAATTTGCAAAGTTGTCTGCTCATGCTGAACACTTAAAGGGTAAGCTTCCATCAAAGAGAGAGCAATTGCAATAGCGTGGTAACTGGCTGCTGTCTGGAGAGATTTAACATTAAAATGGTTAAATTCTCAAATATACAAAAATAAATAATTTAAACTTTAGTATATTAAATCAAATTTTCAGCGGTATATCATTGAACGTGTTACGACATGTGAAGTTTCCCGAGTTGTCCACTTGTTATAAATTGAGTCCTCATTTTTTCCTCTAACTGTTTAATCCTTAGCATCTGACCTCACATATTGTGAAAGCTTAGACGCTTTAGGACAAATAAATTAAACAACAAATAAGTGAAAGAATACACAACCTGAATATGGTCCGGGCCGAGTAACCTTTGATTACACTTCAAAGCTTTGTGTAGATATCTGAGGGCAACATGCACATTTCCCAGGCCTTCCTCCATCATAGCCACATTGATATATGTTGCGGCAGTGTTTGGATGAGATGGTCCACATGTGAGATGCAAAAGATACAAAGCACGCTTTACATACCTGAACAGCAGAAATACTGAGTTTATACAAAACGCGTATACTAATGAATGAACAGAGTATGCAGCATGCAGCAATGACTCATGACTACTTTATCTCACTGTTTTCTTTGCCTTTAAATGGAAAAAACATCAAGAACGAACAAGAAAAGGGACAAAGCAGTTTATCTGCTCCAGTAACTAGCTCCATACGTTGGATCCATAAAACAAAAACGGCAAACAGCTTGCATCCATGAGATCGTTAGAGCAACACATTCACATCATCACTTTGAAAAATATTCCCCTAAACACGTAAACTGTGATGTTATATGCATAGAGATCCCTTTGAACAAGGACAAAGCATACTTGAGAGCCAGCTCCGTATGTTGAAGTCTGTAATAGAACACAGCAAGATCCCCATAACTCTTCATGGTGTCTGGATGATCAAGCCCTAGTTCTCTCTCGTTGATATCCAAGGCCTTTTGCTGATAAATTGTAGCCTGTAATGGGAGCACATCATTGGTCATCCACGACATAAAACCTTTACCAAAGAAAGACAAACTTTCAATATTTTGCCCACTTTTGCACATTCCGTTCCACCTTTAACAATTGAAATATGAAACCAGATGTAGCCAATCCTTCAATTTAAACTCTATGTTGATCCAGAAAGTAACAGTTATATGATGTCAGATATGTCCCAGAAACGCCAAAATAAAAGGGATGGCAACAGACCTGATTAAAGTCTCCAGTGTGATATAAAACTACAGCAAGGAGGCTGTAAGCTCCGGCTGTCATTCGATGGTATGGACCACAAACTGCTACCAGCTTTGCAAGCGCCTGCAAATGCCAAAGTTCAGCCTGTAACCAACTACAATACCAATATAAAAAGGTGAAAGAAAACCTTCTAGCAACAGTCTGCATACCTTAGTGCCAAATGCAACTGCATCTTCAAGTTTTCCCTTATCTAAAGCTGTTTTTGATGATTCTAGGAGTTGCCTACCATCTGCCGAAGAGCAAGCAGCTTGCTGAAAATATCAGAAGAAAAGGTTAAATTACAAAAGATGTCATCACTCTTACCACTTTTAAAAATCGAAAGAAAGGAAAACAGATGCTTCTAATGCCAATTGTCACCTTATGCACTGGGACTAGGCTGACAATATCTGAACTTTGGAATGGATTTGGAGAATCCATATCAAAATCCCTTGGAACCATCTCAATACCCACCTAATTGGGGGGGTGGAGTTGAGGGTAGGGGGAAGATAAAGCAAAATGTCAGCACAAATTCAAAATTATGGTATATAATAAAAGTTACAGTGTAAATTTACGAAGACAGCATTCAAGAATGTGGGCGATCTCCAGAATCTAATATGCATTGTCATGATATATACCTTGTGACATAATCCACGCAGAATTGCAAATCTCCTCACATCTTCATAGTTGAAGCTGTTAAGATCCCATCCGTATCTTTTTCGCAAGAATACCTCCAGCCACTTCCACACAAGAGAATGAACACTGCAAGACCTATTTAATTCTTCATTATCCAAAACGCCCAGCATAAGATTCAATGCAGCAGCAATTGATACAGCCATCTTCTCAGTGCTACCAACGGCGGCAATCACTGCCTGAAGTATGTGCTTAAAAGCTCGCACTATCATCTCATGAATGCAAAGGGACTGCACATGGGATAGCTTCTCCGAAAGCTTGACCTGTAAAGAAAGAAAAGGCATTTCGTTCAATATGATAACATAATTAAGCCGAATTCCGCACATCATCTACACAGCATTACAAAATATTCTGAGAGTTTCAGTTTGGAGATGAGAGGCAGTGCAAGTTAATATTTTCTATAAGTGAAGTGATTAAAGAAGATAGAGCTTTGATGCCCTATAAATAACGGTAACAGGTTAACACTGTCTAACAGTCACCAATGCATAATAAATGGAGTGATAGCTCAAGATCTTCTGAAAATTGCCATGATCCTGGTTCTTTTTTGTTCCTTCTATTACATACTTCATAGCCACATTAACAAATTCCTCCACAAATCTGACTACAGAATAAAGTTAATGAAGTTCAGAAGGGGCATAAATACGCAGCAAAGTTGAGGACACAAAAGAAATTGGTTCTTAGGTAGATGAATAATATGAGACGTGTTAAAAATGAAAGTTAGAAGCAAACTTACAACATGCCCCAGAGAGCGCATCCGAAGACCTCTAGTATGCATGAAATCAGTCAAGGTCCGACCATCAACTGGTGAAAGTTCCAAGGAACCAAAATCTGCTACCTGCATTATACGAAAAATTTATAGAAACAAGAATCACCATAACAATACTTCCATGAAAAAAGGTAACGAGCTTTAAGAATAAAAATGTTTACCAGTTTGGGAAGAGCAACTTCAGAGTAGTACTTCTGAGACAAGTCGATCAGTTCTTGCAGAGACTGTCAAGCACACAATACATTAGTACACAATGTGAAGTACAAATAAGTAAATCTAAAGCCTCTAGTGACACCTATAATGTATTACTTTGCAGTGAAGTCCAGTTTCTGAATCTTTTAGTCGAGCAAAGGCAGCATCAGACAGTATCTCTGTCAGAACATGCTCATTTTCTTTGGCATTAGTCTCAAGCTTTGATTCCACAGAAGGGGATATAGTATTTTCAGCTTCCGCAACACCACCATCCGCATGAGATTTTGAGCTTTCAGATTGCAGCTTGGTATTGCCTCCATCTGATTTTTTCTTGCTGTTCTTAAGGGATTTAAGAGGCGTCCCAAGTCCCTCCACCTTCATATCATTTTTACCCTTCTCGTTCGACGGTTTCTTATCTTTGTCTGCATTTTTTTGGTCTTGCAAGTGTTGTATCCAGCAAGCACCTAGCTCCCATCTCACAAAATTATCAGAATCTAGCTCCTCTTTCTCAAGCTTAGCAAGACTTTCTTCTAACACCCCCTCAACAAAAACACACGAGGCTGAAAGATCTTCGTGTTCCAGAGTTTGCATATGTGATGCCGGTTTATTCTGCTCTGAAGGTATTGTCTTGTGAAGTAGTAATCTTAAACTGCATAGAACAAGGCACTAGTTAGGCTCTTATACTGCGAACTCCATGACAAAAGGTTGGTAGCTTTACATAATACTCATCGAGGCATTATTGCGTACCTGTTGATATTAAGGGCATTGGCACCACCTTCAGGTTGATCAACAAATACAATGCTCTGAGATGGAGAACCGACCTTCTTATTTTCTTTACCCTCAACTTTGACAACTGCAATGTAACCACAATATCTGACATTGACAACACCTAGAGTGCTGACATCCTGCACACATAATTTAACAAGAATCACCTCAACTGCGCCAAAGTTACGAAATAAATTGCATAAGGTAGAGACAAAGATTATGGATCAACAATACTATTTCAGAAATAACTTACATGGGCAGCAGTATTTTCATCTGCAGTGATCCCTTTCAGAAGGTTTCGTTGTGCTAGATTCGCTTTATCCACTCCAGTTGCTTGAATTCCATCAATTTTAGTATCTACCTTAAAGCTTGCATTAGTAACATCTTTCATAACTGTGACATTCAAGTCCCCTACAATCTCGGAGTAAAGAATCTCACTGTTTGGAATTGAACAAGTCAATTCCGGTTTTCCCATTACATGCTGCACAGCATTAATGGCTCTACAAATGGAAACATCGACGAATAGGCTGTGAAGAAGGAATGCCTTCCTATCACGAATCTGCCTCTCGTCGGCTGTCTTGCAAGGCATGGATGCAATATGCCAAAACTCATTAGCCGAGGGGATTAGATCAAATTTCCCAACTCTTCCTAGACCACCTCCATTTCCACCCCAAGTTTCATCCTCCACGGGGAGAGCAGGGAAAACCGAAGGCGACTGAGCTGAAACAGGCGGTACGAGCCACGTGTTTGCTCTAAACCCATAAGGAAGATTCCCAAACTGCAAAATATCAAAGAAAACAAATTATCAAATACAGAAATGGTAACACAAACTCATAGAAGAAAGCATAATGAATGATCCTATACCTTATTCCGTTCCGAAAATGCTTTCAAGAGCTCATCATAAGCCTGAAATATGAGAAATTAAATATACACGTAATCAGTACGCAAATAAAAAGCTAGAATAAATTAAAATCACTACAGAAGCTTAAAGCTTTACTAACATTGTCAAAGGCTCTGCTAAGCTGCCGTAGCAAATCGACGAGGTTGTGACACAGAATCCGCTGCTTCCCTACGCTATAAAACCCCTTTCGGCAAGCTTCAACGAGAACCACCTTCCCATTGCAAAGCTTCACCTGAAAAATTGCCAATATAACAATGTATTTCGATGATCAGGCCGAAAAATAAATAAATAAATTGTCTTTGTGTGCGTGTGGACTGTGCAGAAGAAGGTCTTACTTCAAGAGAAAAAAGGTGATCATCCGCCTCAATCTCATCGACTTGCCGTTTCGCCGCCCTTCGAACAACTGCAAAATTAATACCATTTACACACAATTTTTGCAAAAATTCAAAATTTCTGCCTCTAAATACACAAATACGTATACGTAGAGAGAAAGAGAGGGAGGAGAGAGAGTACATTGCAAAGGGGGTGTGAGGTGGGAGAGAGAGAAGAAGTCGTAGAAAGAACCAAGCTTGAGGCAGGAGTGGCTCATCTCGGTCTCGGAGTCCACCGCCACGTCTTGCTTATCGGTTCCGGTAGAAACTTGAGACTTGGTGGCGTTGGCTGCGGCGGCCGTGGCGTGGGATTTCTTGAAGCTCTTATCCTGCGCACCCGGCGCATTTTTACCAGAGCCAGTTGAAGAAGCATCGATCTTAGGGCTTTGGTCCTTCGCCGGCAAAGACGAAGCTCCGAAGCTCGTCGTGCATGCAACGATGTCGAGCACGCGTCTAACGTGCGCCGTGGCGCGCTGTTCATCGTAGTCCTCTGAGAAAAACAGAACACAGTGAGAAATTTGACCGAGGAAGAAGAAGAAGCATAATACGACGACGTTCACACTCTGGCCCAATGGGCCCTCAACGGTCCAATTCATAGGGCCCATAAAGATGTATCATAAAATGTAATACAAACGACGTCGGATGCTTTTTACCTTCGACCAACGTCAGGACGCATGGCTTGAGTGCGGAGACGTCCACCGCGTCCTTTAATCGATGCCCTCTTACCTGTCATGAACGACAATAACATTATGGTCGTTTATTTTCCTTGTCAAACAAAAGGGAAAATCAAAATTTTGAAATAATAAAAATGAGAAAAAGAAGAAGAAATAATGTGGGTAATGGAAATTACCTCATGAGATAGTGAAAAATTCGTAATACTACAAGTTTTTGTATTTACTGATAGTAGCTGACGAACATCAATAATCCTATCCGTAGATATTCCCTGCTCACAATCATATTGTTATTTTACATAGGTAATATCTTGATGCATAAGTAAATCAACTTTTGTATAAAATATGTAATCAGTAAATATAGTACATGCCACATCAATCCATAAAAAGTAATATAACTTTTGTCCTTGAACACATTACATTCTGGACGTCAAAAACTAACTTCAATCCTCGGAAAGTAGGTGAAAGTATTTAGTTTGGAGACTTAGCAGTTAGTACATATTCGAATCCAACCAATGAACAAATTTAAGCATACGAAACATATGGTCTTACACTCAGTATTTAAGATATCAACGAAATTGTCGATATTTTCGTCAATATCTGAAAATTCAATGATCGATATGGAAAGGAGGATGAAATGAAAACTTCATCCTTTTTCAGTGAGATATAAGAAAATTCAATGAACATCGATGATATTTTTCACCACAAAAAATTTGCTAGAACCCATTGCAGATGGTTCCAGCAAATTTCAAACTTTTGAATTTTTTTTGAGAAATTTTTCTCTAATTTTGACGAGTTGAGATACCTATCCCGTTAAAAATTTCCATACTTTCCGCCGATGACAACCAATATCAATATATTCATCGATATTTCTATAAATTTGTAAATGATATTTTAAACACTGCTCAAACTTAAACTAGGATGATTCAACTACGGCAAGAAACCTTCAAAATTATGCCCATGTGAATTAGAAGCAACACAAACAAAACGTGGTTGTCTTCCAAAGATTACAAGTAACAGGAAAGACAGAAAGATTTAGGAGTTTATCCAGTTTTTTTCTAAATTAAAAAAAAAATTATAATCCGACAACCTTCAAAACGACACTGCTTTCATCAGGAAGTTTCACAGTGATGTCCATAACAACAGGAAGAACTGCAGAGCCAGAAAAAACGACACAAGAGATTTATTAGTTATCTCAATTGGTGCTTCAGTAATCGAATTTAGCAATTTGAATAAGAAATATAAAATAATGATAAATACCCTTCTCTTCTTTCTTCTTCTTGTCTCCTTTTCCCTTTCCACGGCTGTTTCTGGGCGCCATTTTTGCAGCTTGTTCTTGAATGAATGAGCTTAAGCTTGAATTTGCTTAATTACCCTCCTAAACATATATGAAGAAATTTAATTCATTAAACCTTTGTTAATATGATTGTAAAAAACTAGGATAAAGTTTAAAGCATAAGGCAATACTAACCCCAAATTAGTAATCCATAAACTCATAAAGTTAGCACAAAAATAGATTAAGTGAAAAATATGTAATTAAAGAAAACACTGAAAACTTTGAACGTTTGTAGGACTTTGAACATTTACCAAGTATTTGGAAAGAAAGAGGAAGATTTTTTTTTTTTTTCTGTGTTGAAAACGAGGAGCTTGTTGCACCAATTAAAAACCATGCATGTAGAAAACCATAATTAAGATAATAATTATGCAGAAGAAGATATGGATGAAAGCTTGCTCTATATCAGTTTCTCTCTCCAAGTTTGGAGCTTGAGAGTTTTGGATAACGAGGAGAGGAAGAAGAACAATGGAAGATAATGGCGAAATGGAGGAGGAAAAATAGAAGATATGGAGAGAGATGGTGTGATAAGGAAGGAAGGGCGGAGATTTAACAGTCAGAAGAATGTATTTGGCATTTTACGACAGTTTTCTGGCTTATACAGAAACAATTATCAATTCGTTTTGTGGGATATGTATTTTTATTTTCGGTTTTTCTTTTCTAACAACGCGATATTTTAATTTAGGGCAATAATAAGGCGAGGACGGAGAATTCGAACTTGAGTGCAAAAGAGGATTATTAACTAACTTGATCACATGGCAGCCTATGTTTCGTTCTTTTCATTTGATACGATGGTGTTGGATTCTAAATCATAGAGATTTAACCAAACACGAACAATAAGCCATTTATATTTCATAATAATTAGGTATAAACTTGTCACCCAAGCAGATTTGCATTTTCGTTTTCTTTTTAATTCAACTAATTTTCCTAACTTTTTTTTTTGTCAAACAATAAATTAAATGTTAGATTAGTTACCGACGGGAACAAACTTAGGTCATCATGCAAGAGCTGCACACATTTTCACCACTGTGGTAAAGAACCACTTGCAAAAGAAAACTTCTTTTTTTCTTACTAACTTAATTTTAATAAGGTGTAAATTATTATTGTTATTATCATTATATTATTATGTATTATGTATGTATTATATATAAAGCCGGAGGCCAGTTTTGGTGTCACTGGTTTTGACAAAAATATTTTGACACAAATGCCCTCAAAACAAAAAAAAATTCAGAAGAAGTCCAAAATAATACATCTAATAGTCCAGGGATATTTTTGTCATATAAACAGTATTTTTTAAATAATTATTATTTTGTCATATAAAATACCAAACAAGTCACTTTCCTCCCTGCGTGCAGATCAGCAGCTGCACTGCTTGCTGTTCTTATCCTCCTCCTACATTCTTCCACTCCAAAAACTTCATTTCATCGTAACTTTTTCATACGGCAACGAAATGACGCAAGGTCGGAGCCTATAGATTCGTATTAGAACTCTCTTTCATCTGATGTGCATAGTGTCAGTTATAAAAAAGGTCTCTCGCATGCGCATAATAATATGATTCAATTAGTTGCCAAATGATTTTTTTTTTAACAAACGATGTTATCTACACTAAGAGGAGGGTGTGGGATTAGCCTCACAATGGGCTAGCAATCAGATGTTTATTAAATATTATTTTTTCTAATATTAATGTAAATTCAATAAAATGTAGATGGAAATTGAAAGACCGCTTTTATTAATATAGATTCAGCTGCTTTGATTAGTTAAAATATCATTTTTATTAAATGTATTTATTATTCATTTTCATCTACATTAATAAATACATTTAAAGCATGTAAATCACGCGTAACACGCCGTGATTCAAAAAATATTTTCTGCATGTGTGTGAGCGCTTGCTTGGAGGGTAATTAAGTATTATCCATAATGGGAAAGGGTTGGCAACTATTTGGATGTTTATTCAATTATGCTGCACTTTGTTGTAGGGCAAAATCTGGGGCCCAGTGCCATGATGGATCCACTCAGAGTTGGATACCATGTACGTAAATCAGAAAATCAGAGCCGTTGGAAAATAATTTGATCAAAAAATTATAGAGACTTACTTATCATGAAATTGGAATGGTTTTCTTGGACTGAGGAACGAGAATGTTCAAGTACTTCGAAATGTGTCTCTTGATGGGTTAAGTACTTTGAACCGTCCAGAGGGGTTACACTACCTTTTGTTTATTGCAAATTGATGGACAGATTGGTAAAATGATCAAATTAAATCGGTCAAAGTTAGATTAATTTGAGGAAGTAAATAATTAACAATTTGTCCCCTATGGAGTTGTAATATTAGTGGGTTAGAGTATTTTTCCTTATTGCTTGTATTATAAAATTGACAGGGAAAACGCCAGAACGCCATTTGGTAATCCTTTCGTTTTGAGTTTATAGCTTTTACTATTTAATTGATAATAGAGAGTAAATACGATGGGAGAAAAAAAAAATGCATGAGCAATGGTTGGAAGGAAGTAAAAGAAATGTACATGAAAGATTACACCAACTAAAACAAATTTTATTAGGTTTTGTTTCCTACATTATCCTTCATTTCCTTCATCTATTCTTCTTCGATCTTCGTTCTTTCATATACATCATCTTTATCTCTATCAAAAGAAAACTAAAAATGAAATCATATCAAACAAACCCTAAAAGAGTTCAATGCCCTTTTGAAACCATTACATATGAGAGAAATAATGAATAATAATCAGGTATATATGGGAGAACTTAGGTACCGTTTGGTATGCAGACGAGACGAGACAGGACATGACGAAACGGATGATGTAAGTATTGAAAAAGATAAGGAGAAATTTTATCTTAAAATGTTATAAATTTGTGTTTCACGGATGTGGAACCAGTCGTTCCGGGGGGGGGGGAGAGGTGGAACGAAAAATCAGCCAAATTTCGTCCCAAGGACAACCCGTTCCACGGTTTTTAAGCACACCAAACGTGGGACGGAACGCCTCGTCCCACTGCGTTCCGTCTCGTCCCACGTACCAAACGGTACCTTAAGGAATTGAAAAGGGCAAAGAGAGGTGGCGGGAGGGAGGAGGGAGATTTAAGAAGAGATTATGTGAATACTAACATTTGAAAGTTAAGACAACCTTGCTTGATTTTTAGTTTTTATTTTGTGAGTCAATTCATACACATTTTTTTTATCATCATTCCCTAACCGTTATTCATTCTCTGGACCCAAAAAGAAAAACGTTTTTCATTCTCACTTTCTCCCATTTACTTTTTCTGTATCTCTATCACAAAAACTAAAATTAAAAGCGAACTTGGTATCAAACGGACATTCAATTTTTTTATTTTTTTTTATTTATTTACTTTTTGTGTACTTTTTCATTCCCTTCTTTTATAACGAAAAAAATTATTTAGAAAATGGTACTATCAAACCAACCCTAAAAATGTTTTAGGGATGGAGATTAAAAAAAAAAAGTAATGACATGATAAAAGAAAAACATGTGAGGATGTGAAGATAAAAAAAAGTCACACATCAGTGAAAGGAGAAACCTTGCAAGGGCTTGAGGTTGGACTACTCCCCATAGCCAACTTTTTTATGGTGAAATATCAACTTTCTTCATAGTATCAAAGCTAAGTTGGCCCAAGTGTGAAGCCCAACGGCCACACGTGCTCCACGTCATCCAATTTGTGTTATTCATGTGTTTGGCTTAAACATTCATCACACATGAGGAGGTGTGTGAGGATGTAAAAGTAAAAAAGTCTCATATAGGTGAAAGAAGAAATCTTGTAAAGGCTTGAGGTTCGGGTACTCCCTATAACCAATTCATTTTATGGTGAAACCTCCACATCTTCAAAACAAAGAATCAAATCATATATACGTCTCTAGGTTAAAGAAAAAGGGAAAGGGATCCTCCGGATCCCTTCCACCTAATTCTACAAGTCCACAAATTCAGACCCTTAAAATTTGATCCAACGGTTAACCTTAGTGGCAGGGCCGGCCCAGGCCCAGTGCGGGCAGGGCGACCGTCCGGGGCCCAAAATAATTGGGGGCACCAAAATTATTAGAGTGATATATTTATATATGTTTTCATAAGAGTATAAATATATAAAATTTGGTTTATTGACAAAGAAATTTAACTAGAATTGTTAATGAGGAGATCTTAGGTTCAAAACACCATGTGTGCTTATTTACTTTTCAATTTTTACAAATTTCTTTTCAATTTTTATGAATTTTTGTTTGGTTGTTAATTTATTTTTAATTAGTAGCTAGTAGCTAGTAGCTATGTGAGTTGTTATTTTTAAAACATTTGTTCCAATTCAAGTCTAATCTTCAACAAAGAGTAATGTGTTGACCAAATTTTTAGACCAAATTTACAAATCATATGACGTGTCATAAAAAAAGCTTAATTTATTACCCCTTCATTACTTATACATATCAACTAAATACTAAAAAACATAATTATTTTTTTAGTCCCATATTGACAAGGTTAGTAAATAAGAAAAAAACACCTCACAATTCATACAAAAACACTTTAAAAGTTCAGATAGAAAACAAAACTCATATCTATCTACTTGTAAACCGGGAGTTTTTTTTGTTTCATTCTCACGATACAAAATAAATTAGTTTTTCCGTGTTTCTAAATTATTAAGTTTGAAGTGTTTTTCTAAGTATAATTTTATCGATGTCTTACGTGTGAAAACAAATAATTTTCTTATATAAAATGAGGGCACATTTTGTGGCATCGCCCTCTGACCTCAAAAAACTCTAGACCGGCCCTGCTTAGTGGATTAGGTGGAAGGGATCTGGAAATCCCTTTCCAAGAAAAAAGTAACAAAATAGTTCACACATAACCAGATTTATAAAAGTAGAGAATAATGCATAGCCGAGAATCTCATGCATTGAAGCCGACGTGCATATATGAATGAATGTCTGCTTTTTGTTGGTGACAGTTAAAATCAAATTAATATGTAATTTCTATACATTTCAGGCCGATGAATTCATGCACGACCAACACAGTAATTTGGTCTGCATCGTGATCCTTGGATTTCAAATTATTAGGTTTCAAACCATCCATCTGTGTCATATTGTTTCCATAATTCATGTGAAAACAAAGCCATATTGGCAAATTCAATCTACAAGACTCTAATGCATCATTTTTACGTGTATTCGTGTACCATGTGGATGGATTAGCCACCACTCCACCACCATTGACCTTGAGAATTAATGATGTTTCCACTACACCTTTGAATTGTTTGATCGTTACATTTGGAATTATTTTTATTTTTTTTGGATATTATAGTTGCACCATCTCGTAGTCTTGTTAATTTACATGGTATATAAAATTATTGAGCAACGTGGTCAATATTTTATGGACTTAAACTATAGTATAATAATTAAACACACATATCATATAGTATTAGGAGACTTGATAACATCACGTGATAGTATGGAAAATTCACAATTAAGTCCTCATATTTAGCCACTAAGGTTTGAGATTTAAATTCAACATTTTGAAATAACAAACGTATTAAATCAAGGCTTTTAATATTAAACTTCGAGGGAAAAATAATCAAACAAAATCATTAATCTAATTGACAAATTGCATATAAGTAGATTATTTTTTGTAGTATATTTTTCCCATAATTGTCACCGTTCATTGCGCCTGAATCAGAAACTCCTTATAGTTGACAGTTCACTGCAGATGAAGCAAAAGAACAAAGTTTGGTGACCCACACGAATGAAAAAGATTTGGAATTGTTGTTGCTTATTGCGCTGCATGACACGCTTCCATTCCATGTTGTGTTGGCCTAATTCTCTTCATTGTTTGCATGGTTCATAATATTCCAGCATTATTTGTTGTTATCACGAAATTTGTAAACGAACCACCTGCTTTACTTTCCTTATACCTACGAATCATTTTCCACAAGATTTGGACGTTTTTTCTAACAATGTTTAGGAAAGATTAGTACAGTATTTGACAAGCTAATTTGTTCAATATATATTTTACTTATAATTGTTTTTAGAGATCCACGGCATGAGAGAAAAACTTTATTAATAATCATTAAGCAAAATACAATAAAAAGACGAACAACCAAATTCCGATTAATTAACAAAAATTCTTAACAAGTTAGGGTGTTTGAATAAAATCATATGCACCTCAAATCGCTCAAAACAATCCGAGTAGACAAAATGAAATCTGCAAGTCTATGCTATAATTATTCAAGCGAAACCGTTTTAAGTGTTTTTCACATGCTTCTTTTTTTCTGCTGCAAGCATTTTTTTGTAAATTGATTTACTTAATTCAAGTACCCTAAATTACAATCTGGTGGTATTCATCTTCACTTGTAAGTGAGAGGTCTTAAGTTCGAATATCGTAGATGACGAATTCAATACCAAATTAGGTTGTCCATTGTGTGGCTTAGCCCAACCCCCCCCTACCCTTAGTCATTTCTCAGATAGTTTAGTCGATAGTGACGGAACTATTATACCCTAGTTGACATAAGCCTAACATTTTTCAGTACAACTTAAGGCTTAAGATGTTATTTTCAAATGATAATTTAATAACAAATTAATAAAATGAAGAATGTAAACTATTTTCATCTCAAGCTTTTTCAGTTGCTTGCCCTTCTCCCACGACATTGATTCCCTCTATTATATTACACATGCAGATTATAATATAAATACGAAATATAATAATATGTATATGTAGATGTTATGGAATTTACTTGTATTGTTTTTATTTATTTAATTTTGGAAAATTATATATTGAAACCCAGTGGAAAAGATGATGCAGTTTGCAACACTAAAACCCAAATTATATCGCTAGGTCAACCAGTGGCCACTCCTCAGTAGGTTTCGAGAACACTCTCATCTTAGCCACTTAAACAAATTGAGTGGGGCGGTCATTTGATTGTGTTTCTGAACTTTTTTTGGAAAAATTGGAAAAAAGAACACGTCTTTGAGATTAAATTATAACTTCTTTATGAGAAGATTTTTCAACCATTTGTTTATTAATCAGTGGTTAACACACCAAAATAAGCTATATCATTGGGCGGTAGTATATAATATTGTGATTTTTCAAATGCCAAATAAATGAGAATTTTTGTTTACCAAATAATAATAATAAATGAGAATTTTTCGATATTGGCACAATCTTTAGACCTATCCATAATTCTATATTATAACATGTGCTTTATTTAAATTGTCGCAATATAATTTTTTTGAGATTATTGTTGGAAGGGATAAAAACGTTTTCTGATTGTGTTTGGTATAAAAACTTAGAAGTGCTTAAGACTCATAGAAGCCCATGCTTCATGAAAAAATGGTTATGAACCTAAGTGTTTTTAGAGAAGCAACCAAACATGCCATTACTTGTAACATTAATTTAACTTGGCATACCAAGTATTGCCCATGCATAATCTTTTTTGTGTACAATCCCACTTAACCAATTGGAGTAAATGCTAATTTCGCTCAAAATACACTTGAAAAAACTTGGTTGCAAGTGCCTAATCTTACTCAAAATATCGTGTTCTAAAACTTGAGCTTGCATCTTTCAACTATTAAGTGAAATTGAATACGAGAAAATTATAATACGCCTACACGTGAAGCCAACATGAACATCTTGTTACACTAGTTGAGGAAAATTGATCAATAGAATAGACCAAAATTGGTATCAGAAGTAAACCACAATGGTATAAGTGACGAAATTGAAGCCACAACTTAAAAGCAACACTTAAACGAAAATCACATGAACCACCTGTGACTTTTAACCTTAAATGATCCTCCGAATTTGTCGTCCATTTATATTATAACAAGTGAATGAATTTCAAACAAATCAAAAAGTCATCAATGCAAATGTAGAATTTTTCAAGTCGACGGGCTGAGGGCCCACTCCAACAACACCGATAATGTCCTCACTTAACCACCTGCACAATCCTCAAGTGTGAGGTTTTTATCACAAAAGACCTCGGTATTCGTTAGAGTGAGGTAATTATATATAAATGGACTTTCTTCTTCCCTCCTGGCCGATGTAGGACCATGGGAGGTTCCAACAGCAAAAGAGGTGGGAGTGGTATTTCATGATCCTGATTGGAACCATATACTCATTCTTTAGTGTACTTTTTTGGGAGTGTATCTGTGTATGTCCCTTGTCTATGTTCAGCGTCACTTTCCCAATGTAGGAAGCTCCATTAAATTCAACACTCATTTTCACTTAAGATGGACAAGTTGAATGCATATGATAAAATTGACATGATTACATGATTCAAATAACAAAATGAATTGTTATTAGCACTTTAAAAATTCAATTGTCAAAACTTTTTATATTTAAATGAAAAAATACATTTACAAATGGTGCACAATAAATTTTTTGGAGTGGCCAATGATAATTTCCATAAAGAAAGAACCCTCTCCTTTTTCAATTCACTTGCTAAACAACTATGCATTTGAAACTCATTAATGGTAGATATACTACATTTGAAGTCTGGCTTCAATACTACGTAGCATTCAATGACTCGTGTTTTAACCAGTTGATTTGCAGAACTTTATTTTCAATCTCATCCATTTATTTTCCGTATTCCTCATTACTACGTACCATTGATAAGAGAGAGAGAGAGAGAGAGAGAGAGAGAGAGAGAGAGTGAGTGGTGTTTTGATACATTGTCATTGTAAGAAAAGAATAAGCAAATGCAGTGTCATTTATCTTGATTATTTCAAATATCAATACAAAATTGGCCTTTTTTTTTTTATTAAGCACTACATGTCACTCTAGGTACTACATATCATTCTTTACTTATTTTACACAATTCAGAGCATGTCAAAGGACGTTGCCAGAGCTTAGAATGCTGAAATTTCATCTCACACTATTGTGTTCTCTTCTTGTCCAGAACTTGAATACCTCAGTCATGAACTGATTCAGTAGACGTACGGGCTGATTCTGGCTAAACCTCCTCCTAAACAAGCTGCAACATGCAATACTTTTGACAGAGTTAACCCGAAAATATGGTCAATTCAAACACTCAAATGAACAAGTAATCACATCAACCTTTAGAACACGGTGAGAGGGCCATATTGAACCAAACAATAATGCCTATACTTTCAAGTGACGTGTTTGTGAACAATTGACGCGGGAATCAAATCTTTTTTGAGTCTGAATGCAGCAAATGGCTTTCGAGGTGGAAAACGGGGCGATTAACTGTGCAGGAGGAGACAAATAGAATCTTGGTAGCTGTAGCAACAGACACTCCAGCAGAGACTCTCTTCAACAATCAAAATGGAAGACGGGGAAATTAACTGGAGAGAGATTACATGGACTCTTGCTATCAGTAGAGAACTCGCAGCCACGCATATGAATAACAGAACAGCTAACCAAGATGGAAACAACCTAACTAAACTCAAGGCAAAAATTAATGCCAAACATCATAAAACCTCTCATAGAAAGGAAATGCCGGCATCCATAAACAATACACTTAGTATTTGAAACACTATTAACACCGAATGCCACTACCAAACGACCAAAACCGCAGAAACTTAGCAATCCATCACATAAAAACCATGCACCATTCGCTTATAAAAGGATTATACACACCAAAGATTTGTTTTAATTGCACAATATCAACACTACCATTGGAAATACTAGAGTCACCTGCAATCTGAAAACAAGAAAACACAACCTAAAGATTCAATCATACAACCAACAAGTGAAAGCTCATACAATCAAATAAAGATATCGTCAAATTTCAACGATAAAAACTGGGTTCTAAAGCATTTTCCATAGCTCATAAATCCCAAACTTTTTTCCCAACATTTCAACCACAACAAATAATCAAAACTCCAAATCTAGACCAAAACAAACAAGGGCAATCCGGCGCAATCATATCACATTCACAGAGATGGATCAGCAGAAAGATCTTTGATCAATGTAGGAACTTCGTGACGGCAGATAGCAACTAGCGTACTAGCAACTATTAAAATGTTGAGAGCAGTCTAGGCTGGCATTCAATATTAGAACGTAGCCCCACGCCTTTTCATGCGGCCCATCCACTGAGGCTGATACCTGATCAAACCCTAGTTTTTAATTTTAATTTCCAAGAGGTTGCGAAAGTCACAGTGCAAAATCTTTAGCAAGGACTTGGGGCACTCTTCGGATTTTTTTTCGCAGCATTTTCTGCCGTCACAAATTCCTGCTCAAACCTTTTACTATTTCACCATCATATCCATCTCAATATTGACAATTTTGCATATTTTCTGTGATTTTCTCGGCATCCAAACAGAAAGTTAAGGGGGAAACTGAAAACCTGGGTAATGGCGAAGAGCTTGAGGGTGATGCTCAACCACCCCCGCCGCGGTGAGCAGAGTAGCACTACGAGCTGCTTAGCTGCGGAGGGAGCGGCAGATACTGTTATTGTTATATAGTGCGGCAAAGTTTTTGGGACGATGTCGTCGGGTCATTCTCTTACCAAGGTCTGACCCTGAAGCCCAGCCCAGTTAATGCGAAGAATAAGGGCCATCAACTCTTGCAAACCTTGGTTTTTAAAGGCCTAGTACCAAAAGTAAAATATTTTCAAGGTTCTTAAAAGACAGAAGAAATATGTATACATTAAGGAGCGGGGAACAAATTGGTTGCGAACTCGTCATTTTCCACCTCTCACTTGCGAACTCGTCATTTTAGAGGAAGAAAATTTACCATTAATTATGGTATAAAGCGTTTTTCTTGGTAAACTTTGTCATGGATCTTAAAAATAATATTAACTACCATGTAAAAATTGATTAGGTTGGATTTTTGTATTGTTATACTACACATACAAGAAAATAATTTCGGACTTTAGGCACATTGGCTTGAAAATATTAAGCTTGTGGTTTAAGTTCTATGGTAACTTAAATCAAAAGACGGCCTAATAGGCCACCAATACTATATGATCGTATATGGGAAGGATTTTGTGGGAAATTCACACACGTGATTATAAAAGCAACTTTATATGTCTCTCATTTAGGGTTTTCTAATGAGTGATTGAAGAAAGAGATAGATGATCGAGGTTGGTCCGCTAGAGGAGATTGTGGTAGCACTAAATTCTCTTTCAGATTTCTCATCTTCATTCCATTATAAACGAGGAGTCTGCAAGTGAAGGTCTTTTCATCAAAGGAAACACTTCGATTTGTAATCAAAGATAGTCATCGTGGGTAATCTCTTTCTCAATTCCTCTTAAATCTAAAGTTGATTTATTTATAGATGCACATCAATCATTTAACCTTAGGATAATTTGGAATGATTTTAGATTTTAAACTCATGCTTAAATTTTAATTGATTCCATTGTCGTCATTAATTATGTAGCATGTTGTGTTTTTTTTTTGGCAAACGATACGTCAGTAGGCTAAATTGTTAAGTGGTAGGGGAGGGAGATCGGTGAGAAACGAACCCACACCATGGTGCATAGGTTTTATTCTTTTTCACCATTGGGTAAAGCGTTATCTATATTATGTAGCATGTTGTTGTCTAAAATAAATAAATACAATATTTTTATACATATTTTCCTTCATTTGTAAGAGGTTGTGAGTCTTTTTGTTCACCTTAATTTTGTATATTGGGCTTGTAAATTTGTTTTCTTTTGGCTCAGTGTGTTCAGCTGTTTGTAAAATAAATAAATACAATATTTTTATACATATTTTCCTTCATTTGTAAGAGTTTGTGAGTCTTTTTGTTCACCTTAATTTTGTATATTGGGCTTGTAAATTTGTTTTCTTTTGGTTCAGTGTGTTCAGCTGTTTGTTGAATTATTTTTTTATGATCATTATTGTTTAAGTGAAAAATATACATTGTATATGTTATCTTGTTTGATTTTGAAATACATTCTATGTATTAATGTTTTCATGTGCTTTGCTTTTATTTGGCCCAGATTCATTTTTTTCTTTTTCGTATACCATTTTATGGAATGTGTTTTGCCGTTGATTTTATTCATTCAATATACCTAACTCAGACTAGTGTGACGCTGGTGAAGAACTAACGTAAAATCCTTCACTCTCTTATTTTGATTTAAATTTCCTTTCATTTAGTTTAGATTGACCGGTATTCAGTTCAAAAAAGTAACGTTTCCAGCATAATCATTTTTTTAACTGTAGAAAGTTCTTGTCAAAAAGACAATTATGCGGGAAACGTTACTTTTCTGAACTGAATACATATCAATCTAAACTGAATGTATTTTCCCATTGGATTTTATTCATTCAGTATACCTAACTCAGACTAGTGTGACCCCCGATGAAGAATTAACGTAAAATCCTCCACTCTTTTATTTTTCTTTAAATTTCCTTTTCATTTAGTTTAGATTGACCTGTATTCAGTTCAGAAATGTAACGTTTCTCCCATAATCGTCTTTTTAATTGTATGCAAGAAACGTTACTTTTTTGAACTGAATACAGGTCAATCTAAAATGAAAGGGAAATTTAAAGCACCCAACTGTAGAAAATTTATGAATTAAATCACAGTACATACAATTTTTGGCTCCCAATTCATGTCTGTAGAGCTCAAACCCGTCTCCTAACAATTAATTCGGCAATTTGCTTGGGATGGAGTTGCTCTAAGAATAACCTTTTTTTTCACCTGAACTTGTAATTTTCGGTTTCTTTACTGCAATTCATATTGTAACCATACACTAACAGTTTAGAATAAAAATGTAAATTCCCTTCAATGGCTCAGATTTTATTTGAGAAGTGTGTTGAGCTTTTGGCCCTCCTTCACACCAAAAGAAAAGAACTGTGTAAAATAAAGAATCAATAATGAAAGTGTTTCTTGTTAATGGTATAGCCCATAGAATAGCTCAGTTTGCCATTTCTATTGGCAATGAACTAGTTTGGTTCAAGGAGCCTCATGACTTCATTCAATATCTTCTTGTTCAAGACATGATGTAGTATTTTCTATTCAATAAAATATCGATGTTTCACTAAAAAATTGTTTCTTGTTAATTGTAGCCAAGCTGCCCTTATTCTAATTATCTAAACTACATATTAATAGAAATTTTTTTGTCAACTTAAAAATGGTGAAAATACTATTTAGTTTTCTATCACAAAAAAAAAAAATGATGGGCAATAATGTAATTTGTTGATCTAAATTTTGCTGTTTTTTATTGAACTCTCATCAACTGGTGATGTTAAGATATATCTAATATTAAAAAATAAAATAAAAACCTTCTAATCCCACTACCACCCATGTTCTCTCTCTCTCTCTCTCTCTCTCTCTCTCTAAAAATAAAATAAAGTGTCATACACACAATGTGTTTAGGCAAATGCTAGTTTTTATTAATCGAAAGTGTTTGGCTTTAAAATCAGGATTTCGTCCAACAAAGCGCACAAAGATAAAGTGAGATGCACGAATAGAATTAGTTGCAAATTTTCAATCAACAATATTTAGAAGATATTAAGTAGTCAATAAATTGCATAATATTCGTCTAAAAAAGTTGTGAAATCTTTATGTCTATTTAGAGTCCCTTAAAATTATATTCTTGATGAAAAGTTTATTATTGTTGCAGTCCTATTGGAATAGGAATGTGATTGTGTAAATCCTAGAGAATATGAGAAAGTATCTTATATTCCTATTAGAGCAACTCCACCCGTTCGGGTTGCTCGGGGGAGAGTGGAGAAGAAAGGGCCTGAGGCCCGGTGGAGTGAGCTCCAGCCGTGTGGAGCCCGAGCGACGGTGGGAGCCTGAGCGACGGGGCGGTGGGGAACCGACGGGCCTGTAGCCCGAGCCCTTTGCAATTTTTTATTATTTATTTGTGTCAGAGAGAGAGAGAGAGAGAGAGCGAGGGAGAAAGGGAGAGAGGGAGCGAGCGCGGTCCGGAAGCAGTCGTCGCGCGGGGGGGGGCGGTGGGGGAAGCAGTCGTCGCGACGGAGCGCGGTCCGGAAGCAGTCGTCGCGCGGGGGGGGGGGGGGCGGTGGGGGAAGCAGTCGTCGCGACGGAGCGCGGTCCGGAAGCAGTCGTCGCCCGCCGGGGGGGGGGGAAGCAGTCGTCGCGACGGGGGGGGGGGGGGAAGGGTGGGTCGTCGCGTGGGGGGTGGGGAAGCAGTCGTCGCGACCGGGGGGGGGGGGGGGGGGAAGCAGGGTGGGTTGTCGCGGGGGGGGGGGGAGGGTGGGGGGTAGCTGGGTTCTGTATTTGCAGGATGGATCTGGGTTTCGGGAGGGAGCGGGGGAGGGAGAGAGAGAGAGAGAACCAGTTATTATTAATAAAGAAAAATATTAATATTTTATGATTGGGTGAGAAAAAAATGTTAATATTTTATTACTAATTGCCTGGGGGAAGGGTTCTATGGATGGAGATGCAAATGGCAATTACTGTTCATTAATGGCAGTTACTATTCATTTAAGGCAGTTACTGTTTATTAGGGTGGATTGCATAGTGAGTTGCCTGGGGGGAAGGCTCTGTGGGTGGAGTTGCTCTTAGGAGTAGAATACCTATTAAATGTTGTAATCCTAAAGGGAAAGGTATTTACCCTTTCTACTACTATAAATAAAGGCACAATGGGGTGAGATAACACACACCCACAATTACACATCTCTTTCTTCTCTCTCAATCTTGCCGCACCCTCTCTCTCTTTTGGCCTCCATAATTGTTTCAGTAAATTATGCCTACAACACGCTATCAGCACGCTCTTGACGCTGCGCTAAAGAGAGTTTATTCTTCAATCAGGGGAGTATTACGTTTTAATCATTCTTTTCATGATTAATTTATTGTTTTTTTAAATTGATCTACATGCTATTGATTCAATTTAATTTTTCTATGTCGAACGTGATACAACGCATTGGAGATGCTATTCCGGCTTTCTGCGAAGGAACTTCTACAAATTCAAAGGCTTTTGTTGTTTTCTGCTACTCAGGTACGCTTAAAATAAAGTAAGATATTTGAAACGACCCATGAAGCATGAAAACATTCCCCATGATGCATGAACCCCCTATGTTTACATTTTCCTTCCGATATATATATTCACAAATTCATATATATATTTGTTTCATGCATCGCACAATTAAATTGTTATGTGGAATTTGTGAGTCAAAGTATAAAAATAAATTAGAAGCAAGTTAGGGTTTTTCTAAAATCCTAAGGGAATTGAAAAAAAAAGAGGAAACAAAGGGGATCGGGATTGGGTGCACAGCACCATCCCTGCGCCAACAAGAAAACAGGCCTCGGCCTGATTTGGTTTTTTTCTTGGCTGGGCCTGCAGCCCACGGCCCACAGAGGCCCGCATCACAAAACGCCAGCCTTCGGCTGGGCACACGTATGCACGCACGCACATGCCAGCCTTCGGGCTGGGCTCTTTGCGCCGCAATCCAAACCGCCAGCCCACTGTTTTGGGCTCCCCCGTGCAAACCATTGGTCCATATGGGCCCAACCCAGCTTCGGCTGGAAGCCACCTTCCCCCGTGGCCTGCAGCCATGATTCCAGGCCTTTCCTAGGCCCTGTCGTGACCAATTAAGGCACCCCGTGCCTTCCCACATCCCACGGCACAAGCCCAACTTATTTTGGGGCATTATTTTCGATCCAATAATATTATGCTAATATTATTTTGCTTCTACAATCGACCCTGTATGGCCCGATTTATTGAATTAATTAAAAGTGACCTGCAGTCCATTAATCTGATAATGAATCCAAAATTCTTGACCTGAAGATCACTTTTGGACATTAACGATTCAATAATTTCTCTTTATACTTTGAACCGTCACATACTTTCGTAGTAACGAAGCTCTCACACTTGAGTTCCCGAAGACAACTCAAATCCACTACACTTAGTTAGTATATTGCATTCTGTGTTTCTTGCAGGAACCTCTTTTTTATGAACTAAATGTTCATAAACTAAATCAAACCTGTAGTTTCGAATTTAGTGCCTTTGAAACCCGAAGCTTTCATAAAATAATACACCCATGAAAACCCGACGATTTTCATGAAAACCATGTCTTAGACATCGAATGTTGATGCCTATGGATGTTTCATTCCCATAGCACCAATCACAATCTTGTTCCCTCCAATTCAGTAGATTGTTGAACCGTCACAAGTTCGATTTTCCTGATTTGGATGTTTCCCATAGAAACCACTTAATGTGGGGCACAAGACGTGAATCTCCCATTGACTATTAAGAAGCTGAGAAACCATTGAAGCCACTAATGGCATGGAAGAGCTGAATAAGCCTCCGCCATGATCTTCATTCGAAGACTTATGCCCGAAGCATTACAAATGGAAAGACCTCCCGATCGAGGATTCCATGGCTCTTTGGCTCGCACCTACGGACTGTCTAATCATGAAAGACATTGCCTGAAGCACACCATGATTACATCCATGAATGAGTACAATTCTGAAGTTTATAAATTCGATTGAATTTTGACTGAAGAATACTTTTCTCGTCCTTCCATGTCTCTAACTCGCTCTTGAAGCAGCAGTGTAGAAAGCGGAAGTTTACCAAATTCTCGGATCTGATTACTACCACAAACGAGAGAAAGGTATGGACCCAGTTCGACTGGAGTCTACCATATAGCTCAACCCAATTCGGTCAAAGCCTACTGAACCCAAGTTTGGGTCTGTCCATCTCATAATCCAATTTTGAGTTTGTTTTTACAAACATATGGTAGAATCAGGGCTTGCCAAGGTGTGGCATCATGCCTGAAGCATGATCCTTGGTACCTAAGACCTAAAAACTTCAAGAATAAGGGATAGTATTCCCAACCTTAACCCTGCAGAATCTATTTCCATCCCGATGGAATAGATTATTGGTTATGCACCTGTTCGTGCCCCTACCAATATTGTTAAGGAGTACCATTCTAGTAGTCAATATGTGAAACTAATTTTGCTCCACCAAACATCGTTGGAAGTGCAAAATTTTGACATGGATGGCCTTTTGGCCGAATCCACCTAGTAGCTTTGCTTACTTTGTGAACATTTTTCCATGTTCTTGGATTCAAGTTTGGTGTATGTTTTACTTATGGATAATCTTATTGATATTGTCCTCGAATATGAGTTAATTGAATCATGTTTCTTAGTACATGTGACCGATTCAATTAAACACGTGATTAGGTTGGAATGTGGGAAAGTTAGTTGTCTGGATGAATGCGTACTACGCACACTAACTTTACACCTAAATCACATCTCTAACAACGACTTCAGGTCTATCCAACCTGATTAAGAGCAATGGCACGCTCCTCGTTGTCTGAATGGTACTGAATCACCATTTAAGGGACCTTAAATTCTCCCTGACGTTGAGTTTTTAAGGATATTCGAGATGACAATGATCATAAATGAAACCACTGAAGAAAATAGAGTGAAATATCTTTGTACCACCTCCAAAAATGAGCCTGAAGCTTTGATTTGGGGCCAATGGGTTGTCCCCCAACTGGGGCACACGCCATATGTGGCCGGCCTAGGGCTAGGTGATTGAGCAGTTTACTTGCTTTGGCATGACCTTTTGGGACACTTAGGTCGACCAACGATGCTACGATGCATCTCCTTACCCGAAGTAAGGATATTGTGCCTACAAGCACACTTTGCCAAGCATGCTCATTAGGGAAATTCGATTTTATAAATCATCCCTTGCAAAGATACGAAACGACTCTCTTTTCACAGTGGATTCAAGGGAATATACGTGGACTAATCCAACCAAAATGCGGACCATATAAAGACTTATGGTTTTGGTTGATGAATCGACAAACTGGTCACATGTTTGTCCACACACATTACTGCTAAACCCTCTGGCCGATTAAGGGCTCACCACCCTACTTATCCCTTAAGGTCCAGGAGACTGGATAATGTCAGAGAGTTTACATCGACAGTTTTCGATAAAGTATTGCATGTCGTTTTGGGTTTATAATTGAACATTGAATTCCCATGTTCACCCCCAAATAGCCTCGCCTAAGTGATCATAAAGCGCAATTTAAATGATCGCCCGAATTTTGGTAGATGTACCAAGTTTTCGGTTTCTGTCTAGGGCTATGCAATCCTTGTACGCAGTGATGATTGGTCCGCCTTGAGGCCCATTGCCACCCAACCTATATGACGTTACAGTTGGTTACTGGGTACGAACCTGACGATTTTCGTATTTACGCATTTGGGTGTGCATTCCATGTGCCAAGTTGCGCCGCCGCAACGTACCACCATGGGTCCTCAAAGAAGGATGTGTATCTTTTGTCGATCATGATTCTCCTTCACACTAGCTCTCTTCGAGCCCTTGCACGCGATCTCTTTACCGCTCATTTGCGGGTTGTCACTTTAATGAGACAGTCTTCCCGCCGTTAGGGGGAGATAAGAACGTCAACGTTCCTGTAGAACGGCGCGAATTTGCGTGGACGTTACCCACTATGTCTCATCTCGATCCCCATACCGCACAAGTGTGATAAGCAAGTGCGATGATTTCTAGATTTCAGAATGTTGCTCCAGACGCATTCCTCTGATCTAGCTAAAGTGACGAGATCATATACCAGCTGCAAACATGCCTGCAAGGATAGACGTACTTAACGGACGTCGAGTCAACATCCCTGGAGGGTGTGCCGCCCCTGTTGGACGGTTTGGACCCCCCTGTTGGACGGTCCGGTACACCGGCGGATAGCCAATCAATCTGTCTTGGCCTGGAGCACGATAGATCATTCGGTTCGTAGGATTCACTTCCCTGGAAGAGGAAGACATGGCACAACATTGAATCTGAACTCGATCGCTGTCTCAAATCATTTCCATCTCATGAGATTAATCCGGATTACTCCCAAGACATGAAGTTCTTGGTCCAGTATACTAGTTTGGGTGAGCTAAATGGAATTGAAATGAGATTATCATCGATGATGTTTTCACTTATATGGTAGCTACCGACATAAATGAAAAGCGACGATATCGAACCGTGTTCCGTTGATTAAGTGACAACGTAGAACTGATTGGACAACTGAAACTACAATCTAGGTCAAATTCCTTACCAAAGTGTGTATTGGACCCGTAGTTCCTACACTGCCCAAGGTAACCTTATTGTGTTACGAGTAGGAAAGGAAGCGTTATGAGATGAATGAAATAGTGCGATATGATGCACGCCTTACGGCGCAAGGTTTCTCTCAAACGTCCTGTGATTGATAGCAGCATTATGAAAAGTGGTTAGTATCTCTCCATGGGGATATAAGATACGGAGATTGACATGTAAGAATTACATGGACTGACTCAAATAGTTCCAGAACCACGGAACACCCTCTTAACTCGTTTTGAGGCGTTCACTTATGGATTGAAAAATCCGACGGATGTGGTATACCCGTCTACGTGATAATTTGATCAGTCAGGGATATGAATTATGCCCTTGCGTGTTAAACTATGAAGTCTTATTCCAAATTGCTAGAGTTACAGTTTATGTCGTTAACACGAATCTCACTAAGACTCTGGAAGAGCATGAGAAAACTGCCTCGCACCTGAAGATGGAATTAGAGATGAAGGATCTTAGGAAAACTCGTTTAGGCCTTGACCTGAAGTTGAAGCATCGTTCTGACGGTATTTTGGTCTACCAGTCGAACTACACCCCGAATGTGTTACCTTTGAGTATACCTTTGATCGTCCATACGTTATATGCAAATGAGACTCTTGAAGAGGCTATGGGATCCGAAATTCCATATCTAAGTTCAACTTTGCGCTTCGTTGTACTTAGCTCATTGCATTTAGACAGGACATCTCCTTCGCTGTTGATCTTGGTAAAGATGCAGCACCGCGCCTACACGCAACCACTGAATTGGTATTAAAGACGTTCCCTGAAGGTACTACAAATTTGGGCAAATCAAATCCCAACGCATCTCGAGCGGATCCAACCCCCATGATCCTCGAAATGATGCTTGCCTTGTTGTTATGCTGACGCTGGTTACTTATCAAACCCGCAGAAGGCAAAATCCCCGAATGGTTATGTCTTTACCATTAGGGATATCGCAATATCTTGGAGGTCCACGATATGACCTTAGTTGCGAAATCTTCGAATCGTTCCAAGACTCACCTCACTTCACTACGCCACACGTGAGACATGGTTAGGAGTTCTTGTTAAGCATATTCAAAGTACTTGCTGTGTTTTCATCCATCGTTGAGTCCCAACGACGATCTATGAAGACTATGCCGCATGTATCAACCCGACCAAGCCATGATACATCAACGAAGCCAACGCCAAGACATATTGCGTCTACATCTACATCAGCAAAGCATCAGGAGATTTGAAGTCATGCAAGCCGATCCCAGACAGCCTTGCCGACCTCTACACGACGTCACTGCCGAAGTCAACCTTCCAGAAGCTTGTCCAAGGAATCGGTATGCGCAAATTATCTGAATTGAATCGCTTGTAGTCCTCTTATTTAGAAGTTATGTCTAACTCAGGGGGAGTATCCAGAAGCATACTCACATGATCTTAATGTACTCTTTTTCCTACGATTAGGAGCATTTTTCCCACTGGGTTTTTGCTACCTAATGAGGTTTTAATGAGGCACCCATCCTGGGATGATCATACTCCGTTAAGTTCACTACACTCGTCCAGTTTGACGTTTGTGTTAAGACATTATGCATATTTGCTTACTTTTCCCTTAGTCTATGGGTTTTCCCCATATCTTGGGTTTTACCATAGCGAGGTTTTTGTGAGTTTTTACACATGCATACTTCAAAGTAAATTTGAGACTCGCGATCACCCGTTGTGCCGATGACTTCATCAACTGTACTTGCTTCATCACTGAAGACCTGATGCGCCATTTACTTGAGTATTTACACACTCAAGGGGGAGTGTTGCAGTCCTATTGGAATAGGAATGTGATTGTGTAAATCCTAGAGAATATGAGAAAGTATCTTATATTCCTATTAGGAGTAGAATACCTATTAAATGTTGTAATCCTAAAGGGAAAGGTATTTACCCTTTCTACTACTATAAATAAAGGCACAATGGGGTGAGATAACACACACCCACAATTACACATCTCTCTCTTCTCTCTCAATCTTGCCGCACCCTCTCTCTCTTTTGGCCTCCATAATTGTTTCAGTAAATTATGCCTACAACAATTATCAGTTTTATTCATGCATTTTTTTTTGTAAAAGAAAACACCTCGTTTTCTTTTAAAATCTAATTAGTTTAAAAATTTCAGGAGCTGTTTGAATAGGGATGAGTTCGGTTCAATTTTTTTCGATTTTTATTCTGTTCGGTTTAATTTCGGTTTCGGTTCGGTTTTTTTATAAAACCTATTTTTTTTAACTTGAAAATTGGTCTATTCTCTACAACTTTGCTTACAGTTTTTCCATTTCAAAGAAAGTAAAGGAAGAAAAAAAAAAGAGAAAGAGAAAGAAGATGCACGAAGAAACAAAGAGAAAGAAGATGCAGGGAGGGTCGGGTGGGGAGGAAAAAAAAGGAAGAAAGCAGAGGGTTGGATGGGGAGAAAAAAATGGAAGAAAGAAGAGGGAGAAGGAAAAAGACTTGGATTATAGGTTAATGGTTGGCCTAAAACAAAAGCTTAAAATTTGGGTCTAAAATAAATTGGGCTTGGAATATAAACACTCAAATATTAAATAAATAAATAACCTTAATCTCTACTAATTAATAAAACCCTCTTTGTCAACCAAAAGAGGGTAAAAAGACAAATTAGTCTTCTATCACACACAAAAAAAAATGATGGGCAATAAGTAATTTCACACCTCCAAATTTTACTGTTTTTTTATTGAAACCTCACCTAAAGGTGATGTTAAAATACCTCCAATATTATAAAATAAAAAAATAAAAAAAATAAAAACCAAAAACAAAAACCTTCCACTCCCCCCCACGTTCTCTCTCCCTCCCTCTCTCATTCTCATTTTCTAAAAATGTGTGTTCATACACACAAAGTGTGTAGGCAAATGCTAGTTATATTTAATTCGGTTTGGTTTTTGAATCACCGAAACAAAAACTGAACCAATAACTTTCGGTTCGGTTCGGTTTTTTTTTTCCAGTTTGGGTTTTTTTTGTTTCAGTTTGGTATTTGGTTCGGTTTTTTTCGATTTTCGGTTTTTCCAACCCACCCTTATGTTTGAATATGATTTCGTTTTCAGTTTTCAACTTTTGTTTTTTGTTTTCAGTTTTTATGGTTTTTTTTAAAAAAAAACTAAAAACTAAAGTGAAAACTCAATGATGCGGGAGGTAGATTTGGAGAAAACAATTTGAAACCATTAATATGCTTTGGAATAACAAATGATTTGTATTTTAATTACTTAGGAATTTGTTAAGTCCATTTAGAATATGGTGAGAGTCTTTTAGGAAGTTGTAATTCATTTATGTTCCTTTATCTTTAGTTCCTTTAAATATTGATGTATCAAAAGCCTTTGGGGCTAGACTTGATGAATGAAAAAATTGTATTTGCCTTGTGCATTTGAAGAGAGTGATTTCTCCTTCTAAAATCAAGCATTTGGCTTGGTCGTGTGAGCGCATCCACGATTAGCGACGTTGAGTGAGCTCTGTTGCCCCTAGTTAAGCGAATCCCAGGTTATCTATCCCTCGTCTCCTCGAGACCTTTGGTCTGTCCTGCATCAATTGGTATCAGAGAAGGTTATTCGCTGCGGTTGAAGACCATGGCTATGATTTACAATATGTTTGAAGAGCACACTGTCGAAGAAATTAGTTTCGTCGATTGGAATTTACCACCAATTTACGATGAGTACGATGATGAAGATGAAGTCAATAATCATTTTGTGAATGAAGTTAATGAGGATGGCAGCGAGCCTTCCATGCGTCAGATGGTAAGCTGTGACTGCTATTTGTCTTTTGGATGCTACAAAAACCTCTCAAAGTACTACAAGCACGATGCAAATGGAGATGCTTCAAACCTACAGGGAATGGATGATGGCAAAGTGATACTGATGTCCCAAATGAATTTTGAAAAGAATTTCAGACAGTCTACAATTTTTATGACTTCAACATGGATCGAACAAGGTGGTGTCCCTCCTTCCTCAAGCCCAGCAGTGATGCTTAAAGAGGCCACTCATGTGATAAGTTGCGGTTATGAAGACACAATTGAATGGGGTTTAGAGCTAGGTTGGATTTATAGATTTATCACAGCGAACATTCTAACACGTTTCAAGATGCATTCTGGTGGATGGAGGTCATTTTCAATCAAGAAGAAGGAACTAGGGCCTACAACGTTTGAAAGAATGGGGAAATGGTGTTTTCATGAATATTTTGTGGCTTGGAACACTTTGATCGCCGTGAACCTCATTTTACTGTTGTGGTTGTTGTGGAAGAATCTGCAAGGTCATCCCAAAGATCGAGGAAGACCAAATGAAATTCAAGGACGAATTTTTTTCGAGAAGAGGAGAATGATGCGGGAGGTAGATTTGGAGAAGACAATTTGAAACCATTAATATGCTTTGGAATAACAAATGATTTGTATTTTAATTACTTAGGAATTTGTTAAGTCCATTTAGAATATGGTGAGAGTCTTTTAGGAAGTTGTAATTCATTTATGTTCCTTTATCTTGAGTTCCTTTAAATATTGATGTATCAAAAGCCTTTGGGGCTAGACTTGATGAATGAAAAAATTGTATTTACCTTGTGCATTTGAAGAGAGTGATTTCTCCTTCTAAAATCAAGCATTTGACTTGGTCGTGTGAGCGCATCCACGATTAGCGATGTTGAGTGAGCTCCGTTGCCCCTTGGTTGAGCGAATCCTAGGTTATCTATCCCTCGTCTCCTCGAGACCTTTGGTCTGTCCTGCATCACTCAAGATCAAATTTTAAAAACTCAAAAGGTAGTTTTTCAATTTTCATTTTTTGAAAATTGAAAACTAAAAGTAGTTATTAAACAAAATTTCAATTTTTAGTTTAAAAAAAATGAGGAGGAAAACTAAAAACGAAATAATTATCAAACAGGCACCAGGAAAGAAATGATTGTTTTTGGTTTAAAAATCCTAAACTAAATACTAGAGAGCATATAAAGTGCTACGGAAACATCGTAATTTTAATTTGCATGCATATAAGAAAAACAAGAAGAGTGAAAACCAACCAACTTAGAGATAAAAGTATATCTGTTTAGGGTTGAAAATTGTATATTATTCTTCTCTCTAGGAGGCATATATATAATCGTACATAAGGTCCTATAAATTAGGAAACAAGAATCCCAAATATACAATGAATCAATGATGTAACCCTATTCTAATTACATTCCTAAAACATAAAGTTGACTCACGCTAACACTCCCCCTCAAGTTGGTGCGTAGATATCACCTAAGCCCAACTTGTCGAGTGAGTCTTGAAAAACCTTCACTGACACTACATGAGTTAACACATCAGCTAATTGTTCTTCAGACCTCACATACGGAATGTCAATCCACTTAATATCCAACTTTTCTTTGATAAAGTGTCTATCCACTTCCACATGTTTTGTACGATCATGTTGAACTGGGTTATTAGCTATCTCTCTTGCTGCTTGATTGTCACAATATAACAACATAGACTCCCGAGGCTTAAATCCTATTTCAGTGAGAAGAATCCGGATCCATAACAATTCACAAATCCCATGCGCCATACCTCGATATTCTGCCTCGGCTGTGGACCTAGCCACCACATTTTGTTTTTTACTTCTCCAAGTTACGAGATTTCCTGCCACAAATGTAAAGTAGCCTGATGTGGAGCGACGATCAGTAATGTTCCCAGCCCAATCAGCATCAGTATACCCTTTTATCTCCATATGTCCGTGTTTCTTGAAAAACAATCCTTTCCCAGGTGCACCTTTCAGATAACTCAATATACGCATTACGGCTGCTATATGATCCTCACTAGGAGAGTGCATAAATTGACTTACAACACTAACTGCATATGCAATGTCTGGCCTTGTAAGTGATAAGTAAATCAATCTTCCAACTAACCTTTGGTACCTTTCTTTGTTAGTCGGAATTTGATCCTGATACATTGCTAGGTGATGATTCTGCACAATGGGGGTTTCTGTTGGTTTACATGCCAGCATCCCAGTTTCAGAGAAAAGATCTAGCACATATTTTCGCTGACACAGGTAAATACCATCACGAGAGCGAGCAACTTCAATTCCGAGAAAGTATTTCAAGCCTCCTAGATCTTTCATCTCAAATTCTGAGGAGAGATAACTTTGTAGTCTCTTTATCTCTTCTGTATCGTCACCAGTAACCACCATATCATCCACATAGATTATCAACAATGTGACTTTACCTCCCATGCGTTTGATAAACAGTGTATGGTCTGCATTCCCTTGTTTGTAGCCATAACTCTTCATTGCTTGAGTGAATCTTCCAAACCAAGCTCTGGGTGATTGTTTGAGTCCATAGAGGGCCTTTCGAAGTCTGCACACTTTTCTCGCTCCATTTGGCACTTCGTATCCAGGTGGAAAATCCATGTATACTTCTTCTTCCAGATCTTCATGTAAGAAGGCATTTTTCACATCAAACTGCTTCAAGGGCCAATCAAAGTTAGCAGCTAAGGACAGAAGAACTCGAATAGTATTCATTTTTGCAACTGGAGCGAATGTTTCCTGATAGTCAACTCCAAATGTCTGTGTGTACCCTTTAGCAACCAATCTTGCCTTATATCTATCTATTGATCCGTCTGCGTTGTGCTTTATGGTGAATACCCATTTACAACCCACCGGCCTCTTCCCATGTGGTAGTGGTACCACGTTCCACGTTCCATTTCTTTGTAAGGCTTCCATCTCAACCTCCATGGCTTTTTTCCAACGAGAATCTTGTAGAGCTTCTTCTACTTTGGTTGGGATCTTGACTCCAGCCATTTGATTCACAAAAGCTTGATACTTAGGTGATAAACGATGTGTTGACACATATTGTGCAATTGCATATCTCACTTTTCCATCCGGAGAGAATCTGTCAGGTGGTTTACCACGGTTTTGCCTAGGAGGTAAGACATAAGAATTTTCAATAATACTTGAATTATGAGAACGTACCTCTTGGATATCCTCGGGGACATGAGCGTGTACTGGTAGAGAAGAATGAGGGTTATTATTTGCTGAATCTGCTGCTTCGGTGTTATCACTTTGCCTCCTTACTGACCCAGACAATTTAGGCCCATTTATAGGCCAAGTCAAAGGTCTTCTCGGTCCACTACTGCATTCTACAGCCTGCTCCCCATAATCGGTAAGTGGGTCCGTACTTGGGCCCCTGTCAAGTGGGCCTATGTTGGTGATCACGTCAACGCCTGGGCTGCCCAAGGACTCTTCTCTCAGTCCACCATTGCCTTCCACGTCCTATTCCCCGCATGAATCATTTCTTGGGCCTACGTGGGTGGTGGTTAATTCGGCATTTGGGCTGCTGCCTAGGGAACTGGTAGCAAGCTCACCAATATTTTCTTGGTTGATTTCAACCCTCCCATTGGACAACTCCAGTGGCATATCAAACCACTTATACTCGTCTTGTATTCTGACCAACTCCCCCTGACGAGTAGAGGATGTTTGATCGGTAGCAAAGAACATTTCAGTTTCGGAGAATGTGACATCCATGGTGACGTAGAGACGCCTAGTAGAGGGATGATAACACCGGTATCCTTTTTGCTGGCTGTTAAATCCCAAAAACACACAACGAACCGCACATGGGTCCAATTTACTGCGTTGGTTTTTCTGAAGATGCACATATGCCACACATCCAAAAATGTGAGGTGATAATCGGAGAGAGGACGGAAGAGAGACATGATCCGTCAAGGCTTCCAGAGGTGTACGAAAATTATGAACCCGAGAAGGCATTCGGTTCAGGAGATAAACAGAGTAGGTGACAGTATCCGCCCAATATGTGTTAGGTGTATGTGCTCCAATAAGAAGTGCTCGAGTGGTTTCCAGTATATGTCTGTTCTTACGCTCCGCCACACCGTTTTGTTGTGGAGTTTGGGGACAAGTGGTCTCATGAACAATGCCGTGCTCCATGAAAAACTGAGAGAGTTCTGAATTAAGATATTCTCCACCATTATCTGATCTGAGAACTTTAATAGGGAGGGAGAATTGATTGCCAATCATGCGATAAAATTGTTGGAAGATTTGACCAACATCACTTTTCTGTTTCATTGTATAAAGCCATGTCATTCGAGTGCAATCATCCACAAAGATAACAAACCAACGAAGACCATGTTGAGTAGCTATTGGTGAATGACCCCATACATCAGAGTGAACTAACTCAAAAGGCACGGTTCTTTTATTGAAACTCAAATGGTACGAAGTACGATGACTTTTGGCAAGAATGCAATCATTACAGCGGAAATCAGATTCTGAAATTCCATTAAATAATGATGGAATTAATTTTTTCAAATAACCAAAAGATGCATGTCCTAGTCGACGATGCCATAACCAAATTGTCTTGGTCTTGTTATTGTAATTGCTATGCACTTGATTGACTCGCCCTGGTACCGCATCTTCCACATAATATAACCCTCTTCTCTTAGTACCATGCCCAATGATCGCCCGTGTCTGGATATCCTGAAGTAGGCAAAAAGTAGGAAACATTAGTACTACACAATCCAACTGTTCCGTAACTTGACCAACAGAGAGTAAATGATTTGATAATGATGGAACAAGTAGTGCATTGTGCAAAGATAAAGAGGGAGTAAGAGCTATTGAACCCGCTCCTGTAACAGGAGCAACTTCGCCGTTTGCCGTGATAACATTCTCCTTTGGTGGGATAATCATGTGATGAAATAATGATTGGTCTTATGTCATGTGGTCAGTAGCCCCAGAGTCTATTATCCAACCAGAATCTCGTTTAATGGATGCTATGAGTGCAATACCGATGTTACCTGGATCCTCATGTGAAATTTGGTTAATTAATGATAGCATATGATTCGTATCTTCCTCTGCGGCAGGTTGCACTTTGCCTTCCAAGTTGCTGCCCACTTTTTCTTCCAGGCCGTGAGTTGATGTGTGGGCCCTAGGAGCAGAATACCTTGTTGCAATAGCAGCTTTTCCAACATTGCAATTGGACCCTACTTGGCCTGCTGTCATAACAGCCCCTCCTGCCCCATACTCGGCTAGTTTGGCCTGACCCGTACGTTTTCCTTTGGCTTTCAACTGTTTTTTTAAATCCCAGTACCACTCTGGATACCCATGTAATTCAAAACATGTTTCTTCAGTGTGCCTCTTTCCATTGCAGTGATTGCAATGAAGTTTTTCCTTGTCGATGTCTTCTTGAGTGCGGTTAGGGCGTGGTGTTCCAGTGGAAGGTGGACGCATAGATGGTGATGGAAACTTGGTGACCATTGCCATAGACGAGCTTGTTGCCGTGGCTTTTGTCCCAAGCATAGTTGTCTTTCTTTGTGATTCCCGTCGAACCAAATTGAAGCACTCTTCAATCCCAGGAATGGGTTTCATTCTTAGGATTTCACTCCGGACTTGATCGAAGCCACTGTCTAATCCTGCGAGAAAGTCATACACCCTGTCCTTTGAAAGCTCTTCCTTACGGGTTCGAAGATCAGCTGCGCACACCATCTTGATTGGTCGTCTTTTATCAAGATCTTGCCATACTCCCTTCAATTCTGTGAAGTATAAATTTACTGAACGGCCATCTTGTCTCGTCCGTGTAGCCTTGCATCTCAGTTCATAATACTGAGACTCGTCGGACCCGTCGTAGAACATCTGGGTTGCACTCTCCCAAATATCCTTGGCTGTTGGAAGATCAATGAAGAGACTCAACAGGTGTGGTTCCATGGTTTTCAACAGCCACCCTCGCACTATCGCATCTTCGGTGACCCACTTTGTGTAGCCCGGAGAGTCTTCTTCCACAACTGGAATCTTCCCAGTCAAATATCCATGCTTGCCGAGACCTGCAGCATGGACTTCCACCATCTTTGACCAAACTTTAAAGTTTGTATCATTCAATCGAATTCCAAACGGAATGCCGCTGAGGTTGGATTCATTCGAACTGGACATGTGTTGAATGGTAGCCAAATCTCCAGACTTTCTTTCTTCTGCCATCGCACCAGGTTGGTTGCGAATTTTATTAAGATTAAATTTCAATGCAGCTTTTGATGATTACAAAGCCACAAGGATTTTAGGTTTCTGGGTTCAAATTCCAAGAACCCCAGAATTGGTTTATGATGCAACCTTTATTAAAGATTGCACGGCTTGATTTGTTTAGGGTTTAGTTTGGGAAGAGACAGGCCGAAACCTGCTCTGATACCAAGATAAAAGTATATGTGTTTAGGGTTGAAAATTGTATATTATTCTTCTCTCTAGGAGGCATATATATAATCGTACATAAGGTCCTATAAATTAGGAAACAAGAATCCCAAATATACAATGAATCAATGATGTAACCCTATTCTAATTACATTCCTAAAACATAAAGTTGACTCACGCCAACACTTAGTCCACGTGGCAAGCCCAACTCAGACGAAAGAGCATCAATACGTGACCAATTTTTTAGTGTGTTCGGAACATGTTATTATATAATTGGAGGAAGATTTTTTCCAAGTGTTCATCAAATTATTTAATAACATGTGGCGTACATTGAAAAAATCTCTCCTAAATTTGGCTAATTAAGCCACTTAGTACTACAATCTAGTGATATTTCTCTTCACTTGTAAGTGAAAGGTCTTTAGTTCGATTCCGTTAAAAGGAGAATTTGAACCACATTATTTCTAGGCTATTGTGAGGCTAAGCCCATCCCTTCCTTGTTAGGCTATTGTTTGGCTCATTAAATTCAAATATGATTCTGTTACGTTTTTGAATCAGAGGATTGGCGCGCCTATAAATAGCGAAGCCTTGAAGCTCCGTTCTGAAAGAGTGACCGGTTTAGTATTTGCTCAGAACAACCAACCACACACACACTCAGACAAAATGCCTTCGAAGCTGAAGAGAGCCCCTGTCGCTCCGCCACGGCCACCACCAATGCAATAGCGCATGCGAAGAGCCAAGACGATATGCTCTTGCAGCACCCCTCGCAGCTCCGCTCGCTCTGCCTTCTGCTGGTCCTCTCTCTGTCTCTCAAACTTGAATTTACTTCAAAATTTCGTGCGCGATTTGATTTGAATGTGTTTGTTGTGTTTGAGTTTACGAATGATGATTTCAATTGGAAGTGGTGACTTGTGATTTGATTTGAATTTTTTCAATTCGAATGCTGTTTCTCTCTACTTGAGCTTATATCTGTACGATTTTATGGACGTGATTGAGAATTCAGTAGCTCGGATTCAAACCGGAGCTGCGATTTTGAAATCGTTCGGTTTTGCTCGAAATTTGATTCCGTCGTCTTCGAGCTCGATCTTGACTTCGATCGTTGTCGTTTACATTATATTTTCAAAAATGAATGATTCGGATTCGATTTTAAACTTCTGCGATTTGAATTTTCGTAAGCAAGTATGCTGTCGTCTGTTTGATTGCCAAGAAAACTACATTTTCTTCCCTTTCCTCTTCGTACATTACGCGTTTTTCTGTCTTAATCCCCAGATTTGTAAATCTTTTAGATGATCAAATGTTCCAGTTTGGATTTTCACTGCGAAATCTGATAATCTTTCTCTTGTTTAGTTTGGAAAGTATTTCACCAATAATCAAACAGAGTGTAACTACCTTTCAAATTGATCCTCACTAATTTAATGATTTTATTTATTTAATTAATTTTAGTAAATTATTTAGGGTTAAGTACAAAAAAGCTATCCAACTTTTTTGGTGACTCCAAATTAATCTCAACTTTTTAAAACATTTTAAATAATTAAGATATTTAGTAGGTTATCAGGGACTTTACAAAATTAAGTGATGACGCTATTGGCATTAAATGATGAGGTGGACAAATACTAAACTTGGCTTTCTCTAATCGACGTCTTTAGAGTTCTAATCTCTCAAATTGACCAATTTTAGCCAATTTAAATCACAAATTTGTTAGCCCCCTCTTCCTTAATATAAATAATATCGTTTGTTGAAAATCACAAATTTGTTAGCTAAATGATGTGAATTAGGAGATCAAATCTTCATTGATGTCTTGAGAGTTTAACATGCTTAACTTTTGTCTACGTCATCACAAAACACTAGTGAACAAGAAGATGTCCATCTTTCAGAACTTTAATAATTATTTGGAATGTTTTGAAAAGTTAAGAACAATTTGGAATCACCCTAAAGATTGAGTAGTTATCTAAAATTATTCTATTACTTATTTATGTGATTTTTTTTGCATCAAAAGGTACGAAAGGGATTCCCGCCGGATCCTTTTTCTAAGGATTCTAAGAATTCCATGATCGTGACCGTTTATCGTACATCGTACTGTCAAAAATTATAAATTTTAAAATTAAATATAAATAGTACCTAACAAAAACTGACCGTACGATGTACGATGAATAGACTCGCTTCTTTTTTGGTGTGAAGTAGTGTCAAACCAAAATACCGAACAAGCATTAGCTCCTCTGAAAATGAGGTGATCCAACCACGCACCTTCCAGTACGACTACCTTGTTACGACTTTACTCCGGTCACTAGCCCTGCCGATTTTGCATCTGTTTAATTCAGCTGGTTTACTTGCTCGCACGTGTCTAATTGCATAATTCAGAGTACAGTGAAACATTTGGCTATCGTACTAATGGGTTTTTCATTGAATTTTGGATGCATCTCAGACTGGACGCGGATCGGTGCATTTTCCGTTGAATCTTCACAAGCATTCCTAACAGAAAAGCTGATCAAACCATCAAGGCTCCCAGAAGGAGAGAGCATACAGAAAATGTTGGAGTCCTGCGGCAGTTGTGTGTTGGATAAAGTTAAAACTGGGATATGGATTGCTGGTAATTACTTGAGCTGCACTCAATCATCCTGGCATTTTATTTTAGGGAAACTAATGAAGATTGATTAGCGCTAAGGTTTAAATTTTATCACTTCAATTTAGTTAACTTGTGTTTTCAACTGTAATGGTGTTCCACAGATCTCCAACTTGCTCGATGCCGTGTCTGCGAGCTCAATACTTGTGATGGTAAGGCAGAACAACCCATCACTGCTCAATATGTGTGCTTGATGGATGTGATCACTTGCCGTTTGTTAAAATGCCTTTGTAAATCTAGATTAATGTGTTAAAATGTATTTTTTAAATTTTGATTAGAAACTTTAATCTTGCTTTCTTTCTAGTTCTAGAGAGAAGCAGAAGGTATGTTTGCCAAAATGCTGCAGAGTGCAGAGTAATGTGATAAATCCAGTCACACATTATCGTACTCTTCAAAAACGACACTTGTTTTCGCAATCTGTTTACGTTTCATTGTTATATTTGTTAACAGCGTAATTGTGAATGTTTGCATATATATGCAGGAACGATGCAGACATTGGATGAAAGGCATCTAGAGCTGTTCTTGAGCGAGGGGTACAAGAATGGAAGTTGGGATTACGAGCTCACAGGTCGCCATGATGTCAACGAGCATGCCAATGGTGCTTGTGGGGCAATTTTCGATATGAAACACCTCAAGGACTCTTCAACATCTGGTAACTTCAGATACTCTTTTCCCTACTAATTCTCCAATAACCCAAAATTAGTCACTTGGCCATACTACGGATTGGTTTAGTACATGAAACACTGGTATTTGCTGTTTCAGCAACTTCTTGTTACATGTAGCAACAAATTCCCGCATCGCATTTTCCCAACCACACATTTTAACCATAATTTCAACTACTCGTGTTTGTGGATCGTATAAATTGATCTGGTTTAATGTCAAATTAAACTGCAGCAGTGTTTAATCTCAAGCCATGGGTGGGCAAACCAAGAGACTGGCAACCAAAGGCTGTCATTACTCTACATGCAGTTGCAGTCAACACAAATCTGCAGAAGAACGAAGGTACTAGTTAGTCGATTTTCCATAGACATAACCGAACTCAGCTTAATTGAGAATCTAAGTGACAAAATCGATTTCTAACTTCGATATTTCATCGATATTCTATATATCAGGACTTCAAGTGAAATACCATGTCATGAGAGCTGGACCTCAAGGAGAAGTAGTATCCATCAGAATCTCACAGCAGCTCCTGTAAAGTCCCATGCCTCAAAACTTGCTTGCTACACGAAACAGATTCCCAGAACTCCACAGGTTATTGCTAGTTGCTAATCTCCGAAAGGGAAATGCCTTTCGAATAATCAGATACTACGAAAATATTTCAGTTAGTAGATTAATTTCCCGTTAGAGAAAGATTTGGTCGTCCTTGTAGAACTGATGAGTGTAAGAGTATGAGTATGAGACAAACATTTAGAGCCGAATTGTATAAATCTTTGTTTGGAAAAGTCCTGTTGATAAGCTTTTAATAAATCCTATTTGTTGTAGAATTATGACAGAGTGAGGTATACCAATTCTATATGGGATTTGACTCAATATCAGGAGTCCACTTAATTCATATTGTGATATGGTTTAGCTGTTTGAGTACTTGGAACGCTGCTATATATATGTTTAGCCACTGCTCTTGCAAAGAGCTGCTCATCTCTATTTGTTCCGAATACCTATTGTGTACTTGTGCTTTGCTAAAGAGGAGAAAGTTAAACCTATTCGAAAAGCTACAATGGCGTTGTCGATCTCTGGTTCTGCAGGTTAGTTGTTATGCAGTTCTCAATGTTTCTCATGAGCATGTTTAGTCTAAATACACATTCTGTTCTAGGTTTCTGACAATTCAATTGGTTAACTTATGATTGGTGGTATTAAGATATACATGTGTCTATATTTGTCTTACATGTGGTATCAGAGCCAAAGAATTTCGACCATTGAATTAAGAAACTTTGGTTAAAGAACAAAAGCCTAATTTGCCATGTTCTTAAAGTTTTTAGAACCCAGAAATTTTTTAAAGGGATACTTAAAACGACGATGTTTTTCAGTTATAAAAAAAAAAGAAAAAAAAAAAGAAATTTAACCGTTACTCGTTTTTAATTTTTTTTTTACCGTTATCTTTTCTGGGTTTTCGGATTCTTCCTTCTTTCAAAGCATTGCAATGACAAAGGATTATTGTTTCCTTTCTTTCTTCATCTTTGCCATCTTGATTTTGTTCATTCATGCATTCTATATGAATCTTGGAAGGTATGAATGATTTAATATCTTTCTCTTCTACGTTCTTACTGAAGAATTGAATATGTTTGAATATTATAGATGATAAAATTTCTCATGTTGCTGTTGGTTATTCGAAAAGTATATATTGCAGTATGTTTAAATTGCTTCCGCTGCTATAGATAACTGCAGTTATTTTACCAAAATTGAAATTGCTAAGTACATGTGCAGAGTGATATTTGAAATTCACTCTCTTGATCTTGAACATGTATATGTATTGAAATTCATTGTGAATTGTTTATTCTATATGTGTTTTCTCTTGGGAGATCAAGAATATATATATGATTAAATTGATTCACTTTAGGATTAAAGTGAAGAATTGATGGAAACCAGGAATCTTATTGGATTCAAAGAGTTGATTTCATTGTTGTCATTCTGCAGCTTCACTCAAAACTATAAATTTGGTTGATGTGCCTATACTCACTGGTGGAAGCAATTACAGAAAGTGGAGAAGAAAAATAGAATTGCTCTTGACACTAAATGAGTATGACATAGCACTTGACATGCCACAACCTGCAGCTCTTAATGATAAGAGTACTAAATCTGAAAAAGTGGAATTTGAAAGATGGACAAGAGCAAATAAAGTTGCACTGTCCATATTGGAAAGTGGTATGATAGATATTGTGCGAGGAGGCATAATGAAGTGTGATATGGCAAAAGACTATCTCACTGCAATTGAGAACAAATTTAAAGAGTCTCAGAAGGCTGAAATCGCTCAGTATATGACACTTCTCACAACTTATAAGTTTGAGGGAGGAGGATCAATTAGAGACCATATTATGAAGATGACCGATGCAGCTGAGAAGTTGAATTCATTAGATATGAATATATGTGAAAAGCAACTTGTTTTCATGATTCTGCAAGCCTTGCCTTTGAAGTTCAGTCAACTGAAAGTTTCTTATAATTCTCAAGACAAAACTTGGACAGTGGATGAATTGATTGCACAACGTGTGCAAGAAGAAAATAGACAGAAGCATGACAAAGGAAAGGAAGTGGAGACTGTCAACTTTGTACAAACATCCAAAGGGAAGAAGGAGTTCAATGCCAATTCTGGAAGTTCGAATGCTGATAAAACTTCTAAATCCAATTACTCTGATAAATCTGTTTTCTTTGCTAAAATATCCAATTCCTCTAAATCTAACAATTTTAAAAGGAAAGCTAAGAATATTGAGAAAATCAAATGCCATCACTGTAAAACAAAAGGTCACTGTAGAAAAGATTGTGAAATATTCAAGGAATGGCTTAGGGCAAAAGGTAGAACTGATATTTATGTCTGTGAAGAGCAATGTTTTAAAGAACTCGCCTCGAGGCGAGCCTAGGGCACCCTTGAGGCTGGGTGGTGAGGCAAACGCCTCAGTTTTGCTGGAGTAGGCGAAATGCTTCGCCGAAGACGCCGAGGCAGCGGAGGCGCGCCTCAAGGCGTCCAGGCGCCCTTTTTTTTTTTTTTTTTTAAAGTCATCCAAACCCAAAACGACGCCGTTTGGGTAAGGATTTTCAGTTTTATACCTCCTCTTCATACATGCCTTCGATTCTTCTTCGCATTATTCTTCTTTTCCAACGTGCTAGAAGCCCAGAACAACACCGCCGCTCGGAGCAGCACTGACGCCGCCATCACCCAACACCGTCAGCCCAGCGCCGTCAACAAGATCCCAAAGGTTAGGGTTTGGGTTTCTGAAATTGAAGTCACAGAAGCATAAAAATTAAAATAGTAAATGGAAAAAAATGGTTTCTCTGGAAAGATAAAACAATGAAAAAACATTCTTGAATGCTACCATGTACATTGGAAAAATGAAATGATTCAAGTGCTTAGGGATTTAGTTTTCTGGGGAAGTCTCTGCCTCTGTTTTCTGAGGAAGTCTCTGCCTCTGCGTGCTGCCTTGTTTTTTATTTTTATTTTATTTGATAATTTGCGTGTAGTGCACACATCGCATGGGCATGTGTGTTTTTGTTTGTGTTTGCTTATATGCTGCATATATTTGGTACTGTTATATTTCCAGATGTCTCGCATATTGACTTAAGAATCTGACCACATCCATAAGCATGACATGATTTGATATAAATCAATGGTTTTGATTCGAAATGTAGCACCATAACACATTCTTAGGCATGTGTATATAATAGCCCGCCAATGATTGGTCATAGCAAAATTTGTATCTCTTGAAATTGGAGAAATTTGTATGTGTTTATTAGCCGTTTATGCGAGGTTTTGGAAAGTGTTGGTATATAAAATTATAAATTAATAAATTGTTGGTTCATTAACTGTATGTTTATTTGGCATTGAAGAATATGGCTTCTTCTTCTAAGAAAGATTTTGCTTGGCAATGGACAAAGGATTTGGATCATGTCACCAAGCACTTCTATTGTGTTTTTTGTAACCACAAATGCACGGGTTCAATTTCTAGATTCAAACATCACTTGGGTGGTGTAAGTTCGGGAGGAATGATAAGTTGTAAAAAGTCCCACCCAATGTGAAGGACAAATGCTTTGCTAATGTTATGGGAACTAAAGAAAAAAAGGAAAGCTAGCCATGAGTTGTCTCATGGTGGTGAAGAAAGTGAAAGTGTCGATATGGGTATGGGGCCTATGGGCACAATAGGGACACCATATGGAAGTAGTGGGAGTGGGAGTGTGAGTGCCACACATTCACAACAAACCGGTTCTTTTCTACCACCTAGGTCAAAGGGACCACTTGATAGGTATGTTACATCGAAGCTCGTCAAACCACATTGAATACACCTTTCAAAAAAGAGGAAAGAAGACAAGCATCCCGAGCACTTGCCCGATGGTTCTACACTAGTGCCATTCCATTCAATGCGGCAAACAATGAACATTATGTTAATGCAATGAAATTGGTATCCATTTTTTGTCTCGGCTTTAATGCTCCTACAAGCCATGAATATAGAACTTGGATGCTCAAAGAAGAAGTTGAGGATGTACAAACTATGATGAAAGAACATCAAAAGGCTTGGAATAGATATGGATGCACTATTATATTGGATGGATGGTCGGATGGCAAAAGGAGGTGTTTAATCAACTTTCTTGTCAATAGCTCGCAAGGTACTTGGTTCTTGAAATCAATTGATGCATCAGCCTCTATTAAGAATGGAGATTTGTTGTATGGATATTTGGATGATGTTATTCAAGAAATTGGGGAGGAGAATGTGGTTCAAGTTATATCCGACAATGCTTCAAACTACAAGAATGCTGGGGAAAAACTTATGGAGAGGAAAGAGAATGTGTAGTGGACTCCATGTGCAGCTCATTGCATTGATTTGATGCTAGAAGATATTTCTAAGATGGCATGGTTTGATGACACACTCAAACGTGCTAGGTGTATTTCAAAGTATCTATATGGGCATCAATGGGTACTTGATGAGAAAGTACACCAACAATTCGAAATTCTTCGTCCGACAGTCACTAGGTTTTCCACTTCTTTCCTTACACTACAAAGCTTACAAAAGCAAAAGAAAAATCTTGTTGCTTTGTTTGCCTATCAAGAATGGTCGGAAAGTACCTATGCAAAATCCTGTGAAGCAAAGTTGGCTAAGCATCATGTGTTACATGATCGTGAGTTTTGGGGTCGAGTTTCCTATTGCATTAAGGGTGTTCTTCCTCTTGTTTGTGTTTTGAGAGAGGTTGATTCGGAGGAGAGACCTCCCATGGGTTTTATATATGAGTTGATGGATGCCGCAAAAGAGAAAATTGCAAACAATCTTAACAAAGTGGAGAAAAATATATGCCTATTTGGAGAAAAATAGATCGTAGATGGGATGAACAACTTCATCAACCACTACATGCGGCGGGCTATTACTTAAACCCACAATGTCGATATGAGGATAATTTCTCAGATACTGATGAAGTGCGATATGGGTTGTTTGCTTGCATGGATAAGATGCTTGGGAAAGGGAAAGAACGTGAAGAGGCCGATTGTCAATTGGATTTATATAATGATAGGCGTGGTCCATTTGCGGATTCTATGGCTATGCAAACTAGGAAAAAGCGAACACCAAGTAAGATTTAGTTAGTCAATTGTTAATATCTTTTTATCATTAACCCTTAAATTACTTACCTTACTACTATTGTTTTTTTTTTAGCGGCTTGGTGGGAGCGCTTTGGACATAAAACACCCGAGTTAAGGAAGTTTGCTGTCCGAGTTCTAAGCCTTACTTGTAGTGCGTCGGGATGTGAGAGGAATTGGAGCACATTTTCAATGGTAAGTAAATATATTATTAGTATCTTAAGAGTCATTTTTGCTTAAGACGATTAGACTTGAGTAATAGAATTGATTTATTTGTAGATTCATACAAAAAGAAGGAATAGGCTTGAACACAAAAGGCTTAATGCTTTAGCCTATGTCAAGTATAATTTGGCTTTACAACAGAGAAGTAAGAAAATGATGGAGAAGTATGATCCTATTGTTGTGGAAGAAATTGCCTCCGATGATGAATGGATAACGGAGATAGAAGATCCCGTTCTTCCCGAAGATCCTACATGGCTTGAGGATGAGTTATTGTATAATGTTGAGGCCGTAAGGAATGTGCCACCCCCGGTTTATGAAGGTGGCCATACATTCGAGAGCCTAGAGAGTCTTCTCCTCCTCCTTTTCGTGAGCCTACTCCTCCTCCTCGTGAGCGTACTCCTCCTCGCGAGCCTACTCAACCTCGGGGTCCTATTACATACAAAAGAAAACGGGATAATGAAGAATCCTCAAGTCGAAGAAATGTGGAGTATGATTCGGAAGAATCTTTTGATGAATTGATGGCATACCCTACAAGGTCATCTAGAGTTGGCAATGAAGAGGATGATGCCTTTTATTTAGATGTAGAGGATTTGGATGATTGATTGTGTTACAACCCATCTCTAAGTTACAATATTTTATTTTCTGAAATTGTGAAATGTCCAAAATACTCCTAGAAGAGAAAGTGTTGACTTTTGTTGACCATTGAACTCGTGACACGTATTTTTTAGCACATGTTTGTAGTACTCGTCGATACGAGCGCACGAGTGCAAGTGCATGTGAAGATTTTACGAAACACAAATATTAAGGGTATTCTTGTAATTCTAAATTTAAAGAGTAAAACTAATAATAATATAAAGTGTTAACTAAAGTATAAAATAAAAAATAAAATCAAGAAAAGGGGGAAAATAGGAGGCTTCTGGAAGGGGAGGAAGAGAAAAAGAAAAGTGGGGAGATGGCGTTGGCCAAGGGGGGGGATTACAAGGAATCCCACTGCCCCGAAACTATGAAGAGGAAGAAGGGGGAACGAGGAGAGAAACTGTACCCCGATTTTTGAGAGAGGAAGGAAGTAATGAAGACGATGTCTTAAGAAGCAAAAGAATCATAACGAAAGTATGATTCCTTTTATCGACCTGCAACATTGGTAAAAAAAAAAAAAAAAAAAAAAAAAAAACTCCCAGCTCTCTTTGTTCTTTCCATAATTGCTTTGTATCAATCTTCTTATTATTTTTATACATTGGGTGTGTTGATCAAATTATCATGTTTTAGGGTTTGGGGGAAAAAAGTCAATTCTTGTTAATTGTTGAGCATAATTGAAATCAAAATTTTAAACATGATTGAGTTGTGTAGAAGTATTCTGAAGTTATATTTTGGATTAGAAGAGTTTGGGTTCTAAGTTGTAGGGAACTTATGTTTCTGCAGAGAAAAACTATGTTTCAAGTAGCCTACTTTGGCTCTTGATTTCTATGTCCTAATGGATTCCTTTTGATCCATTATTATGCGTTTTGAAACTAGACATGTCAATGATCAAAGCCCATCTGATTTCACATAATTCTATTGAGTTTTGATACGTCAAAACCATGTACAAATTTGAGTCACGAAGCTGCCAGACAGCAGCAAATACTGGATTTCCAGTTTCGGGGATCTATTCTGTATCTTGCATAACTTTCAACTCAGAACCCCGTTTCCTACAAATCTTATATGCTTTTAATGTACTCAAAACAAGCTTCGAATCTCATGTAAGTTTGCATAATTTGGTATAGTTATGGGTGTTCAAAAATCGGGCTCGATCTTGGTTGACTAAGACTATTTTTCTGCTACTGTTGTGTAGTTCCAACTTTATCGATCAAAGCATTTCTTTAAAGTCAGAAACAATGTATATTATATAGGTGTGCACTATATGATTTCATCCCTTGGCTAAAAAGATAAATTTGCGTAATGCTGTGATATAATTATAAGCTCAATTATTTTATTGTTTTGGTGCATTTTTTTACCTATTGAAACATATCATTACTAATGGTCAGAATTATTCATAGTCATGTGTATTTACAATGATTTATTTTAGATCAACCAAAAGGGCATTGAATATGGATACTGTTACATTAGTAATCCGAAGTACTTTAACTAGGATTAAAATTCATGTCATGCATTTAGTAATATCTTACATTTGTGAAACAGAATTTGGCCACGATGGGTGTTAGGAACTAAGAACAATGCTTAGGAAACCAGGTAGGGGAAATATGACATACCTTTATGGAGATTGATTATATTCAACATCATGGAATGTTATATTATTTATCTCATGGTTGATTACTCTTGTTGAATGCGTACATCATTGGATCACTTGGATGAGAACTGAATTATGGTTTTTGTTGGATGTTTATTGGTTTGATTACGGCTTCCATATGTGTGTGTGTGTGTGTGTGTGTGTGTGTGTATACATGAGATGGAATTCTTATCATGCATTGCAGTAATAAGAGGAATGATAGGGAACTACGAAAGGCTTGATCCCTTATTAGGGTACGTAGGCAGTCTAACGAGGAGGTTAGATGCAGCCATAAAGTATACGGAAATTTATTACGCAGTTGGATCTTGAGTTGTGCTTTGCCCATATCCCGGAGGCGGGGTATATTAGAGATACAGGTATTTGGTGACGTCACGTGTCGATCATGGACGTATGTCGGGTTCGGGGCGTGACAGATTGATATCTTTGTTTGTATTTTGATTTCTATGAAGAGGATTTGGATGAATGATTGTTTTCTTTGTTTGTATTACCTTTTGAATGATGAATTTGGATGATATTACCCTTGAATGATGAATTTAGATGATATTATCTTTTGAATGACTATGGATTTGAATGAAACATTGAGAATGGATGTTTATTTTACATAGTATTATTTTTATACAATTATATGTATAATATATAAAACATATATATATATATATATATAAAATTAAATCCCGTGAGGCTTTGCCTCATGCCTCACGCCTCGGACGCCTCGCCCACGCCTCACGCTTTTAATACATTGGTGAAGAGTCAAATCTTATAGAAATTCCTGCAAACTCTTGGTGGTTTGATACTGGTGCGTCTGTTCACATAACTAATTCGTTACAAGGTTTTAAACAGCAAAAACAATCAAATTCTTATAATGTCTTTGTTGGTGAAGGAACCAAAGTTTTAGTTGAAGTTGTGGGCATTGTTAAACTCAAGTTTGAGACTGGTTTTGTGTTAAGATTAGAAAATGTCCTCTATGTTCCTTTAATGAGAAGAAGCTTACTTTCTGCGTCAAAATTAGTCCAGCAAGGCATTGTTTTCATTGGGGATGTTGAATGCACAAAATTTTTCAAAAAATGGTTCTTGATTGAAAAAAGCCTTTTTACATGACCATTTGTGGAAGTTGCAATGTTCAGTAGTTAATAATGGTCTGCATGTTTTGAACACCACAACCAAAAGAATGCATATTGATGACACTTACATGTTAAGGCACAAAAGGTTAGGACATATTTCAAAAGAAAGAATTTTGCAGCTGTCAAAGTTAAATTTAATACCAGTCGTTGATTTTAAAAATACATCTGATTGTATTGATTGCATGAAGGGTAAAACAACCAATGTAAGAAAGTTAGATGCTAAGAGAAGCCAAGCTCTACTTGAACTCATGCATACAGATGTTTGTGGACCTTTCTCAGTTAAAACTATTTGTGGGAATTCATACTTTGTGAGCTTTATTGATGACTTTTCCAGACACAATTATATCTTCCTTATAAAAGAAAAGTCAGCAGTCCTTGAATGTTTCAAAATCTTTAAAAGTGAAGTGGAAAAACAATTGAACTTAGTAATTAAAATTGTTAGATCAGATAGAGGAGGGGACTATTTTGGCAGGTACACAGAAGCCGGGCAACAGAAGGGCCCTTTTGCTTATTATCTTGAGCAACAAGGTACTGTGGCCCAGTACACCACCCAGGAACACCTCAACAGAATGGGGTTGCAGAGAAAAGAAACATGACATTGATGGGCATGGTCAGAAGCTTGATTTCAAGGTCCAAGCTACCTGGTTTTCTATGGGGAGAAGCCTTGAAGACTGCCAATTACATCTTAAACAGGGTACCTACAAAGTCAGCTTCAAAGACACCATTTGAGCTGTGGACTGGTAGAATACCAACATTTAATCATTTTCATGTGTGGGGGTGTAAAGCAGAAGCAAGGTTCTACAACCCTCATGAAAGAAAACTCGATCCAAGAACCAGTTCGTGCTATTTTATTGGATACCCTGAGAAGTCAAAAGGGTTTAAATTTTATTGCCCTCAATCACATACCAGAATACAAGAGACTCACAATGCAATTTTTCTAGAAGATGAAGATGTATTAGATTTGGTCATAGACAATTTCGAATTTGAAGAATTGGACCAACAGGTTGATAGTTCATCTTCCATGGATTACAATCATGTATCTGTGTTACCAAGACCTTCTGCATCAGTCATTGATTTAGATGAAGAAATGCCTGGAAATGAAACTACTGAAGATCAACTTTTGACTCGACCTATAAATATTTCTCCAACGTTCGTAGACTCATCAAATGTTCAAAGCATAGATCAATTGATTAATCAACAGCCCTCAAGGAAATCTAACAGAATTAAAAAACCGGCCATTTCTGCAGATTTTGTCTATCTTCAAGAATCTGAGTTTGATATTGGGGATATTGATGATCCTGTGACTTATCAGCAAGTTGTTCAAAGTTCTCAAGTCATCATATGGCAGAAAGCTATGGAAGAGAAGATAGAATCGATGACCAAGAATAATGTGTGGACATTAGTGAATCCTTCATCCAACATCAAGCCTATTGGGTGTAAATGGGTATACAAGACAAAAAGAGATGATGTTGGCAGAGTTGAAAGATATAAGGCACGTTTAGTAGCAAAGGGGTTCAATCAAAGGGAGGGTGTAGACTATAATGACACATTCTCACCAGTTTCTTCCAAATACTCAATGAGGGTAATTATGGATTTGACATCACACTTTGATCTGGAATTGCAACAGATGGATGTTAAAACTGCTTTCCTGAATGGAGACTTGCAAGAAGATATTCACATGATTCAACCTCTTGGATTTGTTGAAAAAGGGAAAGAAAAGATGGTATGCAAGCTTAATAAGTCAATCTATGGACTTAAGAAGGCTTCAAGACAATGGTTTCTTAAGTTCGATCAAGTAATCACATCCCATGGCTTCACTGAAAATAAGATGGATGACTGCATCTATCTTAAGTTTAAAGGATTGAACTTTATCTTCTTAATTCTATATGTTTATGACATTCTGCTTGCAAGCTCAAATTTACAGTTACTTGTGGAAACCAAGAAAATTCTGAGCACAAATTTTGAGATGAAAGATTTGGGAGAAGTTCATTATGTGCTTGGAATTGAAATAGTGAGGGATAGACAGAAGAAATTGCTTGGCTTATCTCAAAATGGCTACATTGAAAGGGTCCTTAGCAGGTTTAATATGGAAAGTTGTAATAAGGCTGATGTCCCAGTAAACAAAGGTGATAAGTTCTCTCGAGATCAATGTCCTAAATCTGAGCATGAGACTGAATTAATGAAGATGAGGCCCTATGCTTCATTGGTTGGAAGTCTTATGTATGCAAACATATGTACTAGGCCTGACTTGGCATTCATAGTTGGTTTGCTGGGAAGATTTCAATCAAATCCAGGTGAATCTTACTGGATAGCTGCAAAAAAAGTCCTGAGATATATGCATAGAACAAAAGAATTCATGTTGGTGTATGGTAAAGAGGATTGTTTGGAGATCATTGGTTATACTTATTCATATCTGGCTGGAGATTTGGATGAGAGAAAGTCAATTGGAGGTTATATTTTCATGATGAAAATGGGTGTTATTTCATGGAAAAGTGCCAAACAGACAATCATATCAACTTCTACAATGGAAGCTGAGTTCGTAGCATGTTTTGAGGGAATGAAACAAGCAGTTTGGCTTAGAAATTTTGTTGCCGAAATGAAGATTGTTGATTCCATGAAAAGGCCTTTAAGAATGTTCTGTGACAATTCTGCAGCAGTGTTTTTCTCAAAGAATAACAAAAGAACTTCAGCTTCGAGATTGATGGATGTGAAGTTTCTTAAGGTTAGAGAAATGGTCAAGAAGGGAGAAATCAAAATTCAGTTTTTGTCAACCAACTTAATGATTGTGGATCCTCTGACTAAAGCACTCCCTAATAATATTTTTAAAGGACATGTTGTTCGAATGGGGGTGTTAGAGTCTTTTGACAAATGGGAGTGAATCATAAAAGTTGATGATTGAAGTTTTCATTGCTCTGCATTGATATTGAAGTTGCAGTTCTGCAAGCTGAGTTAGTTTTATTTTGGTTGAGTTTAATCTTCTCAGATAGTTTATTGTTAGCTATTATTGTCAGTTATTTCCAATAAAAGGTTTCAGGTTTTTCATCTGGGATTAACTTGTGCTAAGAAACAGATTTTATATATGACATAGTTTGGTTTGCTAGAAAATCATTTTGTGATTTTGTTGAAGCATACTTTTTGGGACTATTGATTATACTGTTGGTATTTTAGTTACTGATTGTGATCATGCGTTATTGTGTCAAGATTGGCTTATATGAGTGGGAGTAATATGTTTTAATATTACTGCAAATTTTAGTTCACATGTTTACAAAGTGCAGATTGGGCGTGTAGTGATTGCTGGGTTAATTCTGTAATGGACAGAAGGAACCCAGTAGTTCCATGCTTTAAAATGCTTCGGTAAGATTGTATGTGATAATGAGCTTTTGGTTAACTTGGACTTGGTGATCACTTCCATGATTTATAAGGCTGTTAGTCATATTTCATATTCAAGTGGGAGAATGTAAGAGTATGAGTATGAGACAAACATTTAGAGCCGAATTGTATAAATCTTTGTTTGGAAAAGTCTTGTTGATAAGCTTTTAATAAATCCTATTTGTTGTAGAATTGTGACAGAGTGAGGTATACCAATTCTATATGGGATTTGACTCAATATCAGGAGTCCACTTAATTCATATTGTGATATGGTTTAGCTGTTTGAGTTCCATACGAGTTCTAATAGGAGAATACTTGGAACGCTGATATATATATGTTTAGCCACTGCTCTTGCAAAGAGCTGCTCATCTCTATTTGCTCCGAATACCTATTGTTCGGTGAGTACTTGTGCTTTGCTAAAGAGGAGAAGGTTAAACCTGTTCGAAAAGCTGCAATGGCGTTGTCTTCGATCTCTGGTTCTGCAGGTTAGTTGTTATGCAGTTCTCAATGTTTCTCATGAGCATGTTTAGTCTAAATACATTTTTTGTTCTAGATTTCTGACAATTCAATTGGTTAACTTATGATTGGTGGTATTAAGATATACATATGTCTATATTTGTCTTACAATGAGTACATGATGTGCTGCTACATATACATGTTTACATGCTCACACACATACTTGTGAATGAAATCAATGAACGGCTGAGATGAAAACTTTGAAGTTAATTACTTAACATTAATTAATCTATAATGATCATTCTTATGCGTAATGGCTGACCAAAGGATTAATCTCTGACCTAGAATTTGAAATGATAAAATGTGATTACAAAAACATATTTTAATTTGTAAAAGCTTACTAAGCAATGACCACTTAGTGATAATTACTTTGTAAGCTTTTGACTTTTCGATTTATATATATATATAATATACGATATTATATAAAATTTATCTAAATTACGAGGAGAAATATGCAAACTCAAGTCGAACTTCGACTTTCGGGTTGTTAACGAAGCTATTATAACACTTTCCGCTTTTGTCATTCATGTTTTAGTCCTTCTGAGCTAACATGGACATCTCACACCTCCTCTTTCTCCTTCTCTTCCTCCTCTTCACCCACATCGCTGCACTCAATGATTGCCCGGCTTCTGACTGCGGCGGCAACGACAGCTTCCGAATCCGATTCCCTTTCCGGTTAGTACCCAACCAACCCAAAAACTGCGGTTTCCCGGGCTTCAACCTGGCCTGCAACAGCCATGGTCAAACAACTCTAAAACTTCCAAACTCCGGCGACTTTTTCGTCAGACGAATCAGCTATGCCACACAAGAAATCCAACTTTTCGACCCCGAAAAATGCCTCCCTCGAAAGCTTCTAACCCTCAATCTCTCGGGCTCTCCTTTTGTTGCTCCCACGTACCAGAACTACACCTTCCTCAGCTGCCCGGCTTCGTTCACCAAGTCCAGGTTCACTCCCATTGACTGCCTCAGCAACTCCACCACCTCGGTTCTGGCCACCCCTTCCGCCACCCTGGCAAATTCGATGTCCGCCACGTGCCGGATTGTTGACACATTGGAGGTTCCGGTTTGCGGGCAGGTTCAGACGGAGGACGGATTCTCAACCAACCTTGACTGGGATCTTAGTTTGACTTGGTATGAGCCTTCTTGCAGTAGGTGTGAGGTGGAAGGTGGCATTTGTGGATTTATCAGCAACACCACCCAAGAACTCGGTTGCACCTTCAATTCAACAGCAGGTAATTTTCTAATTCACATATTTGCATGATTGCAATTTTCCATTGAAAGTTCGTAAAGGGTTTCATACTCTCGTTTGCACCGTTTTTGGCCTTGTTTTCGTCCCTCAATTCTCTTTTGATTTATTCAAGATGAGTAAGATGGGGTTGAAAATCACTTACCTTTGCAAGTTGTAGTTAATCATGATAAAACTTACACATTTTGACGGACTATCTATTATTTTAGAACGATACTTCTTTTCTCAATGTTAGAAGCTATTTCATTCCGCATTACGGTATTTGTTTACACTAGATTATTATTAGAAGTATTATTAATAAAAGCAATTTCAAATATGTTTTTAAAAGCAGAAAATGTCTACTAAATAAATAATCAGAAGAAAAGTTCATCTCGCCCTTGTGATATGGCAGATGATACGCCTAATCGATTTAAAAAGGTTCAACACGTTATCTTGGAGGGGCCGGGCCAAAAGTCAAATTCCAATCTGTTTTTATAATTTTTTTTTAAGAATAAGAAATGGAGGAGAATAGATAATATTATTAAAGGAAAAAAATATTAATAATAATAATTCTTTGTAATATAAAAACATCACTAGGATATAAAAAAAATTAATAAAAATAAAAAAAATAAAAAATGGTGGGTAGATAGGGCCATTTCCTTTAATCCCTTGCATTTCGGATTCAAACATGGACAGATCAAGAGCTCGTTTTCCAGCACTAACTAATGGCTTCAAATTTCAGGAGGATCAAGCTCTGGTTTATATGTTTTCAGGATCATTTGCTTGTCCATCACGGTACCAGCCGTCACATGCGCAGTTGCGATTGGCTGTTTTGTTTGTATCAGCGGCAGGGGTAATGCTGCACAGCGAAGGTCCACAGCAGTTACCGCAGAACCGTCGCAACCCCCCGCCGTTGTAACAATTGGTTTGGATCAGACAACCATTGAATCCTACCAGATGCTAGTTCTTGGGGAGAGCAAGCGCCTTCCGGGACACAACGATACCACCTGCGCTATATGCTTGTCGGAGTATCTCACCAAAGAGACGGTGAGATGCATACCGGAATGCAAACACTGCTTCCATGCTGATTGTATTGACGAGTGGCTGAAACTGAACAGTTCATGCCCAGTTTGCCGGAACAACCCATCCCCGGCTCACATCGACTCAAACAGTGCCTGAACATACTCACGTTTTGCAGTCTACAGTGGATGCCTACAATACAACATGTAGTTTTTTTTTTTTTTGGAAAAAGAAAGACTAAATTCTGGATGCCAACTACAATAGTGACTTTCACAAAACGAAAATTGCATACATATTGTTGCATCATGAAAAGCATCATGGTACACAAGTACAAAACTAGTCCAGAGATAGAAATATACACATTGAAACCCCCGATATTCATACGATGAAGAGATTTTTTTTTCTTCAACAAAGTATTAAAGTTAAATGTATATAATGCTGTCATTTCTTTGCAAGGAGCTTCTTTGGAATCTTCTCGATTGGGGTAGTTTTTAGCATGAAAAGCCTCGCAGCTTGCTCCTGAAGAGTACCCCCACATTTTAACCCACGAGTTTGCAGTTCAGACTTTAACCTTTCCCGGCCAAGAACCTACAATAGAAAGGTGGAAAATCATGTTAATGCTGCTTACCAACGATTTGAAGTCAGAGCTCTCCCTAACTAAAATGACCATGGTGGGCGAGATGAAGGTGAAAGGTGTGAGACAAAAGCAACGAGGCAGGGACGTAATAATTAGTATGGGCATTAATTTAGCTTTCAACGTTGACATGCCTACTCGTGTTCACAGGGCAGACTATATTATAGGTAATCAACAAACAGGTGAAACCGAAAAATTCAGCTTCAAGAACTTAGTGCGAGGAAGTTGCCCCTTATAGATTTAATTACAGCGCCCTAAAACATTTAATTGGAAGGGTAATGGAAGCATTCAAAAACCCTATATCGCTTTAGCAGTAACATAATATTTAAATAAAAAGATAATTAATATGATTAAAAATCAGAAGTATACCTCCATTTCGGCTGCTGAATTGTACTCATCAAAATTCAGTGGCTTCTCTATCTCTAGAGTGTCTCCACTCGCAACTGTTCCCTCCTGAACTCCTAGATTGGACTCTGAAGAACCATTGGCTTCAGCAACAACTGATGCACTTTCAATTTCTTGCCCATGCCCTGAACTGGAAACCTTCTGGGATTGACCAACTACTTCTTTCAGATTTCCCATCTCAGGTCCACTGCCACTTGTCTTTCCATCTTGCTCTGCTTCAACTCCCGGAACCGTATCAGGCTCTGAACAAGTAACACTTGCACTGCTATCTATCTTCTCTTCAGGAATCACTGGTTCAACCATCTCATTCTTCTCGTTATCAAGAGATTCTTGATCAGAACCTCCACCAAAAGGTTGTGCTCCCTGCACAACCATCTCTTTCTCTTCCTCCGAGCCACTCTCACTTGAGCCCCCACCTGCCATCTCACCATCTTGTTTCCTACCAGTCACAGAATCCAAACTTCTCTCAGTTTCTTTACTTGAATCTGAGTTATTCCCATTATTTAATACAATGGATTTCTCCTTTTTATCTTCATTATCACTGTCATCCTCTGAATCACTTTCGCCCATTTTCCTCTTGCCCATCCTGACAAAAACAACAAATCAGACATCAATACCAATGACAATCATATTATACAACAATATTAAAGAGAAGGGGCAGAATGATACAGTGTTTCTGCAAAAACTTACTGAAATAAAGAAATGTAGCATTTCTGAGACAAAGTTTCACCAGAAACCAAGATTATAAAATGAAAAAACAGACATTGCTCTAAGAAACCTTCTGGCTAAACCTTGCCTTTCCTAAATGAACTTATTGGGTTCCATTCCTTCACTCTATAATACCGATCAACCCCTTGCAAATAGAAAGCAACTGAGAAAGCAAAGAACATGGCTTTGTTAACCAAATTATTTATCGAGTGAGTTTTCGACTTCAATAATCATATTAACCTCTATACCTATAACTAACACAAGTCCAAATTCTAATATTCATTTCAACTCATAAAAAAAGTACCAAATTTTATCTCAAACCACCTTATCACTTCCCCATTGCATTACTTTATTTCATTCTCCTAAAAGCCTTCCTCCAAATTCATAATTTCCAATTTCCAAGCACAAAATCAACATAGCAAACATAAATAAACAGAACCCATTGAAACCCAACACAAATCCTTACCAAATTTTCAGCCTTTTCGAATCTGCCACCGGTTCCTTGGCCGCCCCCTTACGCTTTCCCTTAACAGCCTCCTTAACTGAATCCAAAACGTCCGAAACACAGCGTTCCGATTGCTCCCTATACTTGGCCACATACTTCTCAGCCTTATCGTCCCCAGTTCCCACTTTCCCCTTCTTCGCAATACGCTTCAAATAATCCTCCGCCATCTTTTCGAGCATCCTCTCTTCCTCCTCAGCCCTCCACTCCTCAAGCTTCTTCTCCGCATTAACATGCCGCAGCCTCCGACCACTCATATCGCGACACGCGTCAAAATTACTCGTCTTCTTCTGCCCGGCCTTCGTCGCCGCCCCACGCAGCAGCGACCCGAACCCGCCCTTTCCACCGACGAGCCGGAGCAGAAGATGCACCGTTGGGAAGTACGGCGCGTCGGAGGAGGAACACGAGATGACGGAATCATCCTGGAGTTGGCGAGTCCCGGTGACGAGGTGCTGGTGCTGGAGGGGTATTTTGGTGATTTTGTATAGGAGGTGCTTGATGGAAGTGGCGGGGATCTCCGGGATTGTGAATTTTAGGGTTAGGGTTTTGCCCTCCAAAAGGGTCACGAATAGGTTGTAGGTGTTGGATTTGGCGACGGTGGATTCCGCCATTGATAAAAATTGACGGGGAGAAGTTAGGGTTTCGAAGGACGAAAGATTGATGGCGATCGAGTCGAAGGAGAAAAGGGTACGGTGGTTTGGTCTGGGGATTGAATATTTATGCGGTTCGCGAGTTGCCGTGTTTACCAATAACCAATCCGGGATCGCATCCCGGGTCGGGTCTTTATTTCCCTTTCGGGTAAGATAATTTTTTACTTTCTAAAAACTAATTTAAAAAATAAAATAAATTTATTTATAAAGAAAAACTTCAAGTACAACGGCTTATATAATCTGAAGTCTCATATTGGTATTTTGTCCTCACCTTGAGCATTTAAAATCTCAAATTTAGTGTTGGTTGATGACTGTCTCATGTTTGCTAAGGCCACAACCAGGGGTGCGAGGAATATTCTTCTAATCCTTAATATGTTTTCTAAATCGACGGGCCAACAAATAAATTTTCATAAGTCGTCCTTGTATTTTTCCAAGAATACAACTTCTCCAACTAGAATTGATATTGTTAATATTTTACATATTCAACATAAAACTACTATTGGTAAGTATCTAGGAATTCATAATATTATTTTCTGGAAAGACCAAGTTAATGGTAATGAGTTACTTAAGAGGGTTAAGCAAAAATTATCCGGTTGGAAAGTAAACACTCTTCGAGAGCGGGGAGGCTTACTTTAATTAAATCTAATCTAACATGTATGATTAATCATGTTATGTCTTGTTTTAAGTGTCCTGACAAGATTGTCAACAAGCTTAATAAAGAGTGTAGGGATTTTTTTGGGGTAGGGACAAGAAAATCTTTCCAGTGGCTTGGGATTCGATCTGTGCTCCTAAGAAAATGGGAGGTTTGAGAGTTAGAAGACTAGATCATTTCAATAATGCTTGTCTCGCTAAATTGGGCTGGAAGGTAATGATCGAGGAGGATAACTGGTGTGTTAAGTTAAGTTAGTAAAGAGTAAGTATCTTAGAAAAGAAAGTTTTCTAGATAATAAAATTAGACAGAATCATTCTTTCGCTTGGAAATGTATCTTGAAAAGTAGGGATGTTATTCTTAAAGGTATGAGATGGAGAGTGGGTAATGGTAAGGACATTTTGTTCTGGTCCCATAATTGGGTTTTTCCTTACCCGTTGTTCCATCTTTTACCTAATATTGACAACCAAAACATTAATTGGGACTTGAAAGTTAGTGAATTTATTGATAACTTGTTGGGATAAGAGAAAGCTTTTGCAAGTGGTTAGCAATGAAATTGTGAGGAAAATTTGTAATATTACAATTCCCTTGTAGGATTCCAAAGATATGCTTGTTTGGGGTCCAAATACAAATGGTAAGTTATCTGTTAAATTAGCTACTTGGATCCAAAAAGGGACGTTGACTCAATCTACAAAGCATAAGTTAATTAATAAGATGTGGAAACTTAATATTCCTCCTAAAGTTAAGATGTTTGCATGGTTGTTCATTCGTAATAGACTTCAAACTAGAAAAAGATTAAGTCATATTGTAACTAATAGTGATAAGATGTGTCATTTTTGTAATTCCGTAGATGAGGACCAAATGCATTTATTTTTTAATTGTGGTGTCACTAATTTTTTGGGACCTTTGTTCAATTAAGCCGGGCAATTTCACTAATGCTAATTTTGACTCGGTAGTAGATTGGCTAAATTCTTTAAAGTACGTTGATAAGGAAGTTCCTAGTGATTTGAGCTTGTGTTTGCTTCTTTGTTGGCAAATTTGGAATGACCGTAATAATATGGTGTTCATAAATGTTTTGCCCATCCCGACAAAATCTAAGTTATTGGCTATATCTATGGGTGAGCGATATCTTAAAGCCAATGGTAAAGGTTTGAGAAGAAATACTGATGACATTTCCACAATTGTTAAATGGCATATGCCGAGTAAGAGTTTTGTTGAATTAAATTTTGACGGTTCGGTGGCTGAGGACAAGGCGGCGGCGGCGAAATTTGTCTTAAGGAATCATAATGGGCAGTTTATTGGAGGTGGAGCCTTAAATCTAGATGATGCTACTATTTCTAAAGTGGAGGCTAGGGCTCTCAGAGAGGGCCTTCTTTTTGCTCAGAGGAAGGGCTATGCTAAGATTATGGTTGAAGGTGACTCTAAGTTGATCATTCAGTCAGTGTTGGACCAGGGTGCAACGCCATGGAATCTAGTTCCTATTATTGAAGATATCAAGTGGATGGCGACCAGTTTTGATTGCATTGACTGGAAACATATTTATAGAGAGGCTAACTTTGCGGCGGATGACTTCGCTCGCCAAGGCCTTCTTATTACTGATTATCATATTTGGGACCATTGTATTCCTTCATTTGCTCTTCATGCTTTTCAGTTTGATTTTGTAGGGAATGGTTGTACTCGAGGGTTTTCTCTTTAATATATTTTTCTTGTTTCAATAAAAAAAAGTGCAAACGCTTCCGATACAATCGAAACAATAAACATTTCTAGCAATAATAAATAAAGATGTATTCCGAATAAAAGTATTATGAATAGAATAACTAATAATAAGGACATAAACAATAAAATTCACAACTCCGAATTACATAAGCCCAAAATATAGAAGAAAAATGAAAGACAAAAGCCAGATTTAATGCTTTGGTTGTAATGAATTTATAAATCTATGAATTTTTATGGAGTTAATTAATTTATAGAGATTTCATATATAATTTTGATTCAATTCTCTCAAAATCTCATGGAGATATGTGAGATTTGTGAGTACAATACGAAATCTCTCAAATTCCCTCAAATTTCTTAATTTTTTCAAATTCTTTAAAATCAATTTCCAATTGAATCCACCTGTAATGTTATAAACTTCTTCAAAGTTCTAATTGAATACTCTCACATTTCTAAGAATTTTAATACTTTATCTTAAAATTTTAATTGAATATAGGTTGAATTTCAGAAAATCACTTAAAATTCTAATTAAATACTTCTAAATTCTTTAATAGAATTAAAAATCCTTAAAATCTCAATTAAATACACCATGTAACATACCATCGAGTTTTGAAAAGAAAATGAAAGAAAAAATAAAGTTGAAAATTTATTTAAAATGAGTAATTTTTGTGAAGAAACATTTTCGTATAAAAAAAGGATCAAAATGGATCAAAATCACAAAGAAACAAACAAACCGGACCACGACTGTTATGATCTCTCTTCAGCCAAGAAACAAAGAGAAATAAACTTTGTCTCCTCTCATACGAATCCAAGAGCCTTCCACTCCCAGAAGGATTTAATGGGCGAAAGGGGTCGGAGCTTCCAGGTGGATCCGAACGTCCCCAGATATGTCTGCCAGAACTGCCGCAACTCTCTCTGCGTCGTCGGCGCCGATTCCTACGCCGAAAAGTTCTTCCACGATTTCTCTCGCTCCGGTTCGTTTTCTTTAACTCGTTTTCTTTAATCCTTGTATTAATTTTGCTTAATCCGTATTCTGTGTGCATGTAATCGCGCAAATTTGTGTTCTGCGAATCGGATTATAGAATCCCAATTTGTCTCTGGGGGCTTTCAATTGAAGTTTCACATGGGTGAGATTGCGAAATGGTTTTCATGGATGGGCAAATTTATAATTTAAAATTTAAAATGGGTTGGGTTTTGATTTAGTAAAGCTAAAGTGTTGTTCTTTTTGAACTTTTTTAATTTCAATTGCAGCTCGAAAACTTCAATTATGCTGGTTTAGGTGTTAAATTTTGCCATGGAGTGTTAATTTGTTGAGCAAATAGTTTGGGGTAGATATGGGACTTGTTGCTGGGTGCCCTTTGTTGTGAAGAGCTAAGTTGGAACTCTTTCTTTGTCGAACCTATACTAGAATGAGAGCCAGGTTGGAGTAATCGATCGAAATAAGCATATAATCTGACTAGAATCGCGTGGTGCTTACTAAAATATAAGATTTCCTGAGTTGTATTTTTTTGCACATTTGGGTTTGTGATTTTACGTGGAGTTAAGGGTTTTTGATAGCCCGGTGCAGTGTTACAACAACAACAAAGCCTTTTCCCATTAAGTGGGGTCGGCTGTATGAATCCTAAAACGTCCGGTGCAGTATTGTGTGCTGGAAATGGTTCGTTGTTGTGTAATCAGTGAGTGTTTTGGTGATGAACACATGCAGGTATGCAGGGCTCTTCAATGCATGGGGCGAACAGTGTGTTATCATCAATGCGGATGGACAATTCTTTTGTTGTGTTACCACAGCAAAGAGCCCAGGCACAAGGAGTCCCTCCACGTCCCCGTGGTGGAGCAGTCAATGCAGGCCAGTCTGGAAATGCAATGGATGAGTCCTTTGTGGTTGTTAATAAGTCTGAGTCCTCAGCGGATGGTGGTGGGGCTCATTTGCCGTCACCTGATGGAGGACCCAATGGTCCTTTACAGCCTAACAATTCTGGCTTTCACTCTACTATAACTCTCCTGAAACGGGCATTTGAAATTGCAAGCACCCAAACGCAGGTATGCATCAGAATGCAAGAGAACTTGACGTCTTATGGTATGTTGGTGCCGGTTATTGTTTTTTAAGTAGGTTATAATCTGTAGGCTTCTGCTAACATTTCCAGGTCGAGCAACCTTTATGTGTTGAATGCATGAGGGTATTGTCTGATAAACTTGACAAGGAGGTTGAAGATGTGAATAGGGACATTAAAGCATACGAAGCCTGTCTTAAACGCTTGGAGGGTGAGACAAGGGAAGTGCTTAGTGAGACTGATTTTCTCAAGGAAAAACTAAAGGTGCCTATTTCAAATATTGTCTAATGCAATAATATCTCTGTGATCTGTCTATGGATAGTGAAAAAAAGGTTGTTTTATTGCCATTATGCCTTCATTCTGAGGAATGTCGCAAATGACAACTCCAAGCGTCACATCAATTGCCTACCTCCATTTAGGTGGCACTTTTAGAGATTGTGTGGCCAGTAGGATGCATTTGTCTGCATTAATATAAATACATTTGAGCTCTCATCCTGCATTCAAGTGTTATGTTCTTTTTCTTTGTTCTGTTGGTCATAACTGAACCTCTTATCCTTATTGATTACCCTTTTTTGTAGGAAGTATTCCATGACATGCAGAATAGTTTAAAAATTGTTTAGTTTAATCACTCTGATTTCTTTGGTTTGGATGAGTGGGGAAAGGTGGTTATATGTTGCTGATAGGATATTTACTTTGCTGTTTAGAGCATGCAGTTTGATCCAAAAATGGCACAAATATATAGGACTATCCTATAAGCTGGAACAATCTTAGGCTTGCTATGGTTTATATTAATTGGAACCTACATATTTGTGAAGGTTTATTTTTAAAATTTAAGGCCAGGATATTAGCTTGCCTAGAGTCCTGCAGCAATTGACCGAGATCAAAACTTCTTTTATAAAATAAAAAAAAAAAAAAAAAAAAAAACCCTTCGAAAATATGTTTGGTTTCATATCCGCTTATTTTGTATCGTAATTTTCCAAAGTGAAGTCTAATGCTCACTGATCATCTTTGTATGCTATTTAAGATTGAGGAAGAAGAGAGAAAACTTGAAGCGGCAATTGAAGAGATGGAGAAACAGAATGCAGAAGTAAATAATGAACTGAAGGAACTTGAGTTGAAATCCAGCAGATTTAAGGAGTTGGAGGAGCGGTAAATTTCTTTTCCTCATGCTGTTTGTTGAATTTGTTGGTATACTTCCTGATAAAATATCAAATGTGCATCAGTGCGTATCAGATTTCATCTCTTATACTCACCTTCTATATGTAAACCTGGGAAATGCTAATTGTTGATTCTTAACATGTGTCAGGTACTGGCACGAGTTCAATAATTTTCAGTTTCAATTGATTTCAAATCAGGTGTGCAACTTCTTCTCAATTACTTTCTCCGCAACTCCAGCTTTTGCATTACAAGCTTCTAGGAAGTACATTTGCTCTGTATGTCTGACTTTGTGTTGATATGTCTGGCTGTTGTTTGTCTTCAACTCTTTGTAATGTAGCTTATGTTAATTCTATATAGGTTCGTCACCATTAGTTCTTGTCTTATTTAAAGAAAAGAGTTGCATACATAGTGCACGTGTTCTGCTTGATTTCTGACTTGTGAATAGATAAGTTCATTGGAGTAAAACAATCATGCTTTGGAATCATTTAAATTTACTGTGGTGAACCCCTAGTCGGATATATCCTTTATGAGTCATCTGTTTCCCCACTTCATAAGGATTGATGATACCTCTTTTCATAATTTACTTGGAATAAAGTGTAAGCCAGTTGGAAGAAAACATTGTTCCCTTGGTGCCCTGTGGGTATATTGTCGTTTGTGTCTATGAAATTTATTTTTGGTTAACAGGAAGAAAGAGATGCAATTTTGGCCAAGATAGAAGTTTCACAAGCACACTTGGAGTTGTTGAAACGAACTAATGTGCTCAATGATGCCTTTCCTATCTGGCATGATGGAGAATTTGGTACCATTAACAATTTTCGACTTGGACGACTTCCTAAAATTCCGGTTAGGAAGCCAAGCATGCATTTCCTTCTCTTTTGAGTTTGTCTTACGACCAGTTAATTGAATTTTCACTTCCATCCTTGAGACAGAAAATAGGCTCTGATATTGATGTTTACCATGTTGTGAAAACAACTAGGTTGAGTGGGACGAGATAAATGCTGCCTGGGGTCAAGCTTGCCTTCTTCTCCATACGATGTGTCAATATTTCCGGCCAAAGTTTCAGTATAGAATAAAAATACTTCCTATGGGCAGCTACCCTCGGATTATGGACAACAATAACAATACTTATGAGCTGTAAGTATAGACTATGCCTATAAAAAAATTCACTATTTTATTGTCTTTTTATTTTAAGGAACTGTTATTAGCACTCCAAAAAGTCATCCTGCATTCCAAACAGATAAAAATATAAGGGAGAAAAGTGCTTCGAGGTTGACTCTTTTTGGGGGAGGTACCTTATTGTAGTTTCATCTAATCTCACTATTGTAATAAAACAAACTTAGTAGATCCCCCCCGGTTTAGCAGTGTATGGTGCATAAAGTGGAGATTTCAATTTACCATTTAATTGGAATCTCCCAAATGTCGAGTGGCTTGGTTAGAGGATTATAAATGTATAGCCAATTTTTGTATCTGTTTCTAATGTACAATTATAGATGTCTAGTGTGGGGAAGAATCTCTGGAAGTACTTGTGTACTGAAATTTAGACTTATCAAGTTTACGCTCACCATTTTGTTGGATGTTTTGTTTAACTCGAGTATTTATTAGGTTTGGTCCAGTGAACTTGTTCTGGAGCACTCGATATGACAAAGCAATGACATTGTTCTTGACATGCCTCAAGGACTTTGCTGAATTTGCGAATTCCAAGGACCAAGAAAACAACATACCACCTGAAAAACGCTTTAAATTGCCCTACAAGTAAGTTATGCAATATGTATCGATAGTATGTTATATCATGTACAAGCTTTTTTCGTCTCTCCTTCATATTTCATTTTTCATAAATGATGCAATATTTGCATCTATGACCATAACTTTGTCTTGTTTACCCCTTCAACCATTTTAAAGCATATGACGTATACAACACCGGCATAAGTTCTAAATGGTCTGACGAGTTTTTCATCTGCATTGTTTTCCACATACTTAATACTGTGTATAATTATTCTTTTCTATTAGGAAAGAGGATAGACTTGGGTCGTGATTCGATTATCCGTCTTGGACTTATTGATGTGCAGGATTGAGAATGACAAAGTGGAAACCTATTCGATCACTCAAAGCTTCAATAAGCAGGAGAATTGGACCAAAGCTCTCAAGTACACCCTCTGCAATTTGAAATGGGCTCTGTATTGGTTTGTTGGGAACACAAACTTCCAGCCTCTTTCCGCAGTAGTGTCCTCTTCACATGCTGAAGTCTCAGGTGTAGGCTCTTTGTACTCGAGACGCAGTACCGACTCCAAGTCTGAGTTCCAAAACTCATCGCATCCATGACATAGATATCGAACACATCATACACGGACATGTATATAGAAACACCATAGTTTAGTCTTGTGCAGTTAAAAGCATAATTTTTAGTGTATTGTAATACTCTACTGAAGTATTCATAATACTAGAGCTAAGGATTGCTGTTTTTTTTTGTTTTTATTTTTTATTTTTTATTCTGCAATACTTGTTGAATTTCAGATTCTTAAAAAAGAAAAAAAGCTTACGAAACTTATTTTAATAAACGGATATCCACCAAATTTATATGGGCGGATGACTGCGACTATTTTGCCTATCTCTTTAAATCATTAAGACAGGGACACAGGAGTTGGATTAAAGTATCATTTTGTCTCAACACGAGAAGGGACGTTTCCTCAATTTTTGCTGATTCCTTGCATGGCTATTTAACATGACAAGTCTTTGCATAACTAGAGTAATATGTTCTCCTAAATTGCATCCAAGTTTGGATTTGAATATCTCACACATGAGTCATGTGTAACCAAGCTGGCTAGAGTAATGTTTTTTTTCTTTTCTTTTTTTGCATCGAAGTTTGAATTGAACATTGCTTGAATGAAAACGAACGCATGAAACGTCCCTATTTTAGTTGTTATAGAAATAAAACTGTAAAAATGTGAGGACAAAGTCTCACATCAGTGAGGGACCATACAATGGACATTAGTGAGGAACCAAACCATGCAATAGCTTATAAGAAGTTGGACTACTCCATATATTGCCAATTGGTTTTATGGTGGAACCTCAACTTTCTACATCATATTAGACTAGGTTGCCCCACATGTGAAGCTTAACTAACACACGTGCTCCACATCACCCCGTTGGTGTTGTTCACGTGTCAGACTTGAAAATTTGCCATACGTGAGGGGGTGTGTGAGAATGTGAGAACAAGTCCCACATCGGTGAGGGACCAAACCATGCAAGAGCTTTCAGAGGTTGGACAACTTTTCATATTACCGATTGGTTTTATGGTGGAATCTCAACTCTCTTCAAAACTCATCACTGACATGAATCTTGCATGATCATAAAAACAGCTGAAGAACTTGAAAACTGCAAAAACTCACACTCAAGCTTGCACGTATAAATAGATTACCTTGGGTGTGTTGCAAAGACAGCTCTCAGCTACAATTAAAACTTGAGAACTAGCTAAGCGATCATCTTAAGAATTAGCAGCAGCTATGTCTCGCCTAATCGGATTCTTAGCCGTGCTCCTGCTCCTTTCGATCACTGCACACTCGGCGCCTTCATGCCCTAAAGTGAAACAGGAGGTGGCTACGTGCGTCACTTTCGTGAAAGGTGGAGCCGACGGCAAGCCATCGGAGGAGTGTTGCAAAGGTGTCAAGCACCTGAGCGTGAATGCCGCTAACAAGGCAGACAAGGAAGCTGTTTGCTTGTGCCTCAAGCAAGCGTTGTCTACCATTGGAACCTATAATCCCTCTCAAGTCTCTGCGCTTCCCAAGAAGTGTGGCATCTCCCTCGACCTCCCTGCAATCGACAAAGACACCGACTGCACAAAGTAATTGATACACTTCAAATCGCTTAAGGTATCACATTTCTGATCACTTTAGCTCATCATGTGACGTTGATGTGTACTTGCTACGCTAGTTATATATTATGATCAACGGTTAATTTATTGTCACATCAGAACAAGTAATGCGGTCAGGAAATATGATTATTCTAGACTTATAATATTACATTAACACTTATCTTTCTAATTAAGTTTCTTCATTTGAGTTGCTGATTTATCTTCATTATTTTTTCATGCAGGGCTGAATGTTTTATCATGCAAAGTGATCTTATAAATAAATTGTACCACATGAATGTACTATCAGAGCATTACTAATAATGCCACTTGTACGAGAGTACTAGAACAACCTATAAATTATAAATTACCGATATATTCTGTCCTTAATCTGTTTTTCATTATTATTGTTTTATTGTTTTTAAATGGTTGAAATGAGGATTTTACAAATTTCAACTGTTAAAATGATTAAAAGCAAACAACAATGTCATATCGATAAATATTACCTTTCAAAAGAAATATAGAAGGAAGGGTATATTGAAGTAGTGCGTCCCTAGTCCTTTCTCGTCTCTAGTAATCGATCGAGTTTCTTCCCCCTCTCCTGCTTTTTTATTAGGGCGGAGTCACTCAAGTCCCTCAACATTATGGAACGCATTATAACACGCCTAGAATCCTTAAATTGATTAAGATTTTTTTTTTTCTTCTTCATATTTTGTTGTGAATAGAATTATTAATTAGGAATGTGATTGTGTAAACTTAAATAGAATCTCAATAGGATTTGGAGATCAATTTCTCATGAGTTAATATTACTTGTAAGACAAGAAAATTCATCATGATTAGTATAAATAAAAGTACAAGAGCAAGGGCGGACAATTCTCATACACTTGAGCCTTTCTCTCTGGCATCTCTCTTTTTACCATCTTCATCAACATCCAAGTAATCATAAACCCTAGTCTATTTAATTTTAATTTATTTTATGCCATTGTTTGGACCTGATTTTACACTATCGGCTCGAGCAATCGAGACCATTAAATGAGCAGAATTTTAGACCGTTGAACGACAAAATGGTTGGAATGATTTTCAATTATTATTGAGAAGTAATATTGTGATTTTAATCATGATATTATCTCTTAGTAATATATTAAATTATTTAAACCTAACATTAGTCGATCCAATTGATTTGGGATAAAGCTACAAATAAACAACAAAATATGGCACACATTCCAAGTGGTGCGTGGGTTTGTAGATAAAAGGATTGGATTCATGCATGTACGTAGGGAATTAAGAGACCATTTTCCATGCAATTCATGCATGTAGAATCATAGATGATCTGGTGAATGGGTGATAAGATATGGCACGTGGTGCCTAGGAATTTGAAGTTGGCTACAATTCTAAATATGAGTCTTATCAGGAGGCTAGTGTATCTAGTCTGAATACAAGGAAAATTCAGTTGCCAAGATATCAAGATGACGACAAAGGCTTCTGTGATAGCTATCTCAAAGGAGTGTTCTGCTTTGGGAGGGAATTGCACGGGTCGGCTAGTAAATACTTCATCTCTATAAATACAGAGGCAGTGGCAACGGAAAACCCCTCCAATTCAACACACAAACTGCCTTGTGCAAACTCTCGCTTTACGCGGAATCTTTCAACAACCTTGAGATTTTTATTTTCTTTTTTCGCCAACACATCTTCAGTTTGGATAAACAGTATTGTGAAGGCAACCGGTAACATCTTCAGTTTGGATAAACAACACTGTTGTCATAGAATCAGCCGACCGCAGAGCGCCTTCAGTTTGGATAACAGCACTGCGTCAAGGCTGACTGGTTATCTATCCAAGTCTTGGTCGAGAAGGATTTTCAAGTCCTTATTGGCATAGGTCATCTCCTTAGCCTTCTCGCGCGAAGTGAGGTGAATTTGATATTGAACTTCGCAGAACTAGCAGCCTTGTCTTTAGGCTCTAGAACCCGAAGGCCGAGACGTGTTCCTTCCTCGGCCGCATTTGCGAGATCAAGAAGTCAGCAGTGCGCCCAACACACATCAACACATTTTACTACCCGGCCGAGCTCGGCCGACGAGTTGGCACGCCCCGCACATAACCGAAGGACGTAGTTAGCTCATTAGTTACTCAGCCTGCATGCCACGTAGGCTTGGTAGTTTTTATATGTTGATGAATACGTGTGGGTATATGAAAAAGAATAACAAATGAAGGATTCCAAAAACCCTAAATCATAGAAGTCGCAGCTTAGAGTCACACTTGTTAAGTAACAGTGTCAATAGTTGTTAAGTAATACATCATATTTTATTAATTAAAATGCTAGGTGGCACAACTTCATTCTACATTAATTAAAAAATGTGGAGTTGTTCACCTGGGAAATTGAGAGAGAAAGTCTTTCTTTTTCGTTGACCCAAAGTCCAAGAATAGCATAGCCATAATGGTTTTCTCTATGTTCTTCTTCGTCTGAAATTAGACATTTCTTCTTGGTTTAAAGCTTATGTTGCACAACATTTGCACAATCATGACGGTTTTCTCTCTTCCACTACTAGTCTAGACCGTTAGGTGGTCCTTGGAGGTCTCACAAGCGCTTCTTCAAACTTCCGAGTGGTTACGGGGTCATCTGGGTCCATATGCATCCGCCCCTAGCCTACTATGAGACTCGTGTCAGCAACTATTGTACCTATCGAGAACTGACAACAACAACCACCATCTCCTAATCAAAAAGACCTGAGGCGACTACATTCAAAATAGAGTGTTTTGAATAAATTATTAATTAAAAATGTGATTGTGTAAATTAAAAGTATAATCCCAAAAGGATTTGATCTCAAATCCTCGTAAGTTTGTATTTCTTGCACAAAAAAAAAAAAAAAAAAACCAGCATCTACAAAGCCAATAATTGTCTAAATACGACATGACGTTTAAAATACGGCATGGTGCGTATTGCACGACATAGCGCTTACCAAGACTTCCATTACAACGGCACGCCGTTTCAACATGTTTGTTTTTCATTTCTTTCCAAACCTACTGTGTTGGGAATTCGTGAAAAAATGAAGCATTTTTGCTGCTAATGGAGTTTCTGTCTCCTCGCCTCTAGAAGAGAACTGAGAAGATTCAGAAAGGTAATTGCTTTTCAATAGTTCTCTTTCTGTTTTCTTATTTTCTGTTTGGATCCCGAGAAAATATACTGCACCGACGCAAAATCTTATATTTTGTTGATTGTAACAACTCTTCCTATAATACAGTCAGTGCTCATTCTTTTCAGCTTTCGTGTAAATCCCAGCTGGGTTCCTCAAATTCAAGCTCTCAAAAAATATTGGGTACTTTAATTCATAATATGAGCAGTCTGTTTTGGGTTCTTTTCGTGGGGGCTTAGCTACTGATTCACATTTGATATGTATATGCATATATGTATATATGGAACCTATGACAATGCTTCTTGAGTAGTTATTTGAATTGATAAAATTGAGGAATTGTATAAAGATGTGATCTTTGGATCCAAATGTTTCTAGATAGTGCAACCCAGTAAGAGTTCATGCAACACAGAACTTAGGAATGTAAGATTTTCTTTTCTTTTCACCTTTTTGTTTCATTTTCTTGTAATGTTTAGATATCTGCTTCTTTTTTAGCAGAAGTTAGCTGGCATAAATGGCTTGTAGACGAAGTGTCTCCACGACAGCGACCTTTGTCACTCGACGTTTCAACCCGTCATTTAGTCACATTCTTCATGATAACAATGAGGATACTAAACCAACTTCACCAAATTCAAGTTCAACTCCGTCTGTGATCAAGAGTATTTTGCCAAGTGCATACAACTCAGGCACTCGATTTTGTTTTGGTTCTCAATGTAGAGAGAGGACAGGCTCATCACTGGCTTGGAAGATGGGACTTGGCTCCTTTTCTTGTCGGTATATGTCTACTGTAATTGGTGATGGGTCTGATAAGATTAATGACACTGGCTATTTTGCTGAGGTTATTACGGATAAAACATTGGAAGTAGTAACCTCCCAAGCCCCTGCTGTGAGTGAAGTGGCTGTTGCAGCAGCGGATTCTTTCCCCCCAGTTGCTGCCCTGCAGTACTTGATCGATGGCGTCCATTCTTTTACCGGATTGAATTGGTAATGTAATTGATTTTAGAGAATTCTCTTATTTTTTTTTATCTCTGATGTTTGTGTTTCCTATTGTGTATGATTTTAAAGTCACAAGTTTTATCTTCAAGTGCTTTTCTATGAATTCTTAAAATTGATTAATTGATTTTCCAGGTGGGCATCAATAGCTTTAACAACTATTCTGATTCGAGGGGCTACAGTTCCACTTCTTATAGATCAACTCAGGGCCACTACACAACTTAATGTTAGTTGTTCATTCCCTTAAGCTCAATGGATTTGTGTGTGTGTGCACGTGCAGATTTGTTATTGAACAATAGAACATTCTGTTAGTATCTCACTTTGTTTATTTGAGATTTTGTTTCTACTGTGTTACAGTTAATGAGGCCGCGCTTAGAGGAGTTAAGACAACAGATGCAAAATATGGTATGCATTTCTTTCTTCTTTGGGGGATGGGGGATGGTAGACAAACTGGAATCATGATAATCTAGTATGCTGAGATTCTCATCAAAATTCATCATAAGAAGCAAATTTGGACGACATCCTATATTGTCTATCTCATATTAACCTTGGTACTTTCCTCATTTGATATTGTGCACGGCATACAGTTTTCAGAAAGCTTCATTTGCAGGGTTTTGATACATTTTATTTGTTAGGCAACAGATCCAAATGTTATGCAAGAGGGTCAGAGACGAATGAAGGCATTGTTCAACGAGTAAGTAATTTGTCACTGTCTGATGTAATCACTTCTGATGTTTAACTATTTTCCTTTTATAGATGCTAGCTTGTCAGTCATACATGAACTTTGAGTTTAAATACATGCAAGTCTTTCTTTCAATATGATACATAAATGTTTTTATCTGAAGATAATCAATCGAAAAGTTAAGAACCTTAAGACCACTTCTAATTGCAACAAGTGCTTAATACTGATTGGTTTATCAACAAAATGAAAAATGGGGGATAATTCACTATTAAAGACAAACTACGATATTATTTAGAAGAGACCTAAGTATAAAGCCAGAAATTCTTCTTCCTGAATTTTCCTGGGGTAGCCTTTTCACATGAGGATTTGACAACCATTTTTCCTGTAGATTTTCATTATTTTCAGATTAAAGGAGTACATACACAGTGTGTCCTTTTACTTCTCGATTTCTTTATCATTGCTTCTCGTGCAGCTTTCTTGTGTTGGCATGTGCGTGCTTCTAACTATTTGAAACTTGCTCGAGTTTGTGCAGATATGGAGTCACTCCGTTTTCTCAATTGAAAGGACTATTCATTCAAGGTCCTATCTTCGTCTGTTTTTTCTTAGCTGTAAGATATTAGAGCCCTTCAGTTTTATAGAATTTTGTTCGAACTATTCGCTTAATATCCGATTGTTGTCATGACTTTCCAAATTTCAAGTTACATTGCATTTTCTTACTCTTGCAATGTAGATTAGAAACATGGCCGAGAAGGTTCCTTCTTTTGAAAGTGGTGGGGCTCTTTGGTTTACTAATCTCGCTACCCCCGATAGTCTTCTCATCCTTCCAGTTCTAACATCATTGACATTCCTGATTACAGTAGAGGTACGCTTTGTTTACTTGGGTTTTTGATGAACATTTGGTTTTTTATATTTCTATCAGATGCTTTCTACCTTGTTATTGCTGTAATTCTTTTCGAAGGGTGAGCAAATATGTGATTTTCCATTTTTTTTTAGTACAATATGCAGGAGGGTCTAGAAGGGAATCCTATTGCCCAAACTATGAAAAACTATTCTAGAATCCTGGCTGCCATTTCAATTCCTGTGATGATGAGTTTCCCTAAGGTTTGTGAATTTACTGAATTTAATGCGTATTGGGTGTAGGGTATGTGCATGATCTTCTTGTATTTTGCTTTGTTCCCATGTCTTTCCAGGCGCTGTTCTGTTATTGGCTGACCTCCAACATGTTCTCCCTTGCATATGGATTAGGTGAGTTCTCCCTGCAAATCATCAACTGCAATTTGTATGTAAATGTTTCATAAATGTACTTTGAATTGAAGTTGCTTTAATCAGAAGCTAAAATGCGATTCAGCATACCAACGTCGGTCTCCCGATACGAGATTGTCATCACTAATATCACAATTTTGGAGCACGTTTGGAAAATTTAACCCATTAGATGGACCAGTTCCATTTTAACAGAATGTTGCGGTTCTTTTGAACTTTTGAACATGTTTTAGCGTATCTTGTCTCTCTCTATCATACTTTGCGGTGACAGATTTTGTTGTCTTCGTGCAGTAATTAGGCGCCCAGAGGTGAAGAGTTACCTTCGCCTTCCAGTAATTCCCGTGCCACCTCCTGCTACTGCATCCAAGCCTCATTCCTTTATGTCTTCGGCAATTGAACAAGATACTACCGTTGAATCAGAACCTTCGTTATGCTCAGAGCAATCAAAGGCCGCAGACACAAGAATATCACGGACTTCAATTCTCAAGCAGAGACTTAGAATTCTGGAAAAGAAAATCAAGGAAAAAAAGAAACAAAATAAGATGTGAACGCAAGTGCAGCGGATGATGAAAAAGTTTTCGGTAGACGGCTATAAATCAGTTAACAGGGGAATAGAATCCCGTTCAAGAGAACATGTTCTTAGACAAATAGTGTTACCATTTTTTTACAATGTGATTTTAAGCTCTTAGATCTGCTTATATCAAATGATCCTAAAATAAAGTTTAGGTGACTCATTATTATTATTTTTGAATGACTTGACAATGACATGGCATGATGAAAAGATATGAGAGCATTTTCGCTCGAGTGGTGGTGAGCATTACCACCGCATTAATTGCCGTTGAATGAGCGGTTATGCTCTTCAAGCGCGTTGCTAAGTGGTTATGCTGTTGTTTCTGTCAACCCTTGCCTTTGAAATGGTGGTACGCACTCGTCAATTTACCGTCTCATATGATGCACTCTTACCATATATATGTGTAGATTTGTTTAAGATTGGCTAATCTGTATGTGCCGGAAGAGGTTTCAAGTTCAAATGCCCGAAAGAGGATGCTGTCGACTTTGCATAATTTGCCTGTGTTGTTATTTAGTACAGAAACGAAAAGGCACATTGAGCATGCAGACTGGTTATTTCCCCCTTCTCTTTTATACATAGAAAACCGTCCAGTGTGACGAAGGTTGTAAATGGCTCATAAAACAAATGGAACCCTATTTATGTGTATGTATCTAGTGATGTTCTGCAGTAAAATCGGGCTCAGCGGGCTTCTGAGGCAGCAATGCCAGCAATGTCGGTGAAGGTCTTGTGTCGCGCTCAACCTTTTGTCGCAACCCTCGCAGCGCGTTGGCGGCAAACTTTGATGCATATACAGCGGCAAGGAGGCTTGGTAAGGTTCTTGCATCTCTCGTCAAAGCATCTTGCAGCCTGTTTTCTTCTTTGCGTAAGGACTTTTCGAGCTTTCTCTTCCAGTGCCGGCGCCAAGCTGCTTGTATGAAACGGGCTGACCATGTTCTCCACTGCAGGGAGTAGAACCTGAAAAGTAACAGTTGTAGCTTGCAGCATAAGAAACTACACACCAAAGACCAAAGCAATCAACAAGAATATTAATCGCAATCCATATATCGGTTTAATTCTTAGCTTCTACATAACACAAGTTTCCTTCAAGTCATTAGAATTACTCTAATTAGAGCCTTGCCTGAAAGTGTGTCGGAGCTGCTTACTGTGCAGGCGCCGAAACTGGGAGGCGACAAACTTCAAATCATCAGCCATGAGCGCAAACGCTTCAACCTCGGATTTAGCTTCCACTGTCCTAGTTGAGGTGGGGAGGTTGGTGGAGGAGTTTGGATCCAAGGCCCATGTAAGAAGCTCTTCTCCACAGAAGTCACCAGCCTTAAGATCAGCTGTGTTAAAGAAGCCGGTTCTTCCACCATTCGTAGTCATAGTTGCTAAATTTCCGCGCATAATAAACAGCATCTCATCTACCGGATCACCTTCTCGGGTTATGAAGCTCTTGTCCGTATACAGAACTGGCTTGAGGCGATCGCACATGGCATCCATCAGTTGTTCATCCATTTTTTCGAACATTGGCACCTACAACAAATTGAGCTGATTAACACAACTGCTAAAATTTGGATAAAGCAAGTATGCAGAAGTTAGAAATGAAAACACTCACCCTCTTGAGAAGAGCCAAGCAAAGATGGTGCTTTATGTCCTTTCGTAGGTCTTTAGGAAGGTTACGAACGAGATTATCTTCCTCAACACCTCTTGTTTCTTGCCATTTGTACTGATCATACTGTCGAATCCTTTCCCTCAATTTCTCTGGAAGCATTCGGTGTGACATCCACTGTTCTGCATCGCGCCTTTTCACTCTCATTTCTTCAACCCTCACAGTTGTGGACTGCAGATACTTCTACAACATCACAAAAAAGGTCAGTATCTTAGACTTTTGATCATTCAATCCAGGACAAAAGTAAAATCGCCAAATCGACTATTACCTGCATATTTCCAATGAGCAACGAAAACAGAACTAATCCGAAGATCGATATGGCGACTGCAAATATTATCTCCCAAACATATGTGCTTGTTTGGAGGTTTTGGCCAAGTGAACTGCAAAACTTCAGAGTTTTAGATGCTACATTTCACAATTCTATTAGGAACGGAGTTAAAAGGATCACGATTACGCACCTAAGGTTGCGCAGACCCCACCAGAAGCTGAACAAGAATTTCTTTGGAAAATCTTTGGTCTCCGTCACACCAGACGCAAGAGCATCATTATATATTCCAAAGTTGAACACTGATGAATTTTTAATGTTGCCCTTAGGGCAAGAAGCGTTTATCTTTGCAACAAAGCTTGCATCAGAGCCAGGGTTAGGAACACAGTACAGGAATTTCTTACAATCAACGTTCCCATTGCACAGATCATGCCAGCACCTGTACTCGCGTTCCACGGAGAGCAGGTACCAAAAGGCTCCAACTATCTGGTATAACACATTCTCTATCGGATCAGAAATGCCACATGATTTTCTCAGATATTTTTTAGGACTCGAAAACTATGAACTATCAAAAGATCAAACCAAACTTACGTGACCGGCTAGCATGAAGAGCAGAAGATTGACAGCAGCCCCGGCCCATGCTGTTTCAGTCATGAAACCAGAAGTTCTTGTTACTTCTTGGTAGAGTGGATAGATCCTCCAAAATCTCGGCACATATTGCGCAACGATTATAAACTTCAACAAGTCCTTTGCAGCCAGTGGAACCGGACCCGAGATTGTAGGGATTATAACAAAAACTACAACCTGAACAGATTTAGCAAATCCAAAAAAAAAAAAGTCAGTCTTGAGTCGCAGACATAAGTTCCAACCAGAGATATGGTTGATGGAGATCACTCCGTTTCAAGAACAAAAGCATGTACAAACTTCCTGTAGCTTTGGGATGTTAAACAAAGAACTTAGTTTTCTGAAATTGATATGATTGAACAATTTGTCAAACTCCTGACTATACCTGTGGCAGGGGAAGAATGGCTAGAATGTCAATGATGAAGTATGAGGACAAGTATCTTTTCGCAATGGCCACGGGATCATCAAGAAGCTCACCCCTCCCAAATACGCGAGAAGATGGGGCAATAAACCCCGTGCGGAACTGAAGGATGATGTGAAATACATGAAAGATGTCGGTACATGATCGAAGAACACAAACAATGATGTGCAATGTCTTGTGCAAATTGAGGCTGCGGTATAAAAAAACAGCGGGTCCAAGGACACAGCTATGACACAAGAGAGCACAAATATCCTGTTCCAATTCTGAAGAAATGGCCCCTGAGGGTGAAGAATTTTCCTCCTGGAGCCTGACTCGTTTGTTAGCCGGTTACCTACACAAGTGGAACTTGATGGTTTTTTCAAGCTTCTAAACCTGTCAGAACCTCTCTCCAGTCCGCTCCGAATACTCCTCAAAACTGCATTCACAGATGGTATCGCACTTCTTGGATTTCGTCCATCATCAGAAGAAGCTTCCTTTTCAGAACTAAGAGGTCTCTCCAAATGCCAATCTTCAAACCTGGATAGAACTAAATCAAGGATCAACTGCACGAAAATGTTCATGATTATGAATTCAGTGTTTTATTCAACTTTAGTATCACAAGCACCGATCTTCTCTCAATCGAGTTAGTTACTGCTAGGGATGGGCAAAATACCCGCAGTTATGGACAACTTAGGCTTCTATCACAAAAAAAAATAAAAAAATAAAAAAATGATGAGCAATTATGTAATTTCATAGGTCTAAATTTTACCTTTTTTTATTGAAGTCTCACCTACAAGTGATGTTAAAATATCTCTAATATTTAAAATAAAATAAAATAACCAAAAAAAAAAAAACCTCACATTCTCTCTTTCTCTCCATCTCTCCTTCTCATTTTCTAAATAAATGTGTTCATACACACAATGTGTGTAGGCAAATGCTAGTATATATTATGTTAATAATTTACATTATGGGTTAAATAACCCAAGAATACTGTCTTCTAAACAGTTTTCGTAACCCAAGAATACTTAGCAAATATTATATTACCTTCATTGGTAACAGTTAAAAATATCATCCGAAAACTATTATTTCAATTATTTGAATGGTATAAGGACTTAAAAAATTAAAATATATACAGAAATGTATGATGAATGTACCTATAACAATGTTTAATTGTCAAAAAAAAAAATTATGACAATTTTTTTTTTAATTTTCAAGTTGTTAAAAAACATGTAGACCGGTGAAAAATGGGTAATGGTAAAAATAAAAAATAATAATAAAATAAAAGAGATAAACGGGTTGAAAAGGGTAAATGGATAAACGGGTATTAAACGATTACGATTAAATGAGTCTGCGGTTATGGGTATGGTTAACCGTTTATGAACGGTTATGGGTATGGGTATAACCGTTTAGACAATTACCCAAAGGATAAACGGTTATGCGGGTATGAGCATAAACGATTATGGGTAAATAACCGCGTTACCCGCCCGCCATAACCGTCCCATCCCTAGTTACTGCATTTAAATAGTGACATTTAAGTAAATGTAACTGGACTGCTGCACTAGGGTTTTTACAATATTTCAGTCTCCTACTAAATATGCTGATTGCTTTTGATATTTTGCTTTAGTCATGTGAATTAGTAACATAATGCAGGTGCACAAACAATTGTGCGAAAGTATAGTAGGTACCGAAAGTAGCAGCAGCATTGGACAAACTAACCTTACAAATTTATGCTCCTTGGAGTTCATAATTCTGATATTGGATTTCTCTTATTAACTGCTCTTTGATATTGAAATCTACTTCGCTAAAACTCGAAGAGGCGCACGATATAACAGACCTAATAAGAACAGAATTATTGATAATGTCATTAACCTCTTAAGCAAGAGTGATAGACATGATCATAAATTTATAACAGCAATTTTCCAATAGAATAATCAGTCTGAAAAATCGACGTTTTCACACTCGAAACAAAACAACTATGCAGTGATCATTTTCTTCTAAGCTGAGTTAATCATTGTAAAGGCATTGACTCAAAAGTCTGACTCAAAGAAAGAATATTACCAAAAAAGTAGAAACAGGATGAAAACATGGCAATTGAAAATCATCCATAGTTAAACCCGATGAACACTACACCAGAAAAAACCCTAACAAACATTCAAAAAGAACAAACTATATAACGCTCCTTTGACCCCTCATACAAGTAACTTTCTGTTTGGTTGCTGAGAAAAGAAAACTTCAACTTTCAACACATCTGTGCTTATATATATTGGTATACACAGAATGAAAACCCATGTCAGAAAAAGCAAGACTGATGCATCAGACCTAAACCCAACAAAGATGAAGCTTCTTATTTTCTGATATTCTCAAAGTTAGGAGTATTTTCTCTTCTTTTTCTAACCTTATTTTCTCGGTCCCCAAACAAAAAACCAAAGGCCACAGAACTTGATGATGAAGAAATCAAGGAAAAAAAAGAATATGTTACAACTTGTAGGGAGATTTCGTTTGTGAAAAAGCAAAATAAGTTTTGCAGAGAGAGTTTGCAAATAGCTGTTACACTTGTTCTCGTGTGAGTTTAAAGAGAGAAATAGTGGGAGGGAATAAAAACACAAGACAGAGAGAGAGACCACGCGTGTGAAGAGTCCAAGTCAAGCCCAGTGAACCTCCAAGAAACTGATCGAGGATGGTAAGACTACTCTCCATGATTTTAAAGATGGTAAGACTACTTTCCATGATTTTACTATTTTATATACTGCCTGGGCTACATGGCTAGGGCCCACTTACCACCATGCCTGGGTCATCAGTTTACTACCTGTTTTGAACACGTTGCAAGCGTTTATTGGACGTTGATAACATTGAGGCTAAATTGTAATTACGTAAGAAAAATCTCTCATAACTTATTGGGACTTCAAATACCCCTAGCTAATTGTCCTAATCCACAGAAAAAGGATCCTCGTCATATCATTTTCTTAGGAATCCTATAGATCCTGCAATTGTGTCCATTCATCGTATATCATGCGGTCAGAAATTATTTAAAATTTAAAATTCAAATATAAATAGTACCTAAGGAAAACTGACCGTACAATGTATGATAAATGAACACGATTGCTGGATCCTAGGATCCTTTTCCCTAACCCACGTCCGTTTACTTACTATCATGTTAATTAGGGGTGGGTTCGGTACGGTTACCGTACCAAAACCCTCGTACCAATTACCGTACCAAACTTTTGACTTGGTATAATCTATTACCATTACCGTACCAAACTTTCGGTATACCAAAGTTCGGTATTGCCAAAAGTTCGGTTGGCATGGTATGGCAATGGTAATTGCCATTTTGTTTTGGGACAAAATTTGTTTTTATTTTTTTTACCCAATTCAAGGGCAAAACTTTTTTTTTTGTACCTTTATCTCATACATTGTAACTTAAATTCATCTATTATTCATCGTTCACAATTCACGCACACAATAATTCAAATAATGCATCAAGATTCATGATGAAAATTAAGCTTGCAATCCAAATAGAAGTTACGAACCAAAACAAATAGAAGTTAACAATCCAAATTTCAAACCAAATGAAAATTGGAACTAAACTTCAAAAGTAGAATTCATTGATCAATTATTCAAGCTTGAGATGTCAAAGCTTTTGAAGGAAGCATTGAACTTGTAAAAGATTGAGCTTGTGTCAAGCCTACATTACAAACAAATAAAACATATTAATTAGTAGCAAAAAGAATTAAAGTTGAAAACCATTTAATAACAAATTTACTAAAGAAATTAAAGCATATCTTTCTTGTTTCCTCTTTTTCCATTTCCTTGTAAAATTGAAGCATATCTTCCGTTGGTTCCTTGTAGAAGTTTACTTCATCTGCCCTAAGCCAACCACTAGTACACACTAGTGCCTCTACTATTTTAGGAATTAAGGATGCCCTAAAAAGGTCAACAACCCTCCTTCCTAGGCTAAATGCATTTTCATCAGCAACGATAGAAGTGGGGGTTATAAAGATATCTTGGCCATTGGTGAAAGAATTAGGAAATCTTTTGTATTTGATTTCCACAATTTCAAGATATCAAAGTCACCAACAACAATGCTAATATAAGTAGGGTTTTATTTTCAAATTATTGGAATAGTATACATATGTGTTATATAATTATCTATTATATAATTTATAAATTATATATTTATTTTATTTTCGGTAAGGTACGGTAATACCGTGGTAATGATATCCATTACCAATACCGTACCATGAAATTTCGGTACGGTACATTACCGTACCATTACCAATTGGCGCAAAAAATTTGGCACAAAATCGGTATGGCACGGTTGGCAATTCGGTTGGCACGGCAATTTGGCAAAAAAATCCACCCCTAATGTTAATTATTACGCTTTACAATACTATACCAGCAATTGTATGCATGTGCTTAATAAAGTTTTGAAAGTAAATTTTACAAAAAGAAATGGCCCTTAAAGCTTTTTGGTGACGACCTTGAAACAATTTTTCATCACTGTCATATATTTAGCAACTATTTATGGATAATTGTTTTGTCATTCAAAGTTTATTTTATTTGGAAGAAAGACTTGAAAGACAAAATGAGGGCAATTGATATGGCTACTTGGTTGTGAAACTTTGAAAAAAATAGTAAAATTATTTTGCGTTTAATTTATAATACTGTTCATAATTTTTATTTTGACTATTTTTTTTTTAGTTTCGTTAACAGGGTTAATTTAATATTTTTCAACTTTTTTTGTTAACAAATTTTTTTATTAATAGATAATTTAGGGAATATTTGGTATCTTATTAAAAAATATTCATTTTCAAAAATATTTCTTAAGAACAGTTTTTTTATAGAGTAGACTGTCGATTTACCCCCTGAACTTTCACTTAGTTTTCGATTTCCCCCCTGAACTTTTCTATTGGAAAACTAAGGACTCAAACTAATTTTTTTAGTCGATTTGCCCCCTACCGTTAGTTTTTCATATATTCCATCCATATTTCTGTTAAGTGAGATCATGTGCACAACATGTGAGGGTAGTTAAGTTGACACACCCCGACCAAGATCGAGGCATGCTGGCCGTCACGTGAAGGTGACGTAGCCATGTGCACAGTTCGGAAGCATTAATATAAGAAGAGATACGAATAAATAAAAACCAAATTCAAGGAGTGTGAACACAATCAGAGTACAATTAGTCTAGGTGCAGTCGAACATAAGGAGTACTTAAACAATTAACACCCGAAGGTGGTCCTACATAGGTGATGATCTGTCAGAATCACTGCTGCAGCCTCGGATGCCACCAACAAAGCTACCTAATACCTGGAGGGGCGCAAAACAAAAGAGTGAGTGGGCAAAAACAAAGCTTTTGAAAATCATTTCATAAACAACATTTATATCCCCTCGCCGTAAAACCTGTATACTTTCCCAGAAAATAGTATATACATATACTAATACTCAACTGAAATCCTCATCGTCAAAACATGCCAATAAATCATGAATATGCCATGCCATGCCAATTTTATCAACATGTAAGTATCTCAATGCAATAATAACTGCAACAGCTCGTCAGCTGAACTCTAGCTCATAAATCATGTCTGCACACGAGTCGAACCCACTTATAGTGGTCTATACGACAAGACTGGGTGTACAATAATACGCTCTAGTGCTACAATCACGTGAAGACTGTGCGAGTGATCGCGGGTCACCTACGAGTCGAACCCACTGAAAGTGGTCTATACGACAGGCCTATGCACCTAACTTGGATCCAAGATGAGCGTATGATGCGGGAGGTGAACAACACGTGAAAGACTATGCCCCTAACTCTAGGGCGGGAGCACTAACACCGGGGTTCAGGTTAATGAGCTTTCGATGCATCTCAACATACTTTTCATAACTCAACTTCTTAATAACCGCACATAAACTTACCTGGAACTTACATGAGCGCCCTCAGCACCAACAATCATGCGCATACAAGTCATGATGCATAATCAAAGTATACATATGTAATGGCATGGCAATTCGTTTATAAAAGCATTTAAAATGCGATTCTGGGAAAAATACATAGTATATAGGTATATACAAGGTTCTAAAAGACGCTAGGCGCTAGTCGGGCGGCGGGCTGGGGCCTAGCGCCTAGGCGGCTAGGCGGGGTCTAGGCGGGCGCCTAGGCGGACTAGGCGGATTTAACTAAATCCATTATATTTCGTGTAAATAAGTGTCTGTTTATACTTAAAATATATATAATTTCATCATAAACTACAAAATAGAATGACATATATATTATGAAGTATTGGAACATAATGAAAACATGGGGAACAAACATATAGTATGTGCTCATTTAAGTATTCAACAAGTCCCTTACAATTTATTAAAAAAATTAAATGCAAATTGAAAGTTATCTATTTTCTATCTAAGTGAGTCGCAACCTAGGCAGGTGTCTAGGCGGGTTTGGGCGGGCTAGGCGGGTGCCTAGGCGGTCTAGGCAGGTGCCTCAACTGGTCTAGGCTCCCTTTCCTAATTTTCAAACGCCTAGGCATTAATCGGGGCGGTGACCAGCCGCCTAGCGCCTAGGCGGGGCCTAGGCGGCGCTAGGCGGAGATTTTTAGAACAGTGGGTATATACGGAAAACAAAAGCCCACTCACTGGTATGTAGATGGATCGTAGCCCCCGTGCCTAGCTTGGCTACGCTCGTCCTCTGGATAGGTCTCGCCTATGTGAGAAACAACTGTTTTAATGTTATTTTAAAGCACATAAACGAAACTAGGTAATAACTTCTCATACAATGCTCAAATGAGGTGTGTGAATATACCAAAATGATCTACACAACCTCAGGATCAACCCCATATTTTTAGAAATTTTTTTGGAGTCCCCACAAGCCCTCACGCGCCGGCCAAGGCACGGCCAGACGCGCCACCCACACGCGGCACGTGCCTGGCACACGGGACGTTAGGAATATTCCGTTAAAAGCTAACGGAAACTGTTAAAATTGACTGACGCCGTGAGAATATTCCTTCAGATTTGACGGAATATTCTCTCATCTTCAACCTCCAGCTCCAGCGAATTTTTCTAACTTCTTAATCTCACTCGTTTTTCAACCATTTTTCATGAAACTTGAACCAAAATGAAGCTTAGGGTATAGAGAAATGCGTTATACCTATTTGAAGCTTCGAAATTCACGGGATTACGTCAGAGCAACCTCGAAAGTCCGGCCAAAATTTGAAACTTGTCTATTTCACGATCCCGACGTCCAAAATCTTCCAACGAAGCACTCCGAGCTTCGTGAGGACCTCCTTAAGCTTCCTATAAGCTTGAAATCCCCTAAAACACAAGGTTTTACGATTTCATGAATAGTGCATGGAAATGAAGGTTCAGATTTTGCGAGTTTTCAGAGAGTTTCTTACCTGAAAATGGTACCAATCAACTCGCAAGAACCTTGGGAACACAATGGAGGTCTTTAAACCTTCGATACGTGATGTTTTGATTTGCTTGTGTGTTGTCCGTACAATTTCAAAGGGAGAGAGAGAGAGAGTCCGAGAGTGAGAGAGGAAAGAGAGAGCACGGGAAGGAGAGAGAAGGGCTTCAGCTCTGGGTGTGTGGTCCTTACACACCAATCAACTCCAACAAAAACCTACCCTTAGGTTCTAATTGGTCCACCACCAAATTTTATTACAAACCCTAACTATCTAATTAAACCCTAACTCTCTACTAACTTCATTGGTCCCCACAGCTTTGGAACCTTTTAATTGGTCCAAAACCAATAATTTTGGGCCCCTAACCAAAGGCCCAAAACAAAATAAAACCCAACGCTCAAGGGTAAATTCGTAATTTCACATGCTCGAGGATAATATAATACAAAAATCGGAACGGGCTGTCACATAAGTCATTTCACTCTTAAAAATGATTAAAAAACTGAAAATAAATAAAAAACAAACAAAACTTTCCCTCTATTTTTTTCCCGCTAATTCCTATCCTCAATTTTATTTTCTCTCTCATTCCCATGCATGAGAAATGACATATGGTGTTATTATCTTCATAAGTAGCTAAGTTAGTCTTTTTCTTGAAGCATGTACTACCATTTTTATTTTCTCTAACAAATTAATAATTTGACAAATGTTCATAGTGTTATTGTCTCCAAAGCAGTACATTAATATAAGAAACATGTTCATAATACTCATAAAAAATGCTCAAGATAATTACGTACTTTTCATAATGTCATAATAATCCCAATACAATTCCACAAAATGATCCTTAAGAAGTTAGAAAACATAAGAGATTTTACCATCCATAAGGTATATAACCCATAGAATCTCGATTACAAAATATGGGCATTCCACTTAACCAAACACAAGCAAAATAAGGTTTTAGTTATCAAAACAAGAGCACTAACATTCTGCTCGAAACACACATGACACGTGGAGATCAACTACACTTTACATGGCCTTCCTCATTTGGTTGGAATCTTGTACCTAAACCTATTTTCATTTCTCATGGCTGAGTAAGGTTGAGGGTGTTATGTTTTCCAACTTCTTAAGGATCATTTTGTGGAATTGTATTAGGATTATTATGACATTATGAAAAGTATGTAATTATCTTGGGCTTTATGAGTATTATGAACATGTTTCTTATATTAATGCACTGCTTTGGAGACAATAACACCATGAGTATTTGTCAAATTATTAATTTGTCAGAGAAAATAAAAATGGTAGTACATGCTTCAAGAAAAGGACTAACTTAGGTACTTATGAAGACAATAACACCCTATGTCATTTCTCATGCATAGGAATGAGAGGGAAAAATAAAATTGAGGATAGGAATTAGCGGAAAAAAATAGAGAGGAAGTTTTGTTTGTTTTTTATTTATTTTCAGTTTTTTAATCATTTTTAAGAGTGAAATGACTTAACTACCCTTACATGTTGTGCATATGGTCTTACTTAATAGAAATATGGATGAAATATATGAAAAACTAACGGTATGAGGCAAATCAGCTAAAAAAATTAGTTTGAGTCCTTAATTTTCCAATAGAAAGTTCAGGGGGAAAATCGTAAATCGACAAATTTTTTTTTTTTTTTTTTATAAGATCTAAAAACTTGTTTGGTATGATATTCAAAATTGGAAGAGATTAGATAAAAAGAGAAGAGGAGAGAGAGAGATGAGTTTAAAAAAATTTAAAACATTTTTGTTTTTCTCAGACTAGTTTTTCAAGTTGGTTTTGAGTCCACTTTTAACAAATAGTCTGACGAAATGATGATTATTGACTTGAGACTCAAATTATATTTTTGAGTTAAAAAATTTGTGTTCAAGTTGAAGACTAAACAAATCCGTAGATATTCGAGATGATTCTAAGAAAGAAGATATAATTTTGAGTAAATATACTACCCTAATCAATTTCACGTGTGTATCGTGACATAATCTAATGTACTTGTAAGATTAACATTGTAATCCCACCAACCATTGACCCAATAAAATAGAGAAAAGGGAGTCTTCGTTTGGATAAGAAAATAGTACGTAGTATGAATCCAAATTAATAGTTGAAGACTTTGTTTAGCACGTCATACGTAGAAAGGGTTCATTGCTTTATTATTTGAAAATGTCTTCGTTGTGCACCTGCTTTAACTAATAGTCAAATAAGTAAAATTAGGACTAGGAGGCTTGTATTAATCTCAGTTGGTTTTAGAATAGAGGAAATTGTAGCAATGGCTTTGCAACTTTAATCTAATTGAAGTAACGGTCATTCAACTAAAAATTCATGACCACTGGTCCCTTAAATCTTTCGAACGTGCAGCTATGGTCCTTTTTGTCAACTCCGTTTGAACTTCCGTCAAAATGAGTCACGTGCCACACATGCGAGGCTGAATCAAAGGGCAAATATAGAAAACAAATGAGAGAAAAATTGTAGCAATGGTCCCTCAACTTTAACCCAATTGGAGAAATAGTCCTTCAACTTTAATCCAATTGGAGCAATGATTCATCAACTTTAACCCAATTGTAGCAATGATCCTTCCAACATGACTCATTTTGAAGGAATTCTGACTGAGTTGACGAAAAAGACCATAGTCGTTTTGATGAGTTAGAGACCAAATGGTCATGAATTTTTAGTTGAGGGACCATTGCTCCAATTGGGTTAAAGTTGAGGAATCATTGCTACAATTTTCTCTTTAGAACATGGTATTATCGATATTTGGATGAACCAAGGTGCATGGGAAAATAGGTCTAAATTAAGCTAGTCCGAGTTCTAGTATCTCCATTATGAATTCGAATAAAATTTTCTCAAAAGTAAGAGTCACAGGGCGGAAGTTAGGCAAATTTGCACCAATTATGTAGTGATCATTTACATATAAACAAAAGAACATTCTAATCTTGTAAATTGAAAGTACACCTAAGTGCGTTCCCAAATTTTTGCCTAGAGCCCTCCCCAAGTTCGAAACAACCTTCGTAATTTAGACTAGATTAGAATATTACTCGAAATTAAATCCCGTATCCGGAATGTAGAGCCATGCACAAAGGCTGAAATGACCATTAGTTCTGTTTTTTTTTAAACGGCCCAAAAGAATATCCCAAGAAGACTAGTTTAACTTCATCAATTTGCGAATAATATAATTTGCTAAAAAATGTGGCAATTTATTTGCTGCAATTAGCATGACAAGGAATGGAATTGTTCAACTTTCCTTGGGATCTTATTAAGCTCCCATGAAAGAAAAATAACAAGATATACAGAACTAGGGAAAAGGCAGATGATTACGACTAAAAATGGCGATAATCATGCCGGTTTATCCAAATTACAGTACTGAACGTTCTCGGATAATTAAGTTTGTCGGGGGAAAAGAAAATTACAATGCTAGACTAGCTAGTGATATAACAAGTTTCCTATCTGTATGCTAATACAGATCAAACTAGCTAACCAGAAATATTATGTTCAGTCCTTCCCTAACAATTTAAAGTGAAAAAGGCGACTTTCCTCAACTTTCTCTAGGGTTTCTGCTCATCTGACTGAGAGCATGGCGGTCCAGGGTACAGAATCAACAAAGAACTCCTCCACTGATGCAAGGTAAAGCTAGTAAGTTATATTTGAACCCGTCCGACCAATATTATTAACCTGTAAAAACTATATATAAAATAAAATAAAAAGTAGAATAACCGATGCAACTCCAATTACCTATATCCTCTGGCTCTGGAGAGTCGAGTAAAATTTCGGAATCAGACGGTAGAAATGGGGAACCGGGATAGTTTCCTAAGGCTCCTAAATCTGCACAGAAAATCAAGGCAATGAAATAACTAAACCGTTAGATATAAGCATTATGCAAAAGCAGCTTCATTTCAGTATTCATGCTTGGATCCCACATGTTACTTTACGTGCCTACACATGTAAGACTGAAATGGTGTAAGCCTTTCAAACGGCTTTAAATGTACCAAAATATTTGCTGCAACAAAACCTGCAGTTTCATGTTTACTCAGAAAACCCTCGCGTAATTTAAAAGCTAGTAGAAAAAGGAATGTTAAAAATTATGTTCCGATGACTACAGAATGTTACATTCCTGTTATACTCTCGGAGAAAGATATGAAATGCTTGTATCAGATATTGGGACTTAGAATATGCATGCTTCTGCTATATTTTGGAGATAACTCAAGCGTGTCTAGATGGAAATTGCAACTAACAATAGACACAGTTCTACCTATGTTTCAAAATTTTATACAGAGATCTCTAAAATATCAGAAAATCATATTCTATGCTAGGTACTTCAAATGCTTTATGGCCGAAAAAAGTATTAACACTTGATGACCGTCATAAGTGATCCAAATAATCTTCAATTTCAAAAATATAATGTAAATCTGCCAATTGCTCAACACTACAAATTACCTCCCAAGTTTGACAAATCTGCTGTAAGATCTGATAAACTGAAATTCCACTGAATTTGGTCCAGCGATCTCAGAGAATCCCGAGAATTTCCAGCTCCACCATCAGGTGCAAGTTGCAATCCAACAGAACTTGCCACATCAGATGTAAACTGTGTATCAAGTGCTGCGTCTACTCCCATTCCAGATATTTCCGAAGCAGAGAACGGGAAGTGACCACTCGATGCAACTGATGTAGGACTTACAGGCATCTCCGATATGGATGACATGGCACTGTTTGGTGGAATGACAGGAACCACATCAGCACCACTGCAGTCCATCATAATACTTCAAAAAGAAAAGGTAAACAAAAAATAGCGGCCATTAGAAAAACTTTTATCTACCGAAACAGGATACAGGTGCACGAGACAATGCAATGTTATCCAATACACTTGTTCCATAAGGAAAAGAAACTGTTTGAACCAATGTAATTCCTAAAAGAACGGGAAAAGGGGGGGGGGGGGTATCAGTGGAACAAAAAGCTGTAGAATTATCAGAGAGACGGGCCATACGGCCCACTTCCAACAACACCGATATTGTCCCCAACTTGGTAATTACCAACTGCACAATCCGTCAGGTGTGGGGTTTTATCACAAAAGGCCTCGGTCTTGGTTAGAGTGAGATTATGATATTTAAACTCTTCTTTTCTCATTGATACGGTCGATGTGGGACATTTCAACACGCCCCCGCACGTGGGACCCAATTAGTGGGTCACACGTGGAAGATCCACACATCGACAACCACTTGGAGCCAAGGGGACTCACCCTACACGCGGGGCCAAGGGACCCACCATCATCGCGCGGGGCCAAGGGAACCCATCCATCACGTGGCAGTACGGTACGGGCCCGCTCCCTGGCTCTGATACCATGTAGAATTATCAGAGAGACGGGCCATACGGCCCACTTCCAACAACACCGATATTGTCCCCAACTTGGTAATTAACTTGGTAATTACCACCTGCACAATCCGTCAGGTGTGGGGTTTTATCACAAAAGGCCTCGGTATTAGTTGGAGTGGGGTTAGGATATTTAAACTCTTCTTTTCTCATTGATACGGTCGATGTGGGACATTTCAACAAAAGCGTCTCTAAGGTATAGGTAACAAATTATTTGTTGTATTAAATTAGTAATCAAAGAGAGAAAAATTCTCACTCATTCCCAGAATTCATCCGCATGGGATGAAAGTTGCTTGGTGCAGGTACTCCATTAACAACATGACAGTTAGATATTGCACATCCCATGGAATCGACATGGGGCTGACCTGCTGCTGGCATCGGAGGTTGCTGAAGGACGGGGTATCCCATAGGTAAGTTGTTAACTGCACTACAAACAAGTGGCGATGAATACTAAAGACTATCACATAAAAATATCTTACTACAGATTGCGACAAACTGACAGGGCATATATAGATCCTTATACCCCACATAACTTACAGAAATAATAATCCTTTGACAATCACTATTGAGAATAACATTGAAACCTTAAAAGGTCAAACGAGAGTTCATCCAGAGTTCTTAAAAATGGAAGCATAGCTCTGTTGGCATTGAGGAACCAAATTATGATCCCTATGCATCCACCAAAAGAGATGGACATAAAGTAGAGCTAACACTCAATTCATGCATTTAACTTTATCCCACCATGTTGCTGCAAGCTGAAAACTAACCAGGCATAGGATGGATCCCATTTTGTATAGGGGCCAAAGGAACCTTCGGAGGCATGGGATTATACTTCGAGAGATGATAGTGATGTTCCAGTAAATGATTGAAAAGGAGGATTTGTTTTTTCAATTTTAGCCTTATGTAATAGGCCCTGAAAAAGTCAGCATTTTCTTCTTCCAACTTCTGCCATACTGTATCAACAAATCAAAATAAAGAAAGTGAGCATTTTCTCCCAACTCACGATCACAACTAAAAAGATAAACATGTAGCGTATCGGGGTTACATATTTAAGAGAAGAGACGATTATGTATAGCAGTAGCAAAATGTCTAGTTATAAATCATAACATGTACAATTCCACTAAATGTAATGGCAGTAACGACAGTACAAATACTTAAAATAGGTTTCGAGTTGCCTACCCAAAGTTGTAAATCCAGGATCTATCCTTGCCCGAGTCAAGAGCGTTTTAACTACCTCATCTCTATTCATATATAATTGTAAACACCGCTCTATTAGATTCTGGACCTAAAACATTCATTTAACAGAATGTATCATGGCACAGATGAGAAACAGATTAGTCACACAAACATTATTCAGAAAAGGAAACAAAGTAAGACATACGGAACATAATAGAAAATGTAGAAAAGGAAAGAAAAGATTGCCAAAAAAAGTAATATATCCTTACAAGTTCAATATCTTGGCGTGATACTTTCTTGTTATCATTGCCTGAAGTGGATGCTGAAGCTGAATCTGTTGCAGGAGCCTCATTACTTTGGTTTTTCACTTGGTCACCTTGTGAATCATGTAAAACTTGAGTTGATGATTGATTTTCTTGCGTGCTCTGTGAATCCGAAAAGTAGGACTTTCTCTTTAGTCAAAAGAGAGATGTGCAAAACAACCAGGTATGACACGCTAACAATGTGAAGAATTATGAAGTGGCACCTGTAATTTCTTCATTTCATCTGAATGCAGGTGGACCACATGTCTTCAGTATGGCTCCGGTATTCCCGAAGCTAAAGGTTGTCTTTGCTGATACCAGTACCTTCACACTTATAACCAACACTAATAACTAAGGCCGTTTTCACCTGGAATGAAAGATGAATGACAAAAACCATAAGCTTATCGACTTAATACTAGACCAATAAGTCGTGAACAATTCAGGGTGAAACACATAAATCCAACACTAAAATTTAATGCACAGAAGCAAGATCTCTTCCATCAGTAAACAATACATATTCCAGATTTTAAGCATTTAGTTTATAAGTTTCTACGGGAATCAACGAGCAAAGATGCATTTTTAAATTCAAAACACTCATTTAAAGTCTTCCTCCAACTACTCAGAGCAAAGCATTAACTAAAACTGGAAGTCCTTGTGTTGTGCTTTATCTACTTTGGTTCGGAAAATCCGCGAGTATGAGCTTTTAAATACACAACAAGCACATGTAACAAGTCATTTCTCAAAGTGCCTATATTCTACCATTATAAGGCACTTATTGTCCTGCTAAAAACATCGAAAACGAATATAGATATATTTCCAGTTCATACAAGTTCTTTCGAAATCTTTGGAGTTTTCACTTTTGAGCAACAAAATTGAATCAAAAGCTTACATGGAATTTTCTGTTTTTGCCATACTCTTTAGATAGCAAAGAAATGAAGCTTCTTCTTCTTCTTTTTTTACCACAAAACGCCTAATCTTAAATATTTATGCAAGAATTTTACACCCTAAATAACTGGAAAAACTCTACAGAATTCATAAATAATTGAAAATACAGAAATTATGTGCATCATTCAAGATCTCAGGAAAACCAAGATTTTCAAAACCAATTAGTTTCAATCAGATCTCAGTCAAGTCCAAACCTTTTAGCCAATTTGCCACCTTTACACATTACATACAACCTTAACCATTAAAATAAACCAATTTAATCATATAATTCAACTTAATAAACCATTAAAAAAAATTAGAGACAGAAAGAATAGACAGGGGAATCCAATAAATTCAAAAAGAATCAATAGAAAAAGGAAATAGAAAGTGAAGATCTAGCATAAAATAAACTATACTACCTTCAAATCCCAGTTACAAAATCTCCAAGAAAACAGAACCGACACACTATATTTCGACAAATTAAGGAAACCCAGTTCCAGAATCTCCCAGAAAAAAAAAGAAAAGACACTTTATTTCGACGAATTAAGAAAACCCAGTTCCCTTTTCAAGCTGAAGAGTCAACAAACATCGAACAGATACCTATCTCGCACACACACTCTCTCTCTCTCGAAAAAGCTCCAGCAAGTACAAAAAGAAACAGACTTGGAAGCTCAAATTACAGACTATGGCTTCTACGTAGCTGGTATTAGTTCGAGATTACTTCCATTATATTTAAATAATAAAAAATAGAGGAGGAGGAAGAAGGAGTTGGGAGTTGAAAGGTTGCAGCAAGATAGCTATGACATTATTGGAAGGTGTAGCATGAGAGAGACTATTGTAAAGAAACAAAAAGAAGGACAAGAAGAAAAATCGCACCGGATTTGAGATGATATTTGGCTTTGGCTTTTATACTATTGGGCTTTCTATTTTCAAACTTTTTTTTTTTTTAAGGCAATTTTCAAACTTTTTTTTCCTCGATAGTATTCAATCGGGAATTTGAGAGACTTTAGTGAAATTATAAATCCATGAATTTTATATGGAGTTTAATTGATTTATAGAGATTCCATATAAAATTTTGATTCAATTCCCTCGAAATCTCATGAGGAGAGGTGAGATTTGTGGATGCTTAAAATACACTACGAAATCTCTCAAATTCCCTCTAATTCCTCAACTTTTTCAAATTCTTTAAAATTAATTTATAATTGAATACACTTGGAATGTTATAAACTTCTTTAAAATCCTAATTGAATACATCCGGATTTATAAGGATTTTAATAAACTATCATAAAATTCTGATTGAATACACCTTGAATCTCAGAGAATCACTTAAAATCCTGATTGAATACCCCTAGATTCATTAAAAGAATTAAATCCCTCAAAATCCTAATTGAATACACCCACTTAGGTGAGAAAGTGAAATTTTCTTGAAATAGAAATGTTTAAATGAATAAAATATAAATTATCAAGTTGAGTAAAATATTATTGGGAAACACTAGCAACTTTTTACTCGAAAATTCTCGTTTTACTTTATTTCCTTGAATATCATCTTGTAAGTCTTTGACGATCAAAACTGTCTGACTTCTTGATCATCCTTTAAAGATTAATTATAAAGAAAATTAATCAAATAAGAAATTGTTTAATCGTTCAATTAATGTTTTCAAAATTTTAGTTTATATGAGAAACATAATTTGTCTATTTATCATACCATCTCTAAAGAAATTGTCAAATTATAAGAGTCAAACTCAATTGATGGTTGATGTGACAATCTAAAGTTTTATGTAAAATTTTGTACTTCTATAACAGAATTATCAAATATTATTTTATTATTTAAATAGAGCTTTAAAGTTTTGTAATTATTAAAAAAAATTGATATAAAAATTTTATTGGTTGAAATGTTAGTGGAATAAGTGACCCATCACTAAAATGAATCAAAAGAAATTTGACATTGATATCAATTTGACTCCAAAGCACAAACCTTTCAAATCCGTTTGCAAATAACATTTCTTTTTGAGAGACTTTTGATGTCAAATATGCACAGTAGTGTTCCACATAAAATTTTGACTTCTCATTTAAAGATGCTCTTAGGTTATCTAACGACTTCCAGTTTAGCCAATTCCTTTATATATATGATCTTTGAATGGTTAACCAAAAAATGGACTAAGTTCAAACCATTGTGAAACATTTCTGAAGAAGAAGAATAACTGAAAATGTAAAACAAAGATGGTTTCTTTATTTATTTAGGAGTTTATAAGCTTGGGCCACGGGTCTTCACAATTGCACAGACTTTATTTTCTATTAGTTACAATGATAAATTTGCAAGATTGAGAGAAGAAAATAAATTAATATTAAAATTCTTATCAAGAAATTCAAGCTGCGTCGCACTTACAATCAAAGAAAAATAATATTTGATCGTTGTATATTCTATTATTTATTTTTCACAAAAAATATAAATATCTCATTTTTTTAGTTGTTTAAATAAAAAAGAGAAAATGTAGTCACATAAATGATAATGCGTCACTATTCACGACTCACGAGGCCTCTGTGGTGCTGGCACTTGTCATGGCTCACGATAGCACCCTTTGTTTTCCCAAATCTTCTTTTATTTACTAAAATTTAAATTTTCTTTCTTTGAAATTGAATTCAATTTTGTTGTCATTATATTCTTTTTGTTATTTGGTTTCTCATTTAATTATGTAGTGCTCCTGGCTGCTTTTTTTTTTTTTTTTTTTTTTTTTTTTTTTTTTTCTTTCTAATGTAATAGTGTTGTTTATGAATGAAATTGACAAACCTTCTACCAATGATATTTGGTTAAAATTGAGTATGACAAAACTTAAATATTCAATGTGAGGCTTCTTTACTTCTCAATTTTTGTGTGTTATGAAATGAGTGATGTGTAAGGAATAAAAATGATACATATACTTTGTATACATATTTATGGTAAGTAAACATATCATTATGTAAGCTGAATATCAGGATGAACTATTGGTCATCACCGTAGCATCAGCGAGACTAGTGATATTGATCCATTGAAATTTTGGCACGTGTACAACTAAAACACATCTGCTCCTGCTATCCAACGTCTTATTGAATAAGTTGCAGAACTACTCACACACGTTATACATTTCTCGAAAGTTATTGCATGTTAGAGCAATTCCACTGGGGACTTTTTAGGCCAACATCCAGCCAAATTATTGGCCCGGCACCCAGCTTAAGCTGATCTCCAGGCCAGCCCAAAATCGACAGAGCCATGGACCGGCCAATTTGACTTCATGTTGAAGCCAGCGTGACGTCGACCACTTTTTCTTTTTCTTTTTTTTCTTTTTTTTTTGGTTTGCTCCATAGAGGGAGTTGTTGTGGAGGCTGAGGAGCAGAGCTGGTCGAGGCGGGAGAAGGTGTCAGGAGGGAAGAGCCACGAAGGGAGGGAGAAGGACGGGAGGACGAAGCGGACGATGAAGAGGTGTGGAGATAAGTGGTAGCAGGGATGACCGCAGCGGCGGCGCTGTGGTGGAGTTAGGGCTTGAAGGTGCCGACGAGCAACCCAGTGGTGAAAAGTGTGATGAGGTTTGAATGGATCTCACTGGCAAGGAAGGAACCCATATCGAAAGGAGAAAGAAAGAGCAACCCATCAGAATTTTCGACTACCTCCCGCGATTCAACCACCTAAAGCGCACTCATCCCCACCCCTGAACCAACGCATACCACTGCAGCATCTCACATACTGCCAATACCCATCACCAACCCATCCCAAAAATTCTACCTGACAGACGCAGTTTCAAATCCGAATGGTGAGAGAGAGAGAGAGAGATGCAGAGGGAGGTTGATGCGTCGGAAGTGGCAAGAGTTGGCGTTTGAGGATGATCGGAGAAAAAAATTGAGGAGGATGTAGAGGGAGAGTATAGAGGGATCTAGTGGAACCGTGGAGGTTCCAGACTTACCTTTTTTTTTTAAATAAAATTATTATTTTTATTATTTTATAATAAAAAATAATAATATTTTAATAAAATTGACTAGGTTATTTTTTTGTTAGGGGTAGAGATGCATTTGGTCTATTACTGTTCATTAGGGGCTATCACTGTTCACTGAGTAGATTAAATAGGCTGAGTGCTGACGTATTTTTTTATGGATGGATTTGCTCTTAGAGTTTAGTGTTTAGTGTGTTTAGGGTATCTGCATGTTCTCACATATAATTTCAGAGCGAGCATTTGTAGACGTGAAACTCAAGCTTGAATATTAAAGCAAATCCCAGAAACCCTAGGTCTAAACCTAGGTCCTAATCACTAGATTTCATACTTAATCAACTTTCAACCAAAAAATCATTTTTAGTCCACGGTTCCTCGTTGTCATTCTTCTAATTCTATTCTCGTAATCAAATAACACATAAAAGTCATATACTCTTTCCTGAGGGAGAGGGATAAAAAAAGAGCTTCATTAATCAAACCTGAAATACACTGATCGTATGCATGCATGCACAAAAGGTGGCTAAAAAAATTTGAATAAATTATACGAAAAAACTCTGAACAAGAACAAAGGAAAAAGAGCCTAATGACGGAGCTAGAAATTTTTTATCAGGTGGGTTAGCTTAAAAATTTAAATCTTTTGTAAACAAAGAAACTTGATATTATATTTTTTACAGTATCAGCTAGCTTAAGAAAATTTTCAAGGTGAGCCAAAAGCTTTCGTTATTCAAACAAATTCAAACTTGTACATGTACAAGAAGCGATGAGTTAAAAGATGTGAGAAAAAGAGATAATTTGTAAACTGTATTATGTAATTAAACCGAAAGAATTCGAATCAGTAACTAAATATATAATGGATTATATTCAAAAATCAATAAAAATTAGATATAAAATTTTATTTTGTACCGAAAGCTACTTGGGCTACATCCCTGGGTGGCCCTTAGAGCAATTCCACCCCTAAGGACTTTGTACCAGCACCCAGCCTATTTATCCACTCAAGTGAACAGTAATATACCCCAATGAATAGTAATAGGCCAAAGCATCTCCAACCCTAAAACTAAATAGCCTAGTCAATTGTATTAAAATATTATTAATTTTTATTATAAAATAATAATTTAATTTCTAACATCCTTTCTTCTTCCCACTTCTTCTTCTTCTTCTTCTTCTTCGCTCCGTACACCGACCAAAACTACTCACCACACCAACGCTCCCCAAAAAATGGACCTCCTCCTCCTGGAAAAGACCTTTTCTGTGTCTCTTCGTCGTCGTGATCGTCGCCATCACCATCAAGAAATTCAAGCTCCCGCCTGGTCCCATACCTGTACCCGTTTTTGGAAACTGGCTCCAGGTCGGCGATGACCTTAACCACCGTAGTCTCACCGACCTCGCCAAGAAATTTGGCGATTGCTTCCTCCTCTACATGAGGCAGTGCAACCTCGTCGTCGTCTCTTCGCCAGAGCTCGCCATGAGGTGCTCCACACCTAGGGAATCGAATTCGGGTCGAGGGAGGCGTGGCAGGTATCGCCTGACGTCATGTAGGCTGGGCAAGGGCTCAACACATTCTGAGCCGGCCTAGAGACCAGATTAGGCTGGGTGCCAACCTATCTGCTCTGTTGGAATGGATTGGCTGGGTGCCGGGCCAATAATTTGGTTGGGTGCCGGCCTAAAGGTTCCTCAGTGGAACTGTTCTTAATGTGGCTCTGTGTTTGAAAGAGCCACACATGCCAAAGACGTCAGATTAATAGTCAAATAATTAGATAAGTCTTTAGCTAACTAATGAACATCAACCATGGAGAAGACCTGAATCCAACCACACATAGAGACCCACTTTAAGGAGGAGGATTCTCTCCCCTCTTAAGGGTTAGTTTGGTATTGCTGTGCTTTTAAAAAAAAACTACTTCTATTGCACTGTAAAAATAATCAGATGTAAAATAAAGCAGTTGAGTGTTTGGTAAACTTTTTATTGTAAAAATGCTTTTAACAAAAACAACAATGTTCAAATGTTTGGTAAACTTTATGTAAAACTGCTGTGACTATGTTAAATGACTAAAATGGTAATGTGATATAATAATTTATTTTATTTTTTATTTATAATTTCATCGTCAATCTTCGTCATTTTCGGGTCACAGCTCAAGATCCAAATCCCTCCCCTCCAACCCTCTATTCTCTCCCGTTCCCAATCACCAAAATCTCTGGCGGATTTCACAGCTCAAGATCCAAATTCCTCCCCTCCAATCCTCTATTCTCTCCCATTCCCAATCACCAAAATCGCCGACGGATTTCAGCACGAAGACGGAAAATTCCCATCTGGGTTCTTTTTCCTCCCTCTTATCTCAGTCGCCAGAGAAGATATTGTTATTTGAATTTGCGTGCTCCAGGCTTGAGACGATGAATTCGACCTGGTTTTTTCACAAGCTGTCTCTCTGTGTCAGTGAATGGAGTTCTCTGAATTTGCTGGAGCTCTCTAAATTCAATCGTCTCAGTGAAATAGAGCTCTCTGAATTCGACCTTGGTAATCAACAGTCATTCCTTCATCACGTATATCTTCAGCTTGCATCAAGTGCCGGACTCGACTCGCTGAGGGACCTTGTCCTCAATGATCTGATACGATGAGAGAAGCGAGAAGGAGAAAGAGGGTATAATTGGGTTTAAGAAAGTTTCATTAAAATTTACTGTTCATCTGCCTACTTTGAAAAAAAAGCTGGTTTTGAGAAGCAACAAAATGCTGCTTCCATTTTTCTACTTATTTTGGCAAGAACTTTGAAAAGAAGCACTTATTTTTACATTTACCAAACACATTTTACACCCCAACTTTTTTTTATAGCTGCTTTTTTTTTTTAAATTTCAGCTATGCCAAACTGGTACTTAATCTCTCTCTTCTTCCCTCTCTTTCTATTTGAACAGTTACGGTTAAGCCACATCAACATCTTATATTAATTTTTTTTATAGAGACAATAAGACAAAAAGCAATATGTGAGAAGAAATGAGGGAAGAAGATGAGAATAGAAGGAGAGAGAATCCTACTCCCCCAAGCAAACCGACATAAGACCAATCAAGCAAACAACTTAATAGAAAATACATTGGAAAGAAACGAACAAATGTAGAAAGACATCGTGGGAGTGTGGCCATGCATCATTTAAAACTGTATTCAAAAGGCAATGCATAATCTAAACTACGTATTAATGAAATATTATTTGTTAACTAAAAAGGGTGAAAGACATTTTTATCTTCTATTACGACAAATAAGTTAAGGACAGTACCGTAAATTCACAAAATAAAACTTTGCTGTTTTTTTTTAAACCTCACTTACAAGTGATTTTATCATCTCTAATTTAAAAAAAATACAAAAATAAAAAAACAAACCTCTCTCCCTTTCTCCCCATTCCCACGTTCTCACTCTCTTTCTCTCTTTCTCTCTTCCTCTCTTCTCTCTTCTTCAATTGTAAACACAAAAGTAAAAAATTTCTCACGTTTTATTTGTGGACATATACTAGTATAGAAAAAGAACAAAAAAATATGAGATTTGCGGTGTGGACTTATGGACCGATCTCTATAAGAAAGAAAAAAGCGACCATCTTAATAATTAAAGAAGATATAAGGAAATGACAAGAGTGCTTGTAATAATGCATGCAAGCAAATCCAAGTTGTTGATTGTTGTTTGTTTCACTCATTTTTCTGAATACACATGCAATACACAGCATGGTGCATAATAATTATTTAATTAACATATTATATTTTTATTTTTGTTCAAGACAAACGTCTGATATCCAATTTTAACATACGTTTAGGGAAGTACGTAAATTTGGTAACATACGTTTTTGCAAACTTAGGACATATATATAATCATCCTTGTAGTTGGTTTTGTAATTTTCTTAAGAGATCTATGCCCAGAATAAGTTTTGATACGTATTATTTATAAATCTGACAAGGATTTTTTTTTGTAATTTTATTTAATAAAAAGGGATGTGCCAGTTATAAAACTGTGGTCCAACCATGGAAAAAATCTCATAGTCCATCAAGCTGATTTCTCCATTGTAAATTTGTAAATATATGTTTCAAGATATTATTCTGCAAATGAGACGACAGGACCACCTTTGTAGTTTATATACAATCATACTGAAGTGAATTATGGAGGCTTGAAGACGACTTAGCCATTTTGGTCGTATGTAGATTCTGGATCCCAACTCGAGGAAATCTCCAACACTTACTGTGGAGCCAAAAATAATCAAGAGGCGACACGTGGATTGTTTGGGTAAAAAAGACAAAACTACCCTCGAGGCACACCGGAATTCCTACGCGCAAGCAATGGATAATCATCCCACAATCAAGTCAAAAGTGCCCAAATAGGTATTTATTTACAATCCATTTCATCCATCCTCATCATATCTTCTCCACAAGGTAATCCCCAAATCCTTCCTCTTTTATTATATTAATTAGCCAATTAATCAAATAATTATCCCATCAATTAGCTAATTAAACACAAATAATGAACCTAGCACACAAATCCATCCAAGTGGCCGGTCCATCTCCTCCCAAGGTGGCCGGCCACTCCCCTATATAAACCCCTTCATTCTCTCCAAAACTCAATTCCAACTCTCTTGCAAAATTCTCTAAATTCTCCAAATACTTTTCTCCCAAAATTCTAACTTTGACATCAGAGGTTCTTCAGCCAAAGTCCCCCCATTCATCACGGGCGCGTGAGGCTCTTGGCCTTGACCTAAGGTGTTAATTGTTTTGTAGGTGCAATTTTGTCCAAGAAGGAGAAGGCGGAAATTTGCATCCACACTTACTAAAACTCATAAGTCACTGCAAAACTCCATTTGGTTTATTTCTTACATTTATAGTTGTCTCGTTAAGTCTTCGATTAATATTATTAGGTTTTATATGGTGAATTTATTTACTCTTATGGATCGAGACATCATAGTTGATGTGTTAGCTAGTGTTAGCTCAAGCTCAGAGAACTTCGAGCCTTCAAGCTTAACATTGTACCAAAAAGAGAGAAGAACGATGAGGAGTTTTGATTCACAAAATTGTACATGAGAAAGAGACAAAACCATGAAGAGTTTTTAAAGTGTCTTGAAGAGTACATATCACACAATCACTATACAGACTAATTCATGACAATTTATTCTGCATATTATAAAGCAACTGGAAATCAGATAGAAGTTTTTATGAGAAAAATGTAGAAGTTGGGAATCACTATTTTTTTTAATTAATTAATTTCGGTAAATAGTTCGGAAAGGAATTAAGTGTTTTTTTTTATTTTTTTTATTCTTATGTAAGACCATCTCCTAGTGTCACTGCAGCTCATCATCAGGGCTGGCCTTGGCCTAGTGCAGGCTGGGCGACTGTTCGGGGCTAAAAAGAAATTAGGGGCGTCAAAAATATTAGGATGATATATTTATATATGTTGGTATAAGAGTATAAATTTATAAAATTTGGTTAAAGGACTAACAAGTTCAACTATAACTAGTGTTTTTTTTTGTTTGTTTAAAATTAATGAGGAGGTCTCGGATTTGAAACACTATGTCTGTTTATTTACTTTGCAATTTTTAAGAATTTCTTTTCATAAAAGTACTGTCATAAAATTTAGTAGAGTGATCACAAAATTTAACCATAAATTATGGTTTATGTTGTTTAAAATTAATGAGGAGGTCCTGGGTTCGAAACGCTATATGTGTTTATTAACTCTCCAATTTCTACGAATTTCTTTTCATAAGAGTATAAGTTAGAAGTTTAATAAGAATCAATGATTTTTGTTGTTTATAATTAATAAATTAGTTCGAGATCTTTTGGTTCCCTTCTCTCAATACAAAAGTAAATTAGCTTTTCCGCGTTTCTAGATTATTGAGTTTGAAGTGTTTTTCTAAGTATAATTTTATCAAAGTCTTACGTGTGAAAACATATAATTTTTCTTATATGAAATTAGTGCACATTTTTAGCGTCGCATGGGCGCCTCCAAAATTTCAGGACCAGCCCTACTCATCGTACAACGTTATTAATCCACATGTTATTCCACATACTTTATTTGAAAGTGTACTTAGAATATAGCAAAAAATGCTTTAAGATAATAAAAAAAACGTATCTGATAGCCGTTAAAAAAATGTTAAAAGTGCTTCTCTCTACTAATTAATAAAACCCTCTTTGTCAACCAAAAGAGGGTGAAAAGACAAATTGGTCTTCTATCACACAAAAAAAAAGATGGGCAATAATGTTATTTCACAGGTCCAAATTTTATAGTTTTTTATTGAAGTCTCACCTACATGTGAGGTTAAAATACCTCCAATATTAAAAAAAATAAATAAATAAAAAACCAAAAACCTCCCACTCCCCCATGTTCTCTCTCCCTCTCTTCTTCTCATTTTCTAAAAAAATGTCTTCATACACACAAAGTGTGTGCCCATATGCTAGTATATATGTAAGAAAAGTACCCTGGAAGATCTTTATAAAAATATTTATTAAATTATATTTTATGTGTATCTAATAAAAGCGCTTACAAATGTTTTTTTTAGACAATTATTTTCAAACTAGCCTTTAAAAATACAAAACTCGAAACTATATAAACTCCTAGTTTACTCATATATATTACGTAACACCACATATATTAATGTGACAAATTGTCACAAATTCCTAGTTTACTCCTAGTTATAGTTTTTCTAAAAGAGGAGTTAGATTGAACACAATAAGTGTTGTATAACTAAACACGTATGTGAGTTAAGAACAGTAGAGCGGCTAATTAGGGTTGTCAACTTTGAAACTTTTAAATGAAAGGATGATATGTCTGGAGGCAGTTTTGTCTAAAACCATGTGAGAATGAATGATGGTTTTGGTACTTGGAAAAAGCCAACATTTCTATATGGCCGACCAACAAAGATGTGAACTCCATTTGCCTACCAAATCAAAACCACATAAATCTAGCAACAACTCTAATGTCTATTCTCCCACCTCATTTCTGGCCGCATTAGAACCATAATTAATTTTAATTTTTTCTCTTTTAGTGTTACACATATATTAGTTACTTTAAATAATTTTCTAGTAACAGATCGAGAAACAAAAATATTTTTGAAATTTTAGGTACATCAACCAAATGTAGTGCATAATGACACATTGTTTTTATTTTTTAGTAGAGCAATGTTGTTAGTGGGCTAAATAGTTATTTGTTAAAGGAGAAGGGGGATAGGTAGGGGACGAACTCGTACCAGAATGCATATGCATGATTGTCTTCCGCCATTGGCGTAAAGCTTCATATGAAACAGTATTTTAATTATCACAAATAAATAAATTTAGAATCGGATCAACTATGGACGAATAAAATTGACATGACCTTGGATCCACATAAGCTGGTATAAAAAATCCGTAAGAGAACTTAGGAATGTAAAAATGATGAAGGGAAGGTGGTGGGATGAATGAGAGAGAAATGAAGAAGATTATGGGCTCGTTTGAAGTTTTTTTTTTAAATGACTGAAAAACGTTTTTAATGAAAGTGTTTTTGGAACCAATTTTTTAGTAAAAATGCAAGTGAATCTTGAAAAAACACTTTCACCAAAAGTTATTTCAGTTTCAAAAGCACTTTCAAACGAACGCTATATATATGAAAGTAAAACTTGAAACTTGTAAGTGAAAACAACTTTAAAATGCTTTCAATATTTAGTTTTCATGGTTCCCTATACATTTGTTCCACCATCATTCCGAGGTCATCATTCTCATTCTTGCGTTCTCTCTTTCATCCATCTCTTGTACAACTATAATGAAAACTAAAACAATTAGAAACGAAATTAATGATTATCAAATGATCCCCTAGTTCTCTTGTCGTTTGATAGAAATCTTTGTTTTAGTATGAGTAGTTTTGAGACGATGATACATATTTAAGCAAAATATATGAACGTAGCGTTTCAATTCATATTGCACATAATTACTTAAGCACACAAATTAAACCCTCTTGGTGTGAATTGTAGTATAGATGCAAGTAGGGATCGTTCTAGGCCGGGGATTAGGAGGGATTGCTAATCGACTCTAAATAGATTTAAAAACACAAAAACAAAGTTAAAAACGTTTGTATAGACTCAAGGGACTCAAAACAAGTTAAAAACACTTAAAACGGCTTAAAAACACTTTGTGGACAGATTCTAGACACTAGGGATGGTTTTGGACGAAAATTGGTTTTAGTTTGACTCAAAACACTTGAAAACACAAAGAAAACAGATTTTAGACACTTTAAAACAAGAAAGTAAAAGGGGGGTTTTGGTTTGGACGAATTTGAAAGTAAAACAAAGACTTTGTAAAGTAAAACAGATTTGAAAACGAATTTGAAAACTTTGATGGTTGATGGGCTAGCTAGAGGGTCCTTCTCCACACATGACACATATGCAACACAAATCAACTTCCAGTTATTATCTTTCTAAATTATGAATGACAACGCCCCAGATTAACCGTGAATTGCACTAATTAACCTTCAGATTTTCCTAAGTTCATTGAATTAGATAGAATACGTATCCAACCAAATTATCCTTATTGATGATAGCATACTCAAAGGTCATTAAGTTCGTTGAAAACCATAAGCATTGACGAGGAAAATATGACAACATATATGTTTTCCAAGAATTTAACTTAACACGATTGTGACTAGCAACCTTTACTACTTATGAATACAAGTTCATTATATGCAATTCCCTTATATTCTAGCATCAAATTCATGCATGCAAACTAAGTTGGCCACCTTAACCCACATACAAGAATAAGTTTTGAATCAAACAGTTAAGCAAATTACATTCATAACTTATGAAATAATAACTGGATAATCAATTCATGTCACATATATAATCATGGCTTTGAAATCGCCCCTAGCTAAAACGAGTTTAGCCTCTCATGTTCACAATTACACACAAGAAAATTGAATTAAACATTGAAGTATAAGGATAGAAAACACCTAGAATAGAGCTCCACTAGGCACGGCAAGGTCCTTCTTCTCCTTGGTATTTGCGGCACAAGAGGCTTTGTGAATGAATGAGTGTGGATGAATGGCTGAATGTAGAGTGAAATATGAGAGAGGTGGTGAGTGAATGAGCTGCAGCACCTATGTATTTATAAGGCTGAAAAGGCACGGTTTGAAGGTAGTTTTGGAGAGGGATTTAGGACTCCAAATCCACAAAGAACAAGGTTAAATTCGAGCACAATCCAAGGGGGAAAAGGATGGTTCCTTGCAGCAGGTATTTGGGCTTCTAGAAGATGATATGTGTGGCACCTTTGTAGGAATAGGATAAGGATTCTAGAAATCTGATTTCTAGGTGTTTAAATGTAATTAGGAGTCCTCTTTGTAGCTGGTTTTAAGGTAGAATAGGATTAGGATAAGGTTAGGATAAGATAAGGTAGTTTGGATAAGATAAGATAAGGTTTTGGATAATGTTTGAGATAATGTTCCATATTTCTTGCTCTTCTCTTATCTTCTAGAACTTGAACTTGTTTCTTCCTTCTTCCTAGCTGATTCTTTGTCTTTAAATCTCCAAATTCGTCCATCCTTCTTGCTTGGCTCATAAGCTTTCCATCCTTGACCCAAAATAGCTCCAAAACACTCCAAATTGGCTCTTTTTGCATACTTTGTTATTAAGCCCTGAAATTGCACGAAAATGACTTTAAACACTATAATTAACATAATTAAGCTAAGTAAATGCAAGAAAACAAGCTAACTAAGTCGCATAAATATGCTCCTATCAAACATGTAGCTTTTTCACATTAGGTTTTAGATTTTACTGTTTGTCTTTCAACGAGTTAAGCTTTTCACATTCGGATTTCGATTTCATGAACTGTTAGCCTTTGTTGGCATGCAAATATCGATCCATTAGCAAATCGTTAGATTTCATTGACCGTTACTTTCTTCTTTAGAGTTCTGAATCAATTTAAGATGAGACTGAAAAGCGTACGCAAACTGTACACGTGAATCATTGTGAGAAGGAAAGCAGAAGAGACACTTTTCTTTGTCTTTTGCCTTGCTTGCTCAAAAGTCTGTTTCATCAGCAACAACATGGCAGCGTCAGATTGATTCATATTTCCTGGTTGAAAGCACTAAAAAGGTAAAAATGTAAGCAGATAAATTATGTCCCGTTGTATCAAGACGTCCAAATCTAAATTTCTTTTCAGTGAAAATTATAGGCAAATTTATTGGGTATGGAAAAAAGTTTATATGCGTTTTCAGTCAAAACTAAAGAAAGTAGAAGAAAAAACAACCTGTACACATCGTGGACGTGGATGAACTGTTTTGGTGTGTTTTTACCCAATATTAGGGGTCCCAAGGTTGCTCATACCCATCAAGAAATTATTGGAGGGAAGGAAAGGACCACTTCGATATTTCATCTTCTTCACACTTTTGTCTATGTTCTTGGTAATTTTTATTAAAGGAAAATTAATGATAAGGGCTTGAAAACTTTGAATGTTAACCAAAAGCCATGTACTAACTTTATTTAATGGTTAGGACAAAGTCCAATATTAAATCAGTCCAATTATAATGGCCCAAACAATAAGTTTCCAGGTTTGCCCCTCACAGCAACTCGCGTACACGCACGCAGAGTTACAGAGAGCAAAGAGCCGTCAAACCCTAAGGTCGCATCCATGTTTCTCATCGCAATTCGCAGATGAGGAGTTCCAACATATTATGCGTGTGTTGAACACCAACGTGGATGGAAAGCAGAAGATCATGTTTCGCCCTTACCTCCATCAAGGGTATCGGTAGACGTTTTGCCAACATCGTCTGCAAGAAGGCCGATGTCGACATGAACAAAAGGGCTGGTGAACTATTTGCTACCGAGCTTGACAATCTGATGACTATTGTGGCAAACCCCCGCCAGTTCAAGATACAAGGATGGTAAATATTCCCAGGTGATCTACAAGGATAGAGATTATGGAGTTTCGGTGTTCATCATTTGCAACTTACTCTCTTCATTCCCATTCTTGGTTGCAATCACTCTTATTATCTGGTGAAATTTCGACCGGAGTTTTCGCATTATGTGTATAGAGAGCCTCATAATGGTTGTAGCTTCTATGGTTCCCAATTTCCTAATGGGTATTATAACAGGAGATGAAATCGTGGTAATGAGATACACTCAAATGCTTGATAAGCTTCCTCTTCTCTTTCCTATCATGTATATCCTTCCTGGTGTATCCTCAATTAAATGGTTGTGCATGCAAAGCATCCTGATGATGACCTCGGGTTTCTTCCGCTTGCTACCAGATCTTCCCAAGCCGTTTGGGATACCAATAGACCACTCCAAGTGGTGGGACTTGGCTGCTATTCTCATGTGGTCTTCGACATTACCGGGGCCTTCGTGTGTGTGGGCAGAGATTTGTGGCCTTTGAAGAAGTGACATTGCGGAGGAGGAGAAAGAAGGGAATGACACACGCTACATCAAATTACCAATTTCATTTCAAGTTCTTGAACTGTGTTCCTTCTATCCCTTCCCCTTTGGAAATTTGGAATTCCACTCACACTTAGTCCAAAATTCAAGTTTTAATTTGTTTAATTGGCATTTGACAACACTAATCTTGTTCCCTGTGTCGAATTTTTATAGTAATTTGGCCCTTTGGTTAATGTGTAAGGTCTAGTTCCCCAATTTTTATAACATTGTTGCAAGCTGGTTGTCTTAACTTTGCATAAATTAAAGAATTGAAAAAAGATGGGTTTGGATGTTTAGTGGCATCTACTTATTAGTGAACATGTCAAACCAACAAACAAAAAGAAACAAGGAATTCAAAGTCCTGCAAAAAATTGAATCACAATTTGCCATGATCATAATTAAAGGAAATTTTAGTTACATATATATGGGTGTTCTTGTTCTAGGTTTGAGTTGGAGCATGAGATTAGAGAAGAAGCGAAAGAAAAGTAAATAGTCGGTGTTCAACTTTAAGAAATAGTCAGTGTTCAGTTTAATAAATAGTGATAGTACAAGTGTTTAGTTTAAGAAATAGTGATAATACCCGCGTTCAGCTCTAGAAATAGTTCATGTTCAATTTAAGAAATAATGGTAGTATCAGTGTTCAATTTAAGAAATAGTCAATATTCAGTTTACGAAATAGTCAATATTCAATTTATGAAATAGTCAATAGTCAATATTCAATTTATGAAATAGTCAATAGTCAATATTCAATTTATGAAATAGTAATAGTACCAGGGTTCAATTTAAGAAATAATGATAATATCGGTGTTCAGTTTAAGAAATAGTGATAGTATCAGTGTTCAGTTTAAGAAATAGTGATAGTATCAACGTTCAGATTAAGAAATAGTCAGTGTTCAGTTTAAGAAATAGTCAGCATTAAGTTTAAGAAGTAGTCAATATTCAGTTTAAGAAATAGTGATAGCATCGGTGTTCAGTTTAAGAAATAGTGATGGTATTCGTGTTCAGGTTAATAAATAGTCAGTGTTCAATTTAAGAAATAGTGCTAGTATCAATGTTCAGTTTAAGAAATAGTGATAGTATCAACATTCAAATTAAAAAATAGTCAGCATTCAGTTTAAAAATAGTCAGCATTCAGTTTAAGAAAAAGTCAATATTCAGTTTAAGAAATAGTGATAGCATCAGTGTTCAGTTTAAGAAATAGTGATAGTATTCGTGTTCAGTTTAATAAATAGTGATAGTATCAATGTTCAGTTTAAGAAGTAGTGATAGTATCAACGTTCAGTTTAAGAAATTGGTAGCGTTCAGTTTAAGAAATAGTCAGTGTTCAGTTTAAGAAATAGTGATAATGTTAGTGTTCAGTTTAAGAAATAGTGATAATGTCAGTGTTCAGCTTAAAAAATAGTGATAATATCTGTGTTCAGTTTGAGAAATAGTGATAGTATCAATGTTCAGTTTAAAAATAGTAATAGTATTTGTGTTCAATTTGTCATGCTACTTTGAACTTTAGATTGAAACATGACTTTTCAAAGATGTCATGTTTGTCCTGAATCCAACAGAGGAAGGGAAAAATGAGAGTACGGAAATCATTTCCAAATTTATAATCATTTGTAACGGCTCGTTTGTACAAATTAAAAAAATAAAAAATTAAAAAATATGGTTTGGATGTCTCTGATCAATTAAACACAGTACATTAGTTGGAAAAATGGATATAGGTACATGTAAGCAAGCAGCAGACGCTCTGAAAGTAGCAAAACCAGAGGGAGAGAGAAACAAATTCAAAGCTGTCACCAAATCATTACGATGTTCAACCCAGCTGCTGCCAAATGTTGGCATAGCCGATGATGCTCCTTCTCCGGATGCACTCCCCTGACATTTCATATGCTTTTGCGAATGGTCCTTGAGGATGCAAACCGCAGGCCTTATCAAAAGTACCCTCAGATGAGGTTCTTTCTGCACTAGACACCAAATTCTTAACCATGTACATAATCATATTTGAAAAGGATCCTGTTGAATTAAAAACATTCAAAAACAGCAGAACCTCCATAATTTTACTCGTACCACAGAGGGGGACGAGGTTGAGGTAGGCACTGTTGCCCGTCTTCTCCGCATGGATCCTGACAGACCTTTTCATCATCGTGTTCTTCCCCTTCAGAACGACGAAGTCTTCACGCAGCCTCTCGCGGATGTTCTGGAGTTGCTTGGAGCTGACGTTGTCGGCGGCGACAATGAGGACCTGGCCATACTCGTCGAGGAGGGAGCAGAGCTTAGAATGTAGGCGATCTTCTAGCCGGCCTTGGAGGGTTTTCTACTGTTAGGGGTACTATTGGAAACTTAATTTTATCCATGTTGAGCTCTGTAATCCAGCCCATGTAGAATTTGAAAGCCATGTCCTTATTGTTAATTTTGAGGTGCTTTTGGTTAAAGAAAAATATATGATGGTTTTTGGTTAAAATATTCTTGATCCAAGCCCTTTTCATTAAAGCTCCCTTTTATTAACCACTCAACGGTTGTGTTAGTCTAAAATAAGGGAACAAACCAGTCCTTATGAGTGTGGGAAGAAGTTGAGTTACTTTGTATAAAACTCATCTCTCGTGAGACACACATTAATCAACGACTATTTTTTTTTAGTACATCAATATATTTTTACACTAAGGAGATGAGAAATTTGGCTAAGCCACATGATGACAACCTAATTTGGTATCGAATTCGTCATCTACGATATTCGAACCAAAGACCTCTCACTTTCAGGTGATAAGGAATACCACTAGACCGTAATATTGAGTGACCTTAATCAACGACTATTAGACATTGATAATTGCTTCTAATATTTCTTTGCACTAATTGTTATTATTAGTAGGGTATGATTGTTCCGCCACGTATCAGCTCTCCGTATTAGATTTTATCTTTAATTAGTACCTCTTTCCAACAATGACAACTCTATTCGACAAAGAAAACAATGACAACTCTATATACATACACATATCTAAATATCATTAGATTGAGAACTAGCTTGTCCCTATAATTTTTTTTTGTATTTTTTTGAGAAAATAGTTCAATTTCGAATTTTATGATAGTATGAAATGCATTGTGTCTCAAAAATGGCAGCTGGCCTATGACCCAGTTAGGCCCAAAAGAGAGAGGATCACCGGGGTGCTCTGCATATCCCTGAAAACGGTGTCGTTTGGCTTTGGAGCCTATGCCCTATCCTCTCCTAAAACTATAAAAAAGAACGCTCACATTTCGTTAAACCCTAAACCCTAAATCCCCATTTCCGGGGACTCCTCACACTTCTGCACCACACAAACCTCCATGAAAGCGACGTCGCTTTCGGCAACTTTCATGCCCGTCAGACTCTTACCCCAACTCCGACTCCTTAGCACCTCTGTTCCGGCGACCCGTTACCCGCCCATGAAATTCGCGCCTTCCATTTCGTCCTCTCAGGCCGTACCCGTTTTGTCGCGGGTCTTCCCCTTGAGGCTTAGGTACGTAGGGTTAGGGCTTCGTCGCTCTCTGCAGACTGAGCGAGCATTTTCAACTCGGGCGTTCCGGGGCTCCAGGACTGGGTCGCGGTCCGAGTTGCCACGTGCCTACGAGAGAAGGGCGGGTGGAGCTTCGAAGAGTCTGATTGAGGACGAGGCTGAGCTCAGTGACTGGGTCAGCGAGTTAAAGAGTGACTCGCGCGGCGAATCGGAGGGCCGTAGGGGGACGGTTGGAGAGAGGGGTACCGATAGGGAGTCTTATCCGATGAAGAGGAGCAGGAGAGATAGTGACTCTGGAGATTTTGGTGATTCTAAAAGGCGAGAATTTCGATCACCGAATCAGTCTTTTTCGAGAAATTCGGGGATGAGTAAGCGATTTGATAATAAATCTGAGGGTGATAGGAAAGAGAGAGCATTTCCACCCAGAAACAATCGTGGGAATCCGAATTCAAATGGCGATTTTGGAGATTTGAGTAGGCGAAGATTTCCGGCCCAAAATGATTCCTTTTCGAGAAATGCAGGGACAAGCAATCGCTTTGATAACAAATTTCGGAGTGATGATGACAAGGAAGACAGATTTCCCCGTAGAAACAATCGTGGGGACTCGAATTTGTTTTCAAAAGGGAGTTCGAGTTCAAAGGTGAAGGGGGAATCATTTACCAGGAATAGAGGTGGAAGAGATTCGGGTAAAGAATTGCGAGTAATGGATGATACTGAAGAGGAGGAGGTAAAACCATTTGGTGGTATTGGAGATTTTCTTAGTGAGGAAGAGAGTGATACTGCTGATTCTGATGATGATGGTTTTGAGGTATTAAGAGAAAAAAGTGCAGCTTCTTTGCTTCGTGGTTCAGATGATGAAGCGAGCAAAAGGGTTCTGCCGAAAAGTTCAGCTGGAAGCTCTGACTCTTATTTGAGTGAATCGCGGTATGTTCAACATCAACATTTTCATAATGGATTGTTGACAAGTATCTTGTCTTAACTTATTTTGAATGTTTGCAGGTTTGATCAATGTTCGGTCTCTCTGCTGTCCTTGAAAGGAATCAAGGACGCAGGATATGAAAAGATGACTGTAGTGCAAGAAGCTACTCTTCCAGTAATATTGAAAGGTTTGTTTCTTTACAAAATCGTGCACCGACTTTAGGATTTTTGGGGTGGGGGGCATCTTGTTTTGAACAATGCCTCTTCATGAGGATACTGAAAGAAACAGAAGCTTTGTTTAATCAGGATTGCCTATAATATATATAAGATCATGTGTCCTCTTAAGGATGTCTGTTTTTGTTTTTGCCTCTTAAGATTTGATTGATATCTTTGCGTGTCCATGTTATGGAACTGCTTATTCTACTTTGTTGTGTTTTGTAGGCAAGGATGTGCTGGCCAAGGCTAGAACAGGCACTGGAAAAACTGTGGCGTTCTTGGTATGGAATCTCATTTGTTTCTCTGTGCGAATGAATGTTCTCATGTTAAAAAAAGATGCAACATGTATGATAAATTCCATGCTACTTTGAGGCATTGGATCTGTATCATCAATTTATGTAATTGCAGGGGACTTTTCATCCTACTTAACATTGAGTTTATTTGTTTCAGCTTCCATCAATTGAAGTTGTTGTAAATTCGCCTCCTATTACCCGTGATAACAAGCGACCACCAATTTTTGTACTTGTTATATGCCCAACCAGGGAGTTGGCAAGTCAAGCTGCTACTGAAGCCAATAAGTTGTTGAAATATCATCCCTCTATTGGTGTCCAAGTTGTAATCGGTGGTACACGACTTGCTTTAGAACAGAAACGTATCCAAGCCAACCCTTGCCAGGTAAGTTTTTTATTGCTGGAGAACTTTGTCAATTACTCCCTCGCCTTGTTTCATTAACTTCACTAGCTAAATATAAACTGAACTAATGATTGATTGTACATTGACATAGCTCTAGAATTTCGTGAGCTAGTCTAATAGGTGAATTACCGAATCAAGTTAGTTTATAGGCTTTTATAAAGTTGACAAGTTTTAATTGAGATGAAGGTTCGCATTAGATTCCATTACTTGATACTGGCTCTTTTATTACTGATACGATACCAACTAAGGACAGAGATGAAAATTTCTATCAACATAGTTTGATCTGTGTTTAATTGGCACTGTTTATATGCAATGTAACACGTATAAAACATACAGATTCTTGTCGCTACACCTGGAAGGCTCAAAGATCACATTGAGAATACCGCAGGTTTTGCAACTAGGCTGATGGGTGTCAAAGTCCTTGTACTTGATGAAGCTGATCATTTACTGGATATGGGATTCCGTAAAGATATTGAAAGGATTATATCAGCTGTTCCCAAACAACGGCAGACACTTTTGTTTTCCGCCACTGTTCCGGAAGAGGTTTCTTTCTCTACTATTTTTTGTGGTAATGTGGATTTTCAGTAAATGCAAAAAAAACATCATTTAAATACATTTTAGATGAACACTGGTTTCTTCCTAATTGTAGGTCCGTCAAATCTGTCATATTGCTTTGAAAAGAGATCACGAATATATCAATACAGTTGAAGAAGGCAGTGAAGAGACACATGCACAGGTTGGCTTTTTTCTGACATGTATGTACGTGTATGTGTGTGTGTCCGCATTGATATGATATTTAATTTTGACAATTTGGTGATTAATATTTATGTTTGATTTTTGTATGGATGATTTCAGGTCACACAGACGCATTTGGTCGCTCCATTGGACAGGCATTTTTCCTTAGTATATAGTCTTCTTAAAGAGCATATTGCAGATGATGTTGACTATAAGGTAGGTATTGTATTACCCAAAGCCTTGGCTTGTTCAATTCATCCACCAGACTTTCAGGTGTATTCATTAGTATCGATTTAATACCATAGATATTTTTCTTAGGAAGCATGGTTTGTGTTGCCCACTATTTTGCGATCTTATATAACATATGTGAGCTGCATCACCTTTATTGCTATCTTATGTAACATGTGATTCTCATATTATGTGCAGGTTCTTGTATTCTGCACTACCGCTATGGTAACACGACTGGTTGCAGACCTTCTTGGTGAGCTGAACTTGAATGTCAGGGAGATCCATTCTAGAAAGCCACAGAGTTATAGAACCAGGGTTTCTGATGAATTTCGGAAATCAAAGGGTCTTATTCTTGTGACTTCTGATGTATCTGCACGTGGGGTTGATTATCCAGATGTTTCCCTAGTCATACAGGTAATATGCAAGATTTAAATAGAAGTTCCTTTGCCATTTATTCAGCATGCAATATTTAAATTGTGGCTTTCAGTTAACCGAGTTCCATGTCTTTCAAAATCTTTTAGCTAAGTTGCTTTACCTTGTTTAAGCATCATAAACAGTTTCAGTACATTCTTTTGCAATTTCAGCTGCTGTAGATTTGAAACTGAGTCATTGACCCCTCGCCCTTTTTTTTGCAAATATAGGTGGGCGTGCCAGCTGATAGACAACAGTATATACATCGACTTGGAAGAACTGGTCGTAAAGGCAAAGTGGGGCAAGGGATATTGCTACTGGCTCCTTGGGAGGAGTTCTTCTTGTCCAATATTAAGGATTTGCCAATATCCAAGGCTGCTGTTCCGTCAGTGGATCCAGATACTAGGAAGAAGGTGGTTTTTCTCCCTCTCCTTCTCACTTGTTTCTTCCCTTTTTTCCTTGAAACATATAGTTTTATGTTTTAATGTTGGAATTGTATCTAACAGGTGGAACGAGCACTGTCCAAGGTGGAGATGAAGAACAAAGAAGCAGCGTACCAAGCATGGCTCGGGTATTACAATTCAAACAAGAAAGTGGGGCGCGATAAGCATAGGCTTGTGGAGCTTGCTAATGAGTTTAGCCGAAGCATGGGGCTGGACAACCCTCCGGCCATTCCCAAGCTCGTTCTTGGCAAGATGGGGCTTAAGAATGTCCCTGGATTGCGTTCCAAGTAGCTTCGTTAGCAGCCAACTTAGTTGATTCGGTTGCCCCGATTACTAGTTAACAATTGAAAAATTTAAATTTAATGTGTGAGATTTTGTAGTTGAAGTTGAACAACGTATGCTGCTATGCGATGCGAGAGAGACAAGACAAACTATTGTTGTTTAAATTTTGTTTAGGGTACATGTGGAAAGTTGAAGTTTGTATTTCTGAAGGTTTAAGTAATTAGTTTGTTGTACAAGCGAGTGTGGGTGTGTGCGTGTCAAATGATGAGTGAGGAAGATAAGAAAGGAAAAATAAATGGGGAAGAATACAGCTAGCTAGCATTCCTGTTTCGGCAGAAAATGATTCTATAACGAAAAAAAGTAAAAGAAAACTAAACTTGGGTTAATAAATAATTTCATATTTCGACAGAAGTCGATTGTTATTTCATTTTCTAGTATATTTTGTGACTTGAAACAAATTATCCTTTAATACTTGCTCCGCTCCATCAGCTTTTGTGCTCCAGCTTTACCAAGTCCTTGATCAAAAACAGTCCGACGTCCCAACATTTCCAGCTTCTTACTCGCACCATCAAGATCATTACATATTCCTTCCTTGATCTCTTTGAGTTTCGCCTCAAATCGCGACCTGAAAAGAGCCATCTCTCTCTCAACCGCTCCTTACAAGAGCCGATAGCCCGTTCATTGGATTCCATTTGAGAATGTACGAGTCGTGCATGCTCAATGCCAGGTTTCTCCGCGTTATACTCCCTAGTTTTGGGAGAGAACAGAACAGGCACATAAGGGAGCGGAGTAACTTGTAGGGCAAGTATTGACCAAAGAAAAAAAGAAATAACTCATAGGGTAAGTATATAACCAACCTTAATTATAATGCTGCCCTAAACAAACCCTAATCCAAAGATATTTCATTCATACCCATCCCTCATCGTAAGTCGTAATCAATCATATCATTGATATTATCTTATTTTATCCACATGTCTTATTTTCTCATCCACCTTATGTTGTTATTTATATTTTATTATAAAACGATTGAGAAAACAAAAGATGTGGCTGGACTGCGGACATAGCAGCACTAAAGACATAAGAAAATACAAAGCACATATATGTATAAAACTTTAAAACAAAACACGATCATTTTAGAAACTAAGAATGTTTACTATGAAAAGCATGTATAATCCAATCTTTCTTTTATAACTTTCAGGCTGAACCAACCCTAGTTGTCCGACTTGTGTCACGTATCTATTAGCAACAAATGTATGGAGTTTATCTACGTATTTAATATAAGTGGACAACAAGTGTAAAACTCACTCACTCTGAAATAACTCTCTTAAACTCTAGTGAACCTCATTTTGGAAACTGCATTTTGAGGGTTCAAATCCATAAGCTTGAACTGAGACCCTACCGGGTTTAGGGTTCCGGTCTATATATAACCCAAACCCATATCCTACAGTGTCATTTAACTAACGATGAACCACTTTGTTTATATATTTCAGATTGCAGATGCACCTAGCAAGCTTTCGCTTTTCTGCAAAGGAAAACAAAATCCGAGATCATGCTTTGATGCCTAAGCATGGAGAAATTTTTCCAGGTTCTCGAAATACCAGCTCAAGATTGCCAGCTCGTGTTCCCTGCCTATAGGTGTTCTGAGAACCTGAACAAATTTCTCCAGAAAAATGACTCATCCACTGTACCAGAAAAATTAAAAGAACGAAAGGGTAGTCAGTGAAACCGAAAATGTTTCAATTTCATCTATGGTAGTGTTAATTGCTACACTGTTGAAAATCTTGGACAGAGAGTACATAAAAGAGATGGTACACATTCTGATCGAAAAAACCCTAATACATTGTGTGCAAGAGATTCCTGGTCGAACAGTGTTCTAACAGTAAAATCCTAAACTCTGAACCTAAACCCAAGTTTTCTACTTCAGTAGAGTTACAAAGTGCCCTAACCCTAAAACGGGCAATAAAGTTGCAGAGTCCCGCCTTCCCCCTCACCATCACATCACCATCATTTTACCACCGATCTTGTTCTTGACGAAAATGGAGTAAGTAAATTACTTTTTAGTGTACATAAGAACTCCAATCAGGCATGATGTGATCAGGAAGATACCAAGAAATCATGGAATGAAATAGTCTAATTCCTTCCCCTCTTGAGAATGGGGCAAGAGCAGGAACGCTCGGTGCTGGGAGGGACAGTCATTGTAGTTTCTTCCACCATCATCCCCTCACTGTTTGGGTAATGCTAAAGGCGGAAACTCCTCATGTATCATCTGATAGTTCCCCTGGGCCACTGATCTGGCAAAATGATCAAACTCCCCTGTTAAGATAATGGAAAGCATCACAATACAATCCCAGTGATGCGAAAGGTCGTGAACAACAAAATGAAAAGGAAATCACTCTGAATAAAATCTTCAGAAAAGTTGGCCACGAGACACTGGCATGGTACCCTGAACGATCTCCTCCCTCCGTAAACAGAAAAAGGTATACTTGAACCAACTACCTTTGGAGGTGGGGTGAAGAAGGCTGATCAGGTGAAGATCGTTGAGTAGAGCCACCATGAAACCTTTGTTCATCAAATGCCCAATTCATCTGGCTCCCTTCATTTATCTGTGCTTCATTCAAACCCGAGAATCCCACTGGTCCAAGAGAACCAAACTCAAGTTGATCTGCAGGTGGCCCGTAGCCAGCATTATGATCATAAGGATACAGCATGACAACAGGTGGCACGGAAGGGCCATTTGATGATATCCCACCAGGGTTCATGGCTGGTACCGGATACATGCCATATGCAACATTGGTTGAACCACTCTGTGTAGTGTTTGAGCGGATGGGACCATTTTGAGATTGATATGACGGGAATGAGTCCTGCCTATGTGAACTCCATGACCTTTCAGCTCTGCTCTCACTAGCTGCCAAACGGTCTACTCTTGAATTTTGCTTCTCAGCTTGACCGCGACTGTGGTTGCGCCCAGAAGCTCGTGACTTTGAATTGGCATTCCAGTTCCCTTCTCTGTCCATATTGTAATTCCCCCTTCTCGTATTTGAAGGCCGGTCCCGTACAGAAACCTTCTGAAGTAGTTAAAGGAGGTAAGAGAAATAATCCGGCAGCAGGTTCTAAGTTATAATAAATCTAGGGAAACTGATTCTATATCATGTTTAACAAAGACTTAACATTCCAGAAACCATAAACTGGTCCAAAAAACAAGTTTGGTAGGTGCAACATGCTTAATTAAAAAGCAATCTAAAATAATAATTAAGAAAAGAACAGGTTTATGTTATCTTACAGGATTTGGCAGGTAGGTCCCAGTCCCAGCACGATATCTTGGAATCTCATCTGCATAACGTTGATAACCACCAGCAGGCCTGTTAGGAACAGACTGGAGAGGAGCAACAGGGACCAGTCGAGGTCCATAACCCATAAGCTGAGTGAAGAGATTGACGTTGGCTGAAAGAGGTCTCCCGGGACCATCCCACGGAAATCTTCCTTGTAAGTAAGCAGGGGGCACCATAACTGGTGAAGGATAAACCACAGGTGAAGGGTGCCGAGAAGTTTGGCAAAACCGTCCATATTGCAGATTCTGCCAATGGCTAGCGAAGTCACTGTGAAGAATGTCAGATTTATGCTCTGATGGCCCAATAGGAGCTACCCTTCCCATACAGCTAGAAGTACTTAACACCTCAGGTTGATCAGCTCCCTCAGCCGAATCAAAATTCTGACCAGAATCACTATTGTCTGCTCCCTCTTCTCTGCTAAATTGGCTTGTTGATACATCTGAAGTTCCTGTTTCTGACGAGAAATAATTATAAGGAAGCATTGTAACAAATGGAACTGGAGGCCCCGTAGGATAAAATGTAAGCATTCCAGAATCATTTGTAGCTCTCTGTCGTGAGCCGTGACCTAAGAACACTGGAGCAAAAGGAATCATCGAATCTGATCCACTTGTCTGAGTTTGTTCAAAACCGGTCATTTGATGCCTTGGAAGATGCAAGGGAGCAACAGGTTGAGGTCCTGAGCTTCGTTCTACCATTTCGGCACCTAAAGCTGTAGGTGAATTCCAATCTCTGTTGTCATCATCTGCCTGGGTAGATGAATGTTCGGACACACTCTTACCTTTCCCATATGCAGCAGATGGCACTGCTGAAAGAGCATTTCGCCTACCACGTTTTTCCTTTGTTGACTTTAAGACCTTTGCTGATGATCCTTCCCAAGAACTCTCAGAGGAGGTCTTACTTCTCACTGAACTAGCATATGTGGCAGACCTAGAACTCACAGTTCGATCATCAAAGTAAACCTCATTACCTCTGTTATCTTGGTATTGAAAATTATCCACATGCTCTTCCCCCCTCATTGACTCTTGGTTTTCTTTGGTAGACTTCGGTTGAGCTCGCATAGAATTTCCTGAGGTGCCTATGCGAGATGATGGATGAAAGTTATAACCAGCTGAGGTTGACTGTTGCTTGTCATCTTCCTGAAGCATTTCATAACTTCCATTATCCAGATCAAACCCACCAGTAGATCCCCTCTCTTGCTGATGCCAGAAATCAAGCTCCGTTTCGCCTGAGTTCATTTCCACAGATCCAAAATTTTCATTACCAGGTTCCACTGAATCTTCAGGATTTGAGGTCAACCCCATGCCCGGGAAATAAGGGGCTAGCGACGGTGGCATAACACCTTGCGGAAATTGCATATTTGTTCCCCAAGGAGTCTCCATCAAGGGGAAATTTGTAGGAACCATTCCACCCATATTTCTCTGGGCATATCCCATAGAAGCAAGAATGGAAGGTGGGATTGGAAGCGGTAGGTGACCGGAACCCAAATTGAGTGGAAGATGAACCTGCCCATTAAAACCATGAGCTGCAGAAGATGCCATCATGTTAACAAGATCTTGCTCCTCCTGGTGCATCCCTTGTGCCGCCGAAATAGAAGCATAATCGTCAGCAATGGCACTCATGCCTGACTCATCATGGTAGTTATTTGAATCAACAGCAGCATCAGGGCTTTGGCGGGATGAGATGGATCTAGCAGATGAAGGATTGTCAGATCTATTTCTGTGGCTTGCCACACTATCAGAATCCAGGTTTTTCCTCGTGCTATTATCCAACCTTGTCGAAGTTTGGCCTTTCCCACTCTCAGGGGCTCTGTTGCGCCTACTTTGAGTGGAAACTTCACCATATGTATCAGTAAGCTCAGGACTAGAGCGTGTCCTTGCAAAAAGAAACCTCCCTTGTAAGTCATTCACCAAGTTATCAGGTTTAGCACTTCTCTGACCTTTATCAATGTGTGCACCCAGGTCGGAATTTGTTTCCTTTCTAGTCATATCAGATGCCCTAGTGAGGTTTGTGTTCCCATGAATCCTTTGAGTTTGAGAATGAGTTACTGTAGACACACTACTGATACCAGAGGTGATTTCTAAAGAATAACTAGCATGCTGGGAGGGAACATTAACGGAGCCATGCATCCCCCCACTTTGAGTATCTCGACCAGAGGAACTTTCCGTTTTTTGGTTGCTTGAAATATTCCTGAGATTCTCAGATCCATGTAAATGGCCCGGATTTGAAAGTCTCAAGCGCCTCAAATCATTTTGTGGTGCATCAGGTCGATGACCACTCCCATGTCTATCCCAAGTGTTTAGAAAAAACTGATTTACTTCGAAAAATAGATCCTCTTTGCCACAATCAAGCAACCTGGCCAGCCTTTTAGCCCCAAACGCAAATGCACTGCGTATCCTAAAAAAATTACCTGGAATACATACATAGGCAATTAGGCATACATCACAAAAAAAGATTCTTTCGATCTCCCATGCAATAACCCCATTCTCTTAAATGGGATATGGTTCTTCTATTTGAATGAGGCTATTTCCAAATAAAAATTGCACATTGTTGCCTTCCACATTATCATGCAAGTGCTTACACAGCTGTTTTCAGCTATACTGTTTTCTTTTTCCAAAGGTTGCACTGGAGTTGAATAATTTATACCTCCAAATCTTTTGCGGATGTAAATGGACCCATATCATTTATCAATATAAAAGAGGCATAAACACAAAACCAACATTGGCACATTGTACATGTTCAGTGACAAAAACTGGAGCCTATTGGGAGGTTAGAGGCACATACAAAAAGGCAACAGAAAAATCATGGTTTCATCATCTGCTGTTCTGCTTTTGGTAAAGAGGAATCTAAATCAGGTTCTTAATTATTTGAAGTCCACTATTTTTCAATTTATAAATTATAATACACAGTTATCTCCCAAATAGGAAACATCTTCTTGAAAATAAACTGTTTGACTCACTTGTAATGAGCGTGACCAATAAATTAAACAATTTATTTCTCATACCACAGCCCAATAAGACCTTGACCAATTACAAAATTAACTTTGGGAAGTTCCTTAGAAAGAGTTATCCAAAAGCATATTGTTTTGGAACAACATACCTTTACTAACACTGCGTCCCAGGTTGTTGTTGATTCTCAAAGGATCAATAACATTAAAATGTTTGGAAACAAAAGGTTGGCCCTGAGTTTTTTGACCACCAGGGAAAACAGCATACACTGAGCTACAGGCATCAAGAAACAATTTGCTCAGTAGTAACTCTCCACCATCTTTTCGAGGAGGTTCCGCTGCGACATGAACAATCACAAATTAACCCAGAAAAGGATTTAGAAAAAGAGAAAATTGGGTTGAAGGTCAAAAGTTTACGTAAGAATTTAAAACAAAAAATCAGTACCAGATACATCTGGAAGTGAACTAATGGGGACAGGACCCCATAGGCTAACACAAAAATTATCCCAGTCAAATTTACTGAAAAACTCCAGAAAACGATACAGGACCTGAACCAGCAAAGAAAACCATTCAGTGGATCTACAAAGAATAATGTCCATATAATAAACCAAGGTGACCAAATTACCTCAAGTGGTCCAGAAAACGAGTTGTTGAAAACGTGAAATATGTATAAAACCAAAGTTTCCAATGCGTAAGTTGAGATAAGCCCATGATGAGCACCCAGTATTCGGCTCTCATAATAACACCAGGCCTTTATCAGTATGATACTGCGCTTGAACAAATGATTCTGATTTATCAAATGATCAACCTGCCGAAGTAGCCAATACAATTAGTCAAATTATACAAATGCTAATGACTGAAAAAAGAATACAAATGTTAACAAGGTTATCAAATTAACCATTTACCTCCTCAAGGAAACAAAGGGTGCACAGGCCACCGAGCTGATTGAATGATATGTCTACAACAATGTTTTCCACAAGGCACTTGATTATCTTCACCTGTAGTACAAAAAGAAGTACTAAGGCTAAATCTAGTATCAAAAAAGCAAATACAAGGTATAAAAGGAGTCAAACATAATAACAATAAGGGCAAAAATTAACGAACATCACCAAGAATCTCAAATAAAGGCAAAAGTAGTAGTGATGCTAGGAGGAACTTACTTCTGCCTGAATGTACTGAACCTCTTTCACACGGAATTCAGCATTCTCGTTCTTCTCCTCATTCTCAAGCATATCACGAACTTGATGTGCCCATGTGTCCTTCATATTTGGACTCTTACTGAAGGCTGTCAGGTCAATATCTCCATCAGGCAAATACGTCTTCAGGGGTACAGACCCAAAAGTGAACACCTGCACATATTCATAAACAAAAATAAATGCCTGAAATCTTATGAAACAGAAAACATATGCACTGCTGGAACAAGTTAACAAAAACTTTTCATAACATAACCATAACCATTGACCCAACTTTGTCACAATAAAAGACATGCTGGAAAAAAAAGCACCGACATTATATGTCATTTCCAAAGTCTCCAAATTTTACACGGTGTGAGGTACTACATACCACTCTGATCATATATAATTCATCTCCCCCCTTAGTTCTCATAAACTCAATCTACAAGACTTGTGCTTTCTCCCTTCTGCTTTTAGAACATTAAAATTCCAAATAATCCTCATACCATAGAATTTATTGGTCTTACAACATTATGTTTTCGAAATTATCTGTGACATACAATATACAAACAATACTAACTTAAAGTTAACTAAGTTTACTTACACATACTCTTCAAAGATGACAACAATAGATGACCTATTTCTCCCCTATAGAACTAAATGAACATATTGCAGCAAAAATTGAAATTAAAATGTAGTCATAGTTTCTCGAACAAACAAATATTATGTGTATACACACAAGCCCCACCTGGCAAGGGAAGCACTTCATGATGAGCCGCTGCACATAATCGGCAACAGCATTTCGGCGCTCTTCGGATGGTGAATTGGGCTGAATGCAGGCAATAAGCTCTGCAGTTCGCTCCTCCGCCTTCAACCATCGCTCTGAGTCGAGCACTCTCATCGCCGAGGCAGCTTCATTGGGCAATAGGCCATTCGGCAACAGCCCACTTGGTGGCACTGCCCACTCCTCATGTTTGCCCATGCAAGCCTAAGCTTTCCCTTCACTTCCACACCAAACAATAACTCTTCTTTGTACCCAAGAATCCCAAAACCACCAGAAAAAAAAGCTAACTGTTTTTCCTCAATCCCAAAAATCAATGGCAACAACTAAATTACAAATACACAGAAAAATGAAATTCTTTGCTCAAAGGTAAACCCTTTCCCGAAAAAACAAAGGAAATAACCCAGATAGGAATTTTCGGTTTTCCTCTTCAAAGGTTCAATTTTTCATTTGCTGCAGAAGCACTAACCAATATGGTATTCAGAAACCCAGTATTTAAAAATAGAAACCCAAAAAGCTAAGCAAAAGATTAATAAAAAATAAAATACAAAATCAAATCCCCAATCTGATGAACAGATATGAAACCCTAGAAAAACCAGAGGAGGATTGGGGGATTGGTAAAAATAAAAGATGGGATTTTGGTAAGCCTAGAGGAACTGAGGAAACCAACTATTGGGTAGTACCGGCGAATCAGAAAATGGGGGAAGAAGTAGGAGCTCGGCGAAGAAGAAGAAGAAGAGGAACCCCAGAAGAAATGTGGGCAGAAAGGTAGGGCATTAAAATTGAATAGGGCTTTCAGGGTTTGATCAAAATTAGGTTTTCTTTTTTTATTTTTTTTTGGTTTTCAAAGACGGAGAGAATATGGATTGGAGGAGGTTGTCAGCTTGGGTGCATTTGTGAGGGGTTTTTCAAATGAAATTGAGGAGAGAGGAGAGAGGAGAGAGAGGAGCATAGACAACAAAAAAACCAAAAAAAAAAAAAAAAGAAAAAAAAAACAGTTTTTATTATTGGTGAAATTAAAATTAATAAAATTATTATTCCAATGATCTGGGATTTAGTGTGCTTCAACCTAGATTTGGTTTTAATTGGACTTATGGCCTCCAAAGTGAGAGGTGTCTTGCTATATACACCAAAAAATCTCATCACTACATCGTCCATCCCAACTAAAATAATTTGCAAACTTTCTAATATTAACCACTCTCGAGTAAAGATAAGAAAATAATAAAAATTCTGATACCACGGGAATACCAACCTACCTTCATTTTAAATACGAAGATAAAAATCAACTCAACATGCATATCGAGTGCAATTTAGTCTTCACTTGATATGAAAACTAGTGTAATTTTCATCTTTTTATGGCAATTGGTGATATATTATGACCTTGCGTAATGAATTACTAGAGGTGATCATGGCCCCCAAAAGTTTTAAATAAATTTTTTAAATTACATAAAATCAAATGGTAACTTGCACATGAAAGGCTTCCTTAAATACTACTTAAACGTCATAGAAGAAAACTCCTATACATTACAGACTCTTTATTTTCTTTCAAATTTTTTGAAAAGTTATCTTGCCACCAACCCACCCCATATTCATGTCTCACAACAAACTTTCTCATTCAGCCCAAAACAATTATTTTCTTGGTCACTCAGTCAACTTGAAAACTATTTTGTTTGAATACGGTTATTCATACACTTATTTTTACTTTTCATACACTTTTATTAATTTTTTGTTACTAATCTTCTTCAATTTTATTTATTTGATGGCAAAAAATTAAGAGGAGTGTGTGAAGTAAAATAAGTGTGACAACCCGTCCCGATTTTTGTACTATTTTATCCTCGAAAATGTGAATGGACGAATTTACCCTTGAACGTTAGGTTTTATATTGTTTTGGGCTATGGTTAGGGGCCCAAAAGTATTGATTTTGGACCAATTAAAAGGTTCCAAGGTTGTGGGGACCAATGAAGTTAGTAGAGAGTTAGGGTTTGTAGTAAAAATTGGTGGTGGACCAATCAGAACCTAAGTGTAGATTTGTGTTGGAGTTGATTGGTGGGTGAGGACCACACGCCCACAGCTGAACCCTTCTCTCTTCTCTCTCTCTCTCTCTCCCTCGGACTCACACTCTCCCTCTCTTTGCAAGTGTACGGACAACACCCAAATTACCTTCAAACTTTGCAGATCGAACGAACCAAGGTCACCATTGTGATCCTTGAAGGACCACGAGCACAACCATGCTCCTTTTGGCTGTGAAACCTTCGAAAAACCCTAGAGTTCGATAGACCCGTTGAGGTACAGTACTACCAAAGTGGTTGCCAAAGTTTCAAGCCATTCAAGGCTTCTAAAGGTATACTCTCTTCCTTCTAGTTGAAATGGTTGAGTTTTGGTTAAGTTTGGACGTCGGAAAACCATGGAAATCGAACCCCCGAGTTGGTCACTGTTCACCAACTTTTTAATGGGTGATTTTCTTCGATTTTCAGGACCATAGGGAGCTTAAGGAGGTCCTCACGATGCTCGGAGTGCATCGTTGGTAGAATTTGGACCACTGGAAGCTTAGTTACGAAGAGTTGCAGGTGTGATCGGAGAATCGAAGCTTTTCCGGCAAGTTTCCGTCGATGTTGGACCTCAAGACAGGTATAACATGGTTATACATGTCCTAAGCTTCAATTTGGTAGTAATTGTGTAGAAAACGGTGAAGATTTGAGTGAGATTAAGAAGTTTAAAGTTTTACCCAGTTTCTGGGGCCGGCGACGGTCGTCGGAGTTGAAGGTTGAAGACGGGAGAATATTTCGTCAAGTTTGACGGAATATTCTCACACCGTCAGTTATCTTTAACGGCTTATGTTAGGATTTAACGAAATATTCCACGAAATATTCCTAACGACGTCACAGCTTTTACCCCGTGTGCCAGGCACGTGCCTATGCGTGGGGGCGCGTCTGGCCGTGCCTTGGCCGGCTCGTGAGGGCGCGTGGGTGGTCAGAAAAATATTCTAAAATTATGGGGATGATCCTGAGGTTGTGTAGATCATTTTGGTATATTCACACACCTCAATTGAGCAATGTATGAGAAGTTATTCCCTAGTTTCGTTTATGAGCTTTAAATTAACGTTTTTATAGTTGTTTCTCACATAGGCGAGACCTATCCAGAGGACGAGTGTAGCCAGGCTAGGTACGGGGGCTACGATCCATCTACATACCAGTGAATGGGCTTTTGTTTTCCGTATATACCTATATACTACGTATTTTTCCCAGAATTGCATTTCAAATGCTTTTATAAATGAATTGCCATGCCAATGCATACATACTTGTGATTATGCATTATGAATTGTATGCGCATGATTGTTGGTGCTGCGGGCGCTCAGGTAAGTTCCAGGTAAGTTATTGTGTTGGTAATAAGAAGTTGAGTTATGAAGAGAATGATGAGATGCGTCGAGAGCTCATTAACCTGCACCCCGGTGTTAATGCTCCCGCCCAGGATTAGGGGCACAGTCTATCACGTGATGTTCGCCTCCCGCACCACACGCTCATCTTGGATCCAAGTTAGGTGCACAGTCCTGTCGTATAGACCACTTTCAGTGGGTTCGACTCGTAGGTGACCTGCGATCATTCGCACAGTCTTCACGTGATTGTAGCACTAGAGCGTATTGTTTACACCCAGTCCTGTCGTATGGACCACTATAAGTGGGTTCGACTCGTGTGCAGGCATGATTTATGAGCTAGAGTTCAGCTGACGAGCTGTTGCAGTTATTATTGCATTTGAAATACTTACCTGATGATTTGATTAGTATGGCATGGCATATTCATGATTTGTTGCATTATTGACGATGATGATTTTCAGATGAGATTTAGTATATGTATATACTATTTTCTGGGAAAGTATTACAGGTTTTACGGCAAGGGGATATAAATGTGATTTGAAATGGTTTTCGAAAAGCTTTGTTTTTGCCCACTCACGCTTTTGTTTTGCGCCCCTCCAGGTTCTAGGTAGCATTTGTTGGTGGCATCCGAGGTTGCAGCAGTGATTCTGACAGACCATCACCCATGTAGGCCCCCTACGAGTGTTTTTATTTAAGTATTCCTTGTGTTCGACTGCACCTAGGAAAATTATACTCTGATTGTGTTTTAATATTTCTTGAATTTGGTTTTATTCATTCGTATTCCTTCATATATTATTGCTTCCGCACTGTGCACATGGCTACGTCACCCTCACGTGACGGCCAGCATGCCTCGATCTTGGTCGGGGTGTGTCAGTTTGGTATCAGAGCCTAGGTTCCGCAGTCCTGCATATTTGTGAGTAAGCTAGTCATTGTGATGTCTTCTGTCAGAATTATGCCGCCTCGTAGGGATCCACGTTCTTCAGTAGAGCCTAGTTTCCCCGATGTTGGTCAGTTAAGGGAGGCTATCGCTAATGCCATTCAGGCTTCACTACGCCCTCCCAGAGGACTCCGTTGGAGATGGTGTATAATCTAAAACTGCCTATGTTTAAGGGTAATGAGGGCCACGAAGGGTTCGAGCGTTGGCTCGAGCATGTGGAAAAGATTTTTCAGGTGATGCAGAGTCAGGGCAGCCTTCCTACTGAAAGGTGGGTCGAGACCACTTCCTGGTTTTTGGATAGAGAGCCTGCATCCTGGTGGAATCAGGAGACTTATGGATAGACGCCTGAGGAAAAAGTATCCTAGGAGAATTTTAAACGGTCATTCTACAAGAGATTCATTCCTCCAGCATACCTTGATAAGAAGAAACAGGAATTTACTAACTTGAAACAAGGGAAGATGACTGATAATGAGTACTACAGGAAATTCACTGATCTATCCCGCTATGATGCCAAGATTGCTACTAATCCAGCTGAGATGCTTCGCCGCTTTAAGTTGGGTACTAAGAAGAAGTAGCGCTCTATGGCGACTATCTTACCATGTGCCACTTATCAGGAGTTCTACGATGTTTTGTTGAGGATTAAAGACTCTAACAAGATGCCTAGTGAGAGTGAGGAAGAAGAAGAAAGGGGCAGTAATCTGAAGAAGTATGATAAGGGCAAGGGACAGTCATCTCAAGGGCCTCGACATACCAGAGTTTTAAGAAGAGTGGGCATAGTTCTAGCTCTTCCAGTGGGGGCTTCAGTGCCACAGGACAGAGGAGAGGAGGTAGACCCACTGGAAGACCTCGCTTCCAGAGGCCGAGAGAGTTGGGTGGTACATGCGCTCCCTTGTGCCGCAGGTGCAATAATCGACATTTTGGAGAGTGTCGTCGAGGTAGCAGCGAGTGTTATACCTGTGGTCAGACGGGGCATTTGTCTAAGTGTTGTCCTCATAACCCGCAGAGACTGCAGCCGCCACAGCAGACACAGCAGCCTCCCTTACCACCACCAGTTCAGACCCAGCAGTATTCAAGACCTAGTAGTTATGTTCCGATGGGTCGTGGGGGTGCGTACCATTACCAGGGGGATCCTATTCCTTATACTCCAGGGTAGTATTAGTACCCGCAGGACCCCTATCAGCAGAGTGGTTATAGCCAGTACTCAGGTGGTTACATGCCTTATCAGCAGAGTGGCATGGGTCAGTTTTCAGCAGGTGGATCACAGTGGCAGTCTGGAGGACAGCCCCATCAGGTTGATGTTGCTACTAGTAGTGCTGGATCATCGCAGCAGCATAGTCAGGCAGGTCAGGGGTGCAGTACACATGGCCGAGGTGTTCATGCCAGTAGAGGTCGAGGAGGACGACAACAGGCCTAGGGGCATATCAACAACATTACTTTGCAAGATGCCCAAAACCATCCTGACTTAATAATGGGTACGTCTAATGTTCTTGGTCATTTTGCTAGAGTCTTAATTGACTGTGGAGCTACCCATTCTGTCATTTCTCATACATTTGCTCAGTTGACTCAACCTCAATCTTCCCCTCTAGGTTATGAGTTAGAATTTTCTATGCCTAGAGGAGAAAAGTGTTTGATTAGCTATGTTTACCCGGGTTGTCCTGTGTTGGTTGAAGATGTAGTGATGCCAGCCAACCTTCTTCCATTAGATTTTGTGGATTTTGATGTGATTTTGGGAGCAGACTGGTTACACTATAATTGTGCCGACATTCACTGTCTTGAGAAGACAGTGACGTTCCGTCGCCCAGGTTTATCCGGAGTTACGTTCGTAGGTGAACGTAGTGGAGTAAGGCATGGTGTCATTTCTGCCTTGAGGGCTAAGAAGTTGTTGGATAAAGGATGCCAGGGATACTTAGCGCACGTTGTGATGAATAATACCGCTCCCAGTAGTGTGGAGGAAGTTCGAGTGGTAAGGCATTTTCCAGATGTCTTTCCTGATGATTTGCCTGGGTTACCACCTGATAGAGATGTGGAGTTCACTATTGATTTATTACCAGGTACAGACCCTATTTCTCTGACTCCATATAGAATGACTCCTGCTAAGTTGAGAGAGTTAAAGATTCAGCTTCAGGAATTGGTTGATAAAGGTTTCATTCAACCTAGTGTTTCGCCTTGGGGAGCCCTAGTTCTGTTTGTTCGGAAGAAAGATGGAACCTTGAGACTATGCATTGATTATCGGCAATTGAATCGGGTAACGATTAAAAACCGTTATCCATTGCCGCGCATAGATGATCTATTTGACCAACTTCGAGGTGCTTGTGTGTTCTCGAACATTAACTTGAGGTCTGGCTACTATCAGCTGAAGATTAGGAGTGATGATGTTCCTAAAACGGCTTTTAGGACTCGTTATGGTCATTATGAGTTCCTTGTGATGCCGTTCGGATTAACGAATGCACCAGCAGCTTTCATGGGTTTGATGAATGAGGTATTTCAACAATACTTTGATAGATTTGTCATTGTCGTTATTGATGACATTTTGGTGTATTCTAAGTCGAGAGAAGAACATGGACGACATCTCACTCTAGTGTTAAGGAAGTTGAGGGAGCATCGTCTTTATGCTAAGTTCAGTAAATGCCAATTTTGGCTAAAAGAAGTTGTATTCTTGGGTCATGTCATTTCAGCTCAGGGCATTCAGGTAGATCCACAAAAATTAGCAGCCGTAGAAAATTGGGAGCAACCACGAACCGTCACCGAGGTACGAAGTTTCCTTGGCTTAACAGGTTACTATAGACGGTTTGTTCATAATTTCTTGATCTTAGCATTGCCGCTAACGAGGCTGACAAGGAAGAATGTTAGGTTTGAGTGGGACGAGAATTGTGAGTAGAGTTTCAGCAGTTGAGTATTGTCTCACTTATGCACCTGTTCTGACACTTCCAGATGACAGTGGAAATTTCGAGATCTACAGTGATGCTTCTCTAAATGGTTTGGGTTGTGTTTTGATGCAACATGGTAGGGTAATTGCTTATGCGTCGAGGCAGCTGAAATCGCATGAGATGAACTATCCTACACATGATCTTGAGCTAGCTGCTATCATTTTCGCCCTAAAGATTTGGAGGCATTACCTTTATGGAGAGAAGTGTAAGATCTTTACAGACCATAAGAGCCTTCAATATATTTTCACCCAGAAAGACCTTAATCTTCGTCAGAGAAGGTGGGTGGAACTGTTGAGTGATTATGATTGCACGATTGACTATCACCCAGGTCATGCAAATGTAGTTGCTGATGCACTCAGCAGAAAATCACAAGGCCGAGTTAACGCCTTGTATGCTAGCAGAGTTTCTCTTCTTGGTGACTTAAGGGCTACTGGAGTGAAATTGCAAATGGAAGATAGAAATGAAGCTATACTTGCAAATTTCCAAGTTAGGCCCATTCTAATTGACCAAATTCTTGCTGCTCAGATGGAAGGTGAAGAAGTTCAAGATTTAATTCGGGCCAGAGATGAAGGGAAAAAGAAAGATCTTAAGATTCGAGAGATTGATGGTATGTTGATGCAAGAAAACCGAATGTACGTGGCAAATGATGCAGAGTTAAAGAAGGAAATCCTTGATGAGGCACACATTTCGGCATATGCTATGCATCCAGGAGGTACGAAGATGTATCATACCATTAGACCGTTCTACTATTGGCCGGGCATGAAAAGGGAAATTGCAGAGTACGTTAGTAGGTGTGCAATTTGTCAGCAGGTTAAAGCTGAAAGGAAGAAGCCGTTTGGTTTGATGCAACCACTTCCCGTTCCACAGTGGAAATGGAAAAATATCACTATGGATTTTGTATACAAGCTTCCTCGTACACGGAATAGATATGATGGTGTTTGGGTGATTGTTGATCGGCTTACCAAATCAGTATACTTCATTCCAGTGAGGGAAAAATATTCCCTGAACAAATTGGCTGAGTTGTTCTTGTTGAAAATTGTGAAGTATCATGGGGTTCTGGTTAGTATTATTTCTGATCGGGATCCTAGGTTTACTTCTAAGTTCTGGAAGGCATTCCAGGAAGCTCTTGGTGCAGAACTACGTTATAGCACAACGTACCATCCTTAAACAGATGGTCAGTCAGAGAGAACCATTCAGACTTTAGAGGATATGCTCAGAGCTTCAGTACTTCAATTCGGTGATGATTGGCATGCAAAGTTGGATTTAATGGAGTTTGCCTATAATAACAGCTACCATTCTAGCATCAGGATGGCACCGTTTGAGGCACTTTATGGTAGAGCTTGTCGTACACCGTTGTGTTGGTCGGAAGTTGGAGAAAGACCATTAGTGGGCCCTGAGATAGTAGAGGAGACTACTCAAAATGTTCAAGTGATTAAACTAATTTAAAAGCAGCCCAGGATCGACAGAAGAACCTTGCCGATAGACATGCCACTGACAGAGTGTATGACATAGGTGATTGGGTATTCTTGAAGTTATCGCCTTGGAAAGGAGTTGTAAGGTTCGGGAAAAAGGGTAAGTTAAGCCCTAGGTACATCAGACCTTACCAGATCATCGAGCAAGTTGGCGAGGTTGCTTATAGGCTTGAGTTGCCTCCGGAGTTGGCTAAGGTACATAATGTATTTCATGTCTCTATGCTTCGGCATTATGTTTCGGATCCTTCCCATGTGATACTTCCTCAACAGCTTGAGATTAGTCCGGATTTGACATACGAGGAAGAACCAGTGATGATTCTGGATTAGAATGACAAAGAGTTGAGAAACAAGACAATTAGAATGGTAAAGGTCTTGTGGAGGAACCATGCAGTGGAAGAAGCAACGTGGGAAACAGAAGTTAGAATGAGAAATTTGTACCCACGCTTGTTTTATGGTTACTAGTGGTTGTTCTCTTTATTGTATGGTTGTTGTTTGAATTTCGAGGACGAAATTTTCTTAAGAGGGGTAGATTGTGACAACCCGTCCTGATTTTTGTACTATTTTATCCTCGAAAATGTGAATGGACGAATTTACCCTTGAACGTTGGGTTTTATATTGTTTTGGGCTATGGTTAGGGGCCCAAAAGTATTGATTTTGGACCAATTAAAAGGTTCCAAGGTTGTGGGGACCAATGAAGTTAGTAGAGAGTTAGGGTTTAATTAGTTAGTTAGGGTGTGTAGTAAAAATTGGTGGTGGACCAATTAGAACCTAAGTGTAGATTTGTGTTGGAGTTGATTGGTGGGTGAGGACCACACACCCACAACTGAACCATTCTCTCTCTCTTCTCTGTTCTCTCTCTTTTTTTCTCTATCTCTCTCGGAGTTGATTGGTGGGTGAGGACCACAACACGCAAATTACCTTCAAACTTTGTAGATCGAACGAACCGAGGTCACCATTGTGATCCTTGAAGGACCACGAGCACAACCATGCTCCTTTTGGCCGTGAAACCTTCGAAAAACCCTAGAGTTCGATAGACCCGTCGAGGTATAATACTACCAAAGTGGTTGCCAAGGTTTCAAGCCATTTCAAGGCTTCTAAAGGTATCCTCTCTTCCTTCTAGATGAAATGGTTGAGTTTTGGTTAAGTTTGGACGTCGGAAAACCATGGAAATCGAACCCCCGAGTTGGTCACTGTTCACCAACTTTTTAGTGGGTGATTTTCTTCGATTTTCAGGACCATAGGGAGCTTAAGGAGGTCCTCACCATGCTCGGAGTGCATCGTTGGTAGAATTTAGACCACGGGAAGCTTAGTTACGAAGAGTTGCAGGTGTAATCGGAGAATCGAAGCTTTTCCGGCAAGTTTCCATCAACGTTGGACCTCAAGACAGGTATAACATGGTTCTACATGTCCTAAGCTTCATTTTGGTAGTAATTACGTAGAAAACGGTGAAGATTTGAGTGAGATTAAGAAGTTTAAAGTTTTACCCAGTTTCCGGCGCCGGCGAAGGTCGCCGGAGCTGAAGGTTGAAGACAGGAGAATATACCGTCAATTCTGACGGAATATTCTCACACCGCAGTTATCTTTAACGGCTTCTGTTAGGATTTAACGGAATATTCCACAGAATATTCCTAACGGCGTCACAGCTTCTGTCCCATGTGCCAGGCACGTGCCTGCGCGCCTGGCCTTGCCTTGGCCGGCTCGTGAGGGCGCATGGGTGGTCAGAAAAATATTCTAAAATTATGGGGATGATCCTGAGGTTGTGTAGATCATTTTGGTATATTCACACACCTCAATTGAGCAATGTATGAGAAGTTATTCCCTAGTTTCGTTTATGTGCTTCAAATTAACATTTTTATAGTTGTTTCTCACATAGGCGAGACCTATCTGAAGGACGAGCGTAGCCAGGCTAGGGATGGAGGCTACGATCCATCTACATACCAGTGAGTGGGCTTTTGTTTTCCGTATATACCTATATACTACGTATTTTTCCCAGAATTGCATTTCAAATGCTTTTATAAATGAATTGCCATGCCAATGCATACATACTTGTGATTATGCATTATGAATTGTATGCGCATGATTGTTGGTGCTGCGGGCGCTCAGGTAAGTTCCAGGTTAGTTATTGTGTTGGTAATAAGAAGTTGAGCTATGAAGAGAATGATGAGATGCGTCGAGAGCACATTAACCTGCACCTTGGTGTTAGTGCTCCCGCCTAGGGTTAGGGGCACAGTCTTTCTCGTGATGTTCACCTCCCGCACCACACGCTCATCTTGGATCCAAGTTAGGTGCACAGTCCTGTCGTATAGACCACTTTCAGAAGGTTCGACTCGTAGGTGACTCGCGATCATTCACACAGTCTTCACGTGATTATAGCACTAGAGCGTATTGTTTACACCCAGTCCTGTCGTATAGACCACTATAAGTGGGTTCGACTCGTGTGTAGGCATGATTTGTGAGCTAGAGTTCAGCTGACGAGCTGTTGCAGTTATTATTGCATTTGAAATACTTACCTGATGATTTGATTAGTATGTCATGGCATATTCATGATTTGTTGCATTATTGACGATGATGATTTTCAGATGAGATTTAGTATATGTATATACTATTTTCTGGGAAAGTATACAGGTTTTACGGCGAGGGGATATAAATGTGATTTGAAATGGTTTTCGAAAAGCTTTGTTTTTGCCCACTCACGCTTTTGTTTTGCGCCCCTCCAGGTTCCAGGTAGCATTTGTTGGTGGCATCCGAGGTTGCAACAGTGATTCTGACAGACCATCACCCATGTAGGACCCCTTACGGGTGTTTTTTTTTAAGTACTCCTTATGTTCGACTGCACCTAGACAAATTATACTCTGATTGTGTTTTAACACTTCTTGAATTTGGTTTTATTCATTCGTATTCCTTCATATATTATTGCTTCCGCACTGTGCACATGGCTACGTCACCCTCACGTGACGGCCAGCATGCCTCGATCTTGGTCGGGGTGTGTCAATAAGCGTGTAAAAAAAATATGGAAAGAATTACTTGATCATCATATTTTTTTCATTGGGCCTGGATAAGAAATTCTTGGTTCTGGCATTCGATAGAGTTGATTGCTTCTCATTTATTAAAAGGAAAAACAAATAAATAAGAAAAAAAAAATACAAAGATTAATGCTAGGAAGACAATATTTATAGACAAAATTTTGTAAACTAAATGACATAGAAGCTTATGATTGAATTATGGGTAATGCTAGGAGACTTAATTTGTAGATAAAATTTTGGAAACTAAAGAACATGAAAGTTGATGATTGGTTTATTACTTCAGCGTTGATAAATGTGTCTATTCCTATTGGGGTACTTCATTTAGTTTGCAATTTTTTTCTCAAAATTTAGTCTATGTGGCATAACCCTTGAATTATTACATAAGCATTGATAAATGTGCTCATTTCCTATTGATGACATGTAATTTGGTTTGCAAATTGTCTACAAATTTAGTCTACACATCATTGTGCACTCCTTATACGTGTATTTTTCTTTCAAATATAGATAGATTGTAGTGCACAATAAGATTTTTGAAGTGTCAATAATAATACCCTAACAAAATTCTCTTTATCAATTAAAAGAGGGTGAAAATATCAAATTAACATTGTCAATAAAACTAAAGAAGAATAACCAAAACAAAAGTTATAAGCTACATGATAAATTAAACACAAAATAACTTTATTGTTTTTTTTTTGTTCTCAAAGTCTCACAGTCATGTAACCATATTGCCTTCATGACCTCTTCCACGTTTTTTCTTTCAAATAAAATAAGGGGGGGGGGGGGGGGGGGTGTAAAACTAAGATTTGATAGGATTTTTATTTGACTTCAAAATCTGGTTATGGTGAATTAAGATTTTAATTGAAGATTTCAAAAAAAAAAAAATTGGAATCATAGTATAATCAAATTAGGATTTTAAAGAAGGGTTGTGATATTCACACACCCTTAATCACTCTCCCACACCCTTTTCATTTTTTATTACTTTATTCACCTCTACAATTTGAACTTCCACCTCTACATATGTTTTTAATTTTTAATTTTTACACTTTAACTCCTAAACTCCTAACTTCTCCTCCACCTTTCCCCTATCTCTTTTCCTTTGTCACTCCAAAACTCAACTTTTCAAGTGAAAAAATTAAAGTTTCACACAAGTTTCGACTTCCTTTCTTCAAAGAGGTTGTTACTCATGTATCTAGATTTGCATTGAATGAGTTATATAATTAATATGAAGCATCAAGTTCCTGTAATCTTCCATCTCAATGTAAAGGTCATTATCTAAAAAACGATGGGTTTTCCTTGTGCACACATGATTAGAGAGATGAATATTGATGTCTCGCAACTAAATGACATACATCCACAATGGAGGATTGATACAAGATTGTTTGTTAATGATCGTCATGCAAGCTTGAACAGTGAACAATCAAATAAGCGGCCTTCTATTGGAGTTTAAAGATAAGTACGAAAAGTTGCACCTTACTCAAAAAAGAGAATACCAAAAGGCAACTTTGTGAATTTCTTGATACTTCTCTTCCCTTAATTCTTGAACCTAATGTTAAACCTCACAAAGGTCGTCTGGTAGGGTCTAAAAATAGAAAAGAATCAAGCTATACAAAGCGTGGTTCTTCAAATTTTGAAATAATGGAGAAGGCTCGGAAACATGCTCGACATATATGTTATTATTATTTTATTTATCTTTTAATATTGTCTACTATGGTCATGATCATATATATACGTATAAATTAATGTTCATTGTTTATAAGTGTGAGGAACATAATGATTTGCCAAAGGAACTTTTTGTTAATAATAGCTTAGGCCATCTCCAAAGGAAGGGGTTATGTTTAGCCCCCGTCCAGGTTATAGTCCTGTAAGAAATTATTTTTTAATGAACAGTGTCAGTCCACATTCATATACCATTTCCAACTGAAGGAGGCTATTTTTTAGCCCCCTCAATAATTTATTATTTTAAGTTTGTTCTTTAATTTTTTTTGGTTAATTGAATTAAACTACCATATTAAAATAAGGTTTCCGAACATATTTTGAGTGTCACTTGTCGCTAAATGAATAAACCTCCAGACATATTTTGAGTGCCACTTGAAGAAGTGACCATTGGAAAATTATTGAAAAAATTAAAGGAAAGATTATTGGAAGAGGTAAGAGAGGGTTGTGTATGAAAAGTCTTTGAGGTAAATAGAATGGGAAGAATTGAAATAAAATGAGGAAAGATAGTATGGAATGATGAAAAGGATGTGAGAAATGTCTTAGGTATTAAAAAAAAAATTAGAATTTTTAAATTTTTATTTAATTTCGTCTTAAAAAAAATCCAGCTGGGCCCAACTGAATGGCCCCATTGGAGATGGCCTTAGTTGTGTAAAGAGCACACGAAGGTACACATATTTTTGTTGATTTTTCTAATAGAAATATTAATTAAGTTTGTAATTTCTTTTCTTTTGTTTACATGTTTTCATTTTCTTGTAGGTTAGAGTGAATGGTTTGATTCATCTCTTTTTGGTAACATTGACATCTCCTTTTGAACATAAAAATAAGGCCAACCATAGTGCATACAAAATATGAAAGCTTGTAATGATGGATGATATATTTGTTGGAACATGAGGATGCTATTGTGGGGATTAAATGTATTTGGATTGCTTAGTAGTTTTTTGTACAATTCATGTAACTTATGCATATATGCTATATCACTAGGTACTCGTTTTAGCTGATAAAAAAAGTAATCGTTTTATTTTTATTTGTTGTTGAAACTTTTTTATTTTTTTATTTATTTTTTATATATAATGTTTAATTTTGTTTGGTTAAGGTCTTCTGGTTAGGCATATATGGCTGAGTGTTTTATGGTTGGGTGTTTTAAAAAGTGTAAAACAAAATAATAAAAGTATTTCAAAATTCCAAAGGTTAAAAAGTAGGAAGGGCATATATGAAAGATCAAATGGTAGAAGATGAATAAAGTATTAAAAAATGAAAAGGGTGTGGGAGAAGTAATTAAGGGTGTGTGAATATCATAACCCTTAAAGAATGGGTTACTCACAATAACACCCTTTTTTTTTGTCAAAACAATAACATCTCTTGAGGTATATCGTGTTTTCACAAAACCCCCTCACGTTTGAAACATTACACTAATACTCCTTGAGGTTCTAATTCACTTTCAACATAACGCATTTAGGGTTGGCATCACCTTAAAATATTTTCTTAAAAACATATTTCAGTCATTATTAATTGGCTTATTATATTAACACCCCACAAATTGTTGAATAAACCCCACATACTTAATACACCCCAAATTTGCTTTTTCAATTAAAAGTTATCTTAATACACCCCACATACTTCCCCATAATACCCTCACACCCCACATTCTTAATATACACCTTACATTTTCTATATGCACCCCATATAGACCACATTTCTTAAATCTTATAAAGCTTTTAATTTGGACAAATAATGCCGACTAAAATTTTGACAAAAGATGCCGCCTAGGATTTAAAGCATATGTGGGTTGTTTTCAATTCCACCATTAAAACCCATGTCGTCTGTTTTTAATATTTGATGGTAATTTTAGGTGTTTAATTCTTCATGTAATCCATATGATCCTAAAAGATAAGTACGAACATAGAAGCTTGAATAACGCATCAAAAGCAAGATTAAATAATTATCGATGTCGTCAAAATCACTAAAACAATGAATCTTACCTCATGTGAAGCTTCCGAAACATCGATTTCGTGTTTCATTCGTCAAAAATAATTTTTCTCAATCAACATGTTTGTAGTTTCATTGGTTAGGATTTTGTTCAACAATGGAGGGTCGGAGGGGCTTTAATAGTTGAAGAAGATAAATAATACGTTAAAAGTGATTTGGGGTGTATATATAATTTTTTTTTTTTTTTTAACCTCATAAGGTCAAAATTGTCATTGCATAGTAGGATAAATAAGTTATTTAATATTAAATTTTAATGTGGGGTGCATTCAACATTTTGTGAGGTGCTAATATAAAAGGCCTTATTAATTTTTTAAAAATAAAAAATCCTTTTAAAAATAAATATCCTCTTAACTGTTGCAGTCCTATTGGAATATGAATGTGATTGTGTAAATCCTAGTAGATATGAGAATGTATCTTATATTCCTATTAGGAGTAGATTACCTATTAAATGTTGTAATCCTAAAGGTAAGGAATTAACCTTCCCTATTACTATAAATAAAGGCACAATGGGGTGAGATAACACACACCCACAATTACACATCTCTCTCTTCTTCTCTCTATGTGCCGCACCCCTTCACTCTTTATGGCCTCCATAATTGTTCAGTAAATTATGCCTACAACACGTTATCAGAACGTTCTTGACGCTGCGCTAAAGAGAGTTTGATCTTCAATCAGGGGAGTATTATGTTTTAATCATTCTTCTTATGATTAATTTACTATTTTATTAAATTGATCTACATGCTATTGATTCGATTTAATTTTTCTGTGTCAAACGTGATACAACGGAGATGCTATTCCAGCTTTCTGCGAAGGAACTTCTACAAATTCAAAGGCTTCTATTTGTTTTCTGCTAATCAGGTACGCTTAAAATAAAGTAAGATATTTGAAACAACTCTGAAGCATGAAAATATTCCCCATGATGCATGAACCCCCTATGTTTATATTTTCCTTCCGATATATATATAATGTATATGTTCATATATTTGTCAATATATATATTTGTTTCATGCATCGCACAATTAAATTGTTATGTGGAATTTGTGAGTCAAAGTATAAACACAAATTAGAAGCAAATTAGGGTTTCCTAAACCCTAAGGGATTTGAAAAAAAAAGGCAAAAAAAAAAAAAAGAAAGGGGAATGGGCATGGTGTGGCACACCCACCGCACCACCACTATTGACAAACCTGCTGGCCTGAAGCCCATCTCATTATCACCAGGCCCCAGCCTGGACTTCACCTTGACACGGGCCTGTAACCTTGCCTTCTTGTCTCGACCTACAACCATGAACCAGCCTTTTGAGGCTGGGCCCCCATATGGACGCACACGCCAACCCTCGGGCTGGGCCTCTCGCACCAAGGCCCTCAGCCTTATCATGCACACATGCATGGCCCCAGGTTTCTGGGCTACCCGTGTCACAAACCCTTAAGGCCAGCCTGCTGCTGGACCTTCCTGTGCCCTCCCTCGGTCCAAACTAAAACCCAGCTGCGGCTGGGGGACTTCTTCCCTCCCCTGTGGCATGCAGCCATATCCCGAGGCCATTTTGGGCCGTGTGACTTTTACTCAAGGCACCTCGTGCCTTCCCTTAGCCACTGCACAAAGCCCAAATATTTTTGGGGCTTTAATTTCGATCCACTAATATTATGTTAATATTAATTTGCTTCTACAATCGACCCCGTTTGGTCCCGATTTATTGAATTAATTAAAAGTGACCTGCAATCCATTAATCTGATAATGAATCCAAAATTCTTGACCTGAAGATCACTTTTGGACATTAATGATTCAATAATTTATCTTTCTACTTTGAACCGCCACATACTTTCGTAGTAACGAAGCTCTCACACTTGAGTTCCCGAAGAACCCCAAATCCACTACACATAGTTAGTATATTGCATTCTGTGTTTCTTGCAGGAACCTCTCTTTTATGAACTAAATGTTCATAAACTAAATTGAACCTGTAGTTTCAAATTTAGTGCCTTTGAAACCCGAAGTTTTCATAAAACAATACACCCATGAAAACTCGATGTTTTTCATGAAAACCATGTCTTAGAACTCGAATGTTCTAACTTTGATGCTTATGGATGATTCATTCCTATAGCACCAAATCACAATCTTGTTCCCTCCAATTCAGTGGATTGTTGAACCGTCACAAGTTTGATTTTCCTGATTTGGACGTTTATATTCGAAACCACTTAATGTGGGGTACAAGAGGTGAATCTCCCATTGACTATTAAGTAGCTGAGAAACCATTGAACCCAACAATGGCAAAGAAGAGCTAAATAAGCCTCCGCCATGATCTTCATTCGAAGACTTATGCCCGAAGCATTACTAACGGAAGTACCTCTCGAATGAGGATTTCATGGTTCTTTGGTTCGCTCCTACGGACCGTCTAATCATGAAAAACATTGCCTGAAGCACACCATGATTACGTCTATGAATGAGTACAATTCTAAAGTTTATAAATTCAATCGAATTTTGACTGGAGAATACTTTTCTCGTCATTCCATGTTTCTAACTTACCCCTGAAGCAGCAGTGTAGAAAGCAGAAGTTTACCAAATTCTCGAATCTGATTACTACCACAAATGTGAGAGAAAGGTATAGACTCAGTTCGACTAGAGTCTACCGAATGGCTCAACCCAGTTCGATCAAAGCCTACTGAACCCAAGTTTGGGTCTGTCTCTCTCATAATCCAATTTCGAGTTTGTTTTTACAACATAAGGTAGAATCAGGGCTTACAAAGGCGTGGCATCATGCCCGAAGCATGATCCTTGGTACCTAAGACCTAAAACTTCAAGAATTAGAGATAATATTCCCAAACCTCAACCCCGCAGAATCTACTTCCGTCTCGATGGAATAGATCGTTGGTTATGCACCTGTTCGTGCCTCTACCAATGTCGTTGAGGAGTACCATTCTAGTAGTCAATATGTGAGACTAAGTTTGCTCCATCGAACATCGTTGGAAGAGCAAAATTTTGACATGGATGGTATTTTGGCCGAATCCACCAAGTAACCTTGACTTACTTTGTGAACATTTTTCCATGTTCTTGGATTCAAGTTTGGTGTATGTTTTACTTATGGATAATCTTATTGATATTGTCCTCAAATATGAGTTAATTGAATCATGTTTCTTAGTACATGTGACCGATTCAATTAAACACGTGATTAGGTAGGAATATGGGAAAGTTAGTCGTCTGGATGAATGCGTATTACGCACACTAACTTTACACCTAAATCACATCCCTAACAACGACTTCAGGTCTATCCAACCTGATTAAGAGCATTGGCACGCTCCTCGTTGTATGAATGGTGCTGCATCACCATTTAAGGGACCTTAAATTCTCCCTGACGATGAGTTTTTAAGGATATTCGAGATGATAATGATCATATATGAAACCACTGAAGAAAATAGAGTGAAATATCTTTGCACCACCTCCAAAAATGAGCCTGAAGCTTTGATTTGGGGCCAATGGGCTATTCCCCAACTAGGGCACAAGCCATATGTGGCCGGCCTAGAGCCTGGTGATTGAGCAGTTTACTTGCTTTAGCACGATCTTTTGGGACACTTAAGTCGACCAACGATGCTATGACACATCTCCTTACCCGAAGTAAGGATCTTATGCCTACAAGCACACTTGCCAAAGTCTGCTCATTTGTGAAATTTGATTTTCTAAATCATCCATTGCAAAGATACGACACGACTCTCTTTTCACAGTGGATTCAAGGGAATATACGTGGACTAATCCAACCAAAATGCGGACCATATAAAGACTTATGGTTTTGGTTGATGAATTGACATACTGGTCACATGTTTGTCCACACACATTACTGCTAAACCCCTTCGCCGATTAAGGGTTCACCACCCTACTTATCCCTTAAGGTCCGGGAGACTGGATAATGCCGGAGAGCTTACATCGACTATTTTCGATAAAGTATTGCATGTTATGTTGGGTTTCTAATTGAACATCGAATTCCCATGTTCACCCCAAATAGCCTCGCCTAGCGATCATAAAGCGCAATTTAAATGATCGCCTGAATTTTGGTAAACGTACCAAGTTTTTGTCGTTAACATGAATCTCACTAAGACTCCAGAAGAGCTTGAGAAAACTGCCTCGCACCTGAAGATGGAATTTGAGATGAAGAATCTTAGAAAAACTCGTTTATGCCTTGACCTGAAGTTGAAGCATTGTTTTGACGGTATTTTGGTCTACCAGTCGAACTACACCCCGAATGTGTTACCTTTGAGTATACCTTTGATCGTCCATACGTTATATGCAAATGAGACTCTTGAAGAGGTTATGGAATCCGAAATTCCATATCTAAGTTCAACTTTGCGCTTCGTTGTACTTAGCTTATTGTATTTAGACAGGACATCTCCTTCGCTGTTGATCTTGGTAAAGATGCAGCACCGCGCCTACACGCAACCACTGAATTGGTATTAAAGACGTTCCCTGAAGGTACTACGAATTTGGGCAAATCAAATCCTAAGACTCACCTCAGTTGCAATGTGAAATCTCGTTCCCGGATTTCACTGTTATAATCTACGTATTCGTATTGTTGAGATTTTATATTATTTCTCAAGAATTTATTTAATTTGTTTGAATTTAGATTTTAATTAAACTATTTACAACTTTTGAAGTTTGAAAATTATTTATTTAAAACTCGTGGTTATTACGAGGTCACAATTTATATTTTTGAATAGAGCTTGATCTCACGAAAGCGTAGGCGCAAACCATTCGTGAAACAGAGTTATAACGAAGAAATTATAAACGATTAAAGTCAGGGATGAAATGGTCATTTGACCATTTTCTGGAGAGCTCCACACCTTCTGGAGCAGCCACGTGGCGGGCTAGGATTGGCGAAGAGGGGCTAAGCCCAAATCAGAAAAGGGGACCGGGAGGGAAATGAGGGGGGACACGGGGGGGGGGGGGGGGGGGGTCGAGAGTTTCGACCCATGTGACCCGACGGGTAGGTCGGCGGTTTCTTGCCAATTTCCGTCCAATTTTCAACGATTTAGACTTGTAAACTGCTCCTAATCATCAGTTTGGCCTCCCTCTCTTCCTTTTCCACCCAAAACAAAGGAAATTTGATGGTATTTTGATGAAGAAAACCCCGTCGGTGCCGCGGGAAGGGTGTTCGAGATTCACCAAATTCCAAAACGTTTTCTTTCATCTACCACCACCCCTAGCTTTCTCTTGAGGCCTAGAACAAAGCCCAAACAAGTTTGGGGACGGCGGAGTTGATTTGAGGACGGATCGAAGACACCAAAAAACGAGGGTTTCGTACAGTTTTGGCAAAATTGGAGCCTTTCAGACCAAATTGGGCATGGCCATAGGTATAAAGTTTACTCTACTCTTTGAGATCTTCATTTCTGTAATTTTTGGTAATTTTTAAAAATAGTTGAATTTTCCGGCAAGTCGGGGCGGCCGACCGCCACCCGCGGCGGCGCGTGCGGCGGCGGCCTGTCCAGTGGGCTGACAATGTCATTTTAAGTTCAAATAGATGCTTTGATTTCATAATTGATATCCGTATGACGTAATTTGATGGTTTGGACTTAGTTCATTTCGATACCTTTTTGGATCAAAATATGAATCGATGATCCCGCCGTTGGATCATCACCAAACCTTGATGCGGGATAGAACATAATATTTTTGGATCATAGAAACTTACATATCGGGAATCCGACGTACGGATCTTCCCTAATTGTGTTTTTAAGTTGTAAAATTAAATGTCGACCGCCACTTGAATTTTGTAATTGGCGGAGATCCGACCGTCGGATCGTGTTGAAAATTTAGTATGTTGTTATTTGAGCATAGTGTGGACTTTAGAAAGTTACGGATCGGAAATCCGAGGTGCGGATCTTCCGGATCAAATTACGTAAGTTTTTGGATCGTATTGTTGACCGAGAATTAACTTTTGGTCAACATGTCTCGAAACATTTTAAATACTAAGATTAGTATTATGGGAGACTAATTGAAGTCTAGTGAGCCTACATTGGTTAGAGAGTAACTTGGAACATATGTGATATGGTTTTACCTTGATTTCTGACATTAATATCAATTGTGATTATGAATTGGTCTGATGAATATGATTTCTATGGAAATGTGATTTTTATATATTTAGCCATAGACTTATATTTTATTCAATATGATTTGACTGGATCATAGGAAATATTGTTTGTATTGTATGATTTAGTTTATGTGATAAATGTGCGAGGGTGGTGAAATGGTGAACTACGAATGGCTTGATCCCTGTTAAGGGTACGTAGGCAGTCTAACGAGGAGGTTAGATGTAGCCATAAAATATACGAAAATTACAACACAATTTGAATATTGAATTATGCTTTGTACATATTCCGGAGGTGGGGTATGTGAGATATACAGGTTTTTAATGATGTCACGTGCCAATCCTGGACGTATGTCAGGGTCGGGGCGTGACATGCAAAATCTTTGAGGTCCATGATATGACCTTAGTTGCAAAATCTTCGAATCGTTCCAAGACTCACCTCACTTCACTACGCCACAAGTGAGACATGGTTAGGAGTTCTTGTTGAGCATATTCGAAGTACTTGCTGTGTTTTCATCCATCGTTGAGTCCCAACGACGATCCATGAAGACTATGTCGCATGTATCAACCCTACCAAGCCATGATACATCAACGAAGCCAACGCCAAGACATATTGCATCTACATCTACATCAGCAAAGCATTAGGAGATTTGAAGTCATGCAAGCCGATCCCAGACAACCTTGCCGACCTCTACACGGCGTCGCTGCTGAAGTTAACCTTCCAGAAGCTTGTTCGAGGAATTGGTATGCCTAACTATTCATATGCAATGCTTGTAGTTCTCATTTGGAAGTTATGTCAAACTCAGGGGGAGTATCCAGAAGTATACTCACTTGATCTTAATGTACTCCTTTTCCCTACAATTAGGAGCATTTTTCCCACTGGGTTTTTGCTACCTAACTAGGTTTTAACGAGGCACCCATCCTGGGCTGATCATACCCTTGAGAGCTCTACTACTTGCGTCCAAAAGATGTATAGTTTTGACTTAATGCAACTTCTCACTTTTCTCCTTAGACTATGGGTTTTCTCCCACCTTAGGTTTTACCATAGCGAGGTTTTGTGAGTTTTACTTTTTATGCATTCTTCCATTGATTTGAGACTCACATTCGTTCATTGTGTCGATGACTTCATCAACTGGACTTACTTCATCGCTGAAGACCTGATGCGCCATTTACTTGAGTATTTACACACTCAAGGGGGAGTGTTGCAGTCCTATTGGAATAGGAATGTGATTGTGTAAATCCTAGTAGATATGGGAATGTATCTTATATTCCTATTAGGAGTAGATTACCTATTAAATGTTGTAATCCTAAAGGGTAAGGAATTAACCTTCCCTACTACTATAAATAAAGGCACAATGAGGTGAGATAACACACACCCACAATTACACATCTCTCTCTTCTTCTCTCTATGTGTGATAGGAGCATAATTATGCGACTTAGTTAGCTTGTTTTCTTGCATTTACTTAGCTTAATTATGTTAATTATAGTGTTTAAAGTCATTTTCGTGCAATTTCAGGGCTTAATAACAAAGTGTGCAAAAAGAGCCAATTTGGAGTGATTTGGAGCTATTTTGGGTCAATGATGGATAGCTTATGAGCCAAGCAAGAAGGATGGACGAATTTGGAGATTTAAAGACAAGGAATCAGCTAGGAAGAAGGAAGAAACAAGTTCAAGTTCTAGAAGATAAGAAGTTAGCAAGAAATAAGGAACATTATCTAGAAGCATTATCCATAACCTTATCTTATCTTGCCTTATCCTTACCTTATCTTATCCACCTTATTTTCAGCCAAAAAGGGGGGGGTTTCTTATCAGATTTTATCACTTGAAATTAGGGATTCTAGAAGCCTAAAAATGTGCAAAACAACCCTTAAACCTCTCCTACATTCATGCTGCACATCTCCTCAGATTTCCTACAAAGGTGGCGCCTAAATGACTCATTCTAGATGGTCCTAAGCTTATCCCTAAATCCCAGGCGCCCAACCCCTTCTAGATGCCTTTTTCTGCTAGGAAAACATGTCCTTTTCCTCCTTGGTTTATGATTAAATTGGCCTAATTTCTGAGGGAGTTGGAATTCCAATCCTACACCCATTCTAAGTCCTAAATCCACCCTTGCTGTGGCTTGTAGTTTTCAGCCCTATAAATACCCAAGTGCCGCACCCTTTTCATTCACCACTCACCTCTCATTCAACATACATCTCTCAGATACACATTCATACACCCATCTAACCTCAGTGTGCCGCAATTGCAAGGAGGAAGGAAGGACTTAGTGCCGTGGCTGCCCATTGTTCTAGGTGTTGTCTTTCTTTTATCTCAATGTTTAATTCAAGTTATTTTTGTGTAATTGCAAACATGAGAGGCTAAATTTCTTATTAGTTGGGGGTGAATTTGAAGCCATGATTATATGCTATATATGAATTGATTACATCCAATTATTGTTTCTTAAGACTTGAATATGATTTGCTTAACTGAGTTATTAAAACTTGTTTTTGTGTGTTAATTGGGAGTCGACACTTAATTTGCATGCATTAACTTGAAGCTAGAATATAAGGGAGTTTCACCTAATCGTTATGAACTTATATTCACAAGTAGTAAAGGTTGCTAGTCACAATCATGTTAAGTAAGTCCTAGGCAAGAGTTTCATGCATTCATAGTTATAATTGCCTTGTCAACACTTATGATTTTCAAAGAACGTAATGACCTTTGATATGTTTTCTATCATGCAATCATAGTTAGGGACTTGATAAGGATAATTTGGTTGTAATGCATGTTTCATTCAATTCAATGAGAAAAGGAAAATCTAATGGTTAATTTATGCTTACATGGTTAACTTGGAGTGTTGTCATTCATAGTCTAAAGGAATAATAATTGGAAATTGGTTCATGTGCATATATCATGTGTGGAGAAGGATCCTCTAACTAAACTCATCATCCATTCAATTCATCAAAATCGTTTTTCTTAAGTGTTTTAAACAAAGTTTCTGTTTTAAAGTTTAAATTCGTCCAAAACAATCCCCTTTTCATCTAATCTTGTTATTTGAGTCAAAACCTGTTTTCTTTAGTCTTTTGAGTCAAGTTTTACCTTATTTTCGTCAAAATCACTTCTTGGGTCTTAAATTGAGTCTTTTTGGTTGTTTTAAGCTGTTTTGAGTCTTTTAAACCTGTTTTGAGTCCCTTGAGTCTATTTAAACGTTTTTAAGTTTGTTTTTGTGTTTTTAAGTCTAAATTGTGTTGATTAGCATCCCTAGTTAATCCCCGGTCTAGAACGATCCCTACTTGCATCATATACTACAATTGTCATAAATAGGGTTTAATTTGTGTGCGTAACTATAATTCACATCAAATTTTGGCGCCGTTGCCGGGGATTAGCAAATTGCTAATCCCTTGTTTATTTCGTAAGTTTTTATTTCATATTCTGATTTTGTTTGTTTTTCTTGTTTCAGGTACTAAGTTTATGACTCGTAGTTCTCAACCTATTCGTGCAAACATCTTGGAGTTTGACGACGATTTCGAACGAACGTTGAGAAGGAAGAGGAAGCAACCAGAACCAAACCCACCTAGTCCACCAAGTTCAGAGGCCGAATCTGAATTTGAGGAAGAGGAAGAAGAAGAACAAGCCATGGCAGCGGACAATCGTACAATCAAAGAACTTTCAGCCTCGGGGTTGGACAATGCCACACCTCTTTGCATTCAATACCCCGTGGCTGCCCAAGGTAAGACCGATGAGTTTGAATTGAAGTCTAGCTTGTTGCATCATATTCCCAAATACCATGGGCTGTCCATGGAAGATCCAAACAAGCATCTTAAGGAGTTTGAAGTGGTATGTTCGAGTATGACACCCATTAATGTCGATGGGAGCATTCTAAAAATGAAAGCCTTTCCATTCTCTCTTTTGGACAAGGCTAAAGATTGGCTATATGAATTGGCACCTGGAACCGTCACTTCTTGGGAGAGTATGAAGCGTGCGTTTTTAGAGAAATTCTTCCCTACATCACGTGTCATTCTTTTAAGGAAGAAAATCAGTGGCATACAACAAAACCAAGGAGAATCATTTCCGGCATATTATGAGCGTTTCAAGGCCCTAGTTGCATCTTGTCCACAACACCAAATGAAGGAGGAGCTTTTAATTCAATACTTTTACGAGGGACTCCTTCCGATTGAAAGACAAATGCTAGATGCCTCGGCGGGAGGTGCTTTGGTTGACAAAACACCGGTGGCTGCCAAGATCCTAATCTCAAACCGAGCCTTGAACGCACAACAATACGAAGGAGTTGGCCAAAGAGACACCACACGCCAGCAAGTAAATGAGGTAAGTTCCAATTCCGATTTGCAATCTCAATTAACTAACATTACTACTATGTTGTCGCAATTTATGGAAGGATGCAAAATACAAGGAAACAACCCAAGTGTGTGTGGCGTGTGCTCTATGCAAGGGCATCCCAATGATCAATGTCGACAATTGATTGAGAATGGAGGATGGGAAAGTGCCAATGCCATAGGTTTTCAAGGCCAAAATCAGCAAAGGCACGATCCATACTCAAATACATACAATCCGGGATGGAGAGACCACCCAAATTTCAAGTGGAGGGAGCCTCAACAACCTCAACAACAAGGAGGTTTTCGACAAACACCCCCTGGGTTTTATCAAAAGCCATTCACTCAATCTCAACCTCAATCACAAATTGCCCTACCAAACTCAGGTGCGCTAGTTAATAATGATCAAGTTATTCAATTATTAACTTCTGTTTCGCAGAGAATAGAGAATCAAGACAAAGAGATGAGTGACATGAAGAAGCAAATGGGGCAGATTTCTGAGTTCCTAGGGCAGTTTAGAGAACAAGGTAAACTTCCTAGTTCAACCGTTGTGAATCCAAAGGGAGGTTTTGAAACCGCTAAGGCCATTACATTGAGGAGTGGCAAGGAGCTCAGAGACTACTCAAAACCGTCCAAACAAGGCCTTAACGAGGATGAAAAGCTGCTACAAGAAGAAGAACAGGGAGTACAAGCCACGACAAGGGAAGAGAATAGCTTGCTGCAGCCCCCTAGAGCCCCAAAACCGTCCCAAACCACCAAGGTAAGCCCTAATCCTGAATTTTTCAAGTTCTATTCCACTAAATGTGCCCTTTCCTAGCAGGTTTAAGCAATCAAAGAAAGAAGAGAATGAGAAAGACATTCTGGAAACCTTTAGGAAAGTTCAAGTCAATATTCCGCTCCTCGATGCAATTAAGCAAGTGCCTAAGTATGCCAAGTTTTTGAAAGAACTTTGCACAACAAGGAAGAGGATTTCGAACAAGGAAGTGGTTCAGGTAAGTGAGAATGTCTCTGCGGTGCTACAAAGGAAACTACCACCTAAGTGCAAAGATCCGGGTAGTTTCACAATTCCTTGCATTATTGGCAATACTAAGTTTGAACATGCCATGCTAGATTTAGGTGCTTCAATTAATGTTATGCCCTATTCAATTTATGCATCGATGAACTTAGGCGAGCTTAAAAACGATGGTGTAATTATTCAATTGGCCGACCGTTCTAACGCATATCCGAAAGGAGTTGTGGAAGATGTCTTAGTACAGGTGAACAATTTGATCTTTCCAGCGGACTTTTACGTGCTTGACATGGAAGATGGAGTCTATTCTACCCCATTGCCGATCCTCCTTGGGAGACCTTTCATGAAAACAGCCCGCACGAAGATAGATGTATTCAAAGGGACATTAACAATGGAATTTGATGGGGAAGTTATTGATTTTAATATTTCTGATGCCATTAAATATCCTAAGGATGAGCATTCATGTTTTTCTATTGATGTACTTGATTCTTTGGCGCAGGACTTTCTCGATTCGTTAGACAAAGACCCCCTTGAAACAACAATTGTCGAAGGATTGAGCTTAAAACCAAATCTGGCCGTGCCTAATGAAGAAGTTGGCGAGATGGTGGCTGCCCTAGGAGCATTGCCACAATATCATGGTAAGTCTTCAATCCCAAATTCCATTCCCGTTTCTACTGATAAATTGTTGCCTTCAGTGATTCAGGCCCCAATTCTTGAACTTAAACCATTGCCGAGTCATTTGAAGTACGCCTATTTAGGAGACAAAGAAACGTTGCCGGTCATAATCTCTGCAACACTCACGGCATTAGAGGAAGAAAAACTGATTCGGGTGTTGAAAGAGCACAAAACAGCCATAGGGTGGACCTTGGCCGACATTAAAGGTATTAGCTCTACAACTTGCATGCATCGCATACTTCTAGAGGAGGGGGCTAAACCAACTCGAGAGGCTCAACGCCGACTCAACCCTCCGATGATGGAAGTTGTCAAGAAGGAGATTATAAAGCTTCTCGATTGTGGAGTGATCTACCCTATCTCGGATAGCCGGTGGGTGTCGCCGGTGCAAGTTGTTCCAAAGAAGTCGAGAGTTACAGTGGTGAAGAATGCCGAAAATGAGCTTGTGCCAACCCGTATTCAAACAGGTTGGAGAGTATGCATTGATTATAGGAAGCTCAACGCCACCACAAGGAAGGACCACTTCCCTTTGCCGTTCATTGACCAAATGCTTGAAAGGTTAGCCGGTCATTCTTTTTATTGTTTTCTTGATGGCTATTCGGGATATAATCAAATTGTCATAGCTCCCGACGACCAAGAAAAGACAACCTTCACGTGCCCATTTGGTACCTTTACCTATCGTCGCATGCCATTCGGTCTATGCAATGCACCTGCAACTTTTCAACGATGTATGGTAAGTATATTTTCAGATTTCGTTGAGAAGATCATAGAGGTATTTATGGATGATTTTAGTGTCTTTGGAGATTCATTTGATAATTGTTTGGATAATCTCACATTAATCTTGAAACGATGTGTTGAAACTAACCTTGTTTTAAATTGGGAGAAATGTCACTTTATGGTGAAACAAGGTATAGTTTTAGGTCATATCGTTTCAGAAAGAGGAATTGAAGTTGATAAATCAAAAATAGATCTTGTACGCTACTTACCCTCTCCGACTTCGGTTAGAGAGGTTCGTTCTTTTCTTGGACATGCAGGATTTTATAGGCGATTTTTCAAAGATTTCCAACCCCTTGTGCCGCCTCCTTCAAAAGGATGTGCCTTTCAAATTCGATGAAGAGTGTGAGAAGGCCTTCACAAGCCTAAAAAACAAGCTCACTTCGGCCCCTATTATTGTCCCACCAGATTGGAGCCTTCCCTTTGAACTCATGTGCGATGCATCCGATTATGCATTAGGAGCTGTTTTGGGACAAAGAACGGACAAGCAGCCACACGTCATATATTATGCTTCCCGGACGTTGAATGATGCTCAATTGAACTATTCCACAACGGAAAAAGAACTTCTTGCTGTTGTTTTTGCTTTAGATAAATTTCGCTCGTATTTACTTGGTACTAAAGTTATAATTTACTCTGATCATGCAGCGTTGAAGTACTTACTTACCAAGAAGGAGGCTAAACCACGACTTATTCGTTGGATGCTTCTTCTCCAAGAGTTCGATATTGAAATTCGGGACAAGAAAAGATGCGAGAACGTGATGGCTGACCACTTGAGCCGAATGGTCCATGAAGAAGATGATGCCGTGCCTATTCCAGAGACATTCCCCGATGAGCAGCTGCTGTCCATCAAGGTAAGTGCACCATGGTATGCTGATTTAGTTAATTATTTGGTCTCTAAACAAGTTCCCGACACCTTAAGTAAGCATCAACGGGATAAACTGAAGAAAGAGGCACATTCTTATGTGTGGGATGACCCTTATTTGTGGAAATATGGTGCGGATCAAATCATTCGTAGGTGTGTGCATAATTCTGAATTTCATTCAATTTTAACATTTTGTCACACTTATGCATGCGGAGGTCACTTTGGCACTCAAAGGACTGCACGAAAAGTACTTGAAAGTGGTTTTTATTGGCCTACCATCTTTAAGGATGCTAGAACGTTTTGCTTGTCATGTGATCGTTGTCAAAGAACCGGAAACATTGGTTCAAAAGATCAAATGCCGCAGGTCCCTGTATTTAGTGTTGAAATTTTTGATGTTTGGGGCATTGATTTCATGGGCCCTTTTCCCTCATCTCATGGTTTTGTTTATATTATACTTGCGGTTGATTATGCTTCAAAATGGGTGGAAGCAAAAGCCACCCGTACTAATGATTCTAAAGTGGTTGCAGATTTTATAAGAACTAACATATTTGCTAGATTTGGAATGCCAAGAGTACTTATAAGTGATGGGGGTTCACACTTTTGCAATCGCACCATTGAGGCACTACTCAAGAAATACAACGTCACTCATAGGGTGGCAACACCTTATCATCCCCAAACAAATGGCCAAGCCGAGGTTTCAAATCAGGAGATCAAACAGATTTTAGAGAAGACCGTTGGGCCTAACCGGAAAGATTAGAGCTTACGTTTGAATGATGCATTGTGGGCATATTGTACGGCCTACAAAACACCAATTGGAATGTCCCCATTTCGGCTCATATATGGAAAACCATGTCATCTTCTGGTTGAATTAGAGCACAAAGCACATTGGGCCGTCAAAACATTCAATTTGGACCTAGTCACAGCTGGACTTCAGAGAAAGCTTCAATTGAATGAACTTGAAGAAATTAGAAACGAGGCGTATGAGAATGCTCAGATTTACAAAGAGAAGACGAAGGCATTTCATGACAAGATGATTCGTACCAAGATATTCTCACTTGGGCATAAAGTTCTACTCTTCAATTCCCGCCTTCGTTTATTCCCAGGTAAGTTACGTTCTAAGTGGATAGGACCTTTTGTTGTTACTAATGTTTTTCCTCATGGTGCAGTCCAAATTAAAAGTTTCAAAACGGGGTAAGAATTCAAGGTGAATGGACAACGTTTGAAGCCCTACTATGAGCACTTTGAGGAGCATATCGTGGAAGACACACCACTCCATGCCGTGGGCCCTATCCAAGACTAAAAGGAAGTCTCGTCCGGCTGGAAGACGTTAAAGCAAGCGCTTCTTGGGAGGCAACCCATGCATTCAATAAAGAGACCTTGGAAGATCCGGCATCAAAACCAGGTGTTTATGTTCCTAAACTCTACTCTTTATTGATTTTAATTTACATTTCGTGTCATGTTTGTTAATTGTTTGTTTGTTTGCTTGTGTGTGCGTATATGTTTGAAACATTGAGGACAATGTTTGATTTAAGTGTGGGGGGGGGGGGGGGGTAAACAAAGTGTTTTCATGCAAAATTCGTGGGCTTTTATCACCTATCGCTTCCAATGTTGTTTTCATTGTTTTTAAGTGTTTTTAGAGCGTTTTGTAGTGTTTTTATGTGTTCTTTAAGAAAAATCAAAAAATTCTTGAAAAAAAATCGAAAAATGTGTTAAAAATACCAAAAAGAGTTGTGTTTTTGTGTCTTAGGGTACCTTCCAACACAATGATGAGGATTTGGTTTTTAATTACATAACTATTAAAGAAAGTTACAAACATGGATGGAAGTTTGATATGCCTTTGGTTTATGCTTCGTTGTAGTTGTAACTTACGAATTCATGGTTAATCACAAAGAAAAAAATCAGTTTTTGTAACATGCTTGAAGGAAGGAACTCAAAACTAACGCTACAACCCTGAGAGACTTGAGCCTAAAACGTTCTTTGGAGAGTTAAAAATCTGTGCATTTGTTGTTTTCTAAGTCGTTGCATGATCTCATTATTCTTTGCTTGGTTGCTACTTAGAAGGCGTCTCATCACTATAGTTCCAAATACTAGAACTCATGCCCGTTTCATTCAAAGCAAAAAAATTGATTAGCATAACACATAAACAAGATGAAGTTGTTAGTAAAACTAGAGCCAAAAAGCCTTACCCTTCACATTATGTTTTGTAGGTTTAAACCCCGTTGAGCCTTGTTTTAGCCTATGTTCTTTGTTAGCCACGTTTTACCCTACCAAGCTTAGATTAGGACCATCCATACCCTTGTTCTTGAAGCATAGTGGAGCATAGCTTAGAAGGAATTCCTTTTGATCACCATATTGCAGGAAATGAGTGTGGGGGAAGGGTTTTGTGTGCCAAAAGAAAGAAAAAGAAAAAAAATCGTCAAAAACAGAAAAAGAAAAGAAAAGTGTGAAGAAAAGTAAGAAAAAGAGTTGAAAAGAAGAGAAAATGAGCTCTAAGTGTTGGTTGTTGAAGAAAGGGTCCAAAAGTGTGAATTCGGCCCTAAAAAAGTTGTGTGCATCTTCCCCTTGTGTTTAAAGTTGATTTTTGCATTCAAAAGTGAATTCTAAGTGCCTATTACATTGCTTTGCTTACTATTACTTTAAGAACGTTTGTTTTTCCATATCCTTTCTTGTTAGCCAATACCCCTAGCCCCGTTACAACCCTTAACTTCTATCTTGAGTGTTGTGTGTTTCAATTTGTGGAGTTTGGGATTGGTATGAGCATATGGTATCCCTGGTTCTCGCATCTAAGTAGTGACATTCCATTCATGAGATCATATCTATACATGCATTAATAAATCCAGAAATTGCTTTCTTTGCTATAAACATATGTGAGTGTTCGTTTTCATATTTACATCAATCTTCTCACATATAACTAGTGTAGGGTGTGTAGTCAGAAAATCTGTGTGAAAATAAGAGTGTAAACCGTAAGGAATTGAGCAAACTCTCTAAGGCATGTTACTACATTCAAATCATTGTTTTAATTGATTAATTGTGAGCTAGTAAGTGGCGACTATGATTAAGTATGTGCTCGAGAGTAAGGATAAATAAAATCTACGGGAATGATGATCTTTGATATGTTATGTACCATTGGAAATCCCTGAGGCGAACGTTGGAAGGTTTAGTTTATGTTTTATTTTATTTCGTTTTGCTCGAGGACTAGCAAAAGCTAAGGATGGGGGAATTTGATAGGAGCATATTTATGCGACTTAGTTAGCTTGTTTTCTTGCATTTACTTAGCTTAATTATGTTAATTATAGTGTTTAAAGTCATTTTCGTGCAATTTCAGGGCTTAATAACAAAGTGTGCAAAAAGAGCCAATTTGGAGCTATTTTGGGTCAAGGATGGATAGCTTATGAGCCAAGCAAGAAGGATGGACGAATTTGGAGATTTAAAGACAAGGAATCAGCTAGGAAGAAGGAAGAAACAAGTTCAAGTTCTAGAAGATAAGAAGTTAGCAAGAAATAAGGAACATTATCTAGAAGCATTATCCATAACCTTATCTTATCTTGCCTTATCCTTACCTTATCTTGTCCACCTTATTTTCAGCCAAAAAGGGGGGTGTTTCTTATCAGATTTTATCACTTGAAATTAGGGATTCTAGAAGCCTAAAAATGTGCAAAACAACCCTTAAACCTCTCTTACATTCATGCTGCACATCTCCTCAGATTTCCTACAAAGGTGGCGCCTAAATGACTCATTCTAGATGGTCCTAAGCTTATCCCTAAATCCCAGGCGCCCAACCCCTTCTAGATGCCTTTTTCTGCTAGGAAAACATGTCCTTTTCCTCCTTGGTTTATGATTAAATTGGCCTAATTTCTGAGGGAGTTGGAATTCCAATCCTACACCCATTCTAAGTCCTAAATCCACCCTTGCTGTGGCTTGTAGTTTTCAGCCCTATAAATACCCAAGTGCCGCACCCTTTTCATTCACCACTCACCTCTCATTCAACATACATCTCTCAGATACACATTCATACACCCATCTAACCTCAGTGTGCCGCAATTGCAAGGAGGAAGGAGGACTTAGTGTCGTGGCTGCCCATTGTTCTAGGTGTTGTCTTTCTTTTATCTCAATGTTTAATTCAAGTTATTTTTGTGTAATTGCAAACATGAGAGGCTAAATTTCTTATTAGTTGGGGGTGAATTTGAAGCCATGATTATATGCTATATATGAATTGATTACATCCAATTATTGTTTCTTAAGACTTGAATGTGATTTGCTTAACTGAGTTATTAAAACTTGTTTTTGTGTGTTAATTGGGAGTCGACACTTAATTTGCATGCATTAACTTGAAGCTAGAATATAAGGGAGTTTCACCTAATCGTTATGAACTTATATTCACAAGTAGTAAAGGTTGCTAGTCACAATCATGTTAAGTAAGTCCTAGGCAAGAGTTTCATGCATTCATAGTTACAATTGCCTTGTCAACACTTATGATTTTCAAAGAACGTAATGACCTTTGATATGTTTTCTATCATGCAATCATAGTTAGGGACTTGATAAGGATAATTTGGTTGTAATGCATGTTTCATTCAATTCAATGAGAAAAGGAAAATCTAATGGTTAATTTATGCTTACATGGTTAACTTGGAGTGTTGTCATTCATAGTCTAAAGGAATAATAATTGGAAATTGGTTCATGTGCATATATCATGTGTGGAGAAGGATCCTCTAACTAAACTCATCATCCATTCAATTCATCAAAATCGTTTTTCTTAAGTGTTTTAAACAAAGTTTATGTTTTAAAGTTTAAATTCATCCAAAACAATCCCCTTTTCATCTAATCTTGTTATTTGAGTCAAAACCTGTTTTCTTTAGTCTTTTGAGTCAAGTTTTACCTTATTTTCGTCAAAATCACTTCTTGGGTCTTAAATTGAGTCTTTTTGGTTGTTTTAAGCTGTTTTGAGTCTTTTAAACCTGTTTTGAGTCCCTTGAGTCTATTTAAACGTTTTTAAGTTTGTTTTTGTGTTTTGAAGTCTAAATTGTGTTGATTAGCATCCCTAGTTAATCCCCGGTCTAGAACGATCCCTACTTGCATCATATACTACAATTGTCATAAATAGGGTTTAATTTGTGTGCGTAACTATAATTCACATCAATGTGCCGCACCCCTTCACTCTCTATGGCCTCCATAATTGTTCAGTAAATTATGCTTACAACATTAACCAATATATAAGGCCATATACCAAACAAAAAAAAGAGAGGTGATTTCAAAAAAAAAAAAAAAAAAAAAAAGGGTAAGAAATGGTACCATATGTAGGACAAGAAAAGGTAATGGAGCTAGGGTTTGGTAGGGGGTGGCGGCGGAAAAAGGCCGCTCGAGTCTCCTTTGGGTAGAGTGGGTCGATTGGATTCCGTGTTGGAATCCAGTGAATTCGGGTGAAGAAATTGGTTTTCTAGGGTGGCTAAAGTAGGATTGATAATTATTAAGCTTGAAGATAATTTTGATAAGATTGAGAGGGCGTCTGCTAATTGGATTTGGGTAGAGAATAAGCTAATTAGGCTTGTGAGGACTAGATCACTTAGAGTTGTTTGCTGTAGGGGTGACTTAGTGTTAATTCGGGGCATGCAACCTCCTTTTTGGATGCTAATTATTGTTGAGTGGATTCCTATAGGCTAGTGGCGAAGCCACGTGAGGGCAAGAAGTGGTGGCCGCCACTCCCCTCGCCTAGAAACACCACTGGATAGCTGGGTTCGCCACTTCCCTCGCTGGAAAACCCACTGGTTCATCCTCTGTTTGGGTTGGGTGATCTGTTCTGTTGCACGCAACAGCAACAGATAGCCAATCAGAGACAGAAAGGTCCTTCAGCTGCTCCCAAAATCCCAGCAGCTAGGAACGGTGGTTCCGCCCCTCTGGTCCCGTCGAAAGTAAGTAATTCCATCTGATTCTCTGGTTTTTGGTGTTCTGCAACGAAGCCCAGTGCTGCTGTGTTTCTGTTTTCAATTTTTCAAACCCAAGCCAAACGACATCGTTTGGGACCTGGCAAAGATTTTTTTTTTAAGTAGAACGGTACATTTAGTTTCCTCCCGCCAGGTCATCGAGCGCTACTACTCGCGCATGACCCTGGACTTCCACACCAATAAGAAGATCCTCGAGGAAGTCGCCATCATCCCCTCCAAGCGCCTCTGCAACAAGATTGCCGGATTCTCCACCCACCTGATGAAGCGGATCCAGAAGGGCCCAGTCCGCGACATCTCCCTGAAGCTGCAGGAGGAGGAGTGCGAACACCGCATGGACTTCGTCCCTGAGGAGTTCGCTATCAAGATCGACGAGATCTCCGTCGACAAGGAAACCATCGACATGCTCTCTGCTCTGGGCATCGCTGGCATGCCCGGCGATGACGTCAAGTGGGTCGACCCGGAAGCACAGTCTCAGAATCTGGGGTTCGTGCGTGGTGGACCCAGGAGGTACTGAAACGGGTTTTGATGCTATACTAGATTTGGTTTTTGGATTAGGAAGAAGTTAACTTATTGCTAAATTTCTATGTGTTTAATTTTATTGAGGAAGCAATGTGGATGACGTCTTTTGTTATGGGATTATGTTATATTTGCATTGAGAATCGAAAGCATTGCAGTTGATTTCGTTTGTTGAAAAAAAAAAGTTTCTATTAAAAAACTGATAGCAGGAGATAGGAGACCACGCTTTATTTGTCGTTTAGTAGCACTTGATCGTCGAGGACTTATAATTAACAATTAACATCCTTCTAGTCTTCTTTTTCGTGGGATTTTTTAAAGGTTTCAAGGCCAGAACTTTCCTAATAATTTCGATATGGAATGGGAGTTGATTTCAAGGCTTTGATTTTTCCTTTTGAGTCGAAACTGATTTCATTCTAAATTTTTTTTATGATTCTCTAACTCTTATGCATGAGTGCTAGCATTTTAGAATTGGAACTGACAGTTAGCACAAGAGTTAGAGAATTATGAAAGGTTTCAAGGCTTTGACTTTTCAAGGTCTTCTATTTGGCTCTGTTGTTCTCGTCTCCTCCTCTATTGAAACCGATACATCCAAAGATAATAAGAAAGGTTAATTAATTATTAATTAGTGCATGCAGTCTTCTTTTCTTTATGTATGCTAGCTAGTTAATTATTAGTTTACGCTTTGGTACATGAGGTATTTTTTGTTTTCAACCCATTATGTGTCTCAATTTTAAACAATTGTCCATTATCAATATGGTTACAATTTTACACATTCGACGTACCTACACACCCATTATATATGTACAGTCGACCAAACCACATGTATGTGCTCAATTATTAAATTCGTCATAGAGTACAAGAATTTGAATTTGTTTTCACTAAATTCGTCCTAGTGTCACAGTTCGTAATTAATATTGATAAATTATGAACGTCATTAATATTTTCTACTATCTAAATGGTTTGGTTGTCTCCATAATTTTTTAACCTTGCACCCTTTTAAATCCGCCCCTCCCCTCGCCAATTCCTGGCTTCGCCACTGCCTATAGGGGGAGTCGAGAGCTATGGGTATTGGTTCCTCTTAGTCTTTGGCTAAATTCTTGGGTTAGTTTTTTTGTTTCTTCATTTTGCTAATTACTTGTGGGAAGAAATTTCGATATGTGAATTTTGGATTATATCTAGTTACTTTTATATACTTAATGATTATAATTGGATTTCGTATTTGGGTTTTGGGTGCATTCATTGTATTACTTGGTTGGTACCGAAACGGTTGATATACCGATATAGCTTGGGTTCTGTCTACTACAGGCATGGGTGCTATGGTGAAAATAATTTTGCTTGCAGTGTACTCATTACTTACTTTAATTGTTTCATATCTGCCTTAATGTGCTTAGTGAATTGTTGTTTGATTTATTTCACCGGTTGGATTCCTCCAGATATGATATTTATAAAGTGGTGTGTTGCAGAGCTGTTAGTTATAAAGAGTTCTAGTAGAGTAGGAGAAAGTTGCTGCTGCTGGTGATGTTGTGGCATCTAGCAGGGCAGCTGAGGTAGTGGTAAGTGATAGGCTAATTGTGGGGGTTTTAAGTCTAATGAAGCGCATCCAAGAAGAGGTTGTAGCAGAAGCTAAAGGTAGTCGAAAGAATTTTCTTGAGGAACTGAATTAATGAAGTGTTTTACGTGGAATTGTAGGGTCTATGCAGGCCAGACTTTTAGTAGCAACTTCAGTTTTTTGTGGTCGTTAGTAAGATTGGACCATTGTTGCTTGTTGGAAACTAAAGTAGCCTTGGATAATTTCTATGGAAGGTTCGTTAATCAAAATTATTGTAAAGCCCCTGCTGGTAGAGCCGGGGGAATTTGCTTGTTTTGGCAATTGTCAGATAAATGAATTATCTACAAATATGTTGTACTCTTGTTTATGCTTTCCCTCAAAGGAACTTGCAGGACTCTCTTTGGGAGGAGATTCTCGCCCTCAACCCTTTAAACCAACCTTGGTGTCAGAAAAATTAGGAGGCTGTTAAATTACTACTATTTTCATAAACAAATTCATCAATTTTTTAAACAAGGATAATCTCTTATCTCTCTTTGCTTCTGGTATGCCGTTTACTCGGTGTAATGGTCACAATGACAGTACAAGAATCTATCAAAGGTTGGACCGAGGGTTAGCTAATCCTTGTTGGTTAAATGTCTTCCCTAATTTTAGTCTTCACAATTACCCAATTTTTGGCTCTGACCATAGTCCCATTCTCCTTAATACCAATTTCGAGATTACAACAAAGAACCATCGCCAATTCAAATTTGAGGCCACGTGGTCGCAACATCCTAAATTTCAGGAGTTTGTTAAGAAGGCTTGGTATTGTATGGATTGTGATAGACCTATCGATAAGTTTACGGCTTGTATGGCAACTTTTGAATTTCTGGTTAAGAAGTGGAACAAGGAGATATTTGGAGATGTTAGGGAACGTAAAAATAAACTTGTCAATGACCTAAAGGAAGTACAAGATAAACCAATGGCCAATCAACATACTCAGAGTAATATTGAGTTGGGATTGAAAATTAGAGAGGACTTAAATGAGGTGTTGAAACAAAAGGAAATTATGTGGGCTCAAAAAACAAAAGTTAAATGGTTGCAATTAGGTGATCAAAATACAAAGTACTTCTAAACGGTGGCAATCATAAGGAAAAAACGAAATGCTCTAGAGAAAATCAAATATTCTAATGGCTACTGGTGGTTCAAAGGGGAGGGGCTCGAACAAGTTTTTCTGCAGAAATTTTCAACCACTTTCCGTCGGTTCTAGGACTCCAAATAGGTAAGGAATTGTTCTTCTCGTTGAGAGCTTCAAATCTATATAAGATTTGCGGAATTTGGTTGAAAAACGAAGTAGATATTGAAGTTTTAAAATTTTCCAGTTTCCAGCATAACAGATGGCGGCCGGCGGTGGTTTTCGGCGAGTCACTGGAGAAGGAAGTGGAATATTCCATCAACTTTGACGGAATATACTGACGACGTCAGGTAACTTTAATGGAATATTCTAGGAATTTAACGGAATATTCCCTAACGTCGTTAGGGAATCCGTCAATGTGCCAGGCACGTGCCTGCGCGTGTGGCCGTGCCTTAGTCGGCGCGTGGGACATCGAAATTTTTTCTAAAAATATGGGGATGCTCGTGGTGTTGAGTAGGCTACGATGGTATATTCAAACACCATAATTGAGCAACGTATGAGAAGTTATTACACGGTTTTGGTTATGTGCTTAAAATTAACGTTAAATTAGTTGTTTCGCATATAGGTGAGATGTTTCAGAAGGACGAGCGTAGCCAAGCGATACTCGGGGGTTACGATCCTGCTACATACCAATGAGTGGGATTTTGGTTTTCTATATATATATATATATACGTATATATGTTTTACATTTTCCCAAAAATTATTTTAAGTGGATCTACGTTTTTAAATGCCATGTCAATTGCATTACATTTTAGTATATGCATTAGTATAGATATGCATATTATTGCATGATGTTGCGGACGCCCTAGGTAAGCTTCAGGTGAGTACATATCGATGATAGTGATTGCAATGTGTATGGTTATGTTTAGATGCATTTAGTGCTCATTATCCTGCACCCCGGTGTTAGTGCTCCGCCCGAGGCCAAGGCCTAGCCTTTATGTGATCGTTCACCTCCCGCATCACAAGCTCACCTTGGATCCAAGGCAGGTGCCAGCCTGTCGTATAGACCACATTAGGTGGTTCCGACTCGTAGGTGACTTGTGATATGTCGCACAGCCTTCACGTGATCGTAGCACTTGAGCGTATCTATTTACACCCAGCCTGTCGTACAGACCACATTAAGTGGTTCCGACTAGTGTGCAGGAATATGGTCAATGAGCTATAGGTCCAGCCGTACATGTCACATTAGGTGACTCCGGCTGACATATCATTTTACATTGATTTATTTCACCTGGCTTACTTATTTCATTGTTGAGATATTTGACATGGCATATACATGGTTTTCACTACTCTCGAGTATGATTTCTATATACGTATGTATTATTATTTTTTGGAAAATTATACGGATTTTATGGTGAGGGGTTATTACATTTTAAAAAGAAAGATGTTTTCAAAAACTTTGGTAATACTGTGAATTGATCGATGAGAACGAATGACGCTCCCTAATATATTTATTATCCCAAAGTAATTTGTTACAAACTTATATATGTTCTGACCTTTTTCTTCGATTCGAAGTACCTTGATCCAACTTTATCGCATGTACGGTACATAAATAAATTTTTTAGGGGTGTGATATCCACACACCCTTTTTTACTTCTCACACACCTTTTTAATTTTCAGTCGTTAGATCGGATGAAGTGAAGAAGATCAATGGATAGAAATTAAAAAGAGGTGGGTGAGAAGTAAAAAAGGGTGTGTGGATAGCACACCCCATTTTTTAAGTATATTAAGAGCCTTGTATCTCAAGTTGTTGAAAGTGTTTTTTATATCTGAAGTCTAAATTTCAATTACTCTGTCTCCTCGTTAATTTTGCTTGGATAGAAAGAAAGAAAGAAGGTTAAACTTCATTAGTGTCAAATTACAGTCCTCCCCTTGTTTCACAAAGAAGATAATGGTGATGCTGTTTCACAAAAGCCATGTTCTAAAAATAATCTAATGATCAGATAATACTAAGCATTTGTGCCTTCAAAAGACAATTTTTACATTTACAGTATGGTGTTTGAGTATGATGTGTGATGCATAAAATATCATTTAGTGTGCATCTCAGCCAAGGCCAATACTTTATACTGCCGAATTTAACTACCAAATGGACATAGAGAGCCTAAGCTTCTCACATCATCATCTTATTTCCTAAATTATCATTTTTGAGATACACCCCCTCGCAGATCAATGTTGATTAGATGGAAAAAGGGTTAAGGAAAAAATTCAAACAGATTGCTCTCACCATCTATGCTCTTAACCCTCTCTATAGTGTCAAAACTTCTGTCCTTTTACTTTTGTAAGGTTCCCCAAGCAGCTTCTACTTTCCTCTATTTGAATCCTCTGTAGCAGTAAGAAAATACTTGTATGACATGAATGATTTTGTATCAAACGGTACATAGCACAGACAAAAAAAAAACGAAATCATTGTGAAGAGTGTGGGGTGTATGAAGAAAAGTGGGGTGAATGGAGAAAATGGTTTATGTTCAGAGTGTGTGGAGTGTGAGGGTGTTTATGGAAAAGTATGTGGGGTGTATTAAGACAAATTTTGATTGAAAAATAAAATGTCGGGTTTATTAAGAATGTGGGGTGTATTCAACAATGTGTGGGGTGTTAATATAATAAGCCTATTAATTTAACAATTTTATTCCCCTAAAAACTATAATAATTATATATATATATATATATATATATATTAAATTAAATTTTAAAAATTGGTGACCATTGGATCGGCTTAAATATACATACCATTTAATTTTTCAAGTGTTATACATACAAAATAAATAATTTTGAATCTACTTAATAAATAAATAAATAAATATATATATATATATATATATATATATATATGAACTTGATGGATACGAATTCTTCGAAACTAATTTCAATGATCCAACCGTCAAACTTGTTTTTATATGCTTCGAGATCACATCAGCAAAAAATCATAAAAAACAAACATTTAGAGATCAAGTTACGGGACAAAACTTTTCGACGGTTATAAAACGAAAAATCACGATTTAACAGTTATTTTAACTCCTTTTTTGATTATTTTTTTTATAGCTACACTCCTTGATCCTATATGAATACAAAGAATGAATTCGATCTTCAATTTAAAATATTTACACTAGTATGTTATACTTAATGAAAGTATAAATAAACTCTAAGTGTTAGTGAATCTATCGTTTTGATGGGATACACATCCTACGAAACTAATTTCAACGATCAACCGTCAAACTTGTTTGTATATGCTTCGAGATCGCATATACCAAAAATCGCAAAAAACAAACATTCAGACATCAAGTAACGGGAAAAACTTTTCGATGGTTATAAACAAAAAATCACGATTTAACGGTTATTTTAACTCCAATTTTAATGATTTTTTTACAACTACACTCCTTGACCCTATATGAATACAATGAATTAACTCGATCTTCAATTTAAAATATTTACACAAGTGGATACCACAAAATCTTATGTTATACTTAATAAAAGTATAAATAAGCACTTAGTGTTAGTGAATCTATCGTTTTGATGGGATACGCATCCTACAAAACTAATTTCAACGAACAACCCGTCAAACTTGTTTGTATATGCTTCGAGCTCGCATCAGCAAAAAATCGTAAAAAATAAACATTCAGAGATCAAGTAACGGGACAAAACTTTTCGACGGTTATAAAACGAAAAATCACGATTTAACGGTTATTTTAACTCCGATTTTGATTAGTTTTTATAGCTATACTCTTTGATCCTATATGAATACAATGAATGAATTCGATCTTCAATTTAAAATATTTACACTAGTGGATACCACAAAATCTTATGTTATATAAATAAACTCTAAGTGAGTGAATCTATTTTTTTTATGGGATACGCATTCTACGAAACTACTTTCAACAATCCAACCGTCAAACTTGTTTGTATATGCTTCGAGATGGCATACGCCAAAAATCGGAAAAAACAAACATTTAGAGATCAAGTAACGGGACAAAACGTTTTGACGGTTATAAACGAAAAATCACGATTTAACGGTTATTTTAACTCCGATTTTGATGATTTTTTATAGCTACACTCCTTGACCCTATATGAATACAATGAATGAATTCGATCTTCAATTTAAAATATTTACACAAGTGGATACCACAAAATCTTATGTTATATAAATAAACTCTAAGTGAGTGAATCTATTTTTTTTTTTTATGGGATACACATTCTACGAAACTACTTTCAACAAACCAACCGTCAAACTTGTTTGTATATGCTTTGAGATTGCAAAAAAAAAAAAAAAACATTCAGAAATCAAGTAACGGGACAAAACTTTTCGACGGTTATAAACGAAAAATCACGATTTAACGGTTATTTTAACTCCGATTTTGATGATTTTTTACATGTACACTCCTTGACCCTATATGAATACAATGAATGAATTCGATCTTCAATTTAAAATATTTACACAAGTGGATACCACAAAATCTTATGTTATACTCAATGAAAGTATAAATAAACTTTAAGTGCTAGTGAATCTATCGTTTTTATGGGATACGCATTCTATGAAACTAATTTAAATGATCCAACCGTCAAACTTGTTTGTATATACTTCGAGATCGTATACGTCAAAAATCGCAAAAAACAAACATTCAAATATCAAGTAACGGGACAAAACTTTTCGACGGTTATAAATGAAAAATCATGATTTAACGGTTATTTTAACTCCGATTTTGATGATTTTTTTTACAGCTACACTCCTTAACCTTATATGAATACAATGAATGAATTCGAACTTCAATTTAAAATATTTACACAAGTGGAAACCACAAAATCTTATGTTATACTTAATGAAAGTATAAATAAATTCTAAGTGTTAGTGAATATATTGTTTTGATGTTTTGATGGGATACACATTATATGAAAGTAATATATTTATGTGGCAATGTGTGGTATGTGCAAATTTAAGAAAAAATATATATTTTTCTTAACGGGTCATAAAGGGTCTGGTCACTTTATCCTTTGGGTACAAAAAAAAAAAAAAAAAAAAAAAAAGTGACCCGACCTGTTAAGATAATATGTGTGACACGACATGACCCGTTGAGATAACAGGTGTTATACGAAAACGACACGAAAACGACACAAACACGACAGACACGATCCGTTTACCAAGGCTACTCAACATCATCCATTCATTATTGATACAATCCTTGCTCTTTAAACATATATGCAGCCACAAGATGTGATTCCTTGTTGCATTGCCGAGGTGAATACCTGATGAACAACGGATTCCAAACACGCTGTAGCTCGACAGCCTCCGAGTAGCACCGACAACAGCCCCACCATCTCGATTGCTGTGTGAAAGTCTAGCCATTTTATACTCATTACGCTGATGTAAATTAACATAAATGCACTGCCTCCTCTGGTTGAGGCTCCACAGTCTCCCCACACCATTGAATATCGCATCATTCCTACAGCATCAAAAGTAAATGAATATGCATTTTGGAATCTTAAGATCAAACCTAAAGGATCTCCCAATCTCATCATCTTGTTTGTAACTTTGTCTCGACGTTTCCCACAGTTTTCCACCTCCCACCCTCTTTTAGTCTTTTTCTCTTTGACCCTCCATATTAAGAAAAAGGAAAATAATTAAATACAATTTCACAGAGATATTCAAGCTAACTTGGGAAATTATGCGTTGAATTGGCATGCTTAATTAGACTCTTTGGACTGAACTAAACAGTCTCAACCATTGTGGGATGATTACAAGGGGATATTATGTGTTACTCATAATATTCTTAATATTACCTTGGAACACTTTAGTAATACAGTGAATTGATCGATGAGAACGAATGACGCTCCCTAATATATTTATTATCCCAAAGCAATTTGTTACAAACTTATATATGTTCTGACCTTTTTCTTCGATTCGAAGTACCTTGATCCAACTTTATCGCACGTACGGTACATAAATAAATTTTTTAGGGGTGTGATATCCACATCCCTTTTTTTACTTCTCACACACCTTTTTAATTTTCGACCGTTAGATCGGATGACGTGAAGAAGATCAATGGATAGAAATTAAAAAGAGGTGTGTGAGAAGTAAAAAAGGGTGTGTGGATAGTACACCCCATTTTTTAAGTATATTAAGAGACTTGTAGCTCAAGTTGTTGAAAGTGTTTTTTATATCTGAAGTCTAAATTTCAATTACTCTGTCTCCTCGTTAATTTTGCTTGGATAGAAAGAAAGAAAGAGAAAGAGAGAGAAAAAAAGAAAGAAAGAAAGAAAGAAAGAAAGAAAAAGAAAAAAAAAAAAGCTTCAATCATAAAAAGGATGAGCATGATGCGAGTTTATAACTTACATGAAAACTCCTCACCATAACAATATGTGCTAAGTTGAAACTTTATACTTAACGAGTTGCATTGACATCCTTCCCAGCGATCAAATGTCCATTTCCCACACCTCAATCGACGAATGATAAGGAGTGAGTCAACTGATGGAACCAACCACAACACAATTAACCACCCGAGCAATTATCCAACACCCGTAGTTATCAGTTGGACATGATCAAATTGAGTAGAACAGCATAATGCTCTCTTTGCGTTCAAGTTTGAATCCACATGTAGTTTAATAACGCTCGAATAAAAAAAGAAAAACAAACAAACAAACGGGAGAGTAGATTGCGGGAATTTCCCACAGTACCCCAAACATAGACTCCACAAATTTTTGTTATCAAAAAGTGACTTCAAAATTTTAGCCCTGTCCTACACAACATTTGGTGTCAAGTAGAACCCAATTAATCCAAAAATAGGGCCGAAACATGTAAACCGGCTTTGTTTCTGTGCGGATACGGGCTTCTGTTAAGCGAGACGTGGCCTGGGTGGGCTTTAGAAGGAAGGAAAAATATCTGTAGTGTTCTTCTCGTCACGCCGCTGGATTTTGGAGGGAAACAGGAGGTGCAGCGGCAGAGTACACCAGCCGGTGGACGAAAGGTGTAAGCTACTGGGCGTGGGTGCTGCATGCAGCCGCACAGTTGTCCCTGCGACGTACACTGTTCCTCAACGGCTTGTTTGTCGGTGGGAGTTGCGACACAACTTTTTCATGAAGAGGAGTGACTGTTTTTTTAAAACTAGGATTCTCTCCCTTTCTCTCTCATTTTCTCACACTCTCCACTTTAATTTTCTTTCTTTATAAAGAAATCAACACAAAATTTTAACATGACTTAATCCCAACCATTCGAATAAATTGGAAGGAAAATAAAGGAAAATTCTCCGTCTTTTCATACCCGCAATGTTTCTCACACAAGTTCTCCAAGGTGAAAAAGAGTCTATGGGCTCAAATTGACAAAAACACCCCTGATTACTAAATACATTTTTCTTTTTCTTTTTTGTTTTAGGTTTGACACAAGTTTTAAAATAGTAAGAAATGTGCTTAGAGATGTTTGACATGTATCATATTTTCTTATCACATTTTATATTAATTATATTTAGATGTTTCATATGAAGTGATGTGGAACTACTTACAACCTTATGTGCATTTTGCACGAGATTTACATTCGTATCAAATTAGTGTCTAAAAACTGAATTCATTTAATGATGGAGTCAAAATTTTGTCGGGAGCCCGATAGTTAGAGAAGCTTCCAACCTCATGACCTTCAACTACCATGCCTCAACCCTTAATCTTCTCCTTTAATTTTGATATTTATTAAAAGCATTTTATAGCAAAGATTTAAGACTCATATAATGGACCTAATGGTGGTACAATAACAGTGGTGGCTAGCAGTATACTGTTTTCTTCTCAGACCAATTAATCAATATTTTATTTTAAACAAAACTTCAATTATTATATCAAGGTTGGTGAATTTCATGATAAAATAGCCTCAAACCCAATTAAAAACAAGAAGAAAAGTTAGAATCATAAGGGTATTTTGGACCATAAAAAGTTGGTTCGAAGGTGGCAGCTCCTCAATTCCACAATTCCACGTGAACAGATTCTTCATGGCTGTTTCTGTAACACCCTCAACATATTAAAACCAGAACCCTCCAATTATAGCAAAAGCCAGATCTCACTCTCTCTGCAGAAACATTAAGAATCCGCAAGGAAGAACAAGTCCAAACTCAATTTCAACACCAACATAAAAGATTTTGGTCCCTAAAACCCGATTGTTTAGAGTCTTGTCCCGGTCCAGATTCAGTTTTGATATACCAGTACTGCATTTCCTCACTGCATAATAATTTCAAGAACTTCCGGTTGGCTGGCTGAAAGGATATGGTGATCCGCTTCCATTGTTAGAGCTTCTTTCAGTCCTCTATCTCCCTCACGACGTGGATGCTATGGAGGACATGTGAAGGCTACGGTTAGTTCTTTGAGGTAATTAATCTCTAATCTTTTCTGGGTTCTTCTAAATTTTGTTAATTATAAATGCATTGGCTTCATCCCCACATTTCTCAAAGAGAAGTAAATAATTTAAGAGAGATGTAAATATGATTTTTGCATTCTAAATTTGCATCTTGCCAATTGAGATGCTCTTAGGGCATAAAAAGATTTGGAACCCTTAATTATTTTTCTTGACTGCCTTGTTAATTTGGCTACTTTTGGTAATGTTTGTTTAAACCAAAAACATAGATTATTGAAAGAGAAATGCTAGCAATATTTGCAGGAATAATATTAGGGAGACCAAATTTTTAAACCAAATTTGTATTACCCTATTTGCATTAATCTTTGCATTTAGACCTTTTCACCATTTTCAAATGACACATGTCATTTTTTTTATGAAAATGATATTTTTACTCTGAAAAGTCATTCCTAGTACTATTCACTTACAACACATTAATAGTCGATTTGAACAACACATTTTTGTATTTTTGATTAATTTTCTTAAAAAAAAATTCAAGTCATTTTCATTAATTTTCCTAAAAAAAAAAAAAGAAATTCAATGTTTTTAACATCATATTTTTTGTTTTTCATTAGCCAAAAGCATTTAAAGATCTCGTTTTTTGTGCAAAAAATTACATATGCCATTTGATAAAGTAGAAGATCCAAATGCAAAGTTTAGTGCCAAATTCACTTGCACTCCCCATCTTTGAAAAATCATAACATTTGGGTCTAATTGGATTAATAGTCGATCTGGTGAACGGTAGTTGGAAAATAGTCTATGTGGTAAATAAATTAGGATTTAAACTTCTGTAGTAAAGTCCATTAGGATCTAGACCCAAAATTGAAAGTTTCGTCAACTCTTCATTAATTGTTACCACGTAGCACTCACATGTGAGACTAAATTTGTCTTTTTATTTCTTTAAACTCATTATGCGCTCAACTTCATACCTCCCAGCAGTTTGAACTGGGATCGAACTGAAATCGCCTATTGAGATATAGTGTCGAACAATGAAACCAAGAAGTCGAATAAGATGGGTGTCAGGATTCTCCGTGAGAAATCTAAGAGGGTTGTTGAAATTGTTTAAGCTCACTGAAGTATTGAAAGAGGTTTTCCAGATGAAATTTTTTGTTTTAATTTTTAATTGATGTTGATTTTGATGAGTTTGTAAAATTTTAATTAAACCTTTGACTATTATTTGGTTCATTTGGTTTTTATACGCCTTCCTTGCCGTGGAAGGGTTTCTTTTCAAGCAGAACCCAACTTATAAGAAGACCAACTGGAGAAAAGAAAAAATAAATAAATCTAGAACACCACCACACCTAGAAGACTCATAGAAACATCACCTAAAGATCTCAAAGTATGGATTAATATTAGAATTATGGTGCGACGTGCCCTTCCACTCTTTTACTAGTCATCGATGTGGGTGCGGCTATTCAAACACGAACCAAATTTCTTTGATTTCAATCCAATTTGCCCTCATCTCAATTTCCAATTCAATTTCAAACGACAAATGTAACTGCCACATCGTGTTTCATCATTTTAGATTGAGAGGAATGATGAAAGGGTTTTTATTTCAATTTTGGGCTTAAATTTGAACGAATTTCACCACAAGAATTTAAATTCTAATTTTTTTTACCAGAGTTGTCTTCTAATTACCCTATCACCACATGAATACTAATCAACTAAGGATGTTCAGATGTTTGTTATGATTGAAAACGGTTGTTTTGTTTGAAGACATCATTTTAATTAGTGTCAAGTCATTTGTCTCACATCGTTGATTAACTTGAGAAAAATTATGATGACTCTAGTTCTATAATTTTGTGATTTCGTAACTAATTAGAGTTTTGAGTCTATGAGTTTGTTTTAATAACACTGTCGGCTCTAAGTTTCTGTTAATTAACTAATTAATCACGATAATCTCTATAGAGGAAAAGTAGTTAGAAGATGTCCTAGAACTCCAAACACAAGACAAAGATTTACAGGTTTGTTTTTGTTGAAGATGTTAAGGCAAAAAGGGATTAGAAAAATATTTTAAGTGCGATTAATTCCTAAACAGATCATAGCAAGGCGGATGGTTTAAAGCTAGGGTTGGTGATAATCTTGTCGGTCGGGTGAGCCAAGGCAAAACCATTGAAATCAACATCCAATTAAAGTACCAAAAACCGTTTTTGTTCCAAGTACAAAGACAGAGACATAATGGTAGTTGTGTTTTGGTTTCATCTCCATAAACTGATGACACGTAAGAGTTACAGTGCTTGCTAGATGTTCGACAATGGTTCTTTTGGTTTTGAGGGGTTTAAGAAATGAGAAAGTAAAAGTTCGTTTCATGATCACTTCGTTTTTTTATTTTAAGTTTTTATAGTTTGTGTTAGCGATACACTGATAGAGAAAATATAAATAGGTTAAAAGAGGAATTAGGAGAAATGAGGAATGAAGAAGGGCGGATGAGAAATGAAGAAGAATGGATAAAGAATGGTGAAAGAGTCAATATAGATTCTCACTTTAAAAGAATCATCGAAGATATTTGCTCCAATGCAATCTTATTTTAAGCATAGAAAGTTGCATGGTTTTTCCCGCCATTTTTGTCCCTAAACATGTGGGTTCATAGTTTTTTTTTTTTTTCGCAGAATATTACAAGCTAACGGATTTATTATGTTCCTCGAATTTCACTGTCTTTTGTCAAGATCATAGCTATATTTTGTCTAATTATCATGTCAAATGACTTCAAAACCCTTAACATAAAACGCATTATTCCAAGATTGGTAATTAGTCTTGTGCACAAAATCGTAATTCGGCAATGCACCGTTGTTAATGAGGAGCTTGGAGCTGATTAGTGTATGCTTATAAAAGTCCATTACCATAAGCAGATTTGCTTTCAAGAACTCGGCCGAAAAAACAAATAATTCTGAGTTCGTAGCTAACAAAAAGTGTGAATATTTTTCCAGGAAAACCCTTCATTACTGGCAGTTCTGGTGCATCATGGCATGCAGTTCTCTAGTTATTATTCCTACCTCGGCCGCTTCCGCCAGGACGGTAGACATTTTCAAAGAGTACAATGGTCTCCGCCGGTCTAACTCCAGCCAAGACCTTTACATTCGTGCTACTATGCAGAGGTCTTCTTCGGACAACCATCTTTGTTGCCGCATCAATCGTGTCCACGCAGCAGCAACGGAACCAAAACTAAAGAACAGCCGTTCCATGGGGATTTTCCCGTTTCAGTTTTCGAGTTCCATTCTCCCAAACTCGGTGAGATCATTCTTTGATCCGGACACGAGTAATCATATGAGCGTAGGGGAGGAGAAGGACATGAGTACGGAGAACTCTGGGGAGAGCGCCAGTGAGGAGAGAAAAAGAACCAATTGGGTGGAGAGACTTGTAGAAATCAGAAGTAAATGGAGGAATAGGCAGAAAAAGGACGATGCGGATGAAGACAGCGTCTGTGAAGCGGGTGAAAATGGTGAGTGTGAATGTGGCAGTGAGGAGGGTGGCTGTGCGGTGGATTATGCTGCAGAAGACGATGAGGGAGAGATCAGTCCTGAATTTTTCCGGAGGTTTTTGGTTCGAGTGCCATGGTCTGATACCAAGCTGTTTTCCAAGCTATCCTTCTTATGCAACATGGCCTATGCGATACCACAACTCAAGGTACGTTTTTATTCAGCATATTTCACAAATCGAGCTTCGATATTTCTAACAAGATTAATAAATTCATCTGCTAACTCGTGCAGGAAAATGATTTAAAGAGATATTTTGACCTACAATTAGTAACAACTTCACTAGAAAAGAAAGCCGAAGAAGATGAAATCAAAGCAAAACTAGATGACGACTCTAATCGTGTACCTGTAACTGCTCAAGTAGCTAGTGAATCCAGTTCGGAGAAAGCTGTAGAATCTGAGTACAAGTGTCCATGCCGTCCTGCTGTTGCTTACAATATTGCTGCCTCAGCCGCATCTTATGTGCGGTCACATGATAAGGATAGCATGTCACTCGGGTACAAATCGCAGCAGAAGGGTGATGGCGAAAATTCCAGAGAGGAAGGAGGGTACTCACCTCGAAGCTATAAGCCAGAGGTTGCGGTTTCCATGGCAGCATCAGCAATGACAGCAATGGTTGCAGCAGGGGAAAAGGAGAAACAAGAAACAGCAGAGGACCTTCAGTCACTCAACTCCTCACCTTGTGAATGGTTTGTCTGTGATGATTCCAGTACGTATACTCGTTGTTTTGTGATTCAGGTAAACTGTCTGCCCTTCATCCCACTAGATCTGTGTTTGATAATAGCTCTCCAACAGCCTTTCAAATCCAATTGTGGGATTAAATAGGCTTATTTCATGTGGCAAAATCATTCTGATTTCTGAAACAAAGAGATACCAAGTAACATATTTGTAAATGCTTTGACATGCAAATTGTTCTTATCTGCAGGGTTCTGACTCCCTCGCATCCTGGCAGGCAAATCTTTTCTTCGAACCTACGAAATTTGAGGTAAGCATAGATAGAGTCTTACAGATATCTCCCTTGATACTGTCTCAGAAGGAAAAAAAATGATTAATCAAACCTTTTCACATCCTTGTACAGGGGACAGATGTACTTGTTCACAGAGGAATCTACGAAGCAGCGAAGGGAATGTACAAGCAATTTATGCCAGAAATAACTGAACACTTGAATAGACATGGTGAGCAAGCGAAGCTTCAGTTCACAGGCCACTCTCTTGGAGGAAGCCTTTCTCTCTTAGTCCACTTGATGCTGCTGAGTAGGAATTGTGTAAAACCCTCCACTCTTCGACCAGTTGTCACATTTGGCTCACCATTTGTGTTCTGCGGAGGCCAGAAAATACTTGACATACTGAGCGTGGATGAGAGTCAAATCCATTCAGTGATGATGCATAGAGATATCGTCCCTAGAGCCTTCTCCTGCAACTACCCTAACTATGTGGCTACACTTCTCAAGCGTTTAAGTGGTTCATTTCGGTCACACCCTTGTCTAACAAAAAACGTAAGAATTCAAACCATCCTTCACAAATAATGGGTTACAGATTTAAACTAACCTGAAATTTTACCAATTTAACCTCAGAGAATATCATTCATGCACAGAAGGCTTCAACTGTGCAGTATAAAATGTTATATGAGAACCAAGAATTTGATATCGATAACCTACCTACTGAACTTTTAGTGCAGGCAAGTTTTCTAATTCACTTCTTATTGTGTGTGTTTCTATGCAGAAAATATTATATTCTCCGATGGGCAAACTATTCATTCTCCAACCTGATGAGAACTCATCTCCTCCACACCCTCTACTTCCTCCGGGGAACGCCCTCTATGCTTTGGACAAGACCCAACGTAGATTCTCTTCAAATGTCCTTACAACTTTCTTGAACTCCCCGCATCCACTAGAAACCCTAAGTGATCCTACAGCTTATGGTTCAGAAGGTACAATTCTACGAGACCATGACTCAAGCAACTATCTAAAGGCTGTGAATGAGGTCCTAAGGAAATACACAAGGACGGTTGTTCGGAGAGTGAGAAAACAAAGGAATCTCTTGTGGCCGCTACTTACTTCACCATCTCCACACTCCTGGAGCCATGAAAGTAATCTGGAGAGCAGCGGGTTGGCAACTAAGAAGATACTCACGGGAGTTTGAAACTACTGTTTGTGGGTGGGGTTCGAAATGCATATAGAAGATGTTCATAAGAAAATAAGTAGAGGACTTATTTCGTTCTCTCTGTTTCGTGTACATCTCTGTCATCCTAACCATCTCTGTATCTATGAACTCAACCTTACGTCCTAAGTACAGAATTGTAATATTACTGTAAAGTATTTTCTTCCAATATCTTTTCTGTCTTATAATTTTCTTTAATACTAAACAATGAGTAAATAAGCACAACCATGCTTTCCGACACCACAAATCAAACAAAGCTGACTATTAATTCCGATTAGCAAGGATGAGGATAAAGTTTTCTACTAGCTTTGCCACCATTGTTATGCATTTCCAAATTTTATCATACAACGAAAAGTGAACTTTCTCTTCAACACTTAAACCTAAGGGGGTGAGGGGAAGAACTATTCCTGCCACATATCTATCAAGTTTTGAAATCATAAGTATTAGCGGTTATTTACCCTCCGCAGCCATTCTTTTTTGTATCTCGTGAGCTGTGTTGAATATGCCAAGAGTAGGCTTGTCGCAGACGAAGCATTTCTTGTTCTTCGAATGATGCCGTGAATGAAAAGCATATGGTTAGAAAATGCTTGAAAGAAACACACGGAAACAGAAAGAGCCTGTTCTACTTGATATACTTGATTCATAAATCAAAAACCAAAATTTAATATCATAAAGTTATGGCAACAACTAGAAAGCGGACGGCACATTAATGGTTGCACTTAGTTACAACAGGATCAACAAATGGTTGCCTGCAGATGAAACACGCGAAGGGCAACGAGTCATCATCTTCGTCATCATCATCTTCCTCGGACTCGTCCTCATCATCCTCACCCATAGCTACTTTTCTCTTCCTCGCTTTCTCTGCTTCATCCCACTCTTTTTCCATCTGCCAGGCAGATTTGTAGTCCCCACGATCGTGCATAAACTTGCAGGAATCTCCATACCCACAATAACCGGTCTCTTTGTAATCCTTACAGATGTCTGGCTGATAATCGAATCTCGTAGAAGTCCTGATGTGAGCAGAAGCCCTGAGAGGCCCATGGGCACCTCCTGCTTTCTCACTGGCTACTGTTAGCTCTCTTCGGAACCCAGCCTTGTAATCAGTATATCCATGGATCCCTTTATACAACTTTTTATTGCCGGTGGTTTTGCCCATTCCCTTCAATTGCCAGAACTTGAGTCTATTAGAGCTGAGTGGCCGAACTAAGGATTGGAGAGGTAGCTCTGGATTTCTCATTTTATGGCTGCTGCTGGAAAACAAAATTCACTTCATAAAATAACTAAAACAACTCCAGAAATAAAGAAAAAAGGTTCATACATGGAAAACAAAGTGCAACTCAAAAGAAAATGGCTCGACCAATAGAAAGCGAAAATTTAAACTTTATTGAAGAGAACGAGAAAGAAATTTGTAGGTTCGTTGTATCATGTGGTTTCTCACTACTAAACCAGTAAACTCTTACAATTTTGGTAAAAAAGTCCTGAAAATTGTTGTTTCTTTCCTGGGAAAGAAATTAAACGAAAGGGAAGACGCCTGAATCCTTGAGCCCATAATCAGGGCGGAGCCGGATTCCAAGCGAATTGTTGAATATACATCAAGCTTGGCTTCTGTTTTAACTAATTGATCCTTTTCTTTCCTGCTAAAACCAAAAGGAGTTCTGTTTGGGCCCAAAATAACGTTGGACCACTCTCGGCCCAGGGTCTTCTCGGAGGCAGTGGGTTGGTGCCATGGGCCTCGGGGTCAGGAGGACCAAGTCCTATTAGGAAAAGAAAGGATGCGGATAGATACAAATGTGATAAAGCTAAGTGGCCGAAACCTGTTGGGATAAGGAGTCCTAAGCGAACCATAGTACGGAGATGAATTTAGCCCACGGTTGAGGCAAGTTCAGAGTCCTAGTTGAAAGAGGGGTCGGCCGAGACAAAGTTGGACTAGGGAAGGGATCCTTATCCAAGAAGGATTCTGACTCGATCCAGAGTGTTTACACTATTATAAAAAGAGGGAGGAGCGCAACATTCAGGTCTCTCCAACTCAACACACAAACTGCCCTGCGCAAACCCTCGCTCTACGCGAAACCTCTCAACAACCTTGAGATTTTATTTTCTTTTTCACCAACACATCTTCAGTTTGGATAAACAGCACTGTGAAGGCAACCGGTGATACCTTCAGTTTGGGTAAACAGCACTATCACCGTAGAACCAGCCGATCGCGGAGCACCTTCAGTTTGGATAAACAGCACTGCGTCGAGGCCGGCTGGTTACCTATCCAAGTCTCGGTCGAGAAGGACTTTCGAGTTCTTATCGACAGAGGTCATCTCATATGCCTTCTCGGCGAAGTGAGGTGTTACGAATTATTGGGCTCGGCACATTGAACGCCGAGTTGTTTTATGATTGGATGCTCACGAGTTAGTTTCAGAGTTCGGCATTCCGAAGGCCGAACCACTTTCACCGTCAAGACGTATACTTGTTTTGAGTATCTGTGCCCCTACACTTTGGTGTTGATTCGGCATGCTTATACCTTTACGAATATAATCACTGTGACCGAATCCGGTGCCGACGATTTGTGAACTTCGCAGAACTAGCAGCCTTGTCTTCAAGGCTCTAGAACCTGAAGGCCGAGGCGTGTTCCTTCCTTGGCCGCAGTCGCAAGATCGAGAAGTCAGCCACGCATACAACGCAACATCAACATTTTACTCACCGGCCGAGCTCGGCCGTCGAGTTGGCATGCCCCGCATTCAACCGAAGGACGTAGTTAGCTCCATTAGTTACTCGGCCTGCGCGCCACGTAGGCTTGGTAGGTTTTAGGGTCAACATTTTGGCACGCCTAGTGGGACCTAGTGCTAAATCTACGAAGTTCATGACCATTGAGACACGGTCGGTAACAAAGAAATCGACCATGGGAAAATCGACCGCTACCCATCCAAGTCAAAACCCTGGGACCGAAGGTTCGTCACGGGCACAGACCACTGCTGCCGTGACACCTGAGGTGTCAAAAGGGACACGACAAGAGAGAGATGCGAGTTTCGGCGAGCTACCTCGGGATACAAGGGGTCCTTGCAAAGATAACAAAGGGAGCCATGATCAAAGGCATAGTAGAGGATTGTGAGGAAGACGGTGATGACATTTTTGATCCACCAACCAGGTCGTTTCTTTGACGACGTCTTGATGAGCAATCTCGGCAGTTTGAACAGACATTCAGTCAGGGGATAAGAGGGATGCTCGAGGAAATACGTGGTCAAAATGCCATGCACACGAAATTGCTTGAGGCTTTAGTCAGCAATACCCAAAATATGGGCTATTCTGACCGATCCAGACAACCTGTTCCCAAGAATAATCCCATATCGGTGTTATCGGCCGAGGCAAGATCTGCTCGGCTCAAAATGATTAACTTTGACAGAAAAGGTGGATCAAGCAGCCGAGCAGATGACTTTGATTAAAGTGCAGAAACGACGTCAATGACGTGATGAAAGTCCAGAGAATGATTGATTCGGCCTTAAAGAAAGGGCCGAAATTCCCAAAGTTTATCCACCCATATCTAGTTTACGTGGAGAAGTTCGAATATCCTAAGGGCTTTAAGATTCCAGATTTTAGCTTATTTGCTGGGGAATCATCTCTGTCCTCATTGGAACATGTCGCCCGCTTCACTGCACAGTGTGGGGATGTTAATAGTGACTTACATAAGTTACGATTGTTTAACTTCTCACTAACAAGCTCGGCGTTTGCATGGTACATAAACCTCCCGCCGAATTTCATTCAAAGTTGGGAAGAATTGATAGAGAAGTTTCACGAGCAGTTTTATCGGCCAGGGATGGAAATGTCGGTCTCTTCATTGGCCAGAATGGCACAAGCATCTGACGAATCGCCGATGGATTATCTTACGAGGTTTAAGTCAGCCAGAAATTGGTGTCGAGTGCCTCTACCTGAAGTCGAGTTCGTTAGACTCACACTGAATGATTTGGACGTGGAATATAAGAAGAAATTCCTGGGGACGAACTTCCGCGACTTGTACGAATTAGCTCAACACATCGAGCAATACGACTATTTGCTCCGTGAAGAGAAAGCCTCAAAATCCCCATCCCGAGGAACTATCTATAAAAATCCCACGGTTAGCTACACCTCGGCGGCACCTGAAGAATATGCCAGTATAGACGCGGCCGAGGTAGTGATTGACAAGCCATATATATGCAAGGCATTGACCCACGTCAACCTTAAGGATACCAAGGTTCGACCAACGTCCGAAGAAACTGCCATGAAGACATCAAAAGTATATACGTTCGATATTACTAAGGCCGACGCCATCTTCGACCAATTGTTACTTGCCAAGATTATAAAACTTCTGCCGGGGCATAACATTCCCAAGGCCGAAGATCTGAAGGGCAGGACATATTGCAAGTATCATAATTCAAACAAACATAAGACAAACAATTGCGTCGTGTTTCGGGATGCCATCCAGAGTTGGATCGACGGAGGAAAACTTAAATTTCCAGGAGAAGAAAATGGGTGTCGACAATGACCCTTTCCCTACGGCGACAGTGAGCATGGTAGATGTTCATTTGCCTAGAGACAAAAGGAAAGGAAAGGCCGAGTTCGTATCGATGCGACACATCCCAAAAAAGAACTCTCAACCTCGGCTCAAAATTGATCTGTTCTCAAATGCGCCACCCCAAGATTTAGTCGGACCAGTTATCGTCGAATCCATGTCAAGCTCTAGCGCTGAAGAAACTAATGAATCTACAACCCTGTGTACTCGGTGCAAAGCAGACGTTTCGGTCAAGCCAAGAGAAAAGCCACGACACGAAGAAACGCTGTATGGGCACTCAGCCACGATAACACCCCAAAAAATGCCTGGCACGAGTCCACGTAATACAATCTTCAACAGGCTTGGTCCGCAGGATGTCAAATCATCTTCGGCTAGGCGACAGCTCAACTTTGATGCACCATTTTACAATGAAGAATATTATGCCTGCAATTCCAGCAGCTCGAGCTCTTCCGCAAACCAGAGAACCTTCAGACTCCCTGAACCACAAGATCAACGGTGGTATACCTATAACTCGCCCAAAGGCGTATACACTGCACTGTCCAAATCGCAGAAGCGTCGACGCCAAAGAATAGACTGCTTCGCCCGTCGACGAGCAGCACAGGAGACTTCGGCCCCCAAGTGGCAGCCGAAAGAGAAAATTGACAACGAGGACGGTCGGCAAACTCCGACGATTATGACGGAGCTGGCCTAGGGCAAACAGTCGGTTGATCATGCTCTAGAAACCACATTTGAAGAAGCCGAAAAACGGATCAAACTTCTTATTCGGCCCGGGGAAATATAGGCACGTCTTGAGCATTTTAGGAAAGAGGCCGAGGACAAACTTCCTCCATTACCCGTACAGGAACCTTTGATCAAGGTCCGACGTAACTTACATCCACCGTTCCTCGGAGAAGCTTTGCAGTACATGCACGAGTTTCATAAAAAACATTCGGCTAATGACCTATACGGTTTGCCGAAAACATGTCAAGATACGATCGACCTTGTACAGACCTGTCCAAATGCTGAACGAATTATTCAGAAGAATTCGGATCTAGGGTTGAAAGCTAGATTTCAACACATATGTGAAGCTCGAGTCCTCAATTTTGATGTCGACCCATACACCGATGTCGGCCTAACTGAACTTCCGTTTTCCCTCGAAGACCTCCAATACTTACGTTACCATTTTGAAGTATTTTCAGCCATTTCTCTCTTCGGCCTTACGGCCGACGAGACAGCACGGGTCGCGCGGTTAGACGCTTATCTGAACATCAGAGACGCCCGTATTATGTATCAAGAACAAGCTCGTCTCATGGCTCAAGTCTCAAACCCAATTCCAGTTCCGGAGGAACTAAAGACCTGTGAACAAGAAAATAGAGTCCTCGCGGGCGTGCTAGAAAATGCTTTCGTGTCAGTAGAGACGGTCGACCCGGACACACTCTGCACTAGTCCAAAGGAAGAGACTCTAGAAGACGAGGATCCGGTAGAGGAGGAACTAGTGGAGGGAGATCATAATCCAATGGGGCATTCGATCCTCGATAACATGGAAATCAGTATGGTCTACATCTTGCCAGCCGATTTTCAATCGAACACTCCCCAACCAAGTTTCTAGATGGCGACGTAGTTGCCGAAGAAGCTACCCAAGTCGACTTCGTCACTACCACCGATGTCGATCCAACGAAAAAAGACGATAACCTCAAGGCAGCTTTGACTGAATTGTTTCCTCGCTCATCATTGACTAATCTCCGTCATCTGAAGTCATTGTATGTTACAGCCTACATCGAAGGATACTCGGTCTCGAAAATTTTTGTCGACTGTGGGGCTATTGTCAACATCATACCTGTAACCATTATGAAGGCCTTGCGTCGCTCTAACGACGAACTTATCCCGTCCGAGATTACCATGAACAGCTTCATCGGGGATAAATCCCAAACAAAGGGTGTACTCTTGTTAGAAGTAAATATCGTCGGTTGCAGCCATATAACTGCTTTCTTTATAGTCGATTCGAAGACCAAATACAATGCGTTGCTCGGCCGAGATTGGATTCATCAAACAAGTTGCATCCCTTCATCACTGTATCAAGTTCTTGTCTTCTGGGATGGTAACTCAGTTGTGGTGCATCCAGCCGATAATCAACCCTTCGAAACCAACATGATCCAAGCACGATATTACGACGATCACGTTGGCTATATCACACTGCAAGGATGCAACGATGAAGGACGATCGACGCCAACTTCTTCACTGATTCTAATGCCTGACGCCAACCACGCCAGACGCCAAGCCGCTGTTTCATCGACCATGGAACGACTGCTGGCTCATTGGTATGCAATTTCCAAACAGTTCTATTCAGACATCAACCTTGTCGAGTTTTTGGTCGAGGGGGATAACGGTCCTGAACTCTCCCTCGATAACATCCAAGCCGCTCCGACCGAACTCGAGGACAATCGGCCTCAGGTTAAAGACCCATTGGAGGAAGTGAATGTTGGAACAGCCGATGCCCCTCGGCCATTATTTATCAGTGCCTTGCTACCTCATCCTATCAAATCTGAGCTTTGTGAGTTACTTCGCGAATTTAAAGATTATTTTGCTTGGAGCTATCATGAGATGCCTGGTCTCAACCGCACACTTATCGAGCATGAATTACGTATCAAGCCTGGTTGCAAACCTTTTCGTCAACTGCCTTGACGATTCTCGACCGAGGTACAGCTAGGCATAAAAGATGAACTTGTTCGTCTTTTGAACGTCGGGTTTATTCGGACTGCCTGATATGTCGAATGGCTAGCGAATATTGTTCCAGTACTTAAGAAAAGCGGCGCCCTTCCTATTTGTATTGATTTTCGCAATCTGAATTTGGCAACACCCAAGGATGAATATCCGATGCCAATCTCAGACTTACTAATTGACGCCGCAGCCAATCACGCCATGTTATCCTTCATGGACGGTCATGCTGGTTATAATCAGATCTTCATTGCCGAGGCTGATGTTCATAAAACTGCTTTCCGTTGCTCGGGGGAACTCGGCCTTAAAAACGTTGGTGCTACGTATCAACGTGCTATGAACGCCATCTTTCACGACCTAATTGGCACTATCATAGAGGTGTACATTGACGACGTGGTGGTAAAATCAAAGAGCCACTGAACGCATCTTGATGATCTTCGGCAGGCTTTTATTCGCATGCGCCGACATCATCTCAAGATAAACCCGGCAAAATGCTCATTCGGCGTATCAGCCGGTAATTTCTTGGGTTTTCTTGTCCATCACCGCGACATTGAGATAGACGAGAACAAGGCTCGAGCGATCATTAACGCTCCGCCTCCAACGACTAAAAAGCAACTTCAATCCCTGCTCGACCAAATAAATTTTCTCCGACATTTCATAGCAAACTCGGCAGGAAAGATGAAAGCTTTCTCCACACTATTAAAGTTGAAAGACTCGAACAAGTTTCAATGGCGTGAAGAACACCAAGCAGCTTTCACGCAAATCAAAGTCTCTCTTACCAAACCACATGTCCTTGTTCTTCCTCGGCGCGATAAACCCCTAAAACTCTACATTTCAGCGGCCGAAGAGTCCATCGGCTGCCTCCTCGCACAAGACAATGACGCCGGACGAGAACAAGCCGTCTTCTATCTCAGCCGGAATCTCACCACGCCGGAGATCAATTACTCTCCGGTCGAGAAGCTTTGCTTGGCTTTGTTCTTCGCCGCATCAAAACTCCAGCACTACATGCTCGCATCAGTTACTTAGGTCATTGCTCAGATGGATGTCATCCGGTACATGTTAACTCGACCAATAGTCAAAGGTCAGATTGGGAAATGGACAATGGCATTGTTCGAATTTAGCTTGCAATATGTACCCCAAAAAGCTGTTAAGGGACAAGCCCTCGCCGATTTCCTAGCTCGGCATCCGTCTTCATATGGCGTCGAAGGAAACGATGCCGAGATCGGCATGGTGGACGCACGTGACAATTATTGGACACTCTATTTTGGTGGTTGTAGTACCTCAACATCAGCCGGCGTAGGAATCGTCATTCAATCCCAACAGCAACATCGTTGGTACTTCTCCCTCAAACTTGACTTTGAATGCACCAACAATCAAGCCTAATACGAGGCCCTCGTCATCGGCCTCGGCGTTCTTCATGAGTTACGAGTGCCTCTCGTGCTCGTCCTCGTCGATTTTGAACTCGTGATTAACCAACTCAGTGGAACTTTTCGTTGCATGAGTTGCGCTCTGGCACCCTATCACATGGTTGCCAGCTACTTGGCCGAGTGCTTCGACGGTATTACATTCAGTCATATTTCTCTCAATCGAAACACCGTCGCCGATGAACTCTCACAACTGGCCTCCGGAGCACAACTCGTGGGGGGCGAATTAGGCCGGATGGTACCCACATTACACCAATCACATCCGGCCCTGGTTAATCAACAAGTCCTTCACCGCGACCATGTAATCCGTACACGCGTAATGTCCTTACCTTCGTTATTAGAACGAGAAGAGTCGGTGCATGTTTGTGTGGTCGAATACTACCAGACGATTGGAGAAGACCGATTATGCAATATCTCGATAATCCAAGTGACAAACACGATCGCAAGACAAGGGTTCATTCTACGAACTACGTCATGTACCAGAACGAATTGTACCGAAAAAGTGAAGATGGCTTATTGCTGTTGTGCCTCAGACCACAAGAGGCCGCTCGAGCAGTCGCAGAAGTACACGAAGGGATTTGTGGAGCCCATCAATCCGATCGAAAGATGCGATGGATGCTTCGCCGCCACGGGTACTTTTGGCCGAGCGTATTGAAGGATTGTATCGAGTTCGCCCGAGGGTGTGTGCAGTGTCAAATCCATGGTCCCATACAAAGGGTCCCAGCTGAGGCACTACACTCAGTTACTAAACCTTGGCCGTTTAGAGGATGAGCCATGGATGTAATCGGCAAAATTACACCATCCTCTAGAGTAGCAAAACATGCATGGATACTGGTGGCGACAGACTACTTCACTAAATGGGTCGAAGCAAAATCATATGTCGAATTAACGTCCAGAGAAATCTATAATTTCATGGAAGAAAACATCGTGACGAGATTCGGTGTACCAGAGACGATCATAACATATAATGGCACAATTTTCACATCCGACAGGTTGAAGGAATATACGAGTAGATTGAATATTCGACTGGAACAATCTACGCCGTATTATCCACAGGCAAATGGACAGGCCGAGGCAAGTAACAAGGGTTTTGATTGGCATCCTCGAAAAAATGGTAAAAGAAAGGCCTGGTATGTGGCATCTAAAGCTCAACGAAGCATTATGGGCTTACCGAACCTCACCTCGGTCCGCCACTGGAACAACTCCATATGCCCTGACGTACGGACACGACGCAATGTTGCCAGTCGAAGTAAGTATAAACTCATTACGGATAATACGGTAAAGCAGTTTGTTCAGTGCTGAATACGATCAAGCCATGAGAAAAGAGTTAAAAGATCTAGAAGAAGCTCGGCTTGATGCTTACAACTTGTTAGCGGCGTAAAAGAAGATTGCCGAGCGAGCGTACAATCGACGAGTTAGACAGAAAACGTTCGGCGAAAGAGAATTAGTGTGGCAGACTGTGTTGCCCGTTGGAGTTAAGGATCCTAGATTCGGCAAATGGTCGCCGAATTGGGAGGGACCATTCATCATTCACAAGGTTCTCGGCAAGGGGGCATACCGTCTCAAGGACCGAGCCAGTTTAATTCATAGATTACCAATTAATGGGAAGTTCTTAAAGAGATACTATCCAGTTACTTGGGAAATGCGGGTATAAAGTTTTTCATTAAAGATTCGCAAAAGAGGGTACAAACAAAACTAGCCAACTAATTTACAACGGAGGCCCTAAGGCGAGGAAGGGAGGACAGATTCGAGGAAAGCCTTCTACTCCAGCCACCTCACTTCGCCCATTGTCACCTCGGCTTGCCGATTTTTCTTGTCTAGTTTCAGCTGCTCAACCTGCTTTCCATTGGCCGCGTATTCGATCAAGCAGGATTTACCCGATTCGAATTCATTCGCGAGGTCGGAAGCAAATGCCGATGGACGACTCTGGAGTTCGGCAATTTGGCGGTTGAGGTCGGCCAGCTGTTCCTTCTTCGCTATCAGCACCTCCACCTTCGGACGAAGAGTTTCTTGCACAGCCGTTGCAGCCTTCCAGTCATATTCGGTTCGAAGAGCTCTTTTGAAAATACTAAAGTATTTCTGAGTTTGCTCTAAGATCGAAGATGCTCGAGTAACAGCAGCATTATCCAGACGACCGTTGGTGGCAAGATCGTTCAAGCATGCCCCAACGGAGTCAAGGCCTTTACGCTCAAGAATCTGGGAAGCTGAGAGGGAAAATAGCTCTTGCAGCTTGGCGACAGAGCCTTATCGGCTGAGTTCCGTGGAGCAGAAGTTGAAGGCCCAGCTGTCCTCTTCGATGTACTGGCAAGAAGGGCGTCGAACTCGGCTTCCTAAGAAGGCTACATGAAGAGACAACATCAGAACAAGTCAAATCAAAAGGAAATAAAAACAAGAAGAAGATAGTAGACCTGACGAGACGAGACCTCGGCCATGTCCCCTGGGTCGTTGCTCGAGCCCAGAGAGCTTAAAGGCTGAGCCCAACGTTTGAGATTGCTTCTCAATTCACGCCCGATGAAGGTTGTCTACGTTCGACGGCCACTGAGGTGGCCAAGAAATATAGACAACACCCCTCGGCGCGTAGAATTTTCGATGAAAGGATTGGGGAGGCACCTAGCATTTGGTACATCCTCGATTCAGAACTCTAAGAAGAAAAGCATAGCTAAAACAAGAGAAGTAGGAATCCTTACATAAGCCGACGTAACTTCTTGAGGTGGAATGCCGAGGTCGACATCTTGTGGGTTCATCGGGGTCTCGACCGTCGCCTCTGGCTCGGCGGGAGAGAACATCTCCTGGGCAGCAGTGCACGCCTCGACCGGAGTAGTAGCGTTTACCTCGGTCGGAGTAGCTACATTCACTTCAACCGGAGCAGTCATATCCACCCCGGCTGGTGCAGCCACACCCACCTTGACCACAGCAGGACCAACTGGTTGGGTTATTCTGCTTGGTGGTTGGGGCGCGGGGACTGGGAGCTTAGCTGGACGAGCTCGACGAGAACGATGAGCCAGTGGGATCTCCTCGCTCGCGTCGTCCTGAAACAATAAGATGGTATTAGAATCAGGAAAAATTTGACACCGTACTTGTATCTAGCCCAAAATTATTCATACCTCATCCAAAATGATTTCCGTTCATTTTGGATGTTGTGGGGATGGCCTCTCGACCAATGGAGTCACCGCCTCCAGAACAGGTGCGACAATTGGCACCAGAGTTCCAGTTTCCTCGCCCGGCGAAGCGATAGATGGTTCAACCACCTTGGGGATGGTTGAGGCGGTGACTGGTTCGACCGTCTCCAAAGCAGGCAGCACTTGAGACGCTCGGCCAATGGGAGTCGGCCGTTGCTCCGGCAGATCCTGGGCAACAGGAGCAACAAAAGGGGCGTCAGGGCTGGCCGCCTCGGTAGTCTGACTGGAGATAATGTGAATCTCCCGTTCTTCCTTCTGCGCCAATTTCTTAGCATGTTTCGGAGGACGAGGAGCTTCACGAACCGACTCGGTCTCTTGGTGAGTAAGTAAAGGTACCAGACAACCCTGGAGAAAACCGAGCTGCCTGGCTGTGAAATAAGGGTGATAGACTTCCCAACTTGCCCGACGAGCGTCACATCCGAGAGGAAGGTCACGTGTCAACACGAACGACCCCCAGTTTTGACGGAGGGTAGCGTCTTGACCTTCACTCCATGCCGAGGATGAGAGCTTGATAGAGGAGGGGTATTCTCGACGACGGCATATCAGAAACTCGTCGTCAGAAAAAGTCCTCAAGGCCAAAGAAGTATTTAAAGACTTTTTCGGCTTGATGTGGAGGTACTGGTCGAGAAGCCAGCTGAAGCCCAAGCGCTTCGGTTGGTGAGAAGTTGGGAACTTCCAGCCGGAGTGTAGTAAAGTACGTCTGCAACCATAGCTGAAAGACCCCGAGAGGCCCGCTGTGGTGCGGGTCGATCTTCTCAATAGTTGCCTCGGCTAGGCAGCGCAGCAGGTGAGCGAGAACGGCTGAACTAAGCGCCAAGGTGTGACCACTAGCCAAGGCTTCGACCACGGGCATGTTCTCGACTAAGCATTTGTTTGATTTGGTACAACAGATGAATTTGTTGTACCTGATGAGTTGATATTATACTATATATTTTACCATAATCTTAGTATTAATTTATTGGTTATTTTGGTAGAATTTTGATACTTTGTTATATATTTCCAATATAGGACATTCGACTTCCTCTGGAGCATAAAGTGATCAAACGGACGAATTCTGGAGTGATTCCAATTGGAGGATGTTTGTGAGTCTTTCAAGATGATTGTATCAAAAGTCCAGATTTTTCTACCGAGCCGTTTGACCGTGGCGATGTAATTAAGACCCAGCGCGTAGCTTTCCCAGATTGACGTTTCTGGACGTTTTGGGTATTTTGGAGGTCAAGATGGCATATTTTGAGGAAGATGCCTTCTGAGGATTTGTAGGGGACGTCTTAAGCTTTCAAAAGAGACCTTTTGGGACCAAATCGGAGTTTATTTGGTCAGTCAAAAGTGTGATTTTCTGAGAAGTCCGAATTCCAGTTCAAATAGGAAACCTTTTATTTTCTGTTTTATTATTTTATTAGGTTTCCTAGTTTTATTTTAAGACCTTTTACTAGGAGGATTTTAATTATAGTAGTATAAATAAGGCTTTTTAGCCATTAGAGAAGGGAGGCAACTGAGGACGCAACATAGAAGGAACGCACTTGGCTTTAGAGAGCTTTTGACGATTCAAGTTTATTTTCAAGGTGTTTTCTATCCTTTGTTTTAATAATATTTTGTTTTATGGTTGTTTGTAACTAATTTCCGTTTGCTAGGGCGATGCCTTGAGCCTTAGCATGAATATGTAGTCTTTATTTAATTGCTTATGATATTATACATGCATGCTTTGAATTATTAATCACTGTGCTTTAGACTGTCTCTATATCTTAATGCTTAGCTACCATTAGGATGTTTAGATAAGTAATCGGATGCAATTCGATAGGAATGCCACCGGGGGATTGAGTATTGCTTCTTGTGATTGATAGTTGTAATTTCACCTAGGGCGAATGCCACGTCTTAGGGGTTGCATGGTTTTTCAAAGGGTTTTCACAAAGCGTAATGAGTCATGCATGTTTATATTTGATCTGAATGCCACAGACGGATTGCATGTTTGATATACGTTCTAGCTTGAATGCCACAAGTAGAATATGCATAAGGAAAACCTAACCTTCAAAGTTGCATGGGTAATTCATGAATAATTGGTAAATCTACATAGGATTGTTAAGGGGACGGCGGAACCCTAGGCTTTTACAAATTGGTTTTCAAATACTTTCTTTTGTTTTCTTTACTTTGCTAATTTCTTTAATCGTTTTTAATTAAATTCGTTTTTAATATTTTAGGTCATTAAATCAATCTCTTCCCAATTTTGTTTTTAAATAATTAATTAAGATTTGGTTTTAACATAGATTATTCATTCAATCCCTATGGAAAACGACCTTGCTTGAGCTGCTATACTACGACAACCTTGTACTCTTGTAAGTATTTTTATGTGTTTTTATCCCTACTTTTGCAGGTGGTAAAAATCCTATCAGTACCAGTAGAACAAAAAGGCCTCATGTTCTCCTTTATGGAGACTTGCTTCCCCTCGACCAGCAAAGTGGACGATAAGGGTATTATAATTGAAGAAGTTTTTGTGTAGTTTCTGAAACTTCGTCTTTCGAGGGTTCATGACCGTCTCGGCTCAATGTCTTGACGGCCCGAGCCTCAAACAATGCCTTAAGGTCGAGGTTCGACGAGCATCCAAAAAGAGCAGCGTCGATGGGGAGACCAGAAGGGGAAGTCCCTGAGAATAGCAGAGATGTCGAGGACGGTGGGGCCAAGAGGACCAAGAGGGAGAACCATGGTGTTGGTTGTCGAGCACCAGAAGCCAAGGGCCGCCATTAGGAGCTCTTTGTCTATCCGATCAACCCAAGCTGCCCAGGTTGCAGTAGTCGAGGGCCAGGCCCCTTGGGGTTTTGACATGTCCCATTTCGACCATTCACACCCTTGTCGCAAGGGCGTCAGGCAGTGATTCTTCATGACGCTAGTGATGGGCGATGGCACCGGTTTCTTGAATAAAGGCCCGAGGATTTGATGAGTTGTGCTCAGATCGCTCTCAAAGCGCAGAGTCTTGACGGCGCTGTGGTCAATGATATCTTTATGCTTGTTGCATTCCTCGGAAAGCTGGGAGATGAAGGAGGCCATTGATGAAGAAAGGGAAGCTTGAAGATGGGCTTCTGGGTTGGAAGTATTTCAGAGGGATTCTGGGTTTTCTGGAGATTCGAGAAAGAAGCAAAGGAATTTTGGAAATTGGAAGCGTAAAGGTGGAATGAGGGAAGAACAGCTATTTATAGGCATCTCGTAGGAAGACCAATCGTTGGGTTTTCAAATTTTGAAACAAACCAATCAGGGTGACTGCGCGCTATGATGAAATTTCAGAGAATCCAGGCGAAATGACCGAAGATCTAGCGGTTTGAGGGCACACGATTGCGTGTGACGGCGGATTTAATGCGAAGAGACGGTTCGATAGTTGCATGCGTACAGAGGTATGATTACAGACTATTGGGACGATCGAGGGTCGACGCGTGGCAGTATCGGGAAGGATTCGAGAGAAAAGATCTTTTCTCATAAATGGGCGTGGCGTTGTTTCCCGAGGCAGACAGTGATTGCTAAAGGAAAGAAAAAGACGTCGTTTCGCTTATTCAAGGTCGAGACTTGACCAAAAGTTGTAGATTGACGACCTCAGAAGCGAGGGGGCAATGTTTGGGCCTAAAATAACGTTGGACCACTCTCGACCCAGGGTCTTCTCGGAGGCAGTGGGCTGGTGCCATAAGTCGCGGGGTCAGGAGGACCAAGTCCTATTAGGAAAAAAAAGGATACGGATAGATACGAATGTGATAAAGCTAAGTGGCCGAAACCTGTTGGGATAAGGAGTCCTAATCGAACCATAGTACGGAGATGAATTTAGCCCACGGTTGAGGCAAGTTCAGAGTCCTAGTTGAAAGAGGAGTCGGCCGAGAGAAAGTTGGACTAGGGAAGGGATCCTTATCTAAGAAGGATTCTGACTCGATCAGGAGTGTTTACACTATTATAAATAGAGGGAGGAGTGCAACATTCAGGTCTCTCCAACTCAACACACAAATTGCCCTGCACAAACCCTCGCTCTACGCGAAACCTCTCAACAACCTTGAGATTTTATTTTCTTTTTCACCAACACATCTTCAGTTTGGATAAACAGCACTGTGAAGGCAACCGGTGATACCTTCAGTTTGGATAAACAGGACTATCACCGTAGAACCAGCCGATCGCGGAGCACCATCAGTTTGGATAAACAGCACTGTGTCGAGGCCGGCTGGTTACCTATCCAAGTCTCGGTCGAGAAGGACTTTCGAGTTCTTATCGACAGAGGTCATCTCATCAGCCTTCTCGGCGAAGTGAGGTGTTACGAATTATTGGGCTCGGCACATTGAACGCCTAGTTATTTTATGATTGGATACTCACGAGTTAGTTTCAGAGTTCGGCATTCCGAAGGCCGAACCACTTTCACCATCAAGACGTATACTTGTTTTGAGTATATGTACCCCTACACTTTGGTGTCGATTCGGCGTGCTTATACCTTTACGAATATAATCACTGTGACCGAATCCGGCGCCGACGATTTGTGAACTTCGCAGAACTAGCAGCCTTGTCTTCAGGCTCTAGAACCCGAAGGCCGAGGCATGTTCCTTCCTTGCCCGTAGTCACAAGATCGAGAAGTCAGCTGCGCATACAACGCAACATCAACATTTTACTCACCGGCCGAGCTCGGCTGTCGAGTTGGCATGCCCCGCATTCAACCGAAGGACGTAGTTAGCTCCATTAGTTACTCGGTGATAGGAGCATATTTATGCGACTTAGTTAGCTTGTTTTCGTGCATTTACATTCTTAGTTCTTAGTTAAATTAGTATTTTGAGCTATTTTCGTGTGTTTGTAGGTTCTAAGTGTCAAATTGGCAAGAAAGTGCTATTTGGAGCATTTTTGGGCCAAGATCGGATAGTGCAAGCATGGAGGCATGAGGATGGACGTTTTTGAAGATTAGAAGGCTAGAAATCAGCTAAAAAGATGGAGAGAAGAAGTCAAAGATAAAGAAGATAAGGGAAGAGCAAGAAACATGGAACATTATCCAAACCTTTTCTTATCTTATCCAAAACATTATCCTATCTTATCTTGACTTATCCTAATCCTAATCTACTCAACTTCCAGCTACAAAGAGGCCTCCAAAACATGCTAGGACACTTAATTCCTGATTCTAGAAGATCAAAGCCTAATCCTAGTAGATTGCCGTACCTTCCTTCCAATTTTTCCTTCCTTGCCGCACAAGGAAACACTTCCCCATTCCTTTTAGGATAGTGCCACATCTAATTCAGCCAAGGACACTTCCTTGCTGTGCGAGGAAGTTGGTTCCCTTATCCTTTACACCCTTGCCGCATATCTTTTCCCTTTTCCTTGGGATTTTGGTCATTCAATTCCCTTTTATTTTTGAGGATTCTGATTTCTTAGAGGATTTGGAATTCAAAACTTACAAAAACTCCTTCTCTAGACTGAGTCTCAACCTCCCTTATATATACATGTTATTGCCGCACAGATTGGACGCTTTAATCACCCTACACACAATTCCAATACCTTGCCGCAGCCTCTTCACATTCTCAGCCATTCCATACTTTTTCCCTACACTCTGCCGCACCCTTCCACCCTTATAAATCACCTTCACACACCCTTAAACACCATCAACCACCTGTGCCACAGCCTAGCAAGGAGGAAGGAGAAGAGGATCAGCCTTGGATCGTGTTTACACTCAATCTGGATTGCTGGGCGTTCTTAGGTGTATTCTACCTTATGTTTCTGATGTTTAATTTATTTTTCCTTTGTCTTGCTGTAATTATGAGAGGCTAAACTCGTTTTAGCTAGAGGATACTTTGAAACCATGATTTTATGTGTGATACGAATTGATAAATTTCAGTTACAGATTCTTGAGTTATGAATGCAATTGGCTTAACTGTTTAATTCAGAACTTATTTGTGTATGTTGATTGAGGGTGCACACTTAATTTGCATGCATGAATCCGATGCTAGAATGTAAGTAAGTTTCACATAATCGTTACAAACTTATGTTCAAAAGTAGTGAAGGTCGCTGGTCACGATCGTGTTAAGTTTAATTCTTGGTGTGAGTAACATGATGGCATAGTTGTGAATGCCTCGTCAATGCTTATGATTCTCATGAAACATAATGATCTCTGATTGTGTCTCTATTATGATGTCATGTAGGGGATTTGATGAGAATAATTTGGTTGCAGATGCGTTGTCCATCCAATTCAATGAATTTAGGAGAATCTGAGGGTTAATTTGTGATTGACACGGTTAATCTGGGGTGTTGTCATTCGTAATTCAATGAAAACGTAACTGGAAGTCGAGTCATATGCATATAAATCATGTGTGGAGAAGGAACCCTCTAGCTAGTCCACCATCCATCCCAAAAACCTATTTTCGTGCAAATCTGCCTAGTTTAAAGTTTCTGTCTGTTTTAGCTTAGTTCCACTCTAAAACCAATCCCCCTTTACTTTGTTAAGTCAATTAAGTTAAAATCTGTTCAAACTTGTGTTTTTAAGTGTTTTAAGTCAAGTCAAAACCAATTTTCGTCCAAAGTAGTGTCTAGTGTCTAGAATATGTCTAATTGGTGTTTTTAAGCTGTTTTGAGTCTTTTAAGTTTGTTTTGAGTCTTTTGAACCTGTTTTGAGTCCTTTGAGTCTATTTAAACGTTTTTAAGTTTGTTTTTGTGTTTTTGAGTCAGTTTAGAGTTGATTAGCAATCCCTCCTAATCCCCGGCCTAGAACGATCCCTACTGGCATCTATACTACAATTGTCAACAAGAGGGTTGAATTTGTGTGTTAGTTTCTTTCACATCAAATTTTGGCGCCGTTGTCAGGGATTAGCAACTTTGCTAATCCCCCGTTGTTTCTTTTTGTTTCTTTTCGTGTGTTTTAGTGTAGTTGCTGATTCTAGTTTGTTTTCTTCGTTTTCAGGTATTAGTTTATGACTCGAAGTTCTCAAACGGTTCGTGAGCATATCTTGGACTTTGACGACGATTTTGAACGAACATTGAGAAGAAAGAGGAAAAACCCAGAACCTGATCAACCTAGTTCTAGTTCTAGTTCCCAAGTTGAGGTTGAAGAACAAGAAGCCGAAGTTGAAGAACAGGAAGAGGACGAGGTAGAACAGAACATGGCTGCAAATAATCGAACCATTAAGGAGCTTTCAGCCTTGGGATTGGACAATGCCGTGCCTCTATGCATTAATATCCTAGGGCAGCTCAAGGCAAGACCAATGAGTTCAAATTGAAGTCCAGTTTGTTGCATCACATTCCCAAGTACCATGGGCTGTCCATGGAGGATCCAAACAAGCATTTGAAGGAGTTTGAAGTGGTTTGCTCGAGTATGACTCTAATCACAGTAGATGGCAACATTTTGAAGATGAAAGCCTTTCCATTCTCGCTGTTGGAAAAGGCTAAAGATTAGTTGTACGAATTGGCCCCTGGAACTGTCACATCATGGGAGAGCATGAAACGAGCATTCTTGGAGAAATTTTTCCCAACTTCAAGAGTCATTCTCTTGAGGAAACGGATTAGTGGTATTCAGCAAAATCAAGGAGAGTCTTTCCCAGCGTATTATGAGCGTTTTAAGGCCCTAGTTTCATCGTGCCCTCAACACCAAATGAAGGAAGAGCTGCTCATTCAATATTTCTACGAAGGACTTCTTCCCATTGAACGACAAATGCTAGATGGATCAGCTGGTGGTGCGTTGGTTGACAAAACACCGGTGGCTGCCAAGACCTTAATTGCAAACCAAGCTTTGAACGCACAACAATATGAAGGTGTTGGACATAGAGAAGCCCCACGGCAGCAACATCTCAATGAGGCAAGTGCAATTTCTGAAATTCAATCACAATTAGCTAATCTCACTCTTCTTGTGTCTCAGGTTGTCGAAGGACCAAAATCACAAGGATCCAAAACCTGTGGCGTGTGCTCCATACAAGGGCATCCCTCTGAAAGTTCCCCTCAATTGATCGAAAATGGAGGTTGGGAGAGTGCAAATGCCGTTGGGTTCCAAGGCCAAAATCAGCCCAAATATGATCCATATGCAAATACCTACAATCCGGGCTGGAGAGATCACCCAAACATGAGGTGGAGGGAGCCCCAACAACCTCAACAAGGAGGATTCCGCCAGCCACCCCTTGGGATGTTTCCAAAGCCATACGCACCAATGCAATCCCAACCACAATCTGCCCAAAACAACTCAGGTCCGTCTCTTGATAATGATAACGTTATTCAATTACTCACCTCTTTGACACAGGGAGTGCAAAATCAAGCTAAGGAGGTGGATGAATTGAAGAAACAAATGGGACAAATGGCTGAGTTCATGGGGGCAGTTTCGAGAGCATGGCAAACTACCTAGTTCACCCACTGTGAATCCGAAGGGAGGATTCGAATCTGTAAAGGCCATTACCTTAAGAAGTGGCAAGGAAGTTGGAACCAATCCAAAGACGTTCAAATCTACGCAAAATGAGGACGAGAAGTTGCTATAAGAGGAGGAAAATCTGGAGGAAGCCATGGCAAAGGTTGCTCCACCTTTGCCGCAGCCTTATAAGGCCCCTAAACCTCCCAATCCGTCCAACACAGGTAAGTTGGCTCCAAATTCCATTAATTCTAACCCTATTCCACCCAATGCACCCTTTCCTCGTAGATTCATGCAATCAAAGAAGGAGGAAAGCGAAAAAGACATTTTGGACACATTTAGAAAGGTGCAAGTCAACATTCCACTCCTAGATGCAATCAAACAAGTTCCCAAATATGCCAAATTCTTGAAGGAACTTTGTGATGTGATAAAAGTTAAGCACTCAAATTAAACCCTCTTGTTGTCAATTGTAGTAAGTACGCAAGTAGGGATTGTTCTGGACCTGGGGATTAGGAGGGATTGCTAATCGACTCTAAAAACACAAAACAAGTTAAAAACACTTAAAACGGCTTAAAAACACTTTGTGGACAGATTTAAAACACTAGGGATGGTTTTGGACGAAAATTGGTTTTGGTTTGACTCAAAACACTTGAAAACGCAAAGAAAACAGATTTTAGACACTTTAAAACAAGAAAGTAAAACGGGGGGTTTTGATTTGGACGAATTTGAAAGTAAAACAAAGAATTTGTAAAGTAAAACAGTTTTGAAAACGAATTTGAAAACTTTGATGGGTGATGGGCTAGCTAGAGGGTCCTTCTCCACACATGACACACTAGTACTTAAATCGATCTCCAATTGCTTTTCAATGAACCATGAACCTTAACACCCCAGATTAACCGTGAATGCACTAATTAACCCTCAGATTTTCCTTATGTCATTGAGTTGGAAGAAATGCATACGACAACCCAAATTATTCTCCAACGGTCCCCTACATGAATGCATAGAAGAGATACAATTAGAGATCATTAAGTTCCATGAAAATCATAAGTGTTGACAAGGCATTCGTAACTATGAATGCATGATACGTTTGCCAGGAATCCAATTAACGCGATTGTGACAAGCAACCTTCACTACTTGTGAATATAAGTTTGTAACGATTAGGTGAAACTCCCTTACATTCTAGCATCAAATTCCTGCATGAAAACTAAGTATGCATCCTTAATCAACATACAAGAACAAGTTATGAATAAAACAGTTAATTGAATTGCATTCACGATTCATCAAATCACAATTGGAAGAAATCAATTCATATCTCAAGCATGTTCATGGCTTCGAATTCCCCCCTAGCTAAGTAGGGGTTTAGCCACTCATAGTCACAACAAAATCAGAGAATATTAAAGTAAACATTGAATTTAAGAACAAAGTACACCTAGAATGCTCCGATCTTCAAGCTTGAAACGTCCAAGGCTTCCTTCTTCTCCACCTTGCTGCGGCACAAAAGACTAAGGTTGGTATGGATGTGTTTGGATGAAGGGATGGAAGTTTAGAGAGAGAGTGGGATGCGGCAAAGAGAGGTTTTTGGCTGAAAGTGTGTGAATGAGTGAATGAGTGAGTGAATGAATAGAATGGTGCGGCAAGGGGTTGTTTATATAGGGCTAAGGTAAGGCATGGCTGGGATTTATTTTTAGGTAACATAATTTTATTCCAAAACTTAAGAGAATAAGGAAATAGAGTCAGAAATTTAAGGAAAGGGAAGTATTTGGTGCGGCTAAGGAAGGAAAACAAAAGGAATGTGGGTCACTTGCGGCAAGGGTAAGAAAAAGGGTAAGTGAGTTACTTCCTTGCTGATTTGGGTCATAAATTAAAAGGAAACAAGCTTCCTTGTGCGGCAAGGGAAGGGATCTTCAAGGGAAGGTGCGGCAACCCTCTAGGTCAAGGAATTAGATGTCCAAAAGTGTCTAAGACTCCCCTTTGTGGCTGGAACTTAAGGAGATTTTGGTTTAGGAAAGGTCAACCAAAATAGGAAACCTTGGCTTAACTTTCCTATTCCAAGTAGGAATCCTTGTGCAGGTAGGAATCCTTGTCCTTTCTAGGAATCCTCATTTGAGTAGGAGTCCTTCTTCAATTAGGAATCCTTTCATCTTCAAGTCTTCAATTTCGTCCATTCCCTTTGCTCCAAGCATAAGCTATCCAAAACATGCCCAAAATTGCTCCAAAAGGCTCCAAAATGCACTTTCTTGATACTTTACCCCTTGGGACCTATAAACACACGAAAATAGCTTAAAATACTAAATTAAATACGAACAACAACATAAATGCACGAAAACAAGCCAACTAAATCGCATAAATATGCTCATATCAAATTCCCCCATACTGAGCTTTTGCTAGTCCTCGAGCAAAACGAAACAACAAAACAAAACAAAGTAAACAAAACATAATCTAAACCTTCCAACATTGCCTCAGGGATTTCCAACGCACATGACATGCCAAAGATCATCATTCACATAGATTTTAGTCATCCTTACGCTCGAGCACATACTTAATCACAGTCGTCACTTACTAGCTCGCTTTTAATTAATTAAAACAATGATTTGAATGTAGTAACATGCCTTAGAGAATTCACCCAATTCCTTGCATGATACTCTCTTTTTTCACACAGAATTTCTGACTACACACCCTACACTAAGTATATGTGAGAAGATTGATGTAAACATGTAGACGAACACTCATATATGTTTATAGCAAAGAAAGCATTTTCTGGAATTATTAAGCATGTTTAGATGTGATCTCATGAATGGGATGCTACTACTTAGACGCGAGAACCAGGGACACCATATGCTCATACCAATCCCAAACTCCACAAATTGAAATACACAACACTCAAGATAGAAGTTTAAGGGTTGTAACGGGGCTAAGGGTATTGGTTAACAAAGAAAGGTAAGGATAACAAACGTTCTTTAAGCAATAGCAAGCAAAGTAATGAAATTGACACTTAGAATTCATTTAGAATGCGGAAATCAACTTTTAAACACAAGAGAAGATTCATGCAAAACTTAGGGCCTAATTCAACTTTTGGGACCCTTTCTTCAACAACCAACACTTTAGAACTCTTTTTCACATATTTTTCAACTCTTTTTCATTCTTTTCACAACTTTTCTTTTTCTCTTTTCTTTTCATACGAATTTTTCTTCTTTTTGTACTCAAATACACCAAAAATCCTTTCCCCCACACTTGTTTTCTGCAACATGTTACTCAAAAAGAATTCCCTCTAAGTCATGCTTTATTATGCTTCAAGAACAAGGGTATGGATGGTCCTATTCTAGGCTAGGTGAGGATGATGTGGGTTATCAAAGAAAATAGGCTAAACAAGGCTCAACAGGGTTAAACCTAAACATAATTGCACGGGGGATGGCTGTTTGGCTCTTGGTTCACTACACAACTTCATCTTGTTCGTGTGTTATGCACTCAATGTCATGTTTTGAATGAAACGGGCATGAGTTCTAGTATTTGGAACTAAATGATGAAACGCCTTCTAAGTAGCAACCAAGCAAAGAATAATGAGATCATGCAACGACTTAGAAAACAACAAATGCACAGATTATTAACTCTCCAAATAACGTTTTAAGCTCAAGTCTCACAGGGTTGTAGCGTTAATTTGGGTTCCTTCCTTCAAGCATGTTACAAAAACTGATTTTTTTCTTTTGTAATCAAATGTGAATTCATAAACAACAACGACAACCAAGCATAAATCAAAGGTATATCAAACTTCCATCCATGTTTACAATTTTCCTTAACAGTCATGCATTTAAAAACCAAATCCTCATCATTGGGTTGGAAGGTACCCTAAGACATAAACAAACACACAAAAACAACTCTTTTTGGCTTTTTCAAAACAATTTTTCAAATTTTTATAAAATTTTCGGATTTTTATGTCAAAACACACTAAAATGCTTCAAAACACACTAAAAACACATAAAAACAGTGAAAAACAACATTGCAAGTGATAGGTGAATAAAACCCACGAAAATCATGCAAAAACAGCTTGTTTAGCCCCCCCACACTTAAATCAAACATTGTCCTCAATGTTTCAAAATAAACTCACACAAAAGCAAACAAACAAACAGCAAATAAAACATGAATTGCAAAGTAAAATCAACAAAGAATAGAGTTTTGGAACATAAACACCTGGTTATAATGCTGGATTGTCCAAAAGCTCTTTGTTGAATGCATGGGTTGCCTCCCAAGAAGCGCTTGCTTTAACGTCGTGCAGCCGGACGAATCCCATTTTTCAAACATCCTTGGAACCCAAGGCAAGAAGTGTTTCTTCCTCCACAACATGCTGCTAAAAGAGGTCGTACAGTGGATCGATGAATGGAAGGGGGTAGTGATGTTCGCTGATTGGTGCGTTGTGGTCCCTAAAGTTCATGTAAATCCGCCCACCATTGGGAATTTGTTTGGGTATCTGCATCAAAGAAGGGAACCACCTATTAATCGAAATGGAAATTGGATTTGGATTAGATGGCTTACCTCTAGGCTGCGACGAAGTGGCAGCACTATCAACATTATTCCCCATGATTCCCACGACCAGATTGGGTGTTTTGAGGGCAGTGGCCGTGTGGTCCTTGTGCTTCACTCTCTTTCCTTCATCGTTGAGGGTTCTTGATGCATCCTTGGTGCTTGGTGCTGAACATTCTTGCCCTATAGTTTTTATCTTATCAATAGCAAAACAAGAGTGAATAGCATTAGAAGTCTCAACAGGTTTAGAAACATTAAATTTAATCTTATCACCACCAAACTTCATAGATAACGTTCCCTTGGCCACATCGATCTTGGTTTGGGCCATTTTCATGAAAGGTCTTCCAAGGAGAAGTGACATTAGGGAAGAATGAGCCGAATATTCCATCTCTAGCACATAGAAATCGGCCGAAAAGATTAGATGGTCAACCTGCACCAGAACATCCTCCAAAACTCCCTTTGGATAAGCATTGGAACGATCCGCCAATTGAATAATAACCCCATCGTTTTTTAGCTCACCTAGGTTCATTGATGCATAAACTGAATATGGCATGACGTTAATAGATGCACCTAAATCTAACATGGCATGTTCGAACCTTGTATTGCCAATTACACAAGGGATAGTAAAGCTACCTGGATCTTTGCATTTGGGAGGTAGTTTGCGTTGCAAGACCGCTGAAACATTCTCACTTACCTTTACTATCTCTTTGTTTGAACGTCTGTTCTTTGTTGTGCAAAGTTCTTTGAGAAATTTGGCATACTTCGGAATTTGTTTAATTGCATTAATGAGCGGGATGTTTACTTGCACTTTCTGGAATGTCTCAAGAATGTCCTTCTCGTTCTCATCTTTCTTTGATTGTAGGAACCTACGAGGAAAAGGAACATCGGGCAGATTAGTATTAAGTGAATTTGAACCCAACTTACCTTGTTTGGCCGAAGGAGGAGTGATGGGGGCCTGCGGCAAAGGGTGTTTCACCCTTGCCGTGGGTGTGCTTGTGCTTTCCTCCTCTTCTTCCAGCTTGTCATCCTCTTTTTGGGCTGATTTGGGAGTGTCGGACTCAATTCCAACTTCTTTTCCACTACGCAAGGTGATGGCTTTGGCAGATTCGAAGCCTCCCTTCGGATTCACATTCGTCGAACTAGGTAGCTTACCTTGTTCTCTACTGAATTGCCCCATGAATTCAGCCATTTGTCCCACTTGTCTCTTCAATTCAGTCACCTCACGGGCTTGATTTTGCACTTCTTTAGCGTAATTATGCATGTCTTTGGCTTGATTTTCCTGTCCTTGCGCCAAATTAGTTAGTAATTGAATAACTTGCGCATTATCAAAAGACGAACCTGAAGTAGATTGGACCGGAAGTGGTTGAGGTTGTTGAGTTTGTTGAGGGACATAGGGCCGTGGAAACCCAGAGGGGTTTTGCCGAAATCCCCCTTGTTGTGAAGATTGTTGGGAATCTCTCCACTTCATATTAGGGTGATCTCTCAATCCGGGGTTGTATGTGTTCGAGGCCTTGGAATCCAATAGCATTGGCAGATTCCCATCCTCCATTCTCAATCAACTGTGGGCATGTCTCGGATGGATGCCCTTGGATGGAGCACACGCCACAAACTTGGTTTTCTTGTGGTTTTGATCCAATTACAGCCTGAGACACAAGAAAGGTAAGATTAGCTAATTGTGATTGAATTTCAGAAATTGTACTTACCTTATTCACTTGGTGTTGCCGTGGGCCCTCTCTCTGTCCAACACCTTCATATTGTTGTGCGTTGAGTGCTCGGTTTGCAATAAGAGTCTTGGCAGCCACCGGAGTTTTGTCAACCAACGCACCACCCGCTAAGGCATCTAGCATTTGGCGTTCAATGGGGAGGAGTCATTCGTAGAAATATTGAATGAGCAGCTTCTCCTTCATTTGGTGTTGTGGGCAGGATGCAACAAGGGTCTTGAAACGTTCGTAGTAGGCCGGGAAATACTCTCCTTCATTTTGTTCGATGCCACTAATCCGCTTCCTCAAAAGGATAACTCTTGACGTTGGAAAGAACTTCTCTAAGAATGCCCGTTTCATACTTTCCCATGAAGTAACGGTCCCAGGTGCTAGTTCATACAACCAATCTTTAGCCTTTTCCAAGAGAGAAAAGGGAAAAGCCTTCATCTTCAAGATGCTGCCATCAACGTTCACCGGGGTCATACTCGAGCAAACAACTTCAAACTCCTTTAGATGCTTGTTTGGATCCTCCATGGATAGCCCATAGTACTTCGGGATGTGATGCAACAAGCTTGACTTCAACTCGAACTCATCTGTCTTCCCTTGGGCTGCCGTGGGGTATTGGATGCATAGGGGCATGGCATTGTCCACACCCGAGGCAGAAAGCTCTTTGATGGTTCGATTGTCCGCTGCCATGACTTGTACAACTTGTGTCGTGGGGACTTCTTCCTTCTCTACTTCTTGATCTTCGAATTCAGGTTCAGGACTAGGTGGATTGGATGCTTGCTGATTTCTCCTCCTTCTCAAAGTTCTCTCAAAATCGTCGTCAAAGTCTAAGATGTTCTCACGAACTGTTTGAGAACTTCGAGTCATAAACTAGTACCTAAACACAAGAAACAAAACAAAATCAGTAGCTAAAACTAAAACAAACGAAAAAGAAACAAAAAGAAACAACTGGGGATTAGCAAAGTTGCTAATCCCTGGCAACGGCGCCAAAATTTGATCTTATAAAAGTTAAGCACTCAAATTAAACCCTCTTGTTGTCAATTGTAGTAAGTACGCAAGTAGGGATCGTTCTGGACCGAGGATTAGGAGGGATTGCTAATTGACTCTAAAAACACAAAAACAAAGTTAAAAACGTTTGAAAAGGTTCACAAGACTCAAAACAAGTTAAAAACACTTAAAACGGCTTAAAAACACTTTGTGGACAGATTTAAAACACTAGGGATGGTTTTGGACGAAAATTGGTTTTGGTTTGACTCAAAACACTTGAAAAAGCAAAGAAAACAGATTTTAGACACTTTAAAACAAGAAAGTAAAAGGGGGGTTTTGATTTGGACGAATTTGAAAGTAAAACAAAGAATTTGTAAAGTAAAACAGTTTTGAAAACGAATTTGAAAACTTTGATGGGTGATGGGCTAGCTAGAGGGTCCTTCTCCACACATGACACACTTGTACATAAATCGATCTCCAATTGCTTATCAATGAACCATGAACCTCAACACCCCATATTAACCGTGAATGCACTAATTAACCCTCAGATTTTCCTTATGTCATTGAGTTGGAAGAAATGCATACGACAACCCAAATTATTCTCCAACGGTCCCCTACATGAATGCATAGAAGAGATACAATTAGAGATCATTAAGTTCCATGAAAATCATAAGTGTTGACAAGGCATTCGTAACTATGAATGCATGATACGTTTGCCAGGAATCCAATTAACGCGATTGTGACAAGCAACCTTCACTACTTGTGAATATAAGTTCGTAACGATTAGGTGAAACTCCCTTACATTCTAGCATCAAATTCCTGCATGAAAACTAAGTATGCATCCTTAATCAACATACAAGAACAAGTTATGAATAAAACAGTTAATTGAATTGCATTCACGATTCATCAAATCACAATTGGAAGAAATCAATTCATATCTCAAGCATGTTCATGGCTTCGAATTCCCCCTAGCTAAGTAGGGGTTTAGCCACTCATAGTCACAACAAAATCAGAGAATATTAAAGTAAACATTGAATTTAAGAACGAAGTACACCTAGAATGCTCCAATCTTCAAGCTTGAAACGTCCAAGGCTTCCTTCTTCTCCACCTTGCTGCGGCACAAAGGACTAAGGTTGGTATGGATGTGTTTGGATGAAGGGATGGAAGTTTAGAGAGAGAGTGGGATGCGGCAAAGAGAGGTTTTTGGCTGAAAGTGTGTGAATGAGTGAATGAGTGAGTGAATGAATAGAATGGTGCGGCAAGGGGTTGTTTATATAGGGCTAAGGTAAGGCATGGCTGGGATTTATTTTTAGGTAACATAATTTTATTCCAAAACTTAAGAGAATAAGGAAATAAAGTCAGAAATTTAAGGAAAGGGAAGTATTTGGTGCGGCTAAGGAAGGAAAACAAAAGGAATGTGGGTCACTTGCCGCAAGGGTAGGAAAAAGGGTAAGTGAGTTACTTCCTTGCTGATTTGGGTCATAAATTAAAAGGAAACAAGCTTCCTTGTGCGGCAAGGCAAGGGATCTTCAAGGGAAGGTGCGGCAACCCTCTAGGTCAAGGAATTAGATGTCCAAAAGTGTCTAAGACTCCCCTTTGTGGCTGAAACTTAAGGAGATTTTGGTTTAGGAAAGGTCAACCAAAATAGGAAACCTTGGCTTAACTTTCCTATTCCAAGTAGGAATCCTTGTGCAGGTAGGAATCCTTGTCCTTTCTAGGAATCCTCATTTGAGTAGGAGTCCTTCTTCAATTAGGAATCCTTCTTCAATTAGGAATCCTTTCATCTTCAAGTCTTCAATTTCGTCCATTCCCTTTGCTCCAAGCATAAGCTATCCAAAACATGCCCAAAAAGGCTCCAAAATGCACTTTCTTGATACTTTACCCCTTGGGACCTATAAACGCACGAAAATAGCTTAAAATACTAAATTAAATACGAACAACAACATAAATGCACGAAAACAAGCCAACTAAATTGCATAAATATGCTCATATCACTTTGCACAACAAAAAGGAGATTTTCGAACAAGGAGGTGGTAAGGGTAAGTGAAAATGTCTCAGCAGTTTTGCAACGAAAACTGCCTCCCAAATGCAAGGACCCAGGTAGCTTTACTATCCCTTGTGTAATTGGCAATACAAGGTTCGAACATGCCATGTTAGACTTAGGTGCATCCATTAACGTCATGCCCTATTCAATTTATGCATCAATGAACTTAGGTGAGCTGAAAAATGATGGGGTTACTATTCAATTGGCCGATCGTTCTAATGCTTATCCAAAGGGAGTTTTGGTTAATCATCTAATCTTTCCGGCTGATTTCTATGTGCTTAAGATGGAAGATTCGGCCAATTCCACCATACTGCCGATTTTACTTGGAAGGCCGTTCATGAAAACAGCCCGCACAAAGATTGACGTGTTCAAAGGGACCTTGACGATGGAGTTTGATGGGGATATTATTGATTTTAAAATTTCTGAAGTTATGAAATATCCTATTGGTGATCATTCTTGTTTTTCAATTGATATTATCGATTCAATGGCGCATGACCATCTTGAACAATTGCATGACGATGCCCTTGAAACAGTTCTTACAAATGGAATTGGATGCAAGACTCAACGGGCAGAAACAAGCAACACCCACGACACACTTGAAGAATACCATGCCATGCCCCCTTGTGAAGATGTAGTTGAGATGGTGGCTGCCCTAGAATCGTTGCCACAACAATATGGTAAGCTTCCAATCCCAATTTCAGATTCAATTTCGACTAATAAGTTGTTTCCTTCAATGATACAGCCACCTTCCCTTGAACTCAAACCGTTACCAAGTCACTTGAAGTACATTTTCTTGGGAGATCATGAGACATTGCTGGTCATAATTTCATCCACACTCACGGCACAAGAGGAGGACAGATTGGTACGGGTTTTGAGAGAGCACAAAACAGCCATTGGATGGACCTTGGTCAATATCAAGGGAATCAGCCCCACCACTTGCATGCATCGAATACTTTTGGAGGAGGGGGCTAAACCATCTAGAGAGGCTCAACGCCGACTCAACCCTCCGATGATGGAAGTTGTGAAGGACATTATCAAGCTACTTGATTGTGGAGTGATCTATCCAATTTCAGATAGCCGTTGGGTCTCCCCGGTTCAAGTTGTTCCCAAGAAATCCGGAGTCACTGTGGTGAAAAACGAAGAGAACGAGCTTGTGCCTACCCGTATCCAAACCGGATGGAGAGTTTGCATTGACTGTAGGAAGCTCAACGCCACCACAAGAAATGATCATTTCCCGCTGCCATTCATTGATCAAATGCTTGAAAGGTTAGCTGGTCATGCATTTTATTGTTTTCTTGATGGCTATTCAGGTTATAATCAGATTGTGAAAGCCCCAGATGACCAAGAGAAGACCACATTCACGTGCCCCTTTGGTACCTTTGCTTATCGTCGCATGCCATTTGGTTAGTGCAATGCACCAGCCACGTTCCAAAGGTGTATGGTAAGTATATTTTCAGATTTTGTGGAAAAGATCATTGAGGTATTCATGGATAATTTTAGTGTTTTTGGTGGTTCATTTTATGAATGCTTGGATAATCTCACTTTGATCTTAAAAAGATGCATTGAAACTAACCTTGTTTTGAATTGGGAAAAGTGTCATTTTATGGTAAAACAAGGCATAGTTTTGGGTCATATCATCTCTGAAAAAGGAATTGAAGTTGATAAATCAAAAATAGACCTTGTACGTCACTTACCCTCTCCCACTTCGGTTAGAAAGGTTCGTTCTTTCCTTGGACATGCAGGATTCTATAGGCGATTTATCAAGGACTTTTCCAAAATTGCACAGCCCCTTTGCCGTCTCCTTCAAAAAGAAGTGTCGTTTAAGTTCAACACAGAGTGTGAGACGGCCTTCAAACATCTCAAGGAGTTGCTCACTTCGGCCCCCATCATCACTCCCCCATATTGGAGCCTTCATTTTGAGCTAATGTGTGATGCATCCGATTATGCAATTGGAGCTATTTTAGGCCAAAGGAAGAACAAACAGCCCCACGTCATCTATTATGCCTCCCGGACCTTAAACGATGCTCAATTGAACTATTCTACCACTGAAAAAGAACTTCTTGCTGTTGTGTTTGCTTTAGATAAATTTCGTTCTTATTTACCTAGCACTAAAGTGATTGTATATTCTGACCATGCAGCATTGAAGTACCTTCTCACCAAGAAAGAGGCCAAACCGCGGCTGATTCGTTGGATGCTCCTACTCCAAGAGTTCGATATTGAGATTAGGGACAAGAAAGGGAGTGAAAACGTGGTGGCTGACCACCTGAGCCGTTTGGTACACAATGAAGAACCCCTACCCATTCCAGAAACATTCCCATATGAGCAATTGCTATCCATAGAGGTAAGTGAGCCTTGGTACGCTGATTTGGTGAAATATTTGGTCACAAAACATTTTCCCAGCACCCTAGACAAAAAGGATGCACGATTTTATGTTTGAGGCTCCCACTTTTGCAATCGGACCATTGAGGCGCTGTTTAAGAAGTATAATGTCAAGCATAAGGTTTCGACACCTTATCACCCTCAAACAAGTGGCCAAGCCGAGGTCTCGAATAGGGAAATCAAGCAGATTTTGGAGAAAACTGTTGGGCCAACCCGAAAAGATTGGAGCTTGCGTTTAGATGATGCACTGTGGGCGTATCGTACGGCCTACAAAACACCCCTTGGGATGTCTCCATTTCGGCTAATCTATGGGAAACCATGCCACCTCCCTGTGGAACTAGAGCACAAGGCGCATTGGGCTGTTAAAACGTTCAATTTGGACATAGATGCTGCTAGAATGCATAGGAAGCTCCAATTGAATGAACTTGAGGAGATAAGGAACGAAGCATATGAGAATGCCCGAATCTACAAGGAGAAAACAAAGGCGTTTCATGACAAGATGATTCGTGGCAAGACGTTCTCAATAGGGCAGAAAGTGTTGCTTTTCAACTCCTGTTTACGTTTGTTCCCTGGTAAGTTACGTTCTAAGTGCATTGGACCTTTTATTGTTACTAATGTTTTTCCATATGGTACAGTCCAAATCCAAAGCTTAAGGAACGACCAAGAATTCAAGGTGAACATCGTTTGAAGCCATATTATGAGAACATTGTGGGGCAGGTTGTGGAAGAAGTTCCCTTCCATGCCGTGGGTACCCATGGAGCTTAGACCAAGGAATCGTCCGGCTGCAAGACGTTAAAGCAAGCGCTTCTTGGGAGGCAACCCATGCTTTCGAATACAGAAGACCTAGGAACAACCGGCTCAAAACCAGATTTGCGTTCCTAACTCTACTCTATATTGCATTTACTTTGCCATGTGTGTCATGTTAGTTAGTTGTTTTATTTGTTGTTTGTCTTTGTGAGTTTATGTTTGAAACATTGAGGACAATGTTTGATTTAAGTGTGGGGGGGTAAACAAGCTGTTTTTGCATGATTTTCGTGGGATTTTATCACCTATCACTTCTAATGTTGTTTCTCACTGTTTTTAAATGTTTTTAGTGTGTTTTGACATAAAAATCCGAAAATTTGATAAATTTGAAAAAGTGTTTTGAAAAACCCAAAAAGAATTGTTTTTGTGTGTTTGTTTGTGTCTTAGGGTACCTTCCAACACAATGATGAGGATTTGGTTTTTGATTGTATAACTGTTAAGGAAAGTTATAAACATGGATGGAAGTTTGATTTACTCTTTGGTTTATGCTTGGTTGTTGTTTACGAATTCACATGTAATCACAAAGAAAAAAATCAGTTTTTGTAACATGCTTGAAGGAAGGAACTCAAGTTAACGCTACAACCCTGAGAGACTTGAGCCTATGCTTTATTTGGAGAGTTATTAATCTGTTAAGTTTTTGTTTTCTAAAGTTGCTGCATGATCTCATCATTCTTTGCTTGGTTGCTACTTAGAATGTGTTTCATCACTATAGTTTCAAATACTAGAAATCATACCCATTTCATTCAAGGCATGAAATTGAATTGCATAACACATAAACAAGATGAAGTTTTTTAGTGAACCAAGAGCCAAAAAGCCGTACCCCCTGTGCATTTATGTTGTAGGTTAACCCCTTTGAGCCTTATGTAGGCCATTTTCTTTGCTTACCCACGTATTCCCTACCTAGCCTAGAATAGGACCAACCTTACCCTTGTTCTTAAGGCATAGTGAAGCATGACCTAGAGTGAATTCCCTTTGTTCGTTATTAGGCAGCAAATAAGTGTGGGGGAAGGGTTTCAAAGTATGTGAGTGTGCCTAGCAAAACAAAGGGCACAGGTTACTATGAAAAAAAAAAGAAAAAAAGGGAGAGAAATTCGTGAGAAAAAGAAAAGTATGTGAAAGTGTGTGAAAAATGTTCAAAATAAGTGAGAACAAGCTCACAAGTGTTGGTTGTTGAAGAAAGGGTCCAAAAAGTTGAATTCGGCCCTAAGTATGTGTGATTCTTCCCTTTGTGTATCAAAGTTTGTGGATGCATTAAAAAAGGAATTCTAAGTGTCATGTTCATTACTTTGCTTGATGTTGCTTTAAGAACGTTTGTTTTCCTTACCCTTCTTTGTTAGCCAATACCCCTAGCCCCGTTACAACCCTTAAATTTCAATCTTGGGTGTTGTGTGTTCAATAATGTGGAGTTTGGGATTGGTATGAGCATATGGTGTCCCTGGTTCTCGCTTCTAAGTAGTAGCATTCCATTCATGAGATCATATCTACACAAGTATTAATAATTCCAGAAAGTGGCTTTCCTTGTTATAAACATATGTGAGTGTTCGTGTACATGTTTACATCAATCTTCTCACATATACCTAGTATAGGGTATGTAGTCAGAAAATCTGAGTGAAAATAAGAGTGAATCCAGTAAGGAATTGAGTGAATTCTCTAAGGCATGTTACTAAATTCAAAACATTGTTTTATTTGGTTGAATGCGAACTAGTGAATGGTGACTGTAACTAAGTATGAGCTCGAGGGTGGGGATGGCCGAAATCTATGGTTTTGATGATCTTTAATATGTCATGTGCATTGGAAATCCCTGAGGTAAATGTTGGAAGGTCTAGTTTGCTTTGTGTTTGTTGTTTTGTTTGTTTCGTTTTGCTCGAGGACTAGCAAAAGCTAAGTGTGGGGGAATTTGATTGGAGCATATTTATGCGACTTAGTTAGCTTGTTTTTGTGCATTTACGTTCTTAGTTCTTAGTTAAATTAGTATTTTGAGCTATTTTCGTGTGTTTGTAGGTTCTAAGTGTCAAATTGGCAAGAAAGTGCTATTTGGAGCGTTTTGGAGCATTTTTGGGTCAAGATTGGATAGTGCAAGCATGGAGGCATGAGGATGGACTTTTTGAAAATTAGAAGGCTAGAAATCAGCTAAAAAGATGGAGAGAAGAAGTCAAAGATAAAGAAGATAAGGGAAGAGCAAGAAACATGGAACATTATCCAAACCTTTTCTTATCTTATCCAAAACATTATCCTATCTTATCTTGACTTATCCTAATCCTAATCTACTCAACTTCCAGCTACAAAGAGGCCTCCAATACCTTGCCGCAGCCTCTTCACATTCTCAGCCATTCCATACTTCTTCCCTACATTCTGCCGCACCCTTCCACCCTTATAAATCACCTTCACACACCCTTAAACACCATCAACCACCTGTGCCACAGCCTAGCAAGGAGGAAGGAGAAGAGGATCAGCCTTGGATCGTGTTTGCACTTAATCTGGATTGCTGGGCGTTCTTAGGTGTATTCTACCTTATGTTTATGATGTTTAATTTATTTTTCCTTTGTCTTGCTGTAATTATGAGAGGTTAAACTCGTTTTAGCTAGAGGATACTTTGAAACCATGATTTTATGTGCGATATGAATTGATAAATTTCAGTTACAGATTCTGGAGTTATAAATGCAATTGGCTTAATTGTTTAATTCAGAACTTATTTGTGTATGTTGATTGAGGGTGCACACTTAATTTGCATGCATGAATCCGATGCTAGAATGTAAGTAAGTTTCACATAATCGTTACAAACTTATGTTCAAAAGTAGTGAAGGTCGCTGGTCACGATCGTGTTAAGTTCAATTCTTGGTGTGAGTAACATGATGGCATAGTTGTGAATGCCTCGTCAATGCTTATGATTCTCATGGAACATAATGATCTCTAATTGTGTCTCTATTATGATGTCATGTAGGGGATTTGATGAGAATAATTTGGTTGCAGATGCGTTGTCCATCCAATTCAATGAATTTAGGAGAATTTGAGGGTTAATTTGTGATTGACACGGTTAATCTGGGGTGTTGTCATTCGTAATTCAATGAAAACGTAACTGGAAGTCGAGTCATATGCATATAAATCATGTGTGGAGAAGGAACCCTCTAGCTAGTCCACCATCCATCCCAAAAACCTATTTTCGTGCAAATCTGCCTAGTTTAAAGTTTCTGTCTGTTTTAGCTTAGTTTCACTCTTAAACCAATCCCCCTTTACTTTGTTAAGTCAATTAAGTTAAAATCTGTTCAAACTTGTGTTTTTAAGTGTTTTAAGTCAAGTCAAAACCAATTTTCGTCCAAAGTAGTGTCTAGTGTCTAGAATCTGTCTAATTGGTGTTTTTAAGCTGTTTCGAGTCTTTTAAGTTTGGTTTGAGTCTTTTGAACCTGTTTTGAGTCCTTTGAGTCTATTTAAACGTTTTTAAGTTTGTTTTTGTGTTTTTGAGTCAGTTTAGAGTTGATTAGCAATCCCTCCTAATCCCCGGCCTAGAACGATCCCTACTTGCATCTATACTACAATTGTCAACAAGAGGGTTTAATTTGTGTGTTAGTTTCTTTCACATCACTCGGCCTGCGCGCCACGTAGGCTTGGTAGTTTTTAGGATCAACAAGTTTATATACCCGAGTTCATGTGCTTTATAAACACAGTCATGTGGGGTTTATTCAACAATTTGTAGGGGTGTTAATATAATAAGCTATTATTAAAAAAATATTTTGCCTGATGAAATAGTAGTCGAGCAATTAATTTAAAGAAAAAAAATTTATGAAAAAATTCGTCAAGCAAACGTTTTATATATTTTTTGTAAAATTTGAAATTTAAATAAATATTTAGTGTTCATTATATTAAAATAAAATGTAAAAAATATATTTAATTATATTAACTGAAATAGTTGCACAAGTGTTGTTAAATATCCTAAACTAATTACTACTTGGGTGGCTGTTGGGATGGTGGTTGAAGGTGGCGCAGAGGATCGGGAAGGCAAATGCTAGAAACTATCATAGCCTGGGCCATACGTATCTTTGAAACTTCTCCTCTCGTTGGTGTTGCGCTTCTTCCCGATCTTTTAAGTGCAGGTGCGCAACTTCTCGCTCGCAGTCCCACTGTCATAGACTCCAACTGCTGCAGTTTGGAAAATGTCCCGCTTGGATTCTGAGAGCTAGATGTAGAAGATCCCTCGAGGTCCCGAACTCAACCCGCTTCTAAGCAGCATATCCCTTTGCCTTTCCGTCATTCAAACCCGTCCATCAACAATTGTAGAGACACCTCTGGATTAAGTGTCCTCCACTGGCATGCTGGGAAAGGTTGGTGATGTACTCATCTTTCTTCTGCAACATAGAAGCCTATGAAAAAAGAGAATCCAATTAAGATTATCGATCCTAATTTTAATAATTTTTTTAGTTTAATGAATTTGAAATTAAAATTTTGAACGATACATAAATCACTTCAGCCACCTGATTGCCACAAGGCATGCGTATCCCCCCAAGCCTCAACTTCCTGGAAAAAGTGAACTCTTCTCATGCCATTCCTCGACCCTGCAAATGAGGGGTCAAGAACAAGAGTGATGAAGGTATAGCTTCGCTTCCCGATTAGCCCTATTTGTCGTCGATTTTCACTATGAATTAAAAAAATTAATTAAATTTAAAAAATTTAAATTTGAAAAGACAAAATTAGAATTAATGTAAAAAAAAACTTAATTACCTGAAATACAGAACTATGAAAATTACCGCATAGCCATTCCCACTCGGCCAACCTATATGCAAACTCCGGGGGGTAGATTGGTAGGAGGGTAGATGTAAATAAATATCAAATAGGAGATAAAATAACGGTTACATCGTGATCATACGTTTGTAACCGTCGAAGGATTTCGTCTCATTACCTAATCACGGAAACTTTCATTTGGGTATATTTGGCATGCCATCTCGAAGTATATACAAACTACATTGACTGTCAGATGTTGAAATTAATTTTGCAGATTGCGAAAATCATCGAAGGAATTTAATATGCCAAAATATCCCTCACGTTTGGCTGATGTAAAAGGTGGCACTACGGGCCGATTTTTTCTCTTGGCGACAAAAACTTTGGCCGACGAAGATAAGTTTTCCTGTCGAACGACAGTTGTCAGGCAAGGTCTTTGAAAAACTCAAATCATTGACCATTGTTGCCCGATGAACTGTTTTATTTCATCAGGGTAAAATTACTTTGTCAGACAAAAATTGATTCATCGGGCATATATTAATTTCTGATAGTGAGTGACATTAAATATCTGATATTATCAAGAGGTTTATCCAATCGCAAATTGGATATATTTGCAAACATGTCTCTCTGTTCTCTATAGAAGTCAAAGAATGAACAAACCCATAGGATTGTTCAAGACTAATGATTAATATTCCTCATAATTTCTCCTTCGATCATTTGAAACCATGCTATAATTAAAGTTCCAGTTCAAACTTTCATAGCAGTCCCAGTGCCTTCTCAATTCCATGTCAAAAGAATGAGACATTGTCTTTTCAGTTAAAGAGGATATTTTTCTAGCACTTATACTTCTATGCTTGGAAAATTTTAGAAAACTAACTAATTAGATATCCAAGCCCGCCACACCCTACCAACCAAGGTTCTAAAAAACGCTAGGCGCTAGTCGGGCAGCGGGCTAGTGCCTAGCGCCTAGGCAGCGCCTAGGCGGATTTGGGTAAATTTTTTGTATATACTGTGAATAAGTGCATATTGACACTTACAAAATAGGTAGAAAATGTACAAAAGAAATATTTCTTTCAACAAATGAAGTAATTCATAATCATATTCATACAGTATACTTGAGAACAACACTGAAATGTGATTTCCAATCTTATGTCCAATAAGCATTCTCAAAATTAGACATTGCTTGTAAGTATGGAAGACTAGAACTATGGAAACATTCAAGTCCAACATTATGATGAGTATGAGTCTATGACATATATACATGATACATCTCACAGAATCTACTATCGATGAGTCAAATAATGTACAAATGCTTCCCAAACATTTCATAGAACATAATTCACATCAATGAGTACGAATGATGGGCATACATTTCATAGAATTAACAATGAGTCAAATGTTCGAATGCTACACAAGCAGACACTGACAGAAAAGAAAATCAAGCTACGAAAGTTACTAGGCATCAAACTCTTCTTCACCATATCCCTCCAAGACTCTCTCCGTGTCGGACTCGAACTCAATTTCTTCATCATCTCCTTCTTCTTATTCCGTATCCTCATCCGATATAAAATCTTCTTCATGAAGTTCTCTTACTACTACATTTTTAGAACTCCCCCTAGGCTCTAGGGAACTACTACCTACCTCTGATGCATCTCCAATTCCCGAGCCAAGCTCAAGTTCTTCATCACCACCCTCCATAATCCATCCTGGAGCCATACTAGCTTCACTTGCAAGTAGTATGTCCACTTTCTTCTCCTTCTCTCTTTTCTTCTTGTTCATAATCCTTGCATTAAATTGGACATAGACTAAATTATTTAACTTTGTTGTATCTAGTCTATTCCTTTTCTTTGTATGTATACCTTCAAAAGAACTCTAATTGCTTTCACAACTGGATGAACTTGTAGTCAATGAGAGTATCTTTATAGCCTTCCTTTGCAAATTAGGCACACCATTTCCATAATTATACCACCGTGCAACTAATGAAGAAAAAAAGCACACAATTAGTAATGAAAAAGTAGTAGACTCAAATTTAATAAATAAAATAATAATATAACTTATAAGCATATGTGAATATCCATACCCGGATTATAGTTTTCATCATTCTCAACGCATCCAAGTTCGGCCAAATGTCTTCCAAATCCACCTTCTTTTACTCTATACTTGTGCATCTCAACATTTATCACTTGGTTTTGAACCTCATAGTTATCGGGGAAGAACTTCTCAACACAAGTAAAAATCCCCTCCATGACAATTGGATCATGTTGTATGCTTTGATCTTTGAAGAAATAATAAGGGTTCAAGAGGTAGCCAGCCAAATGCAATGGACTATCAAGCCGCTCACGAGCTTTTTCATCAATAATTTGAAGAATTGGTTGATAGTTGGCCTCATTGCTCTTGAATGTCTCTTTAATCTCCATCTTTGCTTTTTGTAGCTCTCCATACAAAAACCCCATTGATGGCTTCTTATCCCCATCCACAATTCGAAGTAGCTTGAATAAAGGTCCAAACACTTTCAAGCAAAGTAAGACCCACTCCAAAAATGTGAACTCAACACAGTAGCATATGCCGCTTTCCCCTTGTAGTCTTGACATGTTTGCATTGTTCCCATTCTTCACTAGCAACCATAACTTTCAAGTTTTTTTTCTTATCCATCAAGCTTTGCAACGTGAGGAAAGAAGTTGCAAATCTAGTGACTCCGGGCCTTATTATGTCTCTTTTCTTGGTATGCTTCCTCATCAATGCCAAAGTTTTATGATGTGCATAAATGAAGATAGTGAAAGCCTTTGCCTTGTCAATAACTCCTTTGAACCTAGCGAGATATCCAATCCCTTGAAGCATGAGATTCAAAGTATGAGTGGCACATGATGTCCAAAACATGTTCGGCCTCTTTTTCTTCATCATGTTTGCCGCCGCCATATTGTTAGAAGCATTATCGGTTACCACTTGAATCACATTTTGAGGCCCAATTTCGTCAACACACTTGTCAACATATTCAAAGATATACTCCCCGTTGTGTGCTTCACTAGAGCATTCCTTAGAAGAAAGAAATATGGTGCCTTCCTTGCAATTCACACATAAATTCATTATGCTTCTTCTTTTTCGGTCACTCCAAGCATCGGTCATGATTGAGCAACCATTCAAAGCCCATTATTCTTCATGTTTCTTGAGTGACTTTTTTACTCTTTCTACCTCTTCTTTCAATAATGGCTCCCTTAATTCGTATTGGCTTGGAGGTAGGTAACCCGGGCCAAATTGACCAACCGCTTCCATCACACGCTTGAAGCTATCATTATCAATAGCATGGAAAGGAATACCGGCTTCATACACCCATCGAGCCACATATTGATCCACTTGATGTGTTCTTTCCTTCCAAATTGCATCATGGATGTTTTGTTGCCGAGTCTTCTTACTTCCCTCATTTGAAGAATCGGGATTGATAGAGGATGCAAACCTATCCATAGGTCCAAGAGTGCGAGGCCTTTTCTTTGACCCAATCACTTCAATGTCGTCTTCTTCTTCTTGAATTTGTTGAAGTTGCACCTCTTCCCTCACTTCCACAATGTGCTTATCCCTTTGTCTCTTCTTATTTTTTGCTTCTTCTAATGCGGCTCGACATTTGGCCTTTATCTTCATCCGAAGACTTTGTGCATGCTCCTACATTTCCCCTTACGTTGGCTACATGTTGTTTTAATCTATGTACTCCACCACTAATGATTTTGTTACATAACTTACATTTCACCTTATCTGAGTTTGTAGGATTTGCCAAGATCCCATATTCCCATCCCACATCTTCCGAGCTATGTTTCAACACATTTTCAGATTGGGAGGATGACGACATTGCAGTAGATGCTCCAGAAGATGAAGTACCATCAGTCAATGTCATCACACAAGCGAACAAACAATCCTAAAATTCATATAAAATAAACATTACAAACAATCCTAAAATTCATATAGTTCATTCATATTACCCAATTAATGGGTTAATCAAGATGCCACATCACAATGTATAACTCCCCCATTTAACTCTCAATTATAATATGAATGAAATGAGTTGGCTAGCTAGAAATAAGGCTATAAGTAATGAAACAGCCATCGAATAATACTAAATAAAAAACTATAATATGGCATAGTGTATACTATTACTAACCAACAGAATTATATTCATAACAGGTTGTCATATTCCCCTCAGTCAATCCAATTGGTTTCCAAATTCAAATTCAAAAGTCTGTAATTTTTCCAATACCTTAATAAATTCAACATTTACAATTACAAATCTGTAGAACAAAAAAAAACTCACTCTTTGGGGGCTTCGCAGCCTTCGCTGCTGCTGACCTTAGTTGCAGAGTGCAGAGAAAAAATACTATCAGTCAGATAGCTGGAGTTCAAGCTATTGTAGTTAAACTGGGTATATATCTGGATATGTCAACAGATGATAATTGCAAGAATTGAAAGACAAAAAAGGTCAAAAGAAAACAAAGTAACCAAGAACTCTATCACGAACGAAAAAAAGGAAGGGTAAAAAACTAATACAAATGGACATAAACATCAAACGCTGAAATTTTCTTTACCAACGCGCCAAGAACATTCATGTGGTCAAAAAGATCCAATTATAATCATATAACAATTCAGATATCTAGAGAATTTTAAAGTGATTAGAATTATCATAATTCATTACAAGTTGTCAGGTTCCCCTCAATCCAATTGGTTTCCAAATTCAAATCCAAACTAAAATAATTCTTATACCTAGCACTCAGCCAAAGTTTAAATTTATGTATCGATTCGGTAAAGTGTTGTGTTTTTTTTATCTAATCATATATAATTGATCATTTCTACCAGCTTTCAAGGAAGATGTAAGTTAGTGGAAGGATGGATGGCCAAACCAATATGGAAGCAGGTTAGTTGGAATTTGGAAATATTGGGTTTATCGGGACCTGATTGGTTCTTAAAAGTGATTCATGTTATATATTTCAGGTGCATATAAGCATATATATTGTCCACGAGTTTAGTTTACTAGGCATCCTCAACTCTTTCCAAGTCAGAGGGTTAATAGGGAAAGAAAGGAAAACCGCCCTAAGGATTTGCCTACTTCTGTGTTTTTGTGCACTATACTTATCTTTTGTTCTCAAGGTGAAAGTTTCAGCTCAATAAAGATGCCTTCTCAGTTCATATCCTTGATAACATGCTCCTTCATAATCCCACAAGGCCACAGAAGAATGTCAGCAAGCCAAAAGAAATGAAAAACAAAATAGTTCATCCTAGCTATCTACAACAACAAAATCCTATAGCAAAACTAGCAAACTCTGTAATTTTTCCAGTACCTTAACCTTAACAAAACAAATTCAACATTTACAAGAACAAAAACTCACTCTTTGCTTTGGGGGCTTCGCAGCCTTCGCTGCTGACCTTAGTTGCAAAGTGTAGCAGACTGCAGAGGAGACCGTGGAAATTGGAGATGCAAGGCTGGAGAATCGAGATGCCAAGCTATGGTGGAGATTGGAGAATCGAGATCATGCAAGGCTGGAGTGGAGTGGAGATCGTGGTCGTGGAAACTGGGACTGGCCGGGAGAGACGATGACGATGACGATCGAGACGGTCGCGCAGGTGAGTGCTGCAGTGCAGTGCAGATGAGGAAGGAAGAAGAGACGATGAAGTCGACGAACGGGAATGGCGAACTCTTAGGTTTATGAAATTAGGGTAGGGGCACGGGATAGAATTAGAAGAAACTTAAAATAGAAAAGAATAAGGGAAAAAAAAAAAAAAAAAAAAGAAGATCCGCCCAGCTGGCCAGCAGCCTAGCACTGCCTAGACGCCGCTTAGAGCTTGGCCGATTTGCAAGAAAACGCCTCAGATGGTGCCCGCCCAGCGCCTAGGCGGCCGCCTAGGGCGTTTTTTAGAACATTGCTACCAACATATAGGGTTTTTTTTTTTTTTTTTTTTTTTTTTTTTTGCCAAACACCAACATAAAGCGTACATCATATGCAATGGTGTGGTTTAAAATAAATTTATAACTTAAAAATAGTTTTTCTCCTTCAATGGTTTTGGCTTAAAATTTTATGCCGATATTATTAAAGAATAATTTTAACCTAATTTTTTTAAAAATCAAATTTATGCAGATTATCCTAATTTATTTTTATGAACATTTTAATTTAAAGTTATTTAAATTTTGATAAATAATAATAAATCACTAAGCCTAGTACATGAATACAAATGATAATTAAGCACTAAATAAAGATTAATAAACGATAATTAAAATACTTCATAAAATCACAAGAATTACTAATACTAATAATATTTTGTGTGAGAAAAGTGAATTTTGTGTGCATAGAAAGAAAAAAAAAATTGTATGGGGAGAATGAATTTTGTGTGGATTTTGAACAAACAAAATAGGTATTTATAAAGCTTTTGGGTCAATTTTGATTTAAATAATTTTTAATTGTTTTGCCGTTGGATTCAATTTTGGGCAATTAGATTTTTTTTGCCGTTAGGTTTGCTCATATTCGATCTCATCTATTCGATTTGATGTAATTATAAATTTGATCTAATAAGAAAACTGAATTTGGACTGTTGGATCAACCAACCCTTTGGGCTCGTGGGTAGTGGTTGACAAGGGCACTGGTGCAGGACCCAGCATCTGATGCCTTGTTGCGTGAGATGTGTTTGGTGCGTCTCTGAGTTGCAATACGTTCAGGAGCAAGGGCCACCACTATCCTTGGCTTATTTTATGGGGGGAATTTGGCCCAGAAACAGGTTTTAACATTTATTCAAAGTTTAGCCCAATGATTAGAAGAGCCTTGGAGGGGTTTAAAACTCAAAATTTGAGTTTAAACCCAACCAAACCAACCATTGGACATGGTCTCAGTGTGAGTGAAAAATAGGTCAAATCTCCATATATCAAATTGATCGAACCAAACCAATTTCACTAGTTCGGTCTGGTTTCAACACTAGAAAAATGTAATTCTAGACCAAATCAAATTAAACCGTAACTAATTGGGTTTGGTTCGTTTTGGCTTATATAGGAGCAACTTCAACAAAACCAAATTGTCTATACTAATATTTTCTTGTACTTTACACTCTCCGTTTGATTGTCATCATTTATTTACTAATTAATATATTTCTTCTCTCACAATGATATAAAAGATTGTTAATCTTTCACTTTAGGAAACGTTATGTCGTTATGATATTAGAGATTTAAGAATCAAAACGTTGGTTGAAGTGTTGGGACGATATATATGTGCTTGAAATTGTTAACATATATTATTGTTAAGTTGATGACTTTGTTTCAACTGTCAAATATAAGTTGTGTTTCACTAGTTTTAGCTCAAATCGAACAAAATCAAGAGAATTCGTGAGAATGTGAAGGACAAAGTCCCATATCGATGAATCACAAACATCAAAAGGACTTATGAGTAGTTGACTACATCCTATATTGCCAATTTGTATTTATTGTTGAACCTACTTATAAGTAGTTGGCTACATCCTGTATTGCCAATTTGTTTTATTGCCAAAACTCAACTTTCTACCTAAGTAAAAGAGCATTTCGCTTCTAAAAAGATGAGTTTTTAGCACCAAGCCTACCCTAGCTTAAGGGTGGCTCCGCCCTAGCTAAAACATTTACTGTTTGTTTGCTCATACATAAGAGAACGCGAATTCCTACTTCGAAATTTGTTGTGGAATTCCTAAATCCTAAAGCTACTAAACCCTAGTTTACAAGAAAGGAGAAGTTGAGACTGGAAATGTCTAGAAAAATGATGTACCTGTAAGAATAACTTACATACATGATTGTCAACTAACACAAAGAATTACAATTAACCAGAGTCAATACTATCACACAAAAATAGACACACACCTGAGGATGAAGAAGACATAATGCTCGAAATAAAGATAGTCTTCTACTCTCACAAAACTGGATGCTTATGCTTTCAATAGGACTCAGCACACTATAAAGCTTGTATTTGGAGAGCAGGGACCAACCTTTTTATAGTCTCATAAGGCCTATTGATATTCACCTGTTAGGAAAACAATAGGTCTCTCAATAACTCATCATTTACTGCAATAAGTCCACTACATTATTATTTTGAATGTTTCATATAACCTACTGTTACAAAACTCTATTAACTTAATCAATACACTTCTATCAAAATAATGATTATGTCTACTCAAAATCTTACATTCTCCCACTTGAGTATACATAATCACATAGTATTGAACTGTATGGAATTAAGTTAACAGTGATCACTGAGTTTATATAACAAGATTATCAACTTAAACGTAGATGTAATCAACTAAATCAAACCCAGAACTATAGAAATGTTGATGCATATCAGCTGCATCATTACTCTATAATCACCGAAGCTTAACTTAACTAATCACAAAGCTACATGCCAAATAATGTAGTTTTGGAAGTGTCATATCTTAATACTCACACACAATTGGTCCAGACTTCAAGTTTACTAAAAAACTTGTTTATTGCAGTATCATACAAATATTGCTCTTTACAGAATGAGCAAACATTGAATCACAACATAAAACATAAATGAGAGGATATCAACACAGAAGTGGACAAGATAAGTTTATTAGATGTAAATAAAAATAATAACTTACTCCCACTAATGAAGATCATCAAAAGATTCAACCACTCCCATCTTCGACACATGATTCTTGAATACTCCCACAGGCAAAGGCTTTGTTAATGGATCGGCCACCATTGAATGAGTGTCAATGTGCTCAACTTCAACAATCCCTTTCCGCACTTCATCTCTTAGCGACAAATACTTTGTATCCATCAACCTTGCAGCTGAGGTTTTCTAATTGTTCTTCGAAAAGAACACAGCTGCCTTGTTGTCACAATAAATCTTCAATGGCTTTTGAATTGAATCAACAACCTTCATAGCAGTCACAAGATTTCTGAGCCAAAATGCTTGTTTAGATGTTTCATGACAAGCAATGAACTCTGCTTGCATTGTCGAAGTAGCAACACATCCTTGCTTAGCACTTTTCCAAGAAATTGCTCCTCCAGCCAAAAGAAAAATAAAGCCACTGGTCGACTTTCTATCATCTGTACAGCCAGCAAGATCCGAGTCCGAGTATGCAACCATTTCAAGATTTTCCACTTCACTATACACCAAGATGTAGGCCTTTGTTCTTTTCAAATACCTGAGCACCTTTTTAGCAGCTATCCAATGAGGCTCTCCAGGATTTGATTGAAATCTGCCAAGTACGCTAACAGAAAACGCCAAGTCCGGTCTAGTACAAACTTGAGCATACATTAGGCTTCCCACAAGTGAAGCATATGGTTTATCTTTCATCTTTTCCTTCTCCAGATCATTTGCAGGACATTGATCCTTGTTTAGTTTATCTCCTTTTCCTATGGGCAACTCACTATTTGAACATTTCTCCATGTTAAACCTCTTGAGAATTCTATCAATGTAATTCTTTTGTGATAATCCAAGGAGCCGTCTCGATCTGTCTCTGGTTATTTCAATTCCCAGGACAAAATGAGCTTCCCCTAAGTACTTCATATCGAAGCTGCTAGACAACATCTTCTTGGTATTCATCAGCAATTGCAAATCTGAACTTGCCAATAAGATATCATCAACATAAAGTAAAAGAAAAATGAATTTAGAACCACTGACCTTGAGATAAACACAATCATCTAGCTTGTTTTCCACAAAGCCAAAAGATGTAACGATCTGATCAAATTTGATAAACCATTGTCTGGAAGCTTGTTTCAGACCATAAATTGATTTGTTGAGCTTACAAACCATAGATTCTTTCCCCCTTTCAACAAATCCTGGAGGTTGTTGCATGTAGATATTTTCATCTAAATCCCCATTTAGAAAAGCAGTCTTGACGTCCATCTGGTAAAGTTCAAGATCAAAGTGGGCAGTAAGAGCCATAATGACTCTCATAGAATCCTTGGAAGAAACCGGAGAAAAGGTATCAGTGTAGTCGATACCTTCTCTTTGAGTAAAACCGTTTGCCACGAGTCTTGCTTTGTGCCTTTCAACTCTTCCTTGAGAATCTCGCTTAGTTTTAAAGACCCACTTACATCCAATGGGCTTGATGTTTGAAGTTTTTTCAACTAGTGTCCAAACTGAATTCTTTTGCATAGAGTTAAGTTCTTCCTCCATAGCAAATTTCCACAATGCATGCTGCTCACTGTTCATAGCTTGATTAAATGTAATTGGATCACTCACATCACCAAAATCATATTCTGTCTCCTGTAAGTATACCACATAATCAGAAGGAATTGCAGACTTCTTTTGTCTCTGAGATTTTCTGATTGGAATTACTTCATTATGATCTGCCATATCACTTTCAGTGGGCTGCTGTTCATGATTGACAATTCGGGGATCAAATGTATCATGATCAGCAGGTTGTTCATTGACTTGCACCTGTGGATTTGAAACTACTAGTGGCAAACTAATAATTTCAGTATTAGAAACAGATGTATGATCACTATCATTAATCTCTTCAAAAGTGCACTGCTGAGCAATATCATCTTCTATACATGCATCTTCTATAAACTTGGCGTTATGTGTTTCATGGATTCTGGTGGGCATATCAGGACAATAAAATTTAAAGCCTTTGGATCTTTCAGCATAGCCAATAAAGCGACAACTAATTGTTCTTGGATCCAACTTCTTTTCGGTTGGATTATAGAGTCTAGCTTCAGCCTTGCAACCCCATATTCTAAAATGATTAAAGCTAGGCTTTCTACCAGTCCAAATTTCAAAGGGAACTTTACTCACCGACTTACTTGGGACTCGGTTCAAAATGTAGTTGGTTGTCTTCAATGCTTCTCCCCATAGAAAAATGGGTAATTTGGACTGAGAAAACATGCTTCTGATCATTTCTTTCAGCGTCCTATTTCGTCTTTCAGCAACACCGTTCTGTTGAGGTGTGCCGGGAGTTGTATATTGAGCCACAATACCAGATTTCTCCAGAAACAGGGCAAAGGCTCCCTTTTGTTGTCCAGCTTCAGTGTACCTACCAAAATACTCACCACCCCTATCGGATCGCACAATCTTAATATGTTTATCAAGCTGTTTTTCAACTTCAGTTTGGAAATTTCTAAAACATTCTAACACAGCAGATTTTTCAGATATTAAATAAACATAAGAGTATCTCGAAAAGTCATCAATAAAGGTGACAAAATAAGAATTTCCACATATTGTTTTAGTCGGGAACGGACCACAAACGTCTGTATGGATTATTTCTAAGAGACTTTGACTCCTTGTAGAACCAATTTTTCGAACATTTGTTAATTTTCCCTTAAAACAATCCACACAATCAGAATAAACATTTAAATCTATTTTGGGTAACATGTCCTGCTTTATCAATTGCGTAATTCTTTCTTTTGAGATATGCCCTAATCTTTTATGCCAAAGCATATAAGATTTTCGTTAATGAGCATTCTCTTTGAACCACTGCATTCAACATTAAAGCATTCATCCATATAACTGCAATCTAGTTGCCATAAATCATCTTTAAGAAAAACAGTGCCAAGCAAACACTCAAATTTATTTTTATGATAGAATTTGACATTGTCATCGTCTCCAACAAAAGAAAAACCTGACGTGACTAATTTTGAAGCAGAAACTAAATTCCTTCGCATGGAAGGTACATAAAGGACATTATTGAGTTCTAAAACGAAACCTAAAGAAAACTTTAGTTTGACAATCCCAATAGACTCGACTGCTAGTTTTGATCCATTCCCAACGAAAACATTGTAGAATTCCTTATTTCTTCCCTCCTGCTTTGTGAAGCCCTTTAAAGAATTTGTAATGTGTACAGAACAACCAGTGTCAAACCACCAAGAGTTTTGAGGGACTAAAATTAAATTTGACTCTAAGCAAACAAAAACATTTATTGTACCTTTCTTAACAAGCCATTCTTTGAAACCCTCACAATTTTTCCTTAAGTGGTCAGTCTTTTTGCACAAAAAACATGGCTTCAGTTCTGTTTTCTTTACATTAAGATTATGTCCTCCTCTAAGGGGGTTAGCATTCTTAAAAGGCACATTTGAAGCGGCAGAAGAAGAACCTTTAATAAGCTTACCAGAGAAGGAAGATGCAACCTTTTTACCCTTTGTAGCATGGACCAAATTCACTTCTTCAGACTTCTTTGATTCTTTGAATTTGTCTCCAATAGCTTCAAGAAAGTCCTTGGCCTTGTCACATGTTGGAATTCCTCCCCTTACAGTCTCAGTCATCGCCTTTTTCATGATTAAAAGACCCATCCTGTTGGACTTCTCCCATTTTTCAAACTTGGCCTTTTGCTCTGTAGTGCTTTCCTCGGTAAGAGCTGCAGGCTCTTCCTCCCTAATTGCCAGATCATAATCCATGAGACCTAAGAGGATCTCAATGTCCTGTTTCCATTTCTTGTAATTACTTCCATTCAGAGTCTCTATGCTAGAGAAGTTCATGGAAGTAGTGTTTACAACTGAGGATAAACAAAAATTTGTGATTAATAGGTTCCAGAATTTCTAACAATAGTAATGTTAAACCAGAACACTATTAACAACATGTTTCGCTGGTTTAAAAAACAAAAGCTTATATCATTAGTAACACCTTTGGGCAGAGACTGAGGATATAATCAAAAGTTGCATAACCAAAACAGAGAACACTTAAACATATATAAAATTCAACACCTTTGTGGTAGATGAAAAATATAGAATCTAAATATTCCATGCTTCATTATACACTGATTCATAGTTGGGCTAGACAAATAATTCCTTTGTGGAAAAATGAATCTATCGAATAACATACAAACCACAAGTTGAATTTCTTAGCAATCTAATAAGAATACAAATAAATAATCCACTTTAGTAGAAAATCTCATCATTTCTTAAAAGATTAAATCCAAGTCCAGGTTGTTGTCCTAAGAGACAAAATTCATCATAAGCAAAATTGATGAATTACATAATTGTTGATTCAAACAAAACAATAAACATGTTTCTTGTATTTAATAGAATAAAACCTTTACAGAAAACCCTAATTTTATAATTTTCTTCGATTAAATGATATGAACTTGTTACTTCAAATTATTCCAGAGAAAAATTAAAATTAATTGAATTTGGGGAACAAAAGAAGTATACATACAAGCAATTGAGAAGCCGTAGCATACCTTATTTGATTTATTTCTGAGAAATTGCGATAAGAAATCCATAGTATAAACATGATTATGATGCGGAAGCAAGAAAAACAGAAAGCCCAGGACAAGGAACGGAATAAAAAACGACGACTGAAGAAGACAGATTCTAACTTCCAAAGCAGCATAAAGTTTTCGAATAGACTTGGTAGATTAGGATAAGAACCAAAACGTCAGTCTTTAAGGCAAAAGCATGCCGTTTTTTATATATAAATAATATATTTATATAGATCTATATCAAACAAATCACATACACGGTAGCTTCTGTACTTTTAATAAATTTCAATCTAAACTCTCTCATAATAGTATTGACAAAAATTGAACTCTAAGTGCGTTGATGCTCTGATACCAAATGTAAGAATAACTTACATACATGATTGTCAACTAACACATAGAATTACAATTAACCAGAGTCAATACTATCACACAAAAATAGACACACACCTGAGGATGAAGAAGCCATAATGCTCGAAATAAAGATAGTCTTCTACTCTCACAAAACTGGATGCTTATGCTTTCAATAGGACTCAGCACACTATAAAGCTTGTATTTGGAGAGCAGGGACCAACCTTTTTATAGTCTCATAAGGCCTATTGATATCCACCTATTAGGAAAACAATAGGTCTCTCAATAACTCATCATTAACTGCAATAAGTCCACTACATTATTATTTTGAATGTTTCATATAACCTACTGTTACAAAACTCTATTAACTTAATCAATACACTTCTATCAAAATAATGATTATGTCTACTCAAAATCTTACAGTACCAGGGTTTATATGGAGGAGTTGTGCCCCACTTTACAAATGATCCAATGAAATTCACTATCAATCGAATTTATAGACAATGGCAAGAAGGAAACTCATAACACTATAAGTTTGTCTCTTGAAAGTTTGGATTTGCCCAATCGTTTTTCACCATATTGCCCCATTATTTTTCACCTAGTAGCAGTGTTCTAAAAAACGGCCTAGGTGGCGCCTAGGAGCTAGGCGGGTTGGAACCGAGATGATTTTGTGCAAAACGGCTTGAAAAATTGGGTTGGTTCTAGGCGGCCCTAGGCGGTGCTAGGCGGCTGGGCGTTTTTTTTTTTTTATTTATATATATATATATATATTTATAACTTTATACTTGAAATTTTGTTAATTTTATAGAATAGGTGTGTTGTGTATCAACTTAAATTCCGGGATGCTAAAGATAAGCATCTTACATTACTATATTTCCTTATTTTTCTCCTATTTTCCATTTTATGTTGTTTTAAATTGTGAACTTGTTGTACATGTGTGATGATACTCCTCACTATGGTTATATGGCATATATGCTTAATGTGTTTTTAAATTTTGGACTTGTTGGATACTCTTTTTGCATTTTATCATACAAGTATAATTTTTATAAGTGTCAATATGCACTTATTTACAAGATATACAAGAAATTTACCTAAATCAGCCTAGGCCGCCTAGACGCCCGCCTAGACCCCGTCTAGCCGCCTAAGTGCTAGGCGCCAGCCCGCCGCCCGACTAACGCCTAGCGTTTTTAAGAACCTTGCCTAGTAGTACATATCAGTCATGACCTTTCATTCATTTGCATGCCCATGAATGCATAAGTAACAACCAAATTAAAGGAAAGGAATCCTATCTATCTGCTTTAAATTTCTTTTTTTTTTTGGGATTAAAGAGAGCATCTTCTTTATATTTTGAGACAATTATGATTGTCGTGACAAAAGAAAACTGAGAAAATAAGATTTTTAGTGAAGATGATGTAATGCTACAGATACTATATTGTCATTTTATTTTCAATTTACTGTACATATCAAAGAACTGTTGACATTTTCCTAACATGATTTGGAAAGAGGGGTATTAGAAATTAACGATTTTTTTTTATCTGAAGATTAGAAATTAAGGAATAACATTACCATTTTTGTGCTTTTGTTTTATGACACACCCCGACTCAGAATGTCAACTAGGACTCCAAATTGAGCTGTGCTGGCTGACACCTGGAAGGTGACGAAGCCATAAAGTGTAGTGATGTGGGAAAATGTGAATAAATTTAAACCTAAAAGTGTCTAAGTACAAGAGTGCACTGTGAGCGGGTATGAACCTATTCACACGTGATGACAAAGCATAAGTACAGTACAGTAAAATAGGGTGAGAATTATACCATCGATGACAATCGTCTACCCCAAGATTTGCCAATAATCCTCGTCGATGCGAAAACTCTTTTACTAGAACCTGAAGGGGCGAAAAACAAGGGTGAGTAGGCCTGAAAATAAAGTTTTAATAAAAACCTTTTGAAAACGTTATAACCCCTTGCCATAAAACCTGTATAGTTTCCAGAAAATAATACTACATAGGTATGAAAACCAATGCACAAGACCAGTAAAAATTGAAGTGTGCCATGTCATAATGTTTCAGCACTAAAAGATGTAAGCCAGGTGAAATCAATATAAAATAATATGCCAGTCGGAGTCACCTAATGTGACCTGTACGACTGGACCTATAGCTCATCAATATATGCTAGCACACGAGTCGGAACCACCTATTGTGGTCTGTACGACAGGGCTAGGTGTAAAATATGTACGCTCAAGTGCTACGATCACGTGAAGGCTGTGTGAATAATCGCGGGTCACCTTCGAGTTGGAACCACCTATTGTGGTCTGTCTGACAGGGCTAACACCAAATTTGGATCCAAGGTGAGCGTACGGTGCGGGAGGTGAACATCACATGAATGACTGTGCCCTAGCCTTTTGCGGGAACACTAACACTGGGGTGCAGCAAATGATGAGCTCTAAATGCATCTATGCATAACAATGTGCAATACAACCAATACCATCACAATATACTTGTGGATGCAAATTTTCTCCTCCTCGATCTTGGACGATTTTGCACCTACAAAACAACTAGCACCTTAGGTTAAGGCCAAAAGCCTCACGCGCCCACGATGAATGGGGGGGAGGGGGCTTTGGCCGAAGAACCTCCGATGCCAAAGTTAGAATTTTAGAGAGAAAGAGTGTTTAGAGTTTTTAGGATTTTTTGCAAGTGGAATGGAATGAGTTTTTGGTGAAAATAGGAGCCTATTTATAGGGTTAGGCTTCTCCCTTTTTCCCAAGGTATGGCCGGCCTTGAAGGGGTTTTTGTGGTTGAAATTTTGGTTTAATTAGCCAATTTATTGGCTAATTAAACCTAAAGGAATAAATTGGTGGTTACAAAATTGATTAATTTGCATAAATGGGGTAATAAAATGGAGAAAATAAGAAAGCTGTGGAGAAAGGAAAGGTGGCCGGCCTTCCCTTTGGTTTTTGGGTGAGATGGGTGTTTATTTGGTGATTAATTAGCAATTAATATATTGATTATGAATAAATATATTAATTGGCTAATTAACATAATAAAATGAATGTTTTTTGGGAGGTTATGTAATAATTAGCTAAGATGAGGATGGATGAGATAACTTTGAATTTGTTCACCTCTTTTGGAGCATTTTTTACTTTGTTGAAAAACGATTGTCTGCTGCTCGCGCGTAGAAATCTTGATGTACCTCAGGGGTAGTTTGGTCCTTCTTTACCCAAAAATCCACGTGCCGCCTTGTGCTTATTTTTTGCTCCACAAATGCCCTCACACCTGTTGGGCTGCTCGCAGGAAAAGGCAACAGGTGTAGAGATTTTCTCGCTTTAGGAAACTCTAAATTGCTTCCTATTTTGTTGTTGATTCTCTCTTTTAATAGGAAATTAGATCCTTATAGGAAAGGGAAATAAATTTCTCTCAAAGCCTATTTAAGTCCACCTTAAGTGGGTTATTAAATCAACTTTGGAGAGCGATTTATTCTACCCTACAAGAGAGAGAGAGCTTAGAGGATATTTGTTCCCCCTCCTCTAGCAATCTTCTACATCTTGCCCGTGCAAAGGTCCGTCTTTCGTTGATTTCTTCGTCTTCTTCCGTGCCGCACCGATGTAAGAAAATTTTAATTTTTCTTGTCTTCTTTTTGGATAGTGCTGTCGCGGGGCAGCCGTCGGGGTGGTGCAGCACGTCAGCTGGCAAGGGCCAGGAGTCGGTTCGGCATGGGCCGATGAGGTGTTGTGGTAAGGGCCACTGCTTGGGTTTCTTAGCTTGGCTAGAGCCAAAGGCAGCTTGTGCGGCTGGGGCTGCGAATTGAGGCGCTAGGGGCGCAGTGCTAGGGTAGTCGCATGGCTCATATCCTTTAGGCCCTTGGACCTGATGCGGGCCAAGCTGGCGATTGAGAGAAATGAGAAGGTCGCGGGCTTTATGGGCTGCTGGAATGCTGAGCATGCAGACCTCCTGCCTGCTAGAATGCTGGGTTGAGCTCATCTGCTGAGTACCGCAAATGGCGTTAGCTGCTTAGTCCTCTTTGTCGGGAGAAAAGTAGGCTGCTCCCGAGAGAGAAGGTAAAGAGGATCAAGGCGGATGCATTGGCTTGTCTGAACGCTGTTGTGTAGCCTATTATGAATGAAGGTGGAAAGAAGAGATCTTCCCACCTGCTCAAGAGATGCCAGTTGGGAAAAACTGAAGACCTCCTCCCCTGCTTGTGAGGGTCCGCCTGCTGCCGAGAGGCCCGTGATGGACATAACTTCTTCCAATGGGAAGAAACATGAGGCTGCTAGATCTAAGCATATAGCGTCTGCCATGCCGAGAATGGCTTGTACGATTGGTGATAGAATTGCTCAATGTAAAGGTTCTTTCATGCCCCCAGTACCGAAGTCTGTACCAAGACGTCCGTTGATAGCCAAGTCTGGTTCATATTCGGAGAAGCTTGCTATTATAAAGAGCAATGAGATGGACTCTGTTGCTAAGGTGGAACCAAGGCCCACTTCCTCTGCTACCGAGACTGATTCGCCTTCTGGGAAGGAAGAGATTGCTTGCGTGGGCAGCTGTGAGAAATCCACTTAGCCTGCTTCTAGGGGGCTGATGAGATCTGTGTGCTCTTGAAACCAGGTCTGCTTGAAGACATGGATGCTTGTGCCAAGTTTGTTGATGGCGTTTAGAAAGGTTTGCTTGCCCAAGTTCCTTTGCGAAGCATACGACACAATATAGAATAATTGATCTGCTTGCTATGATACAGATATAGTAAGGTTGCCAAGGAGGGTGGCGAAGACTATGGCAGCTGAAGCTTATTCCTCAACCAAGGAGATTAAGAGGGTGGATTCTGAGCTCGTTGCTTTGAAGGGGTCTAATATTTCTACCCCCATTTCTCTGCAGCTTTAGACCGCTCGCCAAGAGATCGTTGACTTGAAGACTAGGCTTGATGCGATCCAAGTTTAAGTATGAAAGTGCAGAGAAGGAGATTGGATGTTACATACCTCAGATTCAAGATCTTGAGTTTGTAGTTTCTGAGCTTCGTTTCGCTGCTTATGCAAAGGATGAAGAGTTGATTGCTGCTTATAATCAAGTGATCCTCTTCAAGAGAATCGTCAATAGGCTTGAACCCTAAGTGTTGGACCTTCAAGGTGTACTGAAGATCAACGAAAGTCTGAAGAAGGAATTGGATGAGCTGCAGCCCGTCCGTGTTGGTTTGCTCGAGGAGAATGAGCAGCTGAAGGGTGAGAAGGATGGGCTCGAGGTTTCAAGACCTTCTCTATTTCTCCAGAATACTTGTTCACCTTTACTTTTGAGGCCTCCATTAGTGAAGTAGTCGAAGATGTTGGTGCCCAGGCTGGTGCAGTCGGGGTGAAGCGCCGGATAGTGCCGCTGCTGAGAATGTCGCGGCTGCTGAAGGTGTGGCGACTGAGTAGTCATGGAGTGTCCAAGCTGCTGAATAATAGTCTTCTAAGTAGTCTTTCGGATTTTCTTTGTTTCCCTCCATCTTCACTTCTTTGTTTCTAAGTAGTCTGCTAAATTGTGATTACTTCTGAATTCCTCATTGAAAAACGAATGAAACGAACGAGAACTTAGCTGTAAGGTAGGAACTGCATAACAACTGGATAGTCCTCGGCTTGTGAGGTGGTGCCCATCGAGCTGCTTGAGTCTTTGGGCTTCTGATGTAACAAGAAGTCACACATGGTACTTCCTCATATTGTAGGCGTTCCACTGCTTTTTGATCTTTTTGTCGTTTTATGGTGGCGAAGGTGTAATTACTCTTGCCGCCTACTCTGATGATCTTGTACGGACCTTCCTAGATGTGATCCATTTTTTTGGAGCCTTCTCTGCTGGCAGTGATGAAGGCTTTTCTTAGGACTAGATTTTCGGGCTAGAATTGTCGACCTTGGCCATTTTGTTTTAGCTGGAGGGGAGCTGCTGCTGGTAGGCTGCGATGCGGGTGATGGTCTGCTCGCGCTTCTCCTCTGCCAGATCTAAGCTTGTGGCCATTTCCTTTCTGTTCCACTCAATGCTTGGCAGTAGAGTGTTGATACTTGGCACGATGACATTGGAAGGAATGATTGCTTCTGAACCAAATACCAAAGAGAAATGAGCTTCACCAGTTGCTCGTCCTTGGGTGGTGCAATGTGCCCATAGACATCCGGGGAATTTGTCTGGCCATTTTCCCTTCTTGTCGGTGAGGGATTTCTTGAGGTAGTCGAGGATCGTCTTGTTAGATGTTTCGGCCTGCCTATTGCCTTGAGGATATCTCGGTATGGACATGTGTTGCTTGATGTCATACTTTTGGAAGAACTTCGCCAAATCTTTGCCCACAAATTACGGGCCGTTTGTTGGTGACGATGGACTGAGGGATGCCATATCGGCAAATGATGTTCCTCCATATGAAGTGCTCTATGTCCGTCTGAGTCGTGGTCGTCATGGGCTCTGCTTCTACCTATTTGGTGAAGTAGTCGTTTGCCATGATCATCATGCATCTGCCCCCAGTAGTAGGTGACATAGGTCCTACTAGGTCGATTGCCCACTGCATGAACGGTCAAGGACTCGTCTGCGGGTGTAGCTCGCTGACAGGTAGTGCTAGTATCGGCTTGTAGCGTTTGGCTGCGGTCGTACTTTTGTATTAACTCCTTAGCATATGGTGCATGGTAGGTCAGTTGTAGCCTGCGTTAAGAGCCATTTGTGCTAAGGATCAGCCTATGGAGTGGTTTCCACAAACGCCTTCGTGGATTGAGCTTAGAAACCTACAAGTCATCAGGAGGGGTTAGGCAACGGAGATGTGGTCCGATGTAGGATTTTCGGATGAGAATGCCATTCCACATGTAGTAGCGTGTTGCCCTTATTTGGAGCTTTCTAGACTCTAATTTTTCCGTGGGGAATGTGCCATTGACCAGGTAGTCTATAGTGGAATCTTTCCAATTTGGAGTTGATGACATTTCGACTGCCAGCTCCACTTCTATGCTCGGCATGTCTAGATACTCTACCGAAAATAGAGCGTTTGAGTTGATGATCAAAGGCGGAGCCTAAACCGGCTAGCCCATTTGCGTGGGCGTTGTCTGCCCGCGGAACTTGAGTGAGAGTGTAGGTCTGAGATGCCTGAAGTTGCTTGCGTACCTTCTCTAGGTATTGTGCCATCCTTGGATGTTTTTCCTCGTACTCCCTAGTAGTTTGGCTGGTGATTAGCTGGGAATCGAAATGAATTGCAGGCTTCTTCACCGCCAAGTCTTTTGTCATTCGGAGGCTTGCTAGTAGGGCATTGTACTCTGTTTCAATGTTATATGCTTTTGAAGCCTAAGGTGATCGCCTGCTCGAGCATTGAATAGTCTAAGGCGACAAGGACCACACCTGCTTCCGAGCCTATGTAGTTGGATGTGTCATCAACATGCAAATACTAGAAATCTCCATTGAGGAAGCAGGTGCAGCTAAGGTGTGCTCGGCTGCTTCCGGGCTGCAACAACTATCGCCAAAGTTAGCTTTTGAATTCTTGGTAGCATCGAGGAGAGCTTTTGAACTGTGGAATACAGGTAGTCGGGGCCCCCAGCTCTTCTCGTATGATGGTAGAGCTTATTACTGCTTCAGATATCGTCAAACATGCGAATAGGTCATCCATTGCTTCCGGTTTGGATAGTTGGGAGGTGATGTCAGTTATTCCTTCCGGTCCTTGAATCTGGATCAGCAAGCCTCATCCCAAAGTGCGTGCTTTTCTGCTAGAGCGAAATAGTCTGCCAGAGTCAGATCATCTTTCATGATCAATTTTCTGAACAGCGGGTGATCTGCTAGAAGTCCTTTTTGGAATGCTGCTCTAGCTATCAAGTCATTGCATCCGACTATCTTTGCCTTCTCTACTTTGAACCTCTTCACATAGTCGCGAAGCGACTCCTTTGGGTTCTTCTTGACGTTGAACAAGGGGTCGGACTTCTTCTTGATCGAGCGGTAGGATGAATATTCTTTGGTGAAAACCAAAGAAAGTTCATTGAAACTCCGGATAGATTGTGGCAGCAAGGTGTAGAACCAATCTTGCGCCTCGCCTTGCAGAGTAGTGGCGAATATCTTGCACATGAGATCGTCATTGTTTCGATAGAGGATCATAGCGCTTCGGTAGTGCTTTAAGTGTCTCTCTGGGTCTCCATCTCCTTTGAAGGATGTGAAATGTGGCATGCTAAACTCGTGTGGAGGCTCTGCCTGCTCGATCTCGTCTGTGAATGGTGACCTGCTTATGTTGATCACATCCCGTCGTAGTGCCTCGTCGGTGACCTCGTTGCATTGAAAATCGCGCAATCACTTAGTCAAGATTCCATCTACTTCTTCCTGAATTTGCCTTTGTTAGGGCAGTGGAGCTCTCGGCTGCCCCCAGTTTTGACCTGCTGGTCTAGGTTGCTCTTCTACATGCTAGGCTCGTCTATGCCGCGGTAGCGGTGCATGTAGTGGATTCCTTGCAGGCGAGGGATTTTGCAAGCTGCTGGTTGAACTTGAGCCGGATTGAGTGACTGCTTCTCTCCGTCCGTCATGCTGCCTAATCCGATGTGATGTGGAGGATGCTCCTTGCGGACCTAGCAGTGAATGAACACTTCGCTTGGAAGACTGCTCATGTTAATTATCGGAGTGTGACCCCAACCGTGAGTGTATGCTCGTCTGTGGGCCTAGTCGAGAGTGCACGCTCCTCCACGCGCTAAGACGGGAGTATATGCTATCTCGGGGGCCCAATCGGGAGTGTACTCTGCCCAAACGCTCGGTTCGGGGCTGGTCGAGTGGCTGCTTGCCGGGACGCTGCTGGAGAGGTTCTTCATTTGCCTTTGTCCTTCTTCGGGACACTTCGTTTGAGACACGTTGCATCTTCGTGCGCTGCAAGAGCTGGTTTACCAAGGTCGTCTGTTGTGCTAGGGCGCTCGTCAACTCTATGACTTGTCGAGACAAGTGTCGTTCGCCATTTGGATTAGAAGAGCTTGGAAGGAATGTGCCTCCTCGAGCAGTGGAAGGGTGGTAGACTCCAGGCGCGAGATTTGAGTTAGGAAATGCCAAATCCGCAGAGAAATATGGTGAGAATGCCCCCGGCTCGATGGTAGGTCCGGATGGTTGAGATAATCTTGGGCCGACTTGGGCTGCTTGAAAGGCCACGAGAGTAGGATGGGCCACGAGAGCAGGCTGGGCCACAGGAGTGGGCTGCTTGGCAGGAGCAAGCTGGGCCACGAGGGTGGGCTGCTCGGCGGAAGCAGGCTGGGCCACGAGTGTGGGCTGCTCGGCTGGAGCAGGCTGGACCACGAGGGTGGGCTGCTCGGCGGGAGTGGGCTACTCGGCGTGTGACACACGTGGGTGCGAGGCTTGGGCTCGGCTCGACAACGCATTGGGCTCGCGTTGGGCTTGGAGTAATATGGCTTGGGCCTTAGCCTTGGATGGCACGGCTTGGGCCGTGGTGATGGCGCCATGGACCTTGCCGTGGGTGGCTACTGTGGTAGCCACCGCTGTGGTTCCCGTGGTGGAAACTCGTGGTGGTGGTGCCCCTCCACTTATTGTCACATTCAACCTCATGGATCGTCGCGGTCCCATTTCTTGAATATTGGAATTTTCACTCGCGGAGTTTTCTAAATTTCTAGCCATTGTATTTTTTTTCTCTTTTTTGTTTTGTTTTGTACGTTTTATCAAAGAATCTTTGCAAAATAAAAAATTCTAATAATAAGAACGTATGAAAAAATACAAGTGGACTAGAAAATAGAGAAAAAACCTTTTTATGCGAGAGTCTTCTACGAGTGTGGATTTCTTTCTCTCAATGAAAGCACCAATTTGTGGATGCAAATTTTCTCCTCTCGATCTTGGACGATTTTGCACCTACAAAACAACTAGCACCTTAGGTTAAGGCCAAAAGCCTCACGCGCCGACGATGAATGGGGGGGGGGGGCTTTGGCCGAAGAACCTCCGATGCCAAAGTTAGAATTTTAGAGAGAAAGAGTGTTTAAAGTATTTAGGATTTTTTGCAAGTGGAATGGAATGAGTTTTTGGTGAAAATAGGAGCCTATTTATAGGGTTAGGCTTCTCCCTTTTTCCCAAGGTATGGCCGGCCTTGAAGGGGTTTTTGTGGTTGAAATTTTGGTTTAATTAGCCAATTTATTGGCTAATTAAACCTAAAGGAATAAATTGGTGGTTACAAAATTGATTAATTTGCATAAATGGGGTAATAAAATAGAGAAAATAAGAAAGGTGTGGAGCAAGGAAAGGTGGCCGGCCTTCCCTTTGGTTTTTGGGTGAGATGGGTGTTTATTTGGTGATTAATTAGCAATTAATATATTGATTATGAATAAATATATTAATTGGCTCATTAACATAATAAAATGAATGTTTTTTGGGAGGTTATGTAATAATTAGCTAAGATGAGGATGGATGAGATAACTTTGAATTTGTTTACCTCTTTTGGAGCATTTTTGACTTTGTTGAAAAACGATTGTCTGCTGCTCGCGCGTAGAAATCCCGGTGTACCTCAGGGGTAGTTTGGTCCTTCTTTACCCAAAAATCCACATGTCGCCTTGTGATTATTTTTGGCTCCACAATACTCACCTGAAGCTTACCTGAATCTCCACAACATCAAACGATATAATTTATGATCTATAATAATGTAATACTTAAAATGCAACTCATTTTCGACATGGCTTTTAAAGCATAAATCATTTTAAAAATGTTCTGGAACCCACAATATATATATATATATATATAAAACAAGTTCCCACTCAACTGGAGTCCGTGCTACAAATCTCTAGCACGAATATCAAGGCATCACGAACGATCGTCGCCTAGACAATTATCAAATCACGTCTCAGAATTCTTATCGATAAAACACGTAACTTACATAAAACACATCCCCCAGGACGTTCTAGAATGATTGGTAACCTATTGACCAAAAGTCAACCGTCAATCAAAGGTCGAAGGTAGGGTCCACAACCCTACATAACTCGATCTGGAAGATCCGCTTCTCAGATTTCTTATCCGTAATTTCCAGAGATCCACATTATGCTCCAAAAACATCGTACTAAAGTTTCATTACGATCTAACTGTTGGATCTCCGCCAATTGCAATTTCAAGTGGCTGTTAAAATTTTATTTTATGAACTTACAAATATTACGTTCTACAATGCATTACAGTTTGGTGACGATCAAATGGACGGATCTTCGTTTCAAATAATCAAATCACGTCATATAGATATCAAATATGAACTCATGGCATCTAATAGGACTTAGAAAGACATAGGCGTTCCGCTGGCCACGCGCCACCGCACGTGTCGCCGAGGGTGGCGATTTCCGGCTAACGGAAACCCAATTTTCCGACCAACTCCAAAAATTACCAAATTTCATAGAAATGTAGATCTCTATGAGTAGACCAGGTTTTATACCTATGACCAAGGCCAATTTGGCCGGGAAATGCCCTAATTTCACTCCAACCCGCCAGAACCCTAGAATTTAGGTGTCCTCAATTCGACCTCCATACTTGCTCCGACGCCTCCTCCAATGTTTGGGCTTTGTTCTTGAGGTTGAGGGAAGCCTATTGGTGGTGCAAATGGGTTGAGTTAGCTTCACGATTTGCAGATCGCCACCGTACACCTATACGCTCCATCGTCGGTTTTTCCCCAAAACTAGCACCAAATTCCTCCTAATTTTGGGTGGAAATGGAAGGGGGAAGGCTAGGGAGTCGTTTCCAGGTGTGATTTGCCTCAATTCACCGTGAAACTCTGTGAATGGCGTCAGGTTTGCAAGCCCCGTCGGGTCGGATCGCACGAATTGGGCAGGGATCCATGATCCCGTGCCTCTCTCTTCTCTCCCTCCCCCTCATTTCTTCCCTTTCCTATTCGTCCACTCTTCTCCTCTCCCCTCTCCTTATTGGCCGACTTTCCCTCCTCATTCTTCCTTTCTCTCATTTTCTTTTTCTCCCAACCGTACATCTCTCTCCCTTCTCTTTTTCCTTTTCGATCCCAGCCACACACGTGGCTCCATCTGATGGTTCCAGAAAGCCAGCACAGCTCGATTTGGAGTCCTAATTGACATTCCGGGTCGGGGTGTGTCATTTTACCATTTATGTCCTTTCCGTTTTTGTGCTTTTGTTTTACCATTTATGTCATTTTTCTATACTTACTAAAAAAAAAGGAAGTTTTATTATTGTTAGGCCCCAAATTGAGAAAATGGGGCATAAAATTACATTTTTCTTCATATGACTGACAATTTTTTAGGAACACCTTTTCACTTTGAACTGAAGAAGAATACCATTAAATTGTAGTACTAAGCAAGGAGAATAAATTGTTATCGAACTCACAATTCAAGAGAGTCAACTTAAAATCTCTCACTTACAAGTAAATATGAATACTATTAGATGGTAGTACTGAGTGATATGACTGTGACTTAAAATTAAGTGACACAAATAAATTAATGGTTGAGAAGTAAAAATTTGAAAAAAAGAAGTATGGCTTAAGAATGAATAGGCTTCGCCACTTAATATTACGGTCGAGTGATATTCATCTTTACTGGTAAGTGTAGATTCTAGCCAAAGGAGAAATTTGAACCACATTATTACTAGCCCATTGTGGGGCTTAGTCCACTCTCTCACCCCATTAGACCTACTCCAACCATTGGAGTAAAACTCAAATTTTAAATTCTAAACCTACCCTAACTTGCTCCAACCCTTGAACCAAATATGAGTTTTAACTCAAAAATTTTGGGGCAAAATTTAGTCCAGAATTTCCCCCAGGTTTGTGGGACTGACCCACCATATATGTGTATTTTTTTTTTAATTTTATATTTATAAATTCATTGAATCCAACGGCTAAGATCTAATATGATTAAATCTAATGGTAAAGAAAAAGATCTAATGGTTCAAATTTAAATCCAACGGCTAAAATAATTAAAAAAAAATTCTTTCATGTGTTTCATATTCTTTCATAGTGTTCCACGAGTTTCATGGTGTTAGTTTAGTGATTTTTCAATATTTATCAGAATCTAAATATTTTTAGGTTAAAATGTTCACAAAATTTAATTAGGATGGTCTACATAATTTTTTTTATTTTTAAAAAGTTACTTTAAGAATCCTAAATTTTTTAATAATCTCGAACTAAAAGTTTAACCCATAAGGGTTAGAGATGAAAATATATTTCTGGGTTAAAACCTAAATTTTCTAGGTTAAAAATTTTACATTTTAACCCTAGGGTTGAAGATGATCTTAGTGTAGATAATATTGTTTATTAAAAAAAAGAATGAATAGGCTATTGCAACAAATTATTCTTGTCCTGTAAAGTTTCAAATTGATTATCTGGCAAAAAAAAAAAAGTTTCAAATTGATTAATGTTGTCATTCATATTTGGGTAATTCCTACTTTACTACCCTTATGTTTCACCAAAATCGAACTTTACTACATTTACTTTTTTTCGTCTCATTTCATACCTAAAGTTTAATTTTCTGCACTTTAATATTTCCGTTAACTTAGCCGCTAATTTTTTTTGTTAATTGATGATGTGGCAAGTCTTGCCCACTAATTCTCACTTTAATATTCTCAAGTATCGTGAAATTTGCAATTTGCTACCCTTCGTTTTTTTCATCTCACTTTCATACCTAAAGCTACGTTTTGCTCCCAAATTCATGTTTTCGTTAGCCTGGGCATCAACGGCTCCATTAAAGCATGACATGGCACTTGACTAGATGATGAATGTGCATAAACATGGCATGGTGGGCCAAGCACCACGTCACGCTTTGACTGGACAATGACTGTGCAAAAACGTAATACTATGGGCCTCGAAAGGTGTACAAGATGGTTTAAGCAGAGATTTTAAAATACATTCCCGCCAAATTAAAATTTTTCAAAAACTTAAGAGCAGCATATGCTACCATGTGGACAAAAACCCAATTCCTGCAAAAAAAAAAAAAGACTTTTGAATTTTGAATTTTGAATTTTGCCAAAAAAAAACATTTTTATTTTTTTGATTGCTCCATAGGTCCACGTAAGGCTACAATGCCACGTTTCTGTACAGTATTCAAGCATCATGTCACGCTTTAACCCTTGACACTCAGTTTAACGGAAATACGAATCTTGAAGCAAAACGTAACTTTAAGTATGAAAGTGAGACGAAAAAAAACTAAGTATAACAAAGTGTGAATGTCATGTCATTACTAGAAAATTAATGGCTAGGATAAAGGAAGTATTAAAGTGGATGAAAAATCAAACTTTAGGTATGAAAGTGACATGAGAAAAAGTAAGGGTAGTAAAGTGTGATTTTGGCAAAAATTGAAGGTAAAAAAATTGGGAATTACCCTTGATATTTTGTCCCCGATGTGTCTTAAAGTTCGATTCCATAAATAAAAATAAAATTTGTTTGTGCCTATATTCAATCCTTTTCTCTCAAGCTCATTGGTCTAAATTTTAGGTTTTAATGCAAGGGTTGTAGATGGTCTCAAAAAAAAAGATAGATATATCATTATGTATCAAATAATATCTATCTAGAAAAACAAAAACGTGTAATTGGTTAGCTGCATTTAACCCTTAAGATAAATATATTATTGTGTATAGAAGAATATCTAGCTGCATTTAATCCTTGAGCTTAGCCTCACAATGGGCTAGCAATAATGTGGTTCAAATTTGCTTTTGACAAGAATCAAACCTAAGACCTCTTACCTCAACACGTCTGGGGTGCTGTTTACTTGGAGTAATTGTCATTTGAGTAGTACGGTGGTATATGAAAGGCTGGATATAGTAGTGGCTAATCCGATCTGGTTAAATATGTATCATCATTATCAATTGCATAATTATCCATTTGGTTCTGATCATAGTCCCAAATGCAGATGTGGAAACCAAGAAAAACTTTAACTTTAGGTTTGTGGTGATGTGGTTCAATCATCCTAACTTCAAATCTTTTGTTCAAGATTCTTGGAAGTGTGATCCTTATTGTTGTGATGCTGCATCTACTGATGCGATGCAGCATCTAGTGTTGTGATGCTGCATCTATTGATGCATACTGATGTTGCATATGAAATACCCACTTGTGACTTTCAACTCTACTACCAAGGTCACCCCTAGGGTAAATCTCTAGGGTAAGGCTCATTGTAATCTTTAGGGTAAGGGTGTGTAAATCACATTTCCCTTGATTTAAGGGAAGAGACTGATTGGAGTAATGTCTTTGTGTAAGGTTTAGATTAGGTAGGGCAACATGCCTTATTCTTTCTTGTCGGCTGCTTTCTGCAGCCATCATTCCCATCTCTTTTCCCTCTCTCTTCTACCTTATTATATATCCCCCCCCCCCTTGTACATTCAATCAATCTATGAAAAATACATTCAAACAAACTTAAAATTTCCACATGGTATCAAAGTAGTGTCATCCTTGACCTGTCTCTGCCCATTTTCTTTTTCTGCTATTGTTCATCTTCAAGCTTCAGTAATGGCTGAAGAAAGCTCAGTGAATCTTGAAGGAGAAAACTCACAGGTTTTTACTGCCAACCCCTTATCTCTTATCAACAAGTTTGCAACGTATCTTCAAAGCAAAGGACATGGAGAGGTTGTACCAACTCCTAAGGTGGACAGTGACAACCACACTGCACTTCTTGGCCAGTTTCTAGGTTTTTTGCTGACCATGACCATGTTCATCCTGATAAAGCTTCAGGTATCTTCAATGCTTTCTCCACTGCACTTCAAACTAGTGTTGAACTTGATTGTTGGATAATCGACTCAGGTGCCACTGATCACATAATAAATAAAGTTTCAAACTTGCATGACTTTCATCCTTTTTCAAAACCTTCTCAAGTGTCCATTGCAAATGGAAAAAATGTTTCGGTGATGGGCAGAGGAAAATTAAATTTGATGTCGAAAAACATCGAGTCTAGTGCTCTATATGTTCCATCGTTTCTTTTTAAATTACTCTCCATAGGGAAACTGACCTCTACTTTAAAATGCACTGCCACTTTCTCACTAACTAATGTGGTATTTCAAGATTGTATCACCAAGAAGATGATTGGTGAAGCTTTCTTTCTAAATGGCCTGTATTTTTTTTTTTTGCAGAAGTCCCATCTTCCTAAAGCTCTTCAAGCAAACTCAAGTAAACCCTAGGATCAATAACTTTGGCATCAAAGACTAACCCATCCATCCGAAGTTGTTTTGTCAAAACTATTTCCCATCTTTTGTCACCCATCTTTTAAGTGTGATAGCTGTCATTTTTCCAAATTTGCTAGGCTGCCTTTTGGTTCTTCAATGTCCAAGTCTAGTACACCATTTGAAATGGTACACACTGATGTATGGGATCCTACTTTTGAATCAATAGAGGGTTACAAGTATTTTGTCATATTTGTGGATGATTACACTCGAATCACTTTCCTTTATCTCATGAAATCTAAAAGTGAAGTTCTAACTATTTTTAAAGATTTTCATAAGTTGGTTGTAACACAATTTCACTCAACTATTAAAACCTTGAGATCAGACAATGGCACTGAGTTCTTATCCAATATCATGACTCAATACTTGAGTTCACAAGGAATTATTCACCAAACAAGTTGTGTGGGAACTCCACAACAAAACGGGATAGCCGAGAGGAAGAATAGAGATCTACTTGAGAAGACTCGGGCACTCATGTTGCATATGAATGTACCCAAAAGGTTTTGGTCATATGCAATTCTTACAGCCACCTATTTGATCAATAGGCTTCCTAGTCGTGTTCTAGGTTTCAGATCACCATTTGAAACCCTTAAAGACAGACCAATAAACCTGTCACACTTGAAAGTTTTTGGTTGCACTTGTTTTGTACATGTGCAAACTCAACATCATGACAAATTGGATGCTAAGGTAGTCAAATGTGTGTTTATGGGATACTCCTCCACCCAAAAGGATATAAATGTTTTAATCCTGTTACTAACAAGTGTGTTGTATCCAGAGATCTTCGCTTTGAGGAAGAGACTCCATTCTTTAAAAAGGGTCCTACTTCATGTGAGGGGGAGTTTTTGTGTGACTTGTTTCCATTGTCTATATACACTGAGTTTTTGAGTCATGATGATTCCTTAAAGGGCAATGGCAGCCAAGAGCAAGAAGTCATGTTGGAAAACACAACTGCAACAGTTTCTCAACCCAACTCACAAGGAAATGGTGATCTTGAGGCTACACCTCAACCCTTCACTCACCAACCTTCTCAAGATGTTAGGAGGAATCCACCTCGGGAAATGAAGGCTCCTGCCAAGTTTGTAGACTATGTTACTTATGCCTCACGGTATCCTATCAGTGAAAGTATCAGCCTTGGTAAGTTCTCAATATCTCATGCTGCATTTCTCTGTGAAATTGATAAACACAGTGAACCTATAAGCTTTCAAGAGGCATCTCTCCTCCCACAATGGAATCAAGCCATGGTAGATGAGCTTCATGCTCTAGAGGAAAATAAAACTTGGAGCTTGGTTCAACTACCACAAGGAAAAAAGGCTATTGGAAGTCGTTGGATTTATAAGATTAAATTCAAGGTTGATGGCTCTATCGAGAGACACAAGGCCAGGCATGTTGCTCGAGGGTTCACTCAAACCTTTGGGGTAGATTACAAGGAAACATTTGCACCTGTGGCCAAGAAGAATTCAGTGAAGGTTCTACTCTCAGTTGCAATCAATTGTGGGTGAACTCTTTATCAAATGGATGTAAAGAATGCTTTCCTTCACGGAGAGCTACAAGAAGAAGTGTACATGCAGCCTCCTTCAGGTTATGATGGTATTAAAGGTAACATGGTTTGTAAACTACACAAGGCAATTTATGGATTGAAACAATCCCTAAGAGCTTGGTATTCCAAGCTCAGCTCAGTTCTAGAGAAGGATGGATTCCTACGAAGTAATGTTGACTCCTTATTGTTTGTAAGAACTGGCACTAGTGGGAAATTGGTGGTGCTTATCTATGTGGATGATCTCATCATCACAGGAGATAGTGCTGCTGAAATTGAGGCACTAAAACTCTCACTACGGCAAACCTTTACTATCAAAGACCTGGGAAAGCTGAAGTATTTTTTGGGCATCGAAATGGCAACCTCTTCAAAGGGATTGTTTCTACATCAACAAAAAATATGTATTGGATTTTCTTCAGGAAGCAAAAATGCTTGACTGCAAACCTTCCATCACTCTTGTGGACTTTAAACTAAAGCTCAACACAGATGGAGAAGCCATGCATGATGTAAGCTACTATCAACGATTGGTGGGCAAACTTATATATCTCACCATCACACGTCCTGATATCACATATGCACTGAGCTTGGTAAGCCAATTGATGCATTCTCCTATGGTTACTCATCTTAACATGGTTAAGAGAGTCATGCGTTATCTCAAGGGTTCGATAGGACAAGGAATCATCATGCATAACAACAGTTCCACTGCCATTAGTGGCCATGCTGATGCAGATTGGGCAGAGAATGCACTTGATAGGAAATCTACCATGGGCTATTGCACGTTTGTTGGTGGAAATCTTGTCACTTGGAAGAGCAAGAAGCAACATGTCATTGCTCGCTCCAGCGCAGAGGCTGAATATCGAGCCATGGCAGCTACTGCATGTGAACTTATACGGCTTAAAGGGCTTCTTTCAGACTTAGGGTTTACTAATACTACTCCCATGTCTCTTATGTGTGATAATCAAGTAGCCATGCACATTGTTGCCAAACCTGTGTTCCATGAAAGAACGAAACACATTAAAGTGGACTGTCATTTTGTTAGAGCGCAAGTGCAAACTCAAGTCATCCGGACCATCTTCACGCGAAGCCATTATCAACTAGAAGATCTCTTTACCAAGGCTCTAACATCTACTCAATTCCATCATTTTCTGGGTAAGCTTGGCTCGATTAACCTCCTCGATCCAGCTTGAGGGGGAGTGTTGTGATGCTGTATCTACTGATGCGATGCAGCATCTAGTATTGTGATGCTGCATCTACTGATGCTGTATATGGAATACCCACTCGTAACTTTTAACTCTACTACCAAGGTGACCCCTAGGGTAAATCTCTAGGGTAAGGCTCATTGTAATCTTTAGGGTAAGGGTATGTAAATCACCTTTCCCTTGATTTAAAGGAAGAGACTGGTTGGGGTAATGTCTTTGTGTAAGCTTTAAATTAGGTAGGGCAACATGCCTTCTTCTTTCTTGTTGGCTGCTTTCTGCAGCCATCCTTCCCATCTCTTTTCCCTCTCTCTTCTACCTCATTATATATCTCCCCCTTGTACATTCAATCAATCTATGAAAAATACATTCAAACAAACTTAAAATTTCCACACTTATATTAATCCTAAAGATAAATTTAGGGCTTATGCGGATACCTTCAAATTTCTTGTTGCTAAATGGAATAAGAATACCTTTGGTAATATTAAGGAAATGAAGAAAAAATTGCTTAATGAACTTGGTGAATTTCAGTAATTAATTATTGTTCATAATAACTGTGTTGACTTATTTAAAGAAAAGTGTCTTCGAGATGAGTTAAATCATGTGTTGCTGACTGAAATTATATGGGCTCAAAGTGCTACGGCCAATTGGCTGCAACTTGGTGGCAAGAATACTCTTTTTTTTTTTTTCTTTTTTTTTCAAACTATGGCCTCTATTCACAAGAAGAGGAATGAAATTACTGAGGTTAAGAATGATAATGATTTTTTGTGGTTCGCTGGGGAGGATCTTGAGCAGGCTTTTGTCCGTGATTTTAAAAAGAGGTTACTTGTGTTAGCCCTCCTTCGAATGAGGATCTATGCGCCCTAGCAGATATTTTACAACCTTGCATTTCTAGAGATCAAAACATAAATTTGATGGCTTCTGTTTCTGATGATGAAATCTTGGATGCAGATGCAGCAAATGGTATGGTGCTCTTAAAGCCCCTGGTCCTGACAGACTCAGTGCTGGCTTCTTTCATGGTTGCTGGGGTCTAATTAAGAACTCCGTTATTTATTTGATAAAAGATTTTTTTTCATAACGGAAGTGGTTTATGACTCATAAATCATACTAATATCACCTTAAGACTAATAAATCATACTAATGTCACCTTGACCCCTAAAATTGATAACCTGGAAACTGTTAGTAATTACATACCCATTTGTTTGTGCAATGATAATTATTAAATAATGACCAAGATTATTACAAAACGATTGAAACCGCTCATGGATCTTTGTATCTCTCAAAATCAGGGGGCTTTTGCTCCCAGAAGAGCTATTCAGGATAACATTCTAATCGCTCATGAAATGTTTGCAAGTTTTAATAGAATGAAAGGACAAATTAGAGCAATGGGTGTCAAGTTGGATTTGGAAAAAAACGTATTATTTTTTAAATTGGGACTACATTAGGTATGTTCCGCATAGATTTGGTTTTGATAATCGTTGGGTTTCTTTGGTCATGGACATCATTACTTCTCCATCTTTCTTCATTTTAATTAATTCATTTTAATTAATGGTAGTGCTCATGGTTATTTACCCGAAAAGAGGAATTAGAAAAAGGGACCCTCTTGTTGCCTTATATTTTCATTATTTGTGTGGAACCCTTAATTAGACATCTTAATGCTTTTGTTGGTTATACTAAGTCCCATGTTGGAATTTTGTCTTCCTCTCGAAGACTTAAAAGGGTGAACTGCCAATTTAGTCCATCAATTATCAACTGAGTGAAAATTAGGTCCTTAAACTATTTTTTTTCCAGAAAAATCAGTCATTGAATTATAAAAATCTGTCAATTACATCCCTAATATTAAATTCGAAGCTACTATATTCAATTTTTTTGTCAATTTAAGTCACGTTACCTGCATGTGATACACGTTGGAAGGTAGAATGGTAACTTTTTATAAAGAAATAGTGTACGAAGTTAACTTTGCAGGGTAAACTAGACATCAGATTCGGAGGGTAAATTAGATATTTGATTCGCAACTTATATGAAATGTTAAGAGCTTATGGGCGAGAAAATGACGGTATTACACTATAAAGTGTGTCAAGTGACTTAAGTTGACAAAAAATTGGATAAAATAGCTTAATAGTAGGGATGAAATTAGCAATTTTTAATGAATTTAGAGACTTAGGTGCAGTTTGGGATTGAGGTGATTAAAAAAAAAAAGCTGAGAAGGTTTTTGGTGTTTGGTAAACTTTCAAAATCAGCTTTATTTCAAAGTTTGGGGTGAAAATAAGCCCAAAACCTGAAGCTGCAAATAGCAGCTTCCAAAAACCAGCTTATTTCCGAAAACACGGGTGAACAGTGGTGCGTTTAATGAATTTTTCAATAACCCAAAATTGCCCTCATTTCCTTCTCGCCTCTAGCCTTCAGCTCTCGCATACCCGAACCAGAAAACCAGCGATCTCTCTCGTTCCCTCGTTCTCTCGTTCTCTTGTTCTCCTGGTTTCTCTGGCTCGGCGTCCTTCCTTTGGTAAGCTTCTCTCAGTAAAATTTTGTTATTTATTTGTTTGGATTTTTAAATTTGGGGATGGGAGATTGGGGAAAGAGGGGTGTGAAGAGCAAAGGGATGAGGGTATGGGTGTCTGGAAAAAAAATTGGGGATGGAGGGTGGGGAAAAAATTAATTGGGGAAGGTGATATGGTTTGTGGAAAAAATTAATTGGGGAAAAAAATTAGGGTTTGTGGAGGAAACAAGAAAAACTGAGAGAGAAGTTTGATTACTTCTCTATTCATTTTTTTAGAAGGTCTGCTTCTGATTTATCTTAGGGTTTAGGTAAAGGATAATTTCTTGTAAAGCTCTGCTCTGCTTCTGATCTGTGAACTGTGCTTCTGATTTGTCATAGATGTTCCCTCGTCTCTTGCGATTCAGCACACCCCTCTACGACGCCGTTTCATCGTCTTCTTCAAGCTCTCGCAGTCTCTTCTGAAACTCCAACCTCCAGGTCAGTGCTCAAATCTTATCTCTCTCTCAGTCTGCTATCGTGTTTTATATTTTTTTTTTGAATTCTTCATTTATGCTATGTGTCTTTTTTTTTTCTTTTCTGAATTCTTCATTCCACCATTACATGAAACTTGGTTATGGAGAGTTTCTGAATTCTCTTGCAAACTTGGTTTGGTAGTTGTCTAACAGATCACCATTATAGTGAGGATTACACTTTTGCCAAATGTGTCTATTATGCTCTGTCTTCTTTTTTGACCACTTGTACTGGAGATTTATATCATACAATGCGAACTTATGCTTGAAGAAAATTTATTGTTTTTACTTGTTGATATTTCTATGTTCCTGCCCTACAGTTCAAAACATTTTAAGTTATGCTCTGTGTTCCTGCCCTATTTTCTATGAACTTTTCTGAACTCTACATCTGTTTCTATTTCTATTTCCACAATCCATTATGGCCAACCTTCCATCATAAGTTTGACAGAGAGAACCCTTGATTTTATCCTTGACATCTTTCCCTTCATGGCGTTATAGTTGTTTCAAAATTCCGAGGATAGTAATATGTCTTTGCAAAACTGAGAAAACATTGAAATTTAGTTGTTAAAAAAAATGTGCAATGTTTTCTTATTCTTTATAATTTCCTACCTTCCTTTATATGAAACCATTTTCCCATTTTGAAAAGTCATGACTCATGTCGCCAAAGGTTGTAGGGCTTGGTGATGGCCCTTTTTTGAGTCCAACTAGGTGAAGCGGATTTGGGGATTTCTGGGTACCAAAAAAAAAAAGTCAAGGCACAAAATGATATAATTTTCTCAAAATATTTAACCATGTCAGTGGTTTCTTGGCGTTTACAGTTCAAACAAGTGCAGTCGAGGTTTATGAATGAAATGCAGATTGAATGGTCTAGTGTGAATGCATTATTATTGTCTACTTGGGCATTATTATTGTCTACTTGGGATGCCTTTTTTCCCTCCTATTCTTCTTGGCTGACAGTGCACCTCCAGTTACACATCCAGCAAAATTGGTTGTTCATAGTAATCTTTTTATATCTCTGTTATGTTCAATTGTTGTTCATATTGTTTCGATTGTGGTTAACTTAAGGTGGTTTCGTTCTTCTTCTGTTGTGTTTGCAAACTATGGCAAAAATGTGAGATATATGTAGCAATGTATTTGGTATTGTGATTCTGGGAATTGAGATATATGTAGCAATCTTATATGAAATATATATCATGGACTTGGAGACTTGAAGAGCTCTCCGAGCGGTATGACTAAATCAGCCCTTATTTACCAAATACTATGCTGCTTTATTTCACAGCTGATTATTCTCATAGCACAGCAGAAGCAGTTTTTTTTCAAAGCACAACAATACCAAACCAGCCCTTATTTTACCAAAAAAATAATCTAAAGACCTAATTTTTATTGGATGATAGTTCAAGTACTAAATCAGCACGTCATTGACTTAAAATTTCAAATTTACTTTTTGTTGATGACTGTTTGCTTTTCGCAAAGGCTACTCCTAGGGGAGCGAGAAATATCCTTTCCATTCTTAGGCTTAGTTTGGTATTGCTGTGCTTTAAAAAAAAGCTGCTTCTGCTGTGCTGTGAGAATAATCAGCTGTGAAATAAAGCAGCAGAGTGTTTGGTAAACTTTTTTGTAAAAGTGCTTTTGGAAAAAAAAGCAGTATGATAGTGTTTGGTAAACTTTTATGTAAAACAGCTGTGACTGTGTGAAATGATCAAAAAGGGTATAATACTATATTATTATTATGATTTTTTATTTAATATTTTTATTTTTATGTGAGCTAACCATTTCCCTTATCCCACACCCACATTTCCCTTATCCTACACTCTTGAACTCTCTCGAAAGCTCTCAGCTTTCTCTCTCTCTCTCTGCACTCTCTCCTCCACCGAGACAACCCCACACACCTTCGATCTCAGACCATCTCTCCTCAGCTCTCTCTCTCTCTGCGATTTCCGTTCAGGACTTTCTCCCCCATCTCACCTCAGCTCTCTCTCTCTCTCTCTCTCTCTCTCTCTCTCTCCGATTTCCGTTCAGGACATTCTCCGCCAGCTCACACTCGATCCAGTCCTGGTAAACGGCATCGTCAAGGACCTGGTCGGCGAGCTTCGCCCAGTCCTCGAAGTCGCGAGCGCAGAGATTTTTGGAGACCCACTGCCGATCAATCGAATATGTTCGGGAATCTGACTGTAATTTGTGAATGGTTGATAGTTTCTGGAGGTGAAATGTCAGAGGTCAGGGACGACACGGCGGTTCGCGATGGGGGGTTTTTTGGTTTTGAAGGAGCAGGAGAGGCGGAAGGGGTGCAGAGTGGTGTGGGAGAGTGGTGGGTTTGACGGAGGAGTGTGGAGGCGGAAGAAAGAGCTCAGGATAGGATTGCCAAGTCCGACGATCTTGCTCCGGCGAGATAGAAGCTCAGGTCCGACGACGAGGATGGGGATAATAGCGATGATGAAGCTGCGGGAAGAACGTGAAGGCTGAGGAGGAAGAAGGGTAGGATTGCCAGAAATTTCATTAAAGGGTTACTGTTCACCCGCGTTTTGAGGTTTGCGCAGAAGCTGAAAAGCCGTTTTTCAAAGCTGCAAAATGCAGCTTCTGTTTTTTAGCTTTTTTTCACCAAAAACTGTGAAAAAAAGCTGAAGTTGGAAGTTTACCAAACACCAAAAACCCTCTCAGCTTTTTTTCATACCAGCTTTTTTTAACTGCACCTTAATCTTTTTGCTAAAGCGGCTGGTCACAATATCAATTTTCATAAGTCATCTCTTTATTTATCAAACAATACTAGTTCTCAAATTAAAAATAATATTGTTAATATTTTACAAATTCAACATAAAACTACGAGAGGTAAGTATTTTGGTATCTACACTATTTTGTTTTGGAAGGATCAAGTTAATGGTAATGAATTATTAAAAAGGGTCAAGCAAAAGCTAGCTATTGGAAGGAAAACACTCTTTCTAAAGCTAGAAGAATTATTCTTATTAATTCCAATTTAATAGGTATATGTCTAACCATGTGATGTCGTGTTTTAAAAGCCCAGATAAGATTTTGAGTAACCTCAATAAGGAATGCAGGGATTTCTTTTAGGGAAGGGACATGAAGATCTTCCCAGTGGCTTAGGATACTGTGTGTACTCCTAAGAATATTGGTGGACTAGGAGTTAGACGTATGGATTATTTTAACAATGCTTGTCTTACTAATTTAGGCTCGAAGGTGTTCACTGACGATACTAATTGGTGGGTGAAGTTAGAAGCAAATATCTTCGAAGTAAGGAATTTCTGGAAAATAAAATCAGACAAAATTACTCCTTTGCTTGAAGGTTTGAGGTGGAGGGTGGGTAATGGTCAGGACATTTTATTCTGGACCCACAATTGAGTTTTTCCTTACCCCTTTTCCATCTTTTACCTAATATTGATGGCCAAAACATTACATTGGGATTTGAAAGTGAGTGATTTCATTGATAATAACTGCTGGGACAGGGAAAAACTCTTTGAAGTAGTCAGCTATGAGGTGGTGAAAAAAATCTGTAACATTCGTATTCCTATTCAAGAAACTGATGACAAGTTCATCTGGGGCCCTACTACCGATGGTAAGTTCTTTATTAAATCAGCTACTTGGATCCAAAAAGAACATTGGTGCAATTAACTAGACATAATGTAATTATTAAGATATAGAAGCTTAATATCCCCTTCCTCCAAGTGAAGATGTTTTTGTGGCTGCTTACTGTTGGCGTGAGTCAACCATGAGTCAATCATTTAGTTTAGGAATGTAATCTTATAATTGATTCCTTGTATAATTGGGATTCTTATTTCCTGTTATGTGGGATATTATACAACTATATATTTACCTCCTAGAGAGAAGAATAAACATACCATTCAAATCCTAAACACTTTTATCTTTTATTAGGGAGAGACTTCAAACAAGAAAAAAATTAAGTCTCTTTATGACTAATATTTATAAAATGTGTCCTTTTTGTAATTTGAAAGAGGAAGACCAAATGCATTTATTTGTTAACTGCTGAGTTACTCAGCTAGTTTGGAATTTAGTCTATGTTGCGCCTGGTAGTTTTAATACCAACAATTTTTTATTTGTTGTGGATTGGCAGGATTCTTTAGGGTATGTGGTCAAGGAAGGTCTTAGTGAATTTATTTTTATTTTTATTTTTGCTTTTGTGTTGGCAAATTTGGAACGATAGGAATAATAGAGTTTTTTTGGAGTATTATGCCATCGCTGCTGAGGACTAAGTTCTTGGCTCTTTCTATGGGCGAAAGATTTCTTAAGTCCAATAATAAGTCTGTCAGGAAGTATACCAATGATGAATTGACAATTATTAAATGGCATCCTCTGGACAAGGATTATGTTAAGTTAAATTTTGATAGCTCAATGGCAGGAGGCAAAGCTGCAACGGGTTTTGCTATCAAGGATCATAATGGGATTCTCATTGTTGGTGGAGCTTTAAATCTTGATGGGGCCACCATTTCTAAGGTGGAAGCTAGGGTTTAAAGGGAGGGCCTCTCTGAGAAAGGGTGTTACGAAGATCATTGTTGAGGGTGATTCTAAGCTGGTCATTCAGGCAGTGTTGGGGAGGAGCGACACCGAGGAATTTAGTGCAAATTATTGAAGATATCAAGTGGACGTCATATTTTCAGAGATGCCAACTTTATTGCTGTTCCTTTGTTCGTCAGGGCCTTCTTATTTCTGATTGTAATTTTTGGGATCATTGTACCCTCCTTTGCTTTAAATTCTATTCGGTTTGATTCTGTAAGGAACGAATGTTATCGAGGTTTTTCTCTTTAATGTATTGTTTTCTTTTGGTTAAAAAAATGTAATTGGTTGGCTGCATTTAAAAGAAAAGAAAATAAAAATAATGATGGCAAAAAATAGTTTAACTCCGATCCTTTACTTTTGGTTTTTAACGTAGAGTGTTTCATTTTCAAGACCAATTAAATACAAGAGGTGTCATATAAGTACATTTGCTCTAATGACTAATTTCTTGATCTAGAGATAATTTGCACAAATCAAGGATCCCGAAGTGGATCAGTTACAAAAACAGCTGAAAGCAACAGACTAAGCAACGACGCCCTCACATAAAGTCATTGCAAATAACGAGGCCACCACAATCACCGAAGCAACACAAACAAATCGTTAATGCAACACAAAAGCTACTAAACTAACTCGCTTCAAGCGCTACAAGGAAAATTAATACATAAAAAAATAAAATAAAATAAAAAATAAAAAAACTAATTAAAGGCGATAATGTGTCCACAATGAAGCAGTGGTTACAAATGTGGCATGTGGTAAGCGTTGCAGGGACATAGGGTCGAAAATAAATAGAGGCTTGGGTGGCAAATGAGTTCCATGCTAGAGCCACCGTCGTCGCCACCACATGACGAGCCTATAACCTGCATAAACCGTCATCGCCATCGCATCACAAGCCTATTACCTGCCACCACCACAAGACCAAAAAACCAGCTGACCGAGCCATAGCCTACAAGGGCAAGGCCTAGGAAGCCCAAGCTACTAGAGAGGGAGCCGCAACAGCTTTAGATGTACAAATAGAACCGTTACGAAGACTCATACAATCGCCGTCATAAACCACGACTAACACGCTCAATAGTTCAAGACCAATATAATTAGGCCAAAATCATTAGGATAGATCATGGCCTGACTGAACCAAACTAGACAAACAAACTGACTATTTTTTTTTTTTTTGTCAAACATAGTGACCGTATCCTTAAATATTGTTAAATTTGCTTTATCTTGCTCAGTTTTCTGATTTAAATTTTGTCAGGAAGTATGAATTTTCTTTATTGTTTTGAAAATTTCGTGAAATTGCATTGTTGAAGGGAAACAAAGATTAGGTCGAACCTGAGTGACCGAGTCCACTTGTTGTGACAATAGAAAGAAAGGAAAAAACATTTACGCCCCATAATTAGGGTAAGTTTTTAGGTGCGTTGTACGCAGACCACTTGACCATGCGACATATTCGCGCGTATGTGAGACTTTTCTATTCTGAGTCCACCTATTATGAGTTGGTCCCATCTAATTATCTCCATTGTCGTATGCAAATGGTCGAATATTAGTAAGATAATGTCCCATAAATAGACCTGTTTGGGTTAATATTTGAACATTGGGCTTGAATGAAAGAAAACCCAAGGATGCCAATTAAAAGAGGACTTACTCGAAGCCCAGCATCAAACCCAGAAGCAAATTAAGGCCTTCTCAGCCAAGACACACAAGCCACGTGTCTATAACTGAGATGACAAGTGATGGAGTCTAACCTACTATTAGCCAAAGAACACTTTCTAGTGGCATTACAAGTAAAAAGCTAATGACTCACTACCCTCCAAGTGCTTTCTGGCAAGAGCAAAGTTACAGCAGTCGGGCCAGATTGCCTATAAAAGGAAGAAGAGGTCCTAAAGACAAAGACACTCAACTAATCAACCAATCAAACAAACAAACATACAAACTCTGCTCTCAAGCCAGATTTGCATCCAAAAGTTAAAATAAACCTAGATCAGTCCTTTTAGCGATATTCCCTTAGAAAAGTTATCTCTTGTCTAGTTTAAAAGCTCTGCTATCTCCCTCAGTGGTGTAGTATCGATTTTCTTGTGTAAACTTGTTTACCATCCATCACTTTTTAGCATATAAACCCTGTAAATACAAAGAGAAGTGATTGCAAGAAGTTCAACCTTGCCAGACAAGGTGAAATCTTGCCCGAAGCTCTTTGTTTGTTTTCTAAATTAGTAGATCTATCGCTTAATGCATTCTTCAGCATGTATTCAAGTCATTTCCACTTATTTTTCTATTTTAAGAGTCCCATTTGCATATGGATCCAGTTAGTTTAATGGATATGTTTTCATTAAAAGTAATCTAGGGCCAAACAAATGACTTAAAGGGCTCTGAATTCCTTCAATTCAAGCATACAAGATTATAAACTAAAAGTCCTTGTTTACACGGCAAGAAAAAATAACTTAATGTGGACTTAACCCATCCGTGACAATCCCTTTGATAACAAGAAGTTTGAGTAATTTGGGGCCCAAGTAATCGACTTAAAACACACTTGTTCTACATCTGCTATACTGAGATAGCAGTGGCACGCCTATCAGTTAGTTAGTTTTGATTACGAGCCTCAAGGCCTACACCTAAGGGCCCACAAAGGCACCTTTCAGAACTAACTTTGATCTCTTCTTGTAGCACATCAACAAGCAAGAGCCTGACATCACATCCAAAGTGCTAATCCCTTGGGAAGCTATGTTGAGGTCTAAGGAGCCTTCTCCAAAGAAATCTTTGCCCGAACATAGTCTTGGCACGCCCGGTGGGATCCATTTAGTCTTGTATGCCAAGAAGGAAGAGGAAGGAGAAAACCTTGAGGTGAAACACAGAATACGAGCCACCCCAATGTTTACCAAGATCAAGCATGACAGATCATCGAGAAGATTTCCCCTCCCTACGAGGACCAACTATTCTGGGAGGCTCGACTTCATCTGAGAAGTTGGGAGGGAAGGTGACCAATGAGGACTTGTAGGCCACCATGCTACAAGTGTTGAGAAGTATGGAAAAGATCTCTCTTGAGACCCAAGAAGTAGTAAGCAGACTCTGTTCTTTAACAGGGAGTTTGCAAAGAAGACTAAATCTGGAGTACTCTACCCTAAAAGATAGCCATGCTAGAGAAATGATGAGAGAAGCAAGCCCTGAGAAAGAACCTGTTATCCATTTGTTTCCTTTGCTCAAAGAAGAGAAGGCAAAAGGAAAGGAGAAGGTAGGACCATGACTTAATCAGCCAATACTAGATGAAATCTTGGAAATAGAGGTACCCGACCCCTTATTATTCCCACTAGATAGTAGGGGGTAGATCGGGCAAAGTAGAAGGAAGTATGGGATGAACCAACAATCTAGAGAGTCTAGTAGGAAAAACGAACCCATCAAGGAAGATAAGCCTCTTCCTTATAGGCCACCATTGTTGGCTAATAAAGGAGGGGATGCTAGATGGATACAGCCTGAACAAAAAAAAGAAACTTTCTCGGGCAATGAACGTAGCCCAAAGTGGGGATTTTCTCACATTCTACACAACAATGTTGCCAACCAGCAACTCAGGGATGAGTTAGCTGAACTAAGAAGAATGGTGGTCCATAATGCTTAACCCCATGCTCGCCTGCTGTTCATGATCACCTACCAGAAGCCTTACCCTGAATACATTGATAGGCATAACCTTTTTCCCCTTAACTTTAAGATGCCCGCGTTCCCAACATTTAGTGGAGAAGATAGCAATGTATCTGCCAGAGATCATATCTTCAAGTTCTCCAATCATTGTGTGGCGTTTGAAGATAATCCTAACTATAAGTTGAGGTTGTTTGGAAACTCATTGGTTGGCTTAGGGTCACAGTGGTACTCTCTGTTGCCCCCTAATTCCATTGTCAATTGGGGGCAAATGGTGATGGCTTTCCATGAGTAGTTCCATAGGATAGAGCCTAAGATGACTATCAACGATCTAGTTGAGGTGAAACAATATGAACATGAGTCCACAGAAGACTTCATGATGAGGTTCAGAAAGACAAAGATGATATGCTAGTTTCCTATCAACCATGCCCAACTCATATCCATTGCTCAGAAGGCATTGAGGCTGCCTTTGAGAAAAAAGTTTTATGATGTACAGTTCAATGAGCTACAAGAGTTGGTAATTTATGCCACAAATTGAAAAACTGATGATTGAAGAACAACAAATGAAGCACTCATCCAAGGTGCCTCATTTCTACAAAAATAAAGCTGCAATTCACCAAGTAGAGTTTGTGGGAACAGAGCCATAAGAAAGTGATGGCCATGAAAGAGAAGGGATAGAGATGTGTGCAGCAGAAATGACCACTCCCTTTAAACCTTTAATGGTAAAGGGGTTAGTCCAGCCAGTCAAAGATCAAAAAGTCGTAATGATTGATGAATGATTTGTCTTTATGAAGCCACCTAAATATCAAAGTTATTCTTTTGATTTAACCAAAGCCTCGGAAATCTATGAAGTGCTGGTGCGGGCAAGAGTAATTGTGCCCGACAGCACAAAAAAGATGCCCAAACCAGAAGAATTAAGAGGAAATAAGTATTGCAAGCTGCACTATACCTCCAACCATTCTATAACTAATTGTGTCCAATTTAGGGACTGGATACAAGACCTCATTGTGAAGGGAAAGTTGCTCTTAGAGAAACCCCAGGCTAACATGATAATTGACACGGATCCCTTCCTAGAAACCCCAATAAGTATGATCAACTTGACTTGGGCTGAGAAAGGGAAGGAAAAAACCACTTGGGAAGTGAAAGCAGAAATGAGGCAAGATGACAGACCTACAGAAAGAACTATAAAGTTGCCCGAGAAACCCAAAGTAGCCATAGTTAAAGGGCTGGTGTTATGTAGTAAGTGCCAAGGTGAATGTGAGTTAGAAGTTTCAGCATCATGAGCTATTATTGATCAAGAATTGATTAGTAGAAGAAGAGAGAAAGAAGAACAAGAAGCCCGCATAAGCATCATGCGGGCAGCAGAGAGACGCCTCCATAAATGTTTTCCAAATGTTAGGAGGAGACTATTACCAAAAAACTTGTCCGAGATATTCAGAAACCATGAGGCCTCGAAAGACGTGGAAGATAAAGAAGCCAAAATACCAAAATTGGTGGAGGTTAGGCTTCCCTATCCAAGGTATGAAGGTGGTAAGGTCAGGATGAAGGGAAGAACAAAAAAGCATAATATCCCCAGTCACCAAGAATGATTATGTCCGACTCGGGCGGAAATGGTATGTAGTGGGAAAAGATGGAAGGTCTGTCAAGGAAATTGGAGCTTCTACGATCAGAAGAGTTCAGAGGCAGCACAAAGCCTACATGAAGTCACTAAAGGTCCCTACTACATCAGAAACCTCTGAAAATGTGAAGTTTGAAAAAGTACCTTATGGGGGGAGAAATCAACTTCACTATAGAAGCCAATAGCAAGACTGAGAGGGAGGGAGATCTTGTGCCACAAAACCCTCATCCTAGAAAGTATAGAATATTGAGAAGAGCTTAAGAGGATTTGGTAATGATGCCAACACCAAGATGGAGCCCGAAACCAATATGTTTCAGAACTATCTCCCCTGAGAGGGGAATGCCCTCACCTTTGTTGGTTGATACTCTTTGTGAAGTCTCAGGGTAGGTGCAGGACTTTGGTATAACTCGGGAAGAAAAGTTGCTTAAGCTAATGTTGCCAAAAGAAGCACAGGTCTGGTTAGATGAATTCATAGACCACATTGGGGGCAAGAAGGAAGATTTACCTGAAACTAGCAACTTCCACGTAAACATAACATATGTTTTATCTGCCATGTTTTGCGCCGACCCTGATCAACCTGCCACGATGAAGGGTGCGTACTTTGCAATAGAACCCATGATGGCACATGTTAGTGTTGAGGAAGCATGAAAAGGAGAATCGGGCAGAATAGGTTTGCCCGAGCTCGTAAGAGAGAGCCCGAGATAGTATGTTCAGATAAAATGGTCTTCAGCTGCCTAAGTTTGGCCCTAGCTAACCATCTCAAGCCCATATATGTAACTGCTCATTTGGAGGGAGTACCCTTCAAGAGAGTTTTGATTGATGGAGGAGCTGCGGTCAATGTAATACCATTGAAGCAGATGAAAAAATTGGGTAGAAGTAAGGGATATCTTATTCCTACAGACTTAACAGTCTTTAGTTTTTCTAGAGCTATCACCAAAACTCAGGATACTACATTTGGAGGTTGACTTGGGTTCCAAGCAAATCATGTTAGCTTTCTTTGTGATAGACAATAGTTTTACTTATGGAGCTTTGCTTGGTAGAGATTGGATTCATCAGAGTCTCTTTATACCATCCACCTTAGATCAACAAGTAGTTGTTTACCACAAGGAAGGGGTTATGGGACCAGGATTTTGGGAAATGGTGGAGGCCGAGTCACGGCCATTCCTTCCTACAGCTAACGTTGCAGAAGCTAGTTTCTACAATCTAAGTATTAGGATTTTCCAATGCTTAGGAGCTGATGAGAACGGTAGCCCGACTAAGGTGATGGCCCAAAAGCTCTTAGAACAAGGACTATTTCTCACAAGGGAGGAATGGGATAGACCCCATATCGTCCCAAGTTCCCAACACCAGTAATGTCAAAAGAAAGAATGAAGGACCAAGTAGTTGCAGTCAGGTCCTTAATCAAGAGATTGTTGGTGTATGGGAAAGAGAAAGCAAGAAAGGGAGAGTTCAGATAAGAAATAATAAGAATGGGAGAAAGAAGCTTCAAGCAACCAAGACAGTAAAGAGTTTTTTGGAAGAGAGTTGGAAGCAGCCATCCAAATGACCGAGTGTATATATGACTTAGACTGGCTCGAAGATATGCTCGAGAGTGCAAAGATGGTTAAGTTTTTGTGTGCAGAACCTGACAAGCCAGTGCCAGAGGTATAAGACCCCTTAGAAACCATTAATTTGGGGACTAAGGAGGATCCAAGGCCTATAAAGATTAGTGGCATGTTGGAAGCTGAAGATCGAGCAAAGATAGTCAGTCTTCTGCAAGACTGTTTTGCTTGGCATTACACTAAGATGCCAGGTTTAGATTCAACCTCAGTAGAACACAGAATGCCTATTAATGAGGGATATAAACCTGTAAAGCAAGCACCACGAAGGATGTCAAAAGAGATCGAAGAAAAAGTCAAATAGGAGATTGAGAGGCTAGTAAAAGCTGGATTTATTAGGCCTGCCAAATATGTCGAGTGGTTAGTCAACATTGTACCTGTATTAAAAGCTATAACTAATGCAGTTTGGTGTTGTGTTAATTACATAAACATTAATGGAGTTACTCTTAAAGATGAGTATCCCATACCCATGGCTGACCTATCCATAGATGCAGTTTCAAAACACAAAGTTCTATCCATCATGGATGGGAATGCTGATTATAATCAGATAAAAATGACCAAAGAAAATATACATAAAACAACTTTTAGGTGCCCAGGTCATGTTGGAGCATATGAGTACTTAGTTATGTCATTCGGGCTTTAAAATGTTGGTGCAACCTATCAAAGAGCAATGAATGCCATTTTTCATGACTTAATTGGCAATAGCATGGAATTATACATTGATGACATCATGGTGAAGTCTAAAACTGAAGAACAGCACTAGTAGACCTTAGACAAGCCGTAACAAGAATGAGGATCCATAAGCTAAAAATGAATCCTAAGAATTGTGTTTTTGGGGTAAGGTCGGGCAACTTTTTGGGATTACTTATTCATCAAAGAGGGGTGAAGGTTGACAAAAACAAGGCTCGGGCAATAATGGAATCATCCCCTCCTACCAACAAAGTACAACTACAAAGTCTACTTGGAAAAATCAACTTCTTGAGAAGATTCATTGCTAACTTGGCGGGCAAGATTCAGCCGCTAACTTCTTTATTAACATTGAAAGATAAAGAAGAGTTCGAGTGGGGTCTACCACACCAAGAGGCCTTTGAGAAAATAAAGGCTTGCTTGACTTCTCCACCAATGCTCATGCCACCTCAGAGAGGGAAGCCTTTAAAGCTTTATATTTCTGCCTCTGAATAGTCAATAGGAAGCTTGCTGGTTCAAAACAATGAAGGTGGGAAAGAACAAGCAATATACTACCTCAGTAGAATCCTTACTGAGGTAGAAACAAGATATACCCCAGTGGATAAGTTATGTTTGGCTCTATACTTCACTGCCTGCAAGTTTAGGCATTACATGTTGACTTTCCACATCCTCATTATTGCTAAGACAGATGTAATCAAGTACATGCTGTCAAAACCAATGCTAATTGGGAGGATTAGAAAGTGGATTATAACACTATCAGAGTTTAGTTTTCAATATGTGCCTCAAAGAGCGATCAAGGGACAAGCAATTGCAAACTTCTTGGCTGAGCACCAAGAGTCTCATAATGAGATTATCAACATCCCAGGAACTCTATAAGTGGCCAGTATATGGATCCCGCCAAGCATAGCCTTCTCGGGCAAAGAAAAATGGATCCAAAAAGAGATAAAGATGACAGCTAGTCTCTGGATCACTCATTGGAGACTGTATTTTGATGGTTCTTGCACTCAAAATGCCGATGATGTCGAGATTGTCATCATTGATCCCAAAGGTGCTCACCATTGTTATTCATTTCTCCTAGATTATCAAAAGACTACTAACAATCGAGCAGAGTATAAGGCACTGATAATTGGCCTGGAAATCTTGATGGAGTTGGGAGCAACTGAAGTTGAAGTGTTTGATGATTCAGAATGGGTAATCAATCAGCTATATGGGGAATTCAAGTGCAGACACATTACCATGACTGGTTATTACTTGGCAGTCACTCAATTGTTGGGTTATTGGAGTACTGAAATATCAATCAGTCATATTGCTAGAGAATCAAATGCAATGGCCAATGAGATGGCGCAGTTAACTTCTAGATCATAGATCCAATAAAGAAGATTCGAGGTAGAGGTGGAAATGCAAAGAAGAAATCTCCCTTCTATCTTTGATAGAAGATTCAGCCTAGATGTAATGACTAAGAAGCCAGAGACAAAAGATTGGAGATCACCTATTACTCAATATTTGAAAAATCCTTTTTTCCCCACAAGTAAGAGAAATAGACAGCAGGCGACTAAGTGTGTCGTGTGGGATGAGAATCTATTAAGAAAAACTCCAGATAGACTTTTGTTAAAATGCTTAGGCCAAGAAGAGTTAATGAGAGTGATGGCTGAAGTATATGAAGGAATCTGTGGATCACATCAAGTTGGAACTAATATGAGGTGGTTAATCAGAAGATATGGTTACTTTTGGCCTGACATGGAAAAAGACTGCAAGGCTTATACCCTGAGGGTGTGAAGAATGTCAAAGGCATGTACATCTCCAACATATGCCCTTAGTACCCTTGAACCCTGTGGTCAAGCCTTGGCCTTTCAGATGGTGGGCGATAGACTACATCGGGTAAATTTACCCAGCTTCTAGGAAGGGGCACGCATTCACAATTGTGGCAACAGAGTACTTCACCAAGTGGGTAGAAGCTTCAACTGTCAAGACTATCACCTCATTTGCAGTTAAAAAGTTCATTGAAACCAAGATCTTACATATATTTAGGGTGCCCGAGACAATTGTTACAGACCGCGAGCCATCTTTTATTTCAATGGAAGTAAATGAGTTTGCAAGTAAGTTCAAGATAAAGATGATCCAATCTAGTCCTTACTACCCTCAGTCAAATGGTCAAGCAAAAGTCAGCAACAAGGTCTTCGTGAATATTATTAAGATAATGGTGGTGGATAATCCAGAGAAATGGCATGAGAAGTTGGGAGACACTTTGTGGGCTTACAGAACCTCCAAGAGGGCAGGAACTGGAACTACTCCTTATGCCCTAACCTTTGGGCAAGACGCTGTACTCCCCATGGAGATAAATGTGAGTTCTGTTAGGATTCAAAACCATTTTGGGCTACACAGTGAAGAATACATTCAGGCTATGTGTCAAGGAGTTGATGATCTAGATGTAGCCCGAATTGAAGCTCTAAATAAAATTCAAGAAGGGAAGAGAGTTGTTGCCTGAGCATACAATAAGAAGGTGAAAGTTAGTATGGAAGGCAATTTTGCCTTTAGGAGCTCAAGTTAGAAGCTTTGGGAAATAGAGTCCTACTTGGGAAAGTCCTTTCATTATGCACCAAGCACTGGATAAGGGAGGATACTACTTGGCAGATTTAGAAGGAAACTTGCAAAGACAACCAATTAATGCTAAGTTTTTAAAGAAATATCATCCAACTCTGTGGGATGTCAAAGATTGTTATATTGAAGAGGGTTAGTTATTTCAAAGAGAATTAAAGTTAGATGGTGCAGTAAGACTTCAATGTAAAGCAAGAAGTGAGACAAGTAAAGAGGAAGAGGAGGCTCATTTCATTCCATATAAAGATTACAATGGCCCTAGCCTAACAGATTTACATCTTCACCCAAAGTGATTATTTTGGAGTGATAAGTTTGCATAATTGTAAAGATTCTGCTAGGCTCGGCCAAAACAATGCTACTGTTGCCAAGTTGAGACTCATCATCCTCCATCTCCAGATTTACTTTCTTCACCTCTTCAATTTGTTGATGAAGTTTGCTGAGTAGAGTAGTTTGTTCAGCTTTTAGCACAGCAAGTTGCTCATCTAACTTTTGGATCTTAGAAGTCACCACATTGATCCTCTCTTCTGTAGCTGAACCTTTATCCACCAACTGCTGAATATGAGCTGAAGTACTAGTTTGTTTCACCTTGAAACACATCACTCGATTGGCTTGCCTCTTAGCCTGCTGATGTTGATCCCTCATAGCCCTCAAGTTCTCAAAGTAAGAGAGGAATGACTCATATTGAACTTTAGATAGTTGATCAGCCTTGAATAGATTAGTAATGGCCTTCTCTACATCATGGAGATCCTTGAGGCTGAAGCAGGCTGAGAATTCCCTTCTAGACCACTCTTGGAAAATTCGACGTTGATCGTAAAAACCTTGGGGCTCAGAGGGATGCCTTGAAGATCTTAGACTTGTCTTGAGTTGCCCGAACTCTTTAAAAAGCTCGGACAAAGATGTTGTTGTGGAGATAGCAGTGCTCCTGCTCATTCAGAAGGTGCAGTAGTGTGAGCAGTCTCAACAGATGGAGAAGCCCGAGAGGTAGGGACATCGATGGTCTTAGTCTTCTTCTCAGGCCTAGGGATAGGGATCCTTGTGACCCCATAAGCTAAAGGAGGTCGGGGAAGTTATGTTTTGAGCACCAGGGGGTAGAGATTTACCCGAGTCCTTTCTAGGGCCCTGCTACAATCCAAGGGAAAACAAAGTAAGAAGTAAAACTACACTTCAAAATAAAAGAAGGTGAGATAAGAGAAGATAATATACCTGAGTGGAGCCTGGAGCCTTGGAAAGAAGTGAAGGATGAGTTATTTCCCTTGATGGCGTAGGGGGATCACTCCCACTTATTTGAGAAGAATGAATGATGCCCGAGCCTTCACCAGAGACCTATAAATATCAAGGAGAAAGGGAAAACGTTAGTAATTAACTTATTGAGAAAAGAAAATAGAGGTAAAGTTACTTCTATACTTGAGCAGGATCTTAAATGGGAAGATGAAGCTTCTCTGTAGTTGCTGCTGTTTGAGGAGAAGCCCGCGGGCTAGTCACCTCTGAGACCACGGGGATCTCAAGGTCTATAGGCTCCCCAATTGCAGTTGCAGCTAATGGATGAGACTTTACACTGGGGAGAACTGGAAAAAAAATTAAAAAGAAGATAAGTATAAGAGAATGAGAGAGCCTTACGCATAAATATGAAGACAAAATACACACTGAGTTGTTGTTGTCCTCTACAAAGTGTAGTATCTCCCCAGTGCTTGGATTAAATTGAGAGGTTGAAGTCACCACCAAAGCATGAGGAGGAATGAAAGACTAGGGAGTTAAGCCTTGCCCGATCGAAGATGAAAGTTCCCCAACCTTGGCGTACAAAGGAGTGGAAGTCAATCATTAGCTAATAAAGTAATAAAGTTAAAAAATTTAAGCTAAGGGTGAGAATAGTATACCTTGGAAAATTTAGCCCGAGGAGGAGAAGCATGCACCGTTCGGGTTAGGGGTGAAAAAGCCTTGAACGGAGAGATCATTTCTTCCCTTATGGCCTGTTTCAGGCAGTCGGGCAAAGAATTAATAAAAAAAGAAAAGGGGCAGAAAGAAAGGAAAACTTCGAATGAGTGACTTGAGACGTGGGCCATACCTCCAGTTCTTCAAGGGTGGTATCAAGAAGATCATTGGCCTTCTAGTGTATCTCCACACCCAATGGCTCTTCCCTCGATACAAAAGTGGGCTTCTTTGTTACTTGAGGCCCTAGTGACAAGATAAAAAAGGAAATATCAGCTCACACTTCAAGAGAATTTAAAACTGCAACTAAACACGAAGAATTGAGAATAACTTACTAGAAGCCTTCTGTTTCTTCCTGCCCACCTCAGCTACAGAAGCAGAAGACTTTGAGGATTTGGAGGATTGAGCCCGAGTTCTTTTCTTTGTGGGGGTTTCCCACGAACATGGTATGGGAAGTTGAGCTCGAGGTCGCTCTTCGAGCTTGGACTTTGATGATTCTACCACTATCACCCTTGTTCGCCATGTCGCCGAGTCTCCACCACATACTCAACCTCGCCTTCCGAGTGTCCAAGTAACTTGGAGACATCTCCGCCTTCTCCAACACCTTGCCTCGCCTCCTCAGCTGCAGCTTTTTGGAGGACGAAAGAGTCTGTAGCCTCTTCATCTAGGCCAACATCCACCTCTTCGGTGTTGCCTTGGGCTGTAAGTGTAAAGAAACCAAAGGAAGAATTAGAAGATGGCAAATTAATTAAATTTCATAGGATACGAGTTAAGAAAATAAAAAATACCTATCTAAAGAAGCTCGTTCTTTTGGTGAATCATTTCCTTCCAGTTTTCAAGCTCACTCGAGCTAGGATAAGACTTGGTTGAGAGTTGCTTGAAGAGGTGGTCATGGGCTTTGAGCAAATCTCCTCCATACTTCTTGATCCACTTCGCTTCCCACCAAGAAGAGAAGGATAAGGTGCATTCAAAGTTTAGAACCATTGGCTTCCGGGCAATCCTGCTCATAACTTCAAGGTTATGTCGGGCAGCCCAAAAAGTGGTTTCTTGTGAAGAGTGAATGCGGTATGAGGTACCTCAATGTACAAAGTCAAAAAATGGAACATGAATGGCTTGCCTAAACCCAGCTGCCTGCTGCAGAAGTTTGGATGATAAACTTCTAGCCCGCGCTCGTAACGATCGCTTATTACTCCCTATGCTAGGTCCCTTGGTTGAATGCAGCTGATAAATTTCTATCTGCAGAAGGCACTGGCGTCATCCCCGAAGACATCTAGCTTGGTTGGAGAACTAAGGGTATCTTCTTAGAATTAAAGCTCTTCACTCCAAGTTTTCCCGAGTCATGCAGACTTTGAAGAAATAGAGGCAGGAAAATGTAGAGTGATTGGTTGGAGAAGCCTCAACAAGAATTTCGGGCATGAGCAATGCCTTAGGGGAATTCTAGATTTGGTGCCGAAGTTCAGGGAATAACCACTGCAAGCACAACTGAACCATTCAGGTTGGTCCGTTGAGGTTGGTTTCAAATGGTTCACCCTTGGTTATCTCATACAGGAGGTGATAGATATGAGCGAGGAGAAAGGGGCATGTGGCCACTTCATCAAAGTTGTGCAGAGTTTCCACTAATGGGATCTACTCGACCTTCACACCCTTAAACTTGTTGGGGAAGACGTGTTTGTTGAGCCAGTACAGAAGAAAGTACATATGCTCTTGGTCACTGTTGGCATTGGAGAATGAGAGCATGTAAGTCTTTTTGACAAACAGGATAAAACCCGTGAAGGAGGTCCCATAACTTTTGAAGGTAGAAGAGTTGTAGTCTAGCTGAGTTATGGGATCAGATATGCCTGAGCTCCCAGCAGTCGGGCGAGAAGAGGGAGCCCAATCGTGGGTGACGTCCACGACTCTGCCTGAGGGCTTAGCCCGAAGACTTGAGCTATATCAAGGATGGTCGGAGACATGAGACCCATCCTGAAGTCAAAGGTGTTTCTCCCTGAATTCCAGAAGATGAGGGCCATGGTGAGTAGCTCGGGCTTAGCGATCACGATGGTCTTAGAAAGCATTATCGGCTCATAGATGCCTTTGTTCATCCATTTCTTTTTTAAGATAGGCTCGGGCTCATTTATCCACTGCCTCCAGCCTTCATCCTTCATCAAAGGGAAGCCGTGACAGTGGTTCGACCATTTGGAGGCCGAAATGCCCGACTCGGCCAAAAATAGATTATGAGTGAACCAAGTTGCTTTGGGCATGTTGGTTTCTACTGCAATTAGGACCTGAGAAATCCATGCAGGTTCCAAGGAGTGCACTACCCAATCCTCGAAGAAAAGTGAAGTCTGCAGGCATGCCCGAGGGCAATGAAGGCCGATGAGCAAGCAGCGCAGGGTAGCAATTCCCTCACCAGTCTCGAAGGAAAATTGAGATTGAGCATCTTTGGGTTCCATTGGATGAGTTTAGAAAGAAAGCATAAGAAATTTGAAGGCATAAAGCAAGAAGGAGCAAGAAAATTCTGGAGATTCTGAGAAATCTGGGATTTTGGAAATTCAAAGATTTGAGATTGCTAAGGTACTTGGCCGAAGGATTTAAGTAAGGATTATATAGTAAACGGTTGGTTAACGTTGCAGATCGTGGGTTAGTGCAAAGGTTTTGTTAAACAACGACTGTCTTAAATGGCGCAAGTCCTGAGTGAAGGCATGGGACGACTGTTTAATCATTATTAACGCCTCGACTTGCATACTCAACAATGATTAAAGGGGGCACTATTTGGATTAATATTTGAACATTGGACTTGAATGAAGGAAAGCCCAAGGATGCCAATTAAAAGAGGACTTGCCTGAAGCCCAGCATCAAACCTAGAAGCAAATTAAGGCCTTCTCTGCCAAGAGACACAAGCCATGTGTCTATAACTGAGATGACAAGTGATGGAGACTAACCTACTATCAGCCAAATAACACTTTCTAGTGGCATTACAAGTAAAAAGTTGATGACTCACTACCCTCTAAGTGTTTTTGGACAAGAGCAAAGTTACAGCAGTCGGGCCGGACTGCCTATAAAAGGAAGAAGAGGCCCCAGAGACAAAGACACTCAACCAATCAAACAAACAAACATACAAACTCTACTCTCAAAGCAGATTTGCATCCAAAAGCTAAAATCAACCTAGATTCAGTCCTTTTAGCGATAGTCCTTTAGAAAAGTTATCTCTTGTCTAGTTTAAAAGCTCTGCTATCTCCCCAGTGGTGTAGTATCGATTCCCTCGTGTAAACTTGTTTACCATCCATTCATTTTTAGAATATAAACCATGTAAATACAAAGAGAAGTGACTGCAAGAAGTTCAACCTTGCCAGACATGGTGAAATCTTGCTCGAAGCTCTTTGTTTGTTTTCTAAATTAGTAGATTTATTGCTTAATGCATTCTTCAGCATGTATTCAAGTCATTTACACTTGTTTTTCTATTTTAAGAGTCCCATTTGCATATGGATCCGGTTAGTTTAATGGATATGTTTTCATTAAAAGTAATCTAGGACCAACGAATGACTTAAGGGGCTCTGAACTCCCTCCATTCAAGCATACAAGATTATAAACTAAAAGTCCTTGTTTACAAGGCAAGAAAAAGAACTTAATGTGGACTTAACCCATCCACGACAATCCTTTGATAACAAGAAGTCTGAGTAACTTCGAGCGCAAGTAATCGACTTAAAACACACTTGTTCTACATCTGCTATACTGAGATAGCAGTGGCACACCTAGCACTTAGTTACTTTTGATTGTGAGCCTTAAGGCCTACACCTAAGGCCCCACAAAGGCACCTTTCAGAACTAACTTTATTCTCTTCTTGTAGCACATCAACAAGCAACAGCCCGACATCACATCCAAAATGCCAATCTCTTGGGGAGCTGTGCTGAGGTCCAAGGTGCCTTCTCTAGAGAAATCTTTGCCCGAACAATACCCGTCTTAAGATTTTGTGTTCAAGAAAGTGGACCATAATTTTGTTTTTCTTTAGTTTGCAATACCATTGTGATTCACTGTATAGCATGCGCAACCGTGGAAAGTCATGTAATGCTCCAGTTCTAAAGATAAGCACACAACACGTGAAGGCTTACCAAACCTTTTCTTTTTCTTGTCTGTAATGTAACTTGCAACTGTGCAAGTTGGAGGGTTGATAATCACTCAAACCCTATCCACGATATTATTCAATTCGGATTCCTATAGTTTGAGAAAATTTAAACTTCAAATCTCCTCTTAGAGAAAAATATGTATATTAAACCTTGAAAGAGTTTCAAGTTCTAATTTCGAACTATAGGAAGAAAAGTCTCACTAAACAAAATCTAGCTTGTGATTCCACTAACAAGCTTAAACCTCTGGATTAATATTATTGAGCACACGCCACTCAATACTACGGTCTGGTAGTATTCTTCTTCACTTGTAAGTGAGAGGTTTTAGGTTCGAATCTTGTAAATAGGGAATTTGATTCCAAATTAGGTTGCCCTCTGTGTAGCTTAGCCCAATACCGACACCCCTTAGTGTAAAATATATCGTGGAACTTAAAAAATATATCATTGAGCACACAAAACAATGGGAGATTTTAGTTTAAATATTTAAAAGAAATCTAAACTAAAATACCATATTTTTAATTTAGGTACTAGTTGAAAATTTTAGCTAATTTGTTAAAATGACAATAATACCCAATCCTACCAATAAGGCCATATCTATTAACATTCCCAATGAATTGTGACTAACATGGAAACGTAAAACTTTTTTAGAAGAAAAAAGTTTCACTGTGTAAATCGCTTAGTGCCTAGGGCATAGTTCTCGGATTTTGGGATGCTCCCAAAGCTTGAGACCTACACCCTAAGCCCTAAGCTTCCCTTAAAGACATTCTAAAACTCTAAACTTAAAATGATAAAACCCCAAACTTTGATGGACCTTCTAAAACATTAAACCCTCAAAGTCAACCCCGGACTCTGAGGAAACTGAGAGTGCTGTCTTTGTTGGACATCAAGTACGGTGGAGGCGGGCCAACTATAAGGTATTAAAGGTTAATTATGACGGTGCCTAGTGTGGGAAGTCCCTTAAAGGGAGGATACGGTTAGGTTATGAGGGACTTTGCAGGGCTGTTGCAAAATTTTCAACAACACGGCTATGGCTGAAGTTGTGGCGATTCAAGCGGCGTTGACGGTATGTAACGAGATGGATTGTGTTATGGTGGATATTGAGTCTGATTCTCATTTATTAATTAGAATGCTTAATGGGGAGTATGCTATGTGTGCTAGTTTGGAGTGTTTTATCCCTGATATTAGATACTTGCGTCTCAACTAGGAGAGGTGAGGTTTTTGTTTGTCAAGCGGAAAGGAAATGCCGCTTGTAGCCTTATATCTTATCGAGCATGGAGTTGCTTTTTGTTGGAATGCTCTTGGTCCCGAGTTCCTATTTAATATTCTTGCTGAAGATGTAAACGTTTTTATTAGAAAGAATTTAATAAAATTTATCATTTGACCCAAAAAAAAAAAAAGAACCCAGACTCTTAGGGACTTTATAAAATTCTAAAAGAAACATACTTGAGGACAAGATGGTAATCTCTCATGTCTTTTATCTTGTCATAGACTCATTTGCAATAAAATTTGTGGCTTGTCCTAAAATATTTTATTGGACTCGGTAGTTTTCCTTACATTTGGTTGGTATTTTTCTTTAAAACCTATGTTGTGTTGCAGTCCTATTAGATTAGGAATGTGATTGTGTAAATCCTAGTATGTCTTGGAATATCTCTCATATTCTTATTAGGAGTTGATTACCTATTAAGAGTTGTAATCCTATAAGGGTAAGCAATTAACCTTCCCTACTACTATAAATAAAGGCACAATGGGGTGGAATAGAACACACCCACAATTACACATCTCTCTCTTCTCTCTCAATGCCGCACCCTCTCTCTGTATATGGCCTCCATAATTGTTCAGTAAATTATGCCTACAACACGCTATCAGAACGCTTTTGACACTGCGCTAAAGAGAGTTTATTCTTCAATTAAGGGAGTATTACGTTTTAATTATTCTTTTTATGATTAATTAATTGTTTTATTAAATTGATCTACATGCTATTGATTCAATTTAATTTTTCTATGTTGAACGCGATACAACGCATTGGAGATGCAATTCCGGCTTTCCGAGAAGGATCTTCTACAAAATTCAAAGGCTTTTATTGTTTTTTGCCAATTAGGTACGCTTAAAATAAAGTAAGATATTTGAAACGACCATGAAACATGAAAACATTCCCCATTATGCATGAACCCCCTACATTTATATTTACCTTCCGATATATATGTTGTATATATATTTATATATTTGTCAATATATATATATATATATATTTGTTTCATGCATCGCACAATTAAATTCTTAAGTGGAATATGTGAGTCAAAATATATTCATAAATTACAAGCAATTTAGGTTTTTTAAACCATAGGAATTTTGAAAACGAAAAAAAAAAATTTAAATTGTGAGAAAAAATTTCGGTTGAGCCGCGACCCGTAGCCACGCCAACCAAACCAAGCCTGCATCTCAAGGCTTGGGCACTGGAACTCAGAGGCAGCAGCCCTTTTAGGCTTTACTGCATGCATGGACCAGCCATCTGGCCTAGGTTTGAACTACTGGGCCCGCAGCCCCTTAAGCAACATACCAGCATTTTTTTTTCGCTGGGCCTACCCACGGCAAGCCTTCGTCTTATTGGGTTTTTGCCCTGCATGCGCCCAGGCCCGTAACAAGCCCTTCCTTGCTCGGCCCATCGCTTGTCAGCCTAGATGGCTGGGCTTATTTCCCACAGCCCACAAACGTAGCCAACCCTCGGTTAGGCTCCGTGCGTTCCCACCCTAGGCCAGCTTCATGTTGGGCCTTACACTTACGCCTTTTTGTGGCCCGATAACCAGCAGCCCTCCCTGCTGGGTTTTTTTCCCTTACACCTGTGGCTTGCAGCCATGGTTGGATTGCTTGGCAGCCAACCCGAGGCTCACTAACCTTTTTTAGGGCTTGCCCCGTACACGGCAAATATTTTTGGGCCATACGTTTTCGAACCCAGTGCTAATTTTTGGCATTCCAAATAATTTTACCTGTATGTTAATATTATTTTTGCTTCTACGATCGACCCTGTTTTGTCCCGATTTATTGAATTAATTAAAAGTGACCTACAGTCCATTAATCTAATAATGAATCCAAAATTATTGACCTGAATATCACTTTTGTACATGAACGATTCAATAATTTATTTTTATACTTTGAACCGTTGACTCACTTTCGTAGTCCTAAAGCACTCACACTTGAGTTCCTGAAGCAACTCAAATCCACTACACTTAGTTGTATATTGCATTCTGTGTTCTTGCATAAACATCTCTTTTATGAACTAAACGTTCATAAACTAAATTGAACCTGTAGTTTCAAATTTAGTGCCTTTGAAACCCGAAGTTTTCATAAAACAATACACCCATGAAAACCCGACGTTTTTCATGAAAACCATGTCTAGAACTCAAATGTTCCAACTTTGATGCTTATGGATGATTCATTCCCATAGCACTAATCACAATCTTGTTCCCTCCAATTCAGTGGATTGTCGAACTGTCACAAATTCGATTTTCCTTATTTGGATGTTTCTAATAGAAACCATTTTATATGTGGGTACAATACGTGAATCTCCACTTGAGTATTAAGAAGCTAAGAAACCATTAAAGCCAACAATGGCATGGAAGAGCTGAATAAGCCTCCGCCATGATCTTCATTAGAAGACTTATGCCCGAAGCATTACAAATGGAAATACCTCCCGAACGAGGATTCCATGGCTCTTTGGCTCGCTCCTATGGACCATATAATCATAAAAGACATTGTTTGAAGCACACCATGATTACGTCCATGAATGAGTACAATTCTGAAGTTTATAAATCCGATCAAATTTTGACTAGAGAATACTTTTCTCGTCCTTCCATATTTCTAACTTGCCCCTGAAGCAGCAGTGTAGAAAGTGGAAGTTTACCAAATTCTCGGATCTGATTATTACCACAAACATATGGTAGAATCAGGGCCTGCCAAGGTGTGGCATCATGTCTGAAGCGTGATCCTTGGCACCTAAGACCTACAACTTCAAGAATAAGGAAAAATATTCCCAAACCTCAACCCTGCAGAATCTATTTTCGTCTCAATGGAATAGATCATTGATTATGCACTTGTTTGTGCCTCTACCAATGTCGTTGAGAAGTACCATTCTGATAGTCAATATGTGAGACTAATTTTGCTCCACCAAACATTGTTGGAAGAGCAGAATTTTGACATGGATGGCCTTGTTGGCCGAATCCACCCTAGTAACTTTGGTTTACTTTGTGGACATTTTTCCATTGGACATTTTTCCATGTTCTAGGATTCAAGTTTGGTGTATGTTTTCCTTATGGATAATCTTATTGATATTGTCCTCGAATATGAGTTAATTGACTCATGTTTAATACATGTGACCGATTCAATTACACACGTGATTAGGTAGGAAATGTGGGAAAGTTAGTTGTCTGGATGAATGCGTACTACACACACTAACTTTATACCTAAATCACATCTCTAACAACGACTTCAGGTCCATCCAACCTGATTAAGAGCATTAGCACGCTCCTCGTTGTATAAATGGTACTGCATCACCATTTAAGGGACCTTAAATTCTCCCTATCGTTGAGTTTGTAAGGATATTCGAGATGACAATGATCATAAATGAAACCGCTGAAGAAAATATAGTGACATATCTTTGCACCACCTCCAAAAATGAGCCTGAAGCTTTGATTTGGGGCCAATTGGCTGTCTCCCAACTAGGGCACACGCCACATGTGGCCGACCTGAAGCTAGGTGATTTAGCAGTTTACTTGTTTTGGCATGACCATTTGGGACACTTAGGTCGAACAATGATGCTACAACGCATCTCCTTACCTGAAGTAAGGATCTTATGCCTACAAGTACACTTTGCCAAGCCTGCTCATTAGGGAAATTGATTTTCTAAATCATACCTTGCAAAGATACGAAATGACTCTCTTTTCACAGTGGATTCAAGGGAATATATGTGGACTAATCTAACCAAAATGCGGACCATATAAATACTTATGGTTTTGGTTGATGAATCGACAAACTGGTCACATGTTTGTACACACACATTGTTGCTAAACCTCATGGTCGATTATGGGCTCACCACCCTACTTATCCCTTAAGGTCCGGGAAACTGGATAATGCCGGATAGTTTATATTGATGATTTTTTGATAAAGTATTGCATGTATTTTGGGTTTATGATTGAACATCGAATTCTCATGTTCACCCCAAATAGCCTCGCCTAGTGATCATAAAGCGCAGATTAAATGATCTGCCTAGGGCTATGCAATCCTTGTACATAGTTATGTTGGTCCGCCTTGAGGCCCATTGCCACCCAACCTATATGACGTTACAATTGATTCGTGTTGGTACGAACCTGCCGATTTTTTTATTTACGCATTTAGGTGTGCATTCCATGTGCCACGTTACGCCTCCGCAACGTACTACCATGGGTCCTTAAAAAAAGGATGTGTATCTTTTGTCGATCATGATTCTCCTTCACACTAGCTCTTTTCGAGCCCTTGCATGCGATCTCTTTACCGCTCATTTGCGGGTTGTCACTTTAATGAGATAGTCTTCCCGCCGTTAGGGGAAGATAAGAACGTCAACGTTCATGTAGAACGGCGCGAATTTGCGTGGACGTTGCCCACTATGTCTCATCTCAATCCCCGTACCGCACAAGTATGATAAACAAGTGTGATGAATTCTAGATTTCAGAATCTTGCTCCAGACACATTCCTCTGATCTAGCTAAAGTGACGAGGTCATATACCAGCTGCAAACATGCCTCCAAAGATAAACGTACATAACGGACGTCGAGTCAACATCCCTAGAGGGTGTGCCGCCACTCTTGGACGATTTGGACGCCCCTGTTGGACGGTCCGGTACACCGGCAGATAGCCAATCAATCTGTTTTGGCCTGGAGCACGACAAATTACTTGGTTCATAGGATTCACTTCCCTAGAAGAGAAAGATACGGCACAACAATGAATCTAAACTCGATCGCTATCTCAAATCATTTCCATCTCATGAGATTAATCCAGATGACTCTCGAGACTTGAAGTTCTTAGTCCAGTATACTAGTTTGGATGAGAAAATGGAATTGAAATAAGATTACCATCGATGATGTTTTCTCTTATATGGTAGCTACCGACATATATGAAAAGCGACGATATCGAACTGTGTTCCATTGATTAAGTGATAACGTAAAACTGATTGGACAACTAAAGTTACAATCCAGGTCAAATTCCTTACCAAAGTGTGTTTGGACTTATCGTTCCTACACTGCCCAAGGTAACCCTATTGTGTAACAAGTGGGAAATGAAGCGTTATGAGATGAATGAAATAGTGCAATACGATGCATGCCTTACAGCGCAAGGTTTCTCCAAAACGTCCTGTGATTGATAGCAGCATTATGAAATATGGTTAGTGTTTCTCCATGGGGATATAGATACGGAGATTGACATGTAAGTTCCTGAAGAATTACATGGACTGACTCAAATAGTTCCAAACCACGGAACACCATCTTAACTCGTTTTGAGGCGTTAACTTATAATCCGACGGATTTGGTATACCCGTCTACATGATTATTTGATCAATCAGGGATATGAATTATGCCCTTGCGTATTAAAATATGAAGTCTTATTCCAAATTGCTAGAGTTATAGTTTATGTCATTAACATGAATCTCACTAAGACTCCAGAAGAGCTTGAGAAAACTGCCTCGCACCTGGAGATGGAATTTGAGATGAAGGATCTTGGGAAAACTCGTTTATGCCTTGACCTGAAGTTGAAGCATTGTTCTAATGGTATTTTGGTCTACCAGTCGAACTACACCCTGAAGTTGTCACCTTTGAGTATACCTTTGATCGTCCATACGTTATATGCAAATGAGACCCTTGAAGAGGTTATGGAATCCGAAATTCCATATCTAAAGTTCAACTTTGCGCTTTGTTGTACTTAGCTCATTGTATTAAGACAAGACATCTCTTTCGCTGTTGATCTTGGTAAATATGCAGCACCACGCCTACACGCAACAACTGAATTGGTATTAAAGACACACCCTGAAAGTACCACTAGGGCAAATCCCACGCATCTCGAGTGGATCCAACCCCCTGATACTCGAAATGATGCTTACCTTGTTTGTTATGCTAACGCAGGTTACTTATCAAACCCACACAATGAAAAATCCTTGAATGGTTATGTCTTTACCGTTAGGGATATCGCAATATCTTGGATGTCCATGATATGGACTTAGTTGCGAAATCTTCGAATTGTTCCAAAACTCACCTCACTTCACTACGCCACAAGTGAGACATGCTTAGGAGATCTTGTTGAGCATATTCGAAGTACTTGTTGTTTTCATCTATCATTGAGTCCCAACGATGATCCATGAAGATTATGTCGCAATTATCAACCCGACCAAGCCATGATACATCAACAAAGTCAACGCCAAGACATATTGCATCCATATCTACATTAGCAAATCATCAGGAGATTTAAGTCATGCAAGTCGATCCCAGACAACCTTGCCGACCTCTACACGACGTCACTGCCGAAGTCAACCTTCCAGAAGCTTGTCTGAGGAATTGGTATGCCTAACAATTCATATGCAATGCTTGTAGTTCTCATTTGGAAGTTATGTCAAACTCAGAGAAAGTATCCAGAAGTATACTCACTTGATCTTAATGTACTCTTTTTCCCTACGATTAGGAGCATTTTTACCACTGGGTTTTTGCTACCTAACTAGGTTTTAACGAGACACACATCCTGGGCTGATCATACCCTTGTAAGATCTTATACTTGCTTCCAAAAAGCGTATAGTTTTGACTTAATGCAACTTCTCACTTTTCTCCTTAGTCTATGGGTTTTTCTCCCACCTTGGGTTTTACCATAGCGAGGTTTTGTGAGTTTTAATTTTTTTTTTTATGCATTCTTCCTTTGATCTGTGACTCGCATTCGCTCATTATGCCGACGACTTCATCAACTGTACTTGCTTCATCACTGAAGACCTGATGCGCCATTTACTTGAAGTATTTACACATTCAAGGAGAGTGTTGCAGTCATATTAGATTAGGAATGTGATTGTGTATATCCTAGTATGTCTTGGAATATCTCTCATATTCCTATTAGGAGTTGATTAACTATTAAGAGGTGTAATCTTAAAAGAGTAAAGAATTAACCTTCCCTACTACTATAAATAAAGGCACAATGGGGTGGAATAGAACACACCCACAATTACACATCTTTCTTCTCTCTCAATGCCGCACCCTCTCTCTGTATATGGCCTCCATAGTTGTTCAGTAAATTATGCCTACAACATGCTGATATTTAAAATGAAGGGTTTTTTTTTAGCACCCCCACATACTGTTGATAACTACCAATCACTCTTTAACTAATAAACTACACACCTCAACAAACAAAATAAATATCCAACTAACTCTAAGTATTATCCAACTGAGTCATTTACACAATTACCCTCAATATCCCCCTTCAAACTGAGCTGAGGATTACGAAGGGAGAGTTTGGATCATAGAAGCTGAAATATGTCTTTAGAGAGAGCTTTAGTACAGATATCTGTTAGCTGATCATGTGTGCAAGCATAATGAACAGAGACTTCTTTGGCCAAAACCTTTTCTCGAATATAGTGGTAGTCAATCTCAACGTGCTTGGTACGAGCATGAAACAACGGATTCTTGACCAAAGAGATAGCAGAAACATTATCATACTAGAGTTGGGGAATAGAGGAAGGTTTGTAGCCAATATCAATCAACAAATTGCAGATCCAAGTGATTTCTGCAGTAGTGTTGACAAGTGATCGATACTTTGCCTCAGTGGATGAACGAGCAATAGGGGTTGCTTTTTGGCACTCCAACTAATAATGGATGAGCCTAAAAAGATGCAGAAACCTTCAGTGGACTTTCTGTCAATTGAGCAGCCTGCCCAATCAACATCGGAGAATGCTGTAATGGATGGAGTGGATGAACTTTTTGAAAACTACAATCCCATATCAATAGAACTTTTAAGATACCTGAAGATTCTTTTCACTACTTGAAAGTGAGATTGTTGAGGACTATGCATGAATTGGCAAACAAGATACCTGTTTGCAAGCTGGAGGTGAGGGTCTGGTGACAATGATGTCATCAACATAAACCAAGATTAACACCATTGGATCTGTTTTGACAAATAAAGAGTGATGGAATTAAGAACCAGTGAATCCCAGAGAAGTCAAAGCTCCATGAAGTTTTTCATACCAAGCTATTGGAGCTTGTTTTTGTCCATAGAGGGACTTGTGGAGATGACATATATGAGTAGGATGAATAGGGTCTTCAAAGCCTAGTGGTTGTTGCATAAACACATGTTCAATGAGATTACCATGCAAAAATGCATTACTTACATCCAGTTGATTGAGAAACCAGTCATAGTATGCTACCAAAGTGGGGAGAATTTGAATTGTGACAGGTTTAGCAACTAGACTAAATGTCTCAGTGTAATCTAAATTTTCTTGCTAGTGAAAACCTTTGGCAACTAGACGTGCCTTTTACCTATCAATAGTACCATCAGATTTCTTTTTGAGCCTGAAGACCCACTTGCAGCCTGGTATATTGGTAGAATGAGAGTTGGGAACCAAAGACCAGGTTCCAGTCTGTTTCAATGTAATGAACTGATCTTGGATAGCTTTAACCCAGTGTTGATATTTAGAGGCTTGAAAATAAGTAGTGGGAACATAATCATGGGAAAGGTGAGAAGGTAAATGGTGCTTTGTTGCAGTGAAAGTTTTACGCTTGTAAATACCAGATTTTGATCTGGTTTGCATTTGATGAATGTTGATGGTAAGATTTGGAGGTGGTGGAGATGCACTGGTTGGAGGGGTTGGAGAGACTTGAATATGCTCAAGTGGAGAGACTTAAGTATGCTCTTGAGTAGAGACACTTGATGATACATGAAAAAGTGTGAATTTTCTTATAGAAAATGTCAACTGAGATGGAATAGAGTGACTAAGAGAGACATTGGATGATGTTAATGTTGAGCTTGCTGCAAGAACTTGCTTGTGAAAAGGAAAGCTAAATTCATCAAAGATAACATGTCTGGAATCATAAATCTTGTGTGAGCTGAGATCTAGACATTTGCAACCCTTGTGATTAAGATTGTAACCCAGAAAAACACATTGTTTGCTTTTAGGATCCAACTTGGATTGAGAATAGGGCTGTAACCAAGGAAAACAACTGCAGCCAAATATTTTCAGTGTCTGATAAGAAGGTGATATGTTGAACAACAATTCTCATTGAGAAGCCTTGGATGCAGGTTGCATTCTATTGATTAGATAAACTGCAGTAGTAAATGCATGATCCCAATAGATATGAGGAACTTGAGATACTGTTAATAAGGTCTTTGTTGTCTCAACTAAGTGTCTGTGTTTGCGCTCAGAGCAACCATTTTGTTCTGGGGTGTGAGGACAGTTGAGTTGATGATTGATGCCACGCTCAGCAATAAAGGTGGAAAATTGAGAGCTCAAATATTCACCACCAGAATCAGATCGCAGAGTCATAATTTTGGTACACATCATATTCTCAACATGAGCTCTGAATTTTACAAAAATACTGAAAACATCAGATTTGCATTGCATAGGAAAGAACCAATAATATTTTGTAAAATCATCTACAAAGATGACATAGTACCTATGGTGATGTACAGAAGAAACAGATGCTGGCCCCTAAACATCTGTGTGAAGTAGTTCTAAATGTTTACTTGTATGACAAGGTACATATACAAAAGGTAGTCTAGAGCTCTTACTTAACGCACAACCATTACAAAATGTGGTGTGTTTATTACCAGAAACAAAAATACAAGATTGAGAAGTCAACTTATTTATGATCTTAGCAGAGGCGTGGCTTAATCTTTGATGCCAGACATCCCTTGAAGCATTAACAGAGGCAGCAAATGCACAATGATTATCAATCACAGATCCAGAGTTGAGAGGTTGAAAGGGATAGAAGCCATTTCTCATTGGTCCTTTAAAGAGCATATTCCCCGAAGAAATATCCTTCACAGTGAAGTGAAAATGATAAAGATGCATAGAACACCAGTTATCAATAAGAAATTGATTTGCAGAAAGCAAGTTGTGTTTCAAATGAAGGACATGTAACACATTACGAAGTTTAAAATTGTAATGAGGAGTATGTAAGTGAGAAGATCCAGAGTGAAGAATTGGCAAACCTTTGCCATCTCCAATATAAACTTGCTCAGATCATGTGTAAGATTCTGGATTCTGGAGATTGGTGTACGAGTTGGTTATGTGATTGCTAGCGCCAGAGTCAACAAGCCACGTTGGAGAAGGTGCATTGGTACTAGCAACCATAGCTGAGGGAGAAGAGTGACCAGATAAATTTGGATTCATACGCTAAGGACAATCAAATGCTTCATGCCTAAAGTGTTGACAAATTTGGTAGAGAACTTTCTTGCCAGAGGAGTTGAAGTTGGAGCAACCACCAAGATTTTACCTTTGATAGCCTTGGCGAGTGGAATTCTATCGAAAATTGTTGGATCGAAAAATGCCTCGACTCAGAAAATTTCTAGGGTTTGAGAAAAAGCCTCAACCTTGAGCATTATTGCGATTCAGACCACGACCTTGGGAAAAAGGAGAATTGGAGTTATGCGACGCCATAAAAGCTTGAAAAGTAGGCGTTGGAAGAATACCAAAAGAAGAATGGAAGGCCTGAAACGGCGAGGACAGAGTTGTTTTCTTCCAATTGGTCAATTGAATCTCCTTATTAAGAAGAAAGCCATGGAGTTCATCAATTGTTGTGGAGCCAAGGCAAAAGTGAATCGCATCAACGAACAAATCATACTCTGGTGGAAGGCCGTGAAGTATGACATAAATCAACTCGGAATCTTCAATCGGAGATCCGGGGCTGGCAAGAGCATCAGTGATCTCTTTAATTTGTTGAAGGAATTGTGCAGCAGAGGAATCTCCCTTAGTTTGGCTTCGAAGACGAGATCGGAGCTCATGAATGTGCGATTGAGAGGCAGTCGCAAGTCTCGATTCCAATTTAGCTCACAGTTTTCTAGAAGAATTGACTCCAACAGTGTAAGGAATTAACAAATCAGAAAGTGTGGAGTTGATCCATATAAGAATGTTTTGATCATTTTCAAACCAGATAACATAGGTTGGATTCAGAGTGCGATTTCCATTTCCATCAGTGAGAAATTGAGGCGGTGGAGCAACCAAGCCATCAATAATGCCAGTAAGGTTGTAGCGACGAAAAATTGGAGCGAACAAGGCATTCCAGGTCAAGTAATTCGACGTGGTCATCTTGATCGACACCAGAGATCCAATGTTCTGAATTGTAATTGAAGCAGTTTGAGCGGTGCTAGAGAAATTAGGGCTTGAATCAATGATCAGAGGAGGATGAATGTTAGAACCTAGAGTCAGAAGAGGGAGAAGTCAAAGTCGCCATTGAAATTTACAGAAGAATTTAGGGTTTACAGGTGCAAGAAGCTTCAAGAAAGAGGAAGCTTAACGATGAAGATTTGCAAGAAAACTGAGCAGCGAATGCAGATAGGATCTAGTTGCTAGACAAAGGCGGGTGATACCATGTTGGAAAAAATATCTTTTCATTCAATGAATAATTAGATTACAAGATTGTTGTATATATATACAACTCATTTACACATGCCACTACCAATCACTCTTTAACTAACAAACCACACACCTCAACAAACAAAACAAATATCCAACTATCTCTAAGTATTATCCAGCTGAATCATTTACCCTCAATAAAAATAACAAGTTCGATAGCACATTATCATAGGGAGTCGGGGACCCATTATGTTGATTAATCCAAATCTTACCACTCTTTTTTTTTTTTTTTTTTTTTTAACAAAAAATATTATTTACACTAAGGGGGTGGGAGAGTGAGTTAAGCCTCACAATGGGCTAGAAATAATGGGGTTCAAATTCGCCTTTGGCGAGAACCGAATTTAAGACCTCTCACAGTCTAGCGGTATTCCTCTTCACTTGTAAAAAAAGAAAAAAGAGATTACATGTAGATAGGAGAAGTGGGGGAAGAAGGTCCTAACCTAAGGATCGGGAGGTTTAGGTTTGTTAATATCGACCGAAATAATATTCACAAAGACGAACAAAGTTGTAAGGAGGTGGGGTTCCTAAAAGATGTTACTTTGCATAAATAAGAGAATAATTTATTTTTATTTTGGCTTAATTATGAGAGAACAAAGTTTGAAAGTGAGCAGAGAAAAAAAATTAGGTTTTATAAAGGTAGAAAAAGACAATATACTGGACCAGAAAAAAGAAGAAAGAAAGAAAGAAGGAAGGAAAAAAAAAAAAAAAAAAAAAACAGAAACAGAAACAGGCCACTTGGCTTTTGTTTTTCAACACCCAAGTGTGTCATATCCCTTGTCTTGGGTGGATTCACATGGAAAGTGTGAAGAACTCAAAAGCAAGTGGCAAGCATAACACGCGCAAAAGCTAAGGGGAAGCAAACACAACTTGCACCACTAGTTGGAAATAAGACAAAGGGAGATGGATCTATTGCATGCCAAGGATTGACAAAAGGACCATGGTTCCTACTCATCACATTCCATATATAGGTCAAGTCAAGAGGATAAAACCCTAGATGATACTAATCCCAATTATCCCTTGGCTTGAGGGATTGGACTACTACTTTAATCATTATCCCTTATCTTTATTCCAACTAATTGATAATTATCCTTGGATGTTGGATGTTGGATGTTGGATGTTGGTGGAATCACGATTCAGTTCAGTTAATATTCAAACTTTCATTCGGATATTGATGTCGGATCGTACAATTTTCCTCTCGGCCGGTCAATTGACAATGTTTAGTATTTGGCATTATCGATTAACGACACAAGTTTTTGGCTTAGGTTTAGAGTTCGGATTTTAAATGTTGAATTTATATAAGGTTTTAAGTTTATTCTATATACCAAAAAAAAAGGTAACTGAGCTAGAACAAGAATTGGGGTCACACTATAATGTATCAAAAGCAAGTTGCGACTAACTTTCTATTATATTAGCCAGCTCACCAGTCTATAAAAGCGTTGAAATGAAATTCATAAATTAAAATCCTACTAAAAGATTTTTTTTTTTTCGTTTGTTTATATATCGATGTATCAAAACTTATTGTGTTGTAAAAGAGAATAAAAAAAAGGTTTTAAGTTACCAACATGGTATTTTTTTTTAAATAAGACATGTTTGATATTGTTTATGAAATAATTGAAAGCATTTTAAGACAATTAGAAGCGATTATAATAGTGTTTGATAGAAAAATATAAAAATACGGCATAAAAGTACTTTTTGAATGCTTAGTAAAAGTACTTACTAGTTGTTTTCTAGACAATTTCAATTTAAAATTTTATTATAGATTAGTAAAAGGATCAGGTACCTACTTTTTTTCCTTTTTTTTTCCAATATTCAAATAACGCAACAGATTAAGCTTCTTTTTATCAAAATGATTTTATAGCATTTTGATTTATTTTTTTTGTACGCTTCTAATAAAAGTGTTTCATAAAAAGTAATTACTATGTAAGTAATCCCAACTAGGCTCTCTTGAGATTTAGCAATTCATGTTTATATAATAAATAAGTGAATGAGTTTATACTTTTTAATATATTATGAATAATTTTTCACATGTTATAATATGTGTGAATTAATAAATCTTGCCACAAAAAGGTTCAAAATGAGGAAATGGAAAACAATTTATCCAAATGTCCAAATCTCTCCCAATTTGCTATTGAGAGGTGACGAATCATAGACTGTATTCTAGAATATTTTAAATGCTCAAATTCAATGTATTTTATAGGCCAGAGCGTACTAAAAATTTAACTATATTATTTTAACTAAAATAGTCTTGAGATTGACATAATTCATCACTTTGATTTTTGAGATTTGAAATCGATAGAAATGGTTCTTGAGTTTGTCCACCATAATCATTTTAGTCATTCCGTGAAAAACTTCGGTTAAATAAGGACCAAAATGACAAAAATATCATCGATTTAATAAACAATAGGTCAAAATGATTTGACAAAATTTGAGAGTATTTTTGTCATTTTAGTCTTATTTAACAGAGACATTTCATAAAATGTCAAAATAATTGACGATGGACAAATTCAAATACCACTCCTATTAATTTTAAATTTCAAAAATCAAAATGAAGAGTTATTCCAAACATAATATTCAACTACATTAAAATAATGTGAAAAATGATGAATGATCTGTAACAGTCATGGTAGCAACTAAGCAAAGGAGGCAAGTGGGCATCATCCCCAACCCCACTCCACCAAATCTCGACTTTAAAAATCATCCACTTACTCAGTGGCTAATAAAACAAAAGCCAGCAGAACCCATGCCCACTCAACCCAATAAAAAGCATCCCCACTTGACCGCCCAACAAACCAACCCAATTCCAAGCCGGAGAGTGGACTGTCACCACACAATCCTTCACCACCATGTAACCCTAGACAAAATTTTAGGGACAATTTCCAACGTTTTCCTATTATTTTACTAATAAAAAAAACTGATAAAAACCTAAAGCACTTTTTTAATAGAGGCCTATAAATGGGTTCAAGTAAAACTCGCTCTTCGTTAAGTTGGTTAGAGTTTTATGCTCTATTTTGAACCTTATTTTTATAGCCCATAAGAGTAACTTATATGTAGTAGGCCATCTTCAATCCAGGGTTATAAATCACATTTACTCCTACTATTGACAAAATCAGTCTAAAAACAAAGGACTGAAGGGAATCGAGCTAAAAGAATTATACCAACTTTGGCTTCAAAACATGCAACATTTAGCCCCAAGACAAGTTATGTTTGGTAAAAAAAAAAAAAAAAATATGAAGGAGAACAAAATATAGCCCAAGGTTAGAGATGAAAATTTTAACCATAAAATAGTCTTTAAAATATTTTGAATGTCTAAAATATAGTTAAGAGTTACGTTTAGCCTTTATGATTAAAGTTAACCTTACACTGTCATTGTAGTATCTAATATTAATGATATGACAAGACATTTATGTTTACATTCACACAAGACGTTACTTGACCGTGTACACGTGTCTTGTAAATCTACATGTAATGTAATTTAATTAAACTATTTGTAATTACCATATTATTTGTAATTTTTTATTTACTCGTAAATTAGTATAAATGCCAATGGAAGGGAAAAAGGGCTTCGGGCTTAATTTTTGGGACTAAAAAATTGTCTTGTCGGTGGGAGAGAGTGGACTCCTCCTCTCATAGTTTTTTGATAACCCGTCAAGCTAAGCTACTTTTTTCACACCAAAAGCCTCTCTCTCTCTCTCTCTCTCTCTCTCTCTCTCTCTCCTCAAGAAATAAAGCATTTTTTACTCTCTCTCTCTCTCTGGAAGCGTCTGTTTGTATTGCCTTCTTCTCCCGTTGTCCTCGCTTGTTTGTAGAGATAAAAAGAGAGAAAGGAACGGTTTGAGGGATTGAGGGATTGAGAGATTGAGAGATTGAGAGATTGAAGGGAAACAATACTTAATCGGAAAATGAGCAGCGGCGGCGGTGATTCGATGGAGGCGGAGTACATACGGAGGCACCACAGGCACGAGCCCAGAGAGAACCAGTGTACGTCGGCTCTGGTCAGGCACATCAAAGCCCCTGTGCATCTCGTAAGCCTCTCTCTCCTCATCTCTCTCTGGACTGTATATCGAGCTTCGAATTATGGTTCTTTCAATTTTGGGTGGTGTTGATTAGTTTGACTTTTTATTAAAGATAGGATTTTCTTGGTGGGTTTTGACTTTTTTTTGGTTTTGGAGATCTGGGAAATTGGGGACTATGGGAATTTTTGGGGGTTCTTTTTTGTGTTTTTTCTTCTGGGTTTTGTTATTTGGTTCAATTGGATCGGATATGCGTTAAGATTCGAGTTTGATTGTTAGTTTCAATGAATTTGTGGTTGCTGAAATGTAATATTTGTGTAGAGGATGGTAATTTAAGTAATTTTGGTTTTGTTTGTGATGATTTAAGAAAATTGAATTCCCAATGGTTTGGCTTAATAATTCTCCCCTTTCAGTTTGTTGTAATTGTTTTTGTGGTTGCTGAAAAGTGTAAGAAAATCCTAAGGAACTATGAAAATTTGAATAAAGGATGTTTCTTTTTCTTTTTCCATTTTTTTTTCTTAAATTTTAGCTTGCACGCAAAGAAAATGTTTCCTTTTTTGCACTTTCTCTGTAGCCAAACAACTTGTTAGTTTTTTAATTGCAAAGATCTAGTGGAAGCTTGACGCTTGCCTTTTGGGTTCACTGTTGCTATGTTTACGATAAGACTAAGTTGTTGATTTAGTGGTGTGATCAAGTTGGTGTCTTTGATCAGGTGTGGTCATTGGTGAGGAGATTTGATCAACCCCAGAAGTACAAGCCGTTTGTTAGTCGGTGCACCATGAAGGGGGACCTTGGCATTGGGAGCGTTAGAGAGGTGAATGTTAAATCTGGGCTGCCCGCAACGACCAGCACTGAGAGGTTGGAGCTTCTTGATGATGATGAGCACATTCTTGGAATCAGGATTGTTGGCGGTGATCATAGGCTAAGGGTAAGAAGTTTTATCCATTTGATCGTCAAATAGGAAGTAGGCTTGTCTCTGTTGCTGTGTGCCTGCTGTGTTTTATGCCACGCATACACATTTCACAACTCCACACTACACAAATAGTTTCAGATTAACCTAACTAAAATTTCTGGCACACATGGCAGTAAAAGTAAAAAAAAAACAAGAAGGTTTCAAACAAAATAAACTGCTGTATAGATTTGTAGTTTGGGACTGTTCCATCTGTGTGCCTGAGGGTTTCATATATGTTCTTTTGTGTCTGATCTTTAATCAGCAGAATATATTTTAGGGTTCTGTGTGTGTGAATAGATAATGAGTGGCTGTTTAGCTTGGAAATGCTTTTGCCATTGTTTCCTTTTGAATATATTGATTTTCGAAATCAAGTTGTCAATAATTGATTTGTTTCACTTTCTATTTTTAGAAAGAGTGAAGATAGTTTGTTTTTTAACTGGTAGCAACGGCTGCTTGTTCGTGACAGTCATAGTCACTCAGACGTTGATGGGGCAATATGTATGGATAGGTCCCATCCAATTACCTCACATGCTATGTATGCATGGTATGAGGTGTGCATGTAATATGTGCCTGCAAATAGGGTTTAGGGTTCCTTAGTGATTGCCCGTAGCATTCTCAACATGTCTCAAGACTTAATCTCAAAACATTTAACATTGATAACGGCAACATTTGTCTGGTTTTCAGTATACAGACAACGCTGCCAGCATCCGGCCATCACATGCATGAAATATGTATTTTGTTAATTTATTATGCTCAAATTAGTTTACAATTTTTTCATTGATATTTGGAAAATATTCTTTGTACACCTGTATTATTATGTGGTACGCGAACGCCATCCTAACCTGATTTCTATATGTTCATTGAATTTGCAGAACTACTCTTCAATTATTACTGTACACCCTGAGGTTATTGAAGGAAGACCGGGGACACTTGTTATTGAATCCTTTGTAGTGGATGTGCCTGAGGGGAATACCAAGGATGAGACATGCTACTTCGTTGAGGCTCTGATCCGGTGCAACCTCAAGTCTTTGGCTGATGTCTCAGAGAGGATGGCTGTCCAGGACCGAACTGAACCTATCAATCATTAGTGGAGTTGGGGAATGGCACAGGAGTACAATAGGCTATAGGTAAACCAACCATGTGGTTTTTTTGTCTCAGATGCTGTGTAGAGATAGTCCGAGCTTTCCTTCCATTCACAGAAGTTTTGGACCTTTTGCATTTCTTACTGATGAACATCCTTCCTACCCTCTTTCCATTTGCTCTCGCATATATTCTTCTGACACTGGAAATGATGCTGGGGTTTCTCGTTTTCATGTTTGATGGACGAGCTTTATAGGTTTTTATAAGCTCTCCATGGATGGAAAGGGAAAGCTACTGTGAGTTTTATTGTTCCTGTGTTTCGTGCATGGTGATACCGATGCTAGTATGACTCTGATCTGTAAATATTTATCTTGGAAAGAGATGGTATCTATGGAATTGGGGTTTTCATGTGGTGCAGGGAAGGATTCAGGGCTTCGAACCGCTGTTGCGTTTGTTTGTTTGTGTATATACCTTATGTATTTGCATTCTTAATAAATTATTGTAAACGCGTTACTTCTGTCTTTCTACTTGTTGGATTATATGTCGATGCCTCGATAATAATGACCTATTCTTTCGTATGTAACTTCAGTGTTGTGGAATTCAATGAGAATACTCTGCACAGATTGATGAGAACATGCAATGGAGCTTCCGTCGTATGATCGCAACCGGCAGGCATCCTTACACGGGTGAGCTCTGTGTAGGATACAAATAGTGGCCTTAGCAGTCCTTCAAACCTGTATGCATTACAAGGAGCATTCACCGAAAACTTGACCAAATGGGGTGAAGTATCTCACCCCATCTGCGTGAAGTATCTCACCCCATCTGCCTTGATCTTAGCTTCGTCTGAGCCGGTTGAAGCATTTTGTAGCCCTCCCTCCTTACCAGCAGTCATTGCAGGTACACTCTCCTTCCCTGAAATGGTGAAACCGAATACCGTCCTCGAGGAAAATCTCGCGTTTACGCACTAACGACATGTATTTTGCTGCTGTATGGCAATCGGAACAAACTCGTGTGTTCTTAATCACCCTGATAGTTTCTCCACTTTTCGTATTCATCAGTCCGTAAGCAATGGCCAGCTTCTACGTGCGACTTAGCAGCAGCTTCTTCTTTTCCACCTCATGAACCAAATGATACAATTCAAAATATACTTATCCTGCATCGGTATGAGGTTTTCCCTTGTTCAGAAAACATATGAATTGTCTGATCAATTTGTATCCAGCTCCATACAGGCCCATTCTTCACGCCGGCGTTCTTCATCGAATATAAGTTCATCATCAAGACATAACTGGCTGGATTATGAGGTTCCAAGTCAAAGTGGTTCTTTGCTGCAATCGCTGCAAACCTCAGGTTTTTATGGATTCGACGGGATGTGATAAAAGCACCCCATATAGTTGCATCCGCTATAAGGATATGTTGAGCATAAACTATACTTATAAAACCAATTAATTTGATTTGAGGGTGCATTTTTACTCACCATCATGACCGTATGGTGAGTATACACGTGAGCAAAGGATCCCAGCATCACTTATCATCTCATGGGCCAGCTTCCACATCTTCTTGGATTCGTTGCTGACATGTATATATTCTTCACCCTAGCTAATTATACCTTCGCGGATAATATTAAGGGAGCTTTAATAAAAAGGGCTTAAACTAAGTTTATTTTAACCAAAAACCATCCTATAACTTTTTTTAACCAAAAACCATCCCAAAACAAGGTAAAACCCACCAAACCAACAGACAGCTCGACCACCAGCTAGTTACTCATGGGCTCTCCTTTGGCCCTCATCCTCCTCCTCCTCTTCGTCTCGCTGAGTACTACAACTTTCTTTTTTGAATCACCCTATTTCGTTGAGTATTAAATAAGTTATATCCATTTGAATCTTACCCAGTTTTCGGCGACTTCCGAGGCTTTCGAGGCATTTTCCGGCCAAACTACAACGAGTTAGACATCGTACAAGGTACCATTCTCTTCGTCTCTTCGAGAACTACGATTTTCGTTTTTGAATCACTCGATTTCGTTGAGTATTGACAAAGTTATGAGCGTTTAAAGTTTGTCCAACCCAGTTTCCGGCGACCTCCGAGGCTTTCGAGGCTTTTTCCGGCCAAACCACAACGAGTTAGCTATCGTGCAAGGTACCATTCTCTTCGTCTCTTCAAGAACTATGATTTTCGTTTTTGAATCACTTGATTTCGTTGAGTATTGACAAAGTTATGAGCGTTTAAAGTTTGTCCAACTTTCCGGCCGAAATCCGGCCTTCCCTTCCGTTTAGCTCCGGCGAGCAGCAACCACACCAAGCCCTTTGGGCCTTGCATAAATAAACACTGTATCTGGAAAGAAAATGAACATTAACACTGTCGCTGGAAAAACATAACACTGTCTCTGCAAAAAACTAACACTGTCGCTGGAAAAACTAACATTGTCGCTGGAAAAATAACACTGCCTCTGGAAACAGTGACTTAAATTACAGAAACAGTGACTTCGATTCCAGAAATAGTGACTTAAATTCCAGAAACAGTGTTACTTAAAATCCAGAAACAGTTTATTTTTACATTCCAGAAACAGTGTCCGTCGAAAAGAACCAAAATCCAGAAACAGTGACTTAAATTATAACATGGTTTTTTATTAAACAAAACTTATAATATGGTTTTTTTATTAAAACTAAAACTTATAACATGATTTTTTTATTAAACAAAACTTATAACATGATTTTTTATTAAAGCTAAAACTTTTCAAGCCATTTTCATTAATTTTCCTTAATATTAAAGACACCAAATTTTTAAACTAAATTTGCAACTCAAATGACGTGTCACCAATAAAAAATAAGCGCGTTAATTGACACTTAATTAATAATATAATCATCTACAATAACATTATTTAATTTAAAAAACTTGATATTTTTAGCATTACCCTGCACTGTCTGCCGCATCTCACCCCTAAGCTTCACTTGAAAGTTCAGACCAGCTTAACTGTAATTAATTGGTTAACAAGAGCAATAACTATCAGCGGAGGTTCACTTGAAAGTTCAGACCAGCTTAATTGTATCTGTCCACCTCATTATCTCTTTGCTTCATTCGGATTGTATTATCTGCTTAGATTTTTATTATTATTTTTTGGTGTTTCCCTTAGACCCGGCAGTTTCTGACACGACACGAAAACGACACGAAAATAACGGGTTTCGAGTCAACACGATAACTTATCGGGTCATTATCGGGTGACCCGTTAAAAACCTGTTAATAACGGGTTCTTAACGGGAATACACGCGGGTAACACATGGGTAACCCATTTCGACCCGTTAAGAAAAAAAATTATTTTGATAATTTTAAAGTTTAATTACTAAAAGATTTATTATAAAATACAATAGCCATATTAATATATATAATATATTCTATATTAAATATATAGTTTTGTACTATTATTCTATATAAGTTTAAAAAAAAAAAAAATTTAGTCATTATTTATTTTTATTATGAAAGTTCCTTATTATCATTACTAGGATAAATTTTACTTAACATGTTGTCCAAAATTAAAATAAACTAGTATAGTATTTGTATGGGCAAAAACTAAGAAGACATACATACAAGTATGAAAAATATAAAAGAATGTATAAACACTCGTGATTCATCATTATTCCTCCACGAGTAGAAAATGGTTACACTTACATTATCGTTTAGATTTTTAAAGCTATGTTCTTCATAAAAGTTGTAAAGTTTGTCATTACGAGCGTTTATATATATTTTCCTATATTTTTTTTACACTTATATATTAATTAAAAAACTACTAAAGACTTTAGGTAAACAAAAATATACTTAAAAAAAATGCGTTTTTATGTTTTGGATGTGACAATATAGTATGTATATACTTATTTAGTATTATGTTTTTCATTTGATTATTTATTGGTTTAAAATATATTTTCCTTAATGGGTAACGGGTCGGTCATATTACCTGTTAATATTATCGGGTCGATTTCGGGTCGGGTCATTTTACCCGTTTATTTTAACGGGTGTTACACGACACGACCCGTTAAGGTATCGGGTATGACACGAAAACGACACGAACATGGAAAACACGACACGAATGCCAGGTCTAGTTTCCCTACCTGCTTCAATCCATTACTTCACCATATCCATCTATTCTCCTCAAACAAGGTGACGAGTACAAACATAATCTACTTAGTTAGATTAATTATCTTTTTTGTTTTGTTCAGATCGTACTTTACAATGCTTGAAAATGAATCATTAGGCCATCTCTAACCGAAGGAACTATGTTTAGCCTCAGTCCAGATTGTAGCTCTGCAAGAAATTATTTTTTAATGAATAATGTCAGTCCATATTCATATACCATCTCCAACTGAATGAGGTTATTTTTAGCCCCCTCAATAATTTATTACTTTTATGTTTGTTCTTTAACTTTATTGGTTAATTGAATTGAACTACCATATTTCTAAATGAGTAACTCTCCATATTTCTTATCTTTATGTAATTTTAATAATTTTTTGGATAAGAGTTTAAAAAACGTTAAGAATTGAAATAAAATGAGGTAAAATAGTATGAAATGGTGAAAATGATGTGAGAAATTGAGTAGAAATGACTTGTATATTTATAAGAAAAAAAAAACTAGAATTTTTTTTTTAAAAATTCATCTTAAAAAAAAAAATCAAATCCAATGGCTAGCTGACGTCAGCTAGCAAGTGGGTTGCTGACAGCTGGGCCCAACATTTCGGGCTAGTTGGCTGGCTAAGGATGCCCAGCCCGCTGGCCATATGCCTGGATTTTGGCCCAGCCCTCCATTGGAGATGGACTTTGTGTCAAAAAGATCCATGTTTTGGCCTATGCCCTTTGACCGACCCGGTTGAAGATGGCCTTACTTATATTACTGCTCCATCTGTGCATACCTAGTTTCAACTCGTAGTTGTACCATGTACAACCATTTACCCAATATGACGTAGGACTATAAGAGCAGTTCAGATTGGCGAGTTCTAGATGTGAATAGTAATGTTCGCACGAATAGTGTGTTTATGCGATGAACAGTGTTTTTGGAGTTCAGAGTTCATCTCTGTCTCAAGATATATCGTTTCATTCAATCAGATTCCTATAGTATCGTGCCTTCTTCTCAGAGTTTGGATTCCTCATTTTGGTTTCCCAGCAACAAGGTGTTTTCTCTTCGGCTTCTTAGTGGAATTGCATTCGCAAATTTTGGATTCCTCATTTTGGTTTCCTATCAATAACGGTATTTTCCCTTTGGCTTCTATGTGGCTCCGAAATTCCTTGGGATCACTTGGTGTGGCATAATGCTTGCATTCCGCGGGCGAATTTTGTGTTATAGTTAGCCGTCAAGAATAAGCTGACTACGCTTGACTGCATTGGTTAGTTTTCTTCTCATGCCAATCTCAACGGTGTGTGCTTTGCGACTTTGACTTGGAATCTCATTCCCACCTCTTCGTTGAATGCACCTTTACTAAAGGTCTATGGCAGCATGTGTTGATGAGGTGTGGGGTTCCTTGGCTTCATCCTCCATGGCCTTTTTTTATGAACTATGTGGCAGCCCATTGGCGTGGGAAATCCCTTCCTGTGGTGGTTAGAAAGCTCTCTCTTGCAATCACTGTCTCTTGCATATGGTGTGAATAGAATAACCACATGTTCAACAATTGTAGAAAAACCCCTGCTGCTCTTCTTCAACCAATCACTAATATGATCCGATATCGGCTGTGTACTTTGCATGTTAAGCTCTCCACCATTAACATGATGGTCCTCCATAACAAAAAAATGTTGTTCCTTAGGCTCTAGGCTTTCTTGTCATCTTTCCCTGCCTGGGTTAGGCTTTGTTTTGGGATTCTTTTCCCTTTCATTTATGGGTGCTTTGAGAGTTTCTCTCTGCCTGCTTTATGTTTCATGTTCTCTTTGGGTTTTGCCCCGTTGATATTACTCTTTATTTAACAAAAAAAATGACATAATTAAGATGGATTTCGAGCGTTTAACGACGCCCAGTCACACACATCACTACAAGAAAAGTTGGCAATAATCACTAACATTGGTTAACTTTTCTTGTCATACATGCATGAACATCTCCAACGTATACGAGTTATACAATTCTCCAAAATTATAGTTTCTACAATAACCTAAATCAAATTTTTCGGTCAAAACCTAAATTATTTAATGAAACCAATTAATTTGATTATTTTCCATTTGGTTTTGAGAAATACTAAGGAGATTCTTAAAGTGTGACTCTGTTGACCCTAAAAACTACTAAGCCTACGTGGCGTGCAGGCCGAGTAACTAATGAGCTAACTACGTCCTTCAGTTGTGTGTGGGGCGTGCCAACTCGACGGCCGAGCTCGACTGGTGAGTAAAATATATGGATGTGGCGTTGAGTGCGCTGCTGACTTCTAAATCTTGCGACTGTGGCCGAGGAAGGAACACGTCTCGGCCTTCGGGTTCTAGAGCCTAAAGACAAGGCTGCTAGTTCTGTGAAGTTCAATATCAAATTCGGTTGTCAATGTGCGGAATGTAGTAATCTGTAACACCTCACTTCGCCGAGAAGGCTAATGAGATGACCTCTGCCAATAAGGATTCGAAAATCCTTCTCGACCGAGACTTGGATAGATAACCAGTCGGCCTCGATGCAGTGCTGTTTATCCAAATTGAAGGTGCTCCGCGGTCGGGTGATTCTACGGCGACAATGCTGTTTATCCAAACTGAAGATGTTTCGGCGAGAAAAAGAAAATAAAAATCTCAAGGTTGCTGAGAGGTTTCGCGTAGAGCGAGGGTTTGCGCAGGGCAGTTTTTGTGTTGAATTGGTGGCCCTTTTCGATGCACAGTGCCTCTGTATTTATAATGCTTCTCTCGCTGATGGTCAAGCCGTAAATCTCTGAGTTTCCTGATGTGTCACGGCTACTAGAAAATAATCTCTTAGTCTTCTGATGCATCACGACTACCAGACTGAAACAATCCCTGAGTCTTCTTACGCCACAAATCTTTCAATATTTAAATACACCACATCTGACCAAATAGTGATGGCTTTATCCCATCATCATGTGATCAATGGTCAAGAAATTACCAGGTCACTATCTTCTGATAATTAGCTCTTCCATCACGTCCATAGGCTGAAGCCTACTCCTTTTTTATCTAGATATAATCATCCTAATCACATCACATCATCATCTCACAATTTCACCTTTGTCCCATGTATGGATTATTTGCATGAAATTAATCCAGTATTGGCTGCACTGCAAGATGCCGAATATCCCCTAATTAATTTGAATCTGTCTTGGCTTCCAAATTATAGATATTACTTGCATCTCTTTTATTTCATTCCAATCCTTTATCCAAAGGATAATAACAGCATACTAGCATGCGTGATCTTAGGCCTGATTAGATGACCTCGGCACCCCAAATATCAGCCATGCATCTTTATCTCATTCTTTTTTGAGTTGAAATGATGACCTGGATAGCCTTCTAATGTAGATATGCCATGCATATCAGAGGGTCCTATCTTGAATGATCAACGAATGGTTCGGTGCCGCATGGGATGTTCTTTGGCCAGCTGCTCGACATGTCATTCAACCATCCACTCCTTGGCATTTTTAAAAATTTGGTAGTGGCATCCTGATGTGTTATTGCTAATATATATTAAACCTCAACTGAGCACATTCTGCTACCAAGAAAGGATGCAGCGTGCATACATCGAATGGGCCCAAAAGTGGGTCATTTTCTATGCCTCCAATCTCATTGTGGGGTCCCAACCTGGTTCTCATCAATGACATGTCATTAATAATGTAGCTTTTTTTTTCTTTTTGTTGGCAGTGAGTGGACTGCCCAACAACTTTCCTCCTTTTGTCTCAATCAGTTGCCTAAATGTCCCAATGTGTGTACAGGCCGAATGGAAAAACTAAACTCCCATTGCTTGCCTTTCCCTTCTATAAAATAATCTCCATGAATCAAGCATGACTCTCGAGCAAGGTCAAAAATATCGATGATATCGGAAATATCGGTAGTCTAAAAACACGGAAATTTCGATGGAAATATCGAGATATTATCGATATCGATAAAAATTGAATAAAAACCACGGAAATTGTAAGAAAAACTTGGAAATTTTTATTGAAACTTTGCAGGATGTTTATTTAGTCAATTATCTATTAGTTTATCAAAAAAAATTGGAAGGAAATGCAATGCATGATAGATTTAACTGATTTAAGTTGATTATATAGCGAGCTAGCAAACATTGTTAGTGTAGAAAATATGTAGTAATTAATGAAAGAAGTTTAAACACACCATAACAATTTATATATAATGAATTAGTACAATATTTTACACTTTATACATTGCATGGTAAGATACATGAGTGACTTAGCAAGGTCTAAAATATCGATGATATCGGAAATATCGGTAGTCCAAAAAAATATCGGTAATCCAAAAACACGGAAATTTCGATGGAAATATCGGGATATTATGGATATTTTAGACCATGCTCTCGAGGAAGCCTTCAATACATCAGTAGCCGGAGAGGAAGACGAGTACAACCGCATCGAGTAAAGCAGCCCTAGACTAGGTGATTGGCTTCTGTGCTGAACAGAGCAACGTGGAGAACCAATAGCCTTGGCAGCAATATGAATGGCAGCACAACACGCTAAAAATATTTTTCACGGCGAGACTAAAAATTTAAACCGCCGATTATATCACATGTGCCCCCTTTATTTTCTTAAGCATCGACTAAGCAGCCGAATGGTTAAGAAAATATTTTATTCATTTTTTTTTAGCAAAAGAAAATAAAATTGGCCAAACTATAAAGTGGAGGAGGCCAATGATGTTTTATTCCTAACCGAGATCTTTTAATATCGAAGTTTTCACTTTCATTTCGCTTTAGGCCGAATAAAGAATCATTTCCAAATACTTTTGACTTCGTGAAATATTTTTTATTCTCAGCCGCCGAATGAGTTGAACAATTATTAAGCCCCCCGGGCATAATAATTTCGCCAATTTCGGCTTTTAACTCGAACAACTTAGTCAAATGGGATTTCTCTATATCGGCTTTATCGCCAATAATCATATCGATTGGCGTGGTTTTTCCGGCTAGACCTATGTCTTGACCTTGTTTGTCATTGGAGCACTCCTCTGACGAATCATTTTCTAAGTCGATTTTTGGCTCAGAAACTTGAACTTTTTCTTTTAGGCCTACCACACTTTCAGTCTCGATCGAAACAACAAGTGGCCTGGGTTCTTCTTCGGCTGTCTTAACAATTTCCTTAGGTCGAATGTTGGTTGTGGCCAGAGTGAAAAATTGCCCCCCGGCCTCTAGCCCTTTTTCAAGAACTCTACAGTACTCCTCGAGGAGTTTTGTTTGCTTCTCGACACTTTTCTTTAATAGGCGCCAAATCTAACCCTCACTGAGGTCTTGATATATCATGTGAACTTCGTAGTTTTAGCACTATGTCCCACTAGGCGTGCCAAAAATGTTGACCCTAAAAACTACTAAGCCTACGTGGCGCGCAGACCAAGTAACTAATGAGCTAACTACGTCTTTCGGTTGTTTGTGGGGTGTGTTAACTCAACGGCCGAGCTCGGCCGGTGAGTAAAATATATGGATGTGGCGTTGAGCGCGCTGCTGACTTCTAAATCTTGCGACTGCGGTCGAGGAAGGAACACGTCTCGGCCTTCGGGTTCTAGAGCCTAAAGACAAGGCTGCTAGTTCTGTGAAGTTCAATATCAAATTCGGTTGTCAATGTGCCGAATGTAGTAATCTGTAACACCTCACTTCGCCGAGAAGGCTAATGAGATGACCTTTGCCAATAAGGATTCGAAAATCCTTCTCGACCGAGACTTGGATAGATAACCAGTCGGCCTCGATGCAGTGCTGTTTATCCAAATTGAAGGTGCTCCGCGGTCAGGTGATTTTACGGCGACAATGCTGTTTATCCAAACTGAAGATGTGTCGGCGAGAAAAAGAAAATAAAAATCTCAAGGTTGTTGAGAGGTTTCGCGTAGAGCGAGGGTTTGCGCAGGGCAGTTTTTGTGTTGAATTGGTGGCCCTTTTCGATGCACAGTGCCTCTGTATTTATAATGCTGCTCTCGCTGATGGTTAAGCCGTAAATCTCTGAGTGTCCTGAAATGTCACGACTACTAGAAAATAATCTCTTAGTCTTCTGATGCATCACGACTACTAGACTGAAGCAATCCCTAAGTCTTCTTACGCCACAAGTCTTTCAATATTTAAATACACCACATCTGACCAAATAGTGATGGCTTCATCCCATCATCATGTGATCAATGGTCAAGAAATTACCACGTCACTATCTTCTGATAATTAGCTCTTCCATCACGTCCATAGGCTGAAGCCTACTCCTTTTTTATCTAGATATAATCATCCTAATCACATCACATCATCATCTCACAATTTCACCTTTGTCCCATGCATGGATTATTTGCATGAAATTAATTCAATATTGGCTGCACTACCAGATGCCGAATATCCCCTAATTAATTTGAATCTGTCTCGGCTCCCAAATTATAGATATTACTTGCATCTCCTTTATTTCATTCCAATCCTTTATCCAAAGGATAATAACAGCAGACTAGCATGCGTGATCTTAGGCCTGATTAGATGACCTCGGCACCCTAAATGTGATTGCACTCGAACACCACAAGACTATAAAATATTAAAATAATTCCAATTATTCAAAAGATAATTAGTATGATTATAGTAATCATAATAATATAAATAATTGGAAATCATCTTGATATTTTTCTCATGCGACGATCTAAAACTCTACTCATCTAACGGTCTCGATTACTCGGACCGATGGTGTAAAATTGGGTCCAAACAGACTCTTTATGGACTCTGTTATCTCATAGTTTAACGTTAATTTCCATGTCAATATTATAAAATATTATGCCAAAAATATGATGTGGTAAAAAGTTTATCGAGAATTCCACTTTTAAGAAAATGACTCTAAAGGAGTCGTGGACTACATAACAAAAAAAAGTTTTAGTGTTATGTGGAAAATTTTCTCCATAGTGTTTTGGAGGCTTTAGTCGCTCCTCAGTGCTGTCAAATGCGATGGGTGTCAAAGCAGACAAATAGACCACAGATGAGCGTTTTGCTCTTTCAAGAGATGGGCTTCCTTGGCCCCTTTTAATTAGGTTTTTTTTAACCTTTTATGCCTTTTGAGGCTTGGCTGTGCTTTCGTCTTTTTTTTTTTCTTTTTTTTTGTTTATATATATATATATATATATATATATATATATTATTTATTTTTTTTTATTTTTTTTATTTTTTATGGGAGTTTAAATGTATCAACTATTTGAACATGGGATATCATTGTTCATGTTGAGTTCTGTTTCTTGGAGCACTTGCTCTGTTTCTTGAACATGGGATATCATTGTCCATGTTTAGTCTCCTAATTAGCATTTCTCTTTGGTTTTAGTAGTTAATTACTATTGTATCATCATATTATCGAAAATCAAGAGTCAACGATTATGGAGCGTTCATTAATTGCTGATTGTATAACAATGAATCCTAACCTTCTCATTTACAATATTTAATCATAAATAAAACAACGTCTAGTGAGATACAGATCCTTTGTGCTAAAATGGGCCTCCAACAATGATGACCTATAGCTCGGATCAGCTATGGTTAATATCACGGCTCCGATAAGTTAAAAGAAAATCCAAATTCCAGAAAGAAGCAAACTCCTCGATCTCTCATATCTCACAAAGGCTATCCCACGAAATCACATGGCACTTGTAACAAAAAGATTGTAAGCAAGAAAGCAAGAGAAATGAAGAAATTGTGTTTCAACTATATACTCTTTTCGCAAGTTCCGACGAGCTTTTTATATTATCCCACATATATATGCAATTCCTTTACTTGTACTCGAAGGCTTTGTTGCCCGATGTCACATTGTATATATAAAAAGTGTTAAACCTATCAATGAAATCCATCTAATTATATCAAATCATACATATGGTATCAATGAAAACATTCTTGTGAGAGGCTCACCCTCTCATTTCTAAACCCTAGCTTCCTTTCGGCCTCCCTCTCTCTCGTTTTTCACGTCAAACACTTACTCTCAAAGTACTTAATTTCAAGCCCTAAAAGATAATCAACTACATCCAATTGGTGTGCTAGAGAAATGTAATGCGGAACTAAAGACGAAATAGCTAGGTTGGAGAATTACAGAGGCACAAATCAAATTGTGCCAAATTGTGCACCACCGTTTGAACAAATTGTCCTCTAACGCTCTAGTTTTTCTCAATTGTTGGAGAACTTGTGAGGAGTCAACCATGCTTAGGAAACAATATTTATTGTATTAAGTGGAGCATTTTGTTTGATTAACAACTATCTTATAGGACCACTTAGTACTATGGTATAGTATTATTCCTATTCACTTGTAAGTGAAAAGTCTTAGGTTCGATTCTCACCAAAAGCGACATTGAACCACATTATTCTGGCAGACCCATTGTGAGGCTTAGTCCAATCCCCCACTCTCTTAGTGTAAATACTATTGTTTGTTAAAAAAAAAAAAAAAATCTGTCTTATAGTTTACAAAACTGAACATGATTTGGATACAACGATTATTTGAAAACTGCACGTCACTCACCTATTTGGTTTCTGTCAATTAAAATAAATATTAATTAAAGGTATCTTTATTTCATTTGCCTTTACTGGTATAGGGTCAAATAAAATTTCAAAGTGGGGATAAACTCTGTTGGGGTCAGTAGCTGCCATTGCTCCATATTGACTCCGCTACTGTTGTACCCGTATTTTTAATTTCACTAATTTAGTACTATTACCTTCCAAAATTCGCACAATTAGCCATTAGGTGCAGTCGGACGTTACCTAATTGGTAACTTTTCTAATAGTATTAGTTACTTCAGCATCCGTGTCATCAATGCTGAAAATGCAGTTCAGATGTTTTAAAGAGTTGATGCAGCAAAGAACATTTGGCACGAACCTGTTTGGTCAACTGAACGAGATTGGGCCTTAGAAATAAGATTGGATTGGCAAGGACTTGTAAAACAAGACTCTTTAGACAACCCACTCTATTGTAGATTCATAACTCATCATGTCAGTCATGTTCCTCTCACATTTTGACACACCAAACAGTTGATGGGACTCAAGTCCATTTTAATTGATCACAACATATCTCATCCAGCCAACCAAATAGGGCCTAAGGTCCTATACATCTCAAGTTCTCTATTTTATATATATATATATATATATATATATATATTTCACCATTTTCTTTCTATCTTAAGGAAACATGCTTACAACTTAAGGTAAAAATATGAAAGACTTTAAAGGGTAGTGACTGAAAAAGTATAATTATTGGATAGTGAGAACTGAGAAGGTCTTACACAAAAAATGGAAATGTTGTTCACTCTCCGCAGAGAGTTTGATAAACTATTGTCAAGTGCATGGAAGATCTCGTGAGCTCCACATTCGGATCAAGCAACAAAGCAAGGCACGTCTTGTTCCATACCCCGACAATGGCCTCCGGCCATGTCTCACTTGGTCTCGTAGAGATGTTGAAATAGTAAAAGTCGGAAGCCCTTGTGGGGGAGAGAACAACCAGTGCCTTGAAGCTTAATGTATTAAGAGACCTGCAAATACTTGTTATCCTTCTAAAATTTGAGCTACGAGCATGCATATTTATAGGTTGTAGATGTGTAATTACTGTAAGCGCCGATTATATATAATTGTTCTTTAACAACACACGCAGAGGACACGTATCCTACATGTTATGCAAAACATGTTAAATATGATCGGCACATACAATAATTTTTCGTGCGATGGAAAAGACATGAAGTTGGACATAGACTATGGAACAATTTTGAGGATGTGAAAGGTAAAAAAGTCATATCGGTTAAAAGAGAAACACTGCAAGAGCTTATAAAGGTTGGACTACTCTCCCCTTATTGCTAATTGGTTTTATGATGGAACCATGATATTACTGTATTAGAGATTGGCTAATGTATGAAGCCCAATGGCCACACATTCTCCACGTCGCCTAATTCGTGTTGTCCACATATTTGGCTTGAAAATTCGCCACACGTACGTGAGGGGGCGTGTGAGGATTTGAAGGTAAAGGAGTCACATATTGGTGAAATGAGAAACCTTGCAAGGGCTTATAAAAGGTTGAGTTATTCTCTGTATTGCCAATTGGTTGTATGGTGAAACCCCAACTTTCTTTAGCAACGTGGGTTGCGATATGTGCTGCACTTGATATGAGTGGCATAACAAGAGATCCTTAGTGATTGTCTCCCAAAACCAAATGGACGAAAGCAAGTGGCTCTTAGTAGCCTATATGTGCAAATGATCAATCACCAGAAATTCAGAACTGAAGAATAATAACGCAGTGGTTTTATGTATTAGGTATCGATCTCCTATCATGGAAGGAAATAATATTATTCCTCATCATTTTCATATAGATATATTCAACACTAATTCCACAAATGAATATAATGCGCAATTTGGAACTTAAATATTTTAAAGTTATAAGTTTCTTCATCCAATCACAAAGGTTTGAAAACATGAGCCAGCTTCCAAAACATCTTGAATCCTTTGCTTTCACACCTCTTCGTCAATCCCAAATGACATGTTTAGAAACTGCACTTTGTGCCGCATCTCACCACTAAGCTTCACTTGAAAGTTCAACCAGCTTAGCTATAGTTATTTAATTGATTAACATTTGGAAGAACTATTAATTAGTGGAGGTTTACGTAAGAATATAAGGATCAAGTGTCTCTGTCCACCTCTTTATCTCTTTGTTTCATTCGGGTTGTATATATCTGCACAGATTATTGTTAATTTTTCTGGTGTTTTCCTACTTGCTCGGATCGATTACTTCACTATCCATCTATTCGCCTCAAAACAAGTGACGAGTATAAGTATAATTAATCTACTTGGATTAATTATTTTTCTTTATGTTCTGCTTGTACTTCACCATACATGAAACCCTACCTTTTGTTTTGGTCGAAAACATATGAAACCCTAGCTGCTACTAATTTGGAACGAAATTGAACCTGCGTCGCGGCCCAAATTCCAAGAGAACCACTGGTTGATTAATCTATTACATATAAAGCGAATAGAGCAATGAATAGTGCCGATTTGGTGTCACGGCTTCGATAAAATTATTAGGATAAAATTATTAGGATAAAATTATTAGGATAAAATTGCCCTTCAACCAAAAAAATCCAAAAGCAGCCCAATGTAACATATCAAATAATGCAAGGGTAATTTAATCATCATAAAATATAATATAAATATAAGTCGGAAGAGAGAAAAGAATAAAAAAATAGAAGGATGAGTGAAAGTTGATGGTGCCCACGTGAAGGGGAAAGAAAAATATAATGAAAAATAAGGAAAATCATGAATATTGTGTTCAAAACAACAATGAGCTAGCAATAATGTGATTCAATAAATTGTTTATTAAATATTATTTTCTCTATTTTTAAACACGTCCAAAACATCTTAAGAGGCGTGTAATGCCGGTTATAAAAAAGGTTTTCGCGTGCGGATAATAATATGATTAAATTAGTTGTCAAATTATTGTTTTTCTTTTCTTTTAATAAACGATATTATCTACACTAAGGAGAAGGAGGTGTGCTTAGCCTCACAATGGGCTAACAATAATGTGATGGGAAATTTTATTTGCCATGTAACCTCTTTCTACACCCAACTTACTCTCTTCACCCATATTTTTTTTATTAAAGAATTAATCTCTCTTTAAACCCAAATTTATTACCTAACTACCATCTCAAACCCAATTCAAAATGTTAAGTTATCTTTACACAAATTTCTTCTATAAAATAACATCTGTATATTGATTTTTTTTTTAAAGAGGTGTCCTTGCCCCACCCATCCCCTCTTCCCACTAACATTTTCATGGCTACTTTTTTTTTTCTTTTTGCTACCAAACCCAGACATTTGCCTTTTTTCTTTCTACTGATGTGCATAAGCAACAAATCAAACAATCCATCCCCTTATATTTATCAACAAGCAAGGAAGTTTATAATCTAAGAATATTGGCAAGAAGTTTTTCTTTAGAAATCTCCAATTGCAAAAAGTTTAACAAACCATTCGGGATTGATAAAAAAAATTGAAGCCCAAATACTCATCTTTTAAACTTTAAAAAAATTGAAATCAAACAAACAAAATATTCACAAATTGAGTCATACCTTAGTTGGAGGATTCAAAACTTCAAAATCACCATCCATAAATAAAAAAGCTTGTTTTTCTATATTAGGTTTTTAGCCAGAATGAACGTAAAATAAACAAGAAGTGATGGTAGGGTTTAATGGGTTTATTGATAAATTTGAGTTTTATTATTAATTTAATTTTGTACTCAATAGTAATTATGCAATAGGGTAAAATAGACAATTAACAATTTAAATCTAAGTTGGGTGTAGAAAGAGGTTACATGGATTTAAATAAAATTTCTCGAATGTGATTCAATCAATTGTTTATTAAATATTATTTTCTCTATTCTTAATGTAAATTCTATAGGGACCAATTTTATTATGTGAATTCAGTTGCTTTAATTGGTTTATGAGGGGTTTCTTCTAGCATGATTTAAGATTATTCATTTACTTCAAATATTTTACTTTCCTTTTGTCAATTTATGCATATAAATACATTTACAACGTGTAAGTCACGCGTAGCACGCAGTGATTAAAAAAATGTCTTCTGCACACACGTGAGTGCGTGCATGAAGGTTAGTGGGTATTAAGTCTAAAGCGTTTGAATAGTAACCGGTCCAATGTTTAAATATAATTGTTACATGGAAGCTGAGGGCGGTAAACCTACTCATAAGAGCACTTCCACCCCTAAGACTGGGTGCCAGCACCCAGCGCATTTATCCACTCAAATGAACAGTAATAGACCTCAATGAACAGTAATAGACTAAAGCATCTCCATCCCTAACAAAAAATTGCCCAGTCAAATTTATTAAAATATCACTATACCTTTAAATATTATTATTAAATTTATTAAAATATTATTATTTTGGCCTGATCTGGGGTTTGTTTCTTCACCCTCTGGCTCTCCAAATCCCCAAAATCCATGGCCGAGAGAAGAACCAGCTCCACCGTCGAGTCCTTGGACAGCCATCGTGATCGCAAAGAGAAGTCCTCCGATGACCTCCGTCGAGTCCTTGGACCGCTGTCGTGATCGCAGAGAAAATAGGGACGAAAGGGACAGAGGCAGATTACTACGATCGAAAGGGACGAAAGGGACAGAGGCAGGGACGATAGGGACGAACGGGACAGCTGCACCCCAATTACTACGATCGAAAGGGACGAAAGGGACAGAGGCAGAGACAATAGGGACCTCGCGGAGGTCTCCACCCCCTCCGTTCAGGCGGTCTAGGAGGGAAGATGGATGGTATGATGGCAGGAGAGGGAGCCCCAGAGGTGGGTTTGGACCTGGGGATAGGAGGTGAGCGAGGAGAAGCCAGCCAATTTGCCCGGTCCATTGGTCTGTCAAAATTGGACTGGGCTGTTGCCTGGCTTGGGCTGGGTGCCAGGCAAGTGGACGGGGTGGAGACAAAAAACTGGGGACTGGGCTGTTTATCCACTGGGTGCTGGGCAAAACCCACTCCGGTGGAAGTGCTCTAATCAGAGTAGGAGGGAATTTTGCAGGAGGTTTTTGCAAGAAAAGTACTTTTTGATGACAAAAACTCGTAAATTCAAAGGGATCAAAGAAGGCTGTTCAAGTGGGAACTCGCCTCTCGCCAACAATCACATCAGCCACTTGGCAAAAAGGGGATGTACTAGAACTAGAAAAGCTTAACTCTCCACAAAGAAAGCTCTATAAAAGCTGTGGAAGAACAAGAAAGGACACTCATTCAACTCTCAGAAACACCCTTAAAGGCTTTGTCACTTTCCTTACATTCCTTTTGTAGTCCAGGCATCACCTTTATAGTTTTTAGGTCTGCTACATTCCATTTGTGGTATCAATTCTATTATTATTATTTCCTTTGTTTTCTTTTCACCAAGCTTGTAATTTGTAGCTAGGAGGAGTGTGTTTGACAGGCAACTAAGCTTGGCCAAAGAGGTTGAAACTTTGTTTAAACCCTTATATTTGTTGCCTATCGTATCAATTATCACTTTTACATACATTGTACTATCATTTCCCTTCATTTCTTATGGATTATACAATGTTTTCATTCTAATGACTTAGTATTTGCTTGTCTTTACTTTTGTTTTATTTCTTTTCAACTAAACATGATGAATTAGTTCACATTGGTGCTGTTAATTCATATCAACTTAGCATTTAACACAAACTAAAAGTCCTTGGCTTCAGGGCAAAGAAAAGAACTTATTATAGACTTAACCCCTCTGTAAACAATCTTTTGGTTAAAGAGGTTTAGGTAACTTATGGTGCAAGTAATTGATCCACCTACACACAAAACAACTTACAATCTGTTGGTCTTGACCAACAATGGCACACTCGACACTATATTAACTTTATAAGAGAGCCTAAGATCCTAACAAAGGCTCCACTAAGGCACCTTTCAAATTTAACACCAGAGTCCACCATTCATGCAGGGGGAGTTGTGCGAGGCACATATCCAGCCAAACGTAATTTTGGCACGCCTGGTGAGACTAATCGTGTTGCATGTCAAGAAGCAAAAGGAATAGAAATTCTAGAAGAAGATACAAAGCATTACCTTACCTTCACAAGGGGGTTCAGATGGCAGACCAACAGGAAGAGCCAACCTCTTCATAGAGTCCTGAGATGGCAGGGAGCCCAATTCAATCAGAAGGATATGGCAATAGCCCAATTCAATAAGAAGGATATGGCAATAGAATGACAAATGAAGATTTGCAGTCTACCATGATCCAGGTGCTGACGAGCATGGAGAAGATTTACGTGGAAACTTGGGGAGAGGTTAGTAGGTTGTGTTCAATTACTGAGGCTTTACAAAGGAAGTTGGAAGTGGAGTTTTCTACACCAACTTACATAGTAAAAGACAATTTAGCTGAGGAAGGTCTAGGATTGAGTCTGAAGAAATAAGATCTTGCAATAGCTTTTCCACCTTTGACCGATGAGAGAGAGAGAGAAGAGGAAAAGCGAAAGAAGAATCAGTGAAGAAGAATTAGTGATCATCTATGGTCCGATCTTAGAAAATTCAGTGATCACCCATGGACCGTGTTGAACCATATATTTTCACAAAGAAAATAAATAATGGACCTTCTCAAATGTGAACGTGGAAGCTACTGAAGGCATCTCAACTGTAGCTGCTAAGGCTCCACTTGCATCAACCAAAGCTGTGAAGGTCAAAAATTGCAGAGTCATCAAGACCAACGCACTTGCAGATGATAAAGCTTGCACCACAACTAAAATTATGATTGGCTCAACCCCAATCACGTTAATCACTGCGGAGCTTGTGAGGGTGGCTTCTTTTAAAGAAGAAGAAAAAAAATGCCACAAAGTGCAAACAACCTACCAAGAAAGATAATACTGTCTCAAATACCAAATCACAAGCACGATATATTGAGGGTAAAGTCAAGGTTGTTAACACACATCACCAATGAGGGCAGTCCAAAGTGATAAATCATGTTAAGTTTAAGAAGAAGGATCCGAAAAGATATGTCAACAATGAAACAATGGCATCTCCAAAATCTCAAGTCAAGTCATGGGACTTCACGCTAGCTCAAAATCACAGGGGGCATTCCTCGATTTCCAAGCCAAGCCACGACCATGTATAGGAACTATCAAGCAAGACTACACGAGTCTCGTTACAAGGTATTTACCTCGAACAACATCTTTAAATGGTTGAAGAGCAAAATGAAGATGCCGAGTCTATGCCAGAAATTGTAGCATTAATTGCACATCTAGCTGCTAAGGCTAACAATCAATTGAGTTTATCCACAACACACGACCAAGGGAACTTGAAATAAAAGACAGGGGTCAAGCTACTATTGATGAACTCCGACGCTAAATGGGAAAGACCATGCGTCAATGGAAAGCTTATGAAGAAGCTTCATGCCTAAACAGTGCCTAACGAACTCTAAGAGGAAGGCATATATAGAGGACGCAAGCAAAGGAAAAAATCATTTCCTCTGAACTACGTATGGCTAGATCTTTCTAAAGGGTATGTAGACAGCCTAGCATTAAAGCTAGGTGCAGCAGTAAAAACCAAATTCCCGAAAATCAAGGGATGAACTGCGTTTGATTTGATTCCTTAACAGGGTAGTAGGCAATCTAACCCAAAAATTAGATGCAGCAATAAATCACCAAAAACATATTCCTTCCACCAAAAGTATTGCAAGTAAATTGCTGCGTAGTCGGAAGAATGTGTAAATATATCTCATTCATAGTGAGATCAAATTGCAAAAGGAGTTTGATATGCAAGTCTTCATAGCTAAAAAGCCCGAGGGGGACAAGGGTTTTTGTGTCTCTTTTCAGTATCACCATGCTCATTGTGGTTAACATCTATCAGAGACCAGGCATCAAACTTTTCGCCTAAACCCTACAAGCTTTGATAACTCCATCATCTGGGAATAAACTCAAAAAATTTGGAATTCACATGGCATACATCTGCAACCTAACTCTAATTTCCATAGGGACAACGAGCTTGATAAAGTCCAATGGAAGAGATAAGTCTTACATTTGGCCCTTAGAAAAGGCTCTTTCTCTCCTATCAAAAGCTTGCTTAACAAACGAATGTCCGTGCAAATTCATATCTGCAAAAGAAAGGCGCAATACATCAGTCCAAGCCCACAAAAATTATCAAGGCTCATGCATGCAAAAATTTCTTATACATGATGCTTGAGGGGGCAACTGTTGAACCATCTATTTTCACAAAGAAAATAAATAATCGACCTTACAAAAAAAAGTGTACAAGTGCTTTACAGGTCCAAAAAAAAAATTTTAAAAAAAAAAGGATGGTGGGATCAAACCACATTCTAAGACTTAAGAGGAGGTTGGCTTCCAGAAAATCCCAAAGTCCCACGTCCTTAAGTAGAGCTAATGTGGTGGCTTTTCCAAACGACTCCACTTCAGAAAGAGGAACGAGGGTGAACTTTTGTCGAGGTGAATTATTTGTTCTCGTATAATTTTTGCTCAACAGTCTGATCTCAAAGGAGAAGGGGCCTGCATGTCAAGAAACACAATCGAGCAAAATGGAACTAATGCTTTAGCATCTAGTTCAAATGGAGGAGCCAGTGGAAATGGCCTGCAATAATCACTAAACCACTTCCTTATAGGCCTCCACCTATGGTCAATAAAATGAGAGGTAGGACAGCCCGAGGCAGTGCTTGAGATGCCCGCTTACTTTGAAAATAGCCCGAAGTAAGGAATATCTCCACCTTTGCCAAGTAATGTGGCAAACTAGCAACTCACGAATGAGATAGAATGCTAGGCCACAAGCCTGCCCGATGTTCAGGGTGACCTACCAAAACCCTTACCTTGCATACATTGATGAACAAAAGCTAGCAGCTACAAGCTGAGGCTGTTTGGGGATTCTTTAGTTAGGCTGACTTCTTAGTGGTATTCTCTCCTAACTCCTAACTCCATTGCCAACTGGGGCAAATGAAGATGGCTTTCCATGAGCAATTTTACAAGGTGGAACCTAAAGTAATTATCAATGACTTGGTGGAAGTCAAACAGTATGAACATAAGTCCACAAAAGACTTTATGATGAGATTCAGGAAGACTAGAATGAGGTGCCAATTTCCTATAAACCATGGGTAGCTCATAGCCATTGCTCGAAAAGCTTTGAGGTTACCTCTAAGGAAGAAGTTCTACGATGTACAGTTCACTGAGCTACAAGAATTGGTGATTGTAGCCACTAAATATGATAAATTTTTGGCTGAAGAGTAGAAAATAAAGCATTCTTCAAAACCTGTCCCCTTTTACCAAATTAAAGTTCCAATACACCAATTGGAATTTGAAGGCATGAAGCAAGGGAAAGACATGGAAATATATATCGTGAGTTTTTAATCCCCGTCGATGAGAAATATCATGCAAATTCTCTAAGTTCGTTGGGAGACTATTTATGTATTTGCCACGGTGAAGTCTTTCCATATGATGTTTGGATTATGAAGGAATATGGAGTGACAGAATCTTGGACCTTGCTTTCTTCTGTTGAGAAGTCTGTACACGACACATTGATTACTTTGACCGTTTCACACCTTTGGTGTTATCCAAGGACGGCGACATACTTCTTTTAGAGATAGATAGCGCGAGAACCTTTTATAGTTTGACTTAGAGAGAATAAGCGTTTAAAGAGTTGAAACTCTTGGTTAGCCTTGTTACTTTGAAGTAGTATGTATTTTGTAAGGGATGGGGAGCCTCTCCCTTCTTCTTGAATCTTGATGGTGAATCCTGTAGAAGATGGTGATAATTGATTTATATATAAGAGCATTACTTTGTTCATTTTTAGTTTAGTTTGTAATTCTACGAATCATCAATGAGGAGGGATTGAACTCCAACGACAGGGCGTTTTATTGTACCTACACACAACCGCATGAACAACGACATGTCATTTATCGTCGACAAACCATCTCTCCTTCTCGTGCTTCTGTAAACGTCCGTTGAACTTTACGGGCCTTCCGACTCAAAAATGGCCAAGAAAAGAGAGCGCCGAGTCGCACCGAGTTCGAACCGCGGCGAAGACCGAGTAGAACCTTCGGGACAACTCCGCGACGTAAACCGGCAGCACATAGTCACCTTCATCCTCTTCTTCTGCGTAGCTGTAGCAACCGCCGTGCTCGCCTACCGCATCAAATATGCTCCGACGGCGAACCCGACGGATTACGCCGTCTACGAGCGAGGAATCGTGAAACCTGATGTGAATTACCAGGAGATCCTCACTGCAAGTACCCTCCCTACTGATTTCTGCAATTTGTCTGTTTGAAGTTATCGTTTACTGTATTTTAGCTGTTATTAGTCAAGAAATGCACGAAATGATACGAAACCTTAGTGTTTATACTTATTTTTGGCTTCGATTCAAACTTTTTCCCAGCTGCCAAACAGAAAATTTATGATCTTACAGTGTTTTTATTGATAATGTGGTTTGAAACATTCAGGAAAATGGAAAGGTTTCTGAAAATACGAGTGGCAGGCACTTTGCATATCCTGTATTGGCCTACATTACTCCATGGTATGCCATGTCTTTCAATCTGTTTGGCTATATAATAATTTATGGGATTGTATTATTTTCTAACAAGCTGTTTGGATTGGAATGAAATACAACGAGAATTTCAGTTAACGTTTCAAATATGAGAAAAAAAATTGCTTGGAATTGAAGTATATGTAAAATTTGAGGAATTCATTTGGTAACGAAATACACTCGGAATCATAGTAAAGAAAGTAGTAGAGTTTGAACTGATCCATTAGTCTCTCTTTGATACAAACTACAAAGTGCCGGTCTTTTTGGTTTAACGTAGCTTGGTGGATCTAATGTGATTATGTAAAGTTTTCCATTTTAAAGTTTGTTGTTCTATAATACATAGGTTAGTAATTTGTATTGGTTGGTTGCTCATATAATCATCTTACGTATTTGCATTAATTAGCTTGAATTTTTTGCGAACTCCTTCTCACATGTCAAATTATACAGGAATTCTAAGGGCTATGATATGGCCAAATGGTTCAACTCCAAGTTTACTCATTTATCTCCAATTTGGTATGACCTAAAGAGGTATGCTCCCAGTTTTCGTGGTTGGACAAAGTGATATGAGTAGTTGATGTACTGTTTGGTACTGTGTTTTTTAATTGTTATCATTGCCCAAAGAAGCTGACAGTAACTGTCAAAAGTCTGCTCGGTTATTTGATTATGTACGTGACCATTGAGGTGTCTATTCTCAAAACTCTAGATTAGAACTGTCTGCTAAATAAAGTTGGCTCGGAATCAAACTTAATGTATGATTACTTTTTGGCTGTAGGGGTTGGGGGTTGGGGATAATCCTCTCATTTATGACCTTCAACCTCTAGAGATAGTAGGAATATCTGTTAAGATTCAGAGTTGTAGATTTGTGAAAATTAAGCAATAATTAAGATTTGTGTAGCTATTTTATTTCTGGATAAGTTTTCAGTATTTCACCCCTTTTGTCAACAGCCAAGGCAACAGCTTAATTCTGGAAGGTAGGCATAATGCTGATATGGGATGGATCTCAGATCTTAGGATGGCAGGAGATGCTTGGGTATGAAGAAGAATTCTTTAACTCTCTTCTCACTACTTTTTTCGTATTTGACTAATATTGAACAGCTGTGACATCAATTGTTCACAATCGAATGTGGGAAGTCATGTAATAAAATTTGAGAGGTCTTTTCAACAGTTTGTCAACTTAGAAACAATTTAAATTCTTTTTTATAAGTCGTCGATATATGTCATGCACTTTATATGTAGTTGTGGCACACTTTTTATCTCAATCGGTTAGTAATCTCATCTGTAGCATACCTCCATAATGTATAGGTATTGCCTAGAGTTGTTCTGGAAGCATTTCCAGCAGAGCTGCTTACAAAGAAGAAGCAGAGGACTAAAGCTATTAATCTTATAGTAAACGAGTGCAAGTAGGCCTCCAACCTAGAGTACTTTTTATATGTTTGTTTTATTGAGATATTATGTCCTAATTCTACCCCATTGGCTTCTGATCTTTTTGAACTCGTTTACTATTTAATGATTTCTGTAGTCTGTATGTACCAAAAGGTCCAAAACTTTGGTCATTTTTCTTTACATCTAACGCAGATAAGGTACTAATTTTGTGGGGGGCTTTTTCATTGATCAGGGAGATGGGATATGACGGTATTGTGCTGGAATCTTGGTCAAGGTGGGCAGCTTACAGAATTTTGCATGATCCAAGCTTGCGGAATTTGGTAAAGTACTAATTTTGCATGACCCAACTAGGCAAATGATGGCAATGTTTCGTAAAAGTAATGTTTGTTGTCTGTTGAAAATATTTGTATACCTTTCACAAGTATATAGTATTCATATATGTTGATGTGTCAGGACTTTGATCAACTGTAACTGCAATGTTCCAAATTAGAATTCCATTTGCTATTTTGAGATGCAACTGTTTAATATACATTCCTCAATACAAAGATAAAGGATATATGAAATTGTATTAGCGGGCTAATGAAATCTTTTGATCGGAGTCACTTTGTTAACGAATATAACAAGAACTTGTCTTCTTCGTACCTACATCCAAGTTTGCTGAAAGTCACTATTGTTTGGAGGTGTAGATGTTGCCTAATGAACTTATTTGTTGTGGCTATTCATTGGTGCTGTTTTCTAGAAAGTGATACCATGTATCTTCTCCTCAAATTATATAACATCTGAGAATCTTTGTTATTCTGCCCGTGCAGGCATTGCAGTTTATAAAAGAGCTTGGTGATGCATTACATGGTGTGAGCTTAGAGAGGAATGATAAGCAACGGTTGCAATTAGTCTATGTTATTGGTCCGCCACATTCAGAGAAGCTCCAGCCGCATGATTTTGGACCTAAAGATCTTCAGAGCTTGGATGATGCTGTGGATGGATTCTCACTTATGACGTATGATTTCTCGGGACCCAATAATCCTGGTCCCAATGCACCTCTGAAGTGGATTCATTCTACCCTGCAGCTGCTCCTTGGTACCAATAAAAACAGTGCTCTAGCCCGCAAGATATTTCTTGGCATCAATTTCTACGGCAATGATTTCGTCGTCACAGGAGGTATTATTCTGTTTCTTTTCTACTTGTACAATTTGTGTTGTTCATTGGCGTTGGAGAATCTATATTTGATTTATGGTTTCGTGTTATTGCCCATGGGGAGTGAAATATGATGGGTCAACTCCTTATGAGTTCCCATGCTGTTTGTCCTATGAATCTATTGGCGGTTGTCCTAGAATTGGAAAGGAATTGAACCTAGGTGAGGAAATAAACTTAACAAGTCTTGTATGACGACTATATGGGGTTTGGATTGATCATCTTAACATTGTGCATTTGATAATTTTATCTAAGCATCTGCTATTGTCTCCGGCTTCCAAATCGTTGGTAATTCATTTACTAGGACATCTCTTGAGGTTTTTTTTTTGCTTGAATGTGTTTGAATTCTCTAGTAGTTCCACATTTTAGGGAGAGTCTTTTAATGTTATCGAAAATGCAGGTCCGGGTAGTGGTGCTATCACTGGAAGGGATTACCTGTCCTTGTTGGAGAAGCACAAGCCCGAGTTGCAATGGGAAAAGAACAGCGCAGAACATTTATTCTTTTACTCCGATGATGAAAGTAATTACCACGCTGTGTTCTATCCATCACCGATGTCAATTTCCGTGCGGCTAGAGGAAGCTCGCAAATGGGGATGCGGCATCTCAATTTGGGAAATTGGGCAAGGTTTGGATTACTTTTTCGATCTTCTGTAAAGCAGTCGTTTGATCATCCACATGTAACATAATTTATACATTTTGGGTATGTGCTCAGTCTAACAAAGTTTTAGTTAGGGGTGACCAGAATTTGAAGAATTCGATCTGTCATCTATAACTGGTCCGACATTTCAAGAAAAATAGCACACTAGGATTACAGCTTACTGCAATTACCTGCGACATTTTGGTGCATGTAATGAACTTGTTTTATTTTTGTTCTTCAAAGGGCGTTTCTATTACCGTTATTTGAAGGAAAAAGAAAAAAAACGTTCATTTGGTGAACCAAACGAGCACGGATTGCCAAACTTGTCAGGTGTCTTAATCTTTTTGTACGCTGGTGTGTGGTTAACTTGGAATACCGTAATAACGAGTCTAAGTTGTATGGACGTTGTTCGGGAAATCTCCACCAGCCACCATCAACCGTACTGCGGTCCGTACTGCACCCGCGGAGTGTACTCTAAAACGTATTTTTCGTTGCAGAGTTTCTCAAGACTTCTGGTGACATTTTTCTCAGCCACACAAAACATTTACAACCCAAAGTCATCATCCCAGGCATCAAACAATTTAAAGTGATCAACAACCTCGCAATCCTTACTCGCCACGTGTCAATCGCTCAATGGGCAACCTCTCATCTTGCATGACACGTCAGCACCACCCTCCACCCAAAAGGCAGCAGCCAAATTGCACCCACTGAAGCTTCAATCTCAATTTTTCATCAATTTTCTGAGAGACCAAAAAGAGTCTTTTTCTTCTGTTTCTCTCACTAGATTCTCTCGCTAGAATTATGCCATGGAGGCCTTCAATGCAGCAAGCTTGACCCCAATAAGATCAGTTCTTGGTGACAGAAGAAAAATCCCATCACTGCCTTCCATTTCCCTTCCCAAATTCTCCAATCCCACAAGTTTGAAAGCTTCACAAGAGTCTTCATCTCGGAGTTTCCATGGCGGCTTGCTGCTCTTATCTTCAGTTTTCAATGCCGGGTTTGCCAAGGCTTTGACATATGAGGAAGCATTGGGGCAGACTGTGAGTGGTGGAGGTGGAGACTTGGAAGTAGGTGGGGTTCTTGACAGTGTTATCAGTTTTGTGACTGATAATCCTGCAGTTGTCGCTGGCGGTTTCGCAGTTTTGGCGGTTCCATTGATTCTGTCTCAGGTTCTGAAGCCTCCTAAGCCGTTTGGTGTTGACTCTGCCAGAAGTGCTTATGCAAAATTGGGTGAGGAGGCCAATGCTCAGTTGCTTGATATAAGATCGCCAGCGGATTTTAGGCAGTTTGGTACTCCGGATGTCAAGGGTTTGGGGAAGAAGGCGGTGTCGATTGTTTACAAAGGTGAAGATAAGCCGGGTTTCTTGAAGAAACTCTCTTTGAAGTTCAAGGAGCCAGAAAATACCACATTGTTCATCCTCGATAAGTAAGATTGTTAACCCGATTCTTTAGTTTTCGTTTCCTCATTGTTTTACAAATCATGAATCGAAGCAGTTGTTCACAATCAAGAGCTACTATCAAGTGCCTAGAATTGACATCACCTTAGAATGTGTACATTATGCAATTGGTTTATGTAGAGATCACTATTTGGACGGCGAAAGAAAAATTCAGTTCACATTACCATTTAGTTTCGAAGAGGACGGTGGAGTAGAGAATTCTCACAATAAAACTCAGTTACTAGTATTACATAAAGGACCTTGGTTTTCCTAGAATTTCATGCAAATTGTCATATGTTAGTGCAAAAATATCAACTCCGGTTTGTGCACATTCCAAATCCCTTTCTTGAAAACAATGCTTCTAATCAGTGGCGGGAAAGGGGGCGGAAGGAAGCTTAATTGAATAACTTCACGTAGAAACTGCTTGTTGACATTTCCATTTCTAGTTTACCGTAAAATCGATTCTGATTATAATGTTCTTTCCTTGAAATTCATTTTTCACATGCTTGTGACGTTTGTGTTATTCCCAAAGCTAATATGTGAAGCTAATCCTGCAAATGTTCTGATGGAAGCCAGATTTGATGGGAACTCCGAGCTGGTTGCAGAATTAGTCATTGTCAATGGGTTCAAAGCTGCTTATGCTATTAAAGATGGTGCTGAAGGACCACGAGGATGGGTGGTCAGTCCCATTGCCCTTCCAGGGCTAATCTTTGTTTCCATACGAGTCTTATTGAGCTTTAGTACTTGACATGAAATATCATTTTGCAGAACAGCGGTCTTCCTTGGACACCACCAACAAAAGCACTGAGTTTTGATTTTGGCAATTTAACAGATGCTCTTAATGGTGCAGTTGGAGTAATTTTCTTGACTTTCATTTGTTGATTGATATTTCACATGTGAAAATCTATTGTTTTATTGAACAGTAAGGTGCTATTTGGTCTCCTACTTCCGAGCAAGGATGTTATATTGATGCTTATATATTGAACACAAATAACAACATGTTGGTTAGTCTAAAAAGTTTAGTAGAAAATCATAAACGAAAAGCCGGATTGGTCGTGATACAAGTATATAAACATTTGAAACATCCCCCCGCCCCTAGCTTACATATTTCATCAAGATGGGACAAGAAAGCTGTTGATGTGTGCCATTCCGAAAATGGTTGGGACGAGCAAATTTATTTGTTTTCAGTGATGGATTCCCTCGTTGATGATTATGTTTGAAAGAATTTTGATATACTTTATGATTTTAACAGGATTCTTATATGTTTATCTGGTCAATTATGTGCAGGAGGGCTCGGGTGCCTTGTCTCTTTCCCTTGGGGTTGCCGCAGCAACCGGATTGGGTTTATTGGCTTTTACTGAAGTAAAGTCCATCCATGCTGATCTATTTGTTTTCCTTTTGGTGTAACATGTATCCTTCTCGAAGATCTTTGGAACTGACTGTTGCACTCTCATCTTTTTAGTTAGAAACAATCCTCCAAGTTTTAGGCTCAGCTGCACTAGTTCAGTTTGCGAGCAAGAAACTCCTTTTTGCTGAGGTGAGTCTACTATTCTCTTTTATACTTCCAAGAAGTTATTTTGATGGAATGTTTATCGGGGTCGGTAAGAAAATTTTACGTCTCTGAAATAACGCGTAGTGGCCAAAAGTTATATTATTCCGAGTTTCCTCTTAGTTATTTTGTTCTAACAGTCTGCAGCCTTTGCATTTTCGTAATTTTTGTGAAACACGTCTAGCTCGTCATAAATATGAAGGTCTATTAATCATAAACATCTGTAACCATCGCGGCCTTGAAAGCATATTACATTCTGATCCCAAGGATTAGCATTCAACTTCATTGTCATAACCTAAGTTGCTTTTATGACAGGATCGAAAGGAAACTCTACAACAAGTTGACAAGTTCTTGACCACGAAGGTTGCCCCTAAGGAGCTCGTCGATGACATAAAGGTATAAGACTAAAAATGACGGATTCCCTCATCGCTGCCTCACAGACTAGTTATTTTGACTATTGTAATATACTAAACTCCGCTGTTTTTATCCTCAACCGCCTTGAATTTCAGCAAATTGGGACAGCTCTTCTGCCAGTAACTGTTAGCAAGGCTCTTCCTGCACCTGCAGAACCAACTCCAGAGCCTACTGATGCTAGTGATGCTGTACAGAAAGCAGAAGCTGTGGTCGAACCAAAAGTAGAAGCAGCTACAGAAGCCACACCGGAACCAAATTCAGTACCAAAACCAGAAGTTAAAGCAGAATCACTTCCTGGGATTTCGAAACCACTTTCCCCATTCCCTTATGTAATTACTCACTTTATCTTGTATTTGAATTTATGTTCAGTTATATCAACCCTCATGATCAATTATTTTGGGCAAGAAGTAACCAAATCTTGCTTTCTTTCATGTTTTTTATGGTTGCAGTATCCGGATTTCAAGCCTCCGGCATCTCCCAGACCATCGCAGCCCTAGAGGCGTTGTTTAAAGCTTGTTTCTTCGACAGCAAGCTGTTTACGAACGATTTTGGAGGCTACAGTCTTAGCTATGCTCCTGATAGTGTGATACATGAAATTTTGGAGGCTACATTTGTCTGAAGATAATTCGCACTGTCATGAGTTGGATAAAATAGTTTTCACCAAGTATCCCTCTTGTTTTTGACTTTTTAGTGCTTAAATTCAAATGTACTGTTTGTAATCAGGTGGATCTTTGGGTAGATGTGATTCATGGGTAAGCTCTGTTTGGATTGACTATAAATATGATATCTTTAGGACTTTTGGAATGTATATGTGTGTTTCATTGCTAGCCTAAGAGCCAGTGAATTATCTTTTTTAATCAAATCATTGCCACCAAACAAGGCATTGGTATTTTGAAAAAAGATTTTTTGCCAATGTCAATTGCATGTTAGCAGTTCAAACAGTAAATTCAACCGAGTCTCATGTGAGACTAAGAAAATTTTGAATTATCTTACTAATTTAAATGTTATAATATGAATGAATGAACTACGCACTTAATATATCATGAGGCTTATTATACAGTATTAATTAATAAATGTAAGTATTACAATATTAATAACTTAATAATATTACGTGACAGTAATTCAAAATTTTCTACCCCAATAAGCTTACCACGTTGTGAATGCAAACTTTGAAAAAACTGGAATTGGATCTGCTCCAGACCTTAGTGTCCGAAACCTAAGGATCAATACATCTGGGGCGTTGATTGGTGTGCAAAAGAAATCAAAGTTGTTGATTTGTGCGTGGTGGGCTAGCAAAATAAGTTAATACAGACCATCAAATTCAATAGTTGCGGTCCAGATATGTTGATCCTTAGGCTCCGAATATTAAGATCCGGATGTCCGGAGTGGATCCAAATCCTACCGTTGTCACTGTTGAAAAGACTTACCGTTTGACTCATGTCGTTTCGTACAACGTCCAAATGTTACCGTTGGAGACGATTTTGCTGCGGCGGCTCCCAAATACTTCGTCCGGCGTCGTTTTATGCCTCACCGGCTACGAAACGACACACAGATGGAGCGGGAAGTTTTTTCACTTTAAATACAAAATTTAACTGAAATTTAAAGTCGGATCCGACGACGCCTCTCTGGATCTGCAACAGTTAGAAACAATCAGCGAGACGACGTCGCTTCTTACACCAGCGAAGAAGCTCCTTCCTCCTCCTTCTCACCAGAACTTCAATGGCGAGAGTCAAACACACCGCCGGAAGAAAAGGCAAGAAAGCTACTCGCGCACAAACTGCTCTCTCTCTCTCACTCTCTCTCTCTCTCTCTATACAATGTACGGATGTATGTGTATTTTGTTGACGATTGTGATTTTTGCGCTTTCAAAAACCCTAATTTTCTCTGCCTTCAGCTGCAGGCCGAAGCTCGGTGGCCTCACCTGCTCAACCGGTACTCTTTCTATCTCTCTCTCTCTCTCCCCCTCTGTCTTTCTCACTCTTCAATTTCTCGTTAGTGTCGGATTTTTCTTGTCCTATGTTTGGTTACTGAGAAAATGTGGGAATGAGAATTGGGAGGAGGGGAATTGGGAGAAATTTGATTTGGAAAATTCGAAAATTATTAATCTTTTTGCCTTAATTTCTTATTAGCCAAACGGAGCTATACCCCTATCGTTATTTTCTGTGTTGTTTAATTTCTTGAAAATAGTGGGAAACTATTAAACTTGTCACTCATCTGTAATCTGGTGAAGACAATTCATATCTTTAAATCTGGCATTCCTAATGTGTTTTATTTTAACTTCTTTTGTTTCAATAAACTGAAGGAATCTTCTAGAGGCACGAGGAGGCCCGAGGCAAATCCGACAAGTATATATGTTTTCTTCATTGGTGCTGGTGGTGATGATGCTACAGTGGAAGTAAGTTGTTTCTGAATGATTATTGTTGTTATGTCTATAGGTCCAGGAACGCAGCAGAAGAAGCGGCGTTACAGGCCAGGAACAGTGGCTCTTCGGGAGATTCGTCACCTCCAGAAGACAGTTAAGATGATTATCCCAGCTGCTCCATTCATCAGAACTGTGAGTTCTTATCTCCCTGTTTGTTATACATACAGAATTGCACACACACATGCATGTGCGCACAGATATACATGAGGGAGGATATCAACAAACAGAGAAGAAATGTTGGGTGGTGTTATTGCTAGTTCTGGCAATTTTCTCTTCACACAGTCAAGAGAATGTATTTTCTTGTTGGCATGGAAATCCAGAATCACAGTTCCAATTTATTGATGTCGATTTGATTAACTCATTTCGTATTGTATAAACAAGTTGACCTTTACATCTTTGCAATCTCAGAGTTAAGCTTTTTTTAGTGAGACTAGAATTGGATTGTGAAATGGAATGTGCTTCCTTTTTGTGTGGTTCACGTCTGGTGATATTATCTATTAGATTTTAAGCACTAGTTATGCGCAAGGTTTGATCACACAAAGTTGACAATCTTTTATTTCCTTGTAGGTAAGAGAAATCACCAACTTTGTGTCTAGAGAGCCTAAGCGTTGGACGCCTGATGCTTTACTAGCAATTCAAGAGGTGAATATATGTTGTTATTTATTTTATGGCAAGTGAATTTAGTTGTATGTAAGAGATTAACCTTGCAAATGCTACTTTTCTTACCCCACCTCCTCCTTTTCTGTCTGTTTGATAAACTGGTACGTTTCTGCATTGTAATTTCAGTGAGTTGTAGCATGATCTTTGTTTATCCATCCGTTAAAATATGCTGGCTGGATGAGTGATGATAATGCCATAAGTATCATTAACATCTATGGAAGTGCATTGGATGCTTCCTCAGCTGCCCATCTGCTTCTTGCTATGCTTTGATCACACAATGGCATTGCTGTGCCAACCCAAGATCTTTGAGGACTTACTCGTTCTATTGCAATAAAAACTGTTCTTGATAACAATCAACAGTTTCTCGTTACCACCATTATTGTTCTACTTCGTCATCAAATCAACTCAACAAATGAAGCCTATAGAATGAATTGCTTGGATTTGGTTGCTGGAATTTTGTCTCGTTATCCCAATCCAAGCATACCATCTAACCATAACCCTCTAAATTGCAGTCCATCGGAGGAGCTAATATGAGTTATTTGAGACAAATCAGTCATACCTATTGGAATTTTGTTCTTTTGCAGGCAGCAGAGGATTATGTCATTCAGTTGTTTGAAGATTCCAACCTCTGTGCAATTCATGCAAAGCGGGTCACTCTTAGTAAGTAAACTTGAGATCTAATATCTGCATAACTAATTGTTATTTTCCCCTAATCTCCCTAATGCTATGTAAATTTGCAAGCTACAACTGATGCTGTAGTGAGATAACACCTAAACAATGAAAAAAATTGCACTCTTTTGGGTAGTGGATTTTGACAAAACTCAAAGGGGATGTCCTGAGATGCATTATCTTATTGTATGTCTTGGATTAACCGTCTGTTTACTGTTTCATCTTCCACTTCAAGTTTCAGTTAGTCTTTGACAGTTTTTACCATTATTGTACAATATAATTGTTAACAAACCTGTTTTTTTTACTTTTGTATCCTCAGTGAAGAAGGATTTTGAGTTGGCTCGTCGGATTGGAGGGAAGGGGAGGATCTGGTGAGAGCATGACAACAGTAACTGACTCCATAATCACTGATCGTAACAATTTTAGAAACAGTCAGCATTTGCTCTCTCACGGTAGCCATATTTTGTTTTTCTCGTTGTAGTTAGAAATTCTCAGAACCATGAAGTAGGCAGATTTCATTCATAGTAGTTCGAATCATCTGTATGCCAACTACCTGTGATTCTGGATTTCCATGTCAGATTTCAATGTTAGGATGGTTATTGCAATTGGTGGACCAATCATTCATCGTTTTGGGATTAAAGTGTTATTCGAGTTGCTAAAACATTATAAGTATTATTGAATTCGACATATATGGTAATTTTCGGAAGGATATTGTAACTTGGGTGCAAAGGTAACTCTGTATAAACATATTTGCTGTATAAACGTAATTAAGCATACAAACGTGTTTAGAATACTTGGCAGAAAGTCCAGAAAGACCTGAGTTCCTGCCAGCGCTATCCAACTCAAACCCTAAGCTGTACCAAACCTTTACGCCTCTACCCCCAATATTCTCCAAAACCTCATAACCGCAAGCGAGAAACAAACTCTTGTACGGATGCAAGCATACGGGTTAACGCTTACAGGAAAGAGCATTCCTTGAGAGGCACCATACCATAGCCAATGTCAAAGCCCAGATTAAGGATAAGGGGGGATACTGCAAGACCAGCAGTGTTATTTTGTCGGGAAGAAACTCGAAGATGGTAGGCGCTGGCAGACTATGACGTCCAGAAAGAGTCCATTCTGCATTTGATTCTGCCCTTCAGGGGCGGCATGCAGATATTTGTTACCGGCAAGACTATCACCCTTAAGGTTGGAAGGGAGCTCAGATACATCGATAATGCAAGACTAAGATACATGACAAGGAGGGGAGTCAGCCTGACCAACAAAGGCTCATATTCGTTTGAATTTGAAAACAGCTGGAGGACGGAAGGACGTTGGCCGATTATAACATCCAGAAGGAGTCAACTTTGCATCTTGTTCTACGTCTGCGTGGTGGAATGCAGATTTTTGTTAAAACACTAAGAGGAATGACTATTATTCTCGAAGTGGAGAGCTCTGATACCATAGACAATGTTAACACGAAGATCCAAGAGAAAGAGGGGATTCCACCGGACCAGCAGAGGCTCATATTTGCTGGAGAGCAGTTGGAATATGGTAGGACGCCGATTATAACATCCAGAACCAGAAGGAGTCCACTTTGCATCTTGTACTACGCCTACGTGGTGGAATGCAGATCTTTGTTAAAACGCTGACAGAAAAGACAATCACTCTTTAAGTGGAGATCTCTGATACTATAGACAATGTTAAGGCAAATATCCAAGACAAAGAGAGGAATCCGCCAGACCAGCAGAGGCTTATATTTTCCGGAAATCAGTTGGCAAGATGGTAGGACATTTGCAGACTACAATATCAAGAAGGAATCCACCTGGCATCTTGTTGTCGATTGCGCGGTGGGATGCAAATCTTTTGTGAAGACATCGACTGGAAAGACTGTCACTCTTGAGGTGGACATCTCGGATGCTATAGACAATGTTAAGGCGAAGATCCAAGACAAGGAAGAAATCCCTCCTGATCAGTAGAGGCTAATTTTTGCTGGAAAGCAGTTGGAAGATGGTAGAACTTTGGCTTACTTTGCATCTTGTTCTTCGATTGTGGGGTGGGATGCAAATCTCTGTCAAGACTTTGACTGGAAAGACTATCACTCTTGAGGCTCTGATACCATAGACAATGTCAAGGTGAAGATTCAAGATAAACAAGGAATCCCACCGACAAAGGCTAATTTTTGCTGGAAGCAGTTGGACGGAAGGACTTTGGCAGATTGTAACATACAGAAGGAATCCACTTTGCATTTGGTTCTTCGTCTGCGAGGTGGTATGCAAGTCTTTGTTAAAACTCTGACCGGGAAGACAATCACTTTTGAGGTCAATGGACAATGTGAAAACTAAAATCCAAGATAAAGAGGGTACCCCGCCTGATCAGCAGAGACTCATTTTTGCTGGGAAGCAATTTGAGGATGGGCATACGCTGGCTGATTATAACATCCACAAAGTGTCTACCCTGCACCTCATGCTTCGTCTTCGTGGAGGCAATGTTTAAGATTGGATGATGTCTGTTACTATTTCTTATTTGGTTTTGATATCTTTTTTATTCCCCTTTTAGCAGAAGGTGAATTAGAACATTAAGACACCTTTTTATTTTGGTAATGAATCAGTGATTTAGGATTGGAATGTGGCAGACCATTATGTTTTTTTTCTGATGATGTCTGTTATGAGATGATTTGATTTGGTAGACTATCATGGTCTCATTGTTTCTATGTTAAGTTTGTTTTGGGATGATCCTGTAGTTTTTGACGTCGAATTGATTGATCGCATATGGATACGAGGATTGTTGGATAATTTTGTTTTCTTTGTTGTGTCGGGCACAAGAGTGTCATGTATGTTAAATTGAGTGGTTTGAGGGGTAGGCTTAAGTCAGTTTGAAGTTATTAAAACTTTGATAATGTGTGAGATTGGTTCTGCAGACGGCGAACTGATTTAAGTAGGGCTTAACGGGATAAGGTAGAATGCTGATGGCTTAGCAAATTCGTTCATGTTTTATCGTACAATCTCGATGGATGAATAGAGTTAATGCCGTTTTAGAATGTTGATGGCTTACCTTATATCCCACTATCCCATTGTGGGCTTGTGGCAATGAGTTCACCAATCTCATTTCATATCTGTTTAAATTCCAAAAGGATAGTTCATGTGCCAGGTTCTAGTTCAAGCAGCCGTGTTCTTACATCGTGTTGCTAATCATCACATTTTTGCACTATGACATCTTTGGCATGTGATTGTTCTGTAGTCTTATTTTTCCTGTAATTTCCCTCCGATAGTGGACCTCGAAATGTGAATGAGGGATGAATTTATAACCTTCTAGTATGATTTTTATGTGGTTCATTATCAACTTATTAGTTCTAAAAATTAATCCTGATCTTGTTAGTTTTCTGTCAATTACAGATGTGTATTTGTTGCTTGCTCTGCAAGTAATCACCTAGATTCATGGACTAGCTCAAAAGAAACTCATTTTCCAGAACGTTTTCCCGGTTTATTTCTTTATACATCTTTTTATAGCCTTGTTTGGCTGTGAGTTTGCATGTTTTGATACTGCATACCGGAAATTGGTATCCTATTCATGTAATTCTAGCTATAAGATTTTGATTCATTTAGTAAAGAACTTTGAAATGGGAAGGTCAAAATGGACATTCGACCACTGGTACCTGTTGAATTCCACATTGGCCGTAATAAAAGATAAGTAATAGTTTAAATATTCTAATCCCACTCTAACTAACACCGAGACCTTTTGTGATAAACTCCACACCTGACGGATTGTGCAGGTGGTAATTACAAAGTTGGGGACATTATCGGTGCTGTTGGAATTGGGTCTTCGGCCCGACTCTCTGATAATTCTACAAGCTATCAAAGCTAGGGAGCGGGCATGTATTGTACTGTCATGTGATGGGTGGATCCCCTAGGCCCCGCCGGTGATGGTAGGTCTCTTGGCTCCACGTGGTTGCCGATGTGTGGATCTCGTGGTGGTTGGGTCCCCTATACCCCGCGCGTCCCTTGGCCCCTTTGGCTCCATATGGTTGTCGATGTGTGGATCTCCCACGTGTGACCTACTAATTGGGTACCACGTGAGGGGGCGTGTTGAGTCCCACATCGGCCGTAGACTTGTAGTAAAAGATAAGTAATAGTTTAAATATCCTAACCCCACTCTAAATAATACCGAGACCTTTTGTGATAAAACTCAAGTGAGGGGGCGTGTTGAATCCCACATCAGCCGTAGTAAAAGATAACTAATAGTTTATATATCCTAACCCCACTCTAACTAACACTGAAGCCTTTTATGATAAAACTTCACACCTAACGGATTAAGCAAGTGGTAATTACCAAGTTGGGGACAGAATCAGTGTTGTTGGAATTGGGCCTTCGACTCGTCTGTCGAATAATTCTACATGGTATCAAAGCTAGGGAGTGGTCATGTATTGTACTGCCACGTGATGAGTGGGTCCCTTGGCTCCACATGGTTGCCGATGTGTGGATCTCGTGATGGGTGGGTCCTTTAGGCCTTACCGGTGATGGTGGGTCCATTAGCTCCATGTAGTTGCCAATGTGTGGATCTCGTGATGGGTGCACTACAAGAAAACATGGCTTAGGTGGCGACAGACATTCATCACATAAACAAGAAAATTCGTCACATTTGACTGTATGTGACAAAATTCTAGCATCACCACTTGTGTCACCTATACAACGTCACCTATAGTCCATGTGACGAATTTTATTTTTACCACATTTTTTCAGTATACGTGACACAACGTTTGTCACTTAATAACAATATGTGTGACGAATTATACATCACAAATTAACCATATGTGTGACGAATTATACGTCACCTAATAACAATATGTGTGACAAATTATACATCACAAAATACAAAATTATGTGACCTATTTTTTCATCTCGTATCAAGTTTATAAGTGAGGATTTTATAGTCACCCAATATGATACCAGATGATATAGTTTACACTAAGTGACACTGAAAAGGTCACATGTTCCTTTGATATGTGGCGCAACTTACATCTCATATGTTTAAATCAAATACCTTTTTAGAAATAATAACGACGAACTAATTGTTTTTCTTGTTTCGTAATCTAGAATTGCAGTTCATAACAATTATAAGGTAATACTTCACATTTTCATTAATCAACAATTAAAACACATAAGTCGAATACATTCACCAAATGTACATCCCAAAAATTAAAGTCATGGTGGCCTATCTCAAAAGAGAAGTTTAAAACAGCTTGAGTTGCCTAACAAAAGACAGCTTGAGGTACCTAACAAATGATAGCTTGAGGTGCCTAACAAAGGAGAAGTCTAAGACAGAATAATCAAGTGTAGTACCACCTATATATATAGACATCTTGGGTACTAACAAATGACAAGTCCAAGACACATTTAGGTGCTAACAAAAGAGGTGATCCATGTGCTAACAAAAAAGGTGTACCATGTGCATACTTGAAACTAACAGCAAATGACACAAGATGGACATCATTCCTCTTCCAAATCATGTTCTTCCAGCTTAGGATAAGTATTTTCACCCTTTGAAATATAACCATTAGATTTTGTAGAGTTGTTGGTCTTCTTCTGACTTGCAGCAAAAAAATGCCTTGATTTTTGTGAACAAATTTTCATCATCATTACATAGATCCAATCAAGCTCTCAATTGTTCATTCTCTTGTTGCAATTTGAGGAAACCATTTGACAAAAGCTTGATTTGAGATCTCATAACAGTTAACTTGAAACTTGATGCCATAGAAGAAATACAACCAGAGATATCCATACGAGGAAAAACACCTACACAATTAACTGATTTTCCCTTCCTCCCAAGGTTTTCAGCCATGATTCCAAACTCATCATCCAATGGCACATGTACGGAATTTGATGGTGTACCTCTAGGTGCTTCTTGGATAAGCTTCTCCCTCATTTCATTCTTCCTTTTCTTCATGTTATCCTTTCACAATTAAATAGAAACAATTCAGTTTCTTTCATTCCAAACATTTCAGCTATAATATGCTTAAGAAAACACAACACAACTTGACCACTTGTATGTTATCCTTATATAATGCAGAAGCAAATCACCATGCAAAACCTGTATGTAAACATGATTTGTAGTTTCTATTTGATTATGGATTAAATTGGACTAGGCACATACAATGTTTTTCTCAACAAGCAACAGAAGCAAAGTTAGCATAAGATATATAGGTGGGACAAACAAGTAGTATTGTGTCAATTTTGCATGTTCACTTCCAATTGTGTTTCTTAAGTTGTATCTTGTCAATTGTAAAATTTTAATCTCCAGTGCATTTGAAATGACAAAAATGAGTGGCCCATGAATGACTTACATATTTGTCTTGAGCAACATCATTGATATCTTTGTGAAGAACACCCCAATTGTCAATCAATGATAATGAATTTCCTTTCTGCTTAATAATTAATGAAGATACAAATGTGAGAGTGCATAATGAGTATTATAAGTACTTTAGTTTCATTACCTTGTGAGCTTTCCTAGCATATTGGATGAATGGCCTTGCTCTTACTTCTGTTTCTTCTTATTATTAGCATTTTGTTTAGAAAGCTCCTACATTACACAAGTGGTACATGACAAGCAAAAGAAGAGTTAGTATTGTAAAGGTGTACAATATGGGAAGCTCCTACCTCCCAGACTTATACATATTCATATATTTGAGTTGTACATATTTGTTCAAATGCAATAGAATACCAATAAATGCAAACAAGCTCTGCATTCGATTATGCCTAATACCAATAAAATACATGTAAAAGATTGTGAAGAAGCAGAGCTTATTTATCACAAGCTCATTCGATTATTTATCACAAATATATATATATATATATATTATATATATTAATACCAACAAATACATGTTAAAGTTAATATATGCATATATATTAGCTTTTAATAAAAATAAAAAAATGCACTATTCTATGCTCATTTCATTTATTACAAAATCAACACTTGTGATAAAAAATTGTTGTTCAACTATATAAGAAAAAGTTGGCATCTAACTTGGACATATATTAGGAAATGATGTATAGATTGCATACCAAAAATTGGGTAGTAGTGTAAACATTATCGCATAGCCAGTCCTAGTGACTCTTAGGTCTCTCATTCCATATTCGATCATTTGATAGATTAGCTCATCCTTTTGCAGGTGTTCCACATGACAAGTAGTACTTATACAACCGGTGCTTAAACACAAAGTACAACATCGCCATCTTCTTATCAACATATTCAATTATCTTTGGATGAGATAAGTCCACCACAAATAATACCTATTATCAAGCATAAATATATAAAAGTGAGTGCTTGAAATAATTATGAATAAACTAAATTAAAATCAAACTCACAAGCAGCTTATTCTGCAATGTCCTTTTTTCTGAAGGTGGGACCTTCATCCATTTCTTGTAGCAAACTGGTGAGTGAGTTTGAACAATATTCCCATTATTTGCCTCTAAAATATCATGGAGGCCTTTCCCACAAGACTTTCCACGTGTCATCTTTTTGGCATTAAAGTTAAAATCTGTCTCTAAAAATTAAAAAAATATATATGCGTTTGATTAATTTTATAACTTGTTTAAAACAGCATTAAAAGATCTACTCCTAAAAAAAATGTTGCAATAATTGTAAATAACCTTTCTCAAATACCTAAGTTCATGTCTGCTGGCTCTTTCGGTGAAGAAGCAAGTGGTGGAGGAGGGGGTGGTGGTGGCAAAGGTGGTAGTGGCGGAGGTGGCGGAGGAGGTGGTGGTGGCGCAGGCGGAGTCGGAGGTGGGGCATCCTTCACCCGTTTCACCCTATTTCCTTGTTGAGTAGGAGTTGTCGTCTAATAAATTAAAAAAAAGAGAAAGAAAAATAAGTAATAGACTAACATCATAAATAATTATCATTATAACCATATAACTAATAAACATTAATTTGTTATAAATAATATGACTATTAGTAAAAATATAAACAAATAGACTATTAGAGAATATAAATATTGATTTATACTGTTCAGATCTCACCATAATCATCAATCACTATCGGTATCACAAGTTGCAACCTCTTCCTCTTCTTCCTCTTCCTCCTCATCCTTCCCCTCTTTTTCTAGCCCTAACATTCTTCACACCTCCTTGTCATTAGCATCAAAAGATTCATAATCAACATCATCTCTAGATAATTCAATATTAACTTCATCATCGTCGTTCATGATTGGTCTCATGAAAATTTAATTTTCATCTACATAATCATCATCATCTTCATCATTATCATGGTCCTCACTATCATCATCTTTCTCAGGGACATCCCAAACATGCCTATGTTGAATCTTCTGCACAACTTTTCAAGGATGGCCCAACTTTAAGTCATCAATGTAAAGTACTTGATGTGCTTGTCTAGTTAGCACATATGGATCACTATCGTACCATTGGTTATTTACATTGATTGATGTAAGATGATAATCCCGAATAAATTTTTTTCCTCTGGTATCTGTATTGTACCAATAACATTTGAAAAGAATCACCTTATAACCTCTTATAAATTTTACTTTAATGATGTTAATTAATTTGCCATAAAAGTTACATGGTTCACCCTTGTGCGACCCTAGCGTCATTACCCCACTGTTATGCGTTGTACGATTTTGATCAACTTGTGCGACCAAATAGCGAATGTCGTTCACAATACAACCTGTGTATTGGACAGTACGTCGATCCGAACCTTGGGGTGATGAAAAAAATTTATTCACTCACCAATCTAGGTTCTTGATAATACAATGACGTGGCCCGCTGCCTAAACCATTCAAGAAACAACTGTTTATGTCTTGGTTGTACATTGACATGATTATCTCTTTCCAAAATCTGGATATGCTCACTGCATACTTAAAAAAAAAATATAAGTTAAAGTTGTAGAATTATAAATATTTCAATATATGTAAAACCATTACTATCACATACCTTCTGAAGTCTTCTATTTCTCACAATTGTCTAAGATATACCAATATACCATTTCTATATATTCCCTCGAAAGTTCAACCAATACATGAGCTCCAAATGGACGTGCTTTTTGTGCAAACACTGAGAGCAACACATTGGGATCACCACTGTCATCGTTTCTTTCTGGTCGAGTGAATTCCATCTCAACATCACACAAATACATTGATGCAACTATCTAGTAAATGAACAATTATCATATGTAAAAAGACACACTTAATGCAACTAAAGTAAACCTGATGGCATTTTACCTTTCTACAGGATACATCCATCGGTATCCGGCTGGTCCTGCCAATTTTGCTTCACGTGGTAAATGCACTGTTAAGTGAACCATGGGAACAAAGAATGCAGGTGGGAAGATTTTCTCTAATTTTCACAATATAAGGATAATGTCTTCTTCCAACTTGTCAAGATCAGAAACAATTAGTGTCTTTGTACATATTTGTTGGAAGAAACTTGACAGCTCAACAAGTGGGCCATATATCTACTTTTTCAAATGTTTACTAACTCCCACTGAAAGCACACGTTGCATCAACATATGACAATCATGGCTCTTCAAACCCAACACATTCCTTTCATCCACTCACTTTATGGGATATATTTGTTGCATAACCATCTGGAAATTTAATTGATTTCAACCAGTGCAAGAAATCTTTACGCTTAGATGGCTTGATACATACTGAGCCAAAGGCTTATCCAATATATTACGTGCATTTAGTTTCAAATGTAAACTTTCCCTGATATTCATGTCTTGTAAATCCATCCTCGCCTTGAGGGTATCCTTGGACTTCCCTGTATTCAGCAATGTCCCGATAAAATAATCAAATATATTCTTCTCAATATGCATAACATCAAGATTATGCCTAATCTTTAATTTGGACCAGTATTCCAACTCAAAAAAAATACTCTTCCTTGTCCATTTTAATTCTTCAGCATTCCGCTTCCTCTTCCTATCTTTATTGCTATCATGTTTACCAAACTTACGGGGTACAAGGTAATCAAATTGATCAAGTATATCATCGCCTGAGAATTCTCGTGGACAATTTCTCATCTCCTGGCGACCATTAAACAATTGAGTATTTTTGCGCCATGAATGATTCATAGGTAAATAGCGACGATGTCCAATATGACAATACTTACTTCTCAACTTGGTGTACGATCCATCCTCATTGCACACCGAACATGCCAACTTACCATGAGTGCTCCAACCTAATAAATTTCCGTAAGCGGGAAAATCATTAATGGTCCACATAATAGCTCCACGCAAATTAAATGTACTCCCAGTCATCTTATCATGAGTTTAAAAGCCATTTTCCCACAATTCCTTAAGCTCGTCAACTAATGGGCGCAAATACACATCAATCTCATTTCCATGTGCTTTTGGTCCAAGAATTAACAAGGTTAAAAAAGAGAATGGTTTTTTCATGCATTTCCAAAGGGGCAAATTATGTGGAAATATAACAACTGGCCACATACTGTACGACTTACTTATATCTGAAAATGGAGTAAATCCGTCACTTGCAAGGCCCAATCTGGCATTTCGTGGGTCTTGAGCAACATCAGGTACATTTGGTCAAATTCTTTCTATGTGATAGTCTGCTGGATGTCTCATTGTGTTCGGATCATTAACTCTTTTATCCTTGTGCCACCTCATGTCTTCACTCGTATGTCTCGACATGAACAACCTTTGTAGCTTGGGTTTAAGTGGAAAATATTGTAACACTTCTCTTGGAACCTTTTTTCTTTGCTCATAATGACTATCTTTATACCTTGGCTCATTACAAACTAGACATCTATCTTTCTTTTCATATTCTTTATAGAACAATACACAATTATAATAGCAAGCATGTATGTTCTCACACCCCAATCCAAGAGTTTTTAATATCTTCTTGCACTCACGAAACAATTCGGGAACACTGCTTGGTTTGGGACACATCTTCTTCATTATTGCTAGCATCTTATCAATGGCCTTGTTTGTCATGTGATTATCAACTTTGTTGTGAATTAACTCCACAACATAAGACAAGACTGTATATTGATTGCATCCAGGTATAGTTCCTTTTGAGCTTCACGAAGCAACATATCATAAGTATCAACATCTACAATAAGAGCATTAGTCATATCTCCGCCCCCACATGGTATCTTGGACCCCTATTGTATCTTGATCATCATCATCATCCATCCATTCTTCCAAATGCATCATCCATCATATTAAACATGTTGACATTAAAATTATTGATCGAGTTGTTGTTCGTAGACATCGAAGACACCTTCTCTATATTCGGAACTAAGGCGATTCCGACAACAAATCAATTGTCTATCTATGACGTCAGATCACTTCAATACTAGTATTGGGCACAAACTTTGATATATTCTAATAGGTTGCCATAACAAGTTTTTAAAAAGGGTTAATCTCTGTTTACTACCCTGAAGTTTCGTGGTTTTCAACATTTAGTACATCAAGTTTTTTTCGTCCCAGAGTCATACCTAAAGTGTTAATTTTGGGACAGTTTCATACATCCGTTAGTCAAACTGTTAATTCTCCCGTTAAGTGATGACGTGGCGCCCATGTGGACAATGACTGGGCGCCACGAGTCATTAAAAATATTAAAATAATTAATTAAATAAAAGTTAAAAAAAAAATAAATAAATAAAAACAAAATCTGCAACATTGGAAGAAGAAGAAGAAGAAGAAGAAAGAAGAAGAAGAAGGAAGAAGGAAGAAGAAAAGAAGGATGAAGGAAGAAGAAGAAGAAGGAGAAGGAAAAAAAAAAATCTGGGCAACCTAGAAGAATGAGGAAGAAGGAAGAAGGAAGAAGAAGAGAAAAAAAAAAGGCGAATCTGGGCAACCCAGAAGGAGGAAGAAGGAAAAAGGAAGAAGAAGAAGGAAGAAGAAGAGAAAAAAAAAAAGGAAAAAAAAGAGGCGAATCTGGGCAAACCCAGAAGAAGGAAGAAGAAGGAAGAAGAAGAGAAGAAAAAGAAAAGAAAAAAAAAAGACGAATCTGGGCAACCCAGAAGAAGGAGGAAGAAGGAAGAAGAAGGAAGAAGAAGAAGAAGAAGAAGAAGAAGAAGAGAAGAAAAAGAAAAGAAAAAAAAAAGACGAATCTGGGCAACCCAGAAGAAGGAGGAAGAAGGAAGAAGAAGGAAGAAGAAGAAGAAGAAGAAGAAGAAGAAGAGAAGAGAAGAAGAAGAGAAAAAAAAAAGAAAAAGAAAAAAAAAGAAAAGAGGAGAATCTGGGCAAACCCAGAAGAAGGAGGAAGAAGGAAGAAGAAGAAGGAAGAAGAGAAGAAGAAGCAGGAAGAAAAAAAAAGATGAATCTGGGCAACCCAGAAGAAGAAGGAAGAAGAAGAGAAGAAAAAGAAAAAAAAAAGAAGCAAATTTGGGCAACCCAGAAGAAGGAAGAAGGAAGAAGGAAGAAGGAAGAAGGAAGAAGGAAGAAAGAAGAATGAAGAATAAGAAGAATAAGAAGAATAAGGAAGAATAAGAGAAAAAAAGAAAAAAAAAAAGAAAAAAAGGGGAATCTGGGCAACCCAGAGGAAGAATGAAGAAGGAAGAAGAAGGAAGAAGAAGAGAAGAAAAAGAAAAAAAAAAGCGGGAATCTGGGCAACCCAGAGTTGCCCAGAGAGAAGGAGGAAGAAGGAAGAAGGGAGAAGGAAGAAGAGGAGAAGAAAAAAAAAGAAAAAAAAAAGCGAATCTGGGCAACCCAGAAGAATAAGGAAGAATGAGGAAGAAGAAGAAGAAGAAGAAGAATAAGAAGGAGGAAGAAGGAAGAAGGAGGAAGAAGAAGAAGAAGAAGAAGAAGAGGAAGAAGAAGAAGAAGAGGAAGAAGGAAGAAGGAAGAAGGAAGAAGAGAGGAAGAAGCACACAAAAAAAAATTCTTAACTTTTATTTAATTAATTATTTTAATATTTTTAATGACACGTGGCGCCCAGTCATTTTCCACATGGGCACCACGTCATCACTTAATGAGAGAATTAACAGTTTGACTAACGGATGTATGAGACTGTCCCAAAATTAACACTTTAGGTATGACTCTGGAACGAAAAAAACTTGATGTACTAAATGTTGAAAACCACGAAACTTCAGGGTAGTAAATAGAGATTAACCCTTTTAAAAATTTGTTAAGATAGGCATATAATATAGCAAAGATGAATGTCAATAAAACAAAGAAAGCAAAGATATGCATACAATATAGTAAAGATGAATTTCACATAACTAGAAATTCAAGATCAGCAAGATGCTAAAACAAAGAAAGCAGACCATTAAGCATTCGCACCCATCTAACTACAATTTTTTTTTATTTTTTTTAAAAAAGCATGCAATTTAAGTATCCACACCCACATTTGTTGCGAAAATTAGATAACAAAAATTAAACTCATTAAGTCTCGAATTTTAGTGCTCGCAAGTGTACGAATTCGATGATTGTATAGTATATAAGCACGGATATCGTCCCACAGAGATCGAATTGATTCTAAAAATCTTACTAACTAAATTGGAACAAATTATAATTGGGAAGCTTTAACGGAAAAGATAGAAGATTTGAATTAAACTAAAAATGAAATATGACTTTAAAATAAAATACATGAAATAATAAAATTATAAATATAAAAAAATAAAACCTAGGGCATCCGAATTCATTGTAACCAATTCTACTTAATTCCTTTAATATGCTATGCTCAAGTAGTTCCCCAATATTGATGATCGATTTTCCCTAAATTATCCGACGGCCATGGCATCTAGTTACATCAAAAGTATCCTTACATGTTAACCCTCTATGGCATCTAGATGGATTTAAACAAGTAAGAACCCATTAAGCTCTATGGAAATCGTTGGAAAATCACACAAACCCTAATTGCATGGCATCTACAAATAGGTGTTTATGGTATCAGTTGCAAGAAGTTAAACTGATAGGAGCATATTTATGCAATTTTGTTAGCCTATTTCCTTGCATTTACTTAGTTAGTTTCTATTTATTAGAGTTTTTTAAGCCATTTTCGTGTGTTTGTAGGTTCAAATGGCAAAGTTGGCAAGAAAGTGCTATTTGGAGCATTTTAGAGCAGTGTTGGGTTTGGAATGGATAACATATGAATGGAGCAAGGTGGATGGACGTTGTTGAAGTGAAAAAGAGGCTAGGAATGTGTTGAAGAGTTGGAGAAATTAATTCAAGACAAAATTCAAGACAAAAAAGATAAGGAATCAGCTAAAAAGAAGGAACATTATCCAAAAACCTTATCCAAACCTTATCTTATCAAAACATTATCCAAACTAACCATATCCTATCCTATTCTATCCTAATCTTATCCTACCTTAATTCCAGCTGTAAGGGGGAATCAAGTTCACATTAAAACACCTAAGTATCAGGTTTCTAGAAGGCCTATCCTTAGATATGTGCCGCACCTTCTCCTTTTCCCCTAGAAATCTGCCAAGCGCCCAAGTCCTTTTCCTCTTTGGTTTGGAGTGTGAAATCCTTTTCCTTGACAACCTGGGCCGTGCCCCTGCCTATATAAATACATCAATGCCACACCATTCAGCACCACCACACACAAGAGCCTAAATTCAGAGAAAACTTCATTGTGTCGCAGCTTTGCAAGGAAGGAGAATGAGAAGCTTGGAGCCGTACCTGCCATTCAAGACCTTTGGATTGCTGGAGCGTTTCTAGGTGTATTCTATCTTTTTTTTTAATGTTTAATTTTAATTGTCTTTGTTTAATTGCGAACATGAGGAACTAATTTCGTTTTAGCTAGAGGTGAATTCAAAGTCATGAACATATATGTGATATGAATTGATTACCTCCAATTATTATTTCATAAATCGTGAATGCAATTTACTTAACTGTTTGATTCAGAACTTATTCTTGTGTGTTGATTAAGGGTGCACACTTAGTTTGCATGCATGAATTTGATGTTAAAATATAAGGGAGTTCACCTAATAGTTATGAACTTATATTTACAAGTAGTGGAGGTCGCTAGTCACGATCGCGTTAAGTAAATTCTTGGCAGGAGTATCATGCAGTCATAGTTACGAATGCCTTGTCAATGCTTATGATTTTCACAGAACTTAATAATCTTTGATATGTATCTCTATCATGCAGTTCATATAGGGAACTTGATAAGAATAATTTGGTTGCATCGCTGAGTCCAATTCAATGAATTTAGGAAAATCTGAGGGTTAATTAGTGCAGTTCACGGTTAACTTGGGGGCATTGTCATTCATGGTTTATACAAATAATAACTGGAAATCGATTTGTATGCATATGTGTCATGTGTGGAGAAGGACCCTTTAGCTAGCCTTTCACCCCCTTAATTCACCCAATTTCGTACCCTTTAGTTTGTTTCTGCAAGTTTGTTTGTTTAAGTCTTAAATTCGTCAAAACAACCCCCCGTTTAGTATTTTGAGTCTTTTTAGTTTAATTTTCGTCCAAACTTCTCTCTAGTTCCTGTTTCGAGTCAATTTAACTTAGTTTGTGTGTTTTGAGTCAGTTTAGCTTATTTTGAGTAGTTTAAGTGTACTTTTTTGTTTCGGAGTCTAGTTTAGTGATTTAGAGTTTAATTTGTGTAGATTAGCATCCCTCCTAATCCCCGGCCTAGAACGATCCCTACTTATTCATACTACAACTATCAAAAAAAGGGTTTAAGTTTGTGTGCTATTTTATATCACATCATAAACCCAAGTTAAGTATGGCATCTACTCTAACTTGCATCAAATCAACCTAATTTAAACCAAGATGGTGATCAGGCATCTAAATAAAATCAAGCACATTACGAATAGCAAAAGATACTCAATAAAGAACAAAAACATGATAATAACAATGCCACAAGGCAATTAAGTATTCATGATTAGGCTACATCGTAGCCCTAGTAAAGAAAAACTCCAAAGTAGCTCTTCCTCTTGGCCTTCCTTGCCGCAGCCCCCTATGTAGAATAGATGATTTTTGGTTTTGTTTTTGCGGCTTTCTTTTCACAAGGGGAATGGATCTCCTTAATATAAAACCCATGGCAAGGGTATTAAAGGCTAATTGAAATGACCATTAATCCTAGCTTAATGGACTTTCAAGTCCTTATTAAAGAAAAGAAAAATAAACGGAAATAATAAAACTAATAATTAAGTTCTCTCCTAAAGTCCATTGAATAGCATTCCCATGTCCATTTGATCTCCAAAACCGTTGCAGTTTCATGCATTTGCCTTGGTGCAGTTAATTAGCCTCTTACTCCACTGAAATTACTCTAGACACCCGAAAAGCTTGTTTTCCACTCCTTTTTTTTCTTAACTCCGGTATTGAATGCCTATAAATTAAAACAATATAAATTAGTGCATTTAACCCATTCATATATACAAAATCCAAAGGAAATATATGATAATAATATATGAAAATATGCACCCATCATCCTAAAATTTAATTAAACAACAAAAATAGAAAAATCTTCTACCCCAATAACACGAGTGGGATTTCTACTGCTGGGTTTCTCTGTATCTTGAAAACTCAATACAAAAAATAAGAAAAATTTCAAATTTTCACAGTTAAGACAAATTTACAAGAGAGAATTAAAGAAAAGTGCAGTAATTTCAAGAGACAGAGAGAGATTTGAGTACCTTTTGAGAATAAATTGGGAGAAAGGGTAGCTGAGAAACTAGGTCTTCTTAAATCAAAGAGAGTAGAGTATGAAAGCAAGCATCTGAGGTTTGAGGAAGACGAAAGAACGATGCAGTCGTGGCCACCAACAATCCGTCATCGGAAAAGTTGAGAGACTAAGAGACGATGTGGGGTGGGAGTAGAATAGATGAGTTCTAATTGAGGCTTTTGATTTTAATTGTTTTTATGTTTTTTTTTTAATTTTTCCCTCTGCCTTTAGTAAAACAAATGGTGATGAATTGACTTTTCTCACATACCTAGGTGGCATAATCTTAGGTTTTGTGAAGAACCCAATCTTTTTGTCACCGAGTGAAAACAATTGGGCACCAAAATTTGGTGCCAAAAAAAATTTGTGAGGAATTTAGGATTGCTATGTGGCGAACAACATTCCAAAAATGTTTCGCATCCCACACTAGTATGTATGTGATGCTTTTTTTTTTAAAATTCCTCACTTATTATACTAAAATGTGATGAATTTATGGGCATCACATAAAATGTCGTCGCCTATTCCATGTTTTCTTGTATTGGTGGGTCCCCTAGACCCCTTGCGACGATGGTGGGTCCCTTAGCCCCCTTAGCTCCACATGGTTGTCGATGTGTGGATCTCCCACGTGTGATCCACTAATTGGGTCCTACGTGAGGGGGCGTGTTGAGTCCCACATCGGCCGTAGTAAAAAATAAGTAATAGTTTAAATATCCTAACCCCACTCTAACTAACATCAAGGTCTTTTGTGATAAAACTCACACCTGACAGATTGTGCAGGTGGTAATTACCAAGTTGGGGACAATATTGGTGTTGTTAGAAGTGGGCCGAAGCTCTGATAATTTTACATGGTATCAGAGCCAGGGAGCTGGCCCGCACTGTACTGCCACGTGATAGGTGGGTCCCCTTGGCCTCGTGCCACGGTGGTGGGTCCTTTGGCCCCACGTGTAGGGTGAGTCCCCTTGGTTCCACGTGGTTACCGATGTGTGGATCTCCCGCGTGTGACCCACTAATTGGGTTCCACGTGAGGGGGCGTGTTGAATCCCACATCAGCCGTAGTAAAAGATAACTAATAGTTTAAATATCATAACCCCACTCTAACTAACACTGAGGCCTTTTGTGATAAAACCTCACACCTGACGAATTGTGCAGGTGGTAATTACCAAATTGGGACAATATCGGTGTTGTTGGAAGTCAGCCCCGTCTCTCAGATAATTCTACAGTACCTGGGTAGATGGTGTATGATTGGACATCTTGTTCGAAAATTCTAATATTCTTCACGTATCTTATATTCCAGAGTTTTTAGTTGTTAGATTTTTGGTCAAATAGAGTAACTTATGTGTTATTGAATATCTTATCCAAACAATTCCATTATACTTCACGGTATTTTACACTTTGAAATTTTTAGCAGTTATATATTGACCATTGTTATTTGCCCAAAAATCTAACATCCACAAATTCTCTTTTTGGATGACTCTTGCTCCTTCAGTATGTCCAAGACTCAAGTTTATTAGATAGTGATAAGCCCCAAAAAGAAAAAGGTTTTTGTTGCTTGATCATGGAAGGGAGAGATTTTTCAATGTAATCAGTACACGGAGTGGTACACCACGTGGGCAAGCAAGCATGCATTGGGACAATCAATAGATTCAGCATTTGGGCACAAGCTAGCATTTAGAGCAGTGTTCTAAAAAACGGCCTAGGCGGCCGCCTAGGCGCTGGGCGGAAGGTGGCAAGGCGATTTCGAGCAAAACGGTGGGAAAAAGCGGCTGGGCTCTAGGCGGCCGCCTAGGGGCGCCTAGGCGGACTAGGCGGTTGCGGCGGAGCTGGGCGGTTTTTTTTTTTTTTTTTAATTGGAAAAAAAAAATCCTATCTTCTAACTTTAAGTTCCCGCGCCCTGCAGCTACCCTAATTTCATTTCAGAAACCAAGTCCTTCGTCTCTTCTTCCTCAACTGCAGTACTCACGGACCCACCGGCTGGCTGCTGCGACCTGCACTCTCTTCACCATCTGCGACCTGCTTCATCTTTTCTTCTTCATTTCAGATTCCAATTTCCACGATCTCCATTATCCACCTGCTCTCCCATCCCGTTAGCTTGGCTGCGACTTCAAGTCGAGCAACTCGTTGATTTCAGAGACTGCCGGTGAATTTTTGTAGCTCATCTCTGTGACGATGAGGGAAGAAAATGTGCTGCCAGATAATTTGTCCAGCTCATTTGTGAAGATGAGAGCAGAGAAGAGAGTGAGAAGAGAGTGCGAAGAGAGAGAGAGAGAGAGAGAGAGAAAAAAAACATTTCAATATGTGTTGGTGGTGCAAGTTGAGGGACTCAAAAGCTTGGGTGATGTGAAAGAGCACGGTTTGATGATTTTAATATTGAAAACCATGGACTCTGATGGTTTTAATCATGAAATCACCCAAGGTGGATGGGTGATGGACGGTTTGATGGCTTTAACATTGAAAACCACCCACTATGTGGGCATTTTATATTTTTAAAAGTTTGAGATATATATTGTGTGTGTGTGTGTGTATATATATATATAAATCTTATATAAATTATAAATTATTTAGATAATATTTTGTTTTTTTCCTAGGCAAGTATATCATATATGTACATAAAACATTCACATATGTATGTTCTTCTATAAGAAATGGCATATTAGTCAATAATTATGTACATTTGATATAGTAAATTTAATTAATTCATATAATATATAAGAAATTTACCTAAATCCGCCTAGGCCGCCTAGGCGCCCGCCTAGACCCCGCCTAGCCGCCTAGGCGTTAGGCGCTAGGCGCTAGCCTGCCGCCCGACTAGCGCCTAGTGTTTTTTAGAACCTTGATTTAGAGACACAAGACAAAACTATTGTGTTCATGGAAAAGAGGATTTTGCTATGATGTGTATCACAATTGCATATTGCTTGTTGAGATTAGAATCCTCTGCTTGTATTTTCTTGACTTTTAACCTTAGTCGCGTATTATAAGCATAATGGTGTGCGAGAAAGTAAAAGAGAAGATAAGTTCGTGATACATTTTAAACGTGTCAGTTCATATTAGTGGACTCGTAACCTTAAATTTATGACATACACGAATAAGACTAAAATAAGCACAGTAGACATCAATACAAATTCATAAGATTCTAAGAGCTAGTGATGCAGTGCACGAAAGAAAAATTCATTGAGCTCTCATATTTAAATGGCTAATTTATATTTTGGGAGATTTTGAATGTGGTCCTTAGCTATGAATATTCTTTGATTAAAATCTTGTTGGTTTTTAATTTTTGATCGAGGTCCCTGAAATTAATGTGATAATTTATTTCTATGTACGTTACTATATTTTTTAAATTAAAAATTAGAAATTTTAGTTGTTTATATATATGAGATTTTAAATAAAAAATCATAATTTGTGGGATTAAAAATATTAAAATATAAATATACTATTGTGTGTGTGTGTGTGTGTATATATATAAATATATAAACATATGGGTACATTCATCAAAATTAACCAAAAAAATTATTGTATCAAAACATGGGTACATTCTTCAAAATCACAAAAAAAAAAAAAAAATATTAGGTTTAATAACATTAGTAAATTTCTTCGATTAAACTTGACATGGATACATTTTAAAATCAAAGAAAAAAGAATGTACCCATATAAGTTTAAAAATGGATTAGAAAAAAAATTGAATAGATTTTATATAAAAAAAAATGGTACATTTTATATATAAAAAATTAGTATATTTAAGAATGAGTATGTTTTAAGTTAAAATGTTTTACATGAATGGGTACATATAATTAGCATGGGTACATTTAGCAAAAAAATGTGCAAATAAAAAAAATATATGGGTACAAATACAAATAAACTTTAAAAAATATAGGCACAAAAAGAAATTAATATATGGGTACAAATTAAAACCGAAAAGAAAATTAGTACAAATTAAAAATGGGTACAAACTAAAACTAAAAGTATATGATAAAAAATTTAGTCATAAATATAAATATACTAATTGTAACATTTTTAACATTAAATGAATATATTTAGAAATTGAAATAATTAATGATGTTATTAATATCCAAGGACCTTGATCAAAAATTGAAAGTGAATAGGATTTTAATCAATGGAGTAGCAAAAGGAAGGATGAGAACCTTTAGTAATTTGTATTTTGGTAAGTTGTGTTTAATTATGTATTTGGGCTGGGACTTGATTATCATTTATGAAGTTTTAGTGGACTCGGAAGTTGTGTTAGCTTTTAATTAAGCAGTTGGCTAGGCCTTTTAAAATGCTAGAACTCTGGAGGTTGAGGGGGGAGGTATTTGAATGAATTTATGAACAAAGCTTGGCTCTTTTCTTAGTCTCCTTTTCTAGTTGTGCTGGTGTTCGTCTAGTTGATTCTCTGCTCTTTAACAGTCCCCCGTCAGCTAGGTAAGATTCTGTGACAGGATTCCACAATATATAATTTATCTGTGTTCATAAATTTAATCAGAGTAAAGCTCCCACCATATATAAATGCAAAGCGGCTTCTTCAATATATGTCGCTGCTGGTTGGCATGGACTTCCATGATTCAAGCTGGTAAGCCTTGAATTCCATGACCTAATTAAACTACCAAATCCTCTATTGATAAAGCCATGAATTGGTCCACCTCATGGTCTTTTCTGATCAATGATTGTGACTGGTTTTTCATCATGTATATGTATTTTGATCAATGACACTGACTGGTTTTTCATCATGTATATATGTTTCTTTTTTATTTGATTTTAATGATGAGAAGATACGCAAAAACATGTGTGTAAGTTATGATTGAATTTTTATCAGTGTTGGCAGTCATACGGTTCTCTAGTTTTGCCCAACCAATCCGTAGTTGATAAGTTCATGATGAGACCAAGGGGTATTGGAAATAATTTTTCAACATTTTTTTCACCTTCCGATCATGTTTATTTATAATCCATAAATATTTTTTTGTTTCATTAAACATTAGCAAAAAATAAACAACAGTATTGAGTGAGACAAATAGTGTGTGAATATCATTTCTTATATAAATTATATGCATGATCTTTTTTACTTAATTTTAACCGCTCAAAGTAGGGATTCGAGCATTGCTCGAAAGATCTTGAGGAGGATTTGAGCACTGATCGAGGGAACTCGTGAGACTTGTGCTTTTTTTAACTATTTTTGATATGGTTTAATAATAATCAGCTGTAAAATGTAGCCGTTGTGTGTTTGATAAAATTAATTTTAAAAGTGATGTGAGTAAGAAAAACAGTGTAAAAGCGTTCAGTAAATTTTAACGTAAAAGTGCTAAAATAGTAAATAATAACAAAAATGGACATTAGTGATGGCTGTGGCGACAATAGTTGGCTGGGGCGGTGTGGTGATGACAATGGTGGAGGTATGGTGGTGGCGCCAATAGTAGAGTGTGGACGTTAGGGTATAGAGGTAGCAATGGTGTCAACGACACTAGGTGTGGCTGCATTGTTGGCGGTGGCGTTCGAAAGATGGAAAGATGGTGGTGGTGATGATGACGATAGTGTGAGGCTGGTGGTTATAATTGTAGATGGTAGCAATGATGGTGGTGGTGGAGGCGATGGGAGCGGTGGTGGGGATGGCAGAGGCAATGTTGGGGGTATGATGGTGATAGTGGAGTACGGTGGTTGGGGTGCAAAAGTAACAATGGTGATAGAGGTGAGGGTAGCGGTGGCGGAGGTGGTAGTTGTGGTGATGGTGGTAGTTGTGGTGATGGTGGCAGTGACGGCAATGATACTAGTGGTAATGCATGTGGTGGTGGTTGTGGTTATGGTGGTAGTCGTCATGATTGTGGTCATGGTGGTGGTGGTGCATGGTTGTGGTTATTGTGGCAATAGTTATGGTTGTGTGGTGGTGGCGGTGGTGGTGGTGATTATTGTGGTAGCGACGGTAATGATAATGATGGTGGTGGTTGTGTACAATTAGTGGTTATAGTGGAAGGTAGTAGTGGTCACTTTATTCTCCATTGGAAAAAAACTGGAGTAAATTGTAGCTATGGTCCCTGAACTTTAACTTAATTGGAGTAATGGTCCCTTAACTAAAAATTCATTACCATTGGTCCCTTAACTCATCAAAACGTACAACTATGGTCCCTCAACTAAAAATCCATTATCATTGGTCCCTTAACTTTAATTCAACTGGAGAAATGGTCCCTTAACTTTAACCCAATTGTAGCAATGGTCATTCCAACATAACTCGTTTTAACAAAAAAATTGATGTAGTTGACGAAAATGATCATAATTACACACTTTGATGAGTTGAGGGACCCTAATTATATAAATGGTTATTACAACATAACTTATTTTGACAAAATTGATGAAAATGACTATAGCTACACGTTTTGATAAGTTAAGGGACCAATGGTAATGAATTTTTAGTTGAGGGACCATTGCTCCAATTTGATTAAAGTTGAGGGACCATTACTACAATTTACTCAAAAAAGTGTGTAAAAGGATAAAAAAATGTCATTTTAAAAAACTAAAAAGGATATTGCAAGAATTGAAAATATTCATTACAGGGCTCAACTTTGCTCTTTATGAAAATATTCTCTCTCTCTCTCTCTCTCTCTCTCTCTCTCCAATGACCCGTTTTCCTCGTTGCCGTCGCTCCATCAATGGGGAGCATGTTGTCCTCTCCACCCCAGACCAAGGTCTGGGCTACGAAGGCGACGGAGGAGAAGCGGGTTTTGCTTTCGAGGGACAACTAAATTTCACTCCTTTGTTTTCCACACTCTAAAGTTCACTCCTTTTTCTTCTTGAGATATTATATTTACACAACCCAAATTACTTATTCCACACTCTTTTATTTTTTAAATATTTTTTAGATATTCTGCACACCAATGACACTTGATAAAAATATTAAAAAATTAAAAATATGTGAGAGAAGTAATTTGGGACGTGTGAATATAATCTCTATTCTTCTTTCCCTTCTGTAGACCAGAAAATCACTCAAATCCCACGCTTCTTCCGAACTGGGCAACCAAGATTCAAATATGCACAAGGAGTTTCAGTCAAATGAGGAAACCCTCAGTCAATTGAACCCCTTTCGCTTCACCCAAGAACCCACATTTATCCAACTCTTTCCTTCTATTTGTTGGACTAAATTTTGTGCTGAAAAACAAGAACAATCAGGTGTGGAGGAAAACATTGAAGATAGGGAAGCGTAGAGCAGCAAAACCATTTGGGTTATGAGAGTCTTTGGATTTGTTTTGTTAAAAGTTATAGTCATTAGGGGTATATTAGTACTTTCATATCAATTTTTGGTTATAATTATCATAAATTTCAAAAGTTGGTTATAATTCTATATGAAATTCAAATTTTAATTATTTTTCTAAATTTCCCTATAAGTTATTTTTTTGCTTATCAATTGAAATTGCATTCATAATCCAACCATAAACGATCAATACAACTTCAAGAGGGTGTATGCAGTATCTAAAAAAAAATATGATCTTCCTCCAACCACATCCACAAAAATCAATAAACATCTACCGCATAAAAGCCAACAGGCTAAGCGATTATGTGCTTTGTTAGATTTCTTCAAGTCTAAGCATTTGGATTGTTCATATGAGCCACAAAACTATAGGCCAACATATTCATGTTCCCCTTTTTGCCACACTACAACATTTCTTCCTTGAAACGCGACCAATGATTCTCTTTGTTAGTAAAGCAACAACATAACTTCTAATTTCTATCCCGGAACACAATTTTGTTTTCCCTCTTGAATCCTATACCCCCCCCAGCTGCAAGGTCGTGGTCCAATTGGTCGTTTGTTGCGGGAGGTTAATTTCATAAAAGTGTCTTTCCCTATCACTAATATTATATATATATATATATATATATATATATATATAGTTCTCTCTCATTTCTCTATAATTAGTCACTTCTCCCCCGTAACTACGCTCAGATTTCAACTCTCGTTTGTACTTTAGTTGTCTAAGAATTATTGGTATAGTTTAGCTCAATACAAATCATGATGTGCAAGTTCCACGTTAGCATCGTTTGAACTTTACTCTGATTGGATATGAGACTAAACACGTCATGACTTGGACAGATCGAACCAAACTACGCCAGCAGAAAACATATTGTATAAAGAATGGATGTAAGTAAAAGAAAAAAAGACAGAAGATAAATAAGGGAAAAGATTGTACTTGAGAATCCAAACCAGTGATTTCATTCTTCCAGGTGACCGAGTCTATATAAAAGTATATCACCACAAACTACAAACAAATTGCAAACCTTACAACAATGACAGGTATACATTTTTCCTAGAGGCTAGAGCAAAACATGCATTCCCTCTTTTCTATCCACCATTCTGCTTGCCCAAAACCCAAAGTCAAAACTAATTTTTTAGTTGTGCACACAACATAAATATATAAACCCAATGCTATTGAAGATTATATTTTAGATCCGATAAAATTGGAACGATAAAATTAACATGGTTCCTACAAGATGAGACACATAAATAGAGAAATATTGAGATTATATTGAAATTATATTTCACATAATATCAATGAATTCATGGGCTGATTGATTGGGTCGTATAAATCAATTATGTAATTAAACTTGACATACATATGAGTTTGGTGTTAGAGAATCCGACATTCTCTTGTACTCGATCCATATATCAAACCAAATAATGGATGTGGTTGTCAGGCTGCACAAAACGCAACCAAACTATTTTTAAACACTGCCCAAAAACATTATAATACGTTAAGTGCAGGAAAAATACTGAATCCCGAACTTCTGCATTTAGCTTCTACATATTTTTCCACATTTCTCTTCTATATAAATTTTTGAATTTCGCTTTATTATACCATTATTTAGCCCATAAAATTTAGGTTTTAACCCAGAAACAGTTTTTCTGCTCCAACCCTTCTGGCCTAAAATTTTAGCCCGAGATTATCAAAGAATGAATTAAGGCTATTTTTTTAAAATTAACTTTAAAAAAAAAATTATGTAGACTATCTTAAATTAATTATATGAACATTTTAACCTAAAAATATTTAAATTCCGATAAATTTTAAAAAAATCACTAAATCAATACATGAAAATATTTTAACCTAAAAGAATAATTTGAACCTGGAGCGTTGGATTAACCAACAACCCATTTAATTGAGACCCTTGAATGACTTTATTGGTTTGACAAATGGGAAACACCCCCACGTGGGGATGTTTGTTTTCAAAAAGTTGAACAAAAAGTTGTGGGGCCCATTTTACTTTGTGGCTTAAAATGTGACCTAAATTTGGCCCTCATTTGAGTTTTAGGTTTTAGGTTTATTTTAGGTTATGGGTTGGAGTGGATTTTGGGGTGGAAAAAAAAGGGGAATTTTAGGTTATAAGCCACCATTGGAGATGGTCTAATGATCTAACAATTTAAAACAAGAAACACCATTTAAGATAAATTTTAGTTTTATTTTTATTTTTCATACTTCATTTTTTACATAGCTCTTATACAGATAAGTCCTATAGAGATTAATTATTCTTTGGGATGAATATAAGGTTTTACACAAATAAATTTTCAAACCAAGCGCGTAGAAAAGTGTAAATATAATTATCAAAATCTTGCAAAAACCGTCAACAATACAATGACAATATCGTAGCATCATATTATTATATTAGAACTAAATTCGCGCACCGCCGTGGATGGTGGTTGTGCACAAACTCGAGCAGCCTGCAAAACAGTAAACAACCGTGAACAAGCCTATGGCCGAGGGAGGGGTGCCGGCCAAAGGCTGTCCAACAGTCAAGTTAGTGAGTGATTTTAGACTCAAGCAGTGGGCAAGAGAATTGAAGTGTTTAGATAGCGTTACCAGATATAAACCCTAGATAGGTATATTTATATCGTGGGAGAGAGACCTTTTTAGGATAGAATCCTAGTTCTAAGCCAGGAGAATCTTAAAGGATATCTAGAAGTAGATATTGCACCCTCTTAGGAGTTGTGATTACTTGCAGCGCACGCCAATCCTTAGATTGTAGGAACTCCAAGACTTGTAGGATCTGATTGAGTCCTTCCAGATCAGATCATATGTTTTGCATAATAATTAAGCATGGTCATCCAGCAGAGTCGCAAGGACTCGGCCTATTAACACAAAACAGGGTGACGGTGGAACCGCTGCTTCGTCTGATACTGTTCGCCCAGAGTTGGTGAGTTCATGACTAGACGTCTGAGGTAACTGTATTCGGATCAGCCTTACTTCGCCTAAAAAATCATGGTCCCATATATTATTTGATTGCATGAGTATTGAAATTTAGGAGCCATTTAATAACCATTTCGTTTTTCAATTTTTCAGTTTTTGTTTTCATTTTTTGAGAACTGAAATCTTGCTTAGTAACTACTTTCAGTTTTCACACTAGAAACTACTTTTTGGAGTTTTCAAAATTTGCTATTGAGTTTTCACTTTTTGGTTTTCAATTTTCATTTTTTAAAAAAACTAAAATCTGAAAGTACTACGGCAAAATTTTAGTTTTCAAAAAAGAAAAAACTACAAACTGAAAACCAAATGATTATTAAATAGAAACTGAAAACCAAATGATTATTAAATAGAACCTTAAGCGTGAATTTCATCTTACATATGTTTCACAAATCAAGTTTAGTGAAGAGATGTTCTTCTGTGCATTTCTTTTTATCAAATCTTTTATATTCACTTGTGTACTTGCATTTGGCATTCTCTGGTAATTATGTTTTACTTTGCAATCCAATCTTCACTTTCAATGATTTTGTTAACCTTGAAAATTATACAGACTAGGTCGAAATAATCTACGAGCTGTGAATAATTGCTTATGCTAGCATGTTAATTAGCTGCTAAGTTCAGACGGGCGAGTAAAATGAATGAGGTGGTGTGGTGATGGTGATGAAACATGTTATTGACTTCTACAACAAGGACTTCGGCTGAGGCCTCTCGGCCTAGGGTTATAAAATCTGAAGATAAGGTTATGCAAATTGCTACCAAGTTCAAGATTTTCTGCACCAGGTTCGCACCCTCCACTCTATATTGGTGAAAATATAGGTGCGCCGAGCAGGAATCAAGTTGTAGAGACAAAGATACTCAAAGGAGATGAGCGTCTGTGCGGTAAAAGTGGTTCGGCCGTCTAAATTTCGAACTCTGAAATGCACTTACAAGTAGGGATGGCAACGGGGTGGATTGGGTTCGGATGTGCTATCCCCAAACCCGAACCCGTTTATTTTCCCCAAACCCGAACCCGTAGAATCCCCGAACGGGTTTTCCCCATAACCGAACCTATCGGGTGATGGATTTTTGATCGGGGAACGGTTTTCCCCATTATGATATTTATATATTTTTTTTATATTATTAACTAAATGAAGAATATTAAATAAATTATTAGTAATACAATTGATACAATGCATCTAATATGTAATATTAAAAATTTATATTACTAAGAAAACATTTACACTCTTAAAAATTATAAGCATATAATTCCTATTATTAATGATATAAAAGTAAATAATTAATTTCATATTTAATAATGCATGATTATTAACAACCCATTTTCATATAATATATTTTTATATTTTTTTTATTTATAGATGAAATGGTTCGGTTTCGGGTATGGATTTGGGGCGGATACCCCAATAACCATAACCGAACCCGAAACCGAAAATTTTACCCGATGGTTACCCATACCCGTAAAATACCCAAAATTTCGTACCCGAAACCAAACCATTCGGATTGGTTACTTGCGAGGATCGGATTTGACGGGTTAAATTGCCATCCCTACTTACGAGTAATCAATCATAGAACACCTCACTTCGCTGGGAAAGCTAATGAAGTGACCTCGTTCAGCCAAATAATCAAAGACTCTTCGCCAGCTGAGAATTGGAATAAATAATCAGTCGAAATGGAAGTAGGGTTTTTTAATCAAACTGAAGGTATTCGTAGATCGTCTGTTCTTCAACTCCAATGATGTTCAACCGAACTCAATTTGTTGTCGTTTTGTCAACTCAGTGATGTTCAACCGAACTGAATATATGCTAACGAGAGTTAGTGAAGCAGTTAGTATTTTTCTCAGAATGTGAGAGGGTTTCTAGCCGAGCATCTATTTGTGTGTTGTTTTGAGGGTCCTCTTTACATTGCAAAACCTCTTCTATTTATTGGGGTGAAGTTCGTGATGAACAAGTTTGCTGAGTGGTAGAACCCTATCAGAACTGTGACTCCTCGACATGTACCTAGATATTCTTGACGTTGTTTCATCAAACCCCTTTTCTACAGAGACTATCTCTATCAGGTCTCGACCACTTCGACTAGAACTAGGATTCTAAATCTAGTCCCTTTATGCATCCAATTCATCTCTTATCTGATCAACCACAAGCTTTGATTCTTGAAATGAATCGAATCTTATCAAAACTAGTCCTGATCCTGAGCAATTCTAATTCATCTTGGACTCAACCGAGCCACACCTAGATCTAATCCTTTAGCAACCCAATTCCACTAGGACTCCATCAAATCACTGACATTTAATTTCTGAGCTGAAAACGTCATTCGGACTAAATATTCATTATTGGGCCGAGACCATCATCCCTCCCTCTTGATTTATGTTCTCTCGACCCAAATTCCAAAATTCAAACCCGAATAGATTTACTTTTAGAGCTATCCATTAATTTACATATGAAGTTATGATGAGATGAAAAAACATGTTGGTATCGGTTAGGTAGGTTTAGAACAAACACCAAGATCTGAGCTCGAAACAAGAACATGAAAATGCATCAAGAAACGTACTTCAAGAACTCTTTTTAACTTCAAAAGGCTCAGAAAGGTATTAAATTAAGATTTGCAAAAGCTGTCAAAATGTGATTTCTAGGCAGCCCTTTTCAAGGCCAACCACCAAGGGTTTTATATTTATGATGTTCTTTGCACAAAGATCCAGCATAAAATCGAAGGAATAAGACAATCTTAAAAGTTAATACGGCTTTTTCCTCTCCCATTTGACGTTTCTAATTGTCCTACCAAACATTCACCCATGCAGGAATCTTCTCCTTCTCTACGTCTAACCCTTAACTTTTATAAAGACATTTTGGAATATATAGTTTTGTGTATGGTCTGCATCCTAATAATGTATAAACTTTACAAAGTCATGCACAAACCTTAGGGTTATACTTTTTTCAACTTGCCTACCAAATTTCAACTTTTGGGTAAAATTTAAAATCCCTTCCTATTGATGAAGTCCGATATGAAGAATGAAAACAACAATGCAATTGCAGATTACTGGATATGCTTTTGATTTTTACCTTTTGGACTGAGATTGTGACCAGCATTCAGAATCAAATGTTGTTGATTAAATTCATAATTTTGTATACTTAATTCTTGAAAGTGATGGCCTCACCAAATAGAACAAACGAGAAAGACATCACTTTTTTGGTTTTTCTCTTCTGAATGATTTCTCATGATTCATGCATTTTTTTTTGCTTCCCAATGTGTCAGCAGAAAGAAGCTAAAAAGGGCAGCGACTAAATCACTGAGTGAAAAAGTAGAGTAGAAGTAAACTACATTTAATATATATTAAGGTGATAACTTTTTTTTTTTTTTTCTTTTTAGTGTAGAATTTTATGGAAAAGATGTTGCGATAAAACAAAGATCAACTACTCAAAAATGCACTACAAACAAAGTGGATAATAAGTTTTAACTAAAAAACAGCCAACCACAGCCTCCTTTAGTCCTTTTGACTAGGATAAAAAAAATGATTACAACTTACAAGAGTATAGACATTTGACAGATTAACATCCGGAAGAAAAAAGGAAAAAGAAGTAAAGAGAGATTATTTACACATACGAATTGGATTAAAACAGTATCCAATTGCATGGCTGTAGTAGGAGAAATTTTGTTGAATAAGTCAAATAATCTCACATCGTTTCTCACAAAACTTATATCAAATAATTTTACTTTTAATTATGTCGAGGTCTTTTATATAAACAATTCACATCAATAATTACACGGGTAATTTAGCGAAGACAATATTGATGCTATTAGTGGTAGGTTGCATCCCGTCTCTCTAAAACCTTAACAAATATTTAGGTGTCAGCTAGTGTATACTACTTTGTATTTGATTCATTTATTATGTGACTAAATTTGTAGTCAGTCACATGAGAAATGCTAATGAAACTCTCTCAAAAGTGGGACTCTACATGGAGTCTCTGTAACCTCATGGTTTTGGCACAATTCTCGTGCCTTTATTATAAATCAATGTTCTGAAAACATGAGGTGGTGGAGAGTCTATGGAGAGTCTCACTTTGAGTCTCCTTAGCATTTCTCCAGTCACATAGTAAATGAATCAAATACAAAATACACTAGCTGACAACTAAAAATTTGTTAAAGTTTTAGAGGGACTGGCCGCAATCTACCACTAATAGCATTGATATTGTCCCCACTATATACAATGATAGAAATTTTCTTTTAAGCGAAATGATAGTAGTTTTATTATAACATTAAAAAATAATGTAAATATCAAAGAGAACGTTGCGGATAACATTCAGGAGATCCTCAAATCAAAGGGCTTCGACTTATGTATTAGACAAGCCAACTTGGCCAATTTAGTAGCTACCATAATGATGAATTTGTGGGTATGACGAATCCGATAAGAAGCAAAGAAACACATCAAAGTCTTAAAATCATCAATCACCGAACTCACTAGATTAAGTCGGCACTCTAAAGTCAACATAACGAAGGTCGATCACTTGGAGAACTGACACCTGGGAGATTATGCATACAATACTCATAACATAGCTAACCAGATAACAATCTTTGAATAAAAGCATCACTGTCTCCAAAGAGAAACTGCGAAAGAAGAATTATTGTCAGTATCAACATGAATTATGTGCTCAATGCCATCACAAATTTACCAAAACAATGAAATAGATTTAGAAGTAGCCAATAACACACAAACACAAATTTTCACTTGGAGTAACATACAAAAAACCTCACCATATATGCACCTATTAAAGAAAATACCAAAACGAAACACAAACTCAACAACATATGAATGTAAAACAAAAAGAAACAAACTACGATACACCTCATGTGATCACAATACAAACCCAGGGAGCACATATTCTCTTTGTGACGGCTTTTCTAGCAAGTAGTCTTTTTGTGCTTATAGGTATTTTGTGCGCCAGTCAATTTCAATAACTAGTTGTCGTGAACCGCATCGAATTACGTGTTTATTAATGATATCCAGAGTACTAACTAATACATGAGGGAGTAACATCTTATCAGTTAATTAGTTAATGGTGATTATTTTCCAATTATCTGGCCACTCATGTTTCACCCTAGGGAATTATGCAGCACTAGTTAGCTTGGGAGCGTGACACATCACCTTGTATAAGTATTACCCAACAGAAAGCCCTTTGGCAAAATACGGATAAGCCCCAAATACCACAGGAAAATAAAAATTTACACCTACAATTTAAAGGGTATTGACGTAAATTTAACAAGAGCGGATTCAACAACCCTTTGACCTTGTAAACTCTTGTCTACAGACTACAGGGACAACTACAAGTCAACAGAATTATATTTTGTTTGTTCGGTAGGACCTGCCATTCCTTATTTCCATTGGTTTCTTCTCCAAAGCATTCAAGCTCCTCTCAAGAAACATGTTTTTGAAAAAATAAGCTCCTTAAAAACCCAGCAATCTGTTTTTCCTGAAATCCCTCTTGGGAAACTATTTAAATCCAATTCTTCTTGTTAGTTTTAACCCTCATCAAACTTTACTTGGGTTTTCTCTCCCTCTGTTCGGTCTAAAATTCTCTCAAATTCACTACCACCAACTTTTTGAAAAGAAAAGAGAAGAAAGGCATGGACAGACGCCGCAGAAAACAAGCCAAGACTAGCACTTCTTGCTCTGAAGGCAAACCCACCAACTCTTTCGCTTTCACAAAAATAACTTTCTGGGTTCTCATCTTTTTGTTCAATCTTTAATGGGTTTTCTTCATTTCTTCTTTTTGCTCAAATTTCACCTTCTTTTGGTTAATTTTTCTTTAAAAAAAAAAAGTAAAAAAGAAGCAGAGTTAGGCTTAATATCTTTGATCTTTTCCACTTATTTTTTTTACCATGACACACCATTGTTTTTCAGACATTATTGGTTATTTCCAATAGATAAAGTCTCTATATCTGTTTGTTGCATGTAATTTGCAGAGGTGAGCAGTATTGAGTGGGAGTTCATAAACATGACTGAACAAGAAGAAGATCTCATTTGCAGAATGTATAAGCTCGTCGGAGACAGGTAATTACGAATGTGCCAAATTATCTTCTTTCTGAGTTTCACCTTTATGAAGTCTGGGTTTATTTTTCCCTTTTAGGCAAAAAATATATGAGAAGCAGATCATTTTAGTTGTTGAAATGTGGTCACTATAGTTCTTGATCATGTGATTGCGATTGTTATTTAAGTATTTTTGGCAAAAGTTATGTCCCATGGTTTGGTGATAATGGCAAGGGTTTTTAAAACCAAAGTACTTCCACCGCAACCACCCCACCATAGTTAATGTTTTTGGAGTAAGGTTATCTCTCCTATTTTTTTCCTCCTCTTCTATTTGAATGGTCATGATTAAGCCACATCAATATTTTATATTAATTTTTTTTATAGAAAAAGAAAGACAAAATAGAGAATATGAGAGGAGGAGATGGAAGGGGATGGAAAGAGGAGGGGGAAAAAAGTCCTAGTCCAATGTTTTTTTCACCATTTGATAGTTTTATTCGTCTAGTGACTTTTTCATCAATATTAAGAGGTCATCAGTTCGAACATACTTTCTCGTTGACAAAATGTAAAAATTCGTTCTCTTATATCCATAATGGTAAGGAAAATGCTTTAGAAGTTAGAACCCTACTCTTTCGCAGATTTTGCAGAAGAACTTTGGGTGGAGGGAGAAACCTTGGTTATGGGATGATCTCTCTCCACCGTAGAGTTAGAGAGGAGCACTAACATGGTTGATTCACTACGCGACCACCAATTTAACTAAGAGAGTGGAAAATAACCGTAGGTCAGAAGAGGCACGTGCCCCTCCAAGCCTAAGTTGGCTCTCCCCTATCCTTCAGAGAATCCATGTATACTCATATCGTTCGAAAGAACACTGAAAGCAAATGGGTTTAATAGCAATTTCAAAATAATTGTTGTGTAACTTATTTTATTGGAGAGAGAATATTCAAACTTTGAGTTTCTTCCAATAAAGGGGACAGAAGTACCTTTGGGCCAATTTACATGAACCAGGTTCTAAAAGACGTTAGATGCTAGTCAGGCAGCGGGTTGGGGCCTAACACCTAGGCGGCTAGACGGATGCCTAGGCGAATTAGGCAGATTTAAGTAAATCTATTACATTTCATGTAAACAAGTGTCTCTTTATTCTTAAAATGTATATAATTACATAAAAAACTACAAAATAGAATGACATATATATTATGAAGTATTGGAACATAATGAAAGCATGGGGACCAAACATATAATGTGTGTTCATTTAAGTATTCAACAAGTATCTTACAATTTATTAAAAACAATAAAATGCAAAATGAAAGTTATTTATTTTCTGTCTAAGTGAGTCGCAACCTAGGCGATCTAGGCAGACGCCTCAACAAGTCTAGGCGCCCTTTCTTAATTTTCAAACACCTAAGCATTAATCGGGATGTTGGTCAGCTGCCTAGCACCTAGGCGGGGATTATTAGAACAGTGACATGAACATAGAGATTAAGAACCATGAATATATAATTCTCTTACTATTACAATGTGCAAGTGCAAGAATCATACACTTATCCACAAATGATTGTGCAAGAATCATACATTGATTGTTCTCTTATTTTGGTCTTAACTAGTGGAAAATATATGTGTTCTGCAGAATTCTAACTAGACTTGTATATAGCTCAGGTGGGCTCTTATAGCTGGGAGGCTTCCAGGCCGGAAAGCTGAAGAAATAGAGAGGTTCTGGTTAATGAGACATGGAGAAGTATTTGCAAGTAGAAGAAGAACAGAGCTTAAGACGACCAATAACAGATACAACAACTCCTGATGATTTTTCCCTTTTCTCTAGCTAGGAAGTAATTAGGTTTGGCTAAAGAACATTTAATGCTGTAGCTTACCTATCTGACTAATTTATTGAAATGAGACTACTTACCCTCTCTCTCTCTCTCTCTCTCTCTCTTGCATATACAGAGACAATATTGGAGAATGATTCGATGAAAGATCTTTGACATTTAACCATGTACATAGCATTAATGGTTTGCCCCATACTGTTTTGTCTTGTTCTCCTATTTAAACAGATGATTGGTCTCTATCTTCCCCTCGTTGAATTTAGGATTTCATTCAAATTATACATCCATGCAACTTCAAGATTTTAACTCTGCAACCACCCTCCTTCCCCTCCCCCACCCAAAAAAAAAAAAAACCATTCAAAGTATCTCTCTTGTCATGTTAATGGGCGATGCTATGGTCGTTGAAGTTGATCTAAATGGCGGACTGATGTGAAAGAAACTAACACACAAACTTAAACCCTCTTTTTGATAGTTGTAGTATATGTAAGTAGGGATCGTTCTAGGCCAAGGATTAGGAGGGATGCTAATCTACATAATTTTAACTTAAAAACACTAAACTAGACTCAAAAACAGAAAACTAGACTCTAATAACTCAAAACTGACCAAACTGACTCAAAACAGAAACTAAAGGGAAGTTTGGACGAAAATTGAACTAAAAGGACTCAAAACACTAACGGGGGACAGATTTAAACGAATTTAACTAAACTAACTCGACACACTGAAGGGGTGTTTGGTTTGGACGAATTTAAACTTAAACTAAGTAACTTGCAGACACAAAGTAAAGGTTGATACGAAATTGGGAGTTTTGGATGGGTGAAAGGCTAGCTAGAGGGTCCTTCTCCACACATGACACATATGCATACAAATCGATTTCCAGTTATCATTCCTGTAAACCATAAATGACAATACCCCAAGTTAACCGTGAACTGCACTAATTAACCCTCAGATTTTCCTAAGTTCATTGAATTGGACTCAGCGTCGCAACCAAATTATTCTTATCAAGTTCCCTACATGAACTGCATAATAGAGATACATATGAAAGATCATTAAGTTCTGTGAAAATCATAAGCATAACAAGGCATTCGTAACTATGAACTGCATGATACTCCTGCCAGGAATTTACTTAACGCGATCGTGACTAGCGACCTCCACTACTTGTAAATATAAGTTCATAACTATTAGGTGAAACTCCCTTATATTTTAGCATCAAATTCATGCATGCAAACTAAGTGGGGCCCCCTTAATCAACACACAAGAATAAGAATAAGTTATGAATCAAACAGTTAAGCAAATTACATTCACGATTTATGAAACAATAACTGGAGGTAATCAATTCATATCAAACATATATGTTCATGGCTTTGAATTCACCTCTAGCTAAAACGAAATTAGTTCCTCATGTTCGCAATTAAACAAAGACAATTAAAATTAAACATTGAAACAAAAGATAGAATACACCTAGAAACGCTCCAACACTCCAAAGGTTTGGATGGCAGGCACGACTCCAAGCTTCTCCTCTCCTTCTTTGCAAAGCTGCGGCACAATGTATTTTTCTTTGAATTTAGGCTCTTTTATGTGGTTGTGGTGGGTTGAATGAAAGATGCGGCAGAATGCATGTATTTATAGGGCTAAGGCACGGCACAAGGTAGTTTTGGAGAGGGATTTGGCACTCTAATCCCACAAGGAAAGGGTTAATTCCAAGGCAGATTCCAGGGAGAATAAGGACTAGATAGTGCGGTAGATTGCAGGTTTCTAGAAGAAAAGGTGAGGCACCTTTTTAGGAGAAGGGTTTGGCTTCTAGAAATCTGGTTTTTAGGTGTCCTAATGTAATTAGGGGTCCTCCTTGCAGCTGGAATTTAGGTAGATTAGGATTAGGATAAGGTTAGGATAAGATAAGATAAGGTTTGGATAATGTTTTGGATAATGCTCCTTCTCTTTAGCTGATTCCTTATCTTCTTTGTCTTGAATTAATTTCTCCAACTCTTTAGCACATTCCTAACCTCTTTTGCACTTCAAAAACGTCCATCCACCTTGCTCCATGCATATGTTATCCATTTCAAGCCCAAAACTGCTCTAAAATGCTCCAAATTGCACTTTCTTGCCAACTTTACCATTTGAACCTACAAACACACGAAAATAGCTTAAAACACTCTAATAAACAGAAACTAACTCACTAAATGCAAAGAAACAAGCTAGCTAGGTCGCATAAATATGCTCCTATCACGGACCATTTAATACTCTTAGAGTATCGTAATTTTTTCGCTTGTTTGTATCTACAATTCATTCATCTTGACATTTGATTAATAGAACGTGTAATGAACTTCAGTTTACTTATACATTATTACTGTCACCCGACCCTTATCGCTAACACTCTTTATATAAAAAATGTATACAACCAATGATTAGTCTACAAATACATGAAACATCTAAGCAATGCAAGATGAACGTCAGGGGATATGTATCTCGGTTTGCGTGCAAGTGGCATCTTATCGGGCTTTACGTGTTTATTAGGCTTCAAAATGAGAGTAACGGTAATGTCCAATTGCTAGTATGAAATGAGGAATTGGGAACTATAGTAGAATTATTCTTTAGAACATATAAGTCTATGTGAGTGACTTTAAAATATGTGGGAATTGTTAATAATACCCTGAAAATTCTCATGCTAGTACACCTAATGGATATGGCATGGATTTATAAAATGTGTTTTCTACAAAATCGTTGTTTTTTCATTCATAGATCTATTTTTATGAAATGTGGTTTGCTATACATACTTGAAATGTTTGTGAAACGAAAGGGTTAGCAGAGGATCGTTAACCTAATGTCAAGCGGAGTTGTCACATCGAACTCTTATCATGTCTAGTTCATTGAGTTGTTATGAATCATATTCCTAAAATTCTATTCAGTTTCTTTGCGTATTCCGAAACCGTGTTCCACTGGGGTTTCGTTGCGTGGTCCAAAACCCTACTCCGTCTAGATTATGTTGAGTGGTCTGGAATCTCTCTTCCTCTACGATTATCTTGAGTGGTCCAGAATCGTGTTCTGTTAGTATTTAGAGTCCCTCTTCCTATTCGGTTCCGTTGAGTGGTCCGGAACCCTAACTTCGTTGGATTCCGTTAAGTGGTCCAAAATCTCATCTCCTATTTTCATTGGATTTCATTGAACGGTCCGACATCCCTTTTCTTATCCGGTTCGTTGAGTGGTCCGGAACCTATCTTCATTTAATTTCATTGAGTGGTCTGAAATCTCGTTTCACATTTGGTTCCTATGAGTTGGTCCGGAACCCTAATCCGTTAAGATTCTGTTGTGGTCCGGAGTCCCATTTCCTATTCGGTTCCGTTAAGTTGGTCTAGATCCCTCCACTGTCTGGATTCCATTGAGTTAGTTTGGAATCCCATTTCCTGTCTAGTTCAGTTGAATGGTCTTGGAACCCTGTCTTCAATGAATTCCTTTTAGGTTGTCCGGAATGCCATTGTCTTTCGGTTCCTTTGAATTGGTTTGGAACCAAATTCCTAGGAATCTTTTTGGGTCCCCTCAAGTTGGTCTAGAAAGCGAAAACTTAGGATGTATAGGCTTTGGCTGAATTGTGTTACTTTAACCCTTGTTTTTTAGCATATTCTGAACAAAATATTTGAGAATCTTTGTTAACCGTTTTAGAAAAGCCAATGGATGTTGTGTGATTCCTTTGGGATTTCCAAGGAGTTTAGTTATGATTTTATAAAGTATGGTTTTATGAATTATTTTTATATGATTGGTTAATCAATGTGGTTAAAGGTAATTTGTGCATAGCTAGTTTGTTGAAATGTTATATGTTGTTGATTGTGGTTTTGTTGATGGAAAACGTTGTGATATATGTGAATGATGAAATGACATACTGATGCATCACGCATGTTAGGAGTTGTTTGGAACTCTATGTCTTTGGCCAGTGATGTCATGATAAATTTCAAACTTAACAAAAAGGTGAACTATAAATGGCTTGATCCCTTTTTTTAGTATACGTAGGCAATCTAACACAAAGGTTAGATGCAGCCATAAAATAGAAGGAAATGATACTGCGTTGTTGAACTATTGGGTCGTTTTAGTCATGCCTTGGGAGCGAGGCATGCTGTGGTACAGTTACATTCTGACGTCACGTGTTGGTCCTAGAAGTATCTCAAAATTAGGATGTGACAATTATTCTTATCAATTTCCCATGAATTGTTAACAGTGGGGCTCAATAATTTTCTATTTGAAGGATGTTCTACAAAATTAATGAATGGTTCGGAACCACTTAGTATTACGATATAGTGGTATTCCTTTTTACTTGTAAGAGAGATGTTTTAGATTCAAATCTCGTGGACGGTGAGTTCGAAACTAATTTATTCCCCCACCTCATTAGTGAAAATATATTATTGAATAAAAACAAAAAACATTTCGGATCATGAGATTACTTTGTGGAGCGTGATTTTTTGACAAAGTTTATTAATAAGTTTTTTGTTTTCGGCACATTCTTTTTTTTTTTTTTTTTTTTTTTTTTTTAAATGTTGGGATTTTGTGACTACTTCTTCAATGGCTGCTAGTTTTTTTCGTGCACGATTTTTTACTAGTACCGGTCAGGTGTGCTCTTATTATAAATGGTCTTTTATTTGGCGTGATTTGCGGCCTTTATTTGTAGATAATAGTCAGAACTCCAAATGGCTGGTGGGCAATGGTGCTCCTATTAACTTTTGGCATGCAAATTGGATTGGTGATTCAATTGTTAAAAGGTTGGATATTCCGCAATCTCTTGGTAAACTACTGTTTGCGCCTGTTTCAGACTTCATTCATAATGGAAATTGGTTTTGCCCTATTAATATAACTAGTGCCACCCTTTCTGCTATATGGTCTGAAATTTTGACAATTAAGCTTCTGTTATCGAGATTGGATGATAAACTAATTTGGTTGACTGCTTCCGATGATGTACTATTATTATCTTTGGCTTATGACTTTAAGCGTAGTAAGCAAGCAATTGTTCCTAGGAATAGATGGGTTTGGCGTAGATGTTTTCGACCACGTAATTCTATTTTATTATGGCGTTTTCTTCACGGTAAACTTTTAACTGATGATTTATTGCTTCACCGGGAATTCTCTTTTGCATCGATGTGCTCTGTGTTACAAGGCTACTGAGTCAGCTCAACATTTATTTTGAGTGCTCATTTTCTTTTGAAATTTGACATAGGGTTTTAGCCTTATTTCAAGTTTCTACATTATTCTCCGATATCACATCATTTTTTTCTTATCCTTTGCGACATGGTTTCGGTACTCAACTTTAATTATTGTGGTGGGGTATGATTGGGGCAAGTTTTTACACACTTTGGAAAGCTCAAAATTTAATCCATTTTGAAGGAAAAATGTTTACTATTGATCAGTTGGTTAATGGCATTCGCTTGCAAGTTTGTGAGGCAAATTCTTGGGGTATGGGTTTTATGTTAAATTCAATTGATGAGCTTTGCATTCTTAGAGCGCTTGGAGTGCATGAAAGGCCTTCAATGGCACCTAGAATTCATCAGGTTATTTGAATTTCTCCTTATTATTTTCAAGTTAAAGTTAACACTGATGGTGCAGCTCGTGGTTCTCTGGGTATGGCTGGTTTTGGTGGTATTTTCCGTGACCACTTGGGTCATTATCTTGGATGCTTTGCAAGATCTTTTGGTATTGCTACTGCCTTGGAGGCAGAACTTAAAGCAATTATTCATGTTGTTTATATGGCTTTGGAGAAGGGTTGGCATTCTCTTTGGATTGAGTGTGATTCTTGTTTAGCAGTGCTTTTTCTTTCTAATGGATCTTCTCAGGTGCCTTGGCATTTGTCGGTTGATTGGACAAATTGTTGTACCATCCTCTCTTCCATGCAAGTTCTGTTTTCTCACATTTATCGCGAAGGAAATCAGGTGGCTGATTGTTTGGCAAACTATGGTGTTGATCATGTTGGGGTTCATTGGTAGGATTCTTGTTCGCCTTTTGAATTGCAGCTTTTGCTTATAATCTTTCAGGGCTTCCAAATTTTCATTTCTCTTAGAAGTTCTCTTAATTGATTCTTTGTTTCTAATAATTTTCTTCTTCTTGTTAGGGTTTGGCTTCATGTCTCTTTTAACTTATTGTATCTTTACTTTTTCCTTTAATATATTTTCACAATAATATCTTTTTCCATGATAGCAATGCTGAAGTGGATGTGACATTATTGTTTTAAATAAAATAAAAAAATTATTAACTACTTATCTAGGTTGGCCATTATTGAAGGAAAAACAAATATTGAAAAAAAAAATTGATAACAAACTGTACTGGGGAATTGAACCCAAGATGGTTCTAAGTAACGTTGCAGGATCGTCGCCGGATCTAGGATCTCGGAGATCATTTAATCTTGTCTTTTTATCGTACATTGTGAGGTCAGAAATTATTTTAAATTATATTATTTAAAATTGAACACACAAACAATACTTAACAAAAACCGACCGCACGATGTACGATGAACGAACATAATTAAAGAATTCTCAGGATCCTCACAAAGAGGATCCGGCGAGAATCCTATCTCCTAAGTAACACCATCCATATAACATTGCTGCCAATGGCTAAATATGTAAATTTTTATGACAAAGTTTATGAATAAGTTTTTGTGCACAACTTCTACAAAAATATGCCGTTTAATAATAAATAGACATTTTTGACAAATACTAACCACTCTCGGAAATACGTAGACATTCCTGACAAATACTAATTTCCCTTGCAAATATTACATATATATTTCCGACAAATAAAATTCCCCCTCGAAGATACATAGACATTCCGAAAAATACTAAGCCACCTTGGAAGTAGGTGGCCATTTTCGACGGCTGGCTATACCCCTAGAAATAACACTCGTTATTTGTGACGATTATAAATTGGTCTATAAAATTGATCGTGAATAGTACTGGCGCCAACTACTCCCGCCAAAACATATTCATTTCCGACGACAATGAAGCCTTTTTTCTAGGGCATTTTGTGAACCGAAAATAATAGAAAAAATTAATATTCGGTCTCTAATTAGTAATGTTCATTGACTGAAATTTTATTTGTTTTCAGATTTTAATCGAAGTCCATAGTAATGTATCAATGAATTTACATTTCAATTACATATTTTTTTAAATTAGTAATTGAAATGTAAATAAGTGTCTAGGCAGGCTGGGGCCTAGCGCCTAGGCGGCTAGGGGGTCTAGGCAGGCGCTTAAGCGGACTAGGTGGATTTAATTAAATTTATTATATTTCGTGTAAATAAGTGTCTGTTTATATTTAAAATATATATGATTTCATCATAAACTACAAAATGGAATGACATATATTATGAGCTATTGGAACACAATGAAAACATGGAGAACAAGTATATAATGTGTGTTCCTTTAAGTATTCAACAAGTCTGTTACAATTTATTAAAAAAATAAAATGTATAATGAAAGTTATCTATTTTCTGTCTAAGTGAGTCGCAATCTAGGCGGGTCTGGGCGGGCTAGGTGGTGGTCTAGGCTGGCGCCTCAGTAGGTCTAAGCCCCCTTTCTTAATTTTCAAACGCCTAGGCATTAATTGGGGCAGTGGCCAGCTGCCTAGCGCCTAGGCGGCGCTAGGTGGGGATTTTTAGAACAGTGCCCATGTTTATATATATATATATATATATATATATATATATTAATGTCTAATATGTTGGAGACAGTGGCGAAGCTACGTGAGGGCGAGGAGTGGCGGCCGCCCCTCCCCTCTCCGGAAAACATGCCTAGGAGCCCTAGTTTAGCCCCTCCGCTCTCGTCGAAAATGAAGATTCCTGTTCCGGTGATTTGGTTTCTGCTGCTGCGCAGCAAAGAGAGATTTGTTTCTGGAGAACGAAATCTCAAGAAAAAAAAAAAAAAAAAAAAAAAAAAAAAGTAGTTGCAGAGCCGCAGAACTTGGGAAGAAGATGAAGTTTGATATTCCCTATACCAAACGGTGTCGTTTGGCAATGCTTTGTTTACATTTTTCTCTCTTTTAAAACCGACTTACTGACCCACAGTACTAACTGTACTGACCCACCACTTTGTTTACCCATTCCCCCTCGCCCGTTGTTTTTTCTCTTCTGACACCTTTTTTTATGTTTTGTTAACCCATTCTCTCTTATTTTCTTTTTAATTATTCTTGTATGTATTTTTTTCCTCTTTTTAATACCCCTAACATATTTATCTTAAACTCTTATATTATCTATAAATATTATATAATTTTTTTAAAAATAATGTAAATATTGTTTAATGCTTATTTTACCATAAAAGAAATTCATTTAAATCCATCTAGGCTCATGCCTAAATCTCGCATAGGCGCCTAGCTGCTAGGCCTTAGTCCGCTGTCTGACTAGCTCTAACATTTTTTAGAATATAATCCTAACCAATTTAAGCTTCTTACATGACTTTGATATTACCGCTTACAACCGCTTTGGTGGAGAGACTGTTTTCTGTTATGAATATTGACTCAAAACTTTGCACTCTCCAATGTGAAAGTAACCGCTTCGATTGAACCTTGCACTCTTTTGAATTTCGCCCCTCCCCTTGGCAAATCCTGGCTTCGCCACTGGTTGGAGAGTACCATTTATCTTTTAATATTTTCAATCCCACAAACCATGGATTTTTATTTAAAATTTCATTAATATAAGTAACTATAAATTTCAAATTTTAGTTTAAAAATTATAATAACCTACATAGAAATGCATTATAGTATTAATTTCAGGGACTTTAATCAAATACAGAAAATAAATAATATTTCAGTTAAAGAACGTTGATAAATAGATACAGCATCTAAAATCATCCAAAATAATATGAACTGGAGTGACTTATTTCCGACAGATGATGTTTTGCCGTCGAAAAAGTGCTTTTTCCGAGGATATTCAGGGGCCTTCGGAAAAACTTGGTTGCAATTTCAAATGACTAATTTTATGTCTCTCTGTAGCTAATTTATTGAATTCAGACTACTTACCCTCTCTCTCTTGGATATACAAAGACAGTATTGGAGAATGATTCAGTAAAAGATCTTTGAGATTTTACCATGTACTTGGCATTAATGGTTTGGCCTAATATAGCTTTGTCTTGTTCTCCTATTTAAACATATGATTGGACTCCATAATCTTCCCCGCGTAGAATTTTAGGGACCAAGCTCTCCGGATCTCCTCATTAAGGATTCCAATGATCAATTAATATCAACCGTTCATAAAAAATTATGTGGCTATAGTTTTTTTTCTTTTTATGTTGTTCACATAAAAAGAGGTTGCCTTACTATTGAAAAATAAAAAAGAAAAAAACTGTGGCCGCACGATTTTTTATGGACGGTTGTTATTAATTGATCCTGGATCCCTAATGAGGAGATCCGAAGAAGATCTAATTCCGAATTTTAGGGTTTCATTCAAAATATATATCCATGCAACTTCAAAGTTTTAACTCTCCAACCACCCTCCCCACAAAAAAAAAAAAAAAAAACCATTTAAAAGTAAAAAAGCGATGCTATAGTCGTTGGAGTTGATTTTAGTGGTGGAGCATTCAATATTCTTAGAGTTTTGTAAGTTTTTTTTTGCATGTTTATATAAACAATTCATTCGTCTTGGCATTTCATTAAATAAAATGCATAATAGACTTTATTTACTTATGCATCGCTACTTTCACCCGATGCTTATCGCTAACATTCATACACACAACAAATGTATACAACCAACGATTAGTCTACAAATACATGAAGCATGTAAGCAATACAAGATGAATGGAGATGCATGCACGCACTTGATTTCTTTGAGAACCATGAGCATCAATAACGAACACAAATCTCTTATCAAAGATTATAGTGCTCATTCATTCAAGATCAGGGAGACAAGGGTCACAATTTTGTTATGTCATCGTACGTGCAATACGCAATACGTAATTAAAGCCACAAAACGAACATGCAACAATATAAATACAAATTGCTGAAGCTAGCTGCATGTGGTACAATATTCTAGTAAATAGGATATTAAGTTTTCACTCATAAGCAGTGGGTTTGAAATTCTCTCATCTCCTTAATTATTATAATAATTTTGAATCATTCCTTCTCTCTTTAATAATAATAAAAAAAATTAAAAAAGGTAGCAGGATCGACTGTGTTAATGGGGTCCTTCTTTAGCTATCTTCAATGTAATTTTGGATTTTGTGGTGTCTTATACATGACCTAAAAATAAAGTTACATATGACCAAAAATATTAGGCACTGTCCACTTTCAGACCACAACCACCATCCATATTTCTCTACCACAACCCCCCAATCTGATTTTTGGTAGGATGAAATCCAATTTAGTGGATTGGCACCTCACCCCACCACGCACAAAGGAGATTAGGGTTCCAATTTAGAATCCATTGTAATTGAAGAGTGGTTTGACTCCTTATAAAGTTATACAAGATTTTTTTAACTTTTCGATGTGGGATACTTCTACATATTTCTCACACATTCTAATACTTGAGTCAAACACTTGAAAAATACGTAGCATGTGATGTGCAAATTTATGAACTAATTTGTTTTGATATCATAAAGATAATTGAGATGGCATCCTAAAATTGATTCAATTGACAATGAAAAAAATGCTCAATTTCATATAATTTCTGTAAACTTCCTTAATTTCTTTCTGATATAAACAACTTTCCATATTGCTCATACCTCCCTGGTTAGTTGAGCTAACCCCAATAACTTCCTTGGAAATTATTATTCCTCAGAAGATGAAACTGCCACTTTTCGACTTGTAAAGGAACTCATTTAGGATTTGGTCTTTCCTTAATATTATTCACCACTAAACAAAAGCTATTGAAGAATTTAGTATATTGGCAGATCAGTGGCGAAAAGCAATCGTTCTTATACACCCTAATATGGTCCCACCAATTCCCATCTCCCTTAACAACTAACAAGTTAGCCCACTAATGACACTTGGGTGCGGGAAAGTTTAAATATTGAAATTGGAAGTGTATGATGACAGATTAGGAGTGTGAATAAGTATTTGTAATCTGATAGCAATCTATAGCATGGGTTATTATCATAACTCAAATGTTGAATTAAGAGAGATTTAAGATTAAGCCTAGACCATAATGATAAAATCTGGGTGAAAATTCTCAGTAGTTCAAGCCCCAAGAATGAGCCCATGTAGTGGGTCCAACATCAAAACCTCGAGCCCATCATGAAAAGATCATCGTCCTTGTAATGTTGTGGTCTAGAAAAGTAAAAATTGGGCGGCGGGGGTTTCGGCCGTCGAGAAAGAAGTCCCTTCTATGACAAGATTAGGTAGGGATTGGTTTAGGCCGAAGCTTTGTTGTCATATAGTCCCTTAGGGTACGTTTTGGATGAGGATTTTTCTGAGTACTAAGGAATTGAGGTCAAGCTATGAATGAATAAATAGAGGGGATTCCAAAAGGTCCTCCATGAACATTACAAAAGCAAGTGAGAGGGTTTTGTAAATAACACCAGGACTTTGCCTTTCCAAGTACGAAGTTGTAGACACCTAAGGTTAGTTTGTCGTGCAAATTTGTAGTCAAAGAAATTGTGATTTTAACTTTATTGTACAATTGTGATGATGCTTGGTTTAATCAAGTTTGTTGACTTTTTGGTGACAAATCTGTATTGTCCTTTTATAAATACCGACAATCTTGAACTTTCAAAGAAATTTTCATTTGATTCAAAAAAAAAAAAATTGAAGTCAAAAGTGGATATGAACTAATTAATCCAAGATCACCAATAGGTGACACAACTCCCATGCCTAAATGTGCTCACCCGTTCGAAATTCCATAAACTCAGTTAATGAAATGTTTTTATTTTAATAGAGACCGTTTGATAATCATTTGGTTTTTTGTTTTTTTTTTGTTTTCACTTTTTTGTCTGAAATCTTGTTTGATAATTACTTTCATTTAAAAATAAATAAAAATAAAAACTAAAAACAAAAAAATGAAAACTCAAGGGGCCGTTTGATAACCGTTTTGTTTTCAATTTTTCAATTTTTTGAAATTGAAAACTAAATTTGGTTTGGTTACTACTTTTAGTTTTTTTTTTTTAAAATGAAAAACTGAAGACTAAAATGTGAAAACTCAAGATCAAATTTTGAAAACTCAAGGAAATAGTTTTTAGTTTCCATCTTTTTTTAAATGAAAGTAGTTACCAAAAAAAATTTAAGTTTCTAAGTTTTCAAAAGAATGAAAATTAAAAACAAAATGATTATATAACGGCCTCTTAATGTATTAAATCTAATTAGCATCAATTGACTTCAATTATTCACTATTTATGAAACTTTGAAATTCCTACCAGAGAAAAAGAAAACATGGAACGAATTGGCGGAGTTGAAACGTTTTGGCTTTATCATGATTATTATATATATTTGCATGAATAGTTAAGCATATATAATCTAGTTGTAAATGATTGTAAAAATAGAAACTAGATATTATATTTCTCCTCACCAAACTAGATATGGGCACAGTTCATGACCATTTAGTACAACGGTCTAATGGTATTCTTTTTCGCTTGTAAGTGAGAGATTTTAGGTTCGATTCTCATCAAATGTGAATTTGAACCACATTATTACTAGCCTATTATAAGGCTAAGCCCATCCCTTCACCTTCGTGTAAATAATATCGTTTGTTATAAAAAAAAAAAAAAAAAAAAAATATTCTAAACAATTCATGTATGTCCTAGAACCTGCAATGGGATACCCCATATATTAGCTCAGATTACCGTTTCAATTGGTAACAAAGTAGTTTGGTTCGAGCTCATCCAATATTTAATGTAACCTTCATTTGAACTCAATAATATATCGTCATCTCTTTCCAAAAAAATTAAAAAATTATCTAGTTGGAAATATACTTCCTTGATTTTTAGTCTGTGGCGCATATGAAATGCAAATGAAGATAATATAGGTAAATATAATTAAGACAGAGATAAGAGAAGTATGATGTTTATCATTAACGGATTTTTAAAAAAAGATTACTCATATAAGAAGTGTATAATTAAATTTTTAAAAGGGAGTTTTAACGAAAAGTCCGCGGTACTGTTCACTTTAACGAAAAACCACATTTTTACACTAAAAAGTCAAACCTGGTACTATTCACTTTACCCTTTATTTTGTCCTTATCGTTAAAACTCAAAGTTTTCAAATTATTTTCATTAGTTTTCATTTTTTAAAATGCCAGTAATAATTCTCTTGTTAAATAACATTATTCTCTCGAAATTGTTCTTTTGCGGAAATTTTATTCAATTAGTGTGTTGCTCTTTGAATAGTTAGATTAGATCAGTACTTTTTGTTTGGCATGGGGCAACATGACTTTGTCAATATATTCTATTGGGTGAAGTGCTGATTTAGTCCCTGAACTATCACCTTAGTGGAAATTAGATCTCCGAATTATTTTTTCGGTAAAATAAGTCCTTAAATTCATTAAAAATTGCTAATTTCATCCCTACTATTATATTCAAAGCTATTTTATCCAATTTTTCATCAACTTAAGTCACTTGACACACTTTAGAGTTTAATACCGTTATTTTCTTGTCTATAAGCCCTTAACATTTCATATAGGTTGTGAATCTAATGTATAATTTACCATCCGAATCTAACTTACACTATTTCTTATGAAAAACTACCAATTTACCCTCCAAAGTTAACTACATACATTATTTCTTTATGAAAAACTATAAATCTACCCTCAAATGTGTATCACATGCAAGTAACGTGATTTAAATTGACGGAAAATTGAATATAGTAGCTTCGAATATAATATTAGGGATGTAATTGGTAGATTTTTATAATTCAAGAATTGATTTTTCTGAAAAAAAATAGTTTAGGGACCTAATTTTCACTAAGGTGATAATTCATGAACTAAATTGACAGTTCACCCTATTCTATTATATATGTATCAAGGTACGCCTTCCGTATTTATTTTAAAAGGATGGCACAACGAAGCTAAGAACTTCAAAAGAGCGTATTAGTCAACCCATAAAAATATGAGTGCATTTTCCAACTAGATTTGGGTAAATAAAGTGTACTTGTTTCAAGATGAGTCATGACATGCGATTACTATTGCAACGTTTTTATTTTGCAGATCAAACTTTGGCAGACTAGAAGTTGTACTCGTAATATGGATGCGAGTATTGTCCTTAATTAATCTATTGCTCGATCTTTTAACCGCTTAATCACGAAATTTGGTTAATCTTGTTGACTGTATGGATGAATGATGGATCTAGTTTCTTAATTAATCTCCAATTTGGGAAATGATGTATCCATTTGTTTGTTTGTTTTTTTCCAAGTAAAAACAATAATGATTGATATTTAAGCATTACAATCATCAAGTAAGGCGTCATAGATAATATCCAGAAATCTTAAGATTGATAAAAATCATATTGAAAGAAAGTCAAGTTGGCTTGTATACGTGTCATGAGGTATATCATCTGACATGAGTAATGAGAGAATTGGGTAGAAACCCTAGGTAGAATTTGATATCCATTTGTTTTTTATATTTGAAAAGCAATGTTTCATCATGGAAAGAAAGATAATTAAAAATGGAATCAATGGATTTAAAAACTCTCAAATTCTCCATCTCCTATAAACAGGCCCGGCCCAAGCCCAGTGCTGGCAGGGCGATCGTCCAGGGCCCAAAAAAATTCGGGGCATCAAAATTATTACGGTAGTATATTTATATATGTTTTCATAAGAGTATAAATTTATAAAATTTGGTTAGATTACAAAGAAATTGAGCTAGAAGTGGTGGTTTCTTCATTTGAAAAAAATGAAGAGGTCTTGGGTTCAAAACACTACATGTGCGTATTTACTTTTCAATTTTTACAAATTTTTTTCATAAAAGTATAAATTATTTTTTACAATTTTTTTCTTTTCATAAGAGTATAAATTTATAAAATTTGGTTAAATGATCAAAAAGTTTAAATAGAAGCAATGGTTTTTCTTGTTTAAAATTAACAAGATTTCCTAAGTTCGAAATGCTATATGCGTGTTTATTCTTTTCAATTTTTACGAATATTTGTTTGGTTGTTAATTTATTTTTAGTTACTAGCTAGTAGTTATGTGGGTCGCTATTTTTAAATATTCGTTTGAATTCAAGTCTAAACTTCTACAAAGAGTAATATGTAGACCAAATTTTTAGAGCAAATTTGCAAATCATATGACGTGTCATCAAAATGTTTAATTTAGTGCTCATTCATTACTTATACATATTAATTAAAGAGTCAAACATCATTATTTTTTGAGTCTCATATTGACAAGGTTAGTAAATAAGAAAAAACACCTCACGATTTATACAAAAACACTTTAAAAGTTCATATGGAAAACAAAACTCATCATCTATCTACATGGAAGCTCGGAGTTTTTTGGTTTCCTTCTCTGGATGCAAATAAATTAGTCTTTCTGTGTTTCTAAATTATTGAGTTTGAACTGCTTTTCTAAGTATAATTTTATCGATATCTTACATGAGAAAATAAATAATTTTCTTATATAAAATTAGGGCACATTTTTTGGTATCATCCCGGACCTCAAAAATTTCTGGACCGACCCTGCCTATAAATGAAAGAGTTAAAGACGAACCCCTTGAACACTCTGACCAAGTCTTTGAAACCGAGTGGGAAGGAAGCATGTCCACGGGGAATGTGTCGGGTTCACATCTCACATCATTACAATATTTTGCCTTTTCCGACTTCGTTCAATTTCAATCTCATAAAGAATGCCCAACCGAAAATACCAATAAGAGGATTACTTTTTTATTTTATTTTATACAAATATTTTACTTAAATCTAATATGAACTGTATAAGTTGAACTCGAATTTATGAAGAAAAACAAGCTTAGTTAATATAATTATGTCCATGTCTGCAATGCAACAACCAACACGGTTTTCATCTAGATCAAAAAGATAAAAAGAAGTGGGTCCACTGCGGAACAAGAAAAATAGAACATTGGGAGGGACCCGATATATTCGTGTGACCATTTCTGCACAATGACCTGGCAGGTTCTAGGAAATTTATATTAACTCGGTTTTGTGGTCTCTTTGATATTGACAGCAACGGAAAGCCATGAAAAAGTTGTTCAAATTTGTATGCATGTGGTCCACTTAAATACCGAGAAAGCAATGTAGATTGAAAGAAGCTTGTTTTGTTTGATAGCCATTGTTTGTTCTAACATGTTTTTCGACCCTAGATTCAAAGATTCTCACAATCTTAATCAAGTTCTTGAGACTTAGTCATGATAATCACACTATTGATGTGATGTTCATATACAATATATATCTATTTGGGCTTGAGATATTAGATTTGGACTGAGAAGAGGCAACTCGAGTTGAGAAACCATGATTCTCGACTCAATGGTGATTCCTCAGTCCAGTTGGCTTTCTTATCTCAGAAAGACATGATTTGACCAAGGCCTAATGAAAGTAAGATTACCAAGCGATTAGACTTGGACGTGGCTCAGTCGAGTTCTTATTGAATTGAAATTGCTAAGGATCATGTCGGATTTTGATAATATTCGAATTATTCTAGGAATCAAAACATATGACTAATCAGATAAGAATGAACTAAATGCATAAAGAGACTAGGTTCAAAATCCTAGTTCAAGTCAAAGAAGCCGAGACCAACTAGAGATTGAGTTTCAATTCAAGAGGGGATTGAAGAGATCATGTCAAGGATATCCAAGTGGGTGCCGAAAAGGTATAATCCTATCAAACCTCTACCTCGGTAAGCTTGGTTGAAATCCACCCTTATAAATAAAAGTAGTTGTGCAACGTGAAAAGTCTCCTCAAATCAACACACATACTCAAACGATCTATGCAGAAGCTCGCTCCATGCGAAACCTCCTCTCATCCCTGAGAAAAATACTAATTATCATAACCCTTTCGTCAATAAATCTTCAGTTTGGATTAATAGCATTGTGTTGGCAACCGGTGACATCTTCAGTTTGGATTAATAGCAATGGAGTCTTAGAACCAGGCTATCGAGGAGCATCTTTAGTTTAGACTAACAACACTGCTTCTATTTCGGTTGGTTACCTATCCAAGTCTCTACCGGCAAGAAGCTCTTGATTCTTTCACTGAAAGAGGTCACTTCATTAGCTTTCTTGGTAAAGTGAGGTGTTCCTCCATTTACGTAGTGTTCAACACATTGAAAGCCGAAACTTTATTTATTTAACTTCCCAGTAAAGGCAACCTTGTCTTCAGGTTTCTAGAACCTTAGGACGAGAGGTATTTTTTCCTCAGCCATAGTCGCTCAAGTGCAAAAGTCAGCAGTGCATTTGACACCACACCACCACATCCATTTCAACCGTGTGACTGAGCTCGATCTTGAGTTGGCAAGTTTGCATCTACAAGAAAGACGTAGTTAGTTCAGTAGTTGGCAAGTCTGCATCCATTTCAATATTGATGAAATGAATCAAAACAAGAGTGTGTAATACACGTGATTAAAATTTTTACTCATGCACTGATATTCTGTTTCGTTTTAACCCTTCCTAATCTCTACTAATTAATAAAACACTCATTGTCAACCAAAACCTTATGAAATTATCAGTTTAACAATCTAATTAAAACAGAACATGAATAAGAAATATGGGGCAGAAATGTAATTTCACACAACCAAATTTTTTATTTTTTTCCAAAGCCTCACCTACATGTAATCCTAACATATCTCTAATTTAAAATAAAAAATAATAATAATGAAAAAAAACTTCCCACTCCCACATTCTCTATCACTCTCTTCCTCTCTCCTTCTATTTCAAAAACAAAAATAAAAAATTTTCTCACACACTTTGTGTGTGCCCATATGCTAGTATTTTATAAAAAAAAGGTTGCAAGCAACAAGAAAAAGTTAACAAGAGGAATAATGCATTGAACTATTGCAATTGCATGAACTAGTATTAAAGAATAAAAACACTTGCTTTGATGTTAGTATCTTAAGCCTTAAGATTCCCAAATTGCAAGATAAATGAGGAATTCAGTAGAAGCAATCACCACATGCTTTTCATAAAAAAGAATAAAATTCTTTCGTTAAACCAATTTGTTTCGACAAATGCACTTCCAACTCATATTAGTTTTATTATTCTTTTAACTACCATGTTGAGAACTCAATTACTTGTTTTATTAAGGTTAAAAATTACCATGCTCAATCATGATTCATGATGGCTTCTCTGTTTCTTGGATGAAATGGTGGCTTAACTGGATAAGTCATGTGAAGAATATCTTATCTGTCATGTGTTTAAATTTAAACCCTGTAGGTTTATTTAAAACTTAAAACCATTTTGACTTTTTTGTTTTTTCAAGTACGTCGAAAAGAACAGAATAAAAAATAGGATAATACTTGGGTACTGCCTAATCAGTACCCAATTTACTCCCCATTTTATGTGGCCCAATCGAATTACAACACCTGTTTATTTATATTTTCTCAATCACTATAACCAAACACAAACTTTTCCTTTAAACCTGTGACCAAACGCGACCTTTCTTCTTCCTCCCTTCCTCCAAAAGCTGCAGACCTCACCCCAATCTATCTCTCTTCCGCCAAGCATGCACACATTTCTTCCAACCTTTCCATCGATTCTAACATGAATCTTTCCACCAACCTCTCTCCGCGACAAATCTCACACTCTCCCCAGTATTTTCTAGACTGATTCTCTGTTCAGTGCCCAATTTTAGTTTGAAAATCATGTTTAATCAAAGGTCAGGTGATGGCTTGGTGGGTTTGGATTTTCAGAGGAAGGGTGAAGAGGGAGAAGATAGGTCGGAGGGGACGAGGGTGGGTTCAAACAAAGGAGGAAGGTTGGAGGAGGAGGTGGGGATGGGATCGGAGGAAGGACTTCATATATGTAGATTTGCCATTGCTAGGATAAAGGTAGGAGAAGGTAGGTGTTTGGTTATCAACATAGCAAAGAGTTTTGAGTAAATATTAAATAGACAGATGTTGCAATTTTATTGGACCATATAATATAGTGAGTAAATTGGGTACTGATTAGTCAGTACCCAAGTATTATCCATATATAAACATCTACTACAGTGATTTTCCTATATATCATGATTTTCGACCTTTTAACTATTTTCTCTGCTACGTACCATCCTTTCTTTAGAAAACCGTCACATGCTAAAACCTTTTAGTCTTATCTCAAGGGATAGAAAGTTATTAGCTTTGCCTCCTACTTTCTTAACATTGCAAACAACATATATGATGTCCTCTTGTTTACACTAAAGGGTGATAATTTTTACACACCCTGTGACAGCCCGTCCCGGATTATGTAATTATTTTATCCTCGAGCATGTGAAGTTACGAAACTACCCTTAGCGTTGGGTTTTATTTCACTTTTGGGCTAAGTTTCAAGGCCCAAGATTCTTGGTTTTGGACCAATTACTCTATTTCCAAACTTTTGGGAACCAATTGGCTAAGTTTTTAGTTAGGGTTGGTAGTAAAACTAGTTGAGGACCAATTAGAAACTAAACTAGTTGTTGTTTGGATTGGTTGGTTGTGTGAGGACCACACACATACACCAAAACTGAAAACTCCCCTTTCTCTCTCTCTTCTCTCCCTCCTTTCTCACAAACTCCCTCTCTCTCTATGCAAACCGTACGGACAAGCACTGTGGTTGCAAATTTTCTCCTCCTCGGTCTTGGACGATTTTGCACTTACAAAACAACTTGCACCTTAGGTTAAGGCCAAAAACCTCACGCGCCCACGATGAATGGGGGGGGGGCTTTGGCCGAAGAACCTCCGATGCCAAAGTTAGAATTTTAGAGAGAAATAGTGTTTAGAGTATTTTTGCAAGAAGAGTGGAATTAGGTTTTGTGAGAAAAATTTATAGGAGATGGCCGGTCCCCTTTGGAGAAAAGGTGGCCGGCCTTTGAGGTGGAATTTTGAGTGTAATTTAGGTTTAATTAGCCCATTTATTGGCTAATTAAACCAAAAGGGAATGTTTTTGTATTTATGAAAAGAGTTATAATGAGTAATTGAATAATTGGCTTAAAAAAGGAAGGAAAAGGGGAAGGAAATATGGGAAATAATTAGGAGGTGGCCAGCCCTTCCTTGGAGAGAGGGGACCGGCCATTAGGGTGATTTTATGGCTTTATGGCTAATTTAATTGACAAATTAATGAGGAATAATCCCATTAATTTGTCAATTACCTCAATTTATGTGGGATAATTGGTAGTTCTTGAAATAACTACCTAAAATGTGGATGGATGAAATAATTCGGAATTGTTTACCTTTTATGGGCACCTTTGACTTGACCGGAGATAATTACCCGCTACTCGCGCGTAGGAATCCTGATGCACTTCAAGGGCATTTTTGTCTTCTTAATCCGAAAATCCACGTGTTGCCTTGTGATTATTTTTGGCTCCACAAATGCCCCCACACCTGTTGGGCTGCTTGCAGAAAAGGGCAACAGGTGTAGAGATTCTCCCACTTTGGGAAACTTCAAGCTGCTTCCTATTTTGTTGATTTTCCTCTTGTAATAGGAAGATAAATCCCTTCAGGAAAAGGGAAGTAAATCAACCTTCAGAGAGAAATTTCAAGCTGATTTTCCTCTTATTTAAGTCCACCTTAAGTGGATTATTAAATCAACCTTCAGAGAGAAATTTACTCCACCTTACAAGAGAGAAAGAGAGCTTAGAGGATATTTGTTCCCCTCCTCTAGCAGTCTTCCACATCTTGCTCGTGTAAAGGATCGCTCCTCGCTGCTTCTAGGTAAGAAAAAATTAATTTTCTTGTCTTCCTTGAATCTTGGTTAGATGAGGACCCGAGACTTGTGATTGGCGATTCGTGAAACCATGGAAAAAAAAAAAAAAAAAATATATATATATATATATATATATATATATATCTTTTGCTCATTCTTTTGCTGGGCGCGGGGCGCTGTTGTTTGGAGGGGAGAGACCAGGCCGTGGGGCCTGGCTGGTTGCTGGGTCCTGCGGCAAAAGTTATATATATATATTTTTTTTTGCCATGGGTTGCTCTCTTTTCTTTTCTTTTTTTTTTATTTTTTTATTTTTACAACCCTCTAACGAATCTTTCTTGTACCCTTCCTTGTAGAGTCTTCTCCACCATGTCTTCCTCGAGCCTCAAGAATGATGACGGCGTGGCGGGTCTTTGAGCAAGGTTGGCTATTTCAAGGCTGCTCACTTCAAGATCAATTCTGATGACTCCTTTAGAGACTTCCCTGAGACATATTGGCATGCCATTCCATCTGGAGTGCGTGTGAGGCGGGTTAAGGATGGTAGCAGCCGTGAGCCATGCGATGAGGTTCAGAGAGCCATCAAATTCCACCCTTACTACTTTGTGCTAGGGTTCACCTTTCCCATGCCGCGTTTTTTCCAAGAGGTGCTCTGCTCCATGAAATGTGCGCCTGCGCAATGTTCTCTGAATGCGGTTCGAGTGATGGTGGGGTTCCATAATTTGAGCCAATTCTTTGATTTGGGACTAACCACCAACGGATTTTGGTATTTCTTCGACATAGGTCGTGTTGATGGAGTTGGGCAGCTGTGGACTCGTCATAGACTTTTTGACAATTCAAGTAAGGGTGATCACGATTGGGCCAAAGAGACCTTGGAGATAAGGGCCGAGTGGGAGTCTAATCACTCTCCTGAGCTGCGGGTGTCAACAATCTTTATATCCGGTAAGCCGGCTGCTTTAATTTCCTTCTCGGCTGCTTGATTTTGATGTTAAACTACTCTTCAATTTTCTGATTGTTCTCTGCCATCCTTGTAGATTCGGAGTTTGGCTCAACTCCCAAAGTCTCCCCGGACATGAAGAAAGTGCATGTTGCTCTAGGTATCCCTTCTGAGTATCGTGAATGGCGATGGCTGTTAAGTCCTCTTCGTAAGGAGAAAGATGGATTGCCCCCAAAGGAAGAAGTAAAATGAATAGGATTGCCTGCTGCCAACGATAGTGGAAGAAAGAGACATTCCCCGCCTGCCCAATAGTAGCCTGCTGAAAAGAAACCAAGGGTCGCTCGCGAGGGTTCATCCACTGCTCAGGAGGTGTTTGACGTGAAGAAGCCAAAGACTTCATCCGCTGCTTGCGGGGGTTCGCCAGCTGCTCCCAAGCTTATGATTGACTTGACTTCTTCCAAGAACGAGTCGAAAGAGACCACCGGATCCGTGCCAGTGACGCCCGCTGTTCCGAAGGCTGCTAGCTCGATTGCTAATAGGATTGCCTAACGCCGAAGTTCGTCAGTGCCGAAGTTTGTGCTAAAACGTTTGCCTGGGGTTAAATCTGATTCTCCTTCGGAAAGGCTTGCTTCCATGAAGAATGGCAAGATATCCTCGTCTGCTAAGGTGGCGCCAAATCTTGTCCCTTCCGCTGCTGAGACCAAGCTGCCTTCTGAGAGGAGAGAGACTGTTTGCGCCAATGGTCCTGATAAATCCGCCAAGTCTAATTCCAAGGAAGTTGCTGAGATTTGTGCGCTTTTGAGGCCAGACCTTCTTGAGGATATGGACGCGTGTGCTAAATTTGTTGATGGCGTCAAAGGGATTATTGGTCCAGGCTCCTTCGTGAAGCATACGCCTGAGTACAGGAGGGCTGCTCTGCTGACCATGATGCAAAAAACAGCGATCTTGGCTGCCGAGTCCATGGTCCTTGATCAAGAGGATACCAAGGCTGCCCAGGAGGTGGCGAGGTCTATGGCTGCTGAACCTTACTCCTCGGCCGAGAAAGTTAAAAATTTGGAGTCTGAACTTGCTGCTTTGAAGGGGTCTAACGTCTCTGCCCCCACTTCTCTGCAACTTGAGACCGCTCGCCAAGAGATCGCGAACTTGAAGGCTAGGCTTGACGCGACTCAAGTAAAATATGAAAGTGCAGAGAAGGAGATTAGACGTTACATACCTCAGATTCAGGATCTCGAACGTTCCATCTCTGAATCCCGCTCCGCTGCTTATGCTAAAGATGAAGAACTGATCGCTGCCTACAACCAAGTGATACACCTCAAGAAAATTGTTGACAGGCTTGAGCCTCAAGTGTTGGAGCTTCAAGGTGCTTTGAAGATTAACGATAGTCTGAAAAAAGAGATGGAGGAAATGCAGCGGGTCCGTGCTTGTCTGCTTGAGGAAGTTGAGCAGCTAAAGAGTGAGAAAGTTGGGTTTGAGGCTTCGCTGACTGAAAACCAATCTGACTTCTACAAACTTGGTTATGTTGATCATCTCTTTGGACGGCCGTCTGACTTTGAGTTTTCTGAAAAAGACTTTGAGACTTTCTCTATTTCTCCAGAAGATTTGCTCGCCTTTACTTTCGAGTCTTCCATCGGTGAAATAGTTGGAGATGGGAGTGTCCACGGCGGGGCAGCCGGGAGTGAAGCGCCAGATGGTACCACTGCTGGGGTTGCCGTGGCTGCCGAAGGTGTGACAATGGAGCAGTCGTCGGGTGGCCAAGCTGCTGAAGAGTAGTCTTCTAAGTAGCCTTTAGGATTTATTTTTCCTTGTTGCTTTTGCTTGAACTTCTCCAGTCTTTGCTAATTGTTTATCAATTTTGCTAGAAAATTTAATAAACTTGCTTCCTTCGCTTTTCTCCATCCTCGCTTCTTTTGTTCATACCTTAACCTTTAGACTTTATAGGCCAGTAGCAGGTGTGCCACTTTTTATAAGCAGACAGGCCGCGTAGCCTATGTAGTCGTAGGTGTTGGTGTAGAACTTTTGCAAAGTTGTTAGCCGTAGGATCGGCAGCCAGATGCCTTACTTATAGAAGCAGACAAATCTGCGTGACCACTAGGCTATTAACCTTGGCTTTCTCCAATTCCGTAGATTGCGCAGCAAGTGTCACAACACTTTAGGACTTGGTGCAAGTCGTTCCGCGCTTGGCAAAGATGAAGCTTATCGACTACGTAGCATGTCGGCAGTGGATAAAACTTCGTATATGCTTGCTAGCTTGTTTAACCTTTCACAAGAATGTGCGGTTGTATAAGTCTAGCGCGGCTTTACTGCTTGAAGGGCAAGCCGTAGGCAGCCTTCCGGAAACCGTAGGCTACCTTAGTGCACTCGGTAGCAGCTTTAGGGTTCCAGGGCAGCCGTCCATCGGATGTACTGCGTAATGTGCCCCCTCCGTCTCTAGGGCCCGGTTCCCCGCGGATTAGACCAAGAGACCCGAAATCCTTCAATTAGCTAAGCCTTGAAAAAGACCATTGTGGCTACTTCTAGGAATCCCGGCGCAAGCCATCATGCATCTAGTTATCTTAGGGCAGCCAGGCTCATCCACGTCTGGATATTCGGAGTGTAGAGTTTATCCTCCCGCTTTGGAAAGCATGGTTGGTCCCTCGGGGGGGTGCAATTCCTGCGGTGAATCCCTAAGAAGGGCGCGATCTTCTTTTGAAGTGCAGGAGTGATCAGTTGTTGCAATGAAATCAAGTTGTAAAAGAGTTCCTTATTGAAAAACAAGTGAACAAATAACTTAATTGTAAAGACTGCGTAACAACTGGATAGTCCTCGGCTTGCGAGGTGGTGCCCGTCTGAGCTGCTTGAGCCTTTGGGTATAGTTGGAGATCACACGTGGTACTTCCTCAAGTTGTAGGCGTTCCACTGCTTTTTGATCTCCTTGTCATTCATAGTGGCGAGGGTGTAGCTTCCCTTGCCGCCTACTCTGCTGATCTTGTAAGGTCCTTCCCAAATAGGGTCCATCTTCTTCGATCCCTCCGTTCGAGCAGTGATGAAGGCTTTCCTCAGAACTAGATCTCCGGGTTGAAATTCCTGGATTTTGGACCTTTTGTTGTAACTAGAGATGAGCTGCTGCTGGTAGGATACGATGCGGGCTATGGTCTGCTCGCGCCTTTCCTCCGCTAGGTCTAGGTTCGTGGCCATCTCTTCACTGTTCTGCTCGACATCTGGCAGCAGGGTGGTGATACTTGGCATGATGATGTTGGGAGGAATGATTACTTCCGAACCGAACGCCAAAGAAAAAGGGGTTTCTCCGGTTGCTCGCCTCTTGGTGGTACGATACGCCCACAGACATCCGGGGAGTGCATCTGGCCACTTTCCTTTTTTGTCGGTGAGGTATTTTTTGAGGCAGTCGAGGATCGTCTTGTTGGAAGCTTCGGCCTGCCCATTGCCTTGCGGATACCTTGGTGTGGACATATGTTGCTTTATACCATATTTTTGGAAGAATCCCGCCAAATCTTTGCCCACAAATTGCTGGCCGTTGTCGGTGATGATGGACTGAGGGATACCAAAGCGGCAAATGATGTTCCTCCATATGAAGTGCTCTATGTCCGTCTGAGTTGTTGTTGTCATGGGCTCCTCTTCTACCCACTTGGTGAAATAATCGGTTGCCACGATCATCATTCCTCTGCCCCCAGCAGCGGGCGGCATGGGCCCAACTAGGTCGATCGCCCATTACATGAACGGCCAAGGACTTGCTTGTGGGTGTAACTTGCTGGCAGGCAGGGCCGGTACAGGCTTGTAACGTTGGCAGCGGTCGCACTTTTGCACTAACTCCCGAGCATCTTGATGTATAGTTGGCCAGTAGTAGCCTGCGTTGAGAGCCTTTTGCGCTAGAGATCGTCCTCCAGAATGGTTCCCACAAACGCCTTCATGGATTGAACTTAGAACCTTCAAATCATCGGGAGGTGCCAAACATCGGAGGTGTGGTCCGGTGTAGGATCTTCGAACTAAAATGCCCTTCCACATGTAGTAGCGCGCTGCTCTGGTTTAAAGTTTCCTTGACTCCAATCTTTCTGTGGGGAGTGTTCCGTTGACCAAGTAATCTATAATAGAACTTTGCCAGTTGGGAGTTACACTAACCTGCGTCACTTCGGCTACTGGCTCGGACTCTATGCTCGGCTTATCTAGGTATTCCACCAGAATTGAACGCTTGAGCTGGTGATCGAGGGTAGAGCCTAGGCCGGCTAGCGCATCTGCATGGGCATTTTCTGTCCGTGGAACTTGAGTGAGCGTGTAAGTCTGAAATGCCTCAAGCTGCTCGTGCACCTTCTCCAAGTATTGCGCCATCTTTGGATGTTTTACCGTGTATTCCCCCGTGGTTTGGCTAGTAATCAGCTGGGAATCGGAATAAATCGCAAGCTTCTTCACCACTAAGTCTTTCGCCATTCGGAGGCCTGCCAGTAAGGCCTCGTACTCTGCTTCATTGTTGGATGCCTTGAAGCCTAAAGTGATCGCCTGCTCGAGCAGCGAGCCATCTGGGGTAATGAGAACCACGCCTGCTCCCGAACCTTTATGATTGGATGCGCCGTCGACATGCAGATGCCAACTGTCGCCATTGAGGGAAGCGGGCGAAGCTAAGGTCTCAGCTGCTTTTGGGACATCGCCGGGCTCCTCTGCTGCGTTGCTTAGGCCAGGCGTAAATTCTGCTATGAAATCTGCCAAGGTTTGGGCCTTTATCGCCGTACGGGGTCGGAAGACTAAACCATATTGGCCTAGTTCAAGTGCCCACTTCATCACTCGTTGAGAAGCATCCGGACCATGCAGGATGGATCGTAGAGGATATTGAGTCATGACGATGACTGTATGAGCTTGAAAGTACGGTCTAAGTTTCCGAGTTGCCACAACTAGAGCCAAAATTAATTTTTCGATCTTCGGATATCTTGTTTCCGCATCGAGGAGAGCTTTAGAAGTGTAAAACACCGGTAGTTGGGCCCCCAGCTCTTCTCGTATGAGGGCAGAGCTTACCGCTACTTCGGAGACTGCCAAGTAGATGTACAAGTCCTTCGCAGCTTCCGGCTTGGATAGTAATGAAGGCGATGTGAGATACTTCTTCAGGTCTTGGAAGGCTTTTTCGCATTCTTCATCCCACTTATCACGTTGCGCCCTCTTGATGGCTTTGAAGAAAGGCTTGCATCTATCAGTAGACTGCGAGAGGAAACGGTTGAGGGCGGCTGCTCGTCCAGTCAAGCTTTGGATCTCCTTCAAAGTTGTAGAAGACTTCATTTCCAGAATTGCTCGGATCTGCTTGGGATGCGACTCAATCCCTCGTTGGGTGACTAAGTACCCTAGGAATTGGCCTGAAGATACTTCAAATGTGCATTTGGCGGGGTTGAGCTTCTTCTTGTACTTTCTAAGGATGTCGAATGTTTCCGCCAAATTGTGAATGTGGTCTGACCGCTGCTTGCCTTTCACCATGATGTCATCGACATAGACTTCCATGGTAACCCCAATTTGCTTTTTGAACATCATATTCACTAACCTTTGGTAGGTTGCTCCTGCGTTCTTGAGGCCAAAAGGCATGACTTTGTAGCAGTATGTACCTCGCTCGATCACAAACGCTGTTTTCTCCTTATCGGGCTCGTATATGGCTATTTGGTTGTAGCCAGAGTATGCGTCCAGGAAGCTGAGCAGCTGGTTTCCAGAAGTTGAGTCTACCAAAAGGTCGATTCGGGGGACCGGTTAAGGATCCTTCGGGCATGCTTTGTTGAGGTCGGTGTAATCTACGCAAACCCTCCATTTGCCTTTCTCCTTCTTCATAACTAGCACAACGTTGGCGAGCCATGCAGAGTGTGCTACCTCTTCTATGAATCTAACCTCCAACAGCTTGTCTATCTCAGCCTCGATGATCGCTACTCGTTCGTGCGCAAAGTGCCTTCTCTTCTGGATTACTGGCTTAGCAGCGGGGTCAACATGTAACCTGTGGCAAGCCACTTTTGGGTCGATGCCGGGCATGTCGGATGGTGACCATGCAAAGATGTCTTGGTTCTTCCTGAGGAAGGTAGTGAGTTCTTCCTTCTTGGTTGGGCTTAAGCGAGAGCCAATTCTAGAGGTCTTTTCTGGCTGCTGCGGATCGAGAATGATTTCTTCAGCGTCTTCTTCGGGTTTCCAGCCTATCTCGTCTGCTTGAGCGCTATCTTCTCGATCCACCTGCTGTAATTGCTATTTGGCAGCTTCGTCATCTTTTTGGACTTCAGTGACCTCCACGGGAGTGAAGGTCTTCTTCCTTGATTCTTTCAACATTTGCACGGTGCATCGTCAGGATGCGGCCTGGTCAGACTTAATCTCTTAAATTCCTCATCCCGGGACACGGAAGCGGATTTTTTGGTACTTGACTGAAGTAACGGCATCTAGCTTGATCAACCAAGGCCTCCCAAGGATCCCGTTGTAAGGGGATGGATCGCTTACGATCGTGAATGTTTGCTTTGAGACTACTGGCGATGTCTTCACGTCAAGTGTGATTTGGCCGATTGCAGTTGAGGTGTGTCCATTGAATCCAGTGAGTACCTCTGCTCGACGTATTATTGTGCTCTCCAAACCCATCTTCTGGATGACTGAGAGTTGAAGTAGAATGACCGCACTTCCATTGTCAACCATCATTCGGTCGATTATGGCATGGGCTATTTGGACAGATATCACCAAAGCGTCGTCATGTGGTAAATCAACGCCTTCTGCGTCCTGCTCGGTGAAGCCAATAACGGGCCCAGGTAGCGTGTCGGCTGCCTGGACTTGCGAGATCAATAGGGCCTGCTGGATCTTCCTCTTCTTAGAGTTGTTAGTGGCCCCCAAGTGCTCGGATTCGGCAAAGATACCATTAATCCGAATTGTCTTGGCTGGTGGTTCCTCTTCCTCCTCAGCATTCTTTCTTGGCTGCGTTGCTGGCTTGTCCAAATACTTGTCGACTTTGCCTTCCTTCACGAGCTTTTCCAGATAATTCTTCCAAGTGTAGCAGCTTTCAGTGGTGTGACTTGGTCCTCGGTGAAATGCACAATATTTGGTGTGGTCCAACTTGGAAGTATCTCCCTTTGGTTGCTTTGGCAGCTTGAACCACGGCTCATTTTTTACATCGCGGAGAATTTGATGGATCGGAATTGAAAACTTCGAGTAATTCCTGGTTGTGGAGCCTTCTTTGGTCATGGGGCTGTCCCTCCGCTTGGCCTCCTGTCTGCTCTTGCTGGGCCGCTTTCCATCTTCCCTTCTTTGAGCCACCACCAATTCTTTTTGAGGCTGCTCGGGCGCCTTTTCTGCTCGTCGGGCCTCGTCCCAAAGTGCATGCTTCTCTGCTAGGGCGAAGGAATCTGCTAGAGTCAAGTCTTCTTTCATGATCATCTCTCCAAATAGGGGGTGATCTGCAGGGAGGCCTTTAATGGAAAGGCTGCACTAGCTATTGAGTCGTCGCATCCCACGATCCTCGCCTTCTCTGCTTTAAACCTCTTCACGTAGTCGCGGAGTGATTCCTTCGGGTTTTTCTTCACGTTGAACAAATGATCGGATTTTTTCTTGATCGAGCGGTAAGATGAGTATTCTTTGGTGAAAACCAAGGAAAGATCATCAAAATTCTGGATGGACCGTGGTGGCAAGGTGTGGAACCAATCTTGCGCTTCGCCTTGCAAGGTGGTGGCGAATATTTTGCACATAAGGGCGTCATTACTCCGGTAAAGGACCATTGCACTTCGGTAATGTTTCAAGTGCCTCTCTGGATCTCCATCTCCTTTGAATGATGTAAAGTGCGGCATGCTAAACTTACGCGGAGGTTCCGTCTGCCATATCTCATCTGTGAAGGGCGATCGGCTTATGTTGGTTATTTTCCGCCGCAATGTTTCATCGGCCATGTTGCCACGTCGGAACTCGCGCAACCGCTCATTGAAAAGCTTTTCCACCTATTCTTGGATTTGTCTTCGTTGGGGCAGTAGAGCCCTGGGCTGTCCCAAGTCTTGGCCTACCGGCCTAGGCTGCTCCTCCGGACGCTCCACTTGTCGTTGCCTCGGCTGCCTAGCTGGCGAAGGATCTCCCCGTGGGCTGCCTGTTAAACTTGAAGCGGATCGAAAGGCTGCTTCCCTTCGTGCGTCACGTTTCATCCTTCGAAGTGACATGGAAGATGCTCCTTGAGGGCCTAAGCGCGAATGAATGCTCCGCCTGGAAGGCTGCTCATGTGGTTCTCCAAAACGTGGCCCCAACCTTGATTGTATGCTCGCTCGTGGGCCTAACCAAGAGTGCACGCTCCTCCTCACGCTAAGACTGGAGTCCACGCTATCTCGGGGGCCCAGCCGAGATTGCACACCACCCGACTGCTCAGTCTGATTGATTGGCTGCTTGCCAGGACGTCGCCGGAAAGGTTCCTCGTCTGCCCTTGTTCTACTTCGAGACACCTCATCTGGGGCACGTTGGATCTCGGTGCGTTGCAAAAGTTGATTCACCAAGGTTGTTTATTGTGCTAGGGCGCTCGTCAACTCCATGACTTGTCGTGACAAGTGCTGCTCGCCACTTAAATTGGATGAACTAGGAAGGAATACTCCTCCTTGAGCGATGGATGGGTGGTTGATTCCGGGCACGAGATTTGAGTTGGTCAACGTCAAATCTGTGAAGAAAGGTTGTGAAATCGCTCCCGGCTCAACGGTTGGTCTGGATGGTTGAAATGGTCTCGAGCCAACTCGGGCTACTTGGGACACCACTGAGGCAGGCCGGGCTGTGGGGGCAGGCTAGGCTGCAGGGGCAGGCTTGGCTGTAGGAGCAGGCTGCTCAGCACGAGATGCACGCGAGTGCGAGGCTTGGGCCGTGGCTTTGGTGGTATGGACTTTGGGTGGTGCGGCTTGGACTGTAGTAGCAGTGCCATGGACCTCGCCGCGGGTGGTCACCGCGGTGGTTCCCATGGTGGAGCCTCGTGGTAGTGGCGCCATCTCCCCTAGAACCACATTCAATCTTGTAGATCGCCGCGGTCCCATGTCTTGAATGTTTGAATTGTCACTCGTGGAATTTTCTAGATTTCTAACCATTATGTACTTTTCGTTTCCTTCTTTTGTATACGTTTATCAAAGAACTTTTTACGAATAAAAAATTCTAATAATAAAAATGTACGAAAGATACAAATGGACTAGAAATTGAAGAAAAAACCTTTTGCGTGCGAGAGTCTTTTTCGAGCTTAGATTTCTTCTCTCAATGAAAGCACCAATTTGTGGATGCAAATTTTCTCCTCCTCGGTCTTGGACAATTTTGCACCTACAAAACAACTTGCACCTTAGGTTAAGCCCAAAAACCTCACGCGCCCACGATGAATGGGGGGGGGGGCTTTGGCCGAAGAACCTCCGATGCCAAAGTTAGAATTTTAGAGAGAAATAGTGTTTAGAGTATTTTTGCAAGAGGAGTGGAATTAGGTTTTGTGAGAAAAAGGGTGATATTTATAGGAGATGGCCGGTCCCCTTTGGAGAAAAGGTAGCTGGCCTTTGAGGTGGAATTTTGAGTGTAATTTACGTTTAATTAGCCCATTTATTGGCTAATTAAACCAAAAGGGAATGTTTTTGTATTTATGAAAAGGGTTATAATGAGTAATTGAATAATTGGCTTAAAAAAGGAAGGAAAAGGGGAAGGAAATATAGGAAATAATTAGGAGGTGGCCGGCCCTTCCTTGGAGAGAGGGGACCGGCCATTAGGGTGATTTTATGGCTTTATGGCTAATTTAATTGACAAATTAATGAGGAATAATCCCATTAATTTGTCAATTACCTCAATTTATGTGGGATAATTGGTAGTTCTTGAAATAACTACCTAAAATGTGGATGGATGAAATAATTCGGAATTGTTTACCTTTTATGGGCACCTTTGACTTGACCGGAGATAATTACCCGCTACTCGCGCGTAGGAATCCTGATGCACTTCAAGGGCATTTTTGTCTTCTTAATCCGAAAATCCACGTGTCGCCTTGTGATTATTTTTGGCTCCACAAGCACGGTTGACCTCCATTCCTTTGCAGATCGAGCCAGTTAGGACCACCATTGTGATCCTGGTGAGTTCACGAGCACAACCATAGCTTTGGCTGGTTGTGACTCATTCGAAAACCCTAGAAACCAAAGTCACCGTTGAGTGCACAGTACACCAAAAGAGATCGTGGAGGTTTCAAGCCTGTTCTAAGACCCAAAAAGGTATTTCCACTTTCCTCTAAGTATTTTGGGTTGTGTTTGGACGAGTTTTAACGTGAGAATACCCCGGAAAATGAATTCCCTAGAAGAACACTGTTCACCAACTTTTTATTGATTGTGTTGCTGTGAATTTCAGGACCTTAGCAAGCTTAAGGAGGTCCGTCACGATGCTCGGAGTGCATCGTTGGTAAAATTTGGACTTCGGGAAGTCCAGTTTCAAGAAGTTGCAGAGGTCACCGGAGTATCGAAGCTTTTCCGACAAGTTTCCGACGACTTTGGAACTCGAGACAGGTATAACGTGACTTTTCAGGTTCTAAGCTTCATTTTGGTACCAATTACGTAGAATTTGGTTGAGAAATGAGCTAGAATAAGAAGTTAGAAAAATTCCCAGTTTTCAGACGACGGCGACGGTCGCCGGAGCTGAAGGTTGATGACGAGAGAATATTCCGTCAAGTCTGACGAATATTCTCACGCCGTCAGTTAATTTGAACGGATTCTATTAGCTTTTAACGGAATATTCCACGGAATATTCCTAAAGGCGTCACAGTCTCTGTCCTGTGTGCCAGGCACGTGCCGCGCGTGGGTGGCGCGTCTGGCCGTGCCTTGGCCAGCGCGTGAGGGCGCGTGAGACATCCAAAAATTATTCTAAAAATATGGGGATGTTTATGAGGTTATGTAGATCATTTTGGTATATTCACACACCTCATTTGGGCAATGTATGAGAAGTTATCCCCTAGTTTCGTTTATGTGCTTTATAATAACGTATTTATAGTTGTTTCTCACATAAGCGAGACTTATCCCGTGGACGAGCGTAGCCAGGCTAGGCACGGGGGCTACGATCCGTCATACCAGTGAGTGGGCTTTTGTTTTCCGTATATACCTATATACTACGTGTTTTTCCCATAAATTGCATTTTAAATGCTTTAATTATTGAAATGCCATGCCAATGCATACATACTTATGATTATGCATTATGAATTGTATGCACATGATTGTTGGTGCTGCGGGCGCTCAGGTAAGTTCCAGGTAAGATTATGTGTGGATAATAAGAAGTTGAGTTATGAAAAGTATGATGAGATGCATTGAGAGCTCATTAACCTGCACCCCTGTGTTAGTGCTCCCGCCCAGAGTTAGGGGCATAGTCTTTCACGTGATGTTCACCTCCCGTACCACACGCTCATCTTGGATCTAAGTTAGGTGCACATGCCTGTCGTACAGACCACTTTCAGTGGGTTCGACTCGTAGGTGACTCGCGATCATTCGCACAGTCTTCACGTGATTGTAGCACTAGAGTGTATTATTTTACACCCAGTCCTGTCGTATAGACCACTATAAGTGGGTTCGACTCGTGTGCAGGCATGAATTATGAGCTAGAGATCAGCTGACGAGCTGTTGCAGTTATTATTGCATTTGAGATACTTACCTGATGATTTGATTAGCATGGCATGGCATATTCATGACTTCTTTGCATATATTTGACGATGATGGTTCAGTTGAAATTTAGTATATGTATATACTATTTTCTGGGAAAGTATACATGTTTTACGGCGAGGGGATATAAATGTTGTTTATGAAATGAATTTCGAAAAGCTTTGTTTTTGCCCACTCACGCTTTTATTTTGCGCCCCTCCAGGTATTAGGTAACTATGTTGGTGGCTCACGAGCACATATCGGAGATTCTGACAGACATCACCCGTGTAGGACCACATTCGGGTGTTAACCATTTAAGTACTTCTTATGCATTGACTGCACCTAGACTTTTACGCTCTGATTGTGTATTCACACTTATTTCTGTTCTAACACTCTTCGAAGTTTGTTTTTATTCATTCGTATTTCTTTCTATAATATTGCTTCCGCACTGTGCACATGGCTACGTCACCCTCACGTGACGACCAGCATGCCTCGATCGCGGTCGGGGTGTGTCATATGATCATCCATCAATTCTTGGGTCTCTCTTTGAGAATAACGAATATTGATTGTATAAATTTCATTCATAACGGGAACCATTCAATTTCTTATTCATAATTTCATATTGGAAACATTCAATCTCTTAATCTTCATAATTTCATATCGGAAACTATTTAGTCGTTCAAATGTAGAGAACAAAGCAATGATGTATGTACCAAGTAACATATTCATGATAAAACGTTCATTTACTTGATGTGTTTAGATGATTAAACGATCTCGAATTCAAATAAAGATTAATAAATTAAGCGATTCCAATCGTTGATTTTATTCAATCAAGATGCGATATTCGTGGATAGAGAATATGTACATCCTACATGACGGATGCAAGTATTATCCATGTCACAATAACCAACATCGAACTAGCTAGTTGAAGAGTTGAAAATGAAAACATATTATATGTATTATAGTATTTATTTAACATGTAGGCCAGGGGTATTAGAAAAAACAAAACAAAGTTTCAAGAAAATATTCAGATGGGTATTTCACATTCCAACACGAGAGAAAAACAAAAAGTGGGCGTTTCATATTTGTATGTGCGAGTTCGTGCCTCAGAGCAACTCCAGCCGTGTGGAGTGCTCGGGGGACAGGGGAGATCAAAGGGCCCGAGGGCCGGTGGGGAGAGCTCCAGCCATGGAGAGCTGGAGGGCGGGTGGGAGGCCGAGCGGGGAGGGGGGGGTGGGGAATCGACGGGCCTGTGGCCCGAGGGACTTAGCATTTTTTAATTGTTTTTGTGTCAGCCCGAGGGCCTGCAGCCCAAGGCATCATTACTTTTTTATTTTTTATTATTTAAACAAGCCAAAAAAACTAATATTTTATAGTCTATTGCCAGGGGGAGAGTTCCAAGGGGTGGAGATGCAAATGACAATTACTGTTCATTAAGGGTAATTACTATTCATTAAAGACAGTTACTGTTCAATAGGGTGGATTGAATAGTGGATTGCCAGGGAGGAGGGCTCCGTGGGTGGAGTTGCTCTCACAGGGCTTTGTCTATCAACATCAACGTAAGCAAAAGCTTTTCACATTGTGTACTACAGTACGTCATTTTCAGTTTTTTTATTATTTATTTCCTATTTTTATGATAAAGTTATTTTAGTTCAAATAAAAATTCATTTAACAAAGTTAGTTTATTAGCAATATGCAGTGGCGGAGCCAGGAATCTTACCACAAGGGGTCTTAGTGTAAAAGTCCAAATAAAAATTTAGGATGGAAAAACATATTGAAAATGAAATCATAGTAGTTTCATTCATAATTCATAACGGAAACAATATTACATGCTATAATTGTCCACGACGAGGTTTCATATTTTGAAAACGAAGCATTATAGCTTCATTTTCAATACAAGCAAAAATATCTCTCTCAATATAAACAAGCAAGCTATCACTCAACCATTGATCTCCCATTTTGTTCCTAAGTGGACCCTTAACAATATTCATGACAGAAAATGCTCTCTCCACTGAAGCAGTTGCAACTGGTAAAACTAAAGACAATGTAATGAGCAAATATACATAATTGAATACTTGATGCATCCTTGTCTCCACCATTTTTTTTGCAAGATCACCAATCTCTTCCAATTGAGAGAAATCACTATTGGAACGCACATAATGAATATAAATCTCAAGTTGATCTTCAAGTGCCAAACGATCCTCATCCGAAAAGTCTTGAGGATAAAATTGAGCAAGACGAAGTAACTTTGGTTTATCACTATCATCCTATCACCAAATTTGAACACCTTGAAAAGAAAGAAAATAATAAATGACCATTCGTCAAATTTGAACTCAACACTATCGTAACAAGAGAAATGGTACGAAGATTCTTTCAAAAGTACAACTCGCTATATGTTTTTGGCATGTTTTATAATATTTGCACGAAAATTAACGTTAACTACACATAAATTTTAATTCGTCCCATGATATAGTAATATTAATCACCCAACAAATACATGGACATGAACATTAAAATTAACTAAACTAAGAGAAGAGAAGTCAATTTGTTGGACATGAAAATCAGAATTAAGCGCTAAAACTATGAGGCTTTTGATGAAATGGAACAGTACCTGTCATGATCATGAGCAACTTGGTAGAGGAGCTGCGCGTAATAAGCAAGAAGCAGAGCATTGCTAGGTTCCTTGGACAGTTCTGTTTGGTAAAGAAGCTCAGTTCTGAAGTACTCGGAGTAGTCGTCCGCCTCGATATTGGCCGTCACTGGCGAAACAAATCTGTGCTTCGTTTCGTGATCCAGAGATTCTTCTACGACCTGTATTTGATGAGCTTCTTCCACAACTGAATTCCACAGAGCCAGCTCCTCCTCCCTGCTCTCTTGCTCCAAAACTGAGTCTGCTTCTCTTGTTGTCCCCAATGAGGACAATTGGGAAGCCCCGTCAGGGACAATTGTCCGGTACTGGTCGGATTGGTCAAACCGGCCATCACCGTCTGTGCCGCTTCCTACCGGTCGGACCTTCCCTCCACCGCCATTGTTTCCGCCTACGGATGTCGTCTTGCCGTTTCCGGTCACTGAAAACCTCGCGCGCGCCTCCTTCTTCTTCAACCTGGCGAACTCCTCCTTCTTCTTCTTCCAGACATTTCGTCGACCATGTGGTGTGCAGCTCCAAGAGGTCGCACTAGCAGCTCCAAGGGACCTCTAAGGTTATTTCCATGGCTTCCAAGAGGTCGTGCGACCCCATTGACCCCACTGTGGCTCCGCCTCTGGCAACATGGTTACCATCTCGAAAAATATGTGTATAAACAAAATTCATTTTATAAAAGACGCCATAAGTAATTATTCAAATCCATCAACAAAACCAAAGCATTACAGTTGGAGCCTTATATAAAAAATAAGAACCAAAGTGAATATATGCTTTTATATATAAAAAAGTGATTCTGATTACAGTAATTGCCATTAATACTCTTAAAAGTTATTATGTATTCTTCAAGTGAATTTGCTTTTTTATGTTTTATAACAACACAGTTTAAGGTATTTTGAAATGTCAATAACAATACTCAAACAATTGAACAATAATATCTTAAAAGACTATAAACATCTCTGCTTATTGACAATTAATCTTAAATTAAATACTCATATTCTAACCTAGAATTGGGCAGCACATCATATGGCTCGTCATGCTCTAATATCACCCAATAAAAATTACCCACGTTAGGTGCAAAAGGGGCTTGTTGAACCCTACAGGGATAAGACCTAGAAACTTCAAACCTTCTTCCGCGTTGCTTCTCGCCAGTCACTACTATAGATTTTTTTTTAGAGAGAGAGAGTTTGTGAGTAATAATTTTCTGGGTTGAATTGGTCGGCAAGACTTTTCGTACACATTTCTCTTTAAATCTCTACTATTCGTACACATTTCTCTTTAATTCTCTACTATTTTGCCTTCTCTTTAAATCTTTTCTTTTTCTTAGGGCAAAAGAAAATCAAATTAGTTAAGTTTTCTTCAGTCAAATCTGTCTCTTTTCCTTATCTTTTCCCGTCATCTCTTCTCATCCCCTTATATCCACCCCCTCTTCCTCACAGTTTCACTAACAAATTCAAGCACACAACGTTTCCCTTCTTTCCATAACATCATAACTCTCTCTCTCTCTCTCACTACTTGAGCAAACTACCTATCAATCTTCATTTGGGAGCCTTGGTGTTTCTAGCTCAAATTTATCCATAATTTCCATAATTATCACAACTATAGTGCTTGAAGCATTATTTTTAGTTTCTTTTTGAGTTCACAATTTTGTAAATGGAGAAGAGGAAGAGCATGGAGTCGGAGCAGAAGAGTCTAACCAATGAGCTAACTCAAGGGAAGGAGCTGGCGGAGCAGCTGATGAGCCACCTCCACCATTCTACCTCACAAGAAACAAAAGACTTTCTGATTTCAAAGATACTTTTTTCATATGACAAGGCACTCTCACTGCTCACAGGCAGTGGGGATGGCTCTGATGGAGAATCCAAGCACATCCCAGCTCATGAAAGTATGTTGGAATCACCAACTTCATTTGGCAATAGTAGCCCATTGAGTGAGAGCTCTGACCAAGATTGCAAGGACAAAAATGTCTTCAAGAAGAGGTCATTTTTTTATTTGGTGTTTAATTTTGTTAAATGGGTAGTTTTGTTTATTAGTTAAATTTAGTTGTTGAAATTGGATATTGATGAAATTGTTGGGATATTTTTGTGTTGCAGGAAAACAATGCCCAGGTGGACTAAGGAAGTGAAGGTTTCCTCTGGAACAGGGTTAGATGGGAGTCTTGATGATGGCTATAGTTGGAGAAAATATGGCCAAAAGGATATTCTTGGAACTAATCATCCAAGGTGAGAACTTTTACTTTTTGAAGTCTGTTGAACGGTATTCTAATTTAATCTAATTTATGACGACGGAATCCAAGTTAAGTGTAGAAGCGTGGTCATATTGCATCACACGAGTCAAATGTCTATTTGCTCATAGTGGGAAATACCTTTTGCTTTTTATCATTCGAGTCTGGTTTAATCATTAGTCAGTGACTCATTAATCAGGCTACTCCTAAAACATGCAGCACATGAAAATTGCTGAACACCAAGCACCTTTTCCTTTTCTTCTTTTTTGCTATAAAAATTATATCCACAAATTACAGAAAGATAATGATTTCTTTTTCTACAATTGCATGAAGGAGAAAAGTTCTTAGAAATTAGAACTTATCCAAATGTGACTGTAACTGGATACTAAAAGCTTCTGGTTGCTGACAGCTTCGTCTGTATACAAGTACTGTTTTTTGTTTGGCCTATAGGTTTGACAATTCTTAAGCATATAGCAGTACAGCACCTTTTAACATCAAACGTGTCTTGCCCTGGTCACTAGTCCAAGTCCGAAACCTGTTCTATGGGCGGCCTACAAAACAGCCGTTTGTGCTTTGGCTCAATTTGGGACCGTTGATATTTACTCAATAACATGCCATCTAATATTTCACTTTCAATGGTGGTCTACAATACATGTAAATTTAGTGAGACAAGAAATTAATTTCTAAAGAGGGTTTTTGTTTTCTTGCGTTGCAGAGGCTACTACAGATGCACACATCGTGGCACACAGGGTTGCGTAGCGACCAAGCAAGTACAGAAATCAGATGCAGACCCAACAACCTTTTTGCTAACCTACAGGGGATTCCATACTTGTAGCCAAGTCTCTCGGTCAGCTAGAGTTAAAGAAGAGTTCAAAGGCAACAAAAATAAAACCCTAGAAGTCGAAAAAGCGAATCAGTTTTCACCGGAGATGTCGTTCAGTTTCGGAAGAGCAGGGCTTAGGGTTAAAACTGACCATTTGGACACTAGAGAGAATGATATATTTCCATCATTCTCCTTCCCTTCCACTCCGATTGAATCCGAAAATGTTGGGGACCATATTTTTAGCGCAACTATGATGGAGAACAATTTGATGGATAACTATGCTCCAGTATTTGGATCTCCAGCAGCAACATTTGAGTCGGACTACTTGACAGTGTCACCGTGCCATGTGAGCTGTTTCGGACTATTGCATGATGTGCAGACTTCAGAATCTGGTCTCACGGAGATAATCTCAGCTCCAACTTCAGTCACCAACTCACCAATTGGGGATTTTGATTTCTCAATTGATGATTTGGAATTTCACCCAGATTATTTTGGCTTAAAATGTTAACATTTTCCTTCTCTACTTTGGAAAGAAAAAAAAACCCCAAAAAAAAAAAAATTGCAGAGAGATAAATGAGGCTTCGGAAGAGAGGGTCCTCTGTCTAGGTAGTTATTTTTTTTCTTTAGGTAGTTATTAGAAGTAGCGTGTTAGGTAGCATTTCTGTGTGTCTTTACCTTTCTTTTTCTTCTTTCCACTTCTAGCCTCATTGAATTGTAAATTATTTGGTCCAAGAGGATTTGTGCTGATTTTAAGAAATAAAATGCAGTCTTGATACAAAATCTTAACAACTGCCACAATTGACTGATCAGTGATCAGAGGCATTGGTCTTGGCTGGAAGCAAACTCACCCATCTTTTGTGCCCACTTCAGAGTTCCATCCAATATCTCCTTGGCACCAAATTTGTACTCGAATCCAATTTTCTTCAGCTTTGAAGAACCCCAATAAATTTCTCTCTCTATATCTTCAACAAACCTAAACAAAACAGCACTCAATGAACTTCTGGATGCATAATGTTTGGAACCATTATAGAATACGGAAGTTGTTATTAGCACACTAAAAAGGTCATCAAACACTTTTTTCTTCCAAAAACATACATGAGAAATTGCGCTTTCAGAAGTGCAATATTACTTTTTTAGAATGCCAATGTAGCAATTCCCTAGAGTTTTCATAATAACGTGTATGGTAACTTACTCTTTAGCAATTCCGATATCTGGGTAATTTTTCTCCCAGTGAGCTACTATTTCTGCTAATGACAAATATGCACCGGCACATAGAAATCTGCCGCTGATGGAAGGCTGCTCCACGCATAATATGTGTGCCTTGCAGACATCTTCAATGTGAACAAATGGAACTTTACCCAACAATTCCTCCAAAAATCTCAAGGTTTTGTACCTCCTCTCATTTTTTGTGATCTGTGAAATGAGCACTTCCATGCTGTCAGGCATAGTAGGGAGAAATGTATCCCCTCCCACAAGGCCACAGACAATGCTGACTACTTCAAGCTCATCGCTAATGTGCTTCAGCGCTTCTTTCTCTGAAAGGATCTTTGAGTGTGTATATACTCCTACAAATACATGTTACCCACTTATTCGTGGTTTTTTTTCCCCGAAAATAATTAAAGTGCTAACAAATGATTGATGATGGCATTCTTAATTAGAACACAATATGCTAGCATCAGTCATGCATGTGAATGCATGTAGAAATCTGATCCATCAATGGCAGTGATTTCTTCTCTTACTTGCTACTTGACAATAGCACTACTTTCTTAAGGAATTTCACAATTTTATTGGTTGTCATAAATTTGATGCTTACCATCATTGGTTGTGTGGCAAGAGGAAATGAAAGATTGAGGGGAGTCCAACAGGACTCATCCATGAATTGTTTGAAACCGTTTCCAGAGTCTTTGACTGGTGATGCAGCTACCACGGAGGCTGTGTAAATGAATCGCTTTATGGTGCCTGATTTGATGGAAGACTTAACTAAGCTGTTAAGCCCAGAAATTGCAGCTTCAGATATGTCTTTGAACTATGTTCAACAGTAAACAGAAGGAACTGTCTAAGTTAACATAGTAAACACAGTAAACCGAATACATATATCAAATATGCTAAATATAAGTGTACATTTTTTTAAGTTAAAATATGAACCTGCTAGGGTTGCGGCCAGCTAGGGTTCCACGATTCCTAGGGTTTAGGTCGTGCAAGAAAAGTATAGAAGATGATATCTTTTATATATATCACTGCTTTACAGGAAGTACAATATTTATACAATATGTTTATGGCTATTCTAGGAAGTTGACTATACAAGGATTGCATGAATCAGTCTATTCCTTCAATTAAGGAAGGGAAACAATCTTCAATGATATCCTAGGATATTGTCGCTCAATACTCCCCCTCAAGGTGGAGTGTGAATGTCAATCACACCCATCTTGCCAAGTAAAGATCGAAACGTTCCCTATCCGAGAGGTTTGGTGAACATATCAGCTAACTGTGCTCCAGTACGAACATAAGCTGTCGTGATAATCCCTGACTGAATGCGCTCTCGAACAACATGGCAATCAATTTCTATGTGTTTGGTACGCTCGTGAAACACAGGATTAGCTGCTATGTGTAGGGCAGCTTGGTTGTCGCAATACAGTTTGGCTGGTATGCGATGGTCAACTCGTAAATCAGCCAGCAAATACTTCATCCATGTAAGTTCACACGTTGCAGAAGCCATGGCACGATATTCTGCTTCTGCTGAAGACTGAGAAACGGTTGTTTGTTTCTTAGTCTTCCAAGATACCAATGCACCTCCAAGAAATATACAATAACCCGTAATGGATCTCCTTGTAATTGAACATCGAGCCCAATCAACATCACAATAACCAGCCAAGATTAAGTCCCCTTTTGAAGGAAAGAGAAGTCCTTGTCCAGGTGCCCCTTTTAAGTATCGCAAGAGACGGTGTACTGCATCCAAGTGTGGTTTTTTGGGTTGTTGCATATATTGGCTGAGCACATGAACTGCATATGAAATTTCTGGCCTGGTGATCGTGAGGTATATAAATTTTCCAACAATTCTCTTGTACTCCGTAGCATCACGAAGAACTTGCCCCTCTGATGGTGATAACTTCAAGTTCTCTTCCATGGGAAATTTGGCTGGTTTGGCACCAAGTAAGCCAGCTTCATCAAGGATATCAAGTGTATACTTCCGTTGAGAGATAGAGATGCCTTGAGAAGACCGAGCCACCTCCACGCCGAGAAAATACTTTAACGGTCCAAGGTCCTTTGATTCGAAATTGAGTATTGAGAAATTGTTTGAGATCACGAATGGCCCTCTTCATCGTTACCTGTGATAGCCATGTCATCGACGTATATTAGGACGGCTGTGAATGAGTGATCACGTACCTTGGTGAACAAGGAATAGTCAGCCTTGGATTGTTGATACCCAGCTTGGTGTATGGCGGAGGAAAATTTGTGAAACCAGCTACGAGAGGCTTGTTTAAGTCCGTAGAGGGACTTGTTGAGTCGGCATACATCGTGCTCCCCCTACCGAGGAAGACTGGGAGGCAGCTGCATATAAACTTCTTCCCCAAGGTCCCCATGAAGGAAGGCATTTTGAACATCCATTTGGTGGAGAGACCAATGACGAACAGAGGCCACGGCCTAGAGACAACGGACAGTGATGAGTTTGGCAACAGGAGCGAAAGTCTCTTTGTAGTCTAGACCTTCCCGTTGAGTAAAACCCTTAGCGACAAGGCGAGCTTTATAGCGCTCGATAGACCCATCGGAATGGTACTTGACTTTATAGACCTACTTGCACCTAATGGCCCGATGACCGGGGGGAAGACGAGTGAGAGTCCAAGTACGATTTTGTGCCAGAGCCAGGAGTTCGGATTGCATGGCAGCACGCCATTGGGGATCATTGTTAGCCTGCTCAAAAGTAGTGGGTTCGACAATGGTAGAAATGGCACAAGCAAGAAAATGGTGTGAAGAAGAAAGATTAGCATAAGAGACATAGTGAGAGAGAGGGTAGCGTGTACCTGACATGGCAGAGGAGATGGCACCGGGGGACTGTACGTGATATAAATGGTAGCCCTGAAGGCGCACAGAGGGTTTAGGGGGATGGTTGGAGTGGCGAGGGACAAGAGGAAGGGTTGAAGGAGGGGACTCGTGAGTGGTTTGGTCTGGTGAGGTCATGGGATCGAGGGTGGTGTTAAGAGATGGGGAGGTGGGGGGTGGGTTGGTGTCGTTGGAGGGTGGTGGTGGGATGTTGTCGTTGGATGAGGAGGTGGATGGTGGGATAGTGTCGGGAGTACTAGGGTCCAGGGGCAGAGGTAGGACAATGCTATCGGGTTGGTGATCTGGTGGATGAGAAGTGAAAGGGAAGGTGTCCTCGTGGAAGATCACATCGCGGGAAGTAGAGAATTTGTGGGTAGTAAGGTCATAAACACGGTATCCTTTTTGACCAAGGGGATAGCCAACAAAAATGCATTTTCGAGCACGTTGATCAAATTTGTGTGTAGGGTTGAGATTCGTGACATAGCATAAACAACCAAACACACGCAAGTGAGTAAAATCTGGAAGGGTATGGTGTAAAAGCTCGAAGGGAGTTTTGTGATGAAGGAGTGGTGTGGGAAGACGATTGATTAAATAACATGTTGTTTGAACACTTTCCCCCCAAAATGTTAAAGGTAAATTGGCTTGAAATCGAAGGGCTCTTCCAACATTTAGAAGGTGGCGATGTTTTCGTTCAACTACCCCATTTTGTTGAGGAGTAGAAGGACAAGAAGTGTGAAAGACAATGCCCTTGCTATCAAGAAAAGATCGTAAAGAAACAAATTCAGCCCCGTTGTCTGCCCTAAGTGTCTTAACCATACAGTTGAATTGTGTTTGGACCCAAGCAAGAAAAGACCGTAACAATTCTTGTGTTTCAGATTTGAAACGCGTAAGATGAATCCAAGTAAAACGTGAATAATCATCGACAATAGTAAAAAAATATCGAGCCCCCTGAATGGGAATTGACTCAATGAGGTCCCCAAATATCACAATGTATTAAATCAAAAGGTGCTTGAGATGAAATAAAACTGGATGGAAAAGATAAACGAGTTTGTTTAGCAAGGGGACAAATATCACACGAATGACTGGAATCACACATGATAGTTGGAACTTGCTTGGTCAAAAGTTGCATAGGACCGGTGGAAGGATGTCCTAAACACCGATGCCAAAGGTTGGAATAATGGTCGACATGGTGAGCAAGGTGAGGGTTGTGTTCTGGCGACAGGTAATAGAGCCCATTATATCGCTTGCCCAGGCCAATCATCCTCCTCGTAACCATGTCCTGTATTACACAAAAGGTAGGGAAGAAAATCACTATGCATTGTAAAGACTCGGTAAGTTTGCTAACAGATAATAAACAGACTCGAAAATGAGGGACATGCAACACATCGTCAAGTTTAATGAGAGGACTGAGTTGAATGGAACCAACAGACTCTATAGCGGCCTTTCCCCCATTAGGCAGTTGTACAAAGTCAATCACGGGTTGCTTGTCAAGCAAGTGAGATGAAGGAGATATATGATCTGTTGCCCCACTATCAATGATCCAATATAGGGTTTTTTTGTGGTAATGCCCCTATCGTGTTAGACAAAGATGTAAGCATACCTGCTGCGTTTGCAAAGTGGTTTGTAACACCATCAAGGTGGGTTTTCTTGAGCATGGCCAGTAGTTACTTGTATTCTTCAGCCGTGAACTTGGGTCTGTTGCTAGGGTTTCCTCCGTCGCTAGGGTTTCCAAGGTGGCGCGGATCAGTGGCTTTGGCGACTTCATCGCCAGCCTTCACTTGATTGGCAGCAGGTTTCTTCTTGTTGGGAGGCGTTACCTTTTTCCCATGATATTTGTGCCCCGGTGGGAAGCCATGCAGATAGAAACATCGATCCACGGTGTGATATTTTTTATCACAATATGAGCATTTAAAAGGAGAATTACCTCGTTGTGCAGCAGGTTCCCTGTGGCTTGTTACATTCATAGCATGCAAATTTTTGTTGTTACGAGTGAGGGATACCTTCACTTGCTTCTCCTGTTGTAGAACGAGGGAGTATGCCTTCCGAGTATCTGGAAGTGGCTGCATCAACAAGATTTACCCACGTACTGCTGCATAGGATTCATTTAATCCCTATGAGGAACTGCATCACCCTCTCCTTTTCATCACGTTCATTGATCTTCTTCAAGCCCCCGCAAGTGCAAGTTGAGGGCTCATGATAGGACGTTAGTTCATCCCATAATGCCTTCAATTTTGTATAGTAGACTGAGATCGACTGCTGCTCCTGTCTGTGCTCAACAATTTCTCTCTTAATTTGATAAACACGTGAGTCGTTCCCTTGGGAGAAACGATCACGCAAGTCGTGTGAGATCCCACATCGCCCAGGGGAGTGATCCTTATATGTATATTCCCATCCCTACCTAGCGCGAGGCCTTTTGGGAGCTCACTGCCTTCGGGTTCCGTAGGAACGCCGAAGTTAAGCGAGTAGCGCACGAGAGCACTCCCATGATGGGTGACCCACTGGGAAGTTCTCGTGTGAGTTCCCAGAAACAAAACCGTGAGGCCGTAGTCGGGGCCCAAAGCGGACAATATCGTGCTACGGTGGTGGAGTGGGCCCGGGGATGTGGTGGACCCCGGGCCGGGATGTGACAATTTGGTATCAGAGCCTAACCTTGGCCGTGGTGTGCCGACGAGGACGTCGGGCCCCTAAGGGGGGTGGATTGTGAGATCCCACATCGCCCAGGGGAGTGATCCTTATATGTATATTCCCATCCCTACCTAGCGCGAGGCCTTTTGGGAGCTCACTGGCTTCGGGTTCCGTAGGAACGCCGAAGTTAAGCGAGTAGCGCACGAGAGCACTCCCATGATGGGTGACCCACTGGGAAGTTCTCGTGTGAGTTCCCAGAAACAAAACCGTGAGGGCGTAGTCGGGGCCCAAAGCGGACAATATCGTGCTACGGTGGTGGAGTGGGCCCGGGGATGTGGTGGACCCCGGGCCGGGATGTGACAAGTCGTCCCACACATCTGCTGCTGAAGTGTAGTAGAGACGCTGCTTGCTATGTCCTCATGCACAGAATTCAAAATCCATGCGAGGACCATGCCATTGCATCGTTGCCATAATGCAAATTGTTTATCTATTTCAGCAGGGGGGTCAATGGTTCCATCGACCAACCCTAGTTTGTTCTTAGCACTTAGACTGATGCGCATAGCACGGCTCCATGTGTTGTAGTTGTCTCCTTGGAGAGTTTTGGAAACCAGGATGTTCCCTAGTTGATCAGAATGATGTAACAAGAATGGGTTTGAGAGATCAGTAGCCATCTCTGATGGTTTTGCGTCGGTTCCTGATTCACTCATAATGATGATACTGTTTGTTGTGGTGCGAAAGCGTTGGGGTATTCAGAGTCACCAGAAACGGTGCTCTGATACCAAGTTAAAATATGAACCTGCTAGGGTTGCGGCCAGCTAGGGTTCCACGATTCCTAGGGTTTAGGTCGTGCAAGAAAAGTATAGAAGATGATATCTTTTATATATATCACTGCTTTACAGGAAGTACAATATTTATACAATATGTTTGTGGCTATTCTAGGAAGTTGACTATACAAGGATTGCATGAATCAATCTATTCCTTCAATTAAGGAAGGGAACAATCTTCAATGATATCCTAGGATATTGTCGCTCAATAATTCTCTTTCTTCTATGGTAACCGGTAACTATAGAAGGGATATCCTGTATCGAATTGCTTAACAAGTTTCATCAATTCATTGTTAAAACTTACAGTAAATTAAACGTGACAATAGATCTGTACAGTTGACCTAGTTCCACTTCTAATCCCAAAATCAATTAATGAAACTCAAAAAAATTTCTTATCTTAAGTTATATTGGTCAATAATTCTGTCTTCGGGTGTGCAAAAGGTGCAGTGGCACATGACTCTAAATTTCTGAGGGCTCCTAAAATTTGTCCTCCTCCCTATATTATATGAGTATAAATTTTCTTATAAAAGAGTTTTTAACTAAGATGAAAAATAACATCATATCTACATTACAATTGATTAAGTGGAGCGTATAAATAAATTAATTTTCCACTTTTCTCTAGAATTAAAAAAATTGTGTATTACTTTCTTCCACTTTTCTATAGTTATAAAAACTAACTTGTGTATTATTTTCTTTCACAAACACAAGCGTATTTCTGTATCTCTCTTTCAGTTGTGCTTCTTTTTTTCATTGATGAACCCTAAGTCATAATTTCATGGAAATTGGAAATTATTCAATTATTAAGAGAAAGATGCTAATTTCAAGTAAGTTTGAATGTTGATTGTTGAATTCTTTATAATATATTGTCCACATTTTTTTCCTAAATAAAAATGGTTTTTTATTAAATTCGCATAGAGCCTCCAAAATGTCTGACACAACCCTGTCTCCCTTACTGTGTCAGTATGGTTGTCTGTATCGTTAACAAACTTGACTGTACTCTGGAAATGCAATTAACCACACTACCACCCTCCCCCACCCCACCAAAAAAAAAAAAAAAAAAAAAAAACCAGTTTAAGGTAATTTAAAATTGCCTTTTTAGCCAAAATTATCCTTGAGATTGTCATAACTCTTCACTTTGGTACCTAAGATTTAAAATCAATAGAACTAGTCCCTGAGTTTGTCCACCATCAATCATTTTGGTTATTTTGTGAAAATATCTGCTAACTGTTCTGATTTACAATACACCACATTGATGATATTGTTCTGCAAGGGATATTTGATGAAGTGATATCTTCTATTTATGTGTTTTGATCTCTGATGAAACACTGAATTCTTTATCATGACTATGGCAGAGGTATTATCACAACATAAAGGTGTAGCTTCAGTTTGTAATTCACCAAAATCTTCCAATACAAACTTGAGCCTCATTTATCTACAAAAAGCCTCATCTGCAAGTTCACTAACATATTATCTTTTCGACTTCTCATTCACTGCAAGTGGTATGCTGAAAATTGCAATCCTTTAAGCCAAACTTGTCCAAGAGTGCAAGAGCATACTTCCTTTAGTTAATGAAGATGTTATCCTCAGTTTGAATTATTATCATCACAAGAGAATGATAAAGTAAGCCAAGATCAGTCATCTCATATTTGTCCATCACATTCTCCTTGAATTCTCTAATCAACTCTGCACAATTTTTTAGTGTATAAATATCATCCACATATACGGACACAATTAGTGATTCATCATTTCTGAGCTTGATGTACAGTTTAGCCTACTAGAACTTCTATGAAAACCACAACTTCCTAGATATGATTTTATCTCATCATACCAAGCCCTTGGTGCTTGTTTCAATCCATGAGTTTGTAGACCTTGACTTTTGCTCCTGGTTTCACATAGCCCTCATGTTGGTCCACATATACCTCTTCTTGTAACACTACATTCAGAAATGCTGATTTCTCATCAAACTGATATAACTTTCAATTTCTCTGTGCATCAAGAGCAATTAGAGTCCTTATTATATCAAGCCTTGCAACTGGCGCAAAGTTTTCATTGAAGTCAACTCCTGGCTTTTGTGAATAACCTTTGGCCACCAATCTTAGCCTTGTGTTTCTGGATTGTTCCATCAAGATTCAATTTAGTCTTGAAAACTAATTTGACACCAACCACATGTTTCTCAGATGGTCTGTTAACAAGTTTCTAATTCTGGTTTTTCTCAATCATTTCCAATTCAACATCCATAGCTTTAGACCATGCTTCATCATTGACTACTTCTTCAAATCCTTAGGTTTTACTATGCGTAGATTGCATCTTACATGAACTTTACTCAAACTTCTCATTTTCACATGTGCTGAACCACCTGAGCTAGATTATCCCAATTGAGTTTGAGAGTCCTAAATTACTTGAGGATAATTTACTCAACTTCTAACTAAGCAAGATCTTGGATTTCTATGTTAGATCCCACATCGCCCAGGTGAGTGAATCTTCTATGCCTTATATGTACATGGCCACCTCATTTAGCACGAGGCATTTTGGAAGCTCACTGGCTTTGGGTTCCGTAGGAACTCCGAAGTTAAGCGAGAATGGCCAGAGCATTCCCAGGATGGGTGACCCACTGGGAAGTTCTGCTCGCGTGAGTTCCTAGAAACAAAACCGTGAAGGCGTGGTCGGGGCCTAAAACGGACACTATCGTGCTACGACGGAGTCGAGCTCGAGATGTGGTGGAGCTCGGGTTGGATGTGACAATCTGGTATCAGAGCCAATCCCTGGCCAGAAGTGTGCCGACGAGGACTTCGGGCCCCTAAGGGGGTGGATTGTTAGATCCCACATCGCCTAGGGGAGTGGGATCCTCTATGCCTTATATGTACATGCTCACCTCATTTAGCACGAGGCCTTTTGAGAGCTCACTGGCTTCGGATTTTGTAGGAACTCCGAAGTTAAGGGAGAATGGGCCTGAGTATTCCCAGAATGGGTGAGTCACTGGGAAGTTCTGCTCGCGTGAGTTCCTAGAAACAAAACCGTGAGGGCGTGGTCGGGGCCCAAAGTGGACAATATCGTGCTACGACGAAGTCGAGCCCGGATGTGGTGGAGCCCAGGGTCGGGATGTGACATCTATCATTCCACTTGATTCAATGCAGTGTTCTAAAAATCGGCCTAGGCAGCGCCTAGGTGCTGGGTGGTGGAGCGCCGCCAGGATTTTGTCCAAATGGTCAAGGAAACTAGAAAGTTTATTAGGCAGATGATGGCCATATCTAGGCAGGATTAGGCGGGACTAGGCAGGCCGAGGTGGAGCTGGGTGGGGTTAGGCGGGGATAAGTGGGCTTATGAGGGGAGAACAGAATCTGGAAAAAAAAAAACAAAAATAGTTGCAAAGTAGCGGCACTCTGCGATGGAGATGAAGCTACAAGCGTTGCGAAGAAGATAAAGTTATACAACGTCATTTACGTTTTTAGTGATTTAATTTGCTGACTTTTCATTTGTTTATCCTTTTTTCTCTCACTAAAGTTCTGAACTAACCCCACCACCTTCTGCAAACATTTCACATCTTTCATTTTTATTATTCCTTTTTTCTCTTACCCACCATTCTGTTTGCAGACTTTTCATATCTCACCATATTTTATTATCCTTCTTTCTTTATTTTTTTTTCCCTAATTTAAGACCCACCAAATTTTGTATCCCACTAAAATATTTATCTTAACCTCTCACATAAATATTAACTTAAAACTCTCACATTACATATATATTCTTCTTTTTAAAAATACCATATTATTCATGTCTATCTATATATTATATGATAAATTTAATTAATTTTGTATGATATATAATAAATTTACTTAAATCCGGCTCGCGCTTTTTAGAACTTTGATCCAATGGTTTTCTATCTTTCTTCAAGCTTCATATTAACATGAATGGTTCTTGGACCCACTTCTTCACTTTACCAATCACATAATGCATTCTCATCAAAGATCATACTTATTGACATAATTATCTTCCTAGTTTCCAAGTTGTAGAGTCTGTAACCCTTTTAAGCTATACCATACCCCACAAATATTCCTTTAACAGAAGCTTCCTCGAGCTTGTGTTTCAAGTCTTCTGGAATGTGGTCATAACACACACATCCAAACACTTTCAAATGCTTGATTCCAGTTTTCCTCTCAACAACACCATTTTATTGAGGAGAATAAATAGCAGTCAGTTGTCTTTAAAGACCACAACCCTCATGGAATTTCACAAACTAATTAAAGGTGAACTCTCCACCTATGTCATTTCTAGCTTATTGATTTTTTATCTTGATTGCAGTTCAACCATTGCCTTGAACTTCTTGAATACATTAAAGACTTTTGACTTGAATTTGAGAAAGTACAGCCAACACATTCTTGTGTAGTCATTAATGAATGTGAGGAAGTACTTGTTCCCTCCCATTATAGTAACCTACATTCGGTAACAAACATCAGAGTGTACCAATTCTAGAGGATATTCTGCCTCCAAGTCGATTCTCTACATAAAACTTCTCTATGTTGCTTTCCAATAGCACACCCTAAGCATACTCCATTTTCTTCTATCAATTCAAGAAGTCCCTAGTCCATCTCCTTTTGCTTCAACAATTTCAAACTCGTGAACTTCAAATGTCCAAGCCTTTTGCGCCAATTCCAGACATCATCTTGAATTGTAGGCTTTCTTACAGTATGATGTACATTTTTCATGAGCAATGGAAAACATCTACTACTAATGAGTTGAACTGTTACCACCAAGTACTCCAATTTTTTGTCTTAAAAAAATACCAACTATATCATCACCAAATAATAATAAATAACCACTTTGTACCTTCTACCTAACACTCAACAAGTTCTCATCTAGACTAGGTACTAACCACACTTCCTTGATATATCTAGTCTCATTCTTGGTTTAAATCACCAAGGTAACTCTTCCTGTAGCTTGCACAAGATCACCATTTTCCATTTTCACCTTGAATGTCATAGATTTGTCAACATTAATCAACAAGGATTCCCGTGATGTTATATGATTGCTACATCCATTATAAATGTACCAAACACTATGTTTGTTCTTCACAAAGAATTGCAAACATAGAACATAGAGGCTTCTTCTACATGTTTAGCATGATGAATAAGTTGATTCACCTTGTTGTTGCGGTCCTTGGCTATATGACCAAATTTGTCATATCTATGATACTTAAGCTTGCTTTTGAACCAACAAGTGCCATAGTGTAATTTATCACATTATTTGCACAACTCCTTAGCATTTTCCTTATTTCCACCATGCTTCACAAATGCACTTGGTATGTAACTAGTCTTAAAACCTCATTCTTCTTATTCCTCCACAATTTCTTTCCCTTAGAACTATTACCTTGTGAACAATATCTAGCAATTTATGCTCAAATCTTTTTAGAGTGGCTACAACCTCAGTAGAATTAATCTCATCTAGCTTCTTAGTCCCCTCATAAAAGAGACAATATTATCATAGCTAGGAGTAAGACTAATTAACAGTTTCTCAATTATTCTCTTGTCTTACAACTCCTCACCATACATCTTCATTTGGTTAACAAAATCAAACAATCTAGTCAAATAAGCAGATATCAATTCATCATTCTCATTCGAGAATATTCAAAATCTCTTCTATTACCTTGTAATATCACAGTTCAAACTCGAGAAACACCTCTATATTTCTGCTTGAAGGTGTCCCAAGCAACCTTAGCCGTTATGACAGATGGCATAATCCTAGCCTATAAGCACAAGCTCACATGCATTGCACGAGTTCAACTTAGAACAATGTATGTTATGACAGATGGCATAATCCTAGCCTATAAGCTAGTTCTAATCTCAGCCGTCAATGACAATTGTTTAGTTACAAAGATGTACAAAGAACAAAACTGGAACTCCACTGCAATCCAGCTTCCATTGATCTTCCTCGACTGCAATGACAATCTCCATTCTGCTATCCATCATTTACGACAACATTAAGCCTCAACACTCTCTTCTTTTAAGTGATCTTCTAGCCTATTGCCACTCGAGTATCTTTTCACAGATGGTATGCAAGACTTTAAATAGGCTAGGCTAATCTTACGTGAAAACTAACTGACTTTGCTAATTTCTACCATCAAGGGATTTGGTTGATTCAAATTCTCTCATCTTATTTGTCAACTAAAGTCATGCCCTTAGTGAATTATAATCAACAAAAATCATGCTTGAAGTGGGTTGTGTGATCAATCCTCATATCCTAACTAATTATCAATATAATTAACCAAATATTGATGACTAATATGTGAGCCACCTTTAATGAAAATATTTGGAAGTGTTAACTAGAAGAAGAAAAATTGAGATCGTTTCACACCCTTTCCAGATTTTCCAGATTTCTTTACTTTTCAGTGAATAGATAAGACGACTAAGAAATGAATTAGGATCGGAATAGCTCTCGGTTATCTTTTATGTAACCGTCGGGTGGGTGGGGTGGGGGGACACGAGATAAGAGGGAGAGGAAGTTTTAGAACAAAACCTGAGAATCCTTGGGCTCATTCTGCAAAGGGGTGGCCAAGTGAAAAATATAGTTGCAGCCTTGAATTGCTTGTTCAAAGTCATAAGGACTATATATATCTGCTTCAAACAATTTCAGTCTGTTGTCTGCTTTAGGAAGACTTTGGACAAGTCCCACTTTAAATGGATCACCTACACAAATACATATTCACCATATTAATTAACTAAGTTCGTGTTTAATTAATCTATGAAAATTAGAGAGCATGAGAGAGAGGAAGAGAACCAAGATTTCTCAGTGTTGCATGGACTCTGTATCCTTTCTCTAAGAGCCTTTTGACAAGTGAAGAACCAAGGTAGCTCGAGGCTCCTGTAACACAAACCCTGCTGCACTCCATTTGCAAATCAGAGCAACTTAGGCAATCCGAGGATTTAATTAAATTTGAACTTTACAAAAGTTACTTTGTTTTGTCTCTTTTGAGGTACCTATAAATTTAAAATGAGCATTATTGTAAAAGGTTGGCATTTAAATTGGTGAATCTGGCACTCATAATATAATGTCAAAAGAGTCCTGCTGGATGCAGGATTTTTGGAATAAGACTTTAGGCCAATCAGTGAACTGAACTGATGAATATTGTCTTAAGAAAATAGAGCGATATTTTAAATCTCGCGTAAGAACGCAGTAGAGGATTAGGTGAGAGAACTACAGACTATGTCCAAGTCATAGAGTAGGTAATAATTGAGCGCCTTTTTTATCAGTTTTACATAAACTAATCACAATGGAGCCACAATGCATCTAGCAAGCGAAAATTTCTTGATTGCGGCTGATCTATGCGGAAGCAGAGTCACAAAAAGGCCGGTCCAAATGCTCTAGAGTGTGTTGTCGGATTGAGAATCCGCACACAGAACGAAGTCATGGCATCAAGAAGTTGATGTACCAAGTGCAAATCATGCATTGAATACAAGAGGGATAACATGTTTTTATGTTGTGCAGAATTTAGAGTCTGGTCTCACTGAGTAATGTGTAAGATACTATCTCTAAGTGTGTCATTACCTCCTCCTTTTTCTGACTTCTTGTCTCATTGATTTGTAAATTTTTTGATCCTAGTGGATCAGTGCTAGCTGGTTTGAAGAAATAACACTGCAGCGTTAATCAAATTTGACTAAATAAGAGTTTTGAACTGCCACAATTGACAGATCAGAGGAAAATAATTTATTTGGCATGGTCATTTTTGGGTACAATAGTATCTTGGCTGAAAGAAAATGAGTAATTTTTTGAATTTGTCATATGAATTAAAAAATTTAAAGTGATTTGTCACATCAATTTTTTGAAATCATTAATTTGGCATCTCACTCTATCCCCATTAATTATTCCATCAAAAGTAAATCACGTATCTTACACATGACTTGTGTTCAGGATAGAAGGGATCGTTGGGGGTGTGCAAAAGATGCAGTGGCACAGGGCCCCAAATTGTTTTTTCATCCTATATATTACATATGAGTATAAATTTCTAATAAAAAAAAGGTTTTAACTGAAAAGAAAATCATCAATCATATGATTTTATCTATATTACAATTGATTAAGTGGAGCTTATACTTAATAGAATTTTCTACTTTTATCTAGCAATAAAAATTTTGTGTATTACTTCTTCCACTTTTCTATTAAGCAATAAAAAACTAACTTGTGCATTACTTTTTCCCATAAATACAAACATGTTTCCATATCTCTCTTTCAGTTGTGCTCCATTAGCGAAATCGACATACAATCATCCAAGAGGATACCCTAGATTAATTCCGTGAGGTTCCTCGAACCAATGAAAGGTAGATGAAAAATATAAGGCCAACTTGGAAAAAAAAAACTTGGCCATTCTATGGGCCACACCATTAGCGGAATGACTAACATGACAAATTTTGGAGGACCCAAAACCTCTCGGGCACTCTCAGACATCATCCAACAATAAATCCGAAGAGGAGGACCCCCGCTTCAAACTCCCAACCCCTGAACAACCTGCAAGGCATCACTGTCTAGAATAATGCATTTCATACTCAGTTGCATAGCCCATTAGAGGCCTTCTCTTGCAGCCATCAATTCAACCTTATAGGGATTATTGACATGGTTAATTCTGCAAACAAAACCTCCAGCATAGTTACCAGCTTCGTACCAGAATACCACGCCAATTCCCCCTGCTGAGAATCAGCACGGAAAGCACCGTCCACATTGATTTTGATCCAGCCCGTAGGAGGAGAAGACCAACGAGATTGCAAAGGCAGAGGCTGATGTTGAGTTAAAATTTGGGCATTTATATAGGCCTGCAGTTGGAGATTCGCAACAAAACTGACCAGGATTGGGTTCTCAATCTTGCCATCTCTTAAATGAGTATTCCTGGCACGCCATATCACATGAATTAACATGAGAAACAAGTCACAGCATGTGGAAGGAAGAGACTCGACAATCACCAAGAACCAATCCCAAAATGATGAAACTACCGAGTTCTGCTGGCCCAAATTCAGTTTAGAGGAGGAAAAAACTATATGGGCAAATGGATATGCACTAAACACATGTAGCGCCGACTCTGAAGAGGAACTACAGAAAACACAAATGTTGTCCACACCCACACCTTTTTTTTTTTTTTTTTTTCCAAACTCGTCCGAGTTGGCAGGATATTACAACAGGCCTTCCAAACACAAACTTTCACCTTACCTGGAACTGAAGCTCTCCATATTTTATTCCAAGTTGAATCAGCCGTGGGATTTGGATTTGAAGAAGATGCAGTATCCCATAGTGAGATAGCAAGATGAACTCTAAATCATGACTTTATGTTCGAGATTATTCAATTAGTAAGAGTGAAATGCTGATTTCAATTAAGTTTGAATATTGATTGTAGAGCTTTAATGTAGAATTGTGGATCCTAGTGAAGGAGAAAGGATCCACTTTGTGAGGATCTCGAGGATCCTCCAATCACATCCGTTCATCGTACATCGTGTGGTCAGTTTTCGTCAGGTACTATCTAAGTGAATCGCAACCTAGACAGATGTCTAGGTGGGTCTGGGCGGCCTAGGCGGTCTAGGAGGGCGCCTTAGCAGGTCTAGGCGTCCTTTCTAAATTTTTAAACGCCCAAACATTAATCAGGGTGGCAGCTAACCACCTAGCGCATAGCGGGGATTTTTAGAACATTGCTTATTGTAAACATTGTACATGATTAATTCAAGGAGTCTAAATTGTACATGGTATCATTTGTCTAAGTTCTAAATTCTACATTGTTTATTATAGGTGAGTTTAACAACCTATTGTAAAAGTATTTTTATAAATATTTTATCACTTTTCAAAGAAATAAAAGAGAGTGACGAAAAATTATATTTATAATATTTTTTATTATAAGCGATAAAACTATTCTAATCTATACTAATAAAAATAGTTTAAACCTGAACCCCTTTAAGTTGAAGGTGAATGTCCTATCCACTATGGCAATATGCCACTCGCAATACATTTACGACCTTAATTTTAAGTACAAGTAGATTTCATCACAAATTAGAGTTTTAAATTTCAAAAAAGAACAAAATAGATAGGAAACAATAGTTTTAAGGGAGCTTTAATAAAAAGGGCTTGAACTAAGTTTATTTTAACCAAAAACCATCCTATAACTTTTTTTAACCAAAAACCATCCTAGAACAAGGTAAAACCCACCAAACCAACAGACAGCTCGACCACCAGCCAGTCACTCATGGGCTCTCCTTTGGCCCTCATCCTCCTCCTCCTCTTCGTCTCGCTGAGTACTACAACTTTCCTTTTTGAATCACCGTATTTCGTTGAGTAATGAAGAAGTTATATCTATTTGAATCTTACCCAGTTTCCGGCGACCTCCGAGGCTTTCAAGGCATTTTCCGACCAAACCACAACGAGTTAGCCATCGTGCAAGATACCATTCTCTTCGTCTCTTTGAGAACTATGATTTTCGTTTTTGAATCACTCGATTTCGTTGAGTATTGACAAAGTTATGAGTTTTTAAAGTTTGTCCAACCCAGTTTCCGGCGACCTCCGAGGCTTTCGAGGCGTTTTCCAGCCAAACCACAACGAGTTAGCTATTGTGCAAGGTACCATTCTCTTCGTCTCTGCGAGAACTACAATTTTCGTTTATGAATCACTTGATTTCATTGAGTATTGACAAAGTTATGAGCGTTTAAAGTTTGTCCAACTTTCCGGCCGAAATCCAGCCTTCCCTTCCGTTTAGCTCCGGTGAGCAGCAACCACACCAAGCCCTTTGGGCCATGCACAAACAAACACTGTATCTGGAAAGAAAATGAACATTAACACTGTCCCTGGAAAAACATAACACCGTTGCTGGTTGCTGGAAAAAAATAACACTGTCGCTGGAAAAATAACACTGTCGCTGGAAAAACTAACACCGTCGCTGGAAAAAATAACACTGTCGCTGGAAAAATAACACTGTCGCTGGAAAAACTAACACTGTCGCTGGAAAAACATAACATTGTCACTGGAAAAACATAACACTATCGCTGGAAAAACTAACACTGTCGCTGGAAAAAAAACACTGTCGCTGGAAAAAATAACACTGTCGCTGGAAATAAACTAATAGTGCAGTGACTTAAATTCCAGAAACAGTGTTACTTAAAATCTAGAAACAGTGACTTAAATTCCAGAAACAGTGACTTAACTTATAACATGGTTTTTTATTAAACAAAACTTATAATATGGTTTTTTATTAAACAAAACTTATAACATGGTTTTTTATTAAAACTAAAACTTATAACATGGTTTTTTATCAAACAAAACTTATAACATGGTTTTTTATTAAAACTAAAACTTTTCAAGCACTTTTCATTAATTTTCCTTAGTTTTAAACTATATAATCAGTTTGCTTTCTTCAATACAGTATGTTTATGTGCAAGAGTATACTTTGTTAGAAACAACACCATTGGATTTTAATTTCATAATTTCAAGAGAGAGTGTTTTCCATCACACTCAACATCAAGGTTGGTTGGATCTTCCTTTCCAATCTCTCCCTCAAACCACAAAACCTAACTTTGCAAATATTCCGCCGCCTGTCCCTTACTTAGGCTTGAGCAGGCGACAGCCCCTCCCACCTGCTTTTAGCATCCCCCTCCTCCTAGCCTCCCACCCTCTACTTCCTCCCCACCGTCTTCTCGTCCGCGACCCGCACACTTTCTCTTTCTCTCCGTGCCCTTTCACCCACCCCCGGTCGTTTTCTATTTTTTCTCTGTTCCTTTGTGTTGCCCCAGCACCTTCTCCGCCCACTCTTTTGTGGGCAACCAGTTTTCCTAGCTTTGTTGCCACCACCAACCTATTTCCCAAATTTTGTTGCCATACAGGGCTTCCAACCTTATTTGGGGCTTAGATCTATGAGTTTGGATTGGTCTTTAGGTTGTTTTTGTGTGTCGGATCCTCCCTATTTGGCTTGCTTTTTCTAGTTTTTTTGGACCTTTTGCCTACTTGGTGGCGGCCAAGCCTACCAGAGGTTTCGTTTTTTTTTTTCCAGATTCGTGTAGCTTCTGTTTCCTGGGTGGTGTTGCACATGGAGTGTTCCCAGCGACGGCTTCCTGGGTGCCTACAATGATTGGTGTGCAAATTTTCCGTCAAAAGTTTCTCTCGGTTGTTTGGACTTTCCGAGGGCTCTGCTCTTGGAACTATCATTTTGTCCTCTTTGGGCTCGTCGTGGTGTTGGGGATGGCAATGCAGCAATGTGTGTGGTCTTGGCTTGGCCTCTTTACCATCCATGTTGTTGCCGTTATTTCTTACCCTAACTGTGACCCACACCGGTCGGAGGAAACTTATGCCGACTCTTGGTGTTAACATGTTTTATGCAGGTTTTTAGGTTGTGGTGGCGTTCTGAGGACTTTGGTGGCTCTGGCTGGATCCCCTTCTGCCCTACCAGCCCCTCTGAGTTTGTCCCGGCTACGGCTAGCATCCCATACCTCCTGACATTTCTGCATGTGCCTCTGCCTCTGCTACTCACGCCGCCTGCCAATTTTGCAACTACATCTCCATTGTGGACACGTCAACTTGTTGTTTTGTTTTTTAGTTTTAATTTTATTTTTTCATGATTGGTCTGTGTTGCTTCAGCAAGTGGTTTGTGTTTTCGGCAATTTTGTAGCCTTGATGTCTTCCGATGGTTTTGGTGGGGTTTTCGGTGCTTGGTATGTCGCGTCTTGTTTATGGGGCATATCTATCTTGGGATTCCTCATTCTAGTGGTGTGATTTGTTTGATGGTCATATAGGGGTTTAAAATTATTTGTGTTTTGTGCTTATTACCTCCAGATCAAGAAATTGGTCATTGCAGTGTATGTATCTGTCTGGCATCCTTGTATGTGGTTGTTTATGGTAATAAAATTCTATCGTTTTTGTTATAAAAAAAAAAAACAAAAGATGGAACTCGGATCGAAGTTTGGCTAATTGGTCAGAATAGAAAGTAAGTTAGCCAGCATCTACTACCATCAAATGAATTGAATATTGCAGTCGACTTGGAGGTCTGGAGAAGAAAGATGATGTATTACCCAATTAAAGAACTGCACGGGCAGAAGAGCATTTTAAAGTTAAGAAAAGGCATACTCCAATCAAAATAGCCAAAAGGCAAACATTATTTTCAAGTTTTAACCCTAAAAAATGCTTCATCATGATGCCTATCTTTAGTTCAATCTAAGGTGGTGCGTAGATATCTTCTAGATAAAAACATGATATGAGTCTTGGCTTGAATCATGGTTTCTCTCTTTTGCGGCTTCTCAACACAATCTATTTGCTAGACTCTACTTTGATGGGCATCTTGAAAGATTAAGAAACCTAAAAGTCTTTATCCTAACTTTGCTACTTTACATGTTTTCAATAATTCCCATCTTTCACAAACAAACAACAAATTATCATAAGTTCCTCTTATAACAACTAATCACCTACATGTGTTCACAATTATGTGATCGACAATCACTCATGGAATAGGCTTCATATTTTAGAACCTACTAGATCAATGTATCGATTACGATCACGTACGTGAACGATTGGATTTAATAAAGCTCCTACTAAAAGCGAATGCAAATAGGTACTTGCTTCTTATTCACTTGAGTTTAGAATTTTGAGTGTAAATCTTCTAAGCATTTACTACTTTGAGCCGTGTTTTATCGCTCTCCGTATCGCTCTCACCAAAAATAAATTAATAATGTTATATTAGGCTGAAGAAAGTGAGTATGATACTAATATATTGAGCTCATATAAGAATCACATTTTGATAGTAAGCTGAAAATTTTGAATGTGGTACTAATATATTGAACTCATGAGTATATATTAAACTCAGGAGCGTGATGCTTATAAACTAGTAGGTTTTAACGTATGACTCTCACAGTTATTCAATTCACACTAGTGTAGCAGTATTGTTATAAGTATCAAACTTGGACTACTTGATTCCTATATGGTATGACACTCACTCAAACTACTGTGCAACGCACAAAATTGATAACATTGTTGACAGTTTCTAATAGAAATAAGTCATTTTATTGTATGTAAGATCACCTTATATTAAAGTGTGTATATTAACCATATGATCAATATTAAAATTGTGTTAGAAAATTTAAATTATTATTATAATATTAAATTTATTAATTGAATGGAAATTAGAAGTGGAGCTTTGATAGAAAAATGTGTATATTCAAATGAAGAGTTGCAACTTTTGACTCTTCATGAATAGTCACATGTTTTTCAAAGAGGTATTTCAACTTCTATAAATAGGGAAGCCCCCTATAATCACTTAACAACTTTTCATTGTTTACATAATCATACATAGAGTGCACTAAGTATTAGAGAGTCTCATTGAGTCCATATCATGAGAGAGTTTTCAACAAAATCGTGGTTCATGGAGCCTTGTGATTTGGAGAGCTACTAATATAAGGACGTGGTCGTTGTATCTTGGGAGACAAGCGTCTATCAACCATGAGCACTATAGTTGGGCGTAAACTTGTCTTAAGGACAGAGTATCCACCATTTGCCTTGACCGTATTTCCAGATTTTTTTAATAAGTATGTCATCTTCATTTAACATTGGTTACTCATGTGCATGCATTAGTTTGATATATAATTACATGACTTATTTCTTAATTTTATATGTGATTTAATATAGCATATTGACCCCAATTTTTCCAACAATCTTTAGACAAGTTTATTGGTTTGATTGCTATATATTTGTTGTTTTTTCAGATAGTGGTTCATTGAGTAATTATAATTTTTTGCTTGAAACAAAATAACAAACAGATGTAATTATTCAAAAAAGTCACCGTCTCTCATATGATTTTTATGTTTTTGATATGGTTAATATATGGTTGCTTTCTGCATGTTTATTACAAAGCATGATAGTGTGTGAAATCCTTGTGTTATGGTTGGGTGTTTGGATATATCATGTTTTATCACAAAAAGTACAAAAGGCTTGGAGGGTTTTTTTTTTTTTTTTTTTTTTTTTTTTTTTTTTTTTTAAGCTGAAAGAAATACATATAAATTTGTTGTGAAGCTCTGCTGATAACAATCTCTGCATATGTTTGAAAGTTTCTTTTACGCTTGTTGCCTTCACTACTAAGCATAACTGCTTGGGTGACGAAGGGATATCTGTCGCGCAAAGGCAAATACGGCCGCCGAAAACATTGGGCGATGAAGAAGATTTCGCGCAAATTCTGTCGCACAAAGCTCGTGACGTCAGCCTTTGCGCGACGGAGGAAAGTGCTTTGTTGCGCACATTGAATGTTGCGTAATGATCAGGTGGTCGTTGCGCAAAACAAAGAGTGACAAATGATTGTTTGTTGCAGGTGATACTCCGAGTGACGAAACTTGGGTTCGACACCTAGCCCCGCGTGACGGACATAGGGTTGTCGCAGTCAAATTTTAAAATTAAATTTTTTAAATATTTTTTATTTATTTTTTCCTTTTAAATTTTGATAATATTGTTTTATGTATAAATTAATTTAATGAAATTAATAACAGGAAATGTAAAGAAGAATATTAATTAAAAAATTATTGAAAATGTACATACAATGGAAAGAAATATTTTAAAATTTGAAAACTATTTAAAAAAACTAGAATATGTAGTATTCCATGTCACAATCGCCTGCTAGTGGTGTTGCTGCTGCATTGGGGGGCTGAGAGGTCGTAGTTACCGCGACGGGGGGCTGGGAGGTCGTTGCTGAAGGTGGTTCATCGTCGAGGAACCGAATGCTAGAGATTTGAAGGGCGAGATGAATTTGGTTCATCAAACTGCTTTGGGCGGCAATCTGCTCCTTTAGGTCTGCCACTTCAGATGATAGTGATTTGATCGCTTATGTTCTCTGCTGGAGGATGAGGCAAACAGGTCCCAAAGACGGGCTTTCCCAAGCCTCTGGTGAACATTCACATGCCTACAACTAAGGGTCTGATCGAGTCTGTCCGTCATGACCTAAAAACCGGCATCCTTAGAGGGAAACACCTCCTCGATTGGGGTCTTTGGGGGAAGCTGGAAAACCACCTTCTCCACCATGGTGGACTAGAAAAATGAAATAAACAAATTAGTTTTAATATACATGTAATTAATATTAATACTAATTGAATATTAAAAAATTGGAATAACTTACATGAAGCTGCTCTGTCAGCTCATTCTCGGACCAAACGTACACCTCCTTGAACATGTCAATCTCAGGAAACTTTGACCCCGCTGAAAAAAAAAATTATTATCACGTAGATAACCAATTGTGTAATAAAGAGTAAAAAGAATGAAAACTTAAAATAAATATACAGTTACCTTACGTTGCTCCTCCAACCTATAACAGAAGCGTCATGAGCCGGAGTGGTGAAGAAGTTTCTTTTTCGACCGATTGATCAAGTTTGCCTTCACTTTTTTCTGTTGAATTAAAAAAACATATTAGTTTAGATATTTATAACAAATTAATGAAAAAATTAACATATTATTTAAAAATATAAAAAAATTTGATTAAATATTATTGAAATATATATTATACTTATAAGGTGTTTTTCGTCTTGAAAATGGCCGCATAGCTACTCCCATTCATCCCGACGATCCATCAACTCTATAGAGCACCCAACTACTAAAGCGACCTCCGGACCATCATATTTCTCATAATACTTGTGGAAGTCGATCTTCTACCGACGCAAAGGTTGTTGATGTACTGGTTTTGATTGGCATCGAAGTTGGTGAGCTCATAGTGATGCTGCAAAACTCCACAAATAAATAGTAGCTAAAATTTATAATAATTTGTATACTTTAATAAAAATTTAGTATTTGAGGTTGAAAGTACTTACCGATAATTCATGAAGAATGACTTCCTTGACTTCAGGTGGGACAGCTTTCCATGACTCCCACAGGAGGGGGTAATGATTCCTAATAACTTAGCCAATGTCGCTGGCCAAAGCATTGTGTCGCTCCTTTGTTGCAACCGCACGATGTCGAGAATCCGTAATGGTGATCTTCTCGGTCGTGGTGCGAGTGGTCTGTGATGTCTTCAGAAGTTTGCAAAGGGCTCCTGGCTTTTTTTTTTTTTTTGAACTACCAAATAAACAAAGTAAACATTAGACGAATTCTATTTGCTACTGAAAATTCGGCAGAACCTCCCCTAAAACTATAACATTTTCTAAAACCTACAGACAATATAACAACAAAAACAACACATCCACCCAACAATTCAAACAGTTTATACCAACTGGGGACTTTAAAATAAAAGTTACAACTTGTATCAAGTTGTTGACCCTAAAAACTACCAAGCCTACGTGGCGCGCAGGCCGAGTAACTAATAAGCTAACTACGTCCTTCAGTGATGTGTGGGGCGTGCCAAATCGACGGCCAAGCTCGACCGGTGAGTAAAATGTTGATGTTGCGTTGTGTGCGCGGCTGACTTCTCGATCTTGCGACTGCGGCCGAGGAAGGAACACGTCTCTGCCTTCGGGTTCTAGAGCCTGAAGACAAGGCTGCTAGTTCTGCTAAGTTCAATATCAAATTCGGCTTTCAATGTGCCAAATGTAGTAACCTGTAACACCTCACTTTGCCGAGAAGGCTAATGAGATGACCTCTGCCAATAAGGATTCGAAAATCCTTCTCGACCGAGACTTGGATAGATAACCAGTCGACCTAGACGCAGTGCTGTTTATCCAAACTGAAGGTGTTCCGGGGTCGGCTGGTTCTACGGCGATAATGTTGTTTATCCAAACTGAAGATATCACCGGTTGCCTTCATAGTGCTGTTTATCCAAACTGAAGATGTGTTGGCGAAAAAGAAAATAAAAATCTCAAGGTTGTTGAGAGGTTTCGCGTAGAGCGAGAATTTGCATAGGGCAGTTTGTGTGTTGAGTTGGAAATCCTTTTTCCGTTGCCATTGCATCTGTATTTATAGGACTAATGCACTTGCTTGGCAGATAATTGTGTAGAGTCTGACTGCAACTCTAATTCGCTGAATAAATCCTAATCCGTGGCATAGGCCAAACATATCCTCCAGACTGCAGCTCGTGGGATTTGTTCAGCTAGAGCAACAACCTATCTTTTAGATGTCATCATTACTCCTTATTTTATGCATGGATTAGTTACACGAGACCAAGCCCTCACACTTTGCTTCCTATTCCAACTAGAAATTCTCTTTTTCCACCATGTTGGTCCAAGTTCAACCATGCATGCATAATAAATCCCTTTAATCGCAATATAATATGATACTTTAAAGACCATCTTCCACCAAACTTATCATTTGACAGACTTCACGATAAGACAAAAACATACACCATCCAACCCTTGCACGGCTTCAGTCAAACCCATTCAATCTCATATGTACCTCTTTGTTTTCCTACCTGACCAACATTTAATTTTCACGCAAATTTTGGTTAACTAGATAAGAGTCCCAAAGCTTGAGATATAGTTTGCATCTGCCAAGATAATTGTATGTTACAGATAATTATTATGATAAAAATCATAATATTATCCTTTACCAATAACAAAATTATCTTCACTTTTCTATCCAACGGTTGAAAGCCATGCTCACTCAACGGCCTTGATTGCACGGGCCGATGGTGTAAATTTGGGTCCAAACACAAGTGTTTTCACTTCTAGTTGCATCATTGGCCGTGAATCTGTGAAGAAACTACACACATATTGGATTGCACATGTAATTATGTAAGTTGAGAACAATATCGATGTGATTAGTCTCGTCTCTTTAAAATTTTAATGCACCATATTCGTAACTTGAAAAATGTACTAAAGATTTTCACAAATGAGAGAATAAAAGAATAAGAAAGAAAACTTTTTAAGAGTGTAACCAAAGAATTTATCAACCAACTTTTTCTAAAGAAGATTGGGGATCTTTTTTTGTCATCCACCAACAGATTTAAGTATCCTCCTTGACAGTATGTTGTAACTAATGACTTTTTATGAACATACTCGAAAAACAAAATAATTTAAAAGTTCGATTTTCACAACAACCAAAAAAAGGTTCAAAATTTTAATTATACTATGAGAAAGATGCATTACTTGTCTAGGACCCTTCTCCATGGACAGAGGAAGCCTCACCAGATGCTCAGCCTCCTCAGAACTCCAGGGACCGTCAGGCGCTTAATACAGGATGCGTCACCGAAGACGTCAATGACACAAGAGCCGTAGACACTGTTGACCCCAAAGGTGTGACCGGAGGGACACCCTTCGTGCCCATATCAGGTGCGAAGGTGGCAGCAGCACTACCTGCTGGAGAAGGTGTTTGACTGACCCTACTAACTGCCCGGCGATTTGAAATTAAGTTCGACATCTACAAAAACAATTAATAAAAAAGTTGCATTCCATTACTTTAATCTGGTTTGGATATACTATAAATATCCTAACCTTGAAGCAAAATAAGATATATCTTTGATTTCATTAATACCATTAAAGAAGGAATCGAATTATCAAATTACCTATACAAGCGAAAAATATATATTCATGCACAATAGGAACATCTATAGTATGCCACGTGCCTATATGTATAACCTATTTACATGTCTTATGCAAACCTATATGATAAACATGAAAAAGAAAAGTTAAAAGGACAAAACATGCAGATGTAGGGAAACACTACATTCAACCTCAGAAAAGGTTCACCTTGTCGGTTAGTTGAACTCCAGAACAAGGAAGCATGTAGTCAATAAACCTTGTATTGAAAAATAGTTTGCATGACAATGCAACTTGTAAGGAATCAATGAATGATGGAAGAGGGAAAGCATGTACTTATTCTGGCTGAAGGTAAGGATGAATATGTGTGTGTGTGTGTACTTATGTATTATATTCATGACTTGGACAAAGGGAGAGGCGGACAGCCCACATCTTCGCATATGAATAAAGTTTTGTTTAGCAGTTGTAGAGAAAGTTCGAAAAAGAAAAAATAATCATGAATTTTTAATACGATTGCAGTCTATACATACTTGATCATGAAAATCACTCAAAATTTGACATCTCATAGCAAGAACAGCAGTAATGCACCTAGTTTTCTTGGCATATCAAAAGGTTCGTTTTCTTGGCATATCCTCGTAGTACTTGTCACTACGAACGCGTGGACGTAAACGAAACGTGATTTGGAGTTATAACGAAGGAGTTTTTAATGATCAAAGTTGAGGACAAAATGGTCAAATTATTATTTTATGGAAAGATACAGAGTTTTGGAGAAAAGAATGGAAATGCCACGTGGGTGGCCAGGATGGAAGTTAAGGAGAGAATGAGAGAGATGGATGGAAGCAAAAGCAAGAAATGGAGGAAAGGGGAGAGGTGTGGATGAATGGAGAGGAGAGAGAGAAGTGAGAGGACCAATCAGAAATAGAGGAAATGAGGGGAAATGAGAGAGAAAAAAAAGGGGATAAACGGGCTAACCTGTATACCCCCCTTGGGACCCGACCTGTGCGCTACATTTTCGGCGCTTTACCGTCGTTTTTTCGGTGATCCAAACCTCGCCACCACCTGTAAACTGACCCTCATCCTTCCCTCTTCCATTTTCATCCAAACTTCACTAGGTTTAACCTTGATTTCATGAAGAACCGAAACCATGGGAACCGTGGGTGCCGCGAAGACCTTTGGCCAAAATCCACCAAATCTGAAATGATTCCATTCAATTATTACCATCATTATACTCTCCTTGAACCAAGGAACAAAGCCCAATCAATATTTGGGACGGCAGAGCAACGAAATGCACGAATCGAAGTTCACCCTTTATAGGGTTTCCGACGAGTTTTTGTGAAATTGGAGCTTTTCTTGGCCAAATTGGCCTTAGTCACAGGTATGAAAGTTACTCTTCTCATTGAGATCTTCATTCCTGTAAATTTTGGTAATTTTTAGAAATAGTTGAATTTTTCGGCGAGTCGGGGCGGTCGACCTCCACCCACGGCGTCGTGTGGCCAATGGATCGTCAATGCTATTCTTAGGCTAAATTAAATGTCCTAAATTTAGTTTTGATATTCGAATGACGTAGGTTGATCGTTTGAACCTAATTTCATTACGATACGTAGTTTGGTCAATATATGAATCGACGATCTGACCGTTGGATCATCACCAAACTTTGATACATTATCATACATAATATTTAAGGACATTAGGAACTTATGGATCGGGAATCCGACATACGGATCTTCCCAAATTGTATTTGTAAGTTCATAAAATAAAACGTTAACGGCCACTTGGTTTTGGCAATTGGCAGAGATCCAACCTTTGGATCGTAACGAAACTTTAGTATGTTATTCTAGAAGCATAATGTTGATCTCTGAAAGTTATGAATTGGAAGTCTGAGATGGGGATCTTCCGGATCGAATTATGTAGGGTTGTGGACCTTACCGTCGATCTTTGATCAACGGTCGACTTTTGGTCAATGGATCTCAAATCATTCTAGAATGTCCTTGAGGATATGTTTTATGTGAGTTACGTGTTCTATCGATAAGAAATTCTTAGATGTGATTTGATAATTGTTCTAGATGCCGATTATTCGGGACGCCTCGATGTTTGTGCTAGGGAATCGTAGCGCGAATTCCAGGTGAGTGGGATTTTATTTTCTATATATATGTATATATGCTTTACGTTTCCCATAAATTGTTTTAAATGGTTTTACGATTCATATGCCATGTCAATTGCATTATATTTTAGTATTTGCATTAATATAGTTTGCATATTACTTAATGATGTTGCGGAGGCCCAGGTAAGCTTCAGGTGAGTACATTATGATGATAGTGGTTGCATTGTGTATGGGTATGTATAAATGCATTTAGAACTCATTATCCTGCACCCTGGTGTTAGTGCTCCGCCAGAGGCCAAGGCCTAGCCTTCAAGTGATCGTTCACCTCCCGCACCACACGCTCACCTTGGATCCAAGGCAGGTGCCAACCTGTCGTACAGACCACATTAGGTGGTTCTGACTCGTAGGTGACTTGCGATACTTCGCATAGCCTTCACGTGATCATAGCACTTGAGCGTATCTGTTTACACCTAGCCTCTCATACAGACCACCTTAGGTGGTTCCGACTCGTGTGCAAGAATTGATTTATGAGCTATAAGCTCAGCCGTATAGGTCACATTAGGTGACTTCAGCTGACATATCATTTTTCATTGATTTATTTCACCTGGCTTACTTATTTCATTTCTGATATACTTGACATGCATACTTGGTTTTCACTACTCTCAGGGTATGATTTTTGTATACGTACGTATTATTATTTTCTGGGAAATTATACGGGGTTTTACGGTGAGGGGTTATTAATTTTGGAAAGAGAAATGGTTTTCAAAAGCTTTGTTTTTGCCCACTCACATTTTCTGTTTTGCGCCCCTCCAGGTTTTAGTAGCAAAGTTTCTGTATCGACCCACACTACTGTACTTTACTTATGAAATGGGCTCATTCCCGCTCACCGCGCACTCGTACACTTAGGCACTTTTAGGTTTAAATTTACTCACATTTTGCACATCATCACACTTTATGGCTTCGTCACCTTCCAGGTATTGGCCAGCACAGCTCAATTTGGAGTCCTAATGGACAATCTGAGTCGGGGTGTGGCACTTTTGCACGACGAAACTATCGTCGCTAAAAATTTTGCACGACGAACGTAATGGATTGTAATTATGAAGTTTACATAAACATAGATCTTTAGTATCTATATTTACATAAACTTCATAATTACAAATAAATATTCAGTTATAATATTTATTCTAAAAATAACTAAAAACTTAAGTAAATTGAATTAATATTCCATACAGTTATTTGAACAATGAATTAAAGCCTAATTAAGTCCAAATACATAACCGATAAAAAAAAAACCTTAAAATTAAATATTGTCCTCAAAAACATAAATTTAAAACTATTGTTTCGATGGTCCTCCATTTTGCTCCATGGCATAACGCCACAACTTGTAACCCCCCTTCAACGCCTCCTCCATCAACTTCATCAATTCTTCGTTCATATCGTCAAGAGTATAGTTACACACTGTTACACATATATGCAAATAATTAATTCCAACATATAACAAAAAATTTAACAAAACTATATATTTTCAACATTTGTCACACTTACTAATAATTGATCCATCACCGCCTTCTTCACATTCTTGGGCACATATTTCCAAGAACGCCACTCAGCAGTAGGACAATTATTTTGCATTGCTGCATCAATCGCATGTGCAAACTCCACGTATTGGCTCATATCATAGGGCCTGGAGGGCATGCTATGCTCTTGGTTTTTATCCTCCATTTGAGCACGAAGAGAATTGTGAAAAATAAGGAGAGCAAAAGCGCATATTTATAGGAAGGTTAGGGACTTTACGCGATGAAGCTTTTGTCGCTTAAGGTAGCCGTGGGAAAATCTTTGTCGCGCATCTTTTTTCATGCCAAAAAAAAATTACCCACGAATTTCGTATTGACTTTGCACGACGAGTATCTTCTTTTCGTCGTGCAAACTTTATTGCGCGACAAAGTTCTCTGTCGTGCAAAGTGGCATCAACCTTGCGCAACGAAGATATTTTTTCATTGCGTAAAACCAACTTGCGTGACGGATTTTGCTTTGTCACACAAGCATCCGTTGCGCAAATAGTTTTTCCTACTAATGCTTATATGTTTACGGTTTTTCTTTAATTTCCTTATGAAGTCTGGAGAATTAGATTCTTGGTTGGTTATGGTTGACCAACTGTTGGAAGTTTGAAAATGCCTTTTGAAACTAATGCAACCTAGTAAGGGTTACATCGTTTTACCAAAGGACAAAACTGGTGTATTGGGTATTGTACGGAACTGGTATATGAAAGATCTGAGAATGAGATAATCCCTTACTGCATATACACAAGCATGAATCTTATATATGTTTGGTGCATTTTGCCGTCTGCCATGTCTCTAGAAATGGCATCATTTGTGCGCATAAGCATATAGCGGTCTATACATATATAGTCATATATATGCTGGAGGAATTTGGGAGATTAATGTGTCTCCAAATTATTTGAGAATGAGGCTTTGTCCTACTGCAGACTGGCAAATTGAGTTGAATATCATAGCGCGAAATAAACAAGACTACCAAAATAATAAGAATATTATTAATAGAGAAGAATGCTGGAATGGCTACAAAACCATAAGAGGCTACATCGCAACTAACTTATTCTCAAATGAATAACAAACATGTTATTTATAATAAACTAACCCTAACCCTAAAAGGTAAGAAACCAAAACCCTAATGCTAACAGGTTAAGCCCAAAAAACCAAACATTCAAATAAACCTAAATACTAATAGTTTCCAACACCCCTTGTCAAACTCATGGCGGTATATGACATGAGTTTGCAAACAAGCAAATGCGGACTGGTCGTAGGCAGACTAGCAGACATGCAAACTTGACTTGACTTGACTTGATTGGCGAACTAGCAGGCATGCAAACTTGACTTGACTTGACTGGCGAACTTGCGAACTGGACTTGACTGGATTGGCAAACTGATTCTTGCTGGCAAACTGATTCCGACAAACTGATTTTGATTCAGACCGGCTAGTGTTGAGAGTATGAAAGGAACACGTCACTAAATAGACGAGATTTCCATATCCCAATTGTAGCAACAAACAGCGAGAACCAAAAAGCTATTATCACTCAAGTGGCGATCACAAAACAATACCAACCAAGCTCAATAGTAGCTTCAATCAACAAGGCCTAGAAAAGGCCTTCAAACATATCACAACAGCCCAACAGATCGTGGGCTCTAAACCCAATTTTTTTTCTTTTCTTTTCCTATTTTCTATTTTCTCTTTCTTCTTTTTTTTATTTCTAAATCAACCAAAGCATTCCTTCTTCTCCAATGTGACATGGACGACGGATACAGTTGCAGCATTAGTTTCTTCAAGTAGAGGGGTTCAATACATGGAAGATGGCAGTGGGTACAGACTTGGGTGTGGATAGCAGAAGTGATGTGGAGCAGCAGTAGCGATGGGTGCAAAAGATAGAGAATGCAGCAATGGGTGGCAATCTGAGCGATAGGTGGGTATGGTGGGCATGGCGCCAATGTGGCTACGTTATTGGGCTTCAGTCAACAGCAGTGGCAGGGTTGCAGAAAAACTGGGCACGGCAAGTTTGAAGCGGCGGTTATTGGCTGCGGTTTTGGGTGTGCAGGGATCTGGGAGTGGTTCCGAGCAAACATATTCAATTTTTTCTTTCAAAACTAATACTGAAAACTAATATTAAACGGACAACATGGATACCTATCAAGAACAGATTAAATCCCAAAATATCAAACCGGCTACAAAACCCTAATAAACTACATCGTGACTAACTTATTCTCAAATGAATAACAAACATGCTATTTATAATATACTAACCCTAACTCTAAAAGGTAAGAAACCAAAACTCTAATGCTAACGGGCTAAGCCCAAAAAACCAAACATTCAAATAAACCAAAATACTAATATTTTTCAACAAATTGCAATCAGTATTTAGACAATTTTTAAGTGTACGATTAAGTTCATTGCATTATCTGAAAAACTATTGTGCTTAATTAGTTGGCCATTTAATTAGTGTCTGGTATTCAAATTAAATTTAATACCAATTAGAAGAGGCAAGTTGATGAATAGTCATGGTATTATGAAGTTGCTGAATGCCGACACAAAGGCATTGTTGAATGAAACCAATAAGTGTTTTGCTTAAAAACACAAGTGAAGATAGATAGAGAAAGTCTATCTTCATCAGCTTCTTCTTAAATATGATGTATGATAAAAGAGTGTAATATCATTAAAACAAACACAATATGAGAAAATATTGTGGGGGTTTGGCTTAGCCATCGTTCAAAGTTTATATATACTTAATAAGCACGAAAAAAGTAATTTGCTTTTTAAAGGAGATAATAAAAATATGGTTGATTAGTTCAACTTGACGGTTTTAAATAATTCTTGTAAAGAGTAAATTTCAGGGTATTGAAAGGCTACAGACATTCCTACAAATACATAAAAAGAGGGAGGGGGGGGTTGGGGTTGGGGAAATGTACTTGACTGGAGAGTTAGTTGTATCATCGAGGGGAATGGATTAAAAGCCCATAATTAGAGAAGTCATAGTGGCAACCCAACCTAGTTGACAGGAGATAGGTTCAAAAGGGACAAGTAAATTATGACAACTCGGAGATGCACTACGGAGATATATTCTCCTTCTATCCATGTCTGGTGATGATAACAGTGCTGCTTGCTAGGTTAAGCTTTACGCTTTTAATGATTCCTATAGCTTGGAAGACTTAGAAGTCCAGGTGGGGTTTACTGATTAGCCAAGTAAATCTAATAGTAATTCACTATGGAAGGTTCAAAGCCAAAAGTTACCTATCTCGATGCGGTACTTTTCCAACTGAGTTCTCTCTAGTGTCTACATAGTCATTTGCATGTCAATTTCCATTCATGTGGGGGATTGTTAGAAAATTTAAATTATTATTATTATAATATTAAATTTATTAATTGAATGAACATTAGAAGTGGAGCTTTGGTATAAAGATGTGTCTATTCAAATGAAGAGTTGCAACTTTTGACTCTTCATGAATAGTCACAAGTTTTCCAAAGAGATATCTCAACTTCTATAATTAGGGAAGCACTTTATAATCCCTTGACAACTTTTCATTCTTTACATAATCATACATAGAGTGCACTAAATATTAGAGAGACTCATTGAGTCCATATGAGAGAGTTTTCAACACAATCGTGGTTCATGTAGTCTTGTGATTTGGAGTCCTATACTATTACAAAGATATGTTCGTTGTATCTTGGGAGATAAGTACCAATTAACTATGAACACCGTAGTAAGGCATAGATAACGCAATGACTTGCTAATAATAATGTGTCGTTTATTTCAAAAAAAAATGTGTGCAATCTCTTTGCAAGAATCTTCCACAGCTGTACTTGTATATTGTTTGTTATTTTGTGTTCGTGACACCTAGAATATTAAATAAAAAAATTAATTCAAATTATGCAATACAATAGGCATCTTTGTGCAGATTAGGCAACGAAACCTTATTTGACTCGATAAAATTAGGGTAAATTACACAAAACTACCTCAATTATTGGGGTCACGACAGTTTCATACCTCATCTTTTAAACTTGACAATGTCATACCGCATCTTATGAATTTGTGACAATGTCATACCTCCGTCAATTTTTCTGTTAGTTTTTCTGTTAAGTGCTGACGTGGCTTGATTCGGAGCCCACTTTCTGTTAAAAAAATTAATAAAACATTATTAAAAACTAAAAACAAAAAATTTAATATTTTTTAAATATTAAAATAATAAATAAAAGTTAAAAAAAAAAAAAACACCTCGATCTTCCCTTCCCCCCCCCCCCCACCCTCTCTGTTCCCTTCATCTTCTTCCCTGCTTCATGTTTAACACACAAAAAAATAATAATAAAAAAATGAAAACCCAACCCCACCCGCCACCCCCCCCCCCCAACCCCGGCTAGCCCGCAGAAGAAGAAGGAGGAGGAGGAGCCCGCGGAACAAGAAGAAGGAGGAGGAGAAGAGGAAAAAAAAATCCCCAAACTGCAACCCAGAAGAAGGAAGAAGAAGGAAGAAGAAGAAGGAGGAGAAGAGGAAGAAGAAGAGGAAAAATAAATAAAAATAAAAAAATAAAATCCCCAAACTGCAACCCAGAAGAAGGAAGAAGGAAGAAGAAGGAGAAAAAATTAAACCCCCCCTTGCGGAAGAAGAAGAAGAAGGAGAAAAGAAAAAAAAAAAAAAAACCAAAACCCAACCCAATTCGTCCCCCCAACCCAACCCACCTTCTCCGCGCACCCATCTCTTCCTCCCCCATCTTCATCTTCTTCCCCTTTTCCCTCTACCTGCAACTAAAAAAAAAAAAAAAAAATATATATATATATATATATATATATATTCGAACCTAGTTTCGGCCCAAGAAGAAGAAGAAGAAGAAGGAGAAGGAGAAGGAGAAGGAGAGAGAGAGAGAGAGAGAGAGAGAAGAAGAACGAAAAAAAAAAAAAAAAGTGACAAATCCAGTTTCGGCCCCGGATAAGAAGAAGAAGCAGGAGGAGGAGAGAGAACAAGAACAAAAAAAAATTGAAATTGGTGTGGGTGAAGGAAAGGGATGCCGCACCCCTAGGATTTTTTTTTTTTGTTTTTGTTTTTTTATTCTTAATTTTTTAATATTTAATTATTAAAAATATATTTAATTATTTTTTAATCCAGCTGGATTAGTGAGTGGTCCCCGTCTCTAGCCACATCAGCACTTAACAGAAAAATTGACGGAGGTATGACATTGTCACAAATTCGTAAGATGCGGTATGACATTGTCAAGTTTTAAAAATGAGGTATGAAACTGTCGTGACCCCAATAGTTAAGGTAGTTTTGTGTAATTTACCCTTAAAATTATTTCTTTTGGAAAGGGGTTTTTTTTTTTTTGGTAATGAATGTTCGGACGTGTAATGTGTATTTACACGATGTCAAGTGAAAGATTTAAAACTTGACGTATGAGAGCTAAGTTTGAGACATCGCTATCTTGACGCCCTCATTTCATGTATGTGTTCCTTTTTTCCTGTTGCGTCTACCATTTTGTGACAGAAATTAATGTCATAGAAATACATCCATAATGTTTCTTTTTCGTGTATCATATATATATATATGTAAGAAAAGAACACTAAGTGTGTGACATTTAAGATAATAGCATTATAGATGTAATCCTACTTCAAATAACAATATTAGAATAAATTAAGTGCAATCACCTACTAATCACACGTATTTGATCTGTTTTTTTTGCCAATCAAAGTTTTGAGCCTAAAGGGTAGTTTCATGCTCAAGTCATACACCATGACAGCCAGATGTGATGTGGGGGTACATACTTTTCCTCTTAAATGTCACTTTCCCTAATAATAATTGCCATACTTGCCCCGCCTCCAATGGCAGCCACCTCCAATCCTCCATCCATCTCTCATCTCAACTGAGTGCCCACGACTTTATCGTGATGTAAGAAATTTCTTCCCAGTTGGGTCACCACCCATTACATATGGTGCCTCTGCCTATCAGGGCTACCAATGCAAGAATAAACACCTAAAAAAGTGGCTGTAATATATGCACCATAATATCTTACAGTCAACCAACAACTATTATACTATCATTTCACCCTTTTGGACAATATAACTGGAAAGGTAAAATACAAAAGTGAAGTGGGTGAGATGCATGAAGATACTAAGACAACATTTTAATTTGAAATTTGGGTTTTCAACTTTGTGAACACATCAGATAGTGCCTTTGTAGAAGCCCCATCTTCACTAAGAGCTGTAGCACCAGCATCCTTCAGGTCCTTCATTCGGTTTCTGAGTCGCTTACCTTCCTCGCCTTCCATGAGAGCTTGAACCACCATCGCAATCTCCTCCCTTCCAACCAAACCATATTCATCGGGCTTGGGTCTCAGTGCCACCTTTACGTCTTTTGTAAACATATAAGCATTCATTTTTTGTTCAGCATATAGTGGCCAAGCAACAAGAGGTACACCATTTACGATACTCTCCAAGGAGGAATTCCAACCGCAATGGGTTAAGAACCCTCCTGTTGACTCGTGACTTAGAATCTGAGCCTGCGGTGCCCAGTTGGGCACAACCAGACCCCTCCCCTGGGTCCTATCCGTAAACCCTTTGGGAAGAAACTTCAAAGGGTCATTTTGGCTGTGAGCGGTAAAATAAGTGGCATTGGCAGCTTTGTCACTGGGACTCCTCACCACCCATAAAAACCTTTGCTCGCTCATTTCCAACCCTAGAGCCAACTCATTGATCTGATCATAAGAGAGGGTTCCACCACTTCCAAAAGAAACATATAATACAGAGCTACGTGGCTGCTCATCCAGCCACTTCAGACACTTGGATGACTGGTCATCCAAAACGCTACTGAACTCCATTTTTACTAGCGGTCCAACCGGGTAAACCGGCGGCTTACCCGGTTCTTTCTCCTGTAACGCTTTCAAAGCACCTCGCTCCAACTCCGTGAAGCTATTTACCATAATCCCGTCGGCCAAACGGTACCGTTTCGCATGATGAAGAAACCATTTGTAGGCCTCATCTCTACGGTCCTGAACCGGCTCGAGCAACTCGCTGCCGGGAATTGGGATGCACCCGGGAATCGTGACGGGATCGGAGAGGTCTCGATACTCGCATGACACCGTTTCGTGGAGCTCCTGCACATAGAGGAAGAGAGAGAGGGCCATGGCCGTGGACGGGAAGAAAATGTAGTTGGAGAGGTTGAATTCGTTGGCGACGTCGAAGGCGTCTGTGCCGAAGAGATCGACGACAAGCCCAACGAGCTTGGCGCGGGAGGCCAAGGAGCTGAGAGCTTCGCGGAGGGAGGCAAGGGATCGGGCGACGGTGAGGGAAATTATTGTTTCGATTTTGGAGCCTTGCGGGAGGTCGTCAAAGCAGACTGGCGGGAGGAAGACATGGTCGATGGCGGTTGGCAGGGCGTCTAGGACAGACTTTTGGGCTTTTGTGGGAGGGCCGTCGCAGGGGACTACGAATGTTACGGTGAAGTTGTGGCGGTGGACGAGTCGTTTGGCGAACTCGGCAAGTGGGATGAGGTGGCCCATGCCTGGACTCGGGAGAATTGCTATGTGAGGTGTTTGTGATTTTTCCATGGTGGTTAGCTTGTGCTTTCTGGGTAAGTGCTTTTAATTTGGTGAGCTGGGAATGTTATGAGAAAGAATCAGTTGAGCTGCTGCTTTTTATAGATGTGAGGTGTTTAGGGAAGAGAGAGAGAAAGAGATAGATTAATAGTTAAATGGGATTAGAGAGGTACTTAATGTAGGGTTTGTGTTGTTTGGTTGTGGTTGTGGAATATTATGCGAGGATGTAATGTGAGAGAGAGAGAGAGAGAGAGAGAGCTCAGAGAAGGGGGGGGGACGGCACCTTCTAGAGAGTTTTTTTTTTGGGAATGGCCAGCCATGCAATGAACACATGTATGAGTGATGTCAACTCAAACGTAAGGCTTACGTTATCAAATCAAACTTTACATTGTACTGCTATAAAACTAAATTTGTAAACTAAATTTATAAACTAAATAATATGTCACAAATAAAAACTATGCATGATAATTAACACTTAAATAATAATTCAATCTTCAATTTTCATGGCATTTAATATTTACAAAAATTAATCTTCTTAACATTATTCGGATATATGCTTATGACATACATACTGACCTTGTCTAACCTATTTGACGAACGTAATTTTATTGGTCTGATGAGTCAGACAATATCAGTCATAAGTCTTCACAATACGGACTATAATATTGTGAAAATGAAGCCAGTCTATACGTACTACTTTGTATACATATTGTTAAGCAAAATATGGACAATTTAACTCGAAGAACACAAGCACCAATAATACTCCATTTCCCACGAAGGTGTGTCAATCACTCGCCCCACAATTTATCTATATGTAAATGATCAATGATTGACAACTGTTTATGTACAAAGTAAATTATTTTATTTATTTTTGAAATAGTTAAATTAGAGATATAGTGAGATGGAGAGAAATATTTTATCTACTAAAACAATCCACTCGTTACATTTAAAAAAAACAAACACATAAATACAATGGAATTATCATATATCAATTATCAAAGGACCCAACCAAGATGGTCGAAAATGTGCTCCTAGGGAAACTGATAATTGAGCCATCATTTAAGGACCACATGCATGCATCCTAATTACTGGTCATGTTTGTCCTGCCAAATCAATATCTTCTTTTCTTTTCTGTCAACATAACCGAGTTTATGGTGTTTTTATGGAAAAAAAAAATCATATTGTACCCATCATTTTATGTTACCACTCTTCCCCTAAGAAATTTACAATTCTTCCATTCTCTCTAATCAATGGAAACGGTTACTTAAGGCGCGCCGTTGACACAAAGCAGTTAGTTATATGTGTCAACTTACATCAAAGAGCCAAATTAATGAACCTGTGCCTAAACCTAAGTATTCTAGTAGTGTTTTATTACTAAATTGTTATAGCACTTTATTATTAAAGAGCCAAATATCGATTTCCACACACAATTTTTAATTGTGATCATAAGTAGTTACAACACTCTCTCTTCTCCTCTACATACTTATTTAAGAGAAATGTTAAAGAGACTTTTTTTAAAAGTGAGACTCTTCACGGACTTTCTGTCACCTCATATTTTTTGCACAATATTTTTTAATGTTGATACAGGAATTGATGTTAAATTATGAGGTGGCAAAGAATACGGTCCGGTACGCCAAGTGTCATAATACAAGTGATTGGATACATTAAAAAAATATTCCCAACCACTTGTGTAGCATTTCTCTTAAATAAGCTTAGATATTTATGAGAAAAGTTGGACCCAGATGATATGTGTCCTCTTTTTTTTCAAGCACATGATTAAGATGTCAATTTTGAATGGAGTGCGTCTTCACTTTGGAATCAAACTTGAATAACTTTGGAATTAATAAGGAGTTTGTTTTTGTGATGATGGTATGGAAACGCATTTCTTAATATATGTCAACATTCTTTGGAACTAACTGTCGAAATTAATCTAATGAATTATATATAACATATATTTCATGTTGTATACATGACTTGGTCCAGTAACTTGCTTTTAAACAGAGAGGTGATTTATCTTGGGAAATTGGCACCCTGATGACTTTACAACTTTCAAGTGCCAATCTAACTAATCCCAGAAGAAGGAAGGAAAAAAAAAATTGAAATAAATAAACTCCCACGCGAAATGACCATCTACCGTTCTAAATTTCTTATACAAAGTTCGTTTTTGTTTTTCTTAGCTCCCCCTCAGCTGTTCTTACTTCAAAATCCAAGCCTTCGTATAAGAAGGCTTAGTTAACTCATTCAGCGTGAAAATTTGTTTCAAAATCCCCTCCCTATAGTTTCAATGAATTTCGTATAATTATTCCTTTGTTTAGCAAAATTAAAATAAAATAAAATAAAAAAGGAAGATACTGATATTGGAGTGCGGAAAATGTGAACACTCCAAATTGTGGATGTCCGGGTCTACAACTCATCCCAATTTTTCCAACCATCCAAAGTCTACTATGCTCCTCTGTTTTTCTACAAACCCATTTTTGACAATCAAGCCTCTGTACCCGTCGTTGGTTTCATGCTATGAAGGATAAAATGTGAAAAGCGTGTGTTAGGTAAACTTCTGTTTTACCTAAAAGCCTAAAAGGGAGGGGAAGAAAAACAAAAAAAGAAATGGTCAATTTTTTAATAAGAATTGAAATTTGATGTCGACAAAGGATACTGTTAGTCGAGAAATATTGGACTAGCCAGTAAATAATTATTTTCCAATGTGTGTATGTGTGTGTGTGTGTATATATATATATTGGTATGTACTACGTAGTCATATCCATAATCCATGCATGCACTCAATATTGCAATTCAAATTGGCTTTGGAGAGAATATATAATTGTTGATGACATTAGAATGATGAAAACATGACGCTGGAAGAAGTTATAAATTTGATGTTTTCAGTCTTTCGCACCAGCCAGATCCATTATTGAGACGGAGATAATGAGGTTGATTACTCGCCAATAAAACATTAATAATTAAGATTATCGTATTAGAATCTTTTGTTAGACGTGGGGTCATTATCTACGTGTCAATTAAATTTTAAATTTACTCTGTAATCTTAAAAGTTTGCAGGTACACAACTTTCTTAGATTTTCAGTATTATATGTTCAATAGAATATTTAGAGAATATATATATATGAGATTCGTGGCATCATATTTTTCACACAAATTTTAAATCATTAGATTATTTCACTATCAATGTTATATGGTAAAAAAAAAAAAAAAAAAAAAAAGCTAGTTAATTATTATTAATTTCCCTCATAAGAAATTATTATTTCTTAGAACGTATTGATTTGACCTCATAAGTGGGATCACCACCCCATAGCTTGTTGCTGCCATAAGCCCGTATTTCTTCTAGAGAATCTCCTAATTGTTCCCGAGCAACTAGAAAGAGATTTTTTAACCAGAAAAAATTCAGTTCTGATGTAAGATACTTATCCAGAAGTTTTCGCAACTCAATCATGTATGATGGAATCATCAAATATTGAACTATGTATGTAACTCATTATAGGCTTGAGAAATAAGGAGAATGTGTGTACGAACGAGATATCCAACAACAAGAAGAAGGAAAATGATTGAATAGAGGAACTTCTGAACATTTTGTTCTATGTCTTCGAGCTACATAACCTCGTTTAATTCTGGTCATTGAATAAATAAAACTTTGATGGATAATAGGGTTCATTGATATTCCTGGTATAATAGATACAATCATAATCAATTTGATGAAATTGGTTGATCTTAAAGGGGATCTTCTATAGTTTCACATGTGAGGGATTATTTGTTGGTTTCGTCCCATCATTAGTAACTTGATTATTTTTAACCTTGTGCTTAAACTTAAAGTCGTTGGAGTATTATTTATGGGGGAGTGAGTAGTTGAGAGAGTATCGTAGGACAGCACTAATCTTGGGGGAGTTCAATTTCTATTACGTTACTTTTTGTCCAGTTGTGTTTTATTTATTTTGAACCTCTCCTTTTGTTGTATTTTGTTGTGCTACTCTTGATTTCGTTGTTGTTGATTTTCCTGAACAAATGGGTGATTTGATTACATTGACATGCTCTTATGCTTTTACTATTTTGGTACTGAGAATTGTACGTTGTGCTTAAACTTCATTGTTGTTATGTCTTTGATGTTAGCTCTTATATACTTCATTTGTGGTTGGTCATTTCTTTGTTGAGCTTAATTGACATGTCCATTTCTTTTGTTTAATGAGACTGGCATATTATTCATTTTAAATCCTTTGCCTTTGCCATGACAAAATGGGGGAGAAAATTAAAATTTGAAAATTGTGTTATGTTGCAATCATGTACAATGCTAAACAATTTACTTCCTTGCAATTGCTTTAACCATGATAACTTTTCACTTGTTCTTTGTCAAGAGTACTTCTTTGCACGATTCGTCCTTTCGTGTTCTCTTGAGTGAGGTTGGGTGAATTTAGTTATAGAGTTTGGGTTATTTTGTCAAGGAAAGTCAAAGGGGGGGGGTGTTTGTGAAGTCTAGTTTTATTATTCGACTTCCCTTGTCAAATGTTGTAAATTGTACCACACTTGCTCTCGTTAGATTTACGGTTTAAAATGCTACTTTGGGATATTGCTACTGGAAATATCATTTCAAGAGCTTAGCTTCTTACATCAAAGGTTTGTTCATACATATGCATTTCATGTCATTATTTCCAGTTGATTCTGTCTAGTGGTTCTGTCTAGTCAAAACTTCTCGCTACTTTCATGTGAGTTGGGCACACTTTAAGACAACTCATGAGTCATCTGACAACTTTTTCCCGAAAATGGATTTTCAACCCTAGATCTTTTTAAATTGATTTTGCACTTGACACATGGCTTTTTTGGTCCCCTTTTTGTATGAACATCAAACCCTCTATAAAAGCTAAACCTAGGGTTCTTTTGATTTTTGGAGTTTGAGATTGGAAATTTTTGAAAGCTTTATTTTTCATCTTCATCTCAGATCTCTTAGGAGCATCAAACATATTTTATGGGTAAAGTTCTTCATCGATTATTTATAAATCTATCTTTGAAATTGCATGCTTAAATTCGTTTTATATGCTCATTTGTTTTGGCTAGTAGTTTTACATTTTCAGAAAATAGTTGATTTTAGCTTTGAGCTGCCTCTTGTGCTCTTCATTAACCCTAGCCATAAAACCATGTTCATGCATCAAACACCCAATCATTGCATATTAGGGTAGCATTGTCTTCTTGGTTTTGTTTTAATTTTGTTCAAGTTTTTCAAGTTTCAAATCTTTAAACTGACCTTTTTTGCATTCGCTTCAATTTCATCTTTCAAGTGCTTCACTGGTGAAACTGACTAGACATTGAATCCAAATTTGCATCAACTTCATCATAACATCATTTGCATAAGTTTATTTGATTTTGGTGTCAGGTGAAGAGCTCAGGAGGAGCTGCCACTACTTGAAGACCGAAAGAGTTCATCTCGTGTAAGGCAAAGTTGCACAAAAGTAAAACTGTTCTAGGGATAGGGATCTAGGAATTGAGCTTTTCATGGTACTTTAAAGAATCATATTTACACTAATGGATTGGACTCAATGGAGAGTCTCTGCTTTTTTAACCCAGAGGTGGGGTTTTCCAGCCAAAAACTTCTTGCATTCTTTGCCTCTTAAACTTGTCCACATATTTTATTTACTTGCATATGATTCATGCATCCTATGAATTGTTATTAGATATGCGTTAGAAACTAAGTTTACACTGCATATTATGAGCAATAAACTGAATTGTTGTTGACTAGGATAACTTGTAGTGAACTAAGTTTGATTCATAGACTTGTGTTTGATTAACTGACGAATTTGTACTTTGTTGACTAGTGAGCTTGACTAGTCAATCCAGCATAATTTAATTCATAATTGCTTTGTCATTGCTGTTTGCGTAATAAACTGATATGTAAATGCGTTCAAGTTTAGGAATCATTGTTGTGAAACTAATCTGGGTAGACTTTGATTAGTTGAACATATTGGTCAGTTAGGTTTTGTTCTTGCAGCTACACTTTTTTATCACTGACTAATTTGTAACTAAACTGTGCAAAGTAAATTTTTTCTTTTTTTAGGATATTTTGCCTAGTACCAATTTCACAACCAAAATTATATACATTTTAAGGGCCTCCCTTGGAGTCTCACATAGGGCCTCCAAAATCTCAAGGTCGGTCTTGAACGTCAGCTTGAGTATCGCAAACATCGGTGAGAATCCATAGCCCCAAAAACCTAACGGTTCCTTGGAAGCCTCATATGGCGCGAATTTCAAAGGTTGATCAAGTAAGAAAATTCTCAATGTCTTTCTCCAGTTTTTGTTCACCATTGCTAGCCAAGGAAGAGCATGCCCTCCCCCCCCCAACACACTGCACTCTTTCATGTTGGAAGAACGGAACAACTCTGGGATTTCTTTTGTAATAGATGACACACCCCAACCCGGAATATCCACTAGGACTCCGAATCGGGCTGTGCTGGCCGACACCTGGAGGGTGACGAAGCCATAAAGTATAATGATGTGGCAAATGTGAATAAATTTAAACCTAAAAGTGCCTAAAAATAAAAGTGCACTGTGAGGGGGAATGAGCCTATTTCACATGCGACGTCAGAGCATAAGTAAAGTACAGCATTGTGGATAAGGATCATACCCTCAAAGGTAGCCACCTATACAGAGATTCGCCAAGAATCCTCGTCGATATGAACTTTTAGCAACTAATTGAGGGGCGAAAAAACAGAAAACGTGAGTGGGCAAAAACAAAATTTTTTAAAACATCTTTCTTTTTAAAATATAATAACCCCTCACCGTAAAACCCGTATAATTTCCCAGAAAATAATAATACATATGTATATAGAAATCATGCTCGAGAGTAGTGAAAACCAAGTATATGCCATGTCAAGTATCTTAGCAATGAAATAAGTAAGCCAGGTGAAATAAATCAAAGTAAAATGATATGTCAGCCTAAGTCACATAACATGACTTGTACGGCTGAACCTGTAGCTTATCAACCAAATCCTACACACGAGTTGGAACCACCTAATGTGGTTTGTACGACAGGCTGGGTGTAAATAGATACACTCAAGTGCTACGATCACGTGAAGGTTATGCAAAGTATTGCAAGTCACCTATGAGTCGGAACCACCTAGTGTGGTCTGTATTGGATACAAGGTGAGTGTGTGGTGCGGGAGGTGAACGATCACGTGAAGGCTAGGCCCTGGCCTCTGGCGGAGCACTAACACCGGGGTGCAGGATAATGAGCATTAATGCATCTAAACATACCCATACCCATAGCAATCACTATCATCAATATGTACTCACCTGGAGCTTACCTGGGCGTCCGCAGCGTCATGCAATGATATGCATATCTATACTAACACATATACTAAAATGTGATGCAATTGACATGGCATTTAAAAATGTAAATCCATTTAAAACAATTTATGGGAAAATGTAAAGCATATATACGTATATATGTAGAAAACCAAAAGCCCACTCACCTGGAGTTCGCGCTACAACTCCCTAGCACGAATATCGAGGCGTCCCAAAAAATTGGCGCCTAGAACAATTATCAAATCAAGCACCAAAACTTGTCACACCCCGATCCCGACATACGTCCAGGATCAACTCACTACAATAGACAATAGGGGGATGCCAGGAAATACAAACTGAAATACTGAACTGAAAACAACAATAATCACAACTGTTTAAGGAAAGTATAGGGGTAACCTAACACTCCAAGCTCTTTGAACTCAATCTACTACCCCTAAGATCCTCGTATCTACTAAAACCTGCACAATCGCCCCTACACCTTAGGAATGGTGCACTGGGCAAACAACAACCCGAATAAGCCACGAAGCTCGTGTGAGTGACAATAATTTGACGTATGTGATAATATTAAAAACCAACCATCGATCACGGTTTATATACATCAAATATAAAATCATATTTTATGAAATCATAAACAAGTCACTGAAAATCTCAAAGGAATCACCCAGACATCTAACGGCTTGTCTGAAACAAGTTCCAAAAGCTCACAACCACAAACTCATACAACACAATGAAAAGTAGGGCTAAAGCGACACAGTTCGGCCGAAGCCTATATCTCTGAAGCTATATCAATCCAAACTCAATCTGAAGAATCAAAAAAGCAATTAATCGGGTTTCATACCTCTCAACGAAACCATAATACAAGACAGGGATTTTGGACCACTCAACAGAATCCAACCCAAATACGATTCCGGACCACTCAACGGAATCACGGAGTAGAAGGGATTCTGAACCTCTCAACGGAATCCAAGTGGATACAATTCCAGACCTCTCAATGGAATCATGGAGTACAATGGATATCAGACCACTCAACGAAATCTCAGCTGGATACGATTCCGGACCACTCAACGAAATCCAGACGGAGCAGGGAACCGGACCACTCAACGGAACCCCAGCTGGAACCCAGTTCCAGATCCCTCAACGAAACTGAGCGGGAAATCAAACAATATCGAAGCAACAAATCCTCATCACAATGGGCTAACGATCCACTACTAGCCCTCACATTTCATCACAACATGCCAATCATACAAATCAAACCATATTTCAAATATACACGTCAAATCTCATTTCATAAACATAAATCGATGGCTAAGTATTAAAAATTACAATTCAATAGAAAACTTATTTATAAAACCAAGACATATCCACACAGGATAACAGTTGCGAAAATAGGGTAATCACCAATATCACATATATTAAAGTCACTCACCTGGAGTCCGCGCTAACGCACAGCACAAGAATTGAGACATCACGTACTATCTTCGCCTAAAACAAAGTACAAGTCCACATTTAGATTTCCTTCGATAATTCATATATCCAAAAACTCTCATATATCCCCCACAACAAAATTTAATGAGAATCAATCCGTCGTTCAAAGGTAGGGTCCATGATCCTATGTCACTTGCTCCGTAAGATCCGACCACTAGATTTTCGATTTGTAAGTTCCTAAGGTCCTTAAATGTTATGTACAATAATGTAGCAAAGTTTGGTGACGATCCAACGGTCGGATCGCCTATTACTATAATATTCAAGTGGCGGACCTTAACGAAATTTCGCCGGATTCTGTAGATTTTGCAGATTTTCTGGGCAATCTTTAGAACTCCATATCTCACTCGTTTCTCAACCAAATTCGACCTATAATATACCAAAACGAAGATAGAGAAGTGCAGAATAAGATTATACCTGCTTAAAGCCCAAATGGTGGCCGGAGGTGGCCGGAAAATGGCCTGAAAAACGGCTGTGCGCCGGAAAACTGGTAACTCGCCGGAATTTCTGGGCAAACTTTAAACGTCCATAACTTTGTCAATACTCAACCAAATTGAGTGATTCAAAAATGAAAATCATAGCTTGGAACGAGACGAACAGATTGGTACCTTTCTTGATGGCTAACTCTCTGTGGTTTGGCCGAAAAATGGTCTGGAAGGTCATGGGTTCGCTGGAAACTGGGCAAACTTTAAATTGTTATAACTTTCTCATTTTTCAACCAAATCACACGATCCAAACAAGAAAATTTGTCTAATCGACGAGAGGAATCGATTTATACATGTTTTGAGTTCAAAAGATGGCTGAAGATTGTCTGAATCACGCCTAGAAGTCTCGGTCCAAAACCTTGTTCTTCGAACTCGAGGTTAGGATTCGTTTTCAGGGAAACAAAACTCAAAACTGGGTTGATGGTGGTGAAGACATGCAGATAATGGTGGTTTTGGTGTTCAACAAGCCAAATTTTTTTGTGATGATGGTGGTTTGTTTCACGGGGAGAAAAGGGATAGCAGAGAGAGAGAGTTAGGGAGTTAGAGAGAGTGAAGAGTTACGGGAAAGAAGAGGAAGGAGAAAGAGGGTTCCAGAAAAGTGAGGGTGGCCCCACATTGCACTCATCCAATGGGCAGACAAAAATATCACATGTCCAATTAATTATCAATTTACCAAAATATCATCGACGTTTAAAACCTCATAAAATCTTTGTTATAATTCCGAATCACATTCCGTTTGCGCCCACGCGTTTGTATCGACGAGTACTATCCAAATATATAAAGATAAGTGGAAAAATACGTAGGGATTAAATACGTCGTAAATATAAAAGCGTCGAAATTAAGAATACGAAATACGTAATTTTAAACAGTGAAATCCGGGAATGGGATTTCACATCCTTCCCCCCTTACAAAAAAATTTTCCTCGTTAAGAACCTCCTTGCGATGTCGTAACTCCACTACTCTGAGATCCAACTCCCTACCGACTGACTTTAGGCCGTCGACCTCTCTGCCGAACAGACCTCTACTGACGTGAGCCTGAAGGTGCTCCCAATGACGTACCTTGAACTGGAGGTGCACCTGGACCACCAACACTGGCCGTAGCTCTACTCATATCAATACATGCCGCCTCTGAGCACGCGTTCATGAAATGACCAACCTGGCCGCACTGAAATCATATCAAAGTCACGTCTCGACATAGACCACTATGTCGACGTCCGCAATGTGAGCAATCTTGTGGCATGGTCATCTGCGAATTCTTATCAATAGAACATGTAACTTATGTAACACACATCCCTAAAGGCGTTCTAGAATGATTTGAGACCCATTGACCAAAAGTCAACTGTCGATCAAAGATCGACGGTAGGGTCTACAACCCTACATAGCTCGATTCAGAAGATCCGCACCTTAGATTTCTGATCCGTAACTTCTAAAGATCCACATTATGCTTCTAAAACATCATACCAAAGTTTCATTACGATCCAACAGTTGGATCTCCGCCAATTGCAAATTCAAGTGACGGTTAACTTTTTATTTTATGAACTTACAAATCCAATTTAGGAAGATCCGCACGTCGGATTCCCGATCTGTAAGTTCCAATGATCCTCATAAATTACGTACAATAAGTTTGGTGACGATCCAACGGTCGGATCGTCGATTCAATTAATGACCAAGTGATGTAACGTAATGAAACTAGGTTCACAATAATCAAATCATGTCATATGGTTATCAAATTTGAGATCAATATATCGATTTAACGTATAATAGTATCGACGGCCCACTGGCCACGCACCGCCACAAGTGGCTATCGGCCTCCCCAACTCGCCGGAAAATTCAACTATTTCTAAAAATTACCAAAATTTATGGGAATGAAGATCTCAATGAGAGGAACAACTTTCTTACCTATGGCCAAGTCCAATTTGGCCGGGAAAAGCCCTAATTTCACAAAAATCAGCTGGAAACCCTTGATTTGGGTGACTTCGATCCGCCACCTTCGGGGCTCCGCCTCCCCAACCAAGGCTTGGGCTTTGTTCCTGGGCTCAAGAGGATGCTATAGGTGGTGGTGATCGAATGAAAACGTTTCAAAAATGATGAATCGAAGGCACGGGCTGCCGCACCCCACCGGTGCGGTTTTCACATTTTCAAGGCCAAATTCTCTTACATTTGGGGTGGAATTGGTAGAAGGAATGCCATGGGTTACACGGGCCAACCCGTGTCTCCCCCTTCTTCTTCTTTCCTTTCCCCTCATTTCTTCTCTCCCCTATTGGTCACTCTTTTCTCTCTCCTTTCCCCATTTGCCTTCACCTCTCCCTCATTCTCTCCTTTTCTTCCTATCTCCACCGCCCATCACCATTTTACTTCAATCTAGGCCACACACGTGGCTCCATCAGATTATGCTCCAAAATCTAGAGCATTCCAGAAAATAATAAATTTACAATTTTGCTCTCGACTTCATTCGTTAATAACTCATTCGTTATAACTCCAAATCACGTTTCGTTTGCGCCCACGCGCTCGTGTCGACGAATACTACCCGAATACGCCAAGAAAATGAACCTTACATGACACTACATGGCAGTCAGCGTATTTGCCTCGAAGGGCATTTTAGTAATTCCACGTATTAAAATTATAAAAATTATAATCTTTAGGGACGGGTCATCACAGTAGATGAGTCTGGAATATCTTTTCCATTAAGGTTATTAGGTTCAAATGGCTGTGGCGTGTTTCAGTTCCAGTAAGGTTGCTAGATGAGTCCAGAACCATAAACAACAAACACTATAATATCTAGATGAGTCCAGTAAGGTTATTTGAGTGATGCCATTTTAATTACACGATTAAGCATCAATGCACCAATCTTGATGCCTTCTTAAAAAGAAGGTTGATGTATAAAATTCACCTTAGTAAGGAAAAGTTCGTAACCGAGGTGGTCAACTAATATCTATTAACTGGCATTCCTATCAAATGCTGAATTCACTACCCCAGAAACACCTCAAAGGAATACAAATTCCATACGATTTTCCTCGGTGAAGAAATTGGATTGCCAGATAGAAGTGCTGGATTGAAGAAATTTTGGAGACATTAAAAGAAGACACAAACAAACAAAATAGGAAGCTAATAAACACAAACAAGAACAGATTTTCAAATAGGCAGCCTAATGTGACTAATTGGTCGGGCAATCAAATTTCAATGGACCAAAATTGCTGGAATCTCATGGGAAAGCAAAACAAAAGGAAAGTTAATGGGATTAGGAGAGAGAAACACAGTCATAATTAAAAAATGTTTCATAATTTTATTTTGAATGTATGTTTTTATTTTAAAAAAATTAAATTAATTGTCATATTAGGCTAAATCTCAACTATTGATAGTGTAATAATCTAATGGTGTAAATTTGTATCAAATTTTGTGAAAAAAATATGGTGCCACAGATCTGCTTCTTTCCCCATTTGTTTAAGATATCTCCATGTTTTGGTAAAAATGAGGACTAATTGTGGAGACAACTCCACATCAAACTTTAACGATTCGAACCGCATATTTTTCAAGTTGCACTTTATAAATAACCCTTGGAAAATATTAGTCAAATCAGAAATGTTTGACAAATTTAGTTATGTTTAAAGAAATTGATGAACACTATGTTCTAAGAATTTTTTTTTTCTCAAACGATAAATTTGTTAAATTAGATGTTAGATTAGAGAGCCGACAGAGTTCAAACACACATAGTGATGTAAGGGCAACACACATCTTCATGATGAAATTTTACTTTTTAAGAAAAATGGAAATTGCAACTTTTCCATTTTGGCTAGAAGATATGATCAGCTGTGAGAACCCCACTTCAACCTTTACTCAAATGCAAGACATACTAACAAGAACACCAATACAATCAAATATTCATTCACCCTTTGCATCTGCACATATCTCAGCTTATATAGCTAGTTGCAAGCTAAAGATCTCCAACAACAATTGAGACAGCAGGGCTAACTAAGTGATGCCAACATACCCCAACAGAACAAGAGGCACAGGATTACATAAGATGCTACCACAACTGTCGAACACGTCCTCCCATAAAAACACGAACCAAAACCAACCCCTCGAAGGGCAAGGTAACCCATCCTTGTTTAATATCTTAACAAGCGAAGATAGGGACCGATTTACCCACACAGAATTGCACATCTCCGGAGTAAAATTCTTCGCAAAAAAATCCACCGCATAAATTGCTGATCTTGGAATCCAAGACCAGGAGCAGGCTTGGAAAGTCTTCTTAACCACCCAGATACGGTTTCGGATTGGGAAGATTTCCCAAACACAGCTCAAAGAGTTATCCTGCAAACAAGAAATTCAGACCCATCACCAGATGGCACCCTTCAAGAACCTCCAATGACTCAGCCACCACCGCCAAGCCAACCTAACCCTTCTAACCTTTAAACATCTACGACTCTAGTCCCGGACCACCAAGCCAACCCAAGCTGTATTAGCACCTTGTCTCCAGCTCGCATCCACATTAATCTTCACCGAGGGACAAGGAGGAGGAGACCACGAAGCCTCACGATCACGGATGGGCAAGGACCGGGGAACAGGACCAGAATCTCTTGACTTAGCAACAACAAAATTTTCCCAAGCGCTAGAAAGATTGAATATGGTTTGTGTTGGAGAAGGGGTTCCGTTGTTGAACACCGCATCGCATCTAGCCTTCCAAATAAATCAACAAGAAAATGCCACCTGAGACAAAAATCGAGACTTAGACTCATTAGACCCCAGCTGCAGTGCACACAGGTGAGAGAGCCACCCATCGAATGAGGTAATTGAAGAGCCATTAATTCGAATACAAAGGGGACCACCGAACCATACAAGCTGCACCCACGGGCATAGAAGCAGGAGGTGCTCAATAGATTCCGAATGAGCAAGGAAAATAAGACAGCACGGATTATCAAAACACCTCATTCTAAACAGGTTCTCCCGAGTAGCAATGGCACCCTTAATGCAGCGCCGCACAAAGATTTTCACTTTTGGAGGGACCTGAAGCTTCCAAATACCAGCCCACACCACAAACTCAACAGAACGGGAGGAAAATGGACGATCAATCTACCTACTAGGAGAAGAGTTTCGTACCCACCAATATCCCAATTTTATCGAGTATTCGCCATTCTTATAGGCGGGCAAGATAAGGCGATCTGAGGAAAGTGAATCCCCCACCTGAATCCTGAAGATCACAACCCCATCTGACTTGGAAAAAAAAAGGCCCCAAGCTCATCTATTCTCCACGTCCTACGCTCCGTGTCAATGATCGAAGCCACCACCCGAGTCCTATCAACCTCAACCCCATTGCTAGGAATCAGATGGTCATTCCGGATGTTAGGAACCTAATTATCAGCCCATAGATTGATCAAATTCTAACTCAAAACCTGTCCTCACTACCTATGGGTGATAAGATCTCGTCCCTCCAATAAGCTAGACCAACCCCACGATGCACACCAGCCCCTGTTGGCCGTCAAGAACGAATCCTGAGGGAAATATCTATCTTTCAACACCTTAACCCATAGTGAATCCGGCTCGTGGAGAAGCCGCCAACATTGCTTGGCAAGAAGGGCGGAGTTGAAATCCTTCAAATTACGGAAGTTCAAACCACTAACCCCATTGGCTCTCCCCAATTCTTCCCACCTTAACCAGTGAATGCTCTGCTCTTTGTTCGTATTTCCCCACCAGAACTTAGCAAGAGCAGCATCAATCTCCCTGCATAGTCTATCAGGCAGCCGGAACACGTTCATCGGGTATGTTAAGACAGTCATAGCAACAACCTTAATAAGCACTTCTTTACCTGCCTGTGAGAGGAATTATTGCTTCCACCCCATAATTTTAGCCATGACCTGGTCCTTAATGTAAGCAAGCGTGTCCCGCCTCGACCTCCCCCACACCGTGGGGACACCTAAGTACATCCCCGGATCCTCCACTACCGGCATTTCCAGGTTGACACTGAGTTCTTGGGCCAAAGCCACAGGGGCGTTGACACAAAAGTAGACCGTTGATTTTTGTAAGCTAACATGTTGACCAGAAGCCCGATAGTAAGCTTTCAACAAGTTCGACATATTCCGACAATTGTCAGGAGTAGCTTTCAGGAACACAAGTGTGTCATCCGCAAAAAGTAAATGGGTGGGCTTTGGTCCATTCGCACTAAGCTAAATATCATCCAAGAACCCAAGATCAGCAGCCCTCTTGATGAGGCGGGAAAGAACTTCACTAACAATCAAAAATAGGTATGGGGACGGGGGTCCCCCTGCCACAGCCTCCTCGACAGCTTGAACTTCTTCCCAGGCTGCCCATTCAGAAGCACAGAGAATTGGACAAATGATACACAGCGCATCACAGCATTCACCCAAGCACCACAGAATCTTATTTTCCTCATCACTGTCTCCAAAAAATCTCATTCAACCCTGTCATAAGCCTTGTTCATATCTAGCTTGATGCCCAACTCAAATCTATGCTTAGCTTTCCGGAGTTTGAGGAAGTGGAAGGCCTCATGGGCTAAAATAATATTGTCCTGAATTTGGCGGCCATGGACGAAGGCATTTTGATTGGGAGGGAGATTAACTCCGGCAAAAGCGGCTTCAGCCGGTTGGCAAGAATTTTTAATAATACCTTATAGGAATAGTTGCATAGACTTATCCGCCTGAATTGATTCACAGACTCCAGGTACGGGACCTTGGGAATTAAAACGATATGCGTCGAGTTGATCAAACTCGGACAAGCTCCCTCACTAAGACATTCAACAGCCATCCTCATCACCTCCGGAGAAATAATATCCCAGAAGTGTTGGAAGAACACCTCTTGGAATCCATCAGGACCAGGTGCCTTTAGCCCGCCCATCTATGCTAAACCCTCTTTGATCTCCAACTCCTCCACCGGTTTCCTTAACTCATCATTCATCTCAGACGATACAATTGGATCAACACACTCCAGAATGTCCCCCAACTGACGGCCCCCCTCCGTAGAAAACAACCACATAAAGTGGTCATCAACCACACGCCGGATACCTGGGAGGTCATTCGTGCAATTCCCGCTAGCATTTTAGAGTATTCCAATGTGGTTAGAATGTCGGCGTTGTATCGTGAATTGATGGACGAAAACAGTATTAGCGTCCCCTGCTTGTAACCAACGAACGCGGGATCTTTGATGCCAAAATTGCTCCTCTTGCTCCTCAAGTTTGTTAATCTTCTCCGTGGTTACCTTAATCTCATCCATATTTACTCCCCAATTCATTTGAAGCCCCCCCCCCCCAGATGGTCAGAGAGAAAGGCAATATCATTTTTTCAGCCTCTGAAAAACACAGCACTCCACATCTTCAATTTTTTCTTGGTAGCTTGGATCATTCTATGCCACTTATTTAACCACGAACCCTCAACTTCCAAGTTCTAACTTCTCTCAATAGCTTCTTTGCACCCCGACTCCTTACACCAGAAAGCATCGAACTTGAACATATGTTTGGCCCGCATGCCACCAGGGTCCTAATTAATGATAAGGGGAGAATGATCAGAGGCACAGACCATGCCATGCATGACGGTGGTGCGAGGCCACCGGGCTTGCCAAGCACTATTAACTAATCCCCTATCCAGTCTCTCTTGAACCATAGAATTGTTATGAGTTCCCCTGCCAAGTGAACTTAGAACCCGTGAATCCCAAATCAATAAGCTCGATCTTATCCATGAATTCCTGCATGTACCGTGGTCGTGAAAACGATCCTTAAGACCCACCCTTCTTCTCGAAATCCCATAGAATTTCATTCAAGTCTCCTCCATAGAACCACGGCCTATCCACCGGTTCCAGTTCCCACGAGATCCATCTCCAAAAATTCCCATTCTCAACCCTATAAGGATTATCGTACACCTAGGACGTAGTGAACCAGTCCGTCTCACCCCTCGCCCTCAACTCGGAGTGAATCAGATTCTTTGACCAGCTGAGAATATTTACCTCAATCATGCCATTCCACCATAAACTCAGCCCACCTGCAGTGCCTATATGGGGAACATCAAATCCTTCCTGATAACTCATCATTCTCCACACACCATCAATCATTTGGTTCTTCATTTTGGTTTCTGAAAGAAAAACAACAGAGGGTCTATACTGCTAATCAGCCCATGGAGGGCTTGAACTACCGTGTCCGACCTAAGACCACAACAGTTCCACATCAGAAAAATCTTGGCGATTTTACGGCTGTTCCGGGCCAGCCGCCACAGGCACATTTTGATTCCTCGACTGCAGTATCCTTTTAGTTCCAATCATCTGCCTTCTGGATTAAGACTTCCAAAATATCCTCCTCTGCAACGGGGTTACACATGCTCAGTTGCCCCACTTCCTTAATAGTTAACCTCTTTGTCGATCATCTCCAACCTTTCTTCCTTCCACTACCCGAGCTGCTACCCCCACCCTTTACCCTCTTGATATACTCCCTAGAATTAGCCCTCGGCCCCTTGGCTGCCCACTTCATTCCCAGCTTCCTAAAGACAGCACAAAGATAGGTATTCTCGGTACCTCCTCCAACTGATTCTGGTAGTGAAAGTTGCAGAGCATGTAGGTTGGGAACAGTAGACCTTATCCTCGAGATTTCAGATTTAGCAATAGGCATGGTCGACCCAATCTCACCAATAAACTGCCGAGCTTGCCTCTGATTCTGGCCATCATTGATCAAAAGTTGAGGCCTAGCAATTTATGGCGACCTTTGCATCTTGTGCCCATCACTGCCACTCTCGCGGGCCCTTATCGAAAAGCTTCCCTCCATAGCCGTGGCTTGCCTTCTTTCCCTACTCACTCTAGCACACCTCATCTGCCTTTGAAAAATCACATCTGGACTGCTAATCTCCTGCACATCACGAACCATCTTCGTTTGTGTCCGCTCACCATACCCTGCGATGTTGTTCGTGTTTGGTTGAAATGAGCATTTAGCACTTTCGTGCCCGATTCTCCCATATTTATAACAAAAGTTCTGCAGTCTTTCATAGCGAAATTCCACCCATGAGTCCCTGTCCTCCTGCCTGGCCAACTAGCATCCAGCAGGTAATGGGTTTTATAGTGTCAACCAGCACCCTTGCCCTAAGGAAACCCCTAGCATAAGCCAAGTCCTCCACCATCAAGACTTCCCCGATTTTTCTCGAAAGTCTCTGTGCATTCTTATAAGAGCTAAGATACATAGGGACTCCTTTCATCTGGACCCAAAATGGGACCAATTGCATCTTAATTTCTTCCAAAGCTAGATCGCTCGGCCATCTTTGTACGGAGAAGTTTTGCTTTATCACAGCCCATGGAACCTGATCTAAAATCTTTGATGCCATGTCCTCGTCTCTAGCTATGATGATAAAGGTATTCTCTTTGACCCAGTTTATCTGCAGTTCACCAAACTTTTTCCAAGCGTTTCTTAAGATATTCCTTAACCCCCCCCCCCCAACTATTGAGAGGGTGATTAACCAATGCATCTCCCACCAATTTGACCCCTTGCTCCATATTAGCCAACTCCATAACCCCTTCAAGTTGGACCGCAAGCTCCTCTATCTCAGTTTGCGCCATGATTCGAACCTCACTCCTTATCACAATACATTTAGTTTCACCAAGTTGCCAAAGGATTTCAACCCCTTCAAAAAAGCACTGCCAATGAATAAAGCTAACGAAGGGGAAAATAAGCTTATATCATATTCTCGTTACGTGCTCCTTTTAGTCCACTTAGCCATAAATGCAGCTAATTTGGTAGTTAGCATAGTCGTCATAAAGGGTTTCTTCTGGGCTTTACTCAACCCTAACCACCCCACCCACCACAGATGCTAGGTGAGGGATAACATTAACCCACACAACCAGAACTAGCAGTCAAAGACAAATTAAGCTAAATTAATCAATAGGGGAACACTGCCCTCAATAGGACCCAAGAACAGTATATCAGAATAGAGTCAACAACAGAGCAATAAAGTCCCCGACACCCCACCGTACGAAAGGAGAAGCAAAATACCTCGGATGCAGAGCTACCAAATAACAATCAGTGGGATGAAGGCGTACGCCATAACTCAAAATCAGGACACTGAGCGACCTCTCGGAGTTAGATCTGAGAGCTAGACTCCACAGCATGGGAATAACATCTAGTATTAACTTCAGATTTGATAGCCACAAAGCTCGCATCGGCCAAAGAATAGAGTAAATGCCTCTGGGAGTACAACACCCGTTACAGGGGCAAGAAGGAATAAGAAACAGGGAAGACCTAGACATTGGTAGGTTTCCTTAGTAAATGCTTCCGGCTAAAGATTATAAAAAGAATCAGAAGAAATGACACTCACAAATGAAAGAATAACTCTCATGGAGGAGAGAAAAGCTCTCACAGCCCACGCGCGGCGGAGAGAACCAATAAAACCCTATACCTTTGATGAATTTTACACGCTCAATACTTTGGATTTTTCATGCATGGGTTAACCCCCAATAAGCCTCTAAATATTACAGACATGATGTTTGAGTAACTGGTGTTTTTGCATCAGGTATACTCTTTTTTTAATAGCAACGGTAGATCATTTTTCATTGAAAAAAAAATGGGTAGAATCAGTTACAGAGTCAGGCAGCATGAGGTACCGCCTCAAATGCATTCAATAGCAAGCAAGTTTACAATAAAGTCAGGGGCCTCTTCGAACCAAGAACAGGAGGTTCCTTCCATGAGAAAAGTTGAGTGGGCAAGGTGGTGAGTAGTACCATTGCCTTGGCGATGGGTATGGGCAACAGAAGCTCCAGTGATCCTAAAAAGAGAAGCCTTAGAGTCTTCGATAATATGCCCAAGTTAGACATATTCAAAGAGCTCTCAAGCAGGGCTTTCACGATCTTGAGAGAATCACACTCAAAATGAACATCATTAGAACCCATTTCCATCGCCAACGACAAGCCTTCCCTAGCAGCCGATGCTTCCGCTTGAAGGGGAGAGAACACAAAACAAAACTGTTTGGCACGAGTAGCCACAAACGAACCCAACTCATCCCGGACAATAATACCTACGCCCCCCAATATACTATCTTCACACCATGCGCCATCGACATTGATCTTCAGACAACCCAAGCGAGGTTTGATCCACTTCACCTCTGGCGAAACCAATGTAAATACTGGTGCACAATATATTTGAACATACATGACTATTTCGAACCAATATCAGTTGAATAGTCATGTACTTCTAATTAATTTGAAAATGTGCAACTCCCTCTATATATACTCAACGTTGGCAAAGAAGAATTTATTCAGGAAATATGTTTTCAACACAATTTCCTTTTTTCTAGTTTTTTTCTTGTCTCCATCACATTCATACAATTTTCTTCTAGTTACTTTTAAGGGAAGAATTTGGTTTTACTTATCGAATATTTCATACTTAGTTGTAACATAAAAGTGATTTACCAAAAACCCTTTAGCAAACTCATTCAAGTGATACAAATAACACTTTTAAAAAACAACTCAAGTCGTATATCCAAGCCATCTTTTATATTATCCATTTTTCTATATTTACATGTTCTCAAATTAAATAACAGGAAATGCTAGTAAGACCATGTTTTTAGACCATATAATATGGCGATTGATAGTTGAACTTCTTCAGATTACTTATTTAGTTTTTGAGACCCTACATTGTCTAATTTGTTTTTGACATATTAAATAACAATTTGCCCATGTAAGACTAGTGTTCTAAAAATCGGCCTAGGCGGCGCCTAGGCGCTGGGCGGCGGAGCTCCGACCCGATTTAGACCAAAACGTTCAGTTAGGCGGGGAGGACTTAGGCGGCGCTAGGCGGCAGTCTAGGCAGTTTGAACCTCGCTACAAATCCTAAACTTTATGCAATTTTCGCAACAGATCTACAACTTCCAGCAGCAGAGATTTTTGCAGCTCATCTCTGTGAAGATGAGGGAAGAGAGTGCGAAGAGAGAGAGAGAGAGATAGAGATTACCGGCTAATTTTTGCAACTCATCTTTGTGAAGATGAGAGAAGAGAGGGTGTGAAAAGAGACACAGAGAGAGAGAGAGAGAGAGACAATTAAACATTTCAATCTGTGGTCTGAAGATGAGGGAAGAGAGAGTGCGAAGAAAGAGAGAGCGGGACTGAAACATTTCAGTATGTGATGTCAAATCCAAGGAAAAGCTTATGGTTTTAAACTTTTAATTATCAAAACCATGGATGCTGGTGGTTTTAATCATGAAAACCACCCTAGGTGGTGGACGGGTGATGTGAAAAGGTGAGGTAAAAAAGGTGAGGTGCTGTTTTTTATATTTTTTAAAGCTTGGGATATATATTATATATATATATATATATATATATATATATTATAAATTATTTAGATAATATTTTATTTTTTTCCTAGGCAAGCATATTATATATGTACATAAAACATTCACATATGTATGTTCTTCTATAAGAAATAACATATTAGTCAATAATTATTTACATTTGATATAGTAAATTTAATTAATTCATAAAATATATAAGAAATTTACCTAAATCCGCCTAGGCCGCCTAGTCGCCCGCCTAGATCCCGCCTAGCCACCTAGGCGCTAGGCGCTAGCCCGCCGCCCGACTAGCGCCTAACGTTTTTTAGAACCTTGTGTAAGACCAACTCCAAGGAGCATACCCAAACCCAAATATTTGGTTTAAACACAAAAAATGCAATCCAATGGGGAGAAATAAACACAAAAAATTTGGCTTTGGACCCAAACTAAATTTAAATTTGGGTTTCTACTTGGCAGATCCAAATTTTTGGACGCCCCACATTTAAAAAAAACAAAAAATAAATAAAAACAAAACAAAACAAGACAATAGCCGGAAGGGTGAGGGTTGTGAAGTTTTCAGTGCTCCACGTAATTTAGGTCCTGAAGTTTAGATCTTAAGGGTTGAGTGACATTCATTATTTACAGACCCAAATTCTATCTTTCAAAGGACCTTTTTTTTTTTTTGGTAAATATTTGGATTTGGGTGAACTTGGTCTAACATAATTTTTTTTAGGGTTTATATCACAAATGGTCCCTGAAATTGACCTCATCAATCATGATGGTCCCTGAAATTGAAAATCGATCAATGTAGTCCCTGAATTTTAACCCCGCGAATCAATGTAGTCCTTCTGTTAGTGTTCCGTCCAAATTAACTTTAAAAAAGGTTAGAGAACCAATTTTTCATGGTAAAATGACCAAAAATAACTCTGTTACTTATAATTTTACTTGATTTTCTTTAAAAAAAAAAGAATAGAGCTAACCTAGTTAGAATTCGTTTTTTACTTGATATTAAAAAAAATTAAAATTTCCCACTTTTTTTGTTTTTATTTTAGTTTTAGCACCAAATCCATGAAAAAATGGAGAGAAAAGTGAAGATGGAAAAAGGAAAAGAGAGGTAGTAAGTAAAATTATAAGTAACGGGGTTATTTTTTGTCATTTTACCATGAAAAATTGGTTCTCTAACATTTTTTAAAGTTAATTTGGACGGAACACTAACAGAAGGACTACATTGATTCGCGGGGTTAAAATTCAGGGACTACATTGATCGATTTTCAATTTCAGGGACCATCTTGATTGATGGGGTCAATTTCAGGGACCATTTGTGATATAAACCCTTTTTTTTATTCTTAAAAAAATAACAAAAGTCAGAAATCTCCCTCACTTGCACCCAGTTGGATGCCGCTCCTGCCTCGAAAATTGATCATGTGTCGAAAACATTTTAGAATTTTGCATAGAATAATGTTAGGGAGATCAAATTTTATAAACCAAATGATATAGAAGTTGATGATTGGATATTACTTAGTGTTGATTAAAATGTTTATTTTATATTAGTGACACATCATTCAGTTTGCAAATTTGATCTATAAACTTGATCTACGTAGCATTACCATTTTGCATATGTTCCACTTGCAAATTCTCTCTCTCAAACACACTTACACATAAAGTGGTACAATAAACGGACAGACAAGCTAATTATATCTGACATCCGAAAAAAATTAGGATTAGAATTAGAGTGTATGTTAAAATTTTGATTTACGATAAATATTGAAATTTCAAAAAATGATCCAAAATTTTTACTCGGTGTTGTAGGCCTAATTTAACTGAACAATACAGAGAGGGGGTGTGGCACGGCAAGGAGTAGAGGAGAAAGATGTGTGATTGTGAGGTGTTGTGTTATGTCACCCATTATGTCTTTATTTATAGTAGTAAGGAAGGTAAATTTCTTACATAGGATTACAATTCTAATAGGATAAATCTAATCTAAGAGATATGATAAAATCTCACAAGAATATACCAAGATATCATAAGATACACGATCACATTTCTAATCTAATAAGACTGCAACATTCAAAACATTTTGGATTGCAATTAGAAATTCTTTCTGATTCAATCCATTCGAAAATCAAAGCTTTTCTGTACATAAAGCCCAAGAATATGGCCCCTTTTAGACTTTGGGTAGTCCAAGCTGAGCCCAAATAAACTGGGTTCTCTGTGCGTTACAATTCCAAATTAATCAAAAAGCCTAAACGAACCAGACACGGCAAGAGAAGAGAAGGGGAAGAGTAAGAAGAAGAGAAGAAGAAGATGATATACAGGAAATGGAGTCTGTTAACGGGACCCGTAACGATCTTGGGGGGCATAGTAGGCACTGTCGTCGTCGCCAACTTCGTCTTCAATGATAACGTAACTTCCATTTTTATTCATTTATCTCTTCATATTTTTATTTTATAGAATTTCAGATTCAACTGGAATATTTCTTTCTTTCAAATCCACGAATTGTGTTAAACTATCGATTCATCAAATGAGCCTTTTGGGTTTTGATTTATGTGTCTAGATCCTGCTTCTTCGAGTGGGGAAAAAATCTAGGGTTTCAGTGCTTCATTTTCTTAATTCAAGTTTTAGGAATTTTAGGTTTCTGCTAATTTACATCGATTTGAGCATCTGGGTATGTTTAATATGCCTAAATTCCTGCGAAATGAGACTTAAATCAGTACTTTAGCTTTCCCAATTGGAGCTTACTTGGATCAATGTGCCCAGTTGCTGTCTGATCAAAAATCATCATCACACACACACACACATACATACATACATATATAGATATAGATATAGATATATATATATATATATATATCATGAAAGCATTATTTAAATAAGAGCTGGGTTATGTTGTATATTTGCTTAACTTGTTTGCAGACATGAGCATTGTAATTTACATTTTGCTGAATTACGCAGGATCGATTTCTGAAGCCGGAGGCAAGGAAGGCGGATGTATCCACTTCAAGCAAATAAGAGGAGGAAGGTGAAAGAGCTGCATTTTCAATGTAATTCAAGCTTTTGGCTTTCTGTCTTTATTTGTTGTTCTGCAAAATTGTGGTGATGCTGCACCTTCAGACATGACTGGTCGGTTTAATAATCCAGAATTCAAATGTGAGTTCTGATTTAAGGTTTTGTAGTTAAATTTCGTGGGATATGCTTTCTCGGTTGTCTTGACATTTCTTGCTTTTCAAGCTGAGAAGAATTAATCAAATTCCATTGCTTCTGTTATCACGATCATCTCAATTATTGTTTAGTAGTTTCATTTTATTTCAGTAGTACGTATATGATGCATATAGACATTTAGGCCCTGCAAATACCCGTGAGGTTTAGCTCGGGTGGTGTTTGTATGATTGAATGGCAGATTCTAGGTTTGGTTCTTGTATAAAGAAGAGAAACGCTTTGGCGAACTGCAAATCTGCACTGTCCTACGGCTGCGTGATGCTAGCCAAGAACTCGGAGAACTTCAGAGGGGTAAGTTGCAATGGTATTGCTTCATATGATGCTAGTAGTTGTGAGGCAGGGAGACATGTAAGTCGTAAATTGTTTCTTAACGATGAACTTGTGTGGAATTTTGGCATTCTTCTTTTCAGCAATGGTAATGGTAGATACATGAGTTTACAGAAAAGGGGTTTTTTGTGGGATTTGTAGTTTCATTTATAAGCTCCGATGTATTTCGGCTCAGCGTCGCCCCTGTTTTAGGCACAGATTTGCTCACAGGATTGCAAATGCTTGTGAGCTTGATAAGCCAAGAGTTTGATCATCGATATTTTTCGCCATTGACCAACAATTCCATAACCAAATCATTCCAAGAGTCTATTGGCCCAGGCAAGCACCAATGTAGGCAATCATTCTGGACTTTGGCATTCTTATCCTTTGCAAATGGCTGGAACTGCCTGTACGGACCTGGGTGCCCATCGGGTCTCAATAGCGAAAGGTGGGTTGTGTCCAGTAGTTTAAAGTTCACCCCCTTCTCCGATCCTTCGGCCGCAGCCTTCTCGAATTCTTCCAGCTCGATGTTTTGCATTGCAGCATCTACATCTTTTATATCAACCTCACCCTCTTTGAATGGCACTGATCTATTGCAGTACCCCCCACTGAACCACTCTCCATTCTCAAAATGGTCAGGCGTGGTGGTTCTAAATAATACAAGCGCTTTATGATCCGAACGAGTGATGAAATTGAAAACCAGACGGAGGGCACTGCGATAGGCGTAGTCAAACCCAAACTCCGTTAAGTTCTTTCCAGGGCAGTAGTGGCAGCCTCTGACCGTGTTGTTCTCATGGTAAATTGCGGTTTTAAGGAACCATTTTCCTCCGGCAATCACCACGTAATCCAGGCTACTATACTGATCGGTCCATGTCTTGTCGAGCTCGTCAAGATAAAGCTGGATTTCGGAAGTAGAAACTCCATTCATGTCTTCAAAAATAGCCGCTTTGACGAGAAACGGAGTCCAAATTACCGAAACAGTGAAATTGTAAGAAGGAAAAAGCCATCTTTTAGACCTGTATTCTTTGTCATGGTATACCTCAACAGCTTGCTCCACCTGTGGGACATAAACACTGAATTGTGACCAATATTATCATTTGGCACCAGAAAATGGAATGCCAGCAAAGAATATAAGCACAACGCTACAAAACAGATAACTAGTGGAGACAGTAAGTCTAATATACAAGAATGTCAGGTCAGGTAGGTCCTGTATCTACACCGGACTTATACATGCCATATCGACCACTGTGGGGTCGGTACATACGAGAGAAACTTCCTTGCCCCGGTTTCCCTCTCTCTCTATTCCAATCTCTTTTTCCCAAGCTCACATGAGAAGCGAGAGGAAGAGTGAGATATCAATGCATGGTGTTCTTCGACTCATCATTACTCTAGATGGTGAAGATGTTATTGACTGTGAACCAATATTGGGTTATTTACACCGAGGATAGGGAAACCGGGGTAGGGAAGAACTTTTCCATGCTGATAATTGCACATAAAAACCTGTAGGAGGTAATCATACATCAGTAATCAGTAACGTTCCCAAAACCACGATGAAATCTCAACAATTATGATCCCAGATAGATAGTAGGTAAACCAGCTATGAAAAAGATTCTACAACCAATTAAAAAGCAGTGGTCACCATAGAAGTTCAATTTTGTATAAAAATTTATGGCTTGAAGTAGGATTGCTAACCACAGATCGAAAATTATGACAAAGACGTGTCAATGAAGCAAAGAAACAGTTTGAATGCTTTTTGGCCAAGATAAGAGAATTATATGGAGTAATCAAAGAAAGTAGGACCAATGCCCCCCATGATTAATACACAGTAACCACTTGTCCCACAACATAATTTGATCTAAACTAGATCTAGACTTCCATACAATTTCCAAAGAGAAAAGGTTGCTAAGGTTTCAACTTTTGAAAGTAAATAATACTCTGTTTTTGCCCCTTTTTCTTTTTTTTTTTAACGTCATTTTAATGCAGCAACTGTCGTCCATGAGTTTTGAGCTCAGGGCGTCCCCCAACAAAGTGAAAACTGAGTGCGACTAAGACCAAATTGTCATAGACTCATAGAAACTATTGTGGTAAACTGGAAGTGCAAAAGAAAATTAACAGAGTTTAGTAGTTCTAAAGCATATAGATTCAGTAAACATAAGCTAGATTTCAAATGGTGATTCAAAGTCCCGAAAAGTTAGTAGTAAATTTGATTGCTTTCGAGTGTACCTGAGAGAGAATGCAAAGCAATGACTGCACATGGTTACGCGAAATCGAATCACCAATGAAGGCCCATGATTTGTTCCTCATTATACCAAGAAAACTCTGCGGATTGAACTTGGGTAGCTCACAGTCTCTTGGGTTCCACCTCCAGTAAAAGTACTCGGAATCAGGGCGACCGTTCTTCATACAATTCTGATGAGGTTCCACAACATGGCAGCTTTCATTAGTGTATCTTGGACCCGACGGATCTGGAACCCAATCTCCAGTAAAAAGGTCACACTTTACTGCAAGTACGTTATTTAGTAAAAGTAAATAAATCAGTTGCATACTTGCATTAAAACAAGAGCAGAAGCTAAAAGCCTAAAAGTATGTTCCGAAAACAATGAAGGCACTTGAAACGAGCATAAAAAATTTACGATACTTCTTATCATTTGAGTTGTTCTGCCGGATTGGTCGCTCATAACCTTTGAACTCTATGACCCGATGAAAAAAAAATTCTACATACTGCAAACTTTTCAGTGCCAAAATTTGCAAAAGAAATTAGAATTATAAATGCAGTTCTTTCTAATGATTTGGGATTTCACAGCTAGAAATTTACCAAATAAATATATCTAAGAACTGATTATCCTAGAAAATAAAATTAATGAAAAACAACTCCACATTGATTAAATTAACAATGTGAGTTCAAACTACAAAAGCAAGTAGAGAAAGTTGATCTTAAATAAATGAAGAATTTTAATACTCATGCATGAATGCAAAAGGAAGGGACAAATCACTCCAAATGGAAGAAAAACAATTCAAGTCTATAACTGAAAACTGCATCCCCTCTGTCCCCAGAAAAAAAAAAAAAAAAAAAAAAAAAAAAAAAAAAAAAAAGCAAGCATGAATTTCCATTTATAAATTAGTACTAAAACTGTATAAAGTTTCAAAAAATGAAAATAAACACATTCCTTTTCTTCTTAATATTTCACTTGCATTTGCAGACTTGGTCTTAGCCAAGTTGGTTAGAGCAGCGTGCTCTACTCCCGTACTGAATTTCGTATCCTCTCTCCCGAGTTTTGATGAATTTAGTGTAGCATATCGCTCGCATATAAAATAAAAAATTCACAAAACAAAAACACCAAAACAGAGACAGAAATAAAAGATAATTACTTACCATTGTCATATGTTTGGGAGGTATTTCCAGGAAAATCAACAATTGTAGAGTTTTGAATTTGACCAGGAAATAAAGAAGAATCGGAAACAGCGGAGGAGGAGGAGGAGGAGTCTGTTTGTTGTTGGTCTGCAGATGCAAGAGGAGGTGGCTCTAATGGTAAAGTTAATCCGATAGGAAGTACAGAATCGGAAAACAAGAGTCGAAAAGCGAGACCAACCAAGAGAAAAGAGACTGCAAACTTCACAAACACATGGTTGTTTTTGTGGAATGACAATATTGGGTTCGATTCAACCCTCAGTTCCTTCACCATCTCAAAGGTCAGAGAGAGAGAGAAGAATTTTAAGAATATGTATAAGAAACAGAAGTGATGAAATGAGCTGGTTTTTGTTTTTGCAACAAAACAACCAAAACGAGGTTTTAGTTTTGATTTTGTTTCGGGAAGAAAATATGTTGTTTTGTTTTGATAATTATGATTTAGGTGCATTCGAGTATTTTAAAAGAAATGCTAAAATATCTAAATTAGTACTAACATTAAACAAGAAAAGCAGCAATAATGTTTTTCAACCAAAATATGTATGTACATTTAAATAATAATTTAATCGTCAATTTCTATATCTTTAGTATTTTCTTATTGTCAAATTTAAATTTTATGTTTAAAATTTAACATCTCTTTTTGGAGATGTTCATGTGTCTTGGAAAGGGATTCCCTCTAGATCTCTTTCTCCTAATTCATCAAATAAGGAGATCCGTACCGTCGAAATTTGATCCAACGTCTATAAACAGAGGCCTACTTTAAAAGTTATAATAACTTCAACTGTTGGATTAAATTTCAACGGCATGGATCCTCTAATTTGGTAGATTAGGAGGAAGGGATCCATATAAAATCTCTTTGGGTAAATTACACAAAACTACCTCACCTATTGGTCTCACGACACTTTCATACCTCATCTTTTTAAAATGACAATGTCATACCTCATCTTACGAATTTGTGCCAATGTCATACTTCCGTCAATTTTTTTGTTAGTTTCTATGTTAAGTGCTGATGTGGATAGATACGGGACCACTCACTAATCCAACTGGATTAAAATATAATTAAATATATATTTTAATAATTCAAAATTCAAAAAAAATTATATTAAATCTCTCTCTCCTTTCTCTCTCTCCCCCTATCTCTCGCCTCTCTCTCTTCTCTGCATCCCCAAAACCCCTTCCTACCCGACCCCTCGACCCATTCCCACCCGTCCCCCCAACCTTCCTCCACCACCTCTCTCTCTCGCCTCTCCCTCTCCTCTCCACCGTAGTCTCCTTCCTCCCCACTTCTCTCTCTTGCGGTGCCCAGAACCCCCCAAACCCACCTGGATTTTTTCATTCGCCCTCCTTTCTCGGATCTACCTGCAAGCTTCGACCCGCTTCCCTCTCCCACTCCATTGCCCACCGTCGATCCGCCGTCGTTGCCATCTCCGAAGCTGTCAAGGAGAAAGGGAGAAAGGGAGAGCTGTCAATGTCGGGGCCGCAAAGTTGCCATCTTTCCCCAACCCAAACCCAGATCCTACCCCAAACTGGCCACTCCCATTCCCACCAGGTGCCTTTCTTCTCTTCCTCCGCCGTTCTCTATTTCTAACCTACAAGCATGCATCAAAACAAAGCACCCACCAATCCTGAGAACACACCATTAACAAAAGTTCAAAAATCCATCTTCCAGTTTACCTCACTTTTCTAAGAAAATGAAACCTTCAAAATATCAAAAAAATTCATTTCCCTTCTCCCACATTTTCCGAGCAACCAAACAAACAAAGCCATTCAATTTTTCCTAGAAAAAAAAAAAAAAAAAAAAAAAAAAAAAACCAAGTCGTATGACTCGGCAACGGTGGTGGCCGCGGGATTACTGTTGCGTTTTGTTGGGCTTGAAGATGGTGCTAGGCTGCAGGAGCAGAGGGAGGTGGCAGAGGCGGTCCTTAACTTCTGCAACGGAGAGCAACGGAGAGCAACAGAGGGAGTGGGTACCCGGAGAAGGGTGAGGTTGGTGTGCCGGAGATCGACAACTTCGATGTCGTTGGTTAGAATAGGGAAGAAGGTGATGGTCGATGGTGGATGGAGTCGACGATGAAGATGAGAGAAGGGAGGGCGAGTGCGAATTGCAGAGGAGAGAAGTGTGGGTGGGGTTGTAGATGAGGGAAGGGAGAAAGGGGGTGGATGGGGAATAAAGGGGGTGGATCGGATTTGGGAAGACGGGAGGAGAAAAGGGGTGGGTTCCCATGTAAAAAAAATATTAAATGATTTTAATTTTTTAGTTTTTAATATTTAATTAATTTTTTAATATTTTATTAATTTATTTAAGTCACGTCACTATTTAAGCCAAGTCACGTCAGCATTTAACAGAGAAATTAATAGAACAATTGACGGAGGTCTGACATTGGCACAAATTCGTAAGATGAGGTATGACATTGTCACTTTTTAAAGATGAGGTATGAAAGTGTCGTGAGACCAATAGTTGAGGTAGTTTTGTGTAATTTACCCAATCTCTTTTCATGTGTCTTCTTAATAGAGAGAGACGTTATTTGTAGACTGCTACTGGCGCCGCGTGCCTGGGTAGAAATGAGTGTTCTATTCTGAGCATTTTTGGAATACAATAAAAAGGCCATGTTTTGTTCAGATGAATTTGAATAGTCAACTTCTATTTCCTTTTTAATTAATTTTTTCTTTTAATTTTATAGCGTTAAGATGTGAGCATCAAGCAGAAATTGTGAGTCGTGTAGTTTAATTTTCCGACGTACGATTCATTCTTAACACATAATAGTGGTCTAAGAACACGTGTGAGAGTTAAAACTAAACATATAAATTGTATGTTTTGTTATCATGTTAGAATGTGTGAATTCAATTCAAAATTAACTAGAAAACAAATTATTTAAACTTATTATGCAAGGGTTTAACTCAATAATGTAATATATTTCCACACTTTTAAGTTTTCAACACTTTGCATAACAATATTTTTTGACTTGACAAAACAATGCAATTATATAAATCATCCTATGTGTTACATTTATTATTATTTAGTAGTGTGATTGTGTAAATTTAGAAATGAAATTTCAATTGAATTCAGGATATATAATCCCTTTATGACTTGTATTACTTGTAAGCCAAGTAAATTCTATCTAAATAGTATAAATAAAGGCATAAGACCACAACAGAAGGCACGCAATTCACATACATATTTTTCCTTCAACACTATGATGTTTTTTTGCTTCACTTACCATATACTTAGGAATCAAATTGATTAACTATTTAAATTCACAGAGAGGGAAAGAATTATTTATCAGGACAAATCATTCTTTTTTGTATTTATATGTGTTAATGTGAGGTTTGGACTCTGGGTAGTAATTTGCTTAACAAAAAATGTCTTGACAAATAGGACCAATTATGTTGTAGATTAACGGTGATTAAGAAAAATATTTTTATTTTTATTTTTATTTTTTTGTGTTTTTAATTTCTTTTCCTTTATCTAGAGGTGGCAGGAATCAATTTAAATGTGCTTAGCCAATAGAAAAAAGAAGAAAATAAAAAGAAGGTTGGTAGTAACATGAGCAAAGAATGTATGTCATAAGAACGTATTTTTGTTTACTTGGAAGTGAGAGGTTTTAGGTTTAATTCTCGTTAAAGACGAAGTTGAACCACATTGTGACAACTCATCCCTACTTTTATGATTTTATTAATTTTAGATGAGTGAAATGACGAGAATGCCCTAGAAATGAGAATTAGTTGACTATCATTGAACAACATATAGTGAGACGTACGAAATAATCTTTTAACGTATCCTCGTATGGTTCGTCACTACGAACGCGAAGGGCAAGCGGAATCAAGATGAGAATTATGAAAGAAATTTTAGGGAACTACGAATCTGAAAAAGATAAGAAAAGAAATAAGGGAATGGGAACGGAGAAAAAGATAAGAAAAGAAATAAGAGAATGGGGGCTGCCCAATCAGAACAGAGAAAAGAGAGATGGAGGAGAGATGGTTCGCCCAATCAGGAGAGGAACTGACGAATTAGGAAAGAGAACATGCAGGGGAAAGAGGGAGTCGAGAGGCACTCAACCAAGACCCTTTTTCCTTTGACCCCTTTTTTTCACTCGACCCAGTTCAGCCGGCACTCATTTCCGACACCCTCACGGCGTTTTCTGAGCAAATCAAAGTTCTCCACCACTGCCAAATCATTTCCCCGCCACTTTCCCTTCAATTTCCAACCAAGTTCGACGAGATTTAGACCTTGATTGTGCGTTGGAACACCGACAGGTCCAAGGATGTCTAGGTGTTGATCCTCCAATTGTGAAACGTTTCCTTTCAATTACCACCACCAAAACACTCCTCAAGAGGTCAGGAACAATGCCCAATCAGTGGTTGGAGCGTCAAAGTTGATTTGAGGACGAATCAAGAACACCCAAATTCTAGGGTTTCGGTTGGTTCATGACGATTTGGAGCTTTTTTCGACCAAATTGGACTTGGTCACAGGCACTGTTCTAAAAATCCCCGCCTAGCACCGCCTAGGCGCTAGGCGGTTGGTCACCGCCCCGATTAATGCCTAGGCATTTGAAAATTAAGAAATGGCGCATAGACCTGCTGAGGCGCCCGCCTGGACCGCCTTGGCACCCGCCTAGCCCGTTCAGACCCGCCTAGGTTGCGACTCACTTAGACAAAAAATAGATAACTTTCATTTTGCATTTTTTTTTTTCCAATAAATTGTAAGAGACTTGTTGAATACTTAAATGAATACACATTATATGCATGTTCTCCATGTTTTCATTATGTTCCAATACCTTCTAATATATATGTCATTGTATTTTGTAGTTTATAATGAAATTATATATATTTTAAGTATAAATAGACACTTATTTACACGAAATATAATAGATTTACTTAAATCCGCCTAGTCCGCCTAGGCGCCCGCCTAGTCCCCGCCTAGCCGCCTAGGCGCTAGGCCCCTGCTCGCCGCCCGACTAGCGCCTAGCGTCTTTTAGAACCTTGGTCACAGGTATGAAACTTTCTCTACTCATTGAGATCTTCATTTTTGTGAAATTTGAGAATTTTTAGAAATAATTGAATTTTTCGGCGAGTCGGGACGGCCGGCCGCCGTGTGTGGCGGCGCGTGGCCTGAGACCCCACTTGACCTTCCTAGGCTAAATTTGATACCCCAATTCCATATCTGAAGTCCGATTGATGAAATCTCATCCTTTGAACATAGTTTTGATAGAGACCGCCACTTGACCCTTATATGAATTGATGATCCGACTGTTGGATCATCACCAAACTTTAATACATAATAGTACATAATATTTGAGGACCATAGGAACTTACGGATCTAGAATCCGATGTACGGATCTTCCTGAATTAGATTTGTAAGCTCGTAAAATAAAATATCGGCCGCCACTTGATTTTAGCAATTGACGGAGATTCGACTGTTGGATCGTTCTGAAACTTTAGAATGTTGTTCTAGAAGCTTATTCAAACTCTTAGGAAGTTACGGATCGGAAATCCGAGGATCGGATATTTCGAATCAAGTTATGTAGGGTTGTGGACTTTACCGTCGACCTTTGATCAATGGTTGACTTTTGGTCAATAGGTTACCAATCATTCTAGAACGTTCTTGGGGGATGTGTTTTATGTAAGTTACGTGTTCTACCGATAAAAATTATGAGACGTGATATGATAATTGTTCTAGGCGACGATCGTTCGTGATGCCTTGATATTCGTGCTAGGGAGTTGTAGCGCGGACTGCAGGTGAGTGGGCATTTGTTTTCTATATATATCTATATATATACACACACACATATTGTTTCCAAAAACGTTTTTATATGGAATTATGCATTGTTTACCTTGTCGTAAATAAGTTACATTTTAAATATGGCATTGTTACACTTGTGAATTGTATTGTGTGATTATGCGGAGACTCAGGTAAGCTTCAGGTGAGTATTATGTGATTGAATGGGTTGTATTGCATTGGTATGCACACATTTATTTAGAGCTCATCATGGCTGCACCCCGGTATTAGTGCTCCCGTCCAAGGCTAGGGCCAGCCTTCACATGATTGTTCACCTCCCACACCGCACGCTTACCTTGGATCCAAGTGTCAGCCTGTCGTACAAACCACAATAGGTGGTTCCGACTTGTAGGTGACCCGCAATTTATCGCACACCCTTCACGTGATCGTAGCACTTGAGCGTACATATTTATACCCAGCCTGTCCTATAGGTCACACTAGGTGACTCCGACTCGTGTGCTAGCCTAGATTGATGAGCTATAATTCCAGTCGTACAGGTCACGTTAGGTGACTCCGACTGGCATACTATTTTATATTGGTTTCATATCTGGTTTACAGTTTTTAGTGCTGAAATGTTCTGACATGGCATACTTCAGTTTTCGCTGCTCTTGTGCATTGGTTTCATATCTACGTAGTATTCTGGAAACTATACAAGTTTTACGGCGAGGGGTTATAACGTTTTCAAAAGGTTTTTATTAAAACTTTTTTTTCAAGCCCACTCACCCTTGTTTTTCGCCCCTCCAGGTTTTAGCTGCTGAACATTTGTATCAACGAGGATTCATGGCGAATCTCAGTATAGGTGGCTACCTTTGAGGGTGTAATCTTTATCCACTCTACAATATTTTACTTATGCTCTGACGTCACAGGTGAAATGGGTTCATTTCCGCTCACCAGCGTACTCTTATACTTAGGCACTTTTAGGTTTAAATTTATTCACATTTTCCACATCACTTCACTTTATGGCTTCGTCACCTTCTAAGTGTCGGCCAGCACAGCTCGATTCGGAGTCCTAATGGACATACCGGGTCGGGGTGTGTCAACATTATTATAGCAAACTTATTGTAAGGCTTAACTCATTCCTCTATCATTTTAATGTAGATATAATCATATGCTCATAAAAAATATTGAGTTGAATATGTTTTTTGTCTTATCTTTTGTTTGCAAATTGCAATGCACATGACATGACATGCACTGCCCACCTCACATCTTTAATCTGAATTTTAATTAGTAAAACAGTAGCGGGTAGATTATTAGATTAGGGCACTGCTATTTACACACCTCATTTTACTTCTGTACATCTTAATTAATTTTTGTTTATTTTTTTTTAATTTATTGATTTGACGGTCGAAAATTGAGATGAATGCGTAAGAGGTAAAAATAAGTGTGTGGATAACACTATCTAAAAATTATCCCATTATAGCTAGCTGAAACTTGTGCAGCAGCTTTAAACCCTAAACTGTTTAACAAGGATCCTTTCCGGATCCTCTTTGTGAGGATCTCGGGAATTCTCAAATTGTATTTTTTTATCGTACATCGTACGGTCAGTTTTCATCAGGTACTGTTCATGCTTAATTTTAAATAAAAATATTTAAAAAAATTTATAATCGCACGATTTATGATGAACAGACACGATTTAAAAATCCTCATTATTATTTTACATCAAGAGTTGAGCAGTTTTCTGAATCATATTGTTTTTTTTTTTTCTTTCTATGTTGCCGACCTTGATTATACCCCATTTGGTGATTAGTTACCATGCAATCATTCTGTCCGGCTCCTTTTTTTGTCCTTTGCTGGATGATTACTTGTAAATTAATCCACCTATTTTTCTGTTTAATCATTTTTTTAACAAGTAATATATGCATGAATTAATTATATTATTTGGCTGCCTAGCAGGGCGACTATCACACTGAAATTTTTTATATTATAAAGTAGGGAGTTTTAACGAAAAGTCCACGGTACTGTTCACTTTAACGAAAAACCACATTTTAACACTAAAAAGTCAAACCTGATACTATTCACTTTACCCTTTATTATGTCCTTATCGTTAAAACTCAAAATTTTCAAGCCCTTTTCGTTAGTTTTCCTTATAAAGTAATGTTATGCAATGAGTTGTTCAACTTCAAATCCAAATATTCTTCTACTTTTTTCAATACAAATACAACCTTTTTGTGTAGTATGGTAGACTTGACAATTTCTTACACAACCTGTTAACATGACACGAAAATAACGGGTTTTGGATCAATACAATAAATAATTGGGTCGTTATCGGATCACACGATAAGAACCCGTTAATAATGGGTCCTTAACAAGTTTACACGAGAGTGAGACGTGAGTAACCTGTTTCGACATGATAAGAAAAAAATTATTTTAATGATTTTAATTTTTTAAACTACTAAAAAAATTTACTACAAAATGCAATAGATATAGTGGATATGTATGTATTGTTTATTAATTATTATTCTATATAAATTTAAAAAATTTAAGTTTTATTTATTTATTTTTATAGTATACTATAGGCCAAGAGTGAGATTAAAAAATTATAAAGCACATTAAAAATAAAAATATTAAGTAATTTAAAAATACCAAACACATTAAAAAATTATAATAATTAATTTACAAGTGTGAAAAATGTGAAAATATACACAAACGCTCATAATCGCATCCTCTATGCTTTGAAGATGGGTACATTATCGTTTGAATTTTTAAAACCATACAAACCCTCATGAATAGTATTTTTAAGGGAGTACAAAATAAATAAAATTCATAATCATTAATGTATAAGTTTGAAAAATGTGAAAGCATATATAAACACTCGTAATTACATCCTCTACACTTAGACGATGGTTACATGATTGTTTAGATTTTCAAAACCATTCAAATATCATGAATAGTATTTTGTATTTGAGTGCAAAATTAATAAAATTAATAATTGTAGAAGTGTGAAAAATGTAAAAAAATAAATAAAAAATAAAAAAATGGACGTTTTGAATTAGACGCCGTGTTTTTAAATTTCATGGACTAAACATCTATTCCTTTTTCAAATTTGATTAAACATTTTCCCTACAATTTTAGTACTTTAATTTTATTTCATTAGAAGTCTATTCACGTTAGCATTCCCTTTTTTCCTCATATTTTTATGCATCTCTTATTATGATGATTTAAGATTTTTTTTTATTTTTTATTAAAATATTTATTTTAGTAAATTAAATAGAATGTAACAAAACTCGTTGTTAGGTACGTTTCAGTATATCGGTACGTTTCATTATAATGGTACATTTAGTTACTTTGTACATTTGAATTTTTGGTTCATTTGGCTTCTTGGTACATTTGAATTTTTGGTATGTTTGTTTTCAAAACATAAATTTTATTACTTTTTGTCCTAATAATGAGGAATTACTTTAATTAATTAGTTTTTTTTATAGAGTCGTTAACAATGTAAAAGTTTAAATTACTTTAATTAATTTTTTTATATGGAAAGAGTCATTAATCAACGGATAATAACCTTTTGTTAATTCAAAATTATATGATTTATCGTTATTATTTAGCATTATCTACAATAATAAGGATTTATCTTCGATCAACTAAAAGTTGTTCCAGAGACTTATCTACCAAAAAAAATACTATCCAAAGCATTGTGTATGAATCAAACATATTTTTAAATATTCCAAAAAGATGAATATTCATTTTAATATAGTTTATAATTGAGTACGTTTTAATTCGGGATTAGTACATTTTCATTTGACGTTGGTACATTTTCATTTAATGTTGGTACATTTCCATTTGGAATGGGTGTATATTTAAATTTGAAAAGTTTAAATTTTAGACTTAAATATAGTTGAAATTATTTAAAATATATACCAGATATTTAAATGTAAATTAATTTCAATTAATCTGAAGTAGTTCAAGTCTAAGTATCTTAATCAAAAGTTTCAAAAGCTTAATAAAAAACTCAAAAAGCATAAATGTTTAGTCTATAAAAGTCTAAAATGAGGCATCTAATTCTAATTTTCTCAAAAAAGAAAATATACAATCACTCATAATGATAAGCTTTACAACTTTCGTGAACGGATCAACTTCGAAATTTAGTATGTATATATGAATTTAGTATTATGTATTACATCTTTTGGGTCACATTATGTTTTTCATTTGCACTATTTATTGATTTAAAATATATTTTTCTTAACGGGTAACGAATCGGGCCATATTCCCTGATAATATTAATGGGTCGATTTTAGGTCAGGTCATATTACCTGTTTACTTTAACGGATGTTACATGACACGACCTATTAAGCTATCGGGTATGACATGAAAACAATACGAACACGAAAAACACGACATAGGGATTGGCACTAAACGTTAGTAATAGGGATTGGCACTATGATAATTTAGAGGGTTTTATATAAGTTGTTGGGGGTGGTGTGGGACCGGGGGGGGAACGAAATAGGGATTGGCACTAAACGTTAGTAATAGGGAAAGCGAAGCTTTTAAGAGCCTTTCTTATCGATCACATCGGTCAATTTCCATGAACTGGCTTTATTACCAACTGCGAGTGCATTGCATTCAACCCCCCTTCCTACCTTCCTACCAGTATTCTCCTCTTCCAAGTCTGAAGGAGAGACACTATACGATTCATTTGATAGAAGATTTTCTTAGTGGTATTACCGGTGTCGTAAATGACCATCATGTATTCAAATGCTAAATTCATTAGATAATTGTCTTAGTGATATCACCGGTGTCATATATTCAATCACTATACGATTCATTCGATAGATCATTGTCTTAGTAATATCACCGGTGCCATAGATGATATACATGTGTTTAAACGATTTCATTCGATAAATAATTCTCTAATGATATCATCGGTGTCATAGATGATCGTCATGTATTTGTACACTGTACGATTTATTTGATAGATAATTGTCTTTGTAATATTCACCGGTGTCATAGATGATCGTCATGTGTTCAAACGATTTCATTCGATAGAAAATTGCCTTAGCAATATCACTAGTGCCATGAATGATCGTCATGTATTTAAACACTGTACGATTCATTCGATAAATAATTGTCACCAATATAAGAGAGTTTCATTTCGTCTGAAGAAGACTACCAATATTTATCTCATTATTATGCCAAAGCGTGCTTGTATTAGGTAGCAGACACTGATTCACAATGTTCACGCACGTGAACGCAACAGACGACTGATCTTAGTATTTTTCTATAGTGAAATGATTTACTCACTTTCATTTTCTCTTTCTACCACTTCTCATTGTCTCTTGATTTACAGAATCCAACAGCTAAAAAGTGATAAACACGTTAAAAGAAAAAATAAAGTGCAAAATTATTTCTCATTCCAATATATGAGTTCCGAATAGCCATTCTGAATTTTCCCTATTTTGGTAGGGCCCTTGCCATGGGGGTAAAGCCCATTTAATGGCCAAGCAAAACTGCATATGGGATTTGCACAGTGTCCCGAGGCTGCCGTAGAAATTGGATGTCTTTGTACATTTGCCCAGGACATACCAATGATTGGCTTGGCCTGTTTCAGCTTTCTCTTGGATTCCCAAAGATTGCCTCCAGCCCTTCATTTCCCAGATTGAGAAACTAACAAATGATTTATGACGGTAGTTGCTTGAATTCCTTTACAAAACTAGGAGAACGGCTACTCGAGCTCAAAATCTAGAGTGCATGGGTAAACGCTCCTATCCATTTAAGCTGCAAGCTCCTTGCTTAGAATCTTTGAGACGAGCCCCAATTAAAAAAGGAAACAAAAAACGTCACACAAAATACTGAGACTTCAAAGCTCTAATATGTAGTTTAGAAATGCAACTGCAAAATTTATATTTGATCAAGATAAACCGTAATCTAATAATATATAACAGGACAGCAGAAAACGAAACCATATACACAAACTAACACATGGAAAGTCGCAGATAAAAGAAAACAAGCATGATCTACATACACTAACAAATCAAACCAGAAAATAGCTATTCTAGATTTCGGATACAGCCACCCTGCTGACCATCCTAACAGCTTATCATTCATTTTCGGTTATCTGCAATATTGTGCGGATGCAGAACATTTCAAAGAATTTTTCCTAGACCGGGTTTCTTTTCGTTTTTCCCCTAATAATTTTACTTTCCAACTCGGGGCGGATGACTTGAGAATCTCCATGCGATAGATGAAGTTATTAATTTCTAAATGTTGATTTATGCAGCTGCTCTTGGAAGCTTCATGCCAAATCCACGTTTTACCTTCTCAACCCTGTTCAAAGGGTCAAAGTATGAAACATTAGAACATCCCAAAGACCCTCATACAGTGTTTATATTAGACAGGTAATACTGTACGAATGAAATCTACAATGACAAAACCCAAGTACAAAGTCAAAATATCGCTACATTGGTCGCCGAAGGTGACAGGAAATAATAGTATAGCTAAAAAACATACAATAGCATTAGTTAAACTGTAAAGAGATGTAAACTCCCGCAGAACAAACCATGCTTATATGTAGATCATGCCAAGGGTATCCTATATTATGTAAAACATGCAGCGTAGGAGATAAACACATGAACAGATGTTCAAAAACATTTTCTGCTAAAGGTATCTCCTAGATTATCTATGTCTAATATATACATATTCAACATGTTTTTCATTTCAAGTTCCATGTCAAAAGAATTAAAGATCCAACAAGTAGAAAGAACTAAAAGCGACAACCGTCGGATAATTAGTGCTTACGTTGGGGCAAGCTTGCCAAGGCTATCAAGCTCTTCACCGTTGTCTTCATCCAGGACTCTCCCTGAGATCTCGATGATGTAAGATCTATCTCTGGTTGTGGGAAGTCCTCTACTGGACAGCAAATCCAAATCTTTACGGTGAAGCTCCCTTCCATTCACAAAAATACCGGTATCTCCAGCTGCACAGTTCTGAGGCATGGGATAGTTGAATTCTTCAATAAATGGCTGCACAAGAAAAGAATTCTCCATTAACATTAGCAAATGACTATATTCTTATGGAATTGATATTAGCATCGAATTAATTAACTTACAGGAATGATGCCAAGACCAGGGCCACCCATGACACCCCAGAATCCAGCTCGGAAATCATACCTACATTTCCAAATTGACAAAGGCAAAGACATGAGTACAATGGAGGAGGCAAGAGAGACTACAGTTGCAACAGAAAGCCATTTGTGATGATTAGTCTTATTGGTTTATCACTTCTTCCAAAAGCTATTATAATGTAGGCCAGCTATTATATATAACTCTAACAAAGCATGAACATATGAGCAATAACAAATTGTAAGCACAATTCAAGGTAATCAAGCATAGAAACCCAGTGTGTGTTTAGTGAGTACACTTACCAATATTGTCCAGGATGGACTGTTCCAGCCATCTTTTTGGCCTTCTTGAGCTCACAATCTGGTATTAAATGCCCATTAACTGAAACATTACTTCTCCCATTATTTGTCTGATTTGATTTGGAAAAATCCCTGAAACTCTTCTTAATAAAGTTCGTAATAAATGATTCACTCCCTTTGTTGGTTCTTGGCTGATCCTCCTCTTTGTTTGCATCCCAAGAATCTTGGGAAGCCCCAGTATTGGAGTACTCGTTAAATGATACATCCATCTCAGTTGCTAGTGTTGTCTCCTTTAAAGAGTTTTGTCGCGAGGTGACCTTATTTGGCTTTACCTTCTCTTGATCTGAGCGACTACTGCAATTGCCCTTCCCAAGTCGGTTTATCACGTTATTGTTCGACGAGAATTCAAAGAGTTCCTGTAGAGGTGAACCAGGAGAAGGAGGAGAAAAAGTGCCTTTGGTTGGCTGCTGAATAGAATCTGTGAATTCTTTTGGAGCAACTGGAGCTTCTGGGATACCGTCATCCTCAGAGATACTGGGAGATGAAGAATGAAAGCTTTGCATCTCGTGAGGCTTGCTACCAGTTGAACTTGGGCCTGTGGACTGTAAAGACGGTAAAGCAGGTTCTCTATCTATTGACTGAAAATCATAACCAGAATTATCATAATCATCAGAGGAGAAATGAGCATAGATCCGGGCGGTGACAGGACTATGGGAATGTAAAATACTGTCTTTGACCTCCTCATTCAAGTTATTAACTTCCGACGGATTGTTCTTTGCTTCTGCATGAGAAAGAACTAGTTTCTTATTTGAAACTGCAAAATCGATCACAGTAGAGCATGCCCCACATCGCACTTTCTGTTTATTCTTTTCCGCAAGCAGTACTTTTTTGGGCAGCTGCAGAATTTCAAAGCAGTTACTACATGTCACCAATGGAGCACCACCAGAAAATGGAAGACATCGCCGGCCACCACTGGTTAGTACCACCCTATCTGGACGGAAATGAACAAAGCTTCCCATTTGGGGGCTAAGGTCACTTGGCCATCTTGTATGGGTTTGTGAAACATGAATGGGTGGAGGAATCGAAGTCCGAGGTTTGTTGTGATCATATGGGCCAACCATCCCGGGGTTTTCAGGATGGAGCATGGGATTGCTAGGGAAATCAGGGAACCTTTTATTGTGGAAAGCAGCGGGTGGAACTGGCACTGAACCTCGCCTGTGGTTGTCATAGCAATAGAAGCAAGGGCAAGTAGGATGGTGAAACGACGCATGATGTGGGTAAAGCTCATACGGATCAGGATCAGGATTGTTTTCAGCATACTGTCCAGAAAAGTATGGAAGCGAAGGTTGCTGGTATTGCCTGGGAAAGGGATGAGGAGCTCCACTGTGCATGTGGGATCCTAAAGGATCGCCATATCTGGGTAAATGGCTTGAATTATGCATGGAAGAAGAAAAGCTAGGCATAGGTATTTCATGGCCATTGGTGTAGGGAAATGGCTCCGGAAAGTGATTAAAATGAGCACGTGCTGCAACAGGTTTACCATGTCCAAAGTACTCCATCGAAGCCCTATTTGCCCCAGAAGAAGCACCTGCATACGAAGTGTTAGAACTACCATAAGGATCTGCAGGAACCACACCCCCATCGAGAGGAGCTTTCTCTTTCGGCTTATCAACTAAATCACCAGACCGGCTAAGTTGATCCCGCAGCTCATCCAACTTCTTCAGAAGCTCAACTCGATCCTGTTCAAGGTACAGAACTCTGTTTGCCTCATCTGGGTCAATAGTTTTTCTCAATGGTTCCCCACCCGTATGAGTAGAACCCAAGGGGCAATTTGACGGACCCTCGTCTGGATAATTTGAAGTTGAGGACCTCATACCTCCAACATCAGTTCTTTGACGTCTTCGAACCCCCTCTTTTTCACCATTCTTCCGAGCTCGCCAATCTTCCATCCATTCCGATCTTCGGCTTGCATTTGTGGGACCAAATTGGGCATTCAAATCCCCATGTTCTCTTCCCACAGCATTCTCCAATTCATCTCTTTTCATGCTCATATCAACGCCATCCTTGACAACCCAGTTATCCGTTGCATCTTTCACTTGCTTCCTAACAATCTCAGGATTTTTAACATTTTCCTTCTCTAAATTCCTTTGATCACACCTCAAAGAACCATCACCTGACTTAACTTCCATATCAGAAGCATCACTTAACACAACTATTCCTTTATTGTCTGAATCATCTGATTTGGCACAAACTCCTCCAACCCTTTCTTCCTCCGACTTCTCGAACAAAGTATCTCCCTCTTGCCTTTTCTTGTTTGCTACAAAACGATATAATCAATCCGATCCTCAATATTAGTGAGAGGAAAATAACCTCAAAACTAAAAAGATTTCCTATATCTTGAATGCAGAAAAAACTCGGGAAACATAATGCTATTCAGATTAGGATCCGAGATTATGAACTTTGTTTCTAATAATGCTGCTACTGAGTTCCATATCTGGGTTTTCGGGTTTAATAATCTCAATCCACAAATCCAAAGGATTGACAGATTGAATATTATTAACCTCGGAGTGGATTTTTTTATTTTTTGTTTTGGGTCCAATTCCATACCAAATTCCAAAAATTGTAAACCCTGATCTCATTCCCTTTCCTTAATTTCCAATAACATAAACCAAAACACAAACTTCTATAAAATAAAAAAACACAACCATTATATAAAACAAAGAACAAGGTAGCCGTTTGGTTACAAAGAAAATCAAAGTAACTGACAATTTGGTCAGAAACCCAACACGAATCATGTGACACAAAACGTAAAGTTTCTATTTTTTTCCCAGTTTTCTCACCAAACCCACCAAATAATTTCATCAACTAATAAGCTCCAAAAAAAAAAAAAAAAAAAAAAAAGGGGGAAACAAAGAAGAAGAAGCAAACCTCGAAGAACAGCACCACAACCACCACACTGGTAAACAGAGTAATCATCAACCTCCGGAAGAAGATTCTCACACTTTGGGCACCGAACCAGCCTCACGTCCCCCATTTGCTCATAACCCACCTCACCAAACAAACCCAGAAACAAAAAACCAAACAACAAACGACAAGTCAAACACTGTTTCCAGTCAATGTTTGGCAGCCGACAAAGCCAGAGAGAAAAAGCAGCTCAGAGAAATGAGAAAGCTTTGGGTTGTTCTGCTGCAATGGTGAAATGGGTTTTCGTTTTAAGGAGAAAGACAGGAAGCCTCTTTTTCTTTTGTGGGCTTTCTTTTTTCTTTTACAGATTTTCTCAGGAACCAAACAGGGGAGAAGGAATGGTGGAGCTGGAGAAGTGGACGGGAGAGAGGTTTTTGGTGGGGACAGATAATTTCCCGGAAAATTATGAGCTGGAAAGGAAAATACAAACGCTCAGAATTTATGGAAGTGGTTTGAGAAATTCGATTCCAGTGTGTGTGTTTGTGTTCGGAGAAAATCTCTGCATTTATGCTTCACGTTTTTTTTTGTGTTTTTTTCTCCAAAATTTCTATCGGACACAAGACTCTGAGTTGGAGGAGAAATTTTTAGTCGTGACGGGAACACGAGTCTTACATCACGTGTTTTTATGTAAGTGGTAAGAAATTGTATTTTTTAAATTGTTAATTTTTTATCATACATATCCTATCATTTATATAACAACATGTGGTGTATCATCTTATGTGACGTTCATATTGAGGGCGCCTCCGGAACGACGTCGTTTCAGTAGGGTGGAGTTCACTTCGTTGGAACCGCCGTTTGTCTGGTGCCGTTCAACATTTGACGCTTCCCGGTTTTTTACTTATGCACCCTAACTTTACTTCCGTGAAACAAAATATTAAAAAAAACATTATAATTACCCTATACTTAATTGGATTAATAGTCTTCCTTAGACCATATCCAATGATGGGCTAAAAGCTAAATTACCTCCCAAAATTTCTCCCCAAACTCAATCCAATCCAAGGAGAAAATATAGGCTAAATGCTAAACCTTATTGGAATTTAATTTTTTTTAGATTAAAATGTTCATAAAATTAATTTACGATAGTCTACATATTTATTTTAAAAAAAATTAATTTAAGGAAAAAAATAGTCTTAGTTTATTCTTTAATAATCTCGAGCTAAAATTTTAGGCTAGAACGGTTGGAGCAGAAAAACTGTTTCTGAGCTAAAAGCTAAATTTTCCGGGCTAAAATGTTTGGCTTTTAGCCCAACCATTGGAGATGGTCTTATGAATTAATCTCATGTGGTGAAGTTAGCCTCACATGTAAGTTTCACATACTAACAACTAATATAAAGTTATGTTTTAACCTCATATGTGTGGTTTATATGCTAATAATTAACGGAGAATTGATAAAAAAAAAAAATTATTTTGGACCTAAATCTTAAAAGATTTCACCATAGGGGCTTGAATCCTAATTTTTTTTACCACGAAGGCCATCTTACAACTACCCTAACACTACGGGACTAATAATCCAATTAGCCTACCTTATAATTGGTCTTTTGAAAAGAAAAAAATGTTGTTAATTGAGATCTTGGATTTAACAAAAAATAAATAAGCAAACTCTTATTTAATTATATTCTTTATTCATATTTGATTTATTTATTTTTATGGTCAGAAATAAATAAAAATGAGTGAAAGGTTAAAAACGGTGTGAAAATCAGTTCCCTTTAACAAAAGGTGCACCATTGAATAATGTGGGTATCACATATTCAATTCTAATAAATTAATAGATCACAAATGGACATTTACTACAGTAGTGAAAATGTGTTGAATCCTTATATGATGACGTGAGTTCAAATTCTGTCGGTAACTAATCTAACAAAACTATAGTTTGACAAAAATAAATAAATTAATAGATCAAACTCAAAATGAGATGAAAGTTCATATACACATTGCATACGGTACCTGCCATGTAATCAAATTGAAAAATCTTTGGTAAAAATCTCATGTAAAGACCAATCGTTCCTTTTTGTTAAAATCAAAAATTTCAGATAACGAATTTTTAGTTTAAAAACGAACTATAAACTAGTTATTGATTTGGTACTGATGTGCTTTTATAAAAAGTGGATATATAAAAAAAACTAAGCTCAAAAAAGTGTTTGGTAAACACTTGAAAACAGCTTATTTTCCTAGTTTTAGATTAAAAAATAAAAACGTGAAGCAGCAAAAATAAGTTTATTTTCACAGCACAGCAGAAGCAGTTTTTAATCAAAGCACAGTAATACCAATTCAACCCTTAATGTTGAGAGACCACCTTATAATTTTATCCCGTTGCAGAAAAGAAGAAAGTTAAAGAGGACTGGTAGTAGCAAATCCACTTTTTTCATTTGTGCTTTAGCTTTTTTCGGTTCTCCTCTCTTTAATTTTCTTGATTAGGGTATTTTATCCTCCTTTTGTTTCCAATAAGTGCTTTTGCAGTTTGTGGGTGGCTTTTTCTTGGTTGCGACCGGAGAGAGAAAAACACTGTTTTGGCCGATGTGAAAGCGAAAAGAAAAGAGAAGAATAAAAAAATAGAAGGAGATATAGTAAGGCGGGTTTTTCTGACAAGTCTAGTGAGAGACTGACTCTGCTAGTCTCTGCCTCTCTCTCTATACGATTTTCTGTGTGTGAAAAATAGTGATCGATTAGGTACCGTTTGGTACACAAACGGGACGGGACGGGACGGAATGGATGATATAAATATTGAAAAAAAATAAGGAAAAATTTTATCTTAAAATGTTATAAATTTGTGTTCTACGGATGTGGAACGGGTCGTTCCAGGGGAAGAGGTGGAACAAAAAATCAGCCAAATTTCGTCTCATGGGACAATCTGTTCCACGGTTTTTTGGCGTACCAAAAGCGGGACGGAACGCCTCGTCCCGTTCCACGTACCAAACGCACCCAAGGAAAAAGGATCGGCGATCATTCTTATTTTGGGATACAAAGAATTCTATAATCAGGTTCGTTCATTATACATTATATAATTAAAAATTATTTTATATTTAAAATTTTAAATAATATAAAATTAAATAAAAATAATATTTAATAAAAATTGATCATACTATATATAATAAATGAACACGATCACACATATTCCTAAAAAAAGAATTTGACAAGAATCATTTTCTATCAATCAAATATCATAATATGTTTTTAAAATATTTAATTATTTATATTTTAACATTTGATAAATCAAGCTGTATTTTCAGTACAGCTGAAAGTCTCTCCAATCACGCATCTCTTTCACTGCCAGATTTGACTTTTGAGCCAATTGAGTCGTCAGATCACAATCATGAATTATGAACAAGATGAAAACTGAAAGATTGGTGTTGTTTTAATGAATCTAAATATTTCATGTTACAAGCTGGAAATGTAATGGCACAACCAAAGTTAGGGTCCCAATTACATGTTACATGTTCGTGCAAACGAAAATATTCCAATATTATCTACTGTAAGTGGTCGTCTAATGGTAAGAGCAGAGATTGCGGCTTCCCAATAAACATAAAAAATGTAAAAGATTTTAGATTTGATATTCCGAGCTGATGAGTCTACTTGACTGTGAGCACCAACATAGTGAAATTTTCCATAACCCTTCTGAACCTGAAAATGATAGATACGAGTGACTTAACACCAATTGTTTCCCTTTTAAAAGAAAAGGAAAATATTCCAAACTAAGATAACATTCTCTAGTGGCAAATTATAATATCGCTTTCAAGACAAATTTGAACACAAGGCTCATAGAATATTGAGAGAATTATGCATGATGAATAAAAAAATGTAATCCTCGAGTTGCCACTAATTCATATTGGACACAAATTGGTATGCCGCGACCGAAAAACACATTCATGAATCATGACAACAAATTTATACCGAAGCTATACTACTTGCCCATAACGGGATTACAAAACATAGAAAAACCAGGTTGAGTCCGCGGAACTGTTACAAAGAAACAAACTGTGGCCGAAACAAATGACCCAAAACTATGAATTAGCCATAATGCCCATAAATGTATCAACTTCAACATAAATATTATAAACATTCAGCATAGGAGTCGAATCTGAAAATTTTCAATTACAAGTGAAAATAAATATCATAAGTGTAAAGAGAAATATCATAAAATTGTAGTAGTATTTGGTGATTATGTAACTTTCGTATAGGCATTTTAGATGCCGCTATTGAAATAGCCTTTCTATCTATATTTTCTGGTACTCCGCTCATTTCATAAAGTATTTTACTGCGTTTAATGACAACTACCCAATATTCGGGAGATCCTTTCCCCGAACCCATAACTCACTATTTGGACCCAAAATAATACTTTGAGTCAAACTCATGAGTGTCCTCGGTCCAATAAAAGTATCAAGAATATCCTTATTTTTTGGCCTGGCCCAGTAAAGTCCGGTTGAATCCTATTAGAAGATGGTTCCGCCAGGATAAGAGTGAAGTGTTCAAAACCTAGTACAATAAGAATTCTTCATAAACTAAGGATGCTTCGAATCAGAAAAAATGCCAAGAGTCACAGGTTGAATCTGAATGATTAAAGAGCTTGGTTCAGAATCTTATAGTAGTTAGAATTGGTCGAGACCAAATCAGATTGGGTTGAGGAATTCTAGTCCGAATAAAATTCTAACTCGGTCATTGAGGAAATTGCTACTATAAATAGAGAAGGGAGTGCATAATTCAAAGCCCCTCCAAATCAACACACAACTGCCTTGCACAAACAACCTTTCAAACACTTTGAGATTTTTTCTTCTTTTTTCTCGCAACACATCTTTAGTTTAGATAAACAATACTATGAAGGCAACCGGTAACATCTTCAGTTTGGATAAACAGCACTGGAGTCGTGGAATCAGCCGATCGATGAGCACCTTCAATTTGGACTGGTTATCTATCCAAGTCTCAGCCAACAAGGAATTCCGAGTCCTTGTTGGAAGAGGTCAGCTCATTAGCCTTCTTGGCAAAGTGAGGTGTTACCAGGTTACCATATTGGGCACACTGAAAGCCGAATTTATAATGAACTTCGCGGAACTAGCAGTCTTGTCTTCAAGCTCTATAACCCAAAGGCAGAGACGTGTTCCTTCCTCGGCCACAGTCGCATGATCAAGAAGTCAGCAGCGCGCCAATGCCACATCAACATTCATTTTACTCCCTGGTTGAGCTTGGCTGACGAGTTTAGATGCCCAGCATTCGACTGAAGGACGTAGTTAGCTCATTAATTACTCGGCTTACTCGCCACATAGGCTAGATAGTTTTTAGGGTCAACACTCACGTTACGCACATAAAACTTTCATGTTGCATACGTGGTACCCATCTCCAAATTGACAATCTTGTTTTGTAGTTTGAAAATGCACAACACATACGCAAAATATGAATAAATGAGTAGTTGGTCTCGTACTACGTTAGAAAAACAAAAACAAAAACAAAAACAAACAGATTAATGATACAATTGCGGTTAGATCTTAGTCATTAGTTCATTAATCAAATTTAACGGTAAAAATTATAATTCATAGGATACATCAAAGTATACTAAAAAATTTATTTAATTTGTAACATGCAACTACTCAATAAGCTTTGAATATTGTCACCTCAATGTTTCATTGCATGTAAATTTATGTTATAGAAAACAAAAACAGTGGTTGAAGAGGTTGGCAGCCAAAGTTGGTCCTTATTTTTTTGGTGCTCAAAGCGAACGCTCAAAATATATGAAGATATATTATAAAAGATTATAAATAAACAACATATCATTCCAACATATATTATAAAAAAAAATACTAATATATCATTCCAACATATATTATAAAAATTAAGAACAGACAACATATCAACATATATTATAAAAACTACTACTTGCCAATCACCACTCGGACTTTGTTGCTTTTGCAGCCTTAATACAACACACAGTTGCAGATTGTTGCTTTTGCAGACTTGCAATCTTGATATGAAATTAAAATTGATTTGTAAAATTAAAACTGATTTGTAAAAAGTAAAACTGAATTGTAAAAAAATTGGAAAACGAACAAAAAGAATTGAGCAATTAAGGTGAATAGTGAACTGAGGTACCTTAGTTGTGGGTTTGGACCATCTGGGTACTTTAGGTGTGGGTTTGGACCATCTGGCACTGTGCCGGAAGTGGACGTCCGACACTGTGCTGGGTGGACGAATAGAACTGAAAGTGGATGCCTGGACTGAACGGAAGTTTTGTAAAATTATGTGAAACTCTGTAAATTTCTTGAACTCGAATTGCTATGAAATTCTGGAACTATAAATTTAGAAAATCGAATTGCTTCAAAATTCTGGAATTCGTACACAACGACATAAGGCAGTATTGTTGGGAAATTTTGAAAGTCGTTTTTTGTTCTTAAATAACTGATTTATGATTCTTTAATTAAATTGAAGGCTTCAGGCCAAACATACGGTGATTTATGATTTATGATTCTTTAATTTTGAAGTGATGAACAAAATGCAGAGGCAGCATTGTAACGACCCAAAATATTCGGAAGCTAAATACGGTGATAGGCCAAACATACAACCATGGTTAACCTTTACGCTATTAACCACAATAAATTTTCTTATTCGACAATAATTATTCATAAAATTTATTTCGATTACTTTATGGTTCATCTAACATTCTTGTTAGATTGCCTACGTACCCTCAAACAGGATCAAACCATTCGTAGTTCCTCGTCATAATTAAACCATCTATCACTTAAATATTCAAGTGGCAAACTTATACGATACTTGATCCAAACAATCGAATCACATCAATCGAACATCAAATATGAAATCAGAATATCAAAATTAGCTTAAAAAGGCACACGCCGTCACAGACGGCAGTTTCCAGTGAATAGAAACCCAATTTTCCGATTAACTCCAAAAATTACCAAATTTTACAGGATTATAGAACAAGTCAAGGGGAAGAATTTTCATACTTGGGCCGAAGTTCAATTTGGCCGGGAAGTACCTAAAATTGCCCATGATCAGTATGAAACCCTAGAAATTGGTGTTCTCGATTCAACGCCAAAACGAACTTCAACGCCTCAATCGGTGCATGGGTCTTGTTCTTGAGGTTGAGAGGAGTCCTTTGGTGGTGGTGATCGATGGTGAAGGTTGTAGGAACCACATATTGCCGCCATGGAACCCTAGGAGCCACTAACTCTGTTCTTCACAAAATGGAAGCCAAACCTTGTCTGGTTTGGGTGGAAATGGAAGAGGAAGGGTTATGGAGTTTGTTCCAAGTGGTGGCTCAGTGCAATTAGCCAGAAATTGGCTGGATAAAATGTCGGATTTCATGGCTGCTGTCGATGCAAATTTTTGCAGTCTTCAGTCTTGACGAAAATGCACCTACAAAACAATTAACACATTTGATCAAGGACCTAAGCCTCACGCGCCCACGAGATAGGGGAGGGGGAGGGGGAGGGGGTCAGACCAATGGATCTCCGATGCCTAAGTCAGTTTCTCTAAGAGAGTAAAGTATTTAGGGCTTTTTAGGGGTAACACAAGCTTCTGAAATTTGGTAGAATATGAGGTATATATAGGGGAGAGAGCCAGCCATAGTGTTAGGGTTTTACTCTACACATGGCGGCATCCTATTGGCCAATGTTTATGGAGAAATATTCTCAAGATATTAAATAGGAAATAATATCTTCAGATAATGGAGTAATTATCCCTAATTGACTTAAATTGGGATTACGTACTTGATTGGAGTCAATCTTCAATTGAGAATGTATTAAAGATAGGATTTGGGTAATTAATCCTTATCTTTAATGCTTTGATTTTTCCTTGCCAAGGGCATGTAAGCTGTGGGCAGTCGTATTCAGTTGTTGAGACCTTCAGAGGTGTGAGCTGTGTGTGGGAGTATCTGAGGAGCCTGCCCATTTAATGAAGGCAATCTTGTCTTTCTTGAGCATAAGTCCACGTGTCGCCTCTATAATTTTTGGGATATTTTAGGCTTCATAGCTGCTGTCGAGTCAGGTTGCACAGGGAAACGGGTCAAGGGTGGATCAGGTTCCCTCCATCTCCCTTCACTAATTTCCCTTATTTCCTCATCTTCCCATTTGGCAGACCACTCTCTCATTTCCCTCATTTCCCTCATTTCTCTCATCCTCTCTCTATCACACCCACACATATGACGCCCTAGATGGCTGCTCCAGCAAAGCTGGAGCCTTCTAGATTAATGGTCAAATTACCATTTACCCTTATCTTTGCTCGTTTATATCTCATTCGTTATAACTCTGTTTAGTGAACGTTTTCGCCTACACGCTTATAGGATCGACCTCTATTCAAATGTGCCAAGAAATACGGTGAAACATATAAGGATAAATTACATCCTCGTATAATTCTATTTAGCCAACTAGGGGCATTTTCATCTTTTTTACTTATCGAACAAATATACGCCGTAAATATAAATGTGTCGTAACTCCGAACACGACTATAAAATACTTAATTTAATAATAAAATTCAGGGACAGGATTTCACATTTCCCTTCACTTGGATTTCATAATCATCAATTAATTTGAATCTCGTAACTAAATTACATATTTAAAAATTATCAAGGTATTACATTCGACCCTCTTTAAAATAAATCTCGTCTTCGAGATTTCCGATCACTAAATAATGAAAGGGATTTAAATCCAATCTGCAATTCTGCTTATATTGAATGAAATCAAAACCTCATTCTATGATTTCATTCATGTCTAAAAATAAATCAATAATTGAATAACTCATCATGGTTTTCCCACCATTCCATTTATATTGAACGAAATCAAAACCTCAGTCTATGATTTCAGTCTGTTAAAAAAAAATCATCGTGGTCTTCACACATATTAAAATTTCCAGCCACAATCATTGGCAATACCAATAATCGCCATTGGTCATACAAAGACATTACCACGATTCTCTCTCAAAATTCGTGTATAAAAGAATTCATCCTGATGACCAGTCCCGCGGCCAATTACCTATACTTTAGTCTCACTACAACACAAAGTAAGGTAATGAGAGTGTCCATGTACTTCTTACACCACATGGATCACAAGTACCCTCCTTAGACTATGGGTACAAATCCGTCCGTTTAGGCCACTAGAGGTTTAGGGGACAGCGCACGGTGCCTTTCATTCCTAGTTCCTCTCAATCTAGGAGTGTCCATTTCTCCAACTATACCACATATACTATCCCGTAGGATTAGCCCGTCTGCATAACACCGTCTGAAGGTTTAGGAGATCAAAATCCAAGGGAACCACACAATTCTTTCACTCTCATGTCATCAAAATTAGCCATAGAAGCTGCATGCACTTACCTGACAGTGAATGATCACAATACATATATATTTCACATAAATGCACCATTATTCATATTACTTATGAAATAATGCAATATCAACAGAGAACTAAAGAATATAACATTCTGCAGAGTAGGATCGTTTGCTCTGATACCACTGGCAGCATAAAGAAATATACTTTAATGGAAGCTTTGGTTGAAACCAATAAGGTAGATGAATTATTGGCATTTTTTTTAATAACAGAGGAATAATTATAATTCATTGATACGAAAAAATACGATTGCAATACAAATACAGGGGTGCCAATTGAGTATAATTTTTTTTAGTAACCAAATCACTGATCTGAATATAATAAATGCACAAACAAACTGAACTAATTCCCTATATAGCAATTACGATGAACAAAGAAATACCCAAGAACCATCTGTATAGATTTGAAACAATGGATCAGTATTAGCAGATCCAAAACTTAGGAACACAAAAGCCATTGGTATGAAGCGAGGGCACAAACATACGGAAAATGATCCTCCTTTTCCTAAGGATTCGGGGTATCCCGTGACCATGTCCGTTCATCGTACATCGTGCGGTCAGTTTTCGTTAGGTGCTATTTATTTTTTATTTTTTAATTTTTAATTTTAAATGACTTCTGACCACACAATGTACGATGAACGGACACGATTACGAGATCCCTAGGAAAAAGATCTGGCGAGGATCTTTTTCCCAAACATACACAAAACACAACTAAGCTGAGAAGGAAATCATTGTCAACTAATCTTCACAACGACAAAGAGGGGCGTGTTGGTCCCAAACATCTACAATGCGACTAAATCTGCATCAGCCATGCCTCAATCAAGGTGTATTTGTCACATATTTATTCATGGAATGCGATTCAATCACCGATTTGTCCATGGGTCTGTAACCATCACCAAATCAAGCTAGATTCACTACAGTTATAACCCTTTGAGGGTGGATTAGACTCAAACCTGTAGCAAGGAAGCGGCTCAGCCACTCAAACGTCAGGGAGCATACAACCACAGTGGAAACTAACCGGTAAAAAGTGATTTCGACCCACCACAACCACAAGCTCGACTTAAACCATGAATATATCCTGTAACGAGAATGTTGAGATAATTTTGAATGACACTCCATTAAAGCATATAGAGGATTACTCACAAAATAATGGGTAAAGACATGGGGAAGGGGGAGGTATGGGGAAGGGAAAGGGTGGAGATAAGGAGTAAGGGGAGAAGGAAGAGGATTGTTGCCAAACTAAGCTGTTGCAAGAGGCTGGCAACTAAAGGAGCTTTAATTAGGGTTTTGTGTTTGGGTCACAAGGGAGAAGAAAGGTGAGATGTTTTTTTATATGACGATTAATATACCAACATTGTTTGCACATTGGGTGGGGACAACTGGCCTTCATTTCTATTTTCTAGGTGTGGAATGTGTAGTTACTAATAAGTTTCAAGGCAGTTCCAAGAGAAGCAAATTTTGTGGCACACTCATTGTCTAAAATATGCTTTGGGCACAATTTTTAAAGGATTTTTTGGTCTGGTTCTCCCTTTAATTTGCTTGTTGACACTAATCATCCTAATTGATTGCATTAAGTTGAATGGCTAATCACCCTTTTCTTAATTATAAGCAAAATTTCAGGCACAGAACACTAACAATTTCTAATCATCTCCCACTAATGTATAATTTAATCCCAAACTATTTCCACTTCTATGTTATTTGGAAGTTATAAGTCTAGTTATTTCATCCCTTTGCACTCAGTGGCGAAGCCAGAAATTTTCGAGAGGAGGGGCGGGATTTCAAAGGGTAAAAGGTTCTAAAAATTTTAAACAACCAAATAGTGAACAATATTAATGTCTGTTATAATCCGTACCTATCAAATGACCAAAATGCCCCTGGTGATGGTGTCTTGAATAAATATAGGTTGAGTTATGACTTTTGGGAAGAGCAAAATTGATAAAATGTTGTCATATTTGATAATCATTGACTCTCTATTGCACAATTGAAGAATGATCAGGATAAAGTTGCTACGCCTTTTGTTTTTTAGTTCCAGTTTATAAAGAGAAGCACTTGTTATACTAGCTCATTTACTGATTTGAATTCCTTGTACAGTTTGTTGTACAAACCAAATTCTATATGTATTAGTCCTATATATAGTTCTTTTAAATACCAGAGTGCTCCCAAATCTTATATGGCTTAAGATCATAAATTCATGAATTTCATGATAAGAACTGATTAATAAAAAAGTCCAAATTAAAAGAAACAAAACAAAGAGAGAGGAGTAAAAAGAAAAATTTTGCACAATAATGTCTAAATAATAATAACTTGTTTATTTTTGCTGTTTTTTTTGTTTTTTAACTGTTTTACTTAGGGATGCGTTGCACCTTTAGCTCTAATTGGAGGTTGAAAAACAAAGGTCACATACTCATCTCTAATTACGTCCACCCACATAACCAGAATTTAATACTGTTAAATTTAATATATAAAAATAAAATGAAACATCAACAATAAAATAAAAACCCACCACCGGGAGTCATGACCTTCTTCCTTCCCTCCAATACCACGACCTCCTTTAGCCCCAATCCAACACATCAGCGACAACCACCCCGCATCGCCATGACCTAGCCTCCTCAGATCAAGTATCATGGTCGTCGGTGGGTGCCTTGGTGGCGTCAGTCTCGTCGGTTTCAGTCAGTTAGAAGATTGTGGAAGAGAGACAGCAGCAGCATAACCAGAAACGGACAGCAGCAGCAGCAGAACCAGTCGGGTTTTCCGGCGAGGGAAGGGGCTGAATCGCGCTCCAGACGTGTTTTTCCGGCGAGGGGAGGGGCGACCACCACTCCTCGCCCTCACATGGCTTCGCCACTGTTTGCACTTTAGTTCGAATCTCCCTATTGAGAGTATGAAAATCATATTAATGAAGAAGGGATCTTGCATGTGCTTATAAAGAGGTTGATCACTCTGTATTTTCAATTGGTTTTATGTTAGAACCTCAACTTTGTTTGTAGTATTAGAGTAAGTTGACCTAAGTATGAAGCTAAACAACCACCATTGCTCAACGTCACCCAATTTATGAAAATTCACCACCTATGGTGTTGAGGGTATGAATCTCACCTTGAGAAGAATGGACTTTGAATGTGCTTTGAGTTGAATCCCTAGCCATATAGCCAATTGATTTGATAATAGAACCTTATCTTCTTTAACTCATTCTCCATCAATTAGAATAATTTAGAGATATTGCTTTGTCAAATAAATTACTTTTCGTTATTAGAAAGTTCATTAATTTAGGTCGTTTGATAACCGTTCAGTTTTTATTTTCACGTTTTTGAAATCTTGTTTGATAAATACCTTCAGTTAAAAAAAAAAACGAAAAACTCCTTTCTTGAGCTTTCACAATTTGGCTTTGAGTTCATATTTGGTTTTCAGTTTTAACTGTTTAAAAAATTAAAAGTAGCTACCAAATAAGATTTCAATTTTAAAAAATGTAAAAAGTGACTTTACATAAAAAAAGTGAAAAGTGAAAACAAAATGGCCATCAAACTGTCAAACGGCTCCTTAGTTGCTCAAGCAATGCACATGTTAAATTAAATAGGACAATGATCATTTAAACAATTGGAAGAAATCATATAGAAAGACAATGGATCAGTGCCTCATACCAAAATGCAAATAAATGGTAGAAGTAGTCACAAGTAAAAGAACAAAAAATCATGAGAACGTTGGAATTTTATTATAAGAATCAATTGGGGTAAAAAGTACCTGATTTAATTGAATTTTGCAATCTAGAAATATTGACCCAAAAATTAAGGGTTCGAATTATTATAAAAGAATGTGGAACGCACCATGTAAATAGTCACCATTTCTTTAAAAAAAAAATTGAAAATCCCTTTCTTTTAAGGGCCAGATGATTTTATTTATTTTTTTTTTTTTGAGGAACTTGAAATTCATTACTAGGGCAAAAGCCAATAGAACATAGGGCACTGAAAAACAACGACAAAATGAAATACAATATGTAAGGAGGATTAAAGACCGAATACACTGCCTTTAAGGCACTAGTGTTGATCCACATCTTGCTAAGACTAACCCTTACGGAGGACAAGGCAGCCCATCCTTGTTCAGAATTATTACCAGAGAGGATGAGGGCCTGTCGACCTAAATTGCTTCGTGCATCCCCAACAATTGGTGTGACGTCACAAAATCTGCCGCTTTATTTGCTGATCTTGGCACCCAAGACTAAGAGCAAGAAGGAAAGGTCATCCTTATTTGAAGCACATGACTTAAGATAGGAAAGATCTCCTAATCGCAACTCTCCAAGCCGTTGTTTAGAGACGAAACCACAAGCATGGAATCCGATTCAACCACGATATTCTGGAAATTCTACAGTCGTGCTAATAGGCATCCTTCATTGATTGCCAACGCCTAGGCCATGAGAACACTTGATTACCAACAGCTCGGACATGAGAGCACTGGATGCAGTCATCTCAATCCTGAATCACAATCCCCGCATGACATCGAGCCTCCGAGCTAATTCATGAGGCATCCACATTCACCTTAGAATGGGTTGGAAGGGGAGACTAGGGATACAACATGGCAGCATGAATATTTCGAGCAGCCTCCCCTAAATAAGATGGCCCCAAAGCCATCGACATCAAGCCTCACTAGGAAGAGATCGCAAAAATGGTAGTGGGTGGGGAATGAGTACATTGATCAAAGATAGCCTTGCATCTTGATTTCCAAATACGCCAATAGGTAAGAACAGCCAGGGAGAGAAATTTGGCCTTTTCCTTAGCATTCCCCACTATTTCCCCTTCAACTTCCAGAAGCCAGGCATCCAAGAAAGAGGTCAAAGCACGAACGATCCTGAGATAGAGAAGCATGTCATACCAGACAGCCTCCACCCAAGGGTAACGAAGAAGAAGGTCTTCAACAGATTCCTCCTGATCATTGCACAACAAACACAAGGAAGAGGGAGAGCATCTTCGTTTGAATAGGTTCGACTTCGTAGCCAAGGCCCTCTTGACCCCTCGCTACAAGAAGTCACACACTTTCGGAGTAGTATCCAGGCCCTAAATTACCTTCCATACAACATGACTCATGAGACAGAGAGGTAAGGCACGGCGAGAGCTTCAAGAACCAGTTCTACCATGCTGTCATCGATACCCCAATTTGACTGAGTACTTCCTTTTTTTTGTAAAACGGCCAGATCAGCCTATTTAGGCATGACAAATCCCCAATATGAATCGGGGAAATTGCCTGTACCTCCTTAACTGGAATGATCTTTGAAATAGGATCAAGATGCCATTCCCCTAAGCTTTTGGTTGATTATATAGTTTACTGCATGATCCGATCTCATCATAGTCTCATCCATCGGGCTGGGGTGACCAAGAGTGAGACTGGGGATCCACCGATCCTTCCAAAGGTTAACCTATAACCCACTAAGTATTTGCCAATGAGCCTCCTTAAGAATTAAGTCTCTTCCTTCAAGCAAACTAGACCACACCTACGAGGCCATGCCGCCCTTCTTGGCTTCGAGGAAAAAAGAATTGGGAAAATAACAATCCTTTAAGACTTGGGCCCAAAGGCTCGTGGGCTCCTAAATCAGACGCCATCATTGCTTGGTTAATAAGGCAGGTTGAAGTCTTGCAGATTTCGAAAGCCCAACCTACCCTCACCTTTTGCCCGGCCTAGCTCATTCCAATTAATCTAATGCATTCCACAAGAATAATCGGAACGAGCCCACCATAATTTTACAATCGCCAAATCAATATCCTTGCACAGGTTTTCTAGGAGCAGGAAAACATTCATTTGATATGAGGGCACCACTAATGCAACTGCCTTGATCAGGACCTCATGATCGGCCTGGGAGAAAAACTAGTGCTTCCACCCTTGGATCTTCGCAATGACCCACTCCTTAATATACTGCAAAGCCTCTCGTTTAGACTTGCCCTACACCGTCAGGATGTTAATATAAGTGCTTGGATCTTCAACTTTTGACATATTCAGGATAATGCACAATTCATCGTGGAGAACCGATTGAGTGTTGGCACTAAAGTATACAACTGATTTTTGCAAGCTAACTTCTTGTCCGGAAGCCTCACAAAAAGCGTGCAGCAAGCAGAAGATATTCTTGCAATTATCCTCATTGTCCTTTAGAAAAATTAGCATATCATCCGCAAACAGAAGGTGAGAGAGACGGGACACGGGGCCTATGAGCACTACTATGAATCCTGTCCAGAAAGCCCTAACTCGCCACACCTTGAAGAAGGCTCGATAAAACCTCATTGACAATCAAGAATAGATAGCGAGAAAGTGGGTCACCTTGACGGAGTCCCCGAGATGGTTTAAAGCTTCTTCCGAGGCAGTCAATAAGGAGAACCGAGAACTCCACGGTTGTTACACACCTTATACAAGAAAGGTTTTGCGTGCTATACACCACGCCACGTTGTGAAAGACCGGCCTATGTACCTTTTTTTACCTTTAAAAGGGGGTCGTCCATATGATGCTACGGACGACTATCTGAAGTGCAAGGGGTAAACTCGAACTCGGATAGGATAGGATTATGCGCGCCGACCCATTGGGTGTCATATTTTGACCGAGGTTACCGTACCTTCGACCTTTATGTTACACGACCATAATATTTTGTTACGTTACACCTCTGTTACGCCAGAAATAAAAGGTTCCACATGAGCTCCTGTTTTGGCCGTCGAGACTTACTGACATAGATTAAGCAGCTACTAGATCCACCGTCCTGTTGAAGAATCGCGGTCAACCCAGAAATGAGCAAATCCCATTTTCACCATTACCGCCTCAGAAATCCCACTTCACTCGATCATAGGCCTTATTCATATCCAGTTTAATTCCCAACTCAAAATTAGACTTTGATTTCTGGAGTTTAAGAGAATGGAAGACCTCATGGGCGATAACAATGTTGTCCTGGATTTGCCGGCCTTGCACAAAAGCATTTTGGCTGGGCGAGATAATCCTTGGAAAATAGGGTTTTAATTTGTTAGCAAAGACCTTGGAAAGAACCTTATACGAGAAGTTACAGAGGCTAATCGGCCGAAATTGGTTTACATAATCCAGGCTAGGGGTTTTCGGGATAAGTATGATATGAGTGGAGTTGAGGCTCCGTGGACAGACCCCCTCATTCAGGCATTCATCTGCCAGCCCCCTAACCTCCTAGCATATAAGATCCAAGTAAGAATGGAAGAAGATCCCTTGGAACATATTAGGCCCTAGGGCTTTGGATCCTCCAATTAGAAAAACGGTCTTCTTGATCTCGAGCTCCTCTATAGGTTTGCACAAAGCCTCATTTATCTCAGGCACGACGACCGATACCATGCAATTCAGCAAATCTCCCAATTCACAATTACCCAAGGAAGTGAATAAATTCTGGAAGTGTTTCTCTACTGTTCGCCGAACCCCAGCAGGGCTTTCCACCCAATTGCCTCTTGGTCTCGAACCTTCGTCACATAGTTTTACCTTTTGCGTTGGATGGTAGACTAGTGGAGGAAAGCTGTGTTGGCATCACCAGCTTGAAGCCATCGAATATGGGACCTTTGATGCCAAAATTGATATAGAATCCATTTACACTAAAAAGGGGAAGATAAATTAGTATCATAATTAGCATTCACAAGATTTGAACATAAAACTTTACTTATAAATAAAGAAAAATACCACTACACCACCATACTTAAAGGCTCTTGTAATCATAAAATTAATTTGGGACTTTGATAATATATGGATGGTGCTATCGAAAAAGGGAGAATATATTTTTTTCCACATCTTGGTATTTCATAAGGTTCAGACCCATTAACTTGGGAGTGCCATCCATGTTGGAAATTCACCAAGAATGTCCAATTTTTTTAAGCAGCAAATCAGTTCAACAAGATGTGAGCTCCAATGTACTAGTGATGAAATCTGCCTTAGTAAATCGAATTACGGTTGACTACGTTGTGCTGTACGGCCAATTCAAGGCAGCCCACTTTCTTTCATCCCCACTTCCTTCTAAAAGCATCTCTAAATGAGATGTGTGAGTGACTGCTTCAAATTGTAGAAGCAGCTAAGAATTCTTCCATTGACTTTTTCGAGGTTAGGCAAATCATGGAGGACATCAAGGTGATACTTTCAACAATCACTGAGGTTACTATAACCCATACCCGCTGCAAAGCAAACATCATACCCCATAGGCTTACACGTTACGGTATCTCATTGAGTCATGCGTGTGATTGGTATAATCACCCTCCAAGTTTAATTTTGGATTTACTTGTTGAAGAAAGTATAGAGCCTTGAATGACCTTTGTAACAAAACAATGTAATGGCTCTATCAATGAATCTACTTTCACTTATTTGAAGGAAATTGTCACATAGAATATAACAATAAAAAAATAGCATCAAATTGCTCCAACTGAGCCTTCAGTTTCTTACGTGGCGTTGAGTCAATTGAAGGTTAGGCCTTCTACTATCAAATTCATTTAATAATTTTTTTTTATAGATGTGATGCAATATATAATAAATATTGTTGTATGTTCTAAGTATTTGATTGGTTGTCTTAATAGTTGGACCCCACAAAGAGATTTAAAAAATTATAAAAGGACATTGTTATTTAACATATTAGGTGGAGCATAAAAATGTACAAAATGTCAAATTGTCATATAAGACATAAAACATCATTTTGATGTTTTAAATTTAACATCTTTCTTGGAGATGCTCTAACATTTCAATGGAGAGAAGAAATACCGAAGACCAATTAGGGTAGTGTTATCTTTTTTTTTTCTTTTTCTATGTCATGTAGTAAAATTAATTCAAACGCGACCAATTATATCATTACACATAAATATATTGAGATGAGTCAAGCAAATGAGTGATTCATTGTCACCTTATATTGAGGTCAAATTAAGTACGCCCTACATCCTTAGATTAGTAAGGCATATGCCCCATCCCTACGGGTGGGTAACAAATCACCTTGGATGACATGAAAATCTTAAGCCCTAAGGCCTCCAACCAAAGATGGAATCCCATAAATTAGCCACGTATTTTCAACTCTTACGCTTTACGTATGAGGTTAGTCAATTTGTTTCTTCACTGTAATGGACTTATAATTCCCACCCCCAACTTTATAACTTGTTAAACTTTTGTATTTCTTTGATTATTTTTTTTGCTAACAATTTTGGAATTAGTTTTTGCATAATCTGTCTTGTTTTATTTTACTAATATTTTTCATGTTTAAAATGACTTCGCACCCTAGGATATCGGCCAACACGTGCCCATTCTGGTATTTGAAGGATATCAGGATCGGAGTGTGTCATATAGAGTTTTGGTGTTGGATTTAATTTGAATTAATTAATAATATTATTTTGACTGTTGAATTTAAATTTAGAATGTTAGAATTTTTTATTACCATTAAATTAATTAAATTGGATTTGAGTAGTTGGAGTTAAGAAGGGATGTAGTTAGGCCTGGCAATCGTGTCGTGTCAGTCGTGTTCGTGTCGTTTTCGTGTAACACATGTTATCTTAACGGGTCGTGTCGTGTCGCACCCGTTATCTTAACGGGTCCTTAACAAGTCGGGTCACTTTACCCAATGGGTAAAGTGACCCGACCCGCTATGACCCGTTAAGAAAAATATATATTTTTTAAAAATTTGCACATACCACACATTGTCACATAAATATAACTTCAAAACATTAAAACACATTTATCATTTAAGTACTACATCTACACTCGAAAATAAGAGTTTAATGAAATTGTTAAATTAATATATATATAATTATTATAGTTTATTTATACTTTTATTAAGTATAACATAAGATTTTGTGGTATCCATCCACTATGTGTAAATATATTAAATTGAAGATCGAATTAATTCATTGTATTCATATAGGGTCAAGGAGTGTAGCTGTAAAAAATCATCAAAATCGGAGTTAAAATAACCGTTAAATCGTGATTTTTTGTTTATAACCGTCGAAAAATTTTGTCCCGTTACTTGATCTCTGAATGTTTGTTTTTTGCAATTTTTGGCGTATGCAATCTTGAAGCATATACAAACAAGTTTGACGGTTGGATCGTTGAAACTAGTTTTGTAGAATGCGTATCTCATCAAAACAATAGATTCACTAACACTTAAGAGTTTATTTATACTTTCATCAAGTATAACATAAGATTTTGTGGTATCCACTAATGTAAATATTTTAAATTGAAGATCGAATTCATTCATTGTATTCATATAGGGTCAAGGAGTGTAGCTGTAAAAAATCATCAAAATCAGAGTTAAAATAACCGTTGAATCGTGATTTTTCGTTTATAACCGTCGAAAAGTTTTATCCCGTTACTTGATCTTTGAATGTTTGTTTTTTGCAATTTTTGGCGTATGCGATCTCGAAGCATATACAAACAAGTTTGACGGTTGGATCGTTGAAACTAGTTTTGTAGAATGCGTATCTCATCAAAACAATAGATTTGCTAACACTTAAGAGTTTATTCATACTTTCATTAAGTATAACATAAGATTTTGTGGTATCCACTAGTGTAAATATTTTAAATTGAAGGTCGAATTCATTCATTGTATTCATATAGGGTCAAGGAGTGTAGCTATAAAAAATCATCAAAATCGGAGTTAAAATAACCGTTAAATCGTGATTTTTCGTTTATAACCGTCAAAAAGTTTTGTCCCGTTACTTGATCTCTGAATGTTTGTTTTTTTCAATTTTTGGCGTATACGATCTCGAAGCATATACAAACAAGTTTGACGGTTGGATCATTGAAAATAATTTCGTAGAATGCGTATCTCATCAAAACAATAGATTCACTAACACTTAAGAGTTTATTCATACTTTCACTAAGTATAACATAAGATTTTGTGGTATCCACTAATGTAAATATTTTAAATTGAAGATCAAATTTATTCATTGTATTCATATAGGGTCAAGGAGTGTAGCTGTAAAAAAATCATCAAAATCAGAGTTAAAATAACCGTTAGATCGTGATTTTTCGTTTATAACCGTCGAAATTTTTTGTCCCGTTACTTGATCTCTGAATGTTTTTTTTTTGCAATTTTTGGCTTATACGATCTCGAAGCATATACAAACAAGTTTGACGGTTGGATCGTTGAAACTAGTTTCGTAGAATGCGTATCTCATCAAAACAATATATTCACTAACACTTAAGAGTTTATTCATACTTTCATTAAGTATAACATAAGATTTTGTGGTATCCACTAGTGTAAATATTTTAAATTGAAGATCGAATTCATTCATTGTATTCATATAGGGTCAAGGAGTGTACCTGTAAAATATCATCAAAATCGGAGTTAAAATACCGTTAAATCGTGATTTTTCGTTTATAACCGTCGAAAAGTTTTGTCCTGTTACTTGATCTCTGAATGTTTGTTTTTTGCAATTTTTTGCTGATGCGATCTCGAAGCATATACAAACAAGTTTGACGGTTGGATCATTGAAATTAGTTTCGTATAATTCGTATCCCATAAAGTTGAATGGTATGTGTGTGTGTGTGTGTGTGTGTGTGTGTGTGTGTGTGTGTGTGTGTGTGTATTTAGTATACTTACGGGCTTTCTTTCTTCCTAACCCAGTGGATATGTGTGCAAACACGGTTCGTCTGGGATCTGGGTTCGAAGGTTGGTGTCCATTAAGATGGTGAATGCGACGATGATGATGATCCACCAAGGAAAAATCTATTTATTTTGTACGTAATTATTATATTTTTTAGGAGTATAAAATTTAATTTAAAATCTAATACATATATATATATATATATATATAATTATTATAGTTAATATTTTGGGGGTATAATTATTCAAGTATATATAATTATTATAATTATTATAGTTAATTTAATATATATATATATATATATATATATATTATAGTTTTTAGGGATATAAAATTGTTAAATTAATATATATAATTTTTATAGTATTTTTTTAGGGTTATAAAATTATAAAATTAATATTCTGCTTATCGTGTTTCGTGTTACCCACGTGTATACCCGAACCAACCCGTTATCTTAACAGGTGCTGATCGGGTTACCCGATAACGACCCGATTCGTTATCGTGTCGACCCGAACACCTGTTAATTTCGTGTCGTGTCGTGTCGGATTATCGGGTCGTGTCAGGAATTTTCAGGCCTAGATGTAGTTGGGCGAGCCAGTCCCACTTGTTTCCTTGTCCATCCCAACTTCCCCTACCTCCAAACCCAAAATCCTAAAACTCCCACCCCCAAAATACTTCCTTGATGAGGTATATGCCCCAAATTTTGGGCTTTTTGGTTCCCCCCTTGGAGACAGCCTAGGAGAGCATGTCCCACCTTAACCGGTCGATAGCAAATCATACTGCACATAAATATATGAACGTATACAAATTTAATGACTCTGTGTATTATATTCACTTTTGCAGATTTTTCTTTTCTTTTTTGGGTGTGTGAATGGAACTCCAAAATAACATTTTTAAAAACTGTATAACCAAATAGTATAAGTACAACATAAACAGAATATTTTAAAGAGTGATTTCTTTAAAAATCAATAAAATTTATAATATTGATAATATGTTAATAATATTTATATTAATTATAAATAGATCAATGAGACATTTTTATAATACATCTATATTTTTACACTAAGAGACTTTAGTGTACACTATTGCACCTAAAGCAAACAAAAATTACCAATTATACCATTACATAACAGCTTGAAGCCCTTTTCTTATATTTTTTGCATTTAGGAATAAGTCAACCAACATTGGACATTGTGTTGCAGTTTTGTGGATTTAGACCCTGCATTGCAGTTTCTATTTTATTGTAGGCGAATTAGTCATTTCAAGTATTGAACTTTAGTATGAGTGGTTTTGGCTCATTAATTGTTGGTGGGTCGGATCCCCCCTTTATGGCTTGTTTTATAAGGGTTTTGTGGCTCCTTTTGACCGATCCGTGGCAGCACCACCTTCCCTGACCATACCTATGGCGGCCTTGCCTTGCTTGGCTCACTGTTGTGGCGGATCTCTCTTGAAGCGGTAATGTTGCAGTTGGTTAGATGGGCTAATCGTTGGTGACAAGCCAACCGGATGATTACGTTCTCGAATTAGTGTAAATCAGTGTAGGTTTGTTTGTACCATATTTAGCGGCTAATGTCTTGCCCTAGCGAGTGCGCCGCGCGTGTGTGGTGGTTTTGATGTGACCTCGCTTGTTAGTTATAGTTTAATGTGGTCTTGCTTGAGTGGGGGTGACATTACGTGTCCTCCGGCATAAGTCTCTACTTTCTACCGTCTTTGTGACCGATTTTGTATTGGGGTGTTTGTGCTAGTGCGCGCGTTTCTGGTAGTTAATTAGGGAATTATCATCGTTGCTTGTTTGTGCAAATTAACTCCAAATCAAATATTTGGTCACTGGAGATTGTATCCATGGGACAATCATTGTAAATGTTACTGTTATCGTTATTAATGGATAATCACAATCGTTACTGTTATCGTTATTAATGGATAATCACAATCGTTTCTTGTTAAGGCCATCTCCAACCGAAGGGTCCAGAGGGCCAGACGGCCGAAAATGACCCTAAAACCGTCTCCAACCGAGGGCTAGGCCAGAGGGCTCGAGAATCTTGGAGGGCCCCACAGAATTTCAAAGGGCCAAAGGGCCAAAGGGCTGGCTATTTTTTTTTTTTATTGTTTTCCTGTTGCTGTCGGTTATAACCGACAGCATTAAAGAATGATTTTTTAATACTGTCGGTTATAACCGACAGTAATAGTTATTCCTGCGCAAATTTTTTTTTTATTTACTATTGCTGTCGGTTACAACCGACAGCACTAGTTTGAATTTTTTTTAAATGTAATGGCTAGTTGAGTCAGCTAGCCGTTGAGTTTTATTTTTTTTTATTTTTTATTTTTTATTTTTTTAAATTGCAGGTAGCCGTTGTAAAGTTTGTTTTCTTTTTTTTTCTTTTTTTTTTAAACATTTCTTTTCTTCTATAAATATGGTGAAGTTCTTTCAATTCTTCACTTCATTTGCAATATTTCCTTGTTCAATATTTCCTTCTCAATATTTCCTTCAATATATTTCTCAATATTTCCTTCAATATATTTTCCAATATTTCCTTCATCTATAATATTTGTTTCAATTTCTCAATAATTTCCTTCAATATATTTTCAATTATTTCCTTCATTTTTTTCCAAAAAAAATGGCCTCATCTGCAATACAAGGTAGGGCTTGGACCCGAAAAGAAGATGAAGCTCTTTGCAAGGCTTATAGATGGGTCTCAGAAGATAGTGTGAGGGGGATTTCTCAAACAAGTGAAGGTGTTTGGACTCGTGTGTCCAAAAAATACTTAGAGTTCTACGAAGGCACCATTCCACCGAATACCCAAAACCACGAAAGTTGTTCTTCAAGATGGAAGAAACACCTTCATCCAAGTTTGAATAAATGGCATCAAGCACTATTAGCAGCCGCAAGTAGACATGAAAGCGGCGCCAATTACTATGACGAAGTTAGTGTTTCCACAGTTTATTTTAAATGTTTAATTATATTACATTTAATTTTTGTAATTATATGTCATTATATTACATTTAATTTCATGAATTAATTTCCTAAATTTTTTGTAATTATATTTTCTAGGTACGTCAAGCGGAGGATTTGTATATGGAGGGTAGCACAAAACCCTTTCAGTTTCACGGTTGTTGGGAAATTTGTAAAGGGTGGGTGTTATTTGAAGATCCACCTCAACATAGAGTAGATCCTTTGGGAGCTGCATCCCCATCTGTAGATATGAATGAAGATGGATCTCCTACCATTCAAGAAAATCTGATTCCGTCCGAAGCTTCTTTACCTAGGGCTATGGGACGAAACAAGGCCCGAAGGTTGAGGGAAAAGGGCAAAGCAAATGATGATTACGCCGCTCAACATGAAGTGGCGGCCTCATTGCGATTAATGGCGGAGCAAAATGCCCTTGAGGCGGAAGAAAGGAAGCATAGGCATGAAGAACGGGCCAAACAAATACAAGAAGAGATGGATGATAAGAATATGGAAAGGAACACTTTGAATTACACTCCAATGAGTAAGGCCTATTTTGATAGGAAAAAAAAGGATATTATGACTCGGCGGCAGTTGTTTACCTCTGACTATACTCCTACAATGGCGGATGATGAAGATGATGTTGATTATGGATATTAAATTTAAGTTGTTGTAGTTTTTAAATTTAAGTTAATGTTGTTTTTAAATTTAATTTGTAGTTTTTAAATTTAATTTGTCGTTTTTAAATTTAAGTTGTAGTTTTTAAATTTAAGTTGTTGTAGTTTTTAAATTTAAATAATAAATTATGTTTGGCCCTATGGCCCTTTGACCCTCGGTTGGAGACGGTTTTTTGCGACAGGGCTAAAACGAGCCCTCTGGCCCTCGGTTGGAGACGAAGGCAAATATGGCCATGCACTGTTCATTAAAATATTAATATCTTGGAGAATCTTGGAGGGCCAGAGGGCTCAAACGAGCCATCTGGCCGTCCATCGGTTGGAGATGGCCTAAAAAAAAAGACTAAATCTAATATCAAATGTGACTAATTTAATAGACCATCGTACAATCCAAGAACCCAAGCAGGTTTAAGTAGCTGTAAAACCTGGAGAATAATATAATATGATAATTAATAGACCATCGTACAATCCAAGAACCCAAGCAGGTCCTATCCCCAAGCCTATTTCTCTCTCTTGTTCTACTTCCCCATTTATAATCTGTGCTGTTTTATTGCTGCCTTGCCAAATTTAAATTATGTCATCAGTCCAAAAAATTGATCGCTGACATATGGATAATTAGTAAAGTTTTCATTCATTTATGGCTGAAAAAAAAATCTTATTTAGACTATCTCCAATGGTTGGGCTAAAAGCCAAACATTTTAGCCCGGAAAATTTAGCTTTTAGTCCAGAAATAGTTTTTCTACTCCAACCCATTCTACCCTAAAATTTTAGCCCCGGGATTATTAAAGAATAAACTTAGACTATTTTTTTTCTTAAATTAATTTTAAAATAAAAAATAAATATGTAGACTATCGTAAATTAATTTTATGAACATTTTAATCTAAAAAAATTTAAATTCTGATAAATATTTTCACTCGGTTCGGTGGAGCCCACACCGATTTCTGGGCTAAATTCTGGGGGGAATCTGGCCTTAGTTTAGCATTTAGCATTTAGCCCAAATTTTCCCCTTGCATTGGAGTGAGTTTGGGGGGAAATTTTGGAGGGTAATTTGGCTTTTAGCCCACCATTGGAGATGGTCTTAGACCATCTCCAATGCATGGGCTAAATGCCAAATATTTTAGCCCGGAAAATTTAGTTTTTAGCCCAGAAACAACTTTTCTGCTCCAATGGTTCTGGCCTAAAAATTTTAGCCCGGGATTATTAAAGAATAGAACATAGGCTATTTTTTATCTTAAATTAAATTTAAAAAAAAAAACAAATATGTAGACTATCGTAAATTAATTTTATGAACATTTTTATCTAAAAAAATTTAAATTCCGATAAATATTGAAAAATCACTAAATTTTCAATTAAATAATTTTTTTAAATTATTTTAGCCGTTGGATTTTAATTTGGACCGTTAGATCTTTTTTGTATCGTTAGATTTGATTATATTCGATCTCAGCCGTAGGATTCAATGTATTTTAAAATAACATATTTAAAAAAATAAAATTTGAATTTAAACCAAAACTAACCGTTGGATCCATTTGGGCTAGCCGTTGGATTGGCCAACTAGCCGTTGGGGAGTACCTGGCACCAGCAGACATCATCCCGACATGGGACCCATCCCTGTCGGCACCAAAATCAAACCATCCGCGTGAGGCGCTTGGGCGCGTAGGCGGGCCGAGACTGGCCTTTGGGCCAGCGAGTCCACTCGCGGCTGGGGGGAATGTTGGGGGGAATTTGGCCCAAAAAAATTATTTGGCATTTAGCCCAAAAATTTGGCTTGCATTGGAGCATGTTTTGGGGGGAAATTTAGCATTTGGCCCCCCATTGGAGTTAGTCTTACAAAAGCAATGTTTTAAAATATTTATTGAAAATCGTACTTAGCAAAGAAATAATTAAGTTATGAGTCCGGATTTTCACTAGACCCTCTTTGTGAGGATTCCGAAAATTCGTGAATTGTGTCCGTTCATCGTACATTGTGCGGTCAGAAATCATTTTACTTTTTTTATTTAAAAATAAACATAAACAGTATTTGATAAAAACTAACCATATGATGTACGATGAACGAACACGATTTACGGATCCTCAAAATCCTCGTCAAAAGGATCTGGAGAGGATGATGTTGGCTAAGTTATAAGTGAATGTTCCTCAAGCGTGCAGGACCTTTCTCTTTCGGTAAGGGTGGACGTTTTCTTTTCTACCTAGTCCTCCTCCAACGAACTAATAGCTTATTAATCCACGTCATAGAAAATAAAAATAAAAAAAAAACAGATGAAGAGAATTTTCAAAAGACAAAAGAACTACAAGCATATTTACAAAGACTTATGGATTAGGAAAGTCGATTCAAACAATGATTTTGGCAGATCTAACTGTTTATAAAAGTGATTTCAACCTAAAATTTATCCTTCACCCGTGCTTCATGCCACTTCACCCATTCATATACTAATTTAAAATTCTACTGTGACGGTGGCACTTAAAAAAACTGTTATCCCAAAACAAATGTTCATATGTACAGAATATAGTCTTCTGCAGAAAAAAATAAACAAAATGTTGTGGACTATTTTATCTGACAAAGGGAGAGAGGGCCAGTGGCAGAGAAAGAGAGAAAAGAGAGATATGTGTTTGTAGAATTGTAGGGGAATTGTGTGTTTATCCCTCCTACATTGAACCTTTATTTATAATAATAAGATGATAGGATATTCCTTGGTCCCCAAGGAATATCAGTTACAATAGGAAAGGATAAACCCTAATCTAATCTAACCTAGGATTTACACAATCATACTTCGATTAGGAATGTTTCACAACACTTCCCCTTGAGTGTGTAAATACTCAAGGTAGATTTAGCATCATGCAGAAGTTGAGGAAGTCGACTCGTCAGTGCTGATTCCAAGGAACAATGCTTATTCTCAATAAGGTAGGAACTTGCATAAGTAGTAAGTCTCACTTAAAAACCCTAAGGCTATGGCAAAAACCCGAGTAGGGACAAAATCCATAGTCTAAGGAAAAATGCGTGAGAAAATGCAAAGTCAAAAGAAACGTCTAAATGACGTCATCAGGGATATGACCAGCCCAAGGTGGGTGCCTCGTTAAAACCTAGTTAGGTAGCAAAAACCCAGTGGGAAAAATGCTCCTAATCGTAGGGAAAAAGAGTACATTAAGATCAAGCAAGTATCTACAGGATACTCCCCCTGAGTTTGACATAATTCCAAAGAGAAATAGCAAAGTTACAACTCAGAAAGTTTACGCATACCGATTCCATGAACAAGCTTCTGAAATGTCATCTTCGGTAGTGATTTGGTGAAGAGGTCAGCCAGATTGTCTTGCGAACGAATTTGCGTGACTTCAATCTTCTGCTGCCCTTGTTGTTGATGTGAAAAGAAAAACTTTGGCGCAATATGCTTGGTGTTGTCTCCTTTGATGTAACCCTTCTTGAGTTGTTCGATGCAAGCTGCGTTGTCTTCAAAAATCGTCGTCGGGACATCAACGGCGGGGTGAAGATCGCAGGAGCTTCGAATATGGCCCACTACTGCTCTCAACCAAAAGCATTCCCGAGTTGCTTCATGTAAGGCGAGGATTTCAGCATGGTTAGACGAAGTGGCAACTAAGGTCTGTTTGGTCGACCTCCAAGATATTGCGGTGCCTCCAACGGTAAAGACATAACCCGTTTGAGAGTGCGCCTTGTGCGGATCAGATAAGTATCCTGCGTCGGCATAACCAACAAGGCGAGAATCAACTCGAGGAGTACATTGTGCGACACCATTCGAGGATTCGTAGGGATAGAACAAGCCCAAATCCGTAGTACCCTTAAGGTAACGGAAGATGTCTTTTACGCCAGTCCAGTGTCTGTGTGTAGGTGCATTACTGTATCTTGCCAAAAGATTAACGGCGAAGGAGATGTCGGGTCTAGGGCATTGAGCTAAGTACAATAAAGCGCCTATTGCACTTAGATAAGGAACTTCAGGCTCCAAAATCTCTTCATCATCCTCCTTCGGACGGAAGGGATCTCGTTTTGCATCTAGTGTACGAACGACCATAGGAATACTCGAAGACTTTGCTTTATCCTCATTAAAACGGCGCAACACCTTCTGGGTGTAGTTCGATTGATGTACTAGGATTCCATCCGAACAATGCTCTACCTCGAGACCGAGACAGTATCGAGTTTTACCTAGATCTTTCATCTCAAATTCTGACTTCAGGTGCGCGGCAGTTCTCGCGAGCTCTTCAGGAGTTCCGATGAGATTCATGTCATCGACATATACTGCAACAATCGCAAATCCGGAATGTGACTTCTTAATGAACACACAAGGGCATAATTCGTTGTTCACATATCCCTGACTAGTCAAATACTCACTCAGACGGTTATACCACATTCTTCCGGATTGTTTCAAGCCGTAGAGTGAACGCCTCAGCCGAATTGAGAGCGTGTTCCGAGGTTTGGAAATATTTGAACCAGTCAATGTAAGTCCTTTAGGAACTTTCATGTAAATTTCCGTATCAAGATCCCCATAGAGATACGCGGTTACTACGTCCATCAGCTGCATATCCAGTTTTTCGGAAACTACCAAACTGATAAGGTAGCGAAAAGTAATCACATCCATAACGGGTGAATAAGTTTCGTCATAGTCAATCCCGGGGCGTTGTGAGAAACCTTGTGCAACAAGACGAGCTTTGTAACGCACAATTTCGTTCTTCTCATTACGCTTCCGAACGAAAACCCACTTGTAGCCAACGGGCTTCACATGTGGAGGAGTAGGAACTACAGGTCCAAACACCTTACGTTTCGCAAGAGAATCGAGTTCAACTTGGATTGCTTGTTTCCAGTTTGACCAATCAGCTCTACGTCGACATTCATCAACGGAACGTGGTTCAATGTCATCGCTCAACATGATCTCAGTAGCTACTGCAAATGCTAATGCATTGTCGACAATCATCTCATTTCTACGCCACACATCATTTAAGCTAGCATAATAGACCGAAATCTCACGATTCTCGGGAGGAGGATTCGTCTCTTCAAAGACGCTTCCATAATCTAGAATTTCCTCATGAGTTGGGTAGAATGAGTAAGCGATAGTCGGATTCATGGTAGGTTCTTCAGGACCTTGTGCCGTGGTTTTCCTCTTCCGGGGGTGTGAATCCTTTGAACCAAGGGGTCTGCCACGCTTTTGTGTAGGGGCAGATGATTGGCTAGCCGCTAATGTACGTGGATCACCAGAATTGGTGTCCCGGGCTTCCAGGAGGGTAGTCCGTCGTACATTTGGTACATCTATCTTTGCAGGCGTATTCGCAGCTGGAATGTGTGATCTTGTCACGCGCGCTAGATCGGTGAAAGCATCTGGCATGCTCTGAGCTATGCTCTGAAGATCTAATATGCGCTGCACTTCAGTTTCAGACTGAGCGGTGCGGGGATCTAAATGAGACAAAGTGGGAGTCGTCCACGATAATTCGCGTCGTTCTCCGGGAACGTTGACGTTCTTATCTCCCCCTAACGACGGGAAGATTGTCTCATAGAAGTGACAATCCGCAAAACGAGCGGTAAACAGATCGCCTGTCAAAGGTTCTAAGTAACGAATAATCGAAGGAGAATCATATCCGACATAGATTCCCATCCTTCGCTGAGGCCCCATTTTTGTACGTAAGGGCGGCGAGATCGGCACATATACCGCACAACCAAAAACGCGCAGATGCGATATGTCGGGTTCGTATCCGATAACCAACTGAAGGGCACTAAATGGTTGTGTCGCAACAGGCCTCAGGCGGACCAACTTTGCTGCATGCAATATTGCATGGCCCCAAGCAGCGATCGGGAGCTTAGTACGTATGACCAACGATCGAGCAATCATTTGTAAGTGCTTAATGAAAGCCTCTGCCAGGCCGTTCTGGGTGTGAACATGGGGTACAGGATGTTCAACTTCAACCCCAACCGACATGCAATAGTCATCAAAAGTTTTAGATGTGAATTCTCCAGCATTATCCAATCGAATAGATTTGATCGGATAATCAGGGTGGTGAGCCCTGAGCTTGATAACCTGAGCCAACAGTTTGGAGAATGCAGCGTTCCTTGTGGACAACAAGCACACGTGTGACCAACGTGTGGAAGCGTCAACCAAAACCATAAAGTATCTAAATGGTCCGCATAGAGGGTGAATCGGTCCACAAATGTCCCCCTGAATCCGTTGTAGAAAAATGGGAGGATTCGAACGAATCTTGTCATAAGAAGGCTTAGTGATAAGCTTTCCCATTGAACATGTTTGACATGCGATTCCTTGGATCGAATCTAAACTGCGGGTTAGTGGATGCCCGTGTGAAGTTTTGAGGATACGGCGCATCGCTATTCGTCCAGGATGTCCCAAACGATCATGCCAAAGTGTAATTTCGTGCGCGGTCCCAGTAGTAGGGCCGGCCACATAGTGGCATTCTATGGGGCGTATGGTCGTAGTATACAGACCACTCGGGGTACGCTCCATCTTCTCTAGAATACGCTTCTGGCCATATTCGTAGGAAGTTATGCACATAAATTCAACTCCGTTTTCTACGTGGGTTTCAGCATGGTAATTGTTATCTCTAATATCCTTGAAACTTAGCAACGTTCTTCCGGAACGTGGAAAATAGAGTGCCTCAGCAATGGTCAAGATTGTACCATTGGACAACATTATACGTGCTTTACCGTATCCTTCGATCAGGTTGGATGGGCCTGAGAGGGTTGTCAGAGGTGCATTCTTAGGTATGAAGTTAGTGAAATAGATGCGTTCACGCAAAACTGTGTGCGTGGTTGCACTATCTGCCAGACAACTAACTTTCCCACTAGTCATACCTAGAATGAAAAATTAATTTGAATCGGTCACATGCATAAAAGTTTATAAAACAATTATCAATTCAAAATAGTTTAATTTATTCAAGGATTAAAATTGAATATCCAAAATAAATCACCAACTAATAATCCAAAACATAAAGGAAAATTGTTCAAAAATCAACCAAAAACAAGGGGGGGTTCGGCCACTAGGTGGAATTCGGCCCCATTTGTCTTACTTTAACTAAAAAATAAGTCTATGTCTAAGAGTCTAATCTTCCATAGGGGTGGTATCCTCCTGAAAATCAGAAACCTCCATTTTTGTAGTCTCCGGTTCGTCCACTTGCATGAAGTTTGATTCAAACTTCTTACGACGAGAATGATATTCATCTACAACCTTCTTGAGATCACGGCAAACACGAGACCAATGGTCCTTTGAACCACAGCGATAACACATATTGTCATCCATGGTTTTAGGTACTTTGCCTTTATTCTTGAAGTTCGGGGCCTGGGGAGCGAGGTTTGAGCGCTTCGGGGCTTTGTTTCCTCCCTTGGGTGGGCCTTGGCTCTGTTGACCTTGGTGGGATGGCTTCTGGCCGCCCCTACCTCGCCTCTTTTGGCGTTGTGGGTGCTGGTTAGTGCTATAATGTGCTTCAGGCACAGCAGTAGCCCCAGTAGGTCGAGCTTGATGATTCTTCATCAACAGCTGGTTCTGTTTTTCAGCAAGAAGTAAAACAGAGATCAAATCCGAGAACTTAGTGAACTTCTGAGCTCTATATTGTTGCTGCAGGACAATATTAGAAGCAGAAAAGGTCGAATAGGTATTCTCCAGGAGATCCTCTTCAGTCAAAGTTTCATTGCAAAACTTGAGAAGTGATCGGATTCGACAAACTTCAGAATTATATTCATTCACAGACTTAAAGTCTTGGAAGCGCAAGTGCTGCCAGTCGTGTCTTGCTTCAGGCAAGAATATGTCCTTTTGGTGATCAAAGCGATCAGCCAAAGCGATCAGCCAAAGCGACCTATAATGCACGTGGATCCTCTTCAGCAAGATACTCAGTTTGTAGAGCGTCATGGATATGTCTTCGGATGAAGATCATAGCAGTGGCTTTTTCAGCTTCGCCAACAGGTTTATCTGTTGCTTCTTCAATAGCCGGACGCAAGTTCTTTGCAGTGAGGTGGAGCTTCACGTCTTGAACCCACTTGAGGTAGTTCCTTCCAGAAACCTCCAAAGCGGTGAAGTCAAGTTTGTTCAAATTTGACATGTTCCTATCACAAATAGATGGACAAGATGTGGTTAGCGTAATGAAGAAGAAAATCGATCCATTCACTTAGGAGTAGAACATACAGGTTCTAATAGACATGTATTGGTTTAATTTTGCATGAAAAACTGCGGGTTTTCATGGGTGAGTTTGTTTAAGTGAAAACTTCAGGTTTTCAAACAAGGCATGTTTATAAGAAGAAACTTCAGGTTTCAAAAATAATTATGAACTTCAGGTTCATATATTCCTGCAGGCAAACACAAATATATATGCAAACAAGTATATGCAAAAATATAGCTTTAGGTTTAGTATTATATTTGAATTAATTTATTTGGACTTCGGGCCAAATTAAAGTATGGGTAAAAATATAAAAACCTATTTGGGCCTAAAAATAATTAGGCGAATAAAATTCGGGGCCCAAAATAAAAAATAAGCCACGGGTGGCTTGAAAATTTTTGATGCCGTGTGACCTAGGCCCAAATTTGGGCTAGGGTTCTCGGGTGTAGGCTGCAGGCCTACAGGGAGAGGGCTGGGCTGCTGCAGGCAGACCCCAAAAAAAAAAATTCAACTCGGGCTGCTGCAGGCAAGCCCAGAAAAACAAAAAAAATTGTTTTGTTTTTTCGTTGGGCCGAGGAGTTAGAGCTCATAGGGCTCGAGTTTGATAGAAGCAAGACGACCCGGCGGCGCTGGGTGTGCTTGGCCAGGGAAGAAGGCCGGATTTTGAGCCTCGGCACCACTGCAAGTGGCTAAGAATTGGATGGGAAGACTCGGGGGTTCTCTTCTAGGGTGTTTCGACGATTATTACAACATGGAGATATTAAAATCGCAATATTTTAATAACCAAACCCTAAAAAAATTGAAATCGAATTTTCGAGAAAATTTCAATGAGATTCCGGTGAATCTCAGTTCAATTTGAGATGTGGGACGACTTCTGGTCGTCGGCGACATGAACCAAAAGTTTGAGGTAATGGCTGCAGGCCATGTCTAGGTCGAGGACACCGTGAAAGGTGTCGGCTTTGGTTGGTTTTGGAGCCTCAGAGCTTCTGGCTCCGTGGGTTTTCTGGAGAGAAAACGGAGAGCTGCAGGCTCTCGGCTTGCGGCCTTGCAGGATGCAAAGGCATGGGTTCGAAGAACCCAGATGTTTCCCGATTCCAATTTTTCATATATAATTCAATTATAGACATATAAAATTCAATTCAATATATATTTCAATGAATCACAGATTTACAGTGGTGCATATGCAAAATAATATTTTCAATGCATGTACATATGTAAGATTCAATTCATAACCAATATCAAATTCACATAATTTCAGCAATTATGGTTATGAGGCATACACAATTTATGTAGAATCTAAAATACGTAAAACGTAAAGTTGGGTCATGCATCATGGTGAATGTTCATGCTATCAGGGCTTGCAAAATATCGAGTTAAAAGCCGTTGTTTTGAAAGAACCTGATTGCGTGATGATATTGGATGAACTGGTTTGATGCAGAAAAATTCTCCAACGTCAGATTCCTAAGCACAGCGGTAGGAGCGTGCTGATAACGTGTTGTGGACTATTTTATCTAACAAAGGGAGAGAGGGCCGGCGGCAGAGAAAGAGAGAAAAGAGAGATATGTGTTTGTAGAATTGTAGGGGAATTGTGTGTTTATCCCTCCTACATTGAACCTTTATTTATAATAATAAGATGATAGGATATTCCTTGGTCCCCAAGGAATATCAGTTACAATAGGAAAGGATAAACCCTAATCTAATCTAACCTAGGATTTACACAATCATACTTCGATTAGGAATGTTTCACAACACAAAACAGAATATAGTCACGATGGCATTTACAACTATATATTAGCAAAGTCCAAATTTGAAAAAAAAAAACTTTTAGAGTAAAATATTATATATGAAGATAGCGTTTCAAAAAAAAAAAAAATCACAAACAGTTGCAATTTGCTTTGGCAATTGTATGTTCCAGAATGCCATTATAATTTTAAATTGAAGTAAAAGATTATCAGTTTTCAGATCGTTCTTTAATTTGGAAATGAAGGTTTTGTTCGTTTTATTTAACATTTAAAAGTCTATTACAACAAAATAATAACTGATCATTGATCATACATATAGAATCTTGTCACGCTGGCATCTATTATATATCCAAAATTTTGAAAGAAAATTAAGAGAACATTGTTATGCAGATATTAGTACTGTTCACAACAAGATTACACAGATTTCCTTGCTTTAACGATTTGTACGTCCAGTATTAGACATTTTAGATTTAAAGCAAATTACCACAGTGAAAACATCAAAATAATAATCCTCAAAATTGTTCTGCACATGAACGCTATATGAAACTCTGATCAAACTAAAAAAAAGTATTCATATAAAGTTCATGAATTTATATATAAACTTTGGAAAAGGAGAGCCATTATATATATATGACCATTGGCTCAGAAATAAGACTGAACAAAGGAAAACAAAATCAAAATTGTATTTCTTTTTTGTCTTCATAAATATTGCAAATGAGAAAAATGTATAAGAATGAGAGGAAAATAAATAAATATTTATACAGTTGTGTTTTCTGTCACCTGCATTGATCCTTTTGCCTCCACAGACCAATCATATTGCAAAACCCAGAAAACCCTAGTTTCCTTTTCTTGGCCTTGTCCTTTCCTTCTCCAAAGAAAATCTTCCTCTTCCAAATCTTCCTAATCCCCACAATGGATGAAGATGACCCTTTGGCCTCCCTTGTGGTACTACTTCTCATATCTGATGATACCTTGGAAGCCATGCCTGATGAAGGATGAGTACAGAAATTGGCGATGAACCGCCTGGATCCTCCAAGAGAATATGGCAATGCCATTAGATGCCGTTCGATCAGATGACTAACTGAGACCAATTCATAGGAGTCGTATAAAGGGCTCCCACAATCCCATACGCCCAGTTCTTCGTCTTTGTGATGTTCTTCATTGCCTCTCAATCTTTGTTGCATATTCTCTTGGTCTCAAATTTTTCTTGGCACCAAGACTAATGTTTTTAGAGACTAATAAATATAAGAGAGTGTACGATTTAGGCTGACAAGTGCCAATCATGCATATTCTTTGTGTCCAACTAAACAGATTCTCTTATCTTTTCAAAGTAAAATAGTTTTAAATTTTAGGTTGGCATTTTAATGGGCACACCATGTTTTGGTGGATGCACCCCTACATACCTTTAGAATTACTACCTTGCCCTTTAGATGGAGAATTTTTTCTTGTTTTGATTAGATATTTGATAAGGATATCATTGTCTTTTACAAGAAGCATGACAGAGGGGACTAATTATTCATATGGGGGATAAGACAATAAGCAAATCTCATTTGATCATCCAACTTTCACACACAGGTGCTCTTCACCAATCTACATTTAGAAATGTGTATGGTTTTAAAACACTACAGAAAGAAGAAATTAATTAGGGTATCAATAATGTATCTTGTTTTTCTTCTTAGGCTAGGATACTGATGACAATTTTTTCATATGTTGTACTTATACAAGGTAGCGAACTCTATATTAACATTGTACTTCAGAAGATAAATTTTATGTGTCAAGTTCTTATAGCTTTGAAAGGTTACGAAATCATAAAGGATCATTTCTATGGAGTGATTCTAAATTCACAGATTCAAATGACTTTTAAAATTAAATATCTTTCTTTAAACTACGGATCCTTGTAAATCGTTGTTTCAAATCCATTCAAAATGCACTGGCACTTTCAAATACATTCAATCCAATATTTTCTTTTACTTTTTGAAGATCCTAGTGTATTACCATCAGGCCACAAGAGAAACTGAAGGAGACTCATCCTCAAATCACGGATGTCCTCAATTAGACGTCCAGTACCACCTAAGCAAGCCTTTGTCGAGTTGATGGCCTCCACTCCACAGACCCTTTTGCACAAGTTCCAGCACAACAGTTCTAAAACTTGAACATACTCCTTTGGAAACATTTTCTGTAGCACATAACTTCTGTTAACTTGTAAACAATAAGTAGGAATCTAACATTAGACTGTTTTCGGGGGTTTTCAACGAAAGAAAACAATTTCTCCTTGTTTTTGTTCATTTGAAACTAGATATACAAGGATCCTATTAGCTTTACTCTCCTGTATATATCAAAGGAAAAAATATATATGCTGGGAATAATTTCCGAAGATTCTATTGTATTATAAAGGTTTGCATTGTCATACGCTAATTTAAATTGGGTTAGAGTTTTGTCTATTGTGAAGAGAGTGATCCAGAGTCATGTGGCTCCGGTTCCATTATTAAACAAAATGGGGGTGGAACTTGGCTCAAAGTTACCTAACACCACGACATTACATGTGATGTGGTTTTGATTGTCAACATCCGCGTTCATGAGAGAGACCCATACTTCCATGAAAACAACACTTCGATCGACCTGTAAAGTTTTTTTTTTTCCTTCAGTTGAGATCCTTTGTGGATCTCACTCTCCGAAGTCCAAGGACCAAGGAATCCGGACCAATCAAATTGAATCCGACGATTCCATTAACCCATTTCGCCGACCCATCTCACATAAATCAAAGTTTGGATCTCTCTCTCTTGAACGGTCCGGATTTCCTGGTCCTCAGGCTCCTGAAAGTGAGATCCGAAGAAGATCTCAACTCGTTTTTCTTGATCGTTCACATGTCACGTAATCCAAATGAATACATTGTAAGTTGTAATCCAAATGAATACATGAAATTATGCAAGTTCGTAGCAATAAGTAGTTATTACTTTAAGGATTTAGGGTTAACATACTAATTTCTTGTTATTTATTTTGAGTTCATAGTTATGAATTAAGGATTTAAGTTCATAGTTTAATCATTGTCACTGTAATCAAAATACTATTTTCACGTCATTAATTTTGAGTTGAAGATTGACACAGAGTACTAGACACTTGAAAAAGCTTATAAAACTGATAAAGTTGATTTGTTTTTTTTGGTGTTTTTGGTTGGGTTGTTTTGATCGGTTTCTTAGGGATAGAATGGCAGAGAATTGAGAGGATTTTGGAGTGTGATTTTCAACTTCAAGGCTGTGCAGAAAATGCATCAGCCATGCTTCATTAAGTAGAGAAAATGTGTAAGGGTATGATACATTTCCATCACCCATACTTGTGTAAAAAGAGTTGGTGATTAGACAATATTTAAACACTAAATCACCTTACTACTCCAGATTAAATCATAACCCTTCATTGGGATTTAAGTGATCCAATCTGGAGTGTAGATTTGTCACTCACACATTTAAACAAAAAACTAGTCGTTGGAGGCCAACCCTTCATTTCTTCTTCTTCCTTTTTCGATGCAGACAACACCCTTTGCTCAGGAGCTCATTGCTGCCTTCGACCCCTCGACTCCAGAAGCTGGTTAGCTTCCAACACTCCCTTCTAAACTGCTTCTGGGAGTCATACCGAGCAAACCCCTTAGGTAATTTAATCTCTCATTCAGTAGGCTTTTGTGAATATGTCTGCGATCTGATCTTCTATGCTGCAATAGATTAGTTTGATTATGTTGTCCTGCAACGCTTCTCTGATGAAATGATATCTTCTCTTGATGTGCTTTGTTCTCTGATGAAATACTGGGTTTTTGTTCATGGCAATTGCAGAGGTGTTGTCACATAAAAGTGGTGTGGCTTCAACCTGCAATTCGTCAAAATCTTTGAGTATGAATCTTAGCTAAGTAGCTTGAGCTGTAGCATCTGATGCACTCACATACTCTGCCTCGGCTGTGGACAGTGCAACACTTTGTTGCTTCATAGAGGCCCATGAGAAAACCCTTGAACCAAAAGTGAAAGCATACCCTGATGTGCTTTTGCTATCATCTTCACTGCCACCCTAGTCACTGTCACAAAATCCAATTAGGATAGATGACTTCCCCATCTCATATTTGATCCCATAATCAAGTGTTCCTTGCACATATCTTAGAACTCTCTTCACTGTCCCTATGTGTATCTTGCTAGGATTTTGCATAAACCAAGACAGTAGGCTTGCTGAGAACTTAAGATCTGGCCTTGTTGCAGTTAGGTGCAATAGACTGCCAACAATGCTTTTGTAGAGACTAGCATCTATAGGTTCACTTCCATCATCTTTCTTAAGCTTTTCATTTATAATTAGAGGTGTAGAGATCGGTTTGCATCCATTCAGTCCAAACTTTTCAAGCAAGGTTTCAGCATACTTCTTTTGATGAATGAAGATGCTACTTGCTTCTTGAATTACCCCAATGCTAAGAAAATGATACAAGAGGCCAAGATCAGTCATTTCATACCTCTTCATCATCTCTTCTTTAAATTCTTCAATCATTGCAGCATCATTTCCAGTGTAGACAACATCATCCACATAGATTGAGACAATGAGTGTCATGTTGTTGTCTGTCTTGGTGTAGAGTGTAGCTTCACTAGGACTCTTCTGAAATCCTTTCTCAGTGAAATAGGAATCGATCTCGCTGTACCAAACTCTTGGAGCTTGCTTTAGGCCATAAAGTGCCTTTCTTAGTTTGTACACCTTCTGTGGAAATTCTTGACTTGTGAGCCCTTGAGGTTGTTCCACAAACACCTCCTCCTCTAGCACTCAATTTAGAAATGCAGATTTTACATCCAATTGATGCAACTTCCAACCCTTCTTGGCTGCTAGGGCTATCAAGGTCCTTATGGTGTCTAACCTTGCTACTGGAGCAAAGGTTTCATTGAAGTCTACACCAGCCTTCTGAGAGTAGCCTTTAGCTACCAATCTGGCTTTGTTCTTCTGCACAGAACCATCTAGGTTGAGCTTCACTTTGTATACCCATTTTACACCAATTACAGGCTTGTCACTTGGTCGATTTACAAGTTCCCAAGTGTCATTCTTCTTAATCATTTCAAGCTCTTCCTTCATTGTTTTCTTTCAAGCTTTGTCTTTCTCAGCTTCTTCATATGTTTTTGGTTCCACTACACAGTAATTACATGTAGCATAAATCTCATCCAAGTTTTTCAATCTAACTGGAGTTGAACTTGGAGTTGTTATCTGTGATTGACTTGATTGTGGACTCATACTAGCTTGCTGTGGAATCCCTTGTATGTCACCATTATCTGTGACTTCTTCTTGAACTGAGGTCTCCATAGGCTCCCTTGTTTGCCTTTTGTTTAGATTAAGTTGTAGAGAGATACTATCCTTCTTTTCCACCCTTGTTTCCCAGTTCTATGTTGAGTCTTCATCAAAGATAATATCCCTTGAGAAGATTATCTTCTGAGTTAACAAATTATAAACTCTGTACCCTTTCTCACTGGTACCATAGCCCACAAAAACACCCTTGTTACTTGATTTCTCCCACTTATGCCTTAGTTGGTGAGGTATGAGAGTGTAGCACACTGAGCCAAACACTCTCAGATGCTTCACAGAGGGCTTCCTTCCATTGAACACTTCGAATGGTGTCTTCTTATCCAGTGCTTTAGTAGGGCACCTATTCAATAAGTACACTGAGGTGTCACAGCTTCACCCCAAAATGTATAAGGCATGTTCTTCTCATGCATCATAGACTTAGCCATTTCGACTATAGTCCTATTTTTTCTTTCTACAATGCCATTTTGATGTGGTGAATATGCCACAGTGAGTTGCTTCTCCAACCCCACATCTTCACATAATTCATTGATCTCTTGTAAGGTGTACTCACCACCCCTATCACTTATTAGTCTTTTGATTTTGTATCCACTTTGCAATTCCACCATTGCCTTAAACTTTTTGAATATTGTGAATACTTCTGACTTGAACCTCATGAAATACACCCAACACATCCGTAAGTAATCATCAATGAAGGTTAGGAAATACCTGTTTCCACTGATTGTTGTTGTTTTCATTGGTTCACACACATCTGTGTGAATCAATTCGAGTGGTTTTGTTGCCCTCCAAGCCTTGCCAGCTTCAAATGGATCCCTGTGATGATTCCCAAATACACATCCTTCACAGGTTTCATTGCAGTGATCCATCTTTGGTATCCCTTGTACCATTTCATACTTTTGTAGATTTTCTAGGCTTGTCATGTTTAAGTGACCAAACCTCTTGTGCCATAGTTTCATAGAACCTGTCACACTTGTTTTCCTTGCCACTTCTTCTAAGTACTTCAACACAAATGGAAAGGTTCTGTTTTTCACTTCCACTTTGGTCACCAAATTTGATAGGGATCTGTCATTATAGATCTCAACCACAGTTCCCCCAAAAAGTAGGAAATACACATGCTCCATCATTTGACCCACACTAAGTAGGTTTTCATCCAGTCCTGGCACTAGCATCACCTCCCTTATGCATCTTCTTCCTTTCTTGGTGTTGATAACCAGGGTTCCTCTTCCAGTGGCCTTGACATTGTTCCCATATCCCATTTTCACCTTTCCAGTGAACTTTGTATCAATGTCGATGAGTAAAGACTTATATGCAGTCATGTGGTTGCTACAGCCACTGTCAATGTACCACAGTTCATTGTTTTTCTCCACTTTTGCATTGAAAGCACACATTTGCTTATTCCTCCACTTGTTTTGCACAGTTCACTTGCTGCACATTCTTTGATCTGCAGTCCTTCATAATGTGCCCAAACCTGTTGCATTTATGGCACCTAGGCTTGTCTTTGAACGAACACTCTCCAAGATGAAATTTGTCACAATGTTTGCATTATTGTTTGGTTCTTGGACCTGCATTTGTGTTGTTGCCTTGGTTAGGTCTAGAGTTGTGATACCCTTTTCCATTTCTTGTTCTTGCCCTTCCACTGTGATTTTTGATTGCTTGCACTGGCTTGACTACCAGATCCAACATTGAGTGATTGAAATGCTTTCTCAGGTGCAAAATCAGCATGCCTCTCGAGCCTTTGGTCAAAAGCTCTTAAGGATGCCATCACATCTTGCACACTGAGAGTTTTAGTGTCTTTAGTTTCTTCAATAACACTCACTATTGAATCATAGGGTTTAGTCAAACTGATCAACAGTTTCTGGACAATTCTTTCATTAGGCAATTCCTCACCGTATATTTTCATCTTGTTTACAACATCAAACAGCCTAATGAAGTAGTCTTTTAACAGCTCATTCTCCCTCATTCTTGTATACTCAAAATCTCTTCTACGGGACTGAAGTTTTACCTTTATGAGTTTGGTGTCTCTTCTGTACTCTTGCTGTAAAACTTCCCAAGCTCCATTTGCAGTCTTTTCATTTGCTATTTTCAGGAAAATGGTGTCTGAGACAGCACCTTGGATGATTCCAAGTGCTCTAGCATCCTCCATTTGGTTCTACTTTAGTGTCTTGAGTTGTGCTTCTGTGAGGTCCTCCTCTAGAGCATCGACCTCCATCTCAGGTAGTTCATACCCATGTTGAACCATATCCCATAGATCATAGGATTTGAAAATGGTTGTCATTCTTATTCTCCAAAAATCATAATTCTCCTCATCAAAGACTGGAGCTTTTAGTTCACTGCTACTGATGGATCCCTTCATTTTCAGAATTGTTTGTTGGTTGTCGTTGTTGAGGACACTTCGTTGGTGCTCCCAAGAATCTTAACTTGCACAGATTACGCCCAGAAAGTTTTTCAGATCAGAAATTGAGCTCTGAGGCCATGATAAAGTTGATTTGTTTTTTTTTTTGGTGTTTTTGGTTGGTTTGTTTTGATCGGTTTCTTAGGGATAGAATGGCAGAGAATTGAGAGGATTTTGGAGTGTGATTTTCAACTTTAAGGCTGTGCAGAAAATGCATCAGCCATGCTTCATTAAGTAGAGAAAATGTGTAAGGGTATGGTACATTTCCATCACCCATACTTGTGTAAAAAGAGTTGGTGATTAGACAATATTTAAACACTAAATCACCTTACTACTCCAGATTAAATCATAACCCTTCATTGGGATTTAAGTGATCCAATCTGGAGTGTAGATTTGTCACTCACACATTTAAACAAAAAACTAGCCGTTGGAGGCCAACCCTTCATTTCTTCTTCTTCCTTCTTCGATGCAGACAACACCCTTTGCTCAGGAGCTCCTTGCCGCCTTCGACCCCTCGACTCCAGAAGCTGGTTAGCTTCCAACAAAAACCAACACATTACAAATTCAACTAACTTCATAAGAGACATATCTGTGTTTAGAAAGAGATTTAAACTTGAAATCTATCATCATCCCACACCACTTGAGCTACCTAGGGCGGCATGAGACATATTTACTGTGTGATAGATAGAAAACTAATGCCTTAAAAAAGCTAAAACAACTGTGGACTGATTTTGGAAACGACAAATGTGTTCGGTTTTGAGCTTGTACTATTCACTTAATCATAGGCATTGCTAAAGAAGCTCCTAACCACATTGCCACACAAAATCTGCAAAACCTTCTTGTTGTTAAGCCCTACACATCTTGGTGTTTTGAACTGGCTAGCAGCAGCTCCTTGAGCTAGGTAATGGGTTAGAATCTTCTGGAAGGTTCCCTTCCGAAGAATTCGAAGCTCAAGCGGGCCTATGGTGTTGACCTTGCGCGAACTCATGTATCCCGCATCAACAAAAGCTTTGTCCAAACGGTTGCAGCACTCGCTAAGAACCTCATGGTTTGGTTCACCATTGAGTTCCCAAAATATGACATAGTGACCAGGATCCGTGGACAAGTCCACATGGCTTGAGAAATCAACAACTTCCAACTTTTCTGCAGCTAAAAGCTTTGCAGCTTCTTCGACGGATAGCTGCAAATCTTTTTCAGTGTTCTTGTCAATGTTGATTGAAAGCAGAAGATTGCTCCGGCACACGAATTTGAGCTCTGGGGTTGAGTTGTAGAACCCCACAACTTTCACAATATCCCCTAGTCTGTAACGGTACAAACCTGCATATAAATTTGATTAGATTTTTAAACACAACTACGGATCTTTTGGCTGAATTCATGCATAAATAACAAGATTTCTGTGATGGAAAAAGAAGGCATGGTGTATAAAAGTTGGATTATCTATCAGTTTACGTTGACGAAAAAAATTTCAGTGGGGTTACCGAATCACCTGCAAAACTAGTGAGGACCACCTCATACTCTTCACCAACTGTGACTTCAGTGAGTCCCATTGGCTGCTCACCGCTGTTGTTCCTCTGAGGGATGAACTCATAGTACCCAACATTTGGGATCACAGCAAAAGTGGCCAACTCAGGAGGCAATTTTGGGTTGACATTTGCCCCAACCCATCCTTCACAAGAACCATAGTCTGCACTCAACAATGGCAACTCCCCTGCATAGTGCCTCAATTTCTTCAAATAAGGCTCCATGGACCCTGTCATGATCCCATAGATGTACTTGACATTGGGAAAAAGTGCTGGTATTAATCCATACCAGTTACTCAATCCGGAACATGTCCCATGAATCAAATCAGCCAATTTAGGGTTCGGGCTGAGCAGTTTTGAAACAGCTGATCGGATTGATGGCTCTGTGATTCGGTCATTGAGGACCCCGTCTCGAATGTCAGCACATAGTTCTTCCCACACCAGCTCAAAGGTTCTGAATGCAAGGACAACGCTGTGAGCAAATGCTGAGGATATCATCTGAACTTCGTCCCTGAATATTAAGCCACACAAGAGATGGCAATACAAAGATTGTTGGTAATCAGGGCCGAATATTACTTCATCAGGGCTGCAGCATTGAGACTGCATTGATGTCATTGTGGTTTTGAACTTATGATTGCGGTAAACGTTGGTGGTGGCAGTTCCGACTGGCAAACCGCCTCGCGTCTTGAACTGCTTGCTGCTATAGATGATCTGCAGGGCCTTTCCATTCGCAATGGGGTACTCCCTGAACAATAGGCATCGTTTTCGATCATCAGAAGAATTGAAGGAATAAAATTGAAAGATGAGAAAGTACTAAGCTATTTTTCCTAACAACAATATCAAGGAAGAACTACACATTCCCATATCATCGGACTAAACCTAGTCCCAAATCCTCCAGACACCCACAACAACCAAAAAAAAAAAAAAGAGAGCATCACTACCTGTTTCTAAACGCGAAAGAAGTTTGAAATATTTGCCTGGTAGTTTCCATCAATTCGTCGGTGAAAGGCAGGAACTTTGGCCTTCCCTGAGTAGTACCAGAGCTGCATATGTTGTACAACATCTCAGAAACCGAAAACTTCTCCACACAATAAAAAAAATCCAGTCCAACGGATGAAGCAACAAAAAAGGAAAACTGATAGATTTCCGAACTCGAAAGTACCTCACTGAGATGGATGGGACTGGTTTCCCAGTTAGGATGGGAGATGAATCACCATCTGCAATTCTCTGAATATATGGGTCCAAATCGTTGTGAGTAACAAGCGGTACACGAGCCTTGAAACTCTCTGGGTCAGTTCTTCCATTCAGTCCTAAACCCTGCAAGTACTCCGCGGATCCGTTTTCTTCCAAAATCTTCTTCAGGGTCTTTCTCTGAACCCTATCAGCATCCTTCGTCATTGCTTCAAAGTCCTCTATGCTTTTCTCCATATCGAACTCATCCACCTTCTCCAACATCTTCACAGATTCCAACTTCTGCAGAACAAAAATTATTCAACACCAAAAAACAGCTACATTTGAAATAATCAATATTTAGGGTGGCAGACCGATATAAAATGCTATGAGAAGGCAAAAAATAATGATAATTCAGATGCTCAGACACCTGTGCAGAAACAGTTGGGGGAATTCAAGCAACTTAGTGAGTGAAAGTGGGAAGAAAAGTACCTGTGAATCGAAGTCTGAGGGAGAGAGAGAGGAAGAAGAAGAGAGTGTTCTGTTCTTTGGGTTTATAAGGGATGATAACAGACATAGAACTTGATGTGGTTTTTTCTTGAGTGAAAGTAGAGAGAACATGGTGGTTGTTTTCTTTTTGTAGAGAGAGAAAGCAGGAACTGAAAATTTGATTTTTGAGAGGTTTTGGGGTGTTGGGGGTCCAAAGGCTGTGACTGAGTGAAGACTCTTGTGTGGGTGGAATAATATATGGAGGAGCAGTGTCTGCCCTCCTCCATCCGGTGCCCTTCCATGCCCTCATGTTTTGTGTGGTCGCGGTTAAGCCACGTCAATATTTTATATTAATTTTTTTATAAAGATAATAAGACAAAAAACAATAAAAATATAAAATATTAACGTGGCTTAACCGTGACCGCACAACACAGGAGAGGATGGAAGAGGATGGCAACTAGGAGGGCAGACAATCCCCTTCCATAATATATAGAGCCAAATTACCCAGTTAGCTTTTTTATTTTGGAATTTTCATATGATAATTTTTAATATTTTGGGTCAACAAAAATTTAATTACTCAATTCTATAAATGATGGGAATTACTAAAAGATCATACATTTCTATTTCTATCTTACTGACTACATGATGTTTATAGGGAATTTACATATACTTGGTAACAACTATTATTATATATATGGTAAAGTTATTATGGCCAACTGCTTATGATTGGATAAATTAGAATTAGATGCTTCATTTTAGATTTTTTTTTAAATTAAACATCTATTACTTTTTCAACTTTTGATTAAAGTGCTTTTACTTTTAATTAAACTTTATATTTCAGGTATATTCTTTGTTTAAGTATTTTATAAATTCTTTTAAATCCATTTCTATGAAAAAAAAATGCACTCAATAATATTCATTACTATTTTTATGGAATCTCATCCCTTCCTTAATTTAAGGATTCATTTATATCTACTCGAGTTCAAGATTAATTGGATGAAATATAGTTTTTTCAATTTTCAACTCAACATTTTATATAGATTATAAAAAAAAACAAGAGTTCGTTTATAATTAAAATTGAGATGTAGACTAGACTGCCTAATTTCATGCTACTGAAAATAAATTTGAATTGTTTAACAACTACTTATAGTAGAAACGTGAACTAAGAGTTTTCACATTTTAATTTTTATTTAAAATGAATCCTTATTCCAATAATTAATTATTAAGAGTTGAAAAAATATTTTTTAGTGCAATGTTTTAATGCGAAAAGTTATCTTTTTTTGGGTTACACAACTTACACATAACATAACGTACCATAAGTTTTGTACGTACCAAAATAAGGATAATACAACGTACTAATAACTTGATACGTACTACATAAAGAATTGCATAACGTACCAAAATACTAATACGTACCCAGATTAAATATATATAACGTACCAATAACGTACCAAATGATTGGTACGTTATATTGAATATATCTATTTGGTACGTTATATTTAATATATGTGCATGTTATATTTTATAATTGTATGTTAATAGGATGTTTATGTGTTTTTAGAATTGAAAACAAAAAATATTTGAATAAGAAAAATTCATTTTGAACGAATTATGATAAGATAAGATAGGATGTTTGTTAGGATATTTGTGATATTATTTTCTGAACTAGTTGGTTAATTAAATACAATAAAAATCATAATTTTAATTAAAATTTAGTAGAAGAATGTTTGATCAAAAGTTTAAAAGTTATAGATGTTTAATAAAAAAAATTCAAATTTGATGCATCTAAATCAAAATGCCCCTTTTGTTAATCATTTTATATTTCACCTTCGTAATATTTAATAATAATTATTATTAATTATATTTTTACATTTTTTTTATTGACTGATTATCTTTGCCATTTCTCTGTACCTTCCTCTCTCTGTTCTTTTCATTTTCTTTCTTATTCGCACCCAATCTCTGTACCTCAACCATAAGCCAAAGATTGACTCCAATATCTCGTAGCGTTCCTTTTGTTTCTTGGCAGGTATGTAGTCGTCTAAAGAACCTTGGGGGTTTAGGATTGAAAGACTTGTCAATTCTGAGTCGTTCTCTTCTTTTGAAACGTTGTTAGGACATGCTTACTTATTCTTCGTTGATGGCATTTTTTATGCGTGCTCGTTTCATGCATCGGATTTAGTTCCCTTATCAATGTACAAAAAATATTCTGTTTGGCTTGGTTTTAAGAAGGTTCTCCCCATTATCTCGTCGAACTCAACATGGGTTAATGGAGATGGCTCTCAAATGTCTTTTTGATTAGATACTTGGTTGAATAGGCCTTTAATTTCTTTTCTTGATATTCCGGATGAGCTAGCTCATACTATATATTAATGCTCCTTGCATGTCGCTTTTTCTCATGTTTTTTTGAAGATGGTTGCTTCAATTTGTGCTACTTCTCTCTCTTTACAAGCATCTACAGACTCCTTATGTTGGTCAGGCTATTCTTCTGGTCTTTTATCGGCGAAAGAGGCATACTCTCATTTGCTTAATTTTGACACTCAGGTCCCCTGGGGAGAGGTAATTTGGTCTCAATGAATTCAACCTCGAAAAAGTCACTGACTCTTTTATTCAGCACATGGGTATTATGCTGGTTTTGTGTTGTTCAATGTGCAATTCGGCTTCTGAATCTTTTAAGTATAGTTTTTTGGAATGCCCTTGGTCTTTAGCATTATAGCAATGGTTATTGGTTCTCTTTCGTCGTTCTTCGCTTGTGGTGGAGTCCATCTTACAGGTTTTTTCTGAGACTTTTATGGCTAGTTTTTCTGGCTCTTCTTGCAAACTTTAGGTTGTTGTGGCTTGCACTTTTATTTGGGGAATTTGGTCTCTCCGTAATCAGATTAGATTTGAAGAAAAACCAGCCCCCTTAGATTATGCCAGGTGCTGGCTTATTCACTCTTAGGTATTTCCCCATTTCTTCCCACCGCTCATTCTTTCATTTCGGTGGTTTGGCACCTTCCACAATCTGGTTGGATTAAAGCTAATATCGATGGACTGCTGGTCTTGGTGGAATTTTCGAAATTCAGATGGACATATGCTTAGTGCTTTTGCCTCCAATACAGAGTTTGCTAGTTCAGTGGCTGCAGAGATTTTAGCTTTCATTGAGGCAAATCGTGTTGCTTGGGTTCAAGATTGGAAACACATTTGGATTGAAACTAATTCCTTTTTGGTTCTGCATTATCTTTTCAAGGCCCCTACTTCAATCCCTTGGTTTGTTTTCGTTGATTGGAATAATTGTTTATGGTGCCTTCGTCAGATAAGTTTTATTTGTACACACATTTATCGGGAGGGTAACCAAGTTGCTGATGTGTTAGCTTCTTTCAATGTTGCTTGGAGTGCTTATTACTAGTGGCCCACAGTTCCAAATTTTGTTTATGCTGCTCATGCCCGTGACATTCTTTTCGTCATGTTCATTTTCGTTGATTTTTTCTCTCTCTTTTGGTTTTATTCGAGGGTCCTGGCTTCGTCCCCCCGCTTGTATCCTTTTTTTTTTCTTTAAATAAAATTTCGGAGATGGAGGACATGGGAATCGTTCTATTGGGAAGTTAGCCCTTTCTAATCACTTTGAGCGGGAAGGAATGAGCCAACTTTTGTAATTGATAGCTAAATATCGGGTCTTGGTTCTTTTTGACCGCTCAGTGCATGTTAGAAAGTAAGGCTACTATTGTAGTTCGATGACTAAGCTTTAAGAGTAGTTTGACTCGCCTAATCCTTCATCATCCTCATTAAATTAAAAAAAACCCAGAAAAAGTCCCAAATTGTTTCTTTCAATTTGCAGATGCTTCGTCGGATTGTGCAAAGGCTTCGTCCCCCCCACTTTCAGATCACAACTCTCTCTGTTGCTCACGCCTACTCTATTGGGATTGCTTTTATTGTTTTTGAGACTTCGAAATTTTCTTTTGGAATTGTTTTTTAGACATTGAAATTTTTTCAAAGTCCGGATCTCGGTGGAGAAAGAGAAGAAATAGAGGAGGGGGAGGGGGAATTGGCAAGGGAGGAACTATGGTGGCTACGTTTGTAAAAACATAAAGCAGAGAGAGACGCGAGAGAGTTAGTCTCCACAAATCCCAAGTTGTCTCATTTAACTTAGTTCATGCACTTAACAACACACAAGATACATTAATATGTAGTCCAATCTAGTCTGATAACAGTTAGTGAAGACAAACAAATGCACCCTAGGGGACCAATGATCACATTTTTTGGTTTAGGAACCGTTACTCCAATTGGGTTAAAGTTCATGGATCATAGCTATAATTTCATCACGATAGTTTTTAACAAATATACATCTTGTAACACTTGTGGATATTAAATTTTGTAAATCTGCTTATGTAGCATAGTCAAATCCGGATGTCACTTCATATTCGTTCCAATTTCCCAAACCCTAATTCATCAGTGACAGGTATGTGAAACAAATTTTTTTTTTTTTAATCTTTTCCAGTTTATTAAAGACCCATCACCAATCATCCATCTGGGCTGGGAATATTTTTGCTCAGCACCCTCAAGTGATGGTTGTGCTAATCATCTTATTTATCAATGTTGGATGAGTTTAAATTTCGGGATCTATGTAGTGGATAGACAAAAATCTCAAAATTTAAAGTCATCCAATAATAATAAGTAGGATGACGAGGGTAGTGAACAAAAATATACTCATTTAGATTTGGTTTTCATTTTTTTTTTTAAGAGAAACCATAAAGACTTCGATTTCATGTCAGAGAAAAAAAGAAATAAAAGCATCTGACTTGTGAGAGTTCTTCCATCCATGTGAGAAGGACTAGTGAACGCAGACGTATCTAATTTAATCGACGAAAGAAACGTTATGGTCTGCGACATTTGGATTGCAGTTGGAGTATTTTTAATGAAGAACTAGACTGATAACAAATCTCACATGGTCGCATGAAAAACGTTGTGTATTTTCTCGGCCACTTGATTTCTGTACCGACCAAAATAGCTGCAAGTGAACCCAAACCAACGCTACAAGACATGATGGCTCACGTTTGGCTTAAACACAATAAGAGGCTTTCATTGTCACATTATCTTCCTACTCAAAAATCAAAGATTTCGTGGAAAACTTGGTCACTATGTAGCAATGAACGTTTTTAAAGTGTTTCGATAGGAACACATGTCGAATTAGAAGTGAACATCAAGTTAGATAGTATCGTATCGACTACCTTTTCGGTTTAATGATAGTTTTTTCTATTTGATTAGAAGGAGTATCGCGTCTGACTCATACAAATGAGATAATGATACATAACATAATTAGTTCAATGATTAACTGTGAGTGACTCATTGTGATATAGCTGGTTTTTGTCAATGGTTTTTTTGCTCATTTTAAATTGGGTTTAAGGATTTCTTAAGTAAAGAAAAAAGAGTTTTTGGATAAAACTTCTTTTGGTACTCAAATTTGTAAGCCGCTATAAAATGATTACGTTTTAGAAAAATATACAAAAAGATAATCTACCACAAGTCAAATTCGTCACCTTCGCACCATGTTTTGCTCTTTAGAAATTAAGTAGGTTAGGAGGTTTCTTTGTGTGTGATGTTTATCTTCCCCTTTATGATCATCCCCACAAAATATTTGATCATCTATTGACTTGGTTCAGCCAGTGCTGTAGGGTCACTTATTAGTACACACCTTTTCCTAATTTAGGAGGAATATTCTATTTAATATGTTGATCACCAATTTTATTCTCTTAATCCAAAGCTTTGCAAAAGACATGCAATTTCTTTCTTTGTTCATTAGCTAGCATATATGTATTGGCATTATTTTGATCAGGTTTGTTTCTTTTGCCATTCTATATGTGCAGTGCTGACATTGATTTAATTTACATTTTCCTTTAATTACAAATAATTAATTCATTTTAAGGAATCACTTGAAATAGACTTGTATGTAGAGACACAATGTATCTACTTAGCAATTGCTTGTGAAATTCATCAAAGTTTACAAGTCCCTCATTCATCTTACAAATTATATTATGGAATCCATCATGTTGAAGAGTGTACAAGGTCCCAAATCGGAAACGTGACAAAAAAAAATATAACTTGTATTGAGCACTTATACTTTTAGTTGTACTGACGTCTTTTGCAATAAAATTTTGTATCTGTTGGGCTAGCAAGTGATTAAGTTGAAGGCATATTGTTGATTGATCCATTCAAAAAAGGGAGTAGGATTATCTCCCCTCCCTTGGTTTGGTACTAAGGTGATTTTAAAAAAAGTGGGTATCAAAAAATGTTGGGAGAGTTTTTGATGTTTGGTAAACACTCTAAACCAACTTTATTTCAAAATTTTAGATGAAAAAAAAGCTAAAAACCAGAAGCTGCAAAAAGTAGCTTATTGTGAAAAACACGAAGCTACAGTAATTATAGTAATGAATTTTTCAATTTGCCAACATTGCCCTCCCGTCTCCAACGCCTCGTCGTCTCCAAGCATGCGCCTACGCAACTCCAACTGGGTTTGTGAGATTAGATCCAAGCATGCACCTCAAACTGGGACTTCGTTAGAATGCAAACTGGGTTTGTGAGATTCAGATTCGTGGTGCAGCAGCAAGCAATTCAGGCTTTATTCGATTCGAGCTTCGCTCAGGTTCAATGGCAGAGATTGCAGGTATGGCTTCGAACTAGAGGTTGCAAATTTGATGATCTGGGTTTGACTGTGTCTAATTCGATGTTGCAGCAGCAGCAAAGTGTGGGCTTTGTTGTTGGTTCGTGGCTTCGGATTTGGACGCAGATTGATGGACAAAAAAAAAATCATATTTTTTTGGTGAAATCGATGAGATTTTTAGGGAGAGTGGAGCGATGCAGGTTCATGGGGAACTCTCTGATTAGTTGGACTTTTTTAATGAGTTTGGTGGAAAGGGTTTTAATGGGGTAAAATATCTGAATTAATAATAATAAAATACTCATAAAAGGATTAAAAAATAGCAAAAACTCGGTGAAAAAAATACTCCTAATAGTAGGGAAAAAGAGTACATTAAGATCAAGTAAGTATATATAGTAATTCACCTTTATTTGTTAAGAAAATTAAATTAATGGCACATCTAGTATTATACTCTTTTTGATCATTTTATATAGTTACAGCTGTGTTACATAAAAGTTATAATACTGCTTTTTTTCCAAAGACACTTTTACAAAAAAGTTTACTAAACACTCTGTTTATTTTCACAGCACGGCAAAAACAGTTTTTTTTCAAAGCACAGTAATACAACCAGTCCTTAATCGTGAGCTTTCAAATATGAAGGGACTAGAGGGGAGAGAAAATGAGAGAGAGAAAAATTCAGATTCTAAAAAAAAAATTACTTCGGTTAACTTTTACATTAAACTACACTTAAGTGTAATTAGAAACTAAAGCAAAATTTCATCGGTTGAGGTGAAATCTGCAAAGTATCTTGAATTGTATCCCACTATGTCCAAACGATCCCACGAATAATTCTCTACGGAAAGTTTTTCTTCTAGGCATTTGCTACTCTTGCCTTCATTTCTTTTCCCCTTTTTCTTTGGGTTATCTTTATGCCTCATCATTGATACCAGAATGGATACAACTCCTAGGTTGTTAGGCAGAAGGTCAGTTACAAAATGTAGCATTCTGAAAAGGTTGGCGATATGACCCAGAAAGCTTCCAAACTTTAAAAAAATGCCGATTCCTGCTTTTGGTGTTGGGATCGGCAACAATCCATTTTGATCTCTTTCTTGTTATCTTTTTTTTTTTCTTAGTTGTAGTCGCTCTCCTGCTATGATGAGGAAAGTCTTTAATTCGTAGTCGTGGTCAGTTCAATCTCGGATTCTAAAACAACGACTGTTGTCTAAATATTAGGTGGTGTTGTTTGTAGTTTGTGCGCTTGGTAAGGGACTACAAGAAGAAAACTCGATATTTGTTGGAGGAGGCTCATAGCAAGGCTGTTGGAGTTGTGCCATAAAAATCAATTTCGTAATATTGGATATTATGTAACAGCTCTATATTAATTAATTAATATACCATGAATGAGTCTATATGATTTAAAATATGGAAGCAAATGTCCAAAACAAGGCTATGGAGAGGAGACATATTATAGTCACTTAGTCCTTAAACAAAGTTCCTAGCCGTTTGAAAAACCAATTGGGCATTGACTTTCTGGTAAGGCCGGTGTATATCGCATTAAGGTTAGCATTGTCTTGTGCTATGCGTGTTGGACACATGGTGGATATACATGTGCTTCTCTGTTGAATAAGTTCTCTAAACATTGACTACCTAAGAAGCTTAAACGTATGGATGATTACCATACGTCAAACGTTAGAAAACTTCACGTTGAAAATATGCAAATAGTTCTTAAACCTGAGGCATCATCGGATATCTTGTACTTATGGAACAAAACTCTCAGTACTTTGTAGGGCCCAATAATGTGTTGTTTGGTTCATGTAGATGAGTATGGAGATATATGAATGCGCAATAAGAAATCTATCATCTTTTGGTAATTATTCAATAGAAGGAGATATCTCTCGAAGCAACTTGAAAATCTTTGTGCAAAGTACGTATTGATCAAGCGATAGAAGTACCAAAGAGTTTCGTTATCTTGGATCTATCGTGCAAAATCACAGAGAATTAGATGGAGATCTCAACTATAGAATACAAATTGGATGGATGAAGTGGAAGAATGCATCGAGTATGTTGTGCAATCATTGTATACCACTAAATCTCAAAGGATAATTTTGTAAGATGACAATAAGGCTCATGATGCTTTATGACACAGAATGTTAGATGGTCAAAACAATATGTACAAAAAATAAGTGTAGCAAAGATGAGAATACTTCGTTGGATGTGTGGGCACACAAGAAAAGATATGATTAAGAACGACGATATCCGAGGTAAAGTAGGAGTGGCTGCAATTAAAGAAAAGAAGAGAGAAAAACAGTTAAGATGGTTCGGACACGTGAGGTGAAGACCTATAGATACTCTGCTTAGAAGATGCGACTATAAGAGGTTCGGGGAAAAAGGGGAGAGGAAGACCTATGAAGACTTTGAAAGAGACTATAAGAAAAGTTATGAAGTACTTGGAGCTAATGGAAAACTTGGTGCAAAACCGAGGGTAAGGGTGCTCTAGTATTAATACATCTAACCCTACTTAGTGGAATAAGACTTTGTTGTTGTTGTTTTGCAGTTGTTACATCGATATAGCGATCACTTAACGAATATCTAAATTTTAAAACATAAAAAGTTGTTTATGTGACTTTCACTTTCTCGTTTTACTTATTCGAGCTTTTATGTCGTATTTAGAGAAGTTAATTGCGTGGCACATTACATAGGTTTTGCCTTGATTTTAGAATTTTTTTTTTTTTTTTTTGTTTAAACTCAACACTGTGAGGACAAAGTCCTACATCAGTGAGGGACCAAACTATGCAAAGGCTTATAAGAGGTTGGGTTACTCTCTATATTGTCATTTGGTTTTATGGTGAAATCCAAATTTTTTTTCTTTATGGTATCAATGTAGGTTGTCTCACATATAAAGTCCAAAGGTCACACATGTCCTACATTGGTGAGGGATCAAATCATACAAGAACTTATAAGAGGTTAAGCTACTTCCTCAAACGAAGCTCGACATGCATCCATGCATTTTCCTTTCTAGTTGTAATTTTAATAGCTTTTCTAGTTATAATAGCTTTTTCTTTTCTAGTTGTTTTTCCTTTTCGAGTTGTAATTCTATTTCTACTTGTAATAGAAAAATATGTTCATGAATCATAAAACTATATTATCAATTATTTTTATGATGAAACTCCAACTTTCTTCAAACTAAACACTTGTTTGAGTTCGCAACACATTCTAAAACACAACCCAATGTTTTTTTTTTTGGTGAAAACAACCCAATGTTTAGAGAGGCCCAAAGTTGCCATCTCTTTTCTTTCCCTTTTGTAGTTCTTATACAACACTTTATCCTATGTTTTCTCCAACGAATGAAATCCATGATATATAAAGAAAATAAAATAATAAAAAAAATCTCAAAAACAATCATGATGGATTTTAGAATTTCTTTTCGGTGGGCCATGGACATGCTTTGGCTGCCACCAGACAGATATGCCCTAAAGGCAACCATCATTTTGGGTGTTCCACTAGAAAGCCCAAATGCCCATTGTCTGGGTCAGAATACCCAAAATTATAGCCCAGCATCATCCATGAGCAGTGGCGAAGCCAGGATTTGCCAAGGGGAGTGGCGAAATTCAAAAGAGTGCAAGGTTCAATCGAAACGGTTACTTTTACATTGGAGAGTACAAAGTTTTGAGTCAATATTCATAACAGAAAACAGTCTCTCCACCAAAGCAGTTGTAAGCGGTAATATCAAAGTCATGTAAGAAGCTTAAATTGGTTAGGATTATATTCTAAAAAATGTTAGACGCTACTCAGGCAGCGAACTAAGGCCTAGCAGCTAGGCGCCTGTGCGAGATTTAGGCATGAGCCTAGATGGATTTAAATGAATTTCTTTTATGGTAAAATAAGCATTAAACAATATTTACATTATTTTTTAAAAAGTAATACAATATTTATAGATAATATGAGAGTTTAAGATAAATATGTTAGGGGTATTAAAAAGAGGAAAAAAATACATACAAGAATAATTAAAAAGAAAAGAATAGAGAATAGGTTAACAAACCACAACAAAAGGTGTCAGAAGAGAAAAAAAAGGGGCGAGGGGGAATGGGTAAACAAAGTGGTGGGTCAGTACAGTTAGTACTGGTGGGTCAGTAAGTCAGTTTTAAAAGGGAAAAAAATGTAAACAAAGCATTGCCAAACAACACCGTTTGGTATAGGGAATATCAAACTCATAAGTCTTCATCTTCTTCCCAAATTCTGCAGCTCTGCAACTACTTTTTTTTTTTTCCTTCAGATTTCGTTCTCCAGAAATAAATCCCTCTTTGTTGCGCAGCAGCAGAAACCAAATCACCGGAACAGGAATCCTCATTTTCGACGAGAGCGGAGGGGCTAAACTAGGGCTCCTAGGCATGTTTTCCGGCTAGGGGAGTGGCGGCCGCCACTCCTCGCCCTCACGTAGCTTCGCCACTGCCTATGAGGCCTTTCTATAGTTCTACGATTTCATGCAGTAATTTGACCCAATCTCTTATCTCAAAAGCAAACAAAAATGAAAAAAACAATATGATATTTAGTACAACAATCTAGTATTATTTCTCTTTACTTGCAAATGAATGTCTTAGGTTTGACGGCGAGTTCAATACTAAATTCTTGTGGTAGATCCTTTATAAGACTTAGCCTAATCCCTCACTTTTTCTTGTTTAAATAATACTGTTGTATTGAAAAGTTATGAGCTGAGGGTTTCACCTCATGCCATCCCCAAAGGACTAGGATCCTCTGCACGTTTATTTTACCAACAAAAGACTATACAAAACGTTTTGATCATGTCCATCCAACAAGATCTGACGGCTAAAGGATTGCCACATCTTTAGTTTCCATTTTCTCCATTGCACAGACGACGCTGGACCTATACTTTAAGGCCCATTACGGTGTCCTAAGCCTTTTTGGCCCATTTTGGTGTTCTATCGCCTTTCACTAAAGTGTGCACATGTTGGAAGGAGAGTAAACAACTAATTTTCCGTCCGTGCGAGGCGATCATTTCTCACGTGAAAAGGTCATGATTGGTGGGGCCCCGGAGCAGCCCGCCAATGATGGTGTGCTACGTCTGGTAGGGGGCAACGTCGTCAGACGTAGTTAGGTTTCCGTTAAGTGCGAAAGAGCCGGGAGGACAAGATACCCTGCTGCCCTGGTACGATGCAGTGTGCTGAACTTTGGTCCTGGCAGTGCAATCGTCAACTGACACCTGTTCGTTACCTATTTGTGAATTCAGTTGGCAATCCAGTGTATGCAACACCGAAAGATCCATTTTATCTCTCCTCCATTTTAGTCCATGTGATTTATTCAATAAATGTACAACTCCCCCTGATTTGATTTGGGTGTAAATTTTGGGGGTTATCTCTGACTCGTTTTCTCCGAGTAAGAGTTTTTTTTTTTTTTTTTTTTTTTTTTTTCTGGAAACTGGTAGATTAAAACCGGGCAAAGATGCCAAACGAAACATACAGAGCCTACAGCGAGGCAAGCAAACATGAAACAAGGAAAAAGACAAAGGGCCATGGTGAGAGTTACAAAGGAGACGCAGTAACCTAGTTGTTTGATATTAAGTAAAAAGGTGAAATTTGAATCCTATCTGACCTATTTAATTTCAATTAATTTAATCTAGATAAATTTTATTTAAACTCACGTAACCTCTTTCTACGCTTAAATTAAATTTTAAATGTTAATTGTCTATTTTACCATATTGCATAATTACTATTAAGTACCAAGTAAAATTAATAATAAAACTCAAATTTATCAATAAACCCACACACTATTATTAAACCTAGCATCACCCTTTGTTTATCCTACATTCATTCCGGCTAAAACCCTAATAGCTCTTATAGAGAAAAACAAGTTTTTTTTATTATTGATATGTAGTGATTTTGAAGTTTTAAATCCTCCAATTAAGGTGTGACTCGATTTATGGATATTTTATTCATTTGATTTAACTTTTTTTAGAGTTTAGAAGATGAGTATTTGGGTTTCAATTTTTATTCATCAATCCCGCATAATACCCTTTGTTAAACTTTCTACGCTCTCCTGGTGTCTGTCTGCACCCCAAAACACCGTCCAATACGATTTCTTCTGCTGCTGCTGGTACATGTATGGCTGTTGATGTCCTGTGTCCACATGCCCTCCAATATGATTTACATTTTTCTTGTCACTGATCAATGCTTGAAGACACTGATTTAGGAAATGAGTCGTCCACAATCACTCCGAATAAAAGAATTAAATAGCTAACAAATCCACCTACTAAACCTTGCCTGATACCATTTCGAAAGCTAAAATCATTGGATGGTTGCACAATGTCATTAATAGAGTTAATAGTCAAATGGGTGTAAAGATAAATTTGCATATTGAATCAGGTTTGTAAGGGTATTTTAGGTAGTAAATTTGGGTTTAAAGAGATATTGATAGTTTAGTTAAAAATCAAATGAGTGAAAAAAGTAAGTTGGGTGTAGAAAGATGTTACATGAGTTTAAATAAAAAATTTCTTTAGCCTATAAAGAAAACTCCAAGGAACTTGTAGCTCATGTTATTCATGAACTCTAGACCTTGTGTTCAAATATTTTTTGTCTTCAAACATCTTTTGCACTAAAGTGAGTTCTCTTGGACTATGCTATGCATAAATGATCTTTATTTTTTTATAGGAGACCCGAATCTTTTATTTATAAAGTCGGATTTTAGACACTCGCCTACAAAATACCTAAATAAAACTAAAGCTATGGTGTCTATAAGAAAAAGTGTATAATTTCAATACAGCCTTAATTTTGTATGCTTTGATTATGTTATTACTTTTGATTTCTCGAAACATAATGAACTTTTTACAAACAAAAGACCGATGATATGATTTTTACAAGGAGTTGATTATAAGAAGAATAATATGATGTTTATTCTAACGCATGAACTATTAAAATCGTACAATATATTGTTTAACGTAATTATTCTCTTTTCAAAAATTTCACTAGTTCAAATAGAAATTGTGAATTGAATTGGACAAAATTATGAAAAAAAGAAGACAAAAACCTCATCTATTTTCTTGTGGTTCATGGACCACCCAAACCCGGGAGCATTTTTGCTCACCACCATTTAGTGTGGTGTATGCTTACCGTCCTATTTATCACCATTAGATGAATTTGAATTTCGAGATTCGTGTAATGGATAAGCACAAATCTCAAAATTCAAATTTATCTAACAGTGATAATAATGTGGTGAGCAAAAATGCACTCTCCAAACCCATCTCACCTACCACGGGTCAAGCTCTCACATCGACTCCCAACTCTTTCATTTCCCACCAGTCACTCTACCACTCTGCTCCCTCACTCTCTCTTCTCTCTTCCTCTCTCTCTCTCTCTAAACGCAGACTATAAATTTCAGCAAATAAACAAACGCCGTCACATAACACTCCGGCAGTTTATCAAAGCCCCCCTCACTTTCAGCTCCCGAAAGCCGTCACCACCCCATACTCACACAACGACAACACACCCACACGCAGAACGATGAACCAGAGGCTCTCTTTCCCATAAAACGACACCGTAAGGCTTCAAAATCCGAGCCGATCGATTGGCACCGGGCAAAGCGAAGGCTCAGATCAACTGCTCCGACGACCTAGGGTTCCGACCAGGAAGGTCGCATCGTTGTTCGCTGATTGATTGCTCTCTCGCTCTCTCTGCTGAAATGGCTTCTGAGGATGTGAAAGCGAGCGAATCGGCGGTCTCGACGATCGTCAACCTCGCTGAGGAGGCGAAGATGGCGAGGGAGGGCGTCGTCAAGGCTCCGAACCTCGCGTTGCTCAGCGTCTGCAAGTCTCTCGTTGCTGGCGGAGTCGCCGGTGGAGTGTGAGTTTCTCGATTTCTCGAGCTTTCGTCTGTTTGTTTCCATGGAAATGAAGTTTATCGAAAGCAAATTTTCCCGCAAAAATTTTATCTTTTTTTCGAAGATTCGTTTGATGAAGCCATTAATGTGGCTGAATCTTTAAATTTAATCGCTTGGTTAATGCAAAAGACGAATGAGATCAAAATATTAAATCTTGCTAATCTATTGAATTGTGTTTTAGAATCTCCAATGTGTAGTATTTTGAAAGGTCATGAATTTGAAGTATTTAATCTCATGTGGTATCTGGAATTTGAATTCCATTAGACTGCAGTGATGTGAACCGAGATTGTTGTATTATCGTTGCGACAATAGCAGGATCAGATTGTGCATTGTTTATATGTTCTCAATGCTATTGCCATATTGACTGCTCTTGATTACTGAAATGTTTAAAATTTTCCGTCCAGGTCACGCACGGCTGTTGCTCCATTGGAACGACTGAAAATTTTGCTTCAGGTTCATTTTTTCAACTAATTGTGAACGATGTCATTCACTTGTTTATGTATGTGCCAACACACACACACACACACACACCCAATAACACGTAGAAGTAAATTTCGTTCCTTTCCTGACTGGTTATCTTGTCTTCAGGTCCAGAATTCACATAACATAAAATACAATGGAACGATACAAGGCTTGAAGTATATCTGGAGAAGTGAGGGTTTCCGTGGACTATTTAAAGGGAATGGTACGAATTGTGCTCGTATTGTCCCCAACTCAGCTGTCAAGTTCTTCAGCTATGAGCAAGCTTCCAAGTATGTTTCTGACAAGATTGAAAGTTCATTTCTTTTTTGTCTTGGATTCCAGTATATTTTTAAATTTATCTTGGCCTTTTGTATCGTTCATATTTGCCCATCAATGTTGTATTATGGTCTGATATAATTTTTTTTTTTTACAACTTCAGAATGCATTACCTTATCTTGTTGCTATATTTTACATTCTTGCCACCTTACCTTCTGCTGAACGATCCTTGTTAACTATGACAGGGGAATATTGTGGCTGTATCGGGATCAAACTGGCAATGGTATGTCCACACTTACCATCATTTGTTTCCCTTGATGTGTAATAGTTAGTAATCTAATGGGGCTCTGTCGGAGACTTTACATTACATCAGGAGATTTCATTACTTATTGCATTGGGCCAGTTAGCATTTTGACTCAGGTTGGGTTGCTGTTTTAATATTTTTGCTTTGTAAAATGTCTAAAAGAGGCTATCTAACATCCACATAATCACATTACTAGCCTCTTTGCACGTGCTCACGCTAGGCATGACTTACAGATTTTTAACTAAACATGCTAGGTGGAGCTTACAAATTTGAAATTTCTATTTGGTTTAGACATTTTTATTTGATTGGTTTTCCACTTTGTGCATAGCAAAACTATCTTGGCAAATAAAAATATTGAAAAGAAAATATAAATTTGTAAGTCGCGCGAGGGAAAGGCATCACACAAGCTACGTGCAACTAACAATTTTTTAGTGTTTCATAAATAATAGGCTGTTATTGAAGCTCATACCATAGAGCTTGCTAGATACCTTTGTATAGTCACAGGTGCTGTAACATTTTCTACAAATTCACGCACCATTTATTTTCAAGATTTTTTCACTGCTGTTATGGTTTCTATAATTATGTTTGAAGCCATAACAAATGTATTGGTTAGTTGACGGTAGATATTGTTCTATATTAGCCTTCATTCTCTTTTGTAAAAAAAAAAAAATGAGCCTTCATTCTTGTACTCACCCTCTTGGGTGCTTGACTGCTTATCAAAATTGCAAAAGTATACTAAAAAAGCATGTACCGCAGTATACAAATGTTGTAAATTCACAAAATATTACAAATTAAAAGTCAATTTTTTTTATATAAACAATTTTATGATATTAATGTACTTTGTGCTTTCGATTACAGTTCTTTGCTTTGGCCCTTCCCAATTCAACAAACACCTCCAACCATTTTGTGACTTTTATAGACCAACAAATCTTCCATCCTAAGAAGTCTTTGATTCTTCTCCCTTCTAGTATCTATGTGCAAAATATCATGTTGAAGACAACTGTCAACTTAATCCTTCAATTGCATCACTTCAAGTACTGAAACTAAATGAAAATATGAGCATAAAAAAAATGCATTACTCCATAAACCTATGATATAAAGAAATTAAATTTAATTAAAAACCCCTCACTGTAGAATTACATGGCTCATCACCACATGAATGTCTTTCCCCTCGGTTCCTATTTATAAAATGTCTCTTAAAAAAAGAAAAATAGTATGAGAAACGAAAGTAAATTCATAATTTTGACAATATAAAATAGATTAAGAAAATTGAGTGCATAAATTTTAAATAAAATGTAAAAAAAAAAAATGGAACGCCATTTTTCATACTAACAAATATACAGTAAAATAATGTCAAATCAAAATATATTAAGCCACTAAATAAACACATAAATCTTATTCAATACCTGTCAACCACATTATGAATGAAGCCAAATTCAACACGCATAGAGCATTGGGTTTCCTCTGCTTTTTCTTGCTAAAAATTAATCACCAATGTCACAATGTTGGGATGAGAGAGTGCAACTCTTTGTGGAAAACAGTAACGAAGACATCAATGTGATTAAATGCATTGCTGAAATGCATATATACAACATTGAAGAGAAAAAATAAACATTAACAGTCAAACAACAAACAAAACTTTAGAGAACGTATATATCAAAATGAAAATAGAAACATGTGCAAATAAGAAAACTAAAGAGGAAGCAAGAAGCAACTTAAAATAATAAATCTCCAACCATCTGAATTCATCATCCATCATCCCAAATTGCACAATTTGGACAAAGATTGAAATTGTAGCCCACACAATTGGTACCTAGTGCCCGCACCCTCCAATCTTTAAATATCACTGGCATGACTGGTTGCTTTCCGCAGGTTAGAGAAATTCAAACTGGTTGCTCTTTTCACTTTAAAATAATAAAGAGGGTACCTCAAACGGAGTGCCTCGCAGTCCTCACCCCTGTACAAAACAAAAGCAATGACATATCAATGTAATTAAACCCATACAACACCAATTGCAAACTCTATACCTTGGCCGGGAGAATGCAACAGCCTTTGATTCCCAGAATGAAATTTTTTCTGTTGATGAAGCAGTAAGTAGAACTACCAATAGAACTATGATAGAAGAGATAAACAAGGTCATATTTGCAGGTCAGTTCTAGGAGAGTGAAGCACTAGAAATATTTGAGAGTAATTTGTTGTGAGAAATTTTGAGATTGAAGACAGTTTTGGAGGTATTTTGGAGAGGGGATAACTGCCAGGAGAGAGTCATGGAGTGTAGAAGTTTTGTAACTGTTTTAATTTTTAAATATCCTCAACGTCATTTTTTTACCATCTTGTCCCCACTTTTGTATTTGATTTTTTTAGCACTTGTAAACAAATGGATTTTTGGGTTTATTCAAAAATTTAACCATAAGGCCTTCTGCCTTAATAATATAGATAAACCAACAAAGAAACTATAATACTGCTATGATGTCACCATTTGGAAAATGACATGATCTTTATAGTTCCTTGGAACCCATAGAGAGGCAGTTAGAAATCAATGGATAATGAGGTGATCTAAATCTCTTTTTCTTTCAATATCTGCAGAAGATGCTCAGCTCACTCCTATCCTACGTCTTGGAGCTGGAGCATGTGCTGGAATTATTGCTATGTCTGCAACTTACCCAATGGACATGGTACGAGGACGGATAACTGTACAGGTACTAATTTTGGTCCCTGTTTTTTCTTTGTTTCATAGAATGAATATTTTAAAGTCCTTTTTATTTTCCAGTCATAGCAGTCATCAATCTTAATGATTGAAATTGCAAGAGAATGTTTAATTTCTATTAACGTTTGCAGTTATTAATATGTTTTGTTGATCTTAATTTTGCAGACAGAGAATTCTCCCTTTCAGTACAGGGGAATGTTCCATGCCCTATCGACTGTGCTCCGGGAGGAGGGCCCACGGGCTTTGTACAAGGGCTGGCTTCCTTCTGTTATTGGAGTTGTAAGTTTCTTTTGCTAAAAAAGGTGTTTTCGCATATCCGTTACTACTCTACCAACCTTTTGATATAAGTTCGAAATTAAAAAGAAATAAAGTTTGCTGATTTAGCAATAGATGGTCATTTTAGGATCTAACTCTGATGATTTATCAATGTGGAAAACTACTTTTTGCTCCTTTTGTTGTTCCTCTGAAGTCAGATTGCACGATTTACTTTTGTTGTTAACCTTACTTCGTCAAATTTTGTTTGCAGGTTCCATATGTTGGTCTCAACTTTGCTGTGTATGAATCCCTAAAGGATTGGTTAATCAAAAGTAGGCCATTTGGACTTGTTCAAGATACAGATTTGAGCGTGACAACAAGGTTGGCATGCGGGGCTGCTGCTGGAACTGTTGGGCAAACTGTTGCTTACCCTCTTGATGTTATTCGTCGAAGGATGCAGATGGGGGGATGGAGCCATGCTGCTTCTGTTGTCAGTGGTGATGGGATAAGCAAGGCCCCACTTGAGTATACTGGCATGATTGACGCATTTAGGAAAACTGTTCGTCATGAGGGCTTTGGTGCATTGTACAAGGGTTTGGTTCCCAACTCTGTTAAGGTCAGTCTTAGTCTTTTGTTCTTTTATTTGTTTTCGGACAATTGTAGGTTGACTAGTTATCAGTTTTTAAGAACAATTTTGTCAGGGTGGGCAAATGGCCTAACTAGATGCATCTTTCAAATGAATAGGGTGGCTGACTGCTTGGTAACATACTAACATGGTTTGGAAAATTGGACTATCAAAAAAGGTGTCACTAGGATTAACAAGAAAAGGGTTTAGAACTTAAGTCCTGCGAATTCTTATGGTTTGATTCTTACGTGGCGTCCAAGCTATGGGTCACGGACTCACGGCCTGCTGTGTATGGGTACCACACTTCAAGAGGGTTTTCAACCCTTAGTATCCACGATGAATACTAATCCTGAATGGTTATAGAAGAGTATATGAAAGTTTTATGTTCCATGAAACTCTTAACCCCCAGGAAACATTTTTATTAATCAACGTCTGTTTAAACTATCATATTATAGTTAAAAAGAAGTACTTGGGGGCTGCATTCAATTTGTACCACCTCCATTTACATCCCTAGGTGTGTGCTTTAATGTGTGCATGGATTTTTTCCATTTCAGTAATTTTTTTAATACAAAGATGAAGATGTATTGATCTGCTGACGAGTTGTTATTTGTTATTAATATTTTACACACACGTCTTTGCCAACATAATAGTTCTCTCTGCTCCAATTATCAGGTAGTTCCATCCATTGCGCTTGCATTTGTGACGTATGAGATGGTGAAGGACATTTTAGGAGTCGAGATCAGGATATCGGACTGATATTGCGGGAGGTCCATGATATTTGTCTGTGCTCGTGCTATTTTTGTAGGCCGGGAAATAGAGGTCTGGCAAACTAGGGGTAATTTGATTCCTTTTTCATTCTGAAGTTAGAAGCGAGTCTGAGCTTGTGTTCATAAATTGCTTCCCCATGTTTTTCATTTTTTCTGTTTCCTTATGAACACAATGTAGCTTCGAGCTTCCCATTCATATGAAGTGCCAATAAGTGTTTTGACAATGTAAAACATGCATCTGCATGCCTTCCATAAGCGCTGATAAAGCATTATCTACATGCCTTTATATGTTACTGATTCGATTCTCTCTTCATCACCACCCATTCCCCCTTGCCATGTCTCCTATTACTTTGGTAGACTAGCTACTTGACATTTGGTAGATATTTTGAATAATTCATGCTTCCTGGTCATTCAACTTGCACGCGAGATGCGCAATGAATGATTTCAGAATCTCTTTGTTGTCATACTTGGAGATTGCAAAGATCTGCATGTGAACTATTTTTTTTTCCCGGTGATGGTTTAGCGTAGCTAATTTTGTACTTTTAAGACAAACTAATAGAGGACTGGATTTGTTTTCGTATTTTTATGTGTCTAATTTTGGTATGTTCATGAGAATTTTAAGACTGCATTTGCATGCTGTTTGGTTTGTAATTTCAGTTCCTGGATCAAACTTGCTAGGTATGTCGGCTTATTGCTTATTTTGCTTTTTTTCAGACATGAACACTTGTTTGATTTATTACGACGCAATATATGAATATAGCTAAAACGAAAAGTGAAAAATCTTGCATTATATTATCATTAGTAATGTAATTAGGCGAAACTCGGTGATAATATCGTATGAAGAATTCCAGGGATGCTCCTGTGTTTGCTTTCTTTGTGACAGAAAACTAGAAACTTTTGTGTTACATCTTGCTCTCTGATGACGTATTCTTTACACTCTTCGGCCATGCCTGGAATCCCTTATTCTTGTTTGACACCTTTGATTCTGTCTCCGAACTGGCTTGACCTCGTCTGTCTCCCGTCTGTTGATTTGTAATTTCTTGGTAGCTTTAGCTACGTCTTTCTTCATTTCGTGTTGTCTCTCTGCAGAATTTAAGCTTTCGTCTGTAGATACAGAAAACAATGAAAGGAACACGGTAAGAAGGTTCAGCTCGGCTGTGAACTCCGAGTTTGGCAAGTGTGATGGCGTGGATCGATCATTGTGTTCCTCGTCTCTGTCTTCCAGCACCTGATCAACCTTGTTGTCTGTAACTCCAGCAGGTTCTGCCATTTTAGTAATGCAAACCTTCCTAACAAAAGAAAAAATGGATTCAAATTCTCACTTCTTGAATGGAAGAGCCGAACCGGAATCAAAACAGAAAGATAGTATAATCTGTAGACTTGTCCATGATTATGTAATGTTTCGTGGGATGGAGTAATTCTTGCATTGGGTCTGGCTCGTTGAAGTTCGGCTCGTGAAAGAAACAAACCAGCCAAATTTGAACATTGACATTTTCGACGAGATGGTTGGAACTATATTCTATTCAAATTAAAGCAAATGAAAAGACAGAAAATAAAAAATAAAAAGAGCGATTGATTAGGAGAGGGGACCTGTGCAAACGCCGGAAACAATGAAGAATATCGGTTTCACAAGTCTGAGGTCAGGTGCTTTGAAAACACCAGATTGTGGTTGTAAAATTAGTCACAATTACATCATAAAATCAAGGTCTACCGTCAATATAGGTCTACAATTTGGTTGGTGTCGGAGCAAAGAATAATTTAATTGGAGGGCCAAAAATAATTTTACTAAATATTGCATGTATTGAACTAATATTTTATTTTTTCCATATATCAAAAGATTGAGGATAATTGTCTGATAACTATAAACATAAAATACCTGACAAAAACACACACAAAGAGCAACACTCAGATGTACCAATTAAAATACCTTATAAACATAATGAAAGATAAAAACGCTATTACCAATTTTTTTCTAAAATTACTTCTAATATAGAGGAAAATCTCTCTTATATCTAAATAGGAATAACCTACAAAAATTTCGTCTCGGCTCTTGCCAGTTATGTAAAGAAATAAACTTCACATTGTTCTAAGTTTTATTTTTTCTGTCTTGTCCTTTACGTAGTGATAATTGTCGGTAAAATCCTCAACTTGACCTGATATCTTTTTTACCACACATACATTCACTAGCTATTCCAAACAAGATGTTTCTTTTTTCTAATATATGCATCTTCAAAATTGACATAACTCCACTATTAACGTAGTACTTTGTATCCTTAGAACTTTAAGGATAACCAAGTCAAAAAATAATTTTTGTAACTACACCTAGCCTTCTTATGGTAATAAAATTAGTTTAGTCCTAACATTATAAAGAAGTTTTATTGTACGAGGAAAACGGTTGGCCTTTTAAAAGTTAAAACCAACTTGCTAAGAGGAGTTTAAATACCATAAAGGAAAATATGAGAGGAAAGAACTCGAAGTATAATGAAAATCTAAAGTCCAGAAAGTTTTTAGAATAATATAAGGGGTGACATTCTTACTCTCTTTTTTATTATAATGTTTATAGAAATAAGGTGTTTTATTAAATCATCATAGGATAATACATGAATAGTACCATGGATAACCAAAGAACCATTCAAAGTTAAATGTGGAGATCAATGTGAAGATCATGAAAAAACATACTCTTAATTAAATGACTCGCTGCCTGAAACTAATCAGGACACAAATACAAAAGAAACAAAAGAAATAAAACATCTCTCTTAAAAAATAACTTAAAAAGTTGGGTAAATTACACAGAACCACCTCCACTATTAGTCGTGAACATTTTCATACCTCGTCTTTAAAAAATTTCAATGTCATACCTTATCTTCGAATTTGTTTCAATTTCATACCTTCCGTCAGCCTTCCGTCAATTCCTCCGTTAAAATGCTGACGTGGCAAGTGACGGGACCTATTTTATATTAAAAAATTAATAAAAAATTAATTTTTTTTCTTCTTCTTCTTCTTCTTCTCTTCTCTGCCCCGAACACCTTTTTTTTTTTTTTTTTTTTCTTCTTCTTCTCTCTCTTTCTTCTTTCTTCTTCTCTTCTCTCTCTTCTCTCTCTTTCTTCTTTCTTCTCTGCCCAGACCGAACACCATTTTTTTTTGTTTTTTTTTTTTTTTTTCTTCTTCTCTTCTCTCTGTTTCTTCTTTCTTCTTCTCTTCTCTCTCTTCTCTCTCTTTCTTCTTTCTTCTTTCTTCTCTGCCCAGAACACCATCTTTTTTTTTTTTTCTTCTTCTCTTCTCTCTCTTTCTTCTTCTTCTTCTTCTCTGCCCAGACCGAACACCATCTTTTTTTTTTTTTTTTTTTTTTTTCTTCTTCTTCTTCTTCTCTTTTCTGCCCAGACCGAACACCTTCTTTTTTTTTTTTCTTCTTCTTCTTCTTCTTCTTCTTCTTCTCCTCTTCTTCTTCTTCTCTTCTCCTTCTCTTTCTCCTTCTCCTTCTCCTTCTTCTGGGCAGGGCCGAACACCTCTTTTTTTTTTTTTCTTTTTTTTTTTCTTCTTCTTCTTCTCTCTTCTTCTTCTTCTTCTTCTTCTTCTTCTCCTTCTCCTTGTTCTGGGCAGGGCCGAACACCTCTTTTTTTTTCTCTTCTTCTTCTTCTTCTTCTTCTCTCTTCTTCTTCTTCTTCTTCTTCTTCTTCTCTTCTCCTTCTCTTTCTCCTTCTTCTGGTCAGGGCAGAACACCTGGGGGTGGGGTGCCGAATAGGAGAGAAAAAAAAAAAAAAAAACACCGAACCAGTTCGGCCTGCAACAAGAAGAAGAAGAAGAAGGGGGAGAGAGAGAAAAAAAAATATTTAATTAATATTTAAAATATTTTTTTAAGTTTTTATAATATTTTAATAATTTTTTAATATAAAATGTGCCACGTCAAATGCCACGTCAGCATTTAACAGAAAATTTGACAGACAAGTGACGGGAGGTATGAAATTGAAACAAATTCGAAGATAAGGTATGACATTGAAACTTTTTAAAGACGAGGTATGAAACTGTTAATGACCCAATAGTTGAGGGGGTTCTGTGTAATTTACCCTAAAAAGTTAATACAATGATTTCGGTTAAAAGCTTTTTGAATAAAAATCATGTGAGACAAAACTTCAGAATAAGAGAAAGAAAAAAAAGCCGCATATGTCATTAATAAATAGGGATCATGTGTATCACTTGCTGACCACTCCTTAGGACACCACGATATATTCAACTGTCCCAAAGCTAATCAAGGTGCTATTCTTACTCAACAACTATGTTTTGTACTTTTTACTTGTATAAAACTTATACCACAAGTGATATCTCGCCATTGCGATAAAGTTGGGCAAAAAATTCAAATTACAAAAGGTCACAAGTTTAGAATATAAATATTTTATATTTGACATTTTTAATCATTTATGTGTTCGTCATGTAATGTTATCATTATTTCCAAAAACAACTTTTACAAAAGAGTATTCTTGAATAGACTAAATTTCTAAACTAAATTATGTGTCACTAATCTTAAATAAGCATGTTAATTAATACTTCAGTAAAGATCTAATCATCAATTTTCATGTCTTTTATTTTTAAAAATTTAGTATCTCTAGCATTACATTTAGAGTAATGCTATTTATACCATGTTTTTGTACCACATTTTCATACCACCTTAGGTGACATTTGATGCGGATAGCCACATCATTTGAATTAATCAGATTTTTAAATTTAATTCATTATTTAATAAACTAATAATTAAGAAAAACTAGTTAATTAAATGATGATTGTGGTATACGAGGAGTTTTCCTCCTTCATTTCCTTGGGTTTTGCAAATTTTTCAAATGATGTGGCTGTCCACATCAGATGTCATCTAAAGTGGTATAGAAATGTGATATAAAAATATGGTATGAATAACATTACTCTTACATTAAAAAAAAAAAAAAATGTGTCGACTAGGCAATGATGAGGTTCATTGATTACATACACGTATGGGTGTGGGCTAGGCAATGAATTTGCAAATGTAATGAACTATAGCCTGCTAAAAACGTTCAGATTTCTTTGTGTCGTTTAGTAACTAACATGTCCAAAGTTGCTTTTTGCAGGTTGACATCAATTTACATTTTGATGTCAATGAACCTGAGCAACTTACCTGACAAATCACCAAACGCCCTCCCAGCTTACTTTTTCAGATGAAGACGGATACTTAATTTTCGTAATCTGTCAAAAAATAATGATTTTGTGATTTTGTGAAGAATTGACATCATCATAATACTTTTTGACAATTGAATTTAGAACACCTGTTGAGTTCACTCCAAGGTATTAAATATCGATAATATCGGAAATATCGGTAGTCCGAAAACACGGAAATATCGATGGAAATATCGGGATAATATCGATATCGATAAAATTTCCATGGAAACCACGGAAATTGTAAGAAAAACTTGGAAATTTTTATTGAAACTTTGCAGGATGTTTATTTAGTCAATTATCTATTAGTTTATCACAAAAAATTGGAAGGAAATGCATTGCATGATGGATTTAACATTATCAAGTTGATTATATAGCGAGCTGGCAAACATTGTGAGTGTAGAAAATATATAGTAATTAATGAAAGAAGTTTAAACACACCAAAATCATTTATATATAATGAATTAGTGCAATATTTTACACTTTATACATTACATGGTAAGATACATGAGTGACTTAGTACCACATACACACTGTTTTTTCACATGCTTTTTTCACACACACACACTGTTTTTTCACATGCCTCTTCAATATGAGTACCTACCTACCCAGTAGAGCTCAGCAGACCAAACATGAACTGCTGTACACTCTCACACACACACACGCAATGCACGCGGCACACACGTGGCACACACACACGCAATGCACGCGGCACACACGCACGCTGAGTCTCTCGAGAGCCTTCCTCTCTCCCTCATTCTGTCCTCCTCAGTCTGAGAGATCTCATACTCAGTTCAGTCTCTCTCTCTCTCTCGATGAGTCGATCGGATATGAAAATCAAGCTTCCGTGAGCCTACCCAGCCTCAGTGATCTCGATGAGTCTCAGTCTGAGAGATCTCAGACTCAGTTCAGTCTGAGAGATCGACTCGATCCTTCTTCTCCGACCGATCCCTCACACTCCTCACTGCTCTCAGTCATCCTTCTCTCTCTCTCTCGATCCTTCTTCTCCCTCATGCACAGTCCTTCTCCGATCCTTCTTCTCCCTCGGCACACCCATCTCCGGCGAATCTTCTCCCTCATGCACAGTCCTTCTCCGATCCTTCTTCTCCCTCGGCACACCCATCTCCGGCGAGGCCGTGGGTGTCGACGAACTTTCCGAACACCTCCGACCGTTTCACGGCAAACCACTTATATAAAAACGTTCATCTCGTCTTCTATTTCATTTTCATACCTAGATCGGAGTCTAGGGTGTTGTTTTACAGTCGGCCGGAGCTGTAGAAGCTCCGGCGTTCTTCTCCGAAAAGACCATTTCAAAACATATCGCGATATTTCGATAATATCGCGATATTATCAATATTATTGATAATATCGCGATATTATCACGAAAACCCCTTGGATAGTTAAAAAAATATCGGGACCCCGAAAAAACGATAATATCGCCGATATATCGGCGATATTATCGATATTTAGTTCCTTGGTTCACTCTAATACAAAGACGGCTCATCAAGTGTTCCAAAGGTACACTTGCATGTGGCCCCCAACTTAAGAAGGCCTCAGATTACGTAGTTTAAAAGAGATGGTCTCGCTAGCATTACTTATTATAAAAATAAAAAATTCATTGTATCTCTTTTCATAGAAAAATGTGTCAACTCAGCCCTTTATCATTTTCCGCACATTATCCCCCTAAACCATAGTAGGTTAGATTATAAGTCTAAGGTGATGTAACTCCTAAAACCACGTGCATAATGTTAGTCTCACTATAATAACGTTTTGGACTTCTGCGACAGTCAGTCAAGTACATAAGTGTGACTGACTTCTGATCGTTGATCAAATGTGGACTTGTATGGATGATTTTTGCATGTGTCAAAACTCGCACATGCCTATGTAAACAACTAATTGTTTTCGACACTTATTTCTCAATGCAACTTTTGTCTATTTGGGCAACTGTCTGTTATAAAAGTTCATTTCTAAATACAACTTCTGCTTAATTGATCAAGTAACTGATTGTTATCAACATTGTATCTAAAAACAACTTTCTTCCTACTTAAGCAATTGGCTATTATCAATATCCGTTTCTAAATACAAGCATTACGGCGCCGGCCGTCTAAGTTTGGTACGGATTCCAGCGGTAGTATTTCAAGCGGCAGCAAAGATATTATTCCCTGCACGTTGTAGGTGAATGCTCTATCAAGTAGCAACGTTAGTGTGGGCTGTTGTTTGTGGTTTTTGGAGAACTAGTGTGCAGGTGGTGGCTACGGCAATGGATGATATGGTCATGAAATTTGCAGACGGGATGGCACTCACTGTTGAGGAACAGAAAGTGGTGGTTATTGATGATCAGGACTGCGCCCTCTTCCGGGCCAACAAGGTGTTCTTGGTAGGGAGGGTACTTACTCGGAAAATCTTTAATAAGGAGAGATTCAAGCGTCAAATGGTGAACCTGTGGCGGCCCAAGGCAAGAGTCACGATTGTAGAGATTGAAGATGGGTTGTTTTCTTTTGGTTTTGACAGTCGACGGGAGAGGACAATGGTGCAGAAGGGAGGCCCGTGGTTATACGATGGAGCTTTGCTGGTCTTGGCTGAGGCAGATAGCCTGGCGCACCCAGCAAGTATACAGTTAATGAATCAAGAGTTTTGGGTGCAGGTCAAGGGTTTACCTATCCAGTATATGACTCGCCATATGGGGCAGTTCATCGGGAATCAGATTGGGACACATGTTCTAACTGACCAGAGCAGGAAGGGGGAGCTTCTGGGTAATATTTTATGCATCAGAGTTGCTTTGAATATTGCTGCTCCGTTGCGCCGAAGTTTATTACTATCACTTCAGGGAACGGAGGTACGGGTTGATTTAAGATATGAAAAATTGCCATTAACATGTTTTCTGTGTGGAATCATTGGCCATATGGAAGATCAGTGTGCTCAGTATAAGGGCGTAAGGAATGACGACGATCTTTCGAAACCGTATGGGCGTTGGTTTCAGAATGATGCTTTGGGAGATGATTATAAGAGACCACAAGGTAAACGTTTTGGGTTAGAGCCGAGGCAAGGGTGGGCTATGACAGCTCCACACCATCTTGAGGAGGTCGAGAGTACAGATGAGATTCAAGAAGCTGAAGGTTCTTCGAAGGTTGTTTCTCCGGCGGCGATGGTGGAACGGCAAACTGGGGATAGGCAGGGAGTGGAAAGAGAGGATAGCAGCATTAATGGCGAGTTAAAGTCACCCTTTTTGCCGGATCTAAATGTGGCAATTACCAATGATGAAGAAATTATTGATATTCTGACCGTTATCCCATTCCAATCAAATCCCGTAACTCTGGGAGGTGAGGACGTGACGTGTTTCGGGATTAATATGGGTGAGTCACGGGTAGGATCTTCAGCTTTATTTGGGGGGGATATTTTTACAGGTGGAGAGGCCTCAGTTGTCGCGCCAGGTAATCAGGGGCTTGGAGTGGGCCCGCGGCAGATTTTATTAGGAGCTCTTGAAGGCCCTGTGGTGGCAGAAGTGGGCCTAGGAGGACCTCCTAGGAATTTGGTGGGTTCTGTTATGGACACCTTTGACATATGTGTGGGGCCGGTGCAGGATTTTGGGGTAGGTCAGCAGCAGGCTTTAGTGAGGCATAGTGGAGATGACGCAATGGTTGGAGTGGACCCAGGGGGTCCTTGCTGGGATGTGTTGAGCCTGGGATCGGATCCATTTAATTTAATGCCTTTTATTGAGCAGGTACAGCAGGAAAATAGGAAGAAACTAAACAGGGCAAGTCGGCTCGGTGGTGGTAGCTCTAGTACCACCAGTGTGCATGCTTATGCTCGTATCGGGAGTGATGCCAAATTACCTAAGCTTGGTAAAAGATTGGTCCGAGAGGAAGAAGCTTTGGAGTCAAGGCCAGGGGGGGAGGAAAGTGTTTGATTGTTCCAAATCCCCCAGTTCAACCCCGCCGTCAGCAATGAGTTGTTTAAGCTGGAACTGTCGGGGGCTTGGGAACCCCCGGGCAGTTCATGCGCTTCAGCGCTTAATTTCTAGTCAAGATCCCACTGTAGTGTTCTTGTGTGAGACCAAAAGTAATTCTCGTCACATGGACCATTTACGTTTCAAGTTGAATTTTGATCATTGTTTTTCAGTTGATAGTAGAGGAAGTTTAGGGGGTCTTTGTGTTTTTTGGAAGGATGAAATAAAGTTATGTTTACGATCCTACTCTCAGAACCATATTGATTTTGATGTGGGGAATTTGGGTGATGCATGCTATTGGAGACTTACTGCTTTCTATGGTTTTCCATCCATATCAGATAGACATAAGTCATGGAGATTGTTGGAGACTCTTGCAGGAAATGATACTAAGCCTTGGTTATGTATTGGTGATTTTAATGAAACTCTCCAAGTCAATGAGCAGGAAGGAGGCAATGTGAGACAGGAGAGACAAATAGAAGGTTTTAGGGATGCAGTGGCACAGTGTCGACTACTAGATTTGGGTTTCTCAGGGCTGAAGTTTACGTGGTTTACGACGAGAGGAGGAGGAATCAAGGTCCGCCTGGATAGAGCTTTGGGTAATCTGGAATGGTTGGAGCTATTTCCTGGTGCTAAAGTTTTCCATTTAAACAAGACCTCGTCAGACCATGTGCCGATTCTTCTTAATTGGACGGGACGCAATCCAATTCGAGGCAAGAAACATTTTCGATATGAGGAAAGTTGGCATATGATAGATGGTTGTGCTGAACCGGTAAAAGATGGGTGGAACCATTCCGTTCAGGGCTCGCCTATGTTCCAGGTTACCGAGAAAATTAAATTCACTCGTATGAAGCTCAACAGCTGGGTACGAAATAATGCAAGGTCGGGTCCACGAGAAATTAGGGAGATGGAGGATAAACTTACATGTTTGCTGGGTCAGCCGTTTACTGATGAGTCTATTGAGAGGAAAAAAGAGCTTATTGAGAAGTTGAACAGGTTGCTGGAGCAAGAAGAGCTATTTTGGAGACAACGTTCGAAGGAAAATTGGATTAAACTTGGGGATCAGAATACCAAATTCTTCCATCACAAGGCGACTAGGAGGTAGAAGCGTAACTGTTTATATGGGTTGATGGATGATAATGGGCATTGGCACGAGGACCGAAAGGGGATGGAGGAGGTGGTTGTGTCGTATTTCACGAAACTTTTTACTTCATCTGGGGTAAATAATTTTGATTCTATTTTGTGCCATATTATGCCCAGGGTGACTGAGGAGATGAATATTGCCCTAGAGTGCCCTATCACGGATGAGGAAATAAGGTGCGCAGTGTTTCAAATGCACCCTACGAAAGCTCCGGGACCTGACGGAATGGCTCCGGGTTTCTATCATAAGCACTGGGATGTGGTCGGTCCGGATGTTTGTAAAGGAGTTCGGTCTATGCTTATGTCTGGCCAAATCCTCCGGAAAATCAACTATACCCATGTTACGTTGATCCCAAAGGTTAAGGAGGCTCAGTTGATGACACACCTTCGCCCTATTAGTTTGTGTAATGTGCTATACAAGATAATGGCGAAAGTATTGACGAACAGGTTGAAGTCTATTCTTCCACAGGTTATTTCGCCTACACAAAGTGCGTTTGTTCCAGGAAGGTTGATTTCCGATAATTACTTGGTAGCTGCTGAAGTTGCTCACTATATGCATAAAAGGGCTTCGGGATCTAAAGGTTTAATGGCGGTGAAATTGGATATTAGTAAGGCTTATGATCGTGTGGAGTGGAAATTTCTTGAGGCTGTGATGCACAGGCTGGGGTTTTCTGATCGGTGGATCAGTATGGTCATGATGTGCGTTACAACGGTATCCTATTCTTTTAAATTGAATGGTGATCTGGTGGGTTATGTGCATCCGGAACGAGGAATACGACAAGGTGACCCTCTATCTCCTTCTTTGTTTGTTATATGTGCAGAGGGGCTTTCGGCACTTCTATCGAGGGCGGAGGTTGTTGGTGATCTGCAGGGAATCAAGGTATGTCGTGATGCTCCTAGTATTCACCACCTGTTTTTCGCAGATGATAGCTTTCTCTTCGCCCGAGGCACAATTAGTGAGTGCCAAAATATCAAGCAGGTGTTGAGTTTGTATGAGATGGCGTCTGGACAAGCGGTAAATTTTGAGAAGAGTTGTGTTTCTTTCAGTTCCAACCTCACTGATTATGATCAGCAGTTACTTGCCGATTGCCTTGGCATGAGGAGAGTGGATTTTCATGATAAATATCTGGGCCTTCCGGTGTTAGTTCGAAAGTCGAAGAAAGAAACGTTTGCGTTTGTGAAAGATAGGGTGTGGAAAAAATTACAAAGTTGGCGTGGGGGTTTGTTGAGTAGTGCGGGTCGGGAAATTTTGGTGAAGACGGTAGCTCAGGCGCTACCGATGTATTCCATGCAATGCTTTTTGCTCCCTAAAACGTTTTGTGAGGAATTAAATTTGATGATAGCTAAGTATTGGTGGAGTGGAGACCCAGACAGGAGGAAAATACACTGGCTTAACTGGAGGACTTTGTGTAAGCCTAAACATGAGGGTGGACTTGGTTTCCGTGATTTTTATGCTTTTAACCAGGCTTTGTTGGCTAAACAAGCTTGGCGATTTATTCACGATCCTGAGACGCTTGTGTATCGGGTATTTAAGGCCCGTTATTTCCCTACGATGGATTTTATGGATGCTCGGGTGAATTCTAATAGCTCATATGTCTGGAGAAGTATTGCGGCATCTCGCTCGGTGTTACAACAAGGCAGTCGCTGGCAAGTGGGTAACGGGAGGAAGGTCAAAATTTGGAAGGATAACTGGGTGCCTCGGGACTCTTGTCTTAGGATTTTGACTCCAACACCGGTGTATTGGGATGAGGAGGCCACAGTGGATAATTTATTTTGGCTGGATTCGAAGCATTGGAACTTGCAATTGTTGACTGAGTTATTTTCCCAAGAGGAGGTGGACCTAATATGTCATATTCCCCTAAGTCTAAGGGATGAAGAAGACCGGAGGGTGTGGCATTACGAGCGGAATGGGAAGTTCACTATTCGGAGTGCTTACCATGTTGCACGGGGGCTGCGTGAAGCAAATAGAGATGAGGTAACCGGCTCATCATCTTCTTCCTCTATTGGTGATGCTAAGTTCTGGAAGAAGATCTGGAATGCTTGTGTTCCGGGGAAGGTCAAGATTTGTGTGTGGCGAGCATGTGGCATTGCCTACAAGAGTGAATTTGCGCAAACGAAAAGTGGCGATCGAGGAGATGTGTGTAGTTTGCAGAGGCCCAGTGGAATCCACGGCACATGTGTTTCGTGATTGTCATGTGGCCAGAGCGGTTTGGTTTCGTGGCCTGGGTGTACGGGTGACTGGTGTGCAGGGCGATTGTTTCAGGAATTGGTTAGCTAATTTACAAAGTAATGGGCCTGCTTCGGGGTTTGAGTTGGGTCTAATGTTGATTTGGGCTCTGTGGAAAAATCGTAACGAGATCCTTTGGATGGGCAAGGCTATGCAGCCGTATGAAATTGTGCTTAGGACGGAGGGCTGGTTGAAGGAATTCCATCGGTGGCATAAACCAGCGGTATTGAAGAAACCCCGAGTAACTCAGAGGTGGGGAAAACCTGCGGAGGGATGGATAAAGTGTAACTTCGATGGTGCCTGGAATAAGCTAAGCAATCGGGGTGGCTTTGGGGTGGTGATTCGTAATCATCTAGGGGAGTGTCTTGCTGCTGCTGCTGGTCCCGTTGAGAGAGTTGGTTCTGCGGTGCATGCTGAGTTCTTTGCTGCTCGGAGAGCTGCGATATTGCTTAGATCTACGGGGCTGGTGGGGAGGAAGGTTCAGTTTGAAGGTGATTCGACGTTGGTGTTAGCTGCTATGCGGGGGAGCAGTGAAGATCATTCCATCCTTGGTCCTATAATTAATGACCTCAGGTGTCTAAGCATGGAGTGGGAGGAGTCAGTGATTAGGCATACACAGCGGGAAGGAAACACGGCAGCTCATCGTCTTGCTCGGATGGGGATTACTTGTGACCAGGAGGTTGTGTGGTTTGAGGAACCCCCAGATATGATCCTAGACATACTTCTACATGAGAGTGTGTAATTAACTTCAATTTTCATTTGAGGATAGGTCTTTGTGCGGGACACTCTTTTCCTTGAACCGGGTTGAAATCCCCGGCAAGGTTTTTATCGAGGCCCATTGTGCACGCTATTCTCAGTTTGTACGAATTCAGTTTTCCTTAATGAATATCGTATTTTCCTCAAAAAAAAAAAAAATATATTTGTTATCTTGTAAATGGTCCATGTTTATCCTAAATTTCTTTAACGCATATAGAACAATATTGGTTATCAATATCAGTTTCTAAATTTAGTTTCTGCTCAAGTCATTCTCCTATACACCAATATATTATATATGTTATCTTCTAAATAGATCATATTCATCTTAATTTTTTTTAACGCATATAGAATAACATATAACATATTGGTTATCAATATCTGTCTCTAAATACAACTTATGCTCAAGTCATTCTGTTGTAGGTCAATATATAATATATGTTATATTATTGAATTTCTTTAACTTGTATAGAACAACATATGGCATATTGGTTATCAATATCCGTTTCCAAATACAATTTTTGCTTAACTCCTTCTCCTATACGTCAATCTATGTATAAATCTTCTAGGATCACATTCATCTTAAATTCTATATATAGAAGTTTTGGATTCTCTTCTGCAAAACCTTATTGACTTGGCGTATGCAAGTCTTGCTATAGCAATAGAGGACAAATCTGTAGTACCCCTCCACAGAAAACTTCTTGTTCAATATTTGACTCGAGCTACTCACAGTGGCATCAATTAGTCAGAGTTTCTTTAATTAAATCATTTTGAAACCCTAAACTCCAGTATTAAAGTAGTACTTTGTATCCCTAGAACTTTCATTAAGGATATTTAAGTAAAAAAATAATAATTTTTGTAGCTACACCTTATTAAGTAATAACTTTCTTATAATAATAAACTTGGTTTAGTTTCAACATTATAACTATAAAGAAGTTTTACTGTAAGTGGAAATGGTCGATCTTTTAAAAGTTAAAACCCAAGTAGCTAAGAGGTAGACCCGGCAGTTTCTGACACAACACGAAAATAACGGATTTCGGGTCAACACGATAACTAATCGGGTCATTATCGGGTGACCCGTTAAGAACATGTTAATAACGGATTCTTAACGGGTATACACGCGGGTAACACATAGGTAACCTGTTTCGACCCGTTAAGAAAAAAATTATTTTGATAATTTTAAAGTTTAATTACTAAAAGATTTATTATAAACACAATAGCCATATTAATATATACAATATATTCTATATTAAATATATAGTTTTGTATTATTATTCTATATAAGTTAAAATAAAAAAAAGTTTGAGTGATTATTTGTTTTTATTATGAGAGTTCCTTATTATCATTACTAGGATAAATTTTACTTAACATGTTGTTGTTCAAAATTAAAATAAACTAGTATAGTATTTGTATAGGCAAGAACTAAGAAGACATACATACAAGTATGAAAAATGTGAAAGAATATATAAACACTCGTGATTCATTATTATTCCTCCATAAGTAGATAATGGTTATACTTACATTATCGTTTAAATTTTTAAAATCCTCCAAACACTCATGAATAATGTTTTTTATTTGAGGGAAAAATTAATAAAATTATTGTAGCAGTGTAAAAAAATGTAAATATATATATACAATCACTCATAGTGACAAGCTTTACAACTTTCATGAAGGGGTCAACTTCGAAATCCAACACTATAATCCATAAACCTTAAATTTATATTTAACCGTCGATTGTCATTTAGGCTTTATTCTTCTTACTGAATTTCATTTTTTAAATTTTCCTTTTTGAAAACATGATCATCTGCCCGGATGTAAGAAGAT